>JARPMR010000015.1:15554162-16883328 GCA_029955525.1 Oeneis ivallda | reverse complement strand
ATGACTCATCGATTTGGGGTTTTCGAATTTTAAAATGTATAATGCAATATTTTTTGTAAAGCATCAAAGATTCAGTATTGATCGATAAAAGATTAATACATTAATCTCAAAAGCCACTTCGCGGATTTTCATTTAAATTATGGGAGATAATTTAAAATTTTACTTATGTAAATTATTGATTTAATTATGAAAGTTTCCTTGACGTACTTCTTACAATACTGCATCCGATTTTCACGAAATTTTAATAAATTATACCTACACTGAAATTTCTACAATCAGAACTAGACGTATGTGAAAATAGAATACAAACAATTATCAGCGTTCACAGGCAGACAGACAACCTCGGCAGTGTAAACTTATTATATTTTTTTATAATTAGTTAAGTACATTTTGTTTATTCGTCATTTGGGGTTTTTATTAGTAGATAAAAATATTATTTAATATAGATTAATGGAGTTTTTTTACTATTTGAGAATGAGAAGCGTACCTATGCGATGTCGAGGTGGGTCAGCTAGTAACATATAATATTATAATAAAACTTGAGAGGTGTCAAGGGACACCCGGATGGAACGTAGTTCCTTTCGATTACATTGTGTTCGGTATTTTCGGTTGTGTCTCCGTAGCCTAGTGGCTCCGGCAGTCGCATAACAGTTCAAAGTCAATGGGGTTCGAATCCCAGCTCGACAGACCGAATTTTCCATTTTCAATTTTATTTTAAACAATTTATACATGTGGAACCTTTCCCTAATTTCCCTAATAAAATTAATAAGAAAGGGAAAAATTCCACAGGTAGAAATTATTTAAAATAAAATTGAAAATAGAAAATTCAGTCTGTCGAGCTGGGATTCGAACCATCGACGTTGAACTTTTAGGCGACTGCCGGAGCCACTAGGCTTCGGAGACCTAATGCTGTATCGCGAAAATACAGAACACAATGCAAAATTCACATTCAACAAAAAAGTGTCGGTTTCAAAATTATGTCGAGTGTCAGTTCCTTAATTTTTTCCGTCTAGCCCCCTTCCGTACCGCGCGATAAGGAACTTACGTTCCAATAATCCCAACATTAAGCACCAAAGGTAATATTATGAAACGTTTTCATTTCGGTATCGGTCAATTTCTTATCTATCGTCGAGACATTCGGATGATCGAGAGAGCCAATGGTGCATTTAACCGTGAAATCCTGAGATAGGTCCGATATCCCCGGATATTGATAGCAGGTATCCTCAAACTGGAAATAGTTTCGGTAATGTATTGAGATAGTGAGATAGCTTGTTACGTATTTTGGGGTCCGCTAATCGGGCTCTTTATCAAAGTTTGGATCAGTTTTTACGGCAGGTATATTTAACAAAAAAATATGGATTATATGCGACATTGAGTTAGGTTGTATTTTTTAGCTAAATCAGAGAACTAAAATGACGGACATTAATCTAAAAAAATCTCAAGTTGCACTATTTGTTAGTTTTATAGAGAAAAGATATAAGTAACCAAAGATAAAAAACATTGAAGAATTCTGAAAATCTTAATAATGGACTGAGAAAGTGAAGGCTTTCATGAATTATTTTCTGAAAATCTAGAGGATTTTTTTTGAGGATTAAAGGTATCTTTTGTCCATCTCAGATGGGAGATATTTTTGAGCTCGATTACGTCAAGATCAGTTCACATCAGTTTCTTAGGACTAGAAGACAGTTAGAGTTTCGCAGAGTTTAATTCTGAAAGAGCAAAATGGGAACGCCCACTATGACTGCAGAAATGTTCATTTATACAGATACACAATATGACAGCCGAAGTTGGACTGCTACTAATACTGAACTACTACCACAGAGTAGGTATATAATATTAATGCTACTACTACTGCTATACTAATACGTTGGACTAGAATACGTTGAACTGCTGCTAATACCGAAACAATAGCTATGGAATGCTTGAAGCTACATCGAAAAATTTCATATGGTCCAAAGTTATCAAAAAAGTTTAGCTGACCATTCGACGGTCATTCAAAGCGTGTCAAGCCATATGTCCCTCGCGCCGAAGCTGACACTTTCGAAAAGTTCCAAACTACAAAAAAATCAATAACATCGGTCCATGTGACAGAAGGTCAAATACAACCATAACTAGTTTCAAATATACTATGGGCTATTATAAATCTTCTTTTACGGCTACTCCGGTATATCCATGGCAGTTGAAATATGACTTGGGTGCGTCTACCTGGCTAGAGACCGTCATTATGATTGTCGGCAAAACGAATTCATTTTGAGCCTCTTTTTTATACTTTTCTCATTTCTCAATGTTTCAACCAGAAACAACGGACTAACAGACGTATTATACCGCAGATTCGGTTTTTATTGGTAATATTTTTTTGATCCTTTGTCGGAAGGAACCCTTGGGCCTTGTTGTAACAAACCGCATCTCTTAATGACTTTTATGAGAAACATAAGTCCTAATTTTGTTATAAAGCTTTTGCCCACGTTTTCGTCAGCGTGGTTAAGTTTCCTGGTTAGGTTAGGTAACCCTGTTTTTCCAGGTCCTCAATAAAAATAATATTCACGTCGATCCGTCGCACTCTTGCTTCGTGATTGAAGGACCAACAAACACAGTTTCGTGTTTATAATAATTAGGATTTATAACAATAGTAATAATACGTTTGTCTCATTTCATCATCATTAACAACCCATCAACGGCTCACTACTGAGCGCAGGTCTCCTTTCAGAGAAGGGTTATAGGCCATAGTCCACCACGCTGGCCCAATGCGAATTGGCGGACTTCACACATCTTCGAGAACATTATGAAGAACTCTCAGGTGTGCAGGTTGCCTAACGATGTTTTCCTTCACCGTGTCTCATTTACCCTTATCCTATTGTCTAGAGAAAAATGTAGATGCTCTTTCTTGCAACTGCATTGACAGCAGCCCTAATTAAAATATAACTTACAATATACCCAGGAGTTAAAATCAGCAACCAGCGTCAGCCAGCCTCGGACTCGTATTCTCTGCCACTCATGCCTAGTAAAGTTTTGTCGCTTAGAGAAACCATGCTTTACGAAGCTAGCAGATTATCCCTCTCTATGTTTACTATTTACAGCCGGGTACCATATCCAGTGTTCAATTAGAAAGTTTCAGGTTTCATTCCCAGTTAGATTCCTATTAACCCCAGCAGCCCCTCAAGGTTTTGCTTTATCCACCACGCCACGGTAGCACGAAGGTATTCGTTTGCTGGTCGAGGCCAGTTGCCTTGCCAAAGCAAAGCCTTGTGAAGCTGACACGCTATGTAGGTAGGTACCTTGTTTTTACGATAGGTATCCACCATGGCAATTTTCTTGAGCCCTGCTTGGTAAAAACACTTTACTAATTGTGGTAGCTATATAACTGTGATAATGTGGCTTATTCTGTTGTACATAGTGTCTACACTACAATTTTTTCGCTGTAGTACAGTGCTAATAATAATTTATATATATTATAGTGCTAATAATAACCCCGCACCGGGAAGCGCAGTGTTGGCAGACCCCCACCAGGTGGACCGACGACATCAAATGAGTCGCAGGGAGCCGCTGGATCCAGGCGACGCAAGACCGAGGCCTGTGGAAGTCCATGCAAGAGACCTTTGTCCAGCAGTAGACGTCTATCGGTTGATAAAGAAGAAGAAGAAGAAGTATAGTGCGGGTGACAGGTTAATATAGAACGTAAATTAATTTTGCTCTATATTGTTGCAATCATAAGGTTCAAATTCACACAGTTAAAATTATTTTTTCAGAAAATCTGTTTCCGTTGTTTGAACATTATGATTGGAACAATTTAATTTGGTGCAAAATATAGTAATAATAATAGTATAGTAGTAATAGTTCTATTGACATGTCATCCGCATGATGCTGCAATGAAAAAAACTGTATTCTAAATAGTAATTAAGGTCTAAAATCTGATGTCCGTTTTGTGATGCCCCCTACAGAAAGGAAAGCACTATTTTTAGAATTATTTATTTATTTTAGTTTAGAGATCGTGTACAACTAACCACAATATCTTCGTATCTTTAATTTTATTTTTTATGTTTCAGGTTTGCGCGTCTCTCCGTTAAGATCTACTCCTTGAATAATGGATCCACTGTATCATCTCCATTTGCCACTAAGTCACTTTATCGGTTAACTTTGATAAAATTTATGTTAAGTTTTTATTTTGTAAAGACCCTATTATACAACTAAACTTTATTAGACAAATTTTGAGTTTTTGACATTTACTGTATCGGCAATCTGTCAAAAGCAGAAAGTCATATTTACTCGTTGGTTAAAATTTCCTTGGGGATGGTGAAAATATCTAGGCCCTAAATATTCTTGTAAACTGTCGATTAACTTCAGCAACAAAAATGTTTATTAGCAATTCTTAAGTATCTACTAATCATCATAGTTAATTAATACGGTAAGATAGTCGTTTGGCTAATGACTAATAAGTCACCTTTTCTTTAGTTAAGTATAGTTAAAATATATAATATTTTATTACCTTTAATCTTTAAAATATTAGGTACTTATTTATTTTCTGTAATAGGTTTAAATTAAAAGAGCAAATAAATTTTGATAAGTTTATTTGATTTTTATTTTATCAGCACTTCGAACAGTCGACATTTTGATTATTATATTATTATTAGTTACATTTTACTGTATAGTCAATAACAGCATAAAGTAAATACTCATTATCAATACAGTTTAGGCAATACATTATCTTACTACAAGGAATATTAATAGCTTATATATCTAAACTCATGATGTTATTAACTATACAGTTGACTATCTACATGTATCAACACAATTATTCAATCTTAATTAATGACTAGTAAAACTATACAGTTAATTTATGCTATACAATGTTTAATTACAATTTATGTACAATATATTTGGTAACAATGAGATAATATAACATACTATACCAAAATACTCAATAAAGTTCATTCACTTCCCATACTGGCAATTCGTTAATCTATACAATTATATTATCAGTCTTAACAACCAAACAACATCTCCTTATTAAATTCTGATAGTTTACAATTTTGTAGTTACTCGTATGATCTAAATTGAACAATAAGGCTATATTCGTTCAGATACGTATGCGATTTTCTTCAATAATACAGTCTCTCTCAATAGGTACAATAATTACATATTACTCATAACATCTATGATCTACAAATACATCAAGGAACGAATTAGTTTTGGTCGAATGTATCAACCGAAACATTGTTAAATTATCATTATCACGTATCTATAAGGCATGGGCAACTTAAAACGTAGCCTAGTCTACTTATGAGCTTGGAATGTGTAGTGTTCCATTAAGAAATATCTTTAAGAGATAACGATTGTTTAGTTTTGTAACATGTTATCTGTGTATGGCCGAATGGGTTTGAGGTAAGCAATCGTGTACAGAGGATCGGGGTTGTAAATAACCTTGCTCGTCGAGCATCGAAGGGGAGTGGTGACCGGGATGTTTACGCATCGTATTAGGCGGCCTAGGCCGACCACCGTAGGGCTGTTCATAGTTTTGGGTATCGATTGATATATAGCTATGATGTGGATTGTCACCTTCTTGTATTTGACTCGTCAATGTCGTGTTAGTCAGCATTGAACTATCGTCTTCTACACTAATACCAACATTAGCAGTCGTTGGTGTCTGTGGAGGAATCGCGTCATACTTATACCAATGCTCAGGCGCAGTCGGCGAAGCTGTATAACGAGATGGGTGTCGCCTCCCATTCGGACATACACCATGCGTATAATTTATTGCATCCTTATTCCATTGTAAATTCGAAATATCCGGCATTAGAAATCTAATTTTTTCCCAAAACTTCTTCTCGCCCCATAGCAATACGTTACAGGTTTTCAAATAGTCCTGGAAATCTAAATCTAAATTCAGTGCGCTTATATCTGTAGTAAGTATGAAAACTACTCTATGTCGCCTAATAGAAGGATGAATTGACGTGATGACATGCTTTATTGCTTCTTTAAACGAAACTTTGGACCATTCGTTTTGTAAGAAATTAAAAGAGATAAAAATTATCATCCGCTTTGATGATTCAGCGGCATTTGTAATTTGTTCCGATAAGTAGTTTTCCGGAGCATGTTGTAAATCTCTATAGTGGAAACACATGGTGTAACCAAAGTGCTCCATTTCTGGCGCTACTACCTTTGATACAAAATCATCGTCCAACAAACTATATACAGCATAACCGTCGTAAAGTCTATCCCTGTCAAGTTCGCTTTCTTGAATAGAAGCGCTCTTAAATAACCTCAATCCATATTTAGAGTGCGCCCATAACCGCACGTTTTGCCTAAAAGAGAACGCTAATGCACCAAACAATAAAATGAGGATTACACTGATTAAAACGACAGCTAAAAGGGGTACAAAGTTTAACCTTATAGTGCTTACTTCATCGTATTGATAAGGTTGGTTTTCAGTAGGTATGGTATTGTCTATTACACCAGAATCACGGCACTTGTCCATAACGTCGAACACTGTTAAATTTAAAGTTAAACCATTTTCAGAAGCACACAACATTTCTGCAGGATCTTCATAGTGCTTTTTGAACCAGTTTTGCAGCGATATTATATTGTCGCATGAACAAGTGAATAAATTGCCTCGCACGTTCACATTTTCAAGATGAGCAATATGAGCTAACTTTTTATCAAGGTCTAATACTTTGTTTCCTTGTATATGCGCAACACGAAGAGATGATAAGTTTTCAAAAGTATTGTTTGCTACACTTGTCAAGAGGTTATCATTTAAATATAACTCACGCAAATGTTTTGTTTGAGAAAATTCTCCACCTGCTAGTTCTGTCAAATGATTATTTTCGAGGTGAAGAACGTTAAGTGAATGGAGACCATTTAAAGTGTCGTTATCAATTGTTGCTATGTTGCTATTGTTTAAGTATAATTTATGCAACTTTTTCTTTCCAATAAACAGGTGACTAGCTAAAGAACCAAAATCGTTACCATCAAGATACAATTCAGTGGCATCCATTGGTATTTTTTCTGGTATTTCGGTATATCCTACGTTTGAGCAGTCGATAACATTTGAATTCCAATTACTATCATGAAAACAGGAACAACCCTCGGGGCATGTCATTTTGCAATCGCAAGCTTCGAAATCACAACAGAAGCAACTTGAAGAACAATGAGTTTCATAAGAACAAAGGAACTGTGTTTCAGGAACATCCATTAAATTCGCTTTTCCACCATATTTGTTGCTAACGACTTCGCAAGTAATCGAGTCCAAGTCTGCGAATCTCGGATACTGTCTCATATGATTCCAAAGGTTTATTTTCTGCAGCCATATCATGTGACAATTACACACAAATGGATTATTGCCAATGAAAAACCTTGGCAACAGTTTATGTTTCGGTATATGAGGTAAAGTAAATGCCGACAGCTCAACGGTCCTTAGTTTATTGTCTGTGACTACAACTTTTTCTAAATTCTTTTTCTGTATAAATGTACCTGGCTGAATAGTGTGAATTTTGTTGTTATTTAAGAAAAGGACTTCAATAGAATCCGGTATAGACCTTTCATCGACGTTTTCTAAAGCATTATAGCTAACATCCAGCATTCGAATATTTTGTTGTATGATCTGCTCGTTATCCAATTTTGATATGTTATTCAAATGGATGTCTAACCATTCAAGACTCTCTGGCATATAACTATAGTCAAAGTATATAAGTTTATTATCAGATATATTAAGCCAGCCTAAGGTATTTAACTTTGCAAAAACACCTCGAATATCGGTGAGTCTATTTCCATCTAGACGAATAGCCTTCAATGTGGGATTTGAAAGAAAAGCATCTTGCTCAATAGTTTCTATTCTGTTGGAAGCCAGATTCAGCACTTGTAAAGACGGTAGAGTACTGAAAGTGTCTTTGGGAATGCTGGTTAAATAATTGTCCACCAGTCGTAAACCATAAAGCTCTTCTAAGCCCTCAAATGAAGTGTTAACAACTTTTGTAATATTATTCTTACCAATATCTAGTGATTTCAAAAACCGAAGCCTCTTAATACCGTTAGGAATCCCATTTAGGCTGTTTCCATTCAATCCCAAATCTTGTAAATACGTAATATTTTCAAAACAACGGTCATGGATTGAAGTTATTTCATTATTGTCTAAGTACAGTTGGCTAAGCACGAATAAATTTGAGAATACGTGCTCATTCAGTACTTTAATTTTATTGTCCGATATTGATAATTGGTGGAGATTTTTTAATTCGGCAAATGCGCCATTACTAATAACTTCAATTGCGTTGTTATCAAGATTCAAAACTTGTAGGTTGTTAAGATCTTGAAACGACTTAGGATCCAAGCGAGCTAGGGCGTTGTAAGATAAGTTCAAAATAATTAAACGAATTAGTCCAGAGAATGTGTCGCGGTTGACCCAATCATTAGTTAGTCGATTTCTAGATAAATCCAGCTTCTCCAGTTGATCCAGTCCTTCCAATAATCCAGGCGCCAATACAGACAGGGAGTTATTCGCTAATGAGATTTCTTTGATAACGCGTGAAGATTGAAACAATTCGGGAGGAACGGCTACTAACTTATTTCCTGATAAATTCAAAACTTTTAATGAATTCAGTCCAACAAAAGCTCTGTCGCCTATTTCGTTGATTAAGTTATTCTGAATATTCAACACTTCCAGAGATCGAAGGCTGGAAAGGCCGTTATCAGGCAGCCTTAAGATATTATTATGCGATAAGTCAAGCATCTTTAATCCTGTATTGCATGATTTGCCTGGAGCAATGGGTCCTTTACCCCAATCAGAGAACCCAATATCAGATATATCCTGCATTCTATTATTAGTCAAGTTCAAGGACTCTAAGCTAAAAAGCGGGCAAAATACTTCAGATGGTAACATATAAATATTATTGTCACCTAAATCCAGTGACCGAAGTTCCATTAATCCACGAAAACTCTCAGCGTGAAACTCCATCGTCATGGCAGGCCAATCAGTATTGTAAGAGCGTAGAGTCAAACTAGTTAAATCACGTAGTGGAGAAAGCACTGTTGCTGGAACGTAACGTATTTTGCAGTATTCAATGCGCAAGTCCTCAAGTTTTCGCAACTGTCCCAAAAAATTGCCGGTGTTCATGTGCAAGGAACTTTCAAAGAAAAGTAAGTCAGTGCACGTCAACTTTAACTTGTTGATGTTGTACGCCTGCGCCGTAGTAATGTTTTTGAACAAGAAGTCAGCCGAGCCGATGGTTTTTATGTTACACGTGAGAAAGTTAGATTCACTCAACTTTGCGTCCGAATAGTCCCACTGACAGCCGGCAGGGGCGGGCGGCGCGGAGCGTGCGCGCGCACCGGCCACTGCAACCAAACACATCCAAACTTTGAACAAAACCATTCCGTCTAAGTTCTTGATCATTTTTCCACATTAACACAGTTCATTTGTCACTAAAAATCACTTGCAATATTCTTAAAGAAAGTTCCAATCACTTAACAGTCAGTTTTATATTGTTTGTTTATATTTGTGAACTACGTTTTACAGCGCATGTAAACAGAAACTGCGCGATCGCGGTAAAAGTTTTGACGCAGCCATACTCCCCTGCGGTCGGGCGGTAACTGACCTACGTAAGTTTGAACGAACGAAAGCCGCATGGGTGTCTGGGAGGGGGCGCGGGGCATGGAGGGTCTTTGTATCCATCAGTGGGACCCGCACTGCATCGGCTTACAACAGATGGCACGCCTGTTTTAAAACACACTAAAATATTGGTTATTCAGAGTAGAAGACTTATGGCTGCGTGATTCAATGAGCACCACTCCTCAAGTTACAGCTCAAAGGAGGTCGTATTGGCACCTCGTTACTTACTTAGTTCAGTGCCAGTTAAAAGTTTCACTGGAACTTGGAACAAGTTCAAACTTTTATTACTATCATTTCTTCAAAATCATATCGATTTCTGAATGAATTTCAATGTACTTAATTATTTTGTTTATCAGGGCAGCATATATACAACAGCTAGGTATGACATAAGTAAATAGACGGAATAAAAATCGGAATTTTTTGAAAGAGTGTTGCTGCAACATAATTAATATTATATTTATAGATTCAGTTGCTTTTTGATGTACTTATCTAAATTTTTCTTTTTCTTTTTTAAGTTATTCAGGACAAATTATGAGATTGCGAGGTTATATTTATACCAACCTAGTAAAAATTTAAAAAAAAACTCGTCCGTTCTTAGGATAGGACGGGAAAAGGAAGTGCATATTCGATAAATTTTGACGAGAGGGCGGACATCGCAATTGAATACGTTGATTGACAGATCCGAACGAAATAAAAATGAGATAATAATAAAGAAATTGTGGTGTACCATTCTTTTGTATGATTCTCATATTAATTTAGCTTGTATTTTTATTTTCGAAGCAGATGGTGAACTAACAAGGTTGGTGATTTTACTGCAGGAAAAAAAACAAGGACTTCAGAACTTGACTTAGGTTTGATTCCTGCCTGGGTCAATGTGTGCATAAAACTTAGATGTAAACACCGAGGTAGAGCAGTAATAGCCTTGCTATTTTGACTGCGGTTTCCTATTCGGGAACTCGCAGGTTCGATCCCGGGTACCTACGTACCTACCTCACAACTTTTCGGAGTTATATGCGTTTAAGCAATTAAATAATATCACATTCTTACTTCTAGAGTGAAGGAAAACATTGTTAGGACACCTGCACGCCTGAAAGTTCTCCATAATATTCTTAAAGGTGTATGCAGTTTGCCAATTTGCATTGGGTCAGGCAGCGTAGTGGACTAATGGCCTTTTTATCTTCTCTAAAGAGGAGAATTGCGTTTTATAGTGAGCCTTTGATGGGTTGCTACTTGCTGATGATGAGCATTGTATAGATCGGTTTCAGTTAGCTGGTAGGAGGTTGTAGCTACCAGTACTCAAACTAAAAAAAGAAAATAAAAGAGCGAGTTTAATAAACTACCATAATAATATTATTTCTGTGGCTGCATCGTACCTTTCTTTCTGGTTAGAGCGCAGTCGGGTGCTAGCTAGTCATTATTAAAAAAAATTCAATAACTATCTTCGCTCATAGTTCTTCGGTGGGTGGCCTTTATGAGTTTAATTAGCTATCATTTCTTTTATAGCAATCAGCATATTAATTATTGTCTGTGTTATCACTTATTTACTTTTTAGAAATGGGGTTTTTGACTAGCATTTGGAACGTTAGTTCGGTTGCTTTATAAATAGAATAATTAAGCCGTGTTTTATTTGATTCATCTCAACTGATCACCGGCCCAGTACTGGGCCCAGGGCAGAGGTCTCCTTTGAGACGAGGCCTAACTTTACCACGCTGTCCAAGTACGAATTGGCTGACTTCTTTGAGAACTCTCAGGCTTGCATGTTTTCCTTCAGCATTAAAGTACTGAACTCCATAAAGTCTGAGTCCGTGAGTATCAGACCGCGGATCCCCCTGAATAGAAGCCAAAGTAATGGTACCGTTTCTAGCTAGACTGTATAATCACCTGCGATGTAGGTACAGAAATATTCCGAAAACTACACGGGCTAGTTAGCTGAAAAACACGTCCACTGAGATTTGAGGGTCTCGGGGACTATCGTGAGTCACCAAAAGTCATCGGATGCCATAATACGTGCGTGTCGAATTGCATCTACCGTGGGAGAAGGTTCGAGTGTCTAAAGTGGACTACACTTTAACGACTACGGACTCTCTTATAGGCGACCGCGTTTCAGTTAATAACTAAAACAAAATCTAGTAACTGCCTTGAAATCAAATTTAAAAAAAAAATTGGCAGTCATAGGGACTGCCGATAGAAGTGAAAACTAAGTAACTTGTGAATTGTATCGAGATATTAGATTATTATTTTTGAATTATTTTAGGTTTAGAAAGAGGTGTTTATGATCAAGGATTAAAGTTTAAATTGGTCATAACAGTTCTTTACAAACCAAAAATAATAATCTAATTGCTCGACGTTACAATTCACAAGTTACTTAGTTTTCACTTCTATCGGCAGTCCCCAAAGAATGTTAAGGGAATAATGCCTGTGCCTGAGCCTGTGCAACAAAACATGACCCTGTTTTTTTACCAGCACTTGAGTCCCTCATAGAATACAAGTTAGTATACTAATAACGCACGGAGGTATATCTATTACATATATACACAGTAGGTATACATATAGTTCATGGAAAGCGTTCGGTGAAGATGACGCGAAATCCACTATTTTTGCTCACCTAAAAAAAGTGCTCAACGCGCCTAAAGAAGTTTTCACTTCAAAAATGCTCCTTTAAGAAATATTTTAAGATTTTGAAGATTTACCAATTTTTGTATATTTGCTTGCGCACGTATGGTCTGGGCTTTGTAAAAGGCCTTATATGTAATATTTTGCCTCAAATATTCGGAGTATTTCTTTTTATAATTTAAGTTTCAGTCATACTAGACTTTTTGGGTGTAGAGTATAATTAAATATTTTTCATAAAATCATCAGGCATTTCATAATATTAGGCATAGGCTCTACTTTCCCACCTAACTATACTTCCTTTATTGCATCAGTCGGTTTCATAATATCAAAATAATAATTTTTGCAGATTCTTCATAATATTGTCTTTTATTTTCTCGGTATCCATAACACTCGTATTATGGTGTGTAGAGATAACTTTAAACCAGTTGTGCATGAAGTAACAACGAAAATGTAACAGTTTAGAATTCTATGAACACGCCAAGGTCATATCGGAGACCGGACTATTGATATTCCAAGTCAATATTGGGTGTCAACATCTCACGTGCCCGTGACGACCAATATTTGCCTCCGATACACCCAATATTACCACTTATCTTTCAACAACAAGCATCGAAAACATCTCACAAAGATCTTTTCCGAAGAAACCTAGTAACTTATTGACACTGCTCGATGTTCGACTGAACCTCTATACGAAATAATGTCTATTATCTTATGTTCATAATATTCTTTTAGTGGATGGGTTGGGTATCCAATATTTATTTTTGAAATCTTTGTTTTACTGCGGCAGTACGGTTAAACCAGTCATCAAACCATCATCACGTCATAAGCCCTATCATCAAAAAGACAAAAATGCAAAAAATATCTCTTATGTTTTAAGGGGCTTTCGTCCGACACGGCCAGCCCCATCGTAACCTAACTTACAATTTTCTAAAATTAATAACAATAAAATTCTGGTGGAATGTAACAGAAACAACTGAAGCAGCATTCACTGGAGTAGATTTATATTCTATAATATAGTATTATAACCAAAAGGTACAATTTAAGAATAGTGACAATAAAGTTAGGTACCTACTGTGGTTTTGAATACCAAACAAGCCATATCGGGTTAATTATTTCACTTATTCCCAAAGACCCCCTTTTCCAAAGAGTTGGAACCATACTTTGCACAGTTTTTGGTGAGTAAATTCAACTTTATTATTGTAACATATAGAAGAACACGAAAATCAACTGTAGTGGTTAAAATTTCTGAAACAGTCGAATGTAATTTATGTGTCAGTTGTCCTGAAATTTCACTTCTTTATTCTTTACGTGGGATTCATTGCAACGCATGCTTACTACAAGTAACTTATATAACTTCAAAAGATCATAAAGGCTTACATAAAGGTCTATTTTGCATTTAAAGTAGTCGGTTTGTAAAATTGAGGATAGAAATTGACATTTCCAGAAGATAACAAGTGAAACTGCAAAAGTATCATCATCGTATGACATCAGCCAAGTACAAAAAATTCAAACCCTACATTTTTACTTAAAAACTCAGCTTAGCCGTATATTCCGTAGACTGAGAAAATTGATATTCTGTAATTACTTCGTATAAGTCTTATGATTAAGCTTGAGGCAATACATTGAACAGGAGCCAAAATTATCAATTTTACTGAACTCCCAATTTTTTTTACTTTATTTGTTCAAACTGTATTGTATACTTACTCTATCGACGTCTATATCTGGCACTGTTGTGTATAAACTTGGGTCTTCTGTCCAAAAGTTTTCGTTGACAAACTGGAACGAATCTCGCTGTCCGGAAGCTCGGTAATTGAAACAGTTCAACTTAAAACTGGGAAACAAACAATGCAGTACGATACTGGCGGCCGAATTGAAAACCAAAAAGTATCGGAAACAATTGTATTAGCCATAACCGAAGGCTTTTATGGGCCATTCAGAAATCAGAACTACTCGTATTCTTTCACTTGGACGGCAAAAAAAGTAGTTAAGAGTGTCTTGTCAGTGTCTTGTTTCAAAAGGGTTCCGTGAATTTATAATATCAAAATAGGTACTATTCTGAAAACAAATTATAAAAATGTAGCGAAAATTAACTTTCTCTTTGATTCTTTGTCAGCGTAGAGTTTATAAAATCCCCATAGTAAATTTTTATTTTCCCGCTAAAACTATTCTAAGTGGATCCGTTGCTCCTTTCCTGTGTGATTGAAGAACAAAATAACAAATAAACACACTTTCTCATTTATAATATTGGTACATAAGGGTAGAGTTACGTAAGATTTAAAAATGAAAATATTATATTTTAATTAATCAAAAATGATAGTATTTAATTCGTTCACGCACTTTAATGAACCTTTGGTTATCGTGGTATTTAAAACCTACTCGTGGGAAAACAATTCAGCGGTTTGTATAATAAATGTTTAATTATACAAACTGTTGCCTAACAATATGTTAAAAATTTCTAAATCATCCCTAAGGATCTACAAATAAGCGAAGGGATGAAAATAGAAATATCTGTGGCATTATTTGCATTTAGGATAATATACCTACTACAATAAAATCTTTTGAAAACCATCGCGGCCTGTAAATGTAATAAAATAGGGACCGTCTCCACATAGACAAAGGAAGTCTACCGCAATTATAGTATTATTGCCGCTACCACCATAAATCCACCAAAACTATTGTCTTCTTTCACCAAAATTATTAGAAGTATGGCTGTCAACACCGCAGCTAATGAGGATTTTTTACCCAAATTCAATGCCCAAAACTATTTGGCTTGTGAAGACGTCTTCAGAAAATAAATAGCTGTTTTATGATAGTTATAAATATTACCAAAATATTAGTGTTTCTTCTTTAAAACATGTAAAATAATAATGGGAAAACTTTCAAAAGTGAAAACCTTTCTCAAAGTGGAATTATTGTCGTCTTTACATTTTGTTATTAAGTATGTACATTATCTAGATGATGCCGGATTTTTGATTCCCGTAGGAACTATGTTTTCCGAAATTACAAGTAGCATGTTGATCCTGGGTATGAGCTATCTCCATTCTAAATTTCAGCCAAATCAGTTCATTCATTGTAGCGTGAAAGAGTAAGAAACATCCATCCATCCATCCATCTATCCATACATCGATCCATACAAACTTTCACATTTATAATATTACTAGGAAGTAGGATATAATATTAGTAGGATAGTAGGATTTTTAATATATATAGGATTATTTTAAGGTAAGGTATGTAATGGATGACGCCCTGGTCATTATTTTCATCGTGGAACATGTAGTAAGGAATACTATGTACATAGCACATAGCTTTTTGGCTACTGCCTTCACATAGTTCCACGAAAGATTTAAATTTTTCATATCATCTTCTTTACACCTCATCCTGGCAATAAAAATAACAGAAAACATTAAAAAACACAATAAATGCTTTTCGATACAATCAACCGAGGTCCATATTTACGAGTCGATATCAAACAACTTCTTGTAATCGCAATAATATCTTAAAAACAAATTCGGCATGTCAAACCTAAAAGCCAACAATCACGCTTGTAAAATAAGACATACATTCCGGATTACAAAGTGGCAACGTTGAACTTTAAGAGCATTTTTAGAGATAATCGGCACGAAATATAGCCTCGCGCCTCGATAAAGCCTCCGAACAGGTACTCCCAAGGCACGTCTCGAGTCAAATAACCTGAGACGGCCGAAACAGAGAGGCTTTGTGCTAAAAACGTCGACCCCTTATCTACGTAGATGGGGGCACCACAGAGCCATATCGTACGTGCAAAAGTTTGTTATTAGATTATAATATTATATTTTTATATAAATAAAAATTTCACCTCTGCATGTTATCACTGTTCTCACATTCGACTGGAAGAAATCTCTTCCTTAGAGATAAACTGTCCTTGCATCCACGTCCTTTATATCTTTGTTTCATTTTGATATTACTGGTACTAAATAAATAAATAAATAAAAGTTGCAATAATATAGACTCTAATTTATATTAGAATCTTAATTTTGCGTGCCATAATTGGCTGATTGTAAAGTGTTCGCACTATGTATTTACAATTATGCAAATAAATCCTTTCTTTCTTTCTTTCTTTCAAAATTATAATATATTTTTATCGTAGTTTTTTATTCTTTATCAACCGATAGATGTCCACTGCTCGACAAATATCTCTTGCATGGACTTCCACCGCCTGAATCCAGCCGCTCCCTGTGACTTATTTGATGTCGTCGGTCCACCTGCTGAACCTTGGGACCCCAACGAGCAGCTCCATTTCAGAATGACCAGATTAGCTATTCGAACAATGTGCCCAGCCCATGACCACTTCAGTTTCACGAATCACTGAATGATGTCGGTGACTTTGGTTCTCCTATAATAGATCTCCTTATTGAAAAATGACGCACTGTGCTGTAAACGGGTGTCACTATATTATTCACAATAACCATCAAAAACGTTAATATCAGTAGCTTCTTCTTAATCAACCTATAGACTTCCACTGCTGGACGTCTATAGGTTGACGTCGTCTAGATCTCCTCCATAGATTTCCACAGGCTTCGGTCTTAAGCCACCTGAATCCTGCGTCGTGTTTGATGTCGTCGGTCCACCTAGTGGGGAGTCTGCCAACACTGCGCTTCCCGGTGCGGGGTAGTCACTCCAGCACCTTGGGACCCCACAACGATCATCAGCCCATCGAACTTTCTGCCCCGCCAATTTCCACTTCAGTTTCGCGACTCGCTGATTTAAGTCGGTGACTTTGATTCTCCTATGGATCGCCTCATTTCTGATTAGATCTCGCAGGGATACTCCGAGCATATAGCTCTCTCTATCGCCCGCTGAGTGACCCTGAGCCTTCTTAATGGCGACTTTGTCTATTGTAGCAAGAAAATGTAACTTTTGTATTCCTTTACTAGTAGGTATTTATTATAGCTTCTGCAATTTACTTAATGCAGACAAAAAATCAAGGCACAAAATAATAGAATAGACTGATGAATTTAAAAAAAAAAGTTTTATTTTTTTTAGAAACCCCAACCACCTCATTGGTTTAATTTCAAATATTAACATGTTTTATTTTATTTATTCTTAATCTATAGGTATAGCGTATTAATTTTAATTCACTAAACGTAATTTTGAAGAGGATAATCTTGGCTAGAAAATTTCAGTAGTAAAGCTACCAACTAAACAAATAACTTATTATTGACGGTTGTGAAATAAAGTCATTGTAAAAAGCATTGTAAGTATTGAATTTCAAACTCGCTATGTAATAAATATCATTGGAGTAGCTCTTATTTGTGTAGTAGGTATTTACGAATTGATTATTTAACTAATCTAAATTAGTAAATCAATGATAATAATACTTTTCATATGAGTAATATCAACTTCAAGATACAGAACGAAACGATGTCCGAGAATATCTATCTATCTAACTAGCCATATTAACATTTTAATTACATTACACCTACGCTGTCAACAATTTCATAATAGGTAATAATAATAATAATTAATGTTTATGAATATCCACTTAAAAAGTTTCCATGTTAATGATACTATCATTTTTAATGTGTTATGGTGGAACGTCAGCATAATGAAATATGTACACAGGAAACTTGCTTCTCATTATTATTGAGATGATATTTTATGCCTTTAATATTACAGTACTTAACTTCTGCACCTACGAAGATATTTCTCAAGGTTTCCTTAATTTCATGTTTTATTATTTCACGATATATAATTTCTTAAACGCACTTAACTTCGAAAAGCCAGAGAGATCGATCCTGCGACTCCATGAATAGGAGACCTTAGTACTAAACACTAGGCTATCACTGCTGGCTTTTCTAAGTTAAGTGCGTTTAAGAAATTATATATCAAAAGCTTCAACGGTGAAGGAAAACATCGTGAGGAAACCTGCACACCTGAAAGTTCTTCGTAATGTTTTCAAAGGTGTGTGAAGTCTGCCAATATGCATTGGGCCAGCATGGTGGACTATCGCCTATAACCCTTCTCGGAGAGACCTGCGCTCAGTAGTGAGCCGTTGATGATTATTTCACGAGCGAAAAGTTGGTGTAACAACTTTTCGCTCGTGAAATACACCTCTGACTGATACACCTGCTGAGATAAATAATTAGAAATAGCAAATATGACGTAGGTATATTACTCTATTGTTACTTATATCTGTGACAGAATTCTACTGAGGTATCGTATGAAATTACTTTGGTAAAGTAAAGTTTAGTAGCCCATAATATTATTTGACTATTTAGCCTAAAATACCTTTATTATTTAAACCTTGTTCTTTTGAATTAAGTCTAATGATTTAAAAATTGTATTCAGAAAGGGTTCTAACTTTTAATGCCGATTTCTCCAACGTCGAGTGACTTTTATCCTAGGGATAAATTTGGCGTTCTGACAGTTCTTGTATTGAAAACTCTGTCAAAATATAAAATTTACACTCGGATAAGACTTTTTTTACGTTGGTGAAATCGGCCCCTAATGATCAAGTTTTGACAATTCCATGTTGCTTGTAGCAAAAGCAGCGTAATTAAACTGTCGTTGACATAAATATCTTTCTACTTTTATAAGTACATAATTTTAAACAAAACAATGTTCAGGAATTATTCATCTCTCCTCTAACACTGTGCAAAGATTTATAGCGAATATTTTATGAGGAGTATTCTCTCGAAATAGCTTTTAAGCGTTTCTTTCTCAAAATAGGATATCTATCAAGCGAAACGCATTTCCATATTCGTGCCGTGTCTCTCGGATTCATGTCTATCGCTGGATCCAGCTTCTTGAGGCTTCGCACGAAGTCATCATTCATACGCCGTGATATCATCGTCGCTGGCCGAGACCTGCTTGTTAACAATAAAAACGTTATCCTTGCCTTACACCAGCGTTCTTAAAACTTCTTTATAAGCACAACTAGCGACCCGCCCTGGCTTCGCACGGGTAGTAGAGCATATTACGCCTATGCTTTGCAAACTTCTTGAAATGTTCCATAAGTTATATTGAACAGCATATTGAACAGTGCGTAGGCTTATAAAAGAAGTATCGCTCGGCTTATAATATAGTCAACTAATTTACACAAAACCTTAACAAATTATACACTAAAACCTTCCTCATGAATCACCCTATCTATTGGTGAAAACCGCATAAAAATCCGTTTGGTAGTTTTTGAGTTTATCGCGAACAGACAGACAGACGCGGCGGGGGACTTTGTTTTATGATATGTAGTGATGTAGTGATGACTAATGCCCACGACTTCATCCGCGTCGACCAAATTTTTTTTTTATAAAACCTAAATTTATGACCCCTGTAAGGATGGAATTTTAAAATCTCTTCATGGTACATTTCTAGGATACATCCTAGTTCTTCCAAATACCAAATCCTTATCCAGTACGCTAAGTACAAGATTTGATAGTTAACTATAAATAGTAAACGATGACACTACCATTAAAGTAAACCATAACAGTACCTACTGAGTTAGAGCTTAATTTCGTGCATTAATTCTTATATAATATAGCAAAAACGCTCCAAATTAAAATCGTCTGTATTGAATTTGTGACTTTAATTCGATACTATCATGGTTCATTTTACTTTGATGCTAATTTCTCGTTTATTATTACGATCAAACGAATTAAAACTCGGACTAACCGCACAGATCCACTGACTACTTACTAATAGATTACTAATAGACGTATAAGTGCCTAATGAGTTCCACCAGTTAAGATTGTACGTTGTTTATCGTCAGTTAAAGTCATCGTAGGCAAGTGAAGTACCTAATGATGATAATATTATAATCGCCCATTGGTCGAACTTGCTTGCATGTCTTGATTTCAGAACATCGATTCAGAACAACTTATTTGAGAAACGCTGTCTTACAAAATGAGTCTTGAGAAAATTTCCAGTGTGTATTTTAGCTGTTCCAAGATACAAATGTTGGCTAGCATTAAAACAGTCGCCATTGTCCGTTTTGTAAATGTCACTTACTCTGTATGATTCATTGATATGTGTTGCGTTCCTACATAATAGGGCCCTTATTTTGTAGCCTGCGTACTTTATACGAGTATGTTAAACATGATTACGGTCTCCCTGTGTGGTCAGTTTTGACTGGACTAAAATCTTGACGACCTTTTAGGTGCAAGAGGGCGTGCAAATGCTGTAGGAGAAGATTTTATAAATGACTAGAATATAAATCATCCTCGAGGAGTTAGGTTTTGAATCCCACGAGAACCTCCAAGTCCTTAACTATGTATACCCATACAAAAAATCACGTCAATCTGTTGCTCCGTTGCTGCTTGATTGAAGAACAATCCAACAAACAAAAACTCTCAGATATCATACTAGTATTACAAATGGGAAAGTTTGTTTGTTTGTTTGTTTGTTTGTTTGTTTGTTTGTTGGTTTCTTGGTTTGTCCTTCAATCACGCCGCAACAGAGCTACGGATTGACGAGATTTTTTGTATGGGTAGACAATATACATAGTTAAGACTTGGGTATAGTTGAGGAGCTAGAGAGTGACATATAAGCTACTTTTTATCCCGGAAAATCAAGAGTTCCCTAAGGATTTTAAACACTAAACCCACGTGGACGAAGTCGCGGGCATCAGCTAGCTTTATAATAAACTGGACCGCAAAGAAAAAGGGTTGGTTAGAAAATCCTCAAAATGAAAAACTACGCATTTTCATTTATTTTACATTTATGTATGTATGTAAATGTAAAATAAATGAAAATACGTAACTTTTCATTTTGAAGATTTTCTGACCGACCCTTTTTCATTTCGTCCAGTTTATTATTTTAGTAAGGATAAGTTTCTAGAGCGTGTGACTTTCATAAAGTTTCGTTAATAAAAGTAAAACTCTGTTGTTGTCTCATGTCTGGTATATACCTAGTGAATAATATAATAGGTATCAAAGGATATTTTTTGAACTCCATATAGAATAACGCCCGGTTTTTTTATATATCCATGGTTGTGTGGGTAGACTTTTAACTGGTCCAAAAATCTGCTGAATTGTATCCCGTATGGCGCATTGTGTTTTGTCTCAATTCATGGTGCCTGTGATCTCTATCAGACAATGGAGTAGCTAAGGCCGTTGACCTAGAGAACTACCTACATGCAACAATGCCCGTTTTGGTGGGCCTGACCCCTTTATCATGATGTATTGCAAAGACCAAGTATTTGTGTTGCCAACTAGAGCACCGAGTTGCATTTTTCTTCATTACAAAATATGAGGTAAATATTGTTAATTGAACTCTTACCTATTACAAATCCGCTTTTATTTTGGCCATTATTAATACCAAAATGTTCATTTTTTTATAAATGAAAAAGGTTTTTCCGGAAGATCCTTGGACCAACCAGAAGCGAGGACGGCACCTGGAGGCAAAGAAAGAATTGGGAGATTTAAGAACTAATGTTCGAACCCAATATCATTGGAGAGTTTAAATCGGTGAGACTCCGCTGGCTCGGGCACCTAGAGAGAATGGGAGAGGATCGTGCTGTAAGGAGAGCATACTTGGGTCGCACAATAGGAAAACGACGACCCAGGTATCGCTGGTTGACGAAGCGACCAATGACCTGCAAGCCTTCAATAGACCCAATTGATGTTCAGATACGCAGGATAGGCATAAGTGGCAGTTTCTAGTGTCGAAGACCAAAATCCTCTTTGGGTCACTGAGCCAGTGAAGTAAGTAGTAGTGGTAAAATGTTAATTCTGCAGAAGACAACAGTAAGTTTTTTAATAAAATTACAGTAACACCAACAGGTACTCTACTATCTCTCCATATCAATGAATTAATTTATCTGTTAATAATTTTCATACTAAACAAACACCTATGAATTAAAAGCAAAAACTTAGTTAGGTATTATGCGAATCGCAAACCAATAACTCAAGGTAATCTAACATACATGAGATAACGCAAATTGGTAATCAATAGGCGCCTCAGGATATAATTAACAAGTGCATTAGTACTGAATAATGCATAATGTTGAATGGGCGCATTATTAGGTCCACCGCAGACGCCCGACATTGGAAATAAATGAGAAAATCAGTGACAATAGACTCTAAACATACTTAAGAATATTATAATGTGCATACAAACTAAAGTAAAAGTTATGACTCAAATTATAAATTAGTTTCAAGTTAAGATTTGAAGCCGTTTATAAGATAGACCGACAAAAGACGTCTTGTAAGGCTTGAAAATATATAATTTCTGAGTCCAAGTCTAAATTCCAAGTAGTGAGGCAAGTTTTTCTTCCTCACACTGGCCCAATTTTAATTTTTTATAGAGTGAAAATTGCGCATGTGGCATAGTGTCTGCGCTAGACCTTATTCCATCCATGCTTACATTTCTCGCAAATGTCAAAACTCATTTTGATTCTTAACACACGCGATGCGTTGATTTAACTTAGCTATTGTTATGTAGGTACGAAGTATTTCTGACGTGAAGGCGATACAATTACGTTTTTTGCCATACTTAAGTTTTACATTATAAAAATTGTAATTTAATTTTTCTGTTCATAAAATCTTGTGAAATTGTATCTAAGATCTGTTACGATTTCTGCTGATTGCTATTATTACTTAATAAGAATAAAGACACAGTTTAGCTTATGGGTATTAATGGTAACTTTCTAAAAACAAGCTTAAATATAACGCTCAATTAAAAATAAATAGTTGAACATTTTTGTTGGTTATATACTCAAAGCTTGAACATAAAACTCGTATGTATGTATAGTCAATTGTCGGCCGTTTAGGTACATAGTTACGAGAAGAATTCAGAGTTGTTATTATTCACTTGTGTATGACTCGTGATATTATCAATAAGGAATGATTGACGTGTACATGGTCAAATTAATACTCTTAATAAGTTTCATGATATGTTTTTTTTTCATTCAATCACTTTTTGTGTACCATCCTGCGTGTTAACTTATACAAGACGTTTTGTTTAGGGTTTAAACTTAATACCGACGAGCGAGGTGAATGCCATCGGAAAATAAATAATTAAATATGTGTTGCACTCTGAACTCATAACAGAAAATGCCAAAGATTATTTTTTAATAGCAAAATTCAGTAAAGAACTTTAACAGTACTATGGTAATGGTAAAATTTAGTAAATGGTACTTTGATTGTTTTTGTTTATAAAATAATATTTAACAATAAATGAAATCCAAACTCCCCGACTCCACGCAATGACTTCACGCAACGCTTGCGTCAAGTTTTAACTTTTACTTTGTGAGATAGGTAAGTGTAAGCAAAATAACTTGATTGTTTCCGTTCTTAGACCATGAAATTACGTTTGAATAAATAATTCATATAATATATTCAGTTTTTTCGTCTCGATGAAAAGGCGGGATAAAATTAAGAATAATCTTTGTCCTGGCACCTGACCAAGCCTAGTCAATCTCCGGGACACGTACAATTATTTTAATCTTATTAAAATCATGCTTCCATTGTTGGTAGACTAACATGGACATGCCTACATTTTGATACTTAAGACATCTATTAAACACATTACGGTCAAAAATTCTTATTTCCCAACTTTTTGTCGTTTAATAAAAATTAATCAATGGTTTAGTGTTCAATTAATGAATCAATATAAGTTGATAACGCCTCGTCAGAACGCCTCTTACCCTCCTAAGTACCCTAGTAGCAATTTTCGTTGGGGTTTTGTAGCCAACGGTAGCCAACGGTTGGGAGATGGTAAAGGTGATGCCAACTATGTCCCTTCGTAAGGCCAACCACATCCTGCTTTTCTACGGTTGACACCACGATTTTAGGGATGTCAAGTGATACCGTTGGCCAATCAAATTGGGGACAAAGGCCCAACTAACAGCCAACGTAAATTGCTACTAGTGTAGAAATCACAGTCAACTGTTTCAATACGTGCCATGGTTTCTTAGGATTTTATTATTTCTTATTCTTTTATTTCATGTTTCAGCTAAAGTACAATAAATAATCAACTTGTAGAGACTACTGACATCATAAATGTGAAAGTATGTTTTTTTGTTGGTTTATCCTTCAATCACGCTGAAACATAGCTACGGATCGACGTGTTTTTGCATGAGTATAGATGCTGAGGACATGGAGAGTGAAATAGGTTACTTTTAATCCCGGAAAATCAACGAGTTCCTGCGGGATTTTCATAATTAAATCTACGCGGACGAAGTCACGGGCATCAGCTACTTATTTATTGATCAGCAAAATTAAATTAAAACTTAATCATAACGTAATGAAACCAAATACGAGTAATTAATTTTGATCATTTACACTAATGAAATTAAATTAAATGAATTCTAATGGCAGCAAACCAACAATAGATTAATTAAGCTAATAATATGTAATTACTTAAATTATGCTTTGACACGTAATTGGTATTTTCTAATTAGCAAACTGATTCATCGTTTGTTGAATTACCCATTTAGGATAATGCAGTACTAAATGACGGTTTTAACTATAGAAACTGTTTAAAAATTGATATTACCATGTCGGGCAAAATTTTGTAAAAGTACCTGCAAAGTTATTTAATGATACGTTGTTTTATTATAGTGATTACTACAATATAAAATTGTAAATTCAGTAACATAACGAATCGAGTGCCAATTTCAACAACGTTGAGTAACCTTTTTGGCAGATTTTCAATAAAAAAAATGTCAGAACGCCCAATCAAAACCTCGGTTAAACGACACTCGACCTTGGTGAAATTGGCACTTAGTATACTTACGTAGTAATGGGTAACTGTAAATATCATCATTAAGTCATCAACCTGAAGAAAAGATATTATGTTCTATCTATGCTTGCACGACTTCGTCCGCGTGCAGATAAGTTTTTAAAAATCTCGCATAAAACTTTTGTTTTCCCAGGACAAAAGTTTGCATCAATCTCAAGGTCCTCTACGATAATATAAATATACATAATATTAGTAAGCGTGATTGAAGGACAAACCAACAAACAAACTGTCGCATTATAACACTTATTATTAAGATTCCGATTTTCAAGGGCCTAAACATCTGTAATTTTTAATTGGTAAATTTTTAATTGGTCTGTAAATTTGATTGGTAGCTCCAATATAAAAAAGTCATAGTTACATGTTGCCTCAAGTATTATTTTAAAGGTTGGGAAGGTCCGCCCAACATCATCGTGTGATACTTAAAAGATAAAACACTACATAATATTCGGGCACGTCGCTTGTTAGACAAACACGAGAGATCTCGCCCGATATCTCGGAAGCGTGGGTGCTCCGAGGAGTTGGAAAAAACGACGACCAACTCTCACACACCAAGACAAATTAGTGATCCGATGGCATAACAGATTTGTGCTAAGGAGAACAGGGTTAGCTTGCAAATAAAGCATTGTTTGCATTTGTTTTGGAAAGGTTTTATTTGTTGGTGTAATAAATAAGGAAGACAGAAACAGGACAGCGACTTTGCAAGCGCGATTACAATGAGATTCCAAATAATTTATTTCATGTAGACCAACTTGTGGCTCTTATGACAAGTCAAGAAGATATTATATTCTGCTAAGAAGATAGTCAGAAAGTTGCATGTTTTAAAAAAAAAGTTACAATATGTAGCCATTATAACAAACAACCACACTTTCGCATTTATAATACTTTGCACTAGGATAAATTATTTCCACTCTACCTTGCGGGCAGCAAAACCGATTGCTTCCATGCAACTCTGTCATTAATGATTTCATTGATTGATGACTTTCTTATTAAACTCAATCATTTCTATAAAATATACAGATTCTCGGAATGCTTCAGTATTTCTATTACCAAAAAATGATTTTGCATATCGATCACAGATGAAAGGAAATTGGTTTTCGTGTATTTCATCACCAATTTCCTCAGTGTAATAAAAAATCTATTGTTCCAAATGGTACCACAAATTTGTTTACAAACGCATACCGTGTTGGGGATAAGAGATTGATTCCATTATCCACGACTCCCCCTTGCCTGTCTAATGACGTTACCGAGTTTATAGGGCTTTGGCCTTTAATTTGAGATACCTACAGGTTACGGGATTCGCAATATTGCTTGGCTAAAAAAATGTTTGCACAATTTATTTCATTTAGTGCCAATTTCAGTGTCAAACTCCGAGTAATGTTTGTACAATTTATTCCATTTAGTGCCAATTTCAGTGTCAATCTCCGAGTAATGTTTGTACAATTTATTCCATTTAGTGCTAATTTCAGTGCCAATCTCCGAGTAGGTAATGTTTGTACTATTTATTCCATTTAGTGCCAATTTCAGAGTAATATTTGTACAATTTATTCCATTTAGTGGCAACTTCAGGGTCAATCAATGTTTCGGAAAATTTTCAATACAAAAACTGTCCGTTATACCTACTACAGACATGGGCATGCGCGTGGATTAAGGTTTTTAATTCCCGCGGGAACTCTGTAATTTTCCAGGATAAAAAATGTTAATTCTGGGTATGAGCTATCTCCATTCCAATTTTCAGCCAAACTGGTTCATTCATTGTAGTGTGAAAGAGTAACAAATATCCATTCATCCATCTAAACATCCATCCATACATCCTCACAAACTTTCATATGTATAATATTAGTAGGATAGTAGGATTTATAAACGGAATAGATTTGTTACTTATAAAGTTATAACATAAGTGCGGAAAAATACAGCCTATATTTTTTGACATGCACACACGTCACACATTGATTTTCTAATAATATATATTTTTAATTAAAACATTGATAAAAATGAGAAAATACATAATATTATTATAATTATGCGTATCTACATAATTTCTGTATCACACATTGCTAGAGCGACTTTAGTGTAGCCTAGTGGTTAAGCGTAAAACCTGCATGCCGGAGTTCTCCAAATTGTTTCTAAAGATATGCGAAGTCTGCCCAAAAGTGGGCCGATGATAGGTTGTAACATGCAATGATGAACTTTAATAGGAATAGCAGAATACTAGTAACCTCTACTGTCGTATAGCAGCTAAAGTCTATAAAATATCCAAAAACAAACTAGCTAGGCATCTAATAATACACTTTGAAGCGTGTTGAGAGGAAATCGTTACTTCAAACTCAATAGCTATCAATAAATTCCAATCAGAAACAAAAACTGGTCAGCAAAACACACTAGTATGATGAAGAGGCGTTACCGAAATTACATGAACACGGCACGGCCGTATGAAATGTTGACAAGCAGAGATTAGTCGTACAAATCGCTATTGAGTACACAGGGTAACAAGAAGTAGTTAAGTTCTTATTTTAAATAGCATAGATACTATAATCGAATAAACGGTTTGCCTAATTTCGTTACCAGGTGTTCAGTTTTCTACCGATTCGATAGCAGGTTTTTTATACGCACTTATTTATTACCGTTTAGTCATCGTTGAGTGCGTTGTTTAATATTCATCATACCTTATAGAGATACCGTCGGCGATCAATCAAAATACAATTTTACAATACACTCATCAAACAATTTTTTTTCATCTGTAAAGACTAGACAATAGGGAAAACATACTCGATTGACGGCATCGAGTTCGTATGAAGCGTTCAGATAAATATGGTATGTGCTAGTTATTAAATATTATGTGCATTATAATATTGTCAACTAGCTATTACCAGATTTAGGTTTTTAATTATTTGTGTTCTAAGGGGCCAAAGAAATTTTTTGCTCCCCGAGGGCGTTATTTTGAATTCAGAGCGAAGTGAAGGATTCTAAAGTAGAATCCTGAGCGTAGCGAGGAATTCAATATACCTTCGCCGCCCGAGACTAAAATATTTTGGCCCCGAATGACACACACTATTTTTCATCATTACCTATGAGAAAAAGCTAGGCGTATCAACCTACTAGGTATAGACATTACCTATACGTATAATATTATAAGTTTAAATAAAACACAAATAAATTATTATGAAATAATTAAATATTAATATTTATGTTGGATATAGTTATATGGGCGTATATCCGATCCGTGCCTCGGAAAGCACGTAAAGCCGTCGGTCTGATCTCTCTCCGGTCGTGTCGGATTTCCGTCCCATCGGACTATGAGAGTGAGGGAAAAGAGAGTGCACCTGTGTTTGCGCATACACTTATGCACTATAATATCTCCCGCGCAGATGGCTGACTTCTAAGGAGGTTGTCCGCGGTTGGCCTTATTATTATTAGGTATATCCGATCGACAAATTGATCACGTAACTTAGAAGACAACAGCTTCTCAAACATTTTTGAATTTCGAACGGAATGAGCGATCGACAGGTTTCTGCAACGAACGCAGTATACCTACTAAAGCATGAACTCGGACCAATCAGAAGAGAGAAATGAAAAGTCCCATGGGCTTAAAATTCAATTTTGCTCCCGCTATCCTCTGAAGCCAATATTCGTTTTTCGAATAGGTATGATGAAAAAATCCTTTCTTTCTAGGTTTTTTTTAAAAAAAGAAAAACTTCTAAAAGAAGCTTATGTCACTCAACAGGTCTTCAACTAAACTCATGTAAAAAATTTACATCAATACGGTGTTCTGTTGCATCGATCCGGTGTGACTGAAGAACAAATCAATAAACAAACAGACGTTCGCATTTAGTATTAGTAGGGAAGTAGCGTAATAACTTATTACTAATAATAATAAGGCTGTGGGCTTGAAGTTGGACTAATTCCACGATACGATACCTACCAGAACACAATACCCTCTCTCTATTTTCAATTTATTGTAATTTTTAATCATAGGCAAGGCTTCATTTATCACTCAAATTTTATTTGCACATCTTAAATCCTCTTCTTATTTTCATGATAATATATTCCCGAATTTCATGTTGATTGAGCTTTTATGCGCGGAAAAATACGCTAGTCTGAAATCACTCTAAATGCGAAAGTGTATCTGTTTCTTGGTTTATCCTTCAATCACGCCGTAACAGAACTACGGATCAACGTGTTTTTTGCATGGGTATACTTTCATCCCGGAAAATCAAAGAGTTCCCGGGTATCCCGAGGGATTATAAAAACTAAATCCACGCGGACAAAGTCGCAGGCATCAGCTAGTAATTTATAAAGTCTAAACACCATCGGTCGTTATCAAAATATACCAAGAAATACCAAGGCCTAACAAATAACAGTAGGTAGCTATAATGAAGTGTGAATGACCTTTCTTGGATATAAAGATATTCAATTGATCGAAAAGTAATACCTACCTATTGCAATAAAAAGAAAACAATGTGGAGAAAACCTATCTTTCACATACCTCATACTAATTTGAAAAGTCAGAGGTTTTTAACCTCTTTTGGTACTCAATCGATACTGAAAAGCATATTCTATTTATTGCTGGGCCATTAAAATTTAAAAAGCATTTAAACTCAATAAAAAAATTGGTAGATTATACAGGAAATATACTCTTATTTTGAAATATCTGTTGCGTTATTATCATCGAAAGTTACCTTAATAGCTTGCAATCTGCAAACATTATTCTATTCATAACCATGGGAAAGAAAGCAATCAAGTCCAAAACGAACAATTTATTTAACTTTATTGCTCAAATGTGATCATCGTTTTGATAGAAAGTTTGATCATTGTTTAGATACTTTCTTACTTTCATGTAATAAAATTTTATGTGTATGAAAAAAATGTACTTTCATTTACTTAAATTTTATGTGCATGAAATAAATGTACTTAGGCTTATATTCTTAGTACTTAGGTAATTAAATATTAATTGAAATCTATAAGGTGATTCAAATATTTTATACTTACATGAACCACATTAGCACAAACTAATGTTACTACACTAGCGGCACGCTATGATGGCCGGTTTGACACATTACAATAGTGATGTGGAATGTCAATTTATTCTCGAACAAAAAACAATTAAGTTTTGTTTTTGTACCTGATTAAATAGGTTTAATAAAACAAAAATGTATAAGTTTATTTAATTTATTTGAACGAACTGAATATTTGAATGAAAATGAATATACATACTTTATATGCACACAAGAAACATATGAATACAAAAGATACCAAAAAAGGTGCCACAAAAGGCCATAATTAATCAGATTCGTCCATACTACTATTTTCACTGTCGTCACTGCTATCACCACCTACATTAATAATTATATGTTCGTTTTCTATAATATTATCTATTTTCACATCTCTTTCATAATCTTCCCTTATTAATTTAACAGTTCTATTCACAACCTTTTCCCAGTCTCCTTTAGTCACATGTTCACAAGCTTCTTCTAATAATTTTAGCATTTTTTTTGTGGTAAATGGGGGTTCTGTATTGTGTCTTGCAGCATATCCCTTAATTTGAGCCCACACCAACTCAATCGCATTATACTCACAATGGTAAGGCGGTAACCGTATAACTCTGTGCCCATGTTCTAATGCTATTTCGTCAATGACGTATCGGATCTTGGTTGGTTTGTTTTCTTTTAAAAGACGTACTAATTCCGCTTTTAACATATTCATGTTTGCATCTACGCCATTTTTACGAAGCCATGCGACGATATCAGCTTTCTTTTGGGATTGGGCAGGTGGCTTGTCAATTTGCATCGAGTGGTATGGGGCGTTGTCCATAATTATAATAGATGGTTCAGGGAGGCTACACAACATTGAGGTAAACCATTCAGTAAACTTTTCTCCATTCATGTCTTCATGATAGTCTCCAGTGGTTTTTGACGCAAAAGCCATGAGAGAACCTTCGACAAACCCGTTGATGGTTCCGGCGTGACAAATTATAAGTCGCGATCCTTTTCCTACAGGAACTTTGGAAGTAGATGCTGCTGTGTCATCGTTCCAAGAACGGCCTACAGTATGGTTAGCATTAAGCCATGTTTCATCCAAGAACACAACATTTTGCCAATTTTTGATTTCTTTCACTTGCCGTAAAAAAGTATACCTTGCCATCGCTATATCAAATCTTTCCATCAATATTTTGCGTTTGTTACATTTTTTGTATCGAAATCCAATGGTCTTCAAAATCTTCGTTAAAGAACTTTCCCCACCGAAGAATAATCCAGCTTCCTTCAGTGAATGCACCAACTTTTTTCTTGTTGGATACTCCTTCTGTAAATAGTAGCCGTAAACATGTCTTCGGATAGCATCGGCATCAAAGCTATCGATGCCTACGACTGGTTTTGCTCGTTTTCTCTTTTTTGGTGTGTGAAGTTTATTTTCTTCTGTGCCAGTCTCGCCATATTTTTTTTTAGTTATCCGTCTAACAGTTCGTTGTCCAATATTAAGCGCATCAGCTACGCGTTCAACCACTGACGTTATAGGTAAAATTGGCCCTCCATTTTGAGCTTCACGATCGAAATAGTTAAGAAGGCGTATTACGAACTCACGTGTCTGACTATTTAGAACAGTTCTCTGCGTACGTTCGGTCATATCGACGAAATCCACAACAAAGGGCTTGAACAGAGTCCAAATTAACGAGCAAGGGTCAACAGTAATGCAGTATCAATATTTGAAATCCAAAGCCAGGTCAAAACTATATCACAATCGCATTGCACTGACAGTTTATACTTTTCGAAGCAACGTCAATTCGAAACTGCTTTGTTTTGCATTGAGCATTGACGCGAGTTTGCCGGAGGTAGTAGTTGTGCTAGCCAGCGATCCTATGTGACGATCGTATTAGATTCCATTTTTAAAAATTTTCAATTTAGAAAACCAAATGCCGAGTTGTGGTATATATCATATAAAAATAAAAATTTTACCTTTTGTATGAAACAGCTGATATTTTTTTGCGATTTCAGAGGTTTGTCCACATAGTGAAAATTGTTCATATTCACAAGTACATTCACCCCTTAAATGGTGCAAACTGATTTTTCTACACTTGTATACATTTTAGAAATCAATTTAATAAATAAATTTTGAGTCCTAAACCTAAAACTACATTCGATAAAATTTATGAATCTCTGCACATCACTATCGTCAATAAAGTAATACAATTATTTCCTTCAAAGTCGTTATCAATTAATACGGAACTTCATGAGCGGACAAACGTCAAACCGGCCATCATAGCGTGCCGCTAGTTTAAGTGCCGATTTCACCAACGTCGAGTGACGTTTAACCGAGGTATAATTTTTGCCAGTTTTTGTTTTCAAAATAGGTACTGTCAAAATATCAAAACGCGGATAAGACAATTATGTTGGTGAAATCGGACCCAAGTAAATTAAGTAAGAGAGAATTTAAGAGTAAAAAGTGATGCTATTTTTGATCAATAGAAATAATAATTTTTAGTTTTTTAGAGGGCATCAATGATTCATTGATACATATTTTGCTTATTAACCATGTATGTATATGTCAGTATACACACATAATTTTGCATGAAGAAAAGATTTTTTTAAATCGGAAATAGTCATTTTTAGGGTTCCGTACCCAAAGGGTACCAACGGGACCCTATTACTAAGCCTACGCTGTCCGTCCGTCCGTCCGTCCGTCCGTCCGTCCGTCTGTCAGCGGGCTGTATCTCGTAAACCGTAATAGATAGACAGATGAAATTTTCACATATTATGTATTTCTATTGCCGCTATAACAACAAATAATAAAAATTAAATTAAATTAAAAAAATTAAATTAAAATATTTCCATGGGTACATGGAAATATTTTGATTTAATTTTTTTTAACGGAACCCTAAAAGAGCGAGGCCCGACTCGCACTTGGCCGATTTTTTTTAAACTTTATCTCTGGATAAAGTTTGAAAAAAATGACTATTTCTGATTTATTGATTATATGTGGAAATAAAAAAAATTGAAAACTGGACCAGAGTTCAATTTTCATTTTTTTTTAATTTCCATTCACATTTACACATCTCAATCAATTTTAAAATATTGTATGGAAGTAAGGCGTATAATTATATAGGGTAACTTATGACTAACACCACGAGGGCTTCAAACGACTTTCATTTCAAAGGGTTCCAAAAATCCTTCTCAACTTTACTAATGAGGCAGCAACTTTACCTCCTTTCCAAAATAGAATAAGTAGCTCTTCCCTACCGATTGTCCTGATAGTAATTAATGGTTTTTCCTCCAACTTTAACGTACGCACAGACAAATGACTGTTGGGGAGGCAGGTCGGCGGCAGATAATGTATCTGGTCTCTTCTCCATTAATTCACTGCGGTCAATTCGATCAATACTAATTCCGATCTTGCGGCCAATTGTTATTTGCAATCGCTTACTTGATATGCCTACCTGGAAGATTCATTTGACAATCTGTACAAACAAACGATGCTCTATGCTCCTTGCGAAGATTGATCGATGCGGAATCAATTCCATTTCCCAATTTAAAAATCCGGAGTGACCAGTTGTACGGGTACTGGACGAATAAATTATATTTATTCATACAGTTCTTCAATTTTTTTTAAAGGCATTGTGTTCGTTATTTTATCAGGTCTTCGTAGCCTAGTGGCTTATGCAGTCGCCTAATAGTTAACGGTCGATGGTTCGAATCCCAGCTCGACAGACTGAATTTTCTATTTTCATTTTTTTTCTATTTTCATTTTTATTTTTTGAATTCCTCATGTAGAATATTTTTTTTTAAATTAAGAATGAATTGGATGATTAGCTTGTTTTTTATTTGTCAATTTTTTTTAAATTAGTTACACTGTAACACGTTGGGAGAACCACCAGACTGTGGAAAAACTAAAGTTAGGTTAGGTTAGAACATAAAAGATCCCGGTGCCGGCACTTAGGTACTATTGGTTTGAAATGAAAAATTAATTTGGCGGGGTTTCTAAGCTTCCTCTACTCTTTTTCCCCTCTCCCACTATTTTTTTACCTTCACTCCTTCACTAAGCTAATTTGAATAATTATAAATTGTTCGTACGGTAACCGTATTAATAATTATAAATTGTTCGTACAGTACCCGTATTAATAGATTCAAACCCTTAAAAATCAACACCTATAAACAGTACCGTTATTGGTTGAAAAGCGACGCACAGCCTAAAATGGTGGACCTAAAGATTAGGTAAGAAATATTCCTAGACTCTCTATGCACTAAGGAAGTCTTTATACTCTATCTCAAAGTGAGTGAAAAGGAGTGGTAAAGTCTAAAAGGAGAGAAATTTTTGTCGGACGAACGTGTGGGCATCAGCTATTTATTATCTTAATTGGTGGACTAGTTAACCGATAAATCCGTTTGGCCACGGGCCATTTGGGTTATATTTAAACTCATAAAAAAAGATTTTCATAGTTTTGGGGCTGGGATCCCATTGAACCCATAAGTGGTGAGTTTTTTTTTTCCAATAAAACGTTTGTTCAAAACTTTAGTAAATATTACGATGATAGGCTGATAGCTAATTCCTAATTCCATGTTCTCTTAACCGGTCGTTTATTAGTTTTGAACTCGTAGGCTGGATAAATAACTGTCAAATTACATCTTACCTGTTGCGTTGAAAAAACGCATTAATATTGCAAAAAAGTAATGTGATAAAATTATATTATTAAATCGTCGCTGTAGTTGGAAAATTAAATAACTAACAAAACTATCGCGAGTAAAACGTGATTTAGTGTTTTTTTGCGTTAGAAATAGAGATAACTTTTTTTCATAAACAATTTAACTGTCCATGTTTTGATATGTTATAGATTGTTACTGTATCTATTTCTGAATCTATTTGACATACATTTTGATTCATTTGTTTGTGAGAAAAAAATAAAAAGCAATTATTTAGTTTTCCCTCACCAAAGTTTTGAATATTTTATGCACTTATTTATTTTTCCATGTCAGTTGTTTAGTTCATCCTCGTCAATATTGCGTTGAAGTACGAAAAAGTGACGATATGAGTACCTTTATTGAGTTTTTCCACTTTACTGAGATGTTAAAATGACCCATTATTTACTTATTTTACTATGACAATCCTATTCAAGGGTATTAATTTAATAAAAAAAAGGAGAAATTTTAAAAGAAAACCAACAAATAAATATTTCTTTTTATATATTATTGTAAAAAGTAATCAATAAAACTACTGAAGCAACTAGATTCTTCTATCAGACTAACAAAATTAGACTATGCCTGCAAGAGTTAACCTTATTCACTTACAGTTCTATAAACCGTTCTTAAGCAGTCCAATCATTTATTAATCATCTTTTCAAATTATTAACTGGCTATTGGGAATCATTTCCGGATTGCAAGTCTTCTATGATTGTATCTGTCGAAGGAAGACTTGCGTACTATGCGTGTAGTTCATCTGGTATAATATTCTTTCTGCAAAGATTCAGTCGGTTCTTTTTTTAGCTTCCGTAATCGGAAGAGGGTGTCCGTATCTCATCGTAATTACCTCTTGGGCAATGTTAATGTCACCGGGCGTTGTCTTCCTTAAACAACAGGTTCGTGGAAACTGTCTATACTGTGGGGTCTAAATTCTTTAAGACCCATCGCAGGAAAAGAAACGAAAAGTTCTCTGACCATACTCTCAAGATAATGGAGGAGAGACAAGAGATGAGGCTGCAGTCATCGGCAGACGCGGCTGCCTACCAGCGGATTAATAGGCAGATCTCTAAGGCACAAACTCGCGACCTCCGTGTCTTTAATACCAAGTGTATTAAAGATACTATCAAGCGGAACAAAGGCTCATAAGTGTTCGCGAGAGATCTGTCTATCGGACAGAGCCAGTTGACGCGGCTGAAAACTGATGACGGCCGTCTCGTCTCTTCTCGACCTGAGGTCTTGGGAGAGGTTGAGAAGTTCTATGGACAGTTGTATACCACGACACAAAAACCTGTTGAAGATTTGGCCAAAGATCCCAGAGCCAAACTGACCCGACACTATACCGAAGATATCCCGGACGTAAGCCTATACGAGATTAGTATGGTCGCTGCAGAGATGCCGGATTGACTACCGGTATATCCAAGTGTTGAAGTGCTTGTATGAAAACGCCAATGTCAGTACGTATACAGGACCAGACCACGAGGCCAATCCACTTGCAGCGTGGAGTGCGACATGGAGACGTTAGCTCCCCCAAGCTCTTTACCGCTGCGTTGGAAGACGTTAAAGACGTCTTCCAACGCAGTGGTATCGGTAGCGGATCTCAGCAGGGTTTCTCAACAGGTGGGCCTGAAAATGAACATGAGCAAGACGAAAATCATGTCCAATGCTCATGCCCCGCTCCACCCAGTAATTGTTGAGTACTCTGCACTCGAAATTGTCGACGAGTATATTTACCTGGGACATACAGTCCAGCTAGGTAGGTCCAATTTCGAGAAAGAGATCAACCGCTGAATCCAACTCGTCTGGGCAGCGTTCGGGAAGCTCCGAGATGTCTTCTCGTCCAAAATTCCTCAGTGCCTGAAGACTAAAGTCTTCGAACAGTGCGTGTTGCCAGTGATGACTTACGGATCCGAGACATGGTCGCTAACTAAGGGTCTCATAAGTAGGCACAGGATCGCTCAGCGGGCGACGGAGAGAGCTATGCTCGGAGTATCGATACCTGCGGGATCGAATCAGAAATGAGGAGATCCGTGGGAGAACCAGAGTCACCGACATAGCTCAGCGAGTCGCGATACTGAAGTCGAAATGGGTGGGGCATATAGTTCGAAGAGCTGATGGTCGTTGGGGTCCCAAGGTGCTGGAGTGGCGACCCCGCACCGGGTAGCGCAGTGTTGGCAGACCATCCACAAGGTGGAACGATGACATCAAGCGAGTCACAGGGAGCCGCTGGATTCAGGCGGCGCAAGACCAAGACCTGTGGAAGTCCATGCAAGAGACCTTTGTCCAGTAGTGGACGTCTATAGGTTGATAAAGAAGAAGAAGAAGAAGAAGAAATATTCAAAACTAAATATCTTCTAATTTATGTATCGGTTGCTTTAATAAAGTTAAATAAAATCCCTTATTTAATTCTGCTTGTCCTGAAATTATCAAAATTCTCAGAACTTTTTTGAATAGTTGAATAAATGTACATATTCAATTTTAATAGTACCTATATCTTTGCAGTCATGGGATGATAAATTAAATAACTGACTTTGTTTAATTTTTCCGAAATTAATTCCCCTGTAAAGCAGGATATGTGTCGAGGGAAAACTAAATAACTAACTTTATGCATTTTATTCGCTCTCGAAGTGATGCAAGAGAGAACTTATTTATTTTTTGCTAAGTTATTTAGTTTTTCTTCGCTACTTTTTTATCAATTTTTCAATATTTATTTTTCCAAGTATGCCGCCTTGCAAGATTCATTTTCATATAACTTTTTAATTAATGATGATAATAAAAAATTTGAATTATAGAAAGATGCGGCTTTAAGTGGACTTTCTGAAAATGCAATAAAGTCGATTTCGCAAAAATTGTATTTATTTAATTTTCCAACTACAGCGACGAAATATTGCTCTCACAATCATGAAGGAAACAAAAGAAGCGCAATAAATTTACGAAAAGATTTTCGCTATTAAAATCTTATCATCCAAGAAACCCACAAATTGATCCCGTGAGATACTTTGATATTTTACTTATAATTTCGCGTATCCACAGGAGGGCTACGTGAAAGACAGTAAATGAATTAACTGGCTGAAATAAAAGGTCCGAAATAAATGAGATTATAAGATTCTCTCACGTTTCGAATATTTATTAATCCAATCAAATATTATAGAGACTTCAGGTAATCACCCTTAAACAAGAAATTTCTTCCTACCCTATCGAAATGCTAAGTCTTACTTTTATGGTAGAGTAAGCCACAGCCAACGCCTCCCACCAGACGAGACCAGAGAAAACAAAAAGAAGTCGCAAATTGTCCCGGCCGGAATTGAACCCGAGACCTCTGACCACAGCGCTCACTACTGCGCCAGAGAGCTCGTCAAAACGTTTCCATAGTAGCTAAGTTTTCAAACATTACACTAAAATTATCATAAAGAGACTTACTTGACAATAACTCAGTTCACGATTATCAACTACTAAAACTTCAAACAACCTCTCTTATGTAGAGGCAGTATTCACAATAACCGTTATTAATATTTATAATAACTTGTAGGCAAGGAGACAACCGCTGAATATTGCATAATGCACTCCATGTAAGTTTAATGATGTGTGAAAATATATGTATATCTCTATTTTGACGTAAGTTTAGCAACTCTAAATATATAACTCTATTCCCTGAATTTATCCTGGGAATATAGTTTGTCGTGGAGCTAGCTAGAATAGCACTTTAGCAATGTGATATAATCAGTTAAATTTGCCAGATACTATTGACAGAAATTAATGATTTTTAGTTAGAAAAAAAACTTCTAGACGTGACGTATCGAGATATTAGTGCAAATTTTATAAAGTCTATTAAATGAATTAAATTATAATGGTACCCTTTTCTATTTAAAACACTGTGTAAAGAAAAGCACTATAATATTAAGACCTGACAATTTAGTTCAGTATAAGTTTGTGTATAACCTACACTGTAGTACTTAGTGCCGATTTCACCAACGTCGAGTGACGTTTATCCTAGGAATAAATTGGGTGTTCTGACAGTTTTTGTATTGAAAATACTGTCAAAATATAAAATTTACGCTCGGATAAGACTTACTTTACGTCGGTGAAATCAGCCGTTACTGTTGTACTAAACTCAACACAGAAAAGCCCACGAGTAATATAAAGTATTATTTTGTACAATGTAACGATCCTAGTCCTTCGTACAAAGGAATTTTTCATGTTTGATAGTACTAAAAATTGTTGATTAAATTTTATCAAAATCGGTACAGTAGTTAAGTTACGAGATGTACTTTCACATGAGATCATAAAAATAATAATTTTAGGAACTTCAATTTTCATGTCATATAATATCAATTTGACGTTGACGCTATTCTGTAGAACGGTATACAGTAAGGGAAGGCAGCGACGACCGCAGCGTCGTGACGCGCGGATTGTCTATAAGAAAGAACATTGTCCGTGTTTGGGGCATATGTTCAGAGACTTAAACATGCATATACTGTATTATGAGAAATGTGAAGTGGTATGTAGTGACATACTTTATATCAATTATTATTGATAAAGTACAAGGGGCGATACAAGAAATCAATTATGAGTTATACCTAATCTGACGTTGGAAGCTGCTTAATAGATGGGGAGCTCTAGCGCCTTGGTGCTTTATGAACCTGTCTTTGGGCTTGCGACCGACGATTTCAGATGAAGATTGATCTATATCGCGATGCTCTATGCTGAGTGTTGTGTCAACCTGTAGGTTGGATGCCGGGATAGGATAAGCTTAGGATGGGCTACTAAACTTGCCAGTCCGGGCTGTCTGGTCCAGGTGTCTGATTCTACTTTCGAACTAGACTCTAACGTTGTTAGAGTCCTTCACCACTCCGTGGTGACTTCACGCAGTATAACTATTAACATCACGCAGTATAACTATTAACCTACAACCAACTATACATGAGAGGAGCTCACCTCTATAAAAAGTCTCAGTGGATCACACCACTATAAAAAAGTCTTGTGGAAACACACCACGGTTAAAAAAGTGTCTTCAGTGGATCACACCACTTTAAAAAAGTCTTGTGGAGCAAACCACGGTTAAAAAAGCCTCGCACATTCGTGTGTGAGTGAATGATGACAGTGTGGGGGTGGGGGGCTCATAGTTTGATGGTATTTCAAGGGCTTATTCACATTCCTAATTATTATGAAGTATCTATACAAAGTAATACATTTTAACATATCCAAGCTGCAATCTCATTGCGTCAATTATTATAATAATGCATTATTGTTTTAATGGACGCAACTGAGTGGTCCTTGATGTACCACAAAAGGTAGGAGCTCACCATCGTTTGGCGTGCAGGGAGCCAACGATCATCATTTCATTTTCATAATGAAATGATGCCATCTTAATTTCGAACGTTGCCTATGGACTCAAAGGAACTTGAAACAACGATGTGTAGTGTAGACGTTCAATGTGATGTTGAATGTCGAGGTACATAAGTTGCGATGTAGGTTCTTTTGATGTTTACCCATAGAAATAATTGTGTCTCTCGACATCAGTGTTGAGACTCGTGATAATGCAGCAAACCGGTATCATTCATACTGGATTTTAAACATTCTTTAATATAAACCAATACGGGAACCCACTAAAATCTAATACACGAACTCTTGCATATATCGCCTAGGTCTTATGAACTCATTACTTCTGACGCTCTAAAAGTTCTTGGGTTAATACGATCACAACATTATGAAGGGTTCTACCACTAGCGATTCACGTGCCACGCTAAAGAAATAATTTAAAAATAGAAAGATTTACAGGAATAATAGGGTGGAGATTTTCGTAGGGTACTTAGTTCAGTTACAACTCCTACAATGTTCGCATTTTCATACTTTAGAGAAAATTACCTGTCTGTGTTGCATGTTGCATGGTTAAATTGATCGACTATTTCGCTGTAGGCTCTCATCGTATAATAGTCATAAATCAAGAGACCAAGCGATTGAGCTGAACAAACTCTTGGTCAGTATCATTACTCGTAATGAATGAAGATAAGGTATTTGCTCCGAGGCATATTAATGTATGTCGCGACGAGTCGTAATTAATTTATATCAATATTGCCAATGGAGCGCTCTATACTTGTTAGCAAGCATTAATGTGAATTTTAATGATAGGGTTGTCAAAATGGAATTACTTATTTTTTTGGTATAAAATAAAATAAAAAAGAAATAATGGAAACTGGATTTGAAGGTTCTAAAAAGTTTTGATAATTGAATAACTTTGTAATCTATTAACGCAGTGAGTTAACGGACTACTTTATAATCGTACCTACTTACTTTATGACCCAAGTACATATTAGTGATGTATTTATTACACGGAAATGCGAGTTTAGGTGATATGTCAAAGGTTCTAAAAAGTTTTGATAATTGAATAACTTTGTAATCTATTAACGCAGTGAGTTAACGGACTACTTTATAATCGTACTTACTTTATGACGCAAGTATTAGTAATGTATTTATTACACGGAAATGCGAGTTTAGGTGATATGTAATGTGCTAACAAATATAGTTCAGCATTATTTTTTATATATGAGATTACTTCAGTTAAAGTGTAATTAAATAAAACAAGTTTACTGACCTCTAAAAAGGTTAATACTAAAAACATTATATATCTACTCTATAACAAATGATTGTCTGAAGGTTACTATTCGGTAATAAAAAAATATTACCTATACATAACACTAGTCACTAGGTCAATGGTAATCGATTGTTTAATTGATATCTTTGGTTAGCCGAAGATAATATTCGAAAGTCAATGCCACTTCATACCTTTGTTTCGATTCCGATTGATGAGATAAAGTGGAACTGCTATAACTACTGCTTTGATTATTATCAGCTATTTGTGACGCATAGCTAATGAAATAGAAGATTGGATAATATCTTTCAACATTGCGTAATTGATTTACTTTGATTTTAATTAATCTTTATTTAATTACAGAACTATCATGGCCATTATCTCCTAATCAAGGGAAGTTGTAAAGTTAGAGAGTTCAAAAATGTATTACTATTATTATTCATATTTTTTGTAACTAACATAATATGAAGCGCTAAATACATTATTGAATACTATATCTACATATTTGAACAGAGTGTAATCAGATTTTTATCTGGTCTTTTGGCTAGTTATTACTCTATTCACTACTGACTACACTATACGCCGCCAAGCAATCGAGTGTTCGGCACATTGGTATTTAGAAGGCTGCATCGTTATATACCATCAAGTGAAATCGCAGTCAGTTGCTATCTTGTCATGAATAAAAAAGATTTTAGTTTATTACAGACAAGTATGCATGTCATTTCATATTCTAACTCAGATACGGTATTTATAAGCTTTTCAATCGTGGCAGCCCTAGGTATCATCTATTCAAATTAAGGCAGTTCATATTGTGAGGCATCTGCCTGTATGCAACGTTCGGCTGCCATAAATACTCCTATCGGGTTTAATACTTACTAACGAACATACTCGCCAGTCGCCAGTTACGGAAACACAATGACCATGCGAGATCCAACTTCTATAACAGAGGCCCTGATCCTGTCAGCCGATTTTGGATTTAAATTAAAAAGCCAAGTAAGATTAGCTGCTGATTAAACGACGATGACGGCTATTTATAGTAAAGGGTTAAATTAAATTAATACCGAAAATTATTTTGGACTAGCTATTGCCGCTGATGCCACGTTGCTGCGTGATTGAAGGACAAACCAACAAACAAATGCACCTTCGCATTTTTAATATAGGTAAGGATTAAATATGAGTAACGCTTATCCTTTAGGCTCACTTGCAGAGACGCCGGGTTAGGTTTCATCAATCATACATAGCCTATAACAGTCTACTGCTGGACTAAAGGCCTCTCCCAAGGGAAGGGTTTGCCCATAATCACCACGCAGGGCAGACGGGACGGTGATCGCAGTAGATGGTAGTAGTAGCACAGAGGACGCTGCTGCCCGTTCTCTGTTATATTCCCTAAGTCGCCTCGTACGACACCCGCGGGAAGAGGAGGGGTGGTGACAACTGTATTCTGATCTGCCATCACCACACGGCACGTTTAACCCAGGAATAAATTTGTAATTTTGACAGAAGCTTTATACAAAATCTGTCAAAAAAGCAGCTAAATCTGGGTTAAAAGGATAACTCGGCGTTTCTGCAAGAGGGCCTTAGATTAATAAAGGAAAGGATAGTGCCGTACCAGTGATGATGGTTAACATATTATTAAAGGATGTATTTACACCGATTTTTTTTCTTTGAATTCGGCAAATAAGCACTAAGTATTTGTAATTAGTGTCAACCCTATACATCATCTATTCAAATTAAATCACAGCATGTGTGGCATCTGTGTATGCGACGGACGAGTGTCGTAAATACTTGTATCTACTTTAACAGGCACGTACAAACACACTGGCCCGTTAGTGCCGTTGGAGAGAGTGATTTTTGAATTGTACAAGTTAAATAACAGTTAACTGTAGCTCTAGTGTTCTGTAGTGGAAATCGCAAACTGGTATATAGGTACAACTACCTAGTAAGCAAGTATCGCCAAACAAGCGTAATAAAGGGATACCGTGAGGAAACCAATGCGGGGCACGTTATTCCAATCCAGTAAGTAAACTAATAATTATGGTTATGTACCTACTCGTATTATTCAAACAAAATCACTTATTGAAAACAAATTCTTTTTACTTAATACCTACTGCAGCAGCATAAAAGTACATTACTGATACATTGTCTTCCCAAAAGGTGAAGTCATGAACTCTCGGCTATGAAGCTGCGAGAAAATCCAAGTGAGTCAGACCATATTAAGTAAGAATTGTCTATTAGAAGGCAAAAAAAACCAAAGTAAAGTCAAACTTTTTACAAAATGTCATTATAATTTTAGATATTTTCTGTCTTATAAGCCATAATCTAAAAATGACGCAACCAATTTATAATGCAGTCACCGATCTCTATTTTTCAATTTTTCGCTCGTTACAAACATAAAGGAACGATTTCAAGTGCAAGGTCAGATGTTGCCCTGCGCTCATCAATTCCAAGTAAATAATCTCCCAGTATCCGTGCACAATAAAAGGTGGCAATGATTGATTGTTGGAATTTCTCTGTCTTCCGTTGGTAGGAGTAATTTGTTTGCAGAATTTGGAAAACATTTGGATGTGTTGTTCGTGAGTGTATTTACAGCAATTGTAGTAGACTCTTTCTAAATCATAATTTTATTCACGATCTACATAAGCCCTACATTTTTCATTGAACCAGATAAGTAGTAATTATACTTACAAAAATTGTGCTAGTATCTATGCTATTTTGGTTTTGCAATTTAACGCCATAGCCAATAACAAAAAAAAAATTAAAATAAAAAACTTAACTTAGAAACAAAATAAATACCATTGAGCAAATAAGAAAAAAAGAATAAGAATTATTATCAACCTTGACAGGAATTTTTACGAGTTGGCAGTAAAACCTTAGGCAACCAATCATCACCAAAGAGACTATCAATGCTTAACTAACTAGCCAATTAATCAAACAAACTCACTAACAACTAATTAATTTATTCAACACGTAATCATTCAACAGATTACATAACAAAACGCTGACTGTCCCTTAAGATTGATCGATATGATAAATCAATCGATGACCTCGATTTATACCAATCAAATCGAATCGCTCAAACTTCAATTTGACTTGTGTCAAACGATGATTGGTTGCAAGTTGCAACACTAGCTATACGCCTAATTGGCTGAATGAATTTTGCTCGCGCACTCGTTGGTTAACGTGAGCATTGATTTGAAATGGATATGACTGATGGGAAAATAAAGCATGAACACAATATTTTTTTAGTAATATGTATTAGGTGAGTAATTCTTATCAATAAATATATTATTGTTAATAATTATAATCCCAAGGTGCTGGAGTAGCGACTCCGCACCGGGAAGCGCAGTGTTGGCAGACCACCCACTAGGTGGACTGACGACATCAAACGAGTCGCAGGGAGCCGCTGGATTCAGGCGGTGCAAGACTGAATTCAGGTTGTCAGCAGTGGACGTCTATCGGTTGACAAAGAAGAAGAAGATTAATTATTATTGTTTCCTTACTATAGGTACATTTTGTAATTTAAGCGCCGCCGGCGCACACGATATGGTGAAACTCTGTAATAAGATAAATAAAAACTTCTGATACTAATTTCAAAATAATCATAATATTTTTGAAAAGCAGTGAACGTGATTATGAAAGTCTTTGAATAATAATAACCTTGTGCTCCTGATTTCATCGCGTGGAGTGAGGGTTTCAAAAATTCCGTATAGGAACTCTACTTCTTCTGGGATAAAAAGTATCCTGTCTCACTCTCCAGACAGTAGAGCTCAATATTAAATATGATCGATGAAAGTAATCAGGTTTTAAGTAAAAAGCATTAGATACATTTTTCTTTGATCATGTGGGCATATCTAATCTTTGAATGAACTCCTACGCAAAACACTCATTGGAAACATTAATATCGATGCGACTACAAACTGGGGGCATAACTACTACAAAATGGAGCAATTACTTCACTCGGCCCAAAAGTTATTGTTTCAAATTCCAAATCCCCATAAATCGGTCTCCGCATCCATACATCTTCCTTACTCTACGCGCAGTTGAATAGGCAGTATGATTGCAACCAACACTTTGGCCTTTGTTTCGAACGCACGTCGCTATCTATCACTGCTCAGCCCGCGAACCAATTTGTTAGTTTACAATTTATTCTTGTACCAAGAATGCAGGCAAAAAGGCTGGAGACTGTGGAGCATGCGTCAGCTATTTGCGCTATGCAATAAATTTTAATAGACATTGTCTTAATGGCGTCTCGAGTTTTAGCATCCTTTTTCCTTTAGTGTAATGAATAAATAATTGAAATATTTCTCAGATAACTTAAAACTAAGAATATAGGTTTTTTCAGGTAAATGCTTTATTAGCTACAGCTTATGATAGTTGAATACCTATAACCAGCTGATGGTTAAAAGGAAGCACTCGTGTCGTTGATTATAATTCATGCGTTGTTATATTATAGTCATACCTGCAGGGCATTCCATTTTATTAGTAAATTATATAATTACTGCTGTCGCTTGTATCCAGCGCCTCCCAGCGACTCGTCTGAAGTCATTGGCATCGGTCCAACTAGATAGGGAACTACCAATACAGCGATTTCCGATGCGGGGTCGCCACTCCTCTCCTCCAGCACCTTAGAATCTCAACCATCATCAATTCTTTGAACCACTCATTTCCACCTCAGCTTCGAGCCTCGCTCAGCTATGTTGGTAGCTTTGGTTCTCCTACAGATTTTGTCATTTTTGATCATTGAGGTACATAATAATTCAATGTTTTTGATGTACGGATCGACCTGATTTTTTGAATGGGTATAATTGAGGACTTGGAAAAGTGGCATAGGCTACGCAAATGAAGTCGCGGGCAAACGCTAGTAATGAAATATTGTAAATTCAGCTAAACTAAAAATGCTCAACAACATGCGCATAACTAACCGCTAACGAACTGTGTGCACCCCACACCGTAACTCTTTCATCTGATCGCCGAGTTTATTTCTATGAAAGCTATAATAATAAAGTTTTTATTGCTATTCATCTGCAGAGAACACTTACGCTTCGTAGAAAAAACTTCGTTATGGAAGAGGTTAGAGAGTAAGATCTTCTTGTCAAAATTGATCGTTCAAACTTGATTTATGAGTCGGAAATGAGAAGTGTGCCCAGTGTTTCTGAACGTCATATCGACGGATGTTTATGATGTTCAAAGATTTAAATGTCATGTAATATAAACCAATGGGGTAACTAGAATAGGTACTCAATAGGTAAAACTTTATTGCCTAAACAGCCAGAGCATGGACTGAAAAACCAAAAGGTCGATAATTGAAACCCTACAAGTTGCATTATATTGGTGCACCAACTCCTAACACAATCTTTACGATTAATTGGAGTTCATATACGGATGTTGGCTAATATTCTTAATTACAAAAAGAAAAAATAAATCTCTTTACTACTAAATCATTTTCCTTGATAATTTAAACTTTAGTTGTTTGGGAGATTTGTGTACAGTCAGGAAATCTGCACATTATTAATTCTTTGTAAAGATTTTCCTATTTGGTATACCTAAGCGGTAGGTCCATACTGTTTTTTTTAACAAATTATCAAAAAATTAAGTGGCACTCGGGGACTGCCGCGGTAAAGCTATTGCATAGCATTTTTTATCAACTTATGCAATTATAATATTTATGCAATATTTTTTTTGCATAATAATTAATAACAAACAAGAAAAGTGAACTGTCACTACTTCGCGAGTGAGATTCGAACCTGCGACATCATACACCATATACGGTAAAGAAAACGGCCGCTTGCCCACTACTCCAAATAGAGCTACTTGAGAACCTCTAAAATGTTGAACGCTTACTGAACAACGGTGTTAGGTTTTTTTCGTTACGGAAGTTCTTGTTTCGGTCGCCGCGCTCAAACTTGTTTGTCCTAGTTCAAAGCCCGCGATAAAAGCTATGCAATAGCTTAATAACTTTACTGAAGTTTTATCATCGTCAGGACGCTTCATAGGAAGAATTACTACTATTTTAAGAATTATACTATTATTAGAATTATTACTTGACTTGATACAGCAGAGACATGCTGGTTCTTTAGTCACCTCATTCAAACTTTCGAAACTAAGTAAGTACATCCTATTTACATAGTAATTCATAATAGCGTAATATCTCTTAACTTATCAGTTGCCTCCAAATCGTTTCATAATCGTGGCTACTAAGTACTTGGAAACACACACGTTTGAATTGTGAGGTCAAGCTCAGCATCCGTCATGTGGACAGCCTATAAAACTTACCATAAGTCATGCATTTGTTTTATGTAACTATCGAGTATTGACAGGCACAAATTTCTAACATGGCAATGTTATTTGTTATTTCAATGAGGAGTACCAAAAGTGATTGAGTACTTTTCGCTATTCGCTACGTGTACTGATTAATTTTCAACTCATCATTGAGTAGATTCTAATAATAATGTACTACCCTCTTAGTGAAAGTCAGTGAGACCTATGTAACTGACTGATAATAATAGATTAATTATATTTATGTCCACTTGAAGGAAACGATCTCGAACTAAGTTCACTGATATAATTATATTTATAACGAAAGACATATTGGTATAGAAGTATAAAACATGTTTACCTATTGTAGAAGCAATTGAACATTGCGCTGAAAGTTTCCTAGATGTAGACCGCATATAAATAAATAACTATAAGTTCTTACCTATAAGTAAGTATAAGTGCTAGGAAGGTCCAATTTCGAAGAAAGGGTCCAAGGAATAGACCTTCTCTTTCATGAACACTTTCTCTGTGGTATGAAATGTGATGATATTGAGAGACAGTGAACATACACAAGATGATAATGAGATATTTATGTGAATAATTACCCTAACTAAGTAGCTACACCTCGCTAAAGTGTTTTATTTAGTTGTTTACTCGGCACGGATACATTCTCTTAATAAATTGGGAAGCTTTCCCGTGTACCTATCATTTATCTTGTTTTTCGTTTCGTCACTGTGAATATATGAAATGGAAGTTTCTTTTATTATTTTCTTGTTATTGGAAAATATTAGGTGTACAATATTAAGTATTTCATCCTCACTTTTCATCAGGTGGGATTATAGTTATGCGCCTGGGTTAGTTAATTAAAAAAAATCAAGTGCGTGCTGTATTTGTTTGTTATTAAAGCGGAGACATAACACAACGACAGCAACAATAATAATTTTATCAAATACATACTCGTAAGTCGTAACTCACGTCTTCTCACAAATGCTTAAATTTTTAGCAAATATCAAAATTATGCAAAAACTAGCTATGCCCACGACTTTGTCTGCGTGGATTTAGTTTTTAAAATCCCTTGGGAACTCATTGATTTTCCGGGATAAAAGTAGCCTATGTCACCTTCCAGGTCCTCAACTATACCCATGCAAAATATCACGTCGATCCATAAGCTCTGTTGCGGCGTGATTGAAGGACAAACAAACAAAACAACAAACAAACACACTTTCGCATTTATAATATTAAGTATGATTACGCAAACGAACCTGGAAATTTCATTTTTATTAATCTAAATCAATACTGGAAAAGAAAAATATCTTTTTTCCTAGAGATGAAATAAACAACAGATTTCTTAACGATAAAAAACTGACCTTGCTCTACAAAATTGACCCAATCTTTTATCTTATCTCCTAAAGGTGTTAGGTAAATAATTGTCACAGTCCAAAATGAGATCACTTTTGCATCACTGTCTAAGAATCTCGGCTATCTGTCGACAAGGCAATTAAGAAATTGATCGTAACGGCTATTTCTAGGGCACCCATTACACTAATGATCTCTAATTTCGGTTTCGTGATTCCGTACAAACGAGATGTGAATAATGTTAATGGAAACTTGTTACATAAAAATAGATGACACCAATTTGGAATGTAATATCATGTTGTACGAAAAATAGTAGTTACGACTAAATTAACGACTTCTAAAGACACATTGGTGTCTAGTCGAATAGAAATGTGGCGTCTTTCTGAAATGTTCTAAAGTATAACATACTTTATTTTTATGCTTGATGTATAGTAAGGTGTCAAAGGCAGTGAAAAAGACAATCAAATGCATGTTATGTTAACACATTAATTGTGATCACAATAGTTCGACAAAAGTCAAAGTGATACATCAATGCAAGAAGACCTGAGCATTGATGAGAGCATTTAGCCGCTACTCTCGAGAAGATTTGATAACACAAATCGCCGCTTATCCTTGGAAAGTTATTCCTCACTGCCGCTGATAGTAAATATATGATGAATAGGTATTTTTTGAACTGAAAGCTTTGACTTTTCGAAACTGAAGTGGAAATGGGTGGGGCACATAGTTTGAAGAGTTGATGGTCGTTGGGGTCCCAAGGTGCTGGAGTGGCGGCCCCGCACCGGGAAGCGCAGTGTTGGCAGACCCCCCACCAGGTGGACCGACGACATCAAACGAGTCGCAGGGAGCCGCTGGATCCAGGCGGCGCAAGACTGAGGCCTGTGGAAGTCCATGCAAGAGACCTTTGTCCAGCAGTGGACGTCTATCAGTTGATAAAGAAGAAGAGAGGTATTTTTTAGGAAGAGGAGTTAAAAATAATGTAATAAATAAACGCGTTGCTGCAGTTTGAAATTGCGCCAGTGTGTTTTGAACCTCAATTGTCAAAGGTTTTACAATTCCCTCAGAAAAATGGAATATGGAGCCAAGAGTCACTATAGACAGACGAGGACTACTAGAATTTGTTGTTTATTTTTATCGATACTAACAATATGAATAAATTCCTTCTACTAAATAGGATAGATACAAGGGAATCCAGATCGCAAAAACAATAGCGGCATGTAGAATCGATGCTGGCATTATTAAAATCGATTCCGGTATCCCGGGTGCGTTCACATCGAGCTGCGGCCCTTCGGAGGAGCGAGCAACGTATAAAGATGATTTGTTTAAAATTCCGCGACCAAGAGCTGCGTGATGAATATCGGGGCCGTACATCGGAATAATGATCCCGCCTTGCACCGCATTCAATGGCATTTTGCATACAATATGGTAGATGGATTTATATTAAAATATGGCGAACGTCAGTGCCGGTTGCTCACAATAAATTATTCATTGCACACAGTCAATTTTCGTTCAAGATAAACTGTAGAGTATATCAAATTCACTGCCATTGTAAAAGCTCATAAATATTCAGATTACACATTATTGTTCTCGGTTTGTCGGTAATTAGATCGCCCACGAAAGGAAGCTGCGATTTAATCACAGGTAGCGACAAAGTTGGTAATAAATTAGATGCTCGCCCGCTGCGCTGTGTACACCTCACTCATTAGTGCAGCTCGCGTTATCGTCAGATTACTGTGACAACAAGGGAGACGGAGAGAATAAATATTTCAGAGCTATAATAGAAGCTTAAACAATACTATGCTGTTGACCTCGTTATGAATAAGCTACCTACCTAGATATTTTTTTTCAGAATATAACCAAATAGTATTATTCATGTTTAACTTTGTAGACATTTTCCTTGCTTATAGGTACAACAATGAAGACCAAATGAAGGATATGAATAAAAACAGTTGAGTTACAAGTGCCAAAGCTTTTAATTCTAGCGTTTATATCTGCAGAATATAATATATTTCCATAGATTAAGTCTAGAAAAAAAATTGTATTCGGTAACAAGATAGTCCTTGACTGCGATCTCATCTAATGGCAGCCGGCTAACTTGGAAGGGGCATGATAGTGTGAAATAAACCCATACCTAATTAATAATTATACTTGTCGAACCGAATCGGTTTTTACACGTCATCGTACAGGAGCTTACCGGCGCATCTTTGATGCGGTGGTGGATGGTGGTGATATAGTTAGTGCCACGGCCAAAGCCCACCACCGTAACAGACCGGTGACAATTCAGAAATTAAAAATTCTCAAAGTGCCCCTTTATTGAACCTGAGAACCTACCTTCTTATAAAACCACTGCGCTTACCACTGCGCTAGAAAGGCCGTCAAAAATAAATAATATAACATTTCAATCAAAATAGAAAAGAAAAACGAAATCTGTGTTTGTATTGCAATCCATCTATAACAAAGCCAGCTAACTCGCTTCGTAAGTAAGTAAACATTTCGCAATTCCTCGTTATTCAGTATTGGTTTCTTGCGACTACTTTTGCGACTTACTCTGAACATTTATCAACAGATTTCTAATCTTTGCTAAGTTTTGATGAGTGACAACTGTTGCCTTTTGTTAAACAAAGTATAATGCTACAGACAGTAGTTATTTGTAGGCTATAAAGATAATGTAGGTATTGGGAAGCAGTCTACAGCAGCAGGTCTACTTCAATATTGTTTTGAAATGTGTAGATAGAGCTTCTTTATGAAGAACTTCAACATTGCGCTTGAATGCTGTGCAATATAAAAACTACTTGAGTGAGAAAAAAGATGAAATCTAATTATAGCTCTATCAATATTCACCTCAAACTAGAAAACGGATATACCAAGTCATAAGACCCAAACATCATTAATTATATTATGATTTCTACTCATACAATTCATTTTATTCAGACGTTTTTAAATAGTTTTAATCACTGAGTGAGGTTATTGACCTATCAACGTTAACATAACTTGACAGTAGCTTAAATGGCAAGTGAGCACAACATTTTCTAAGTATTCTTTTCTGGCGGCATAAAAAGTATGATAAATTGACATGATAGTTACTGCCCTTTACTAGCTACTTCATTTATTTGGGACACACTGACATTTAAAATGGAGATTTAATATATAAAATAAAATAAAAAAATTAATTATATCTGAGAATTGTATAGTCTAAAACCATAATATTATTATTAATGAAGTTTGATTATAACACTGAAAAATAATTGAATTTGTTTTTTTCCTAATTAAAAAGAAATGAAATGAAAAGAAATTCTATAAGTACTTACATATAATTTTTTTTTAATGTGGATAATCGACTCTAATTTTAACTTAAGTAGCATTATATCAAAGTACCTATCTTTTCGCGGATAAAAAGGTGTGATATATCCAATTAATATAAAAAAATTATATTAAGTATCACCTTTTACCACCACAACAGCTGAGCCGATTTTGATGAAATTTGGCACGGAACAACTCCTGCCGACGAACATACGATACGAGATTTTTAGAAGACTTAAATTCGCGCTGAGAAAATCTCAGGCATCAGCAGCTATAAGATCAGAAAAAGGAAGTGGACATTTAAGAACAAAAAAGATTTCACAAATATGCGGGGCTTACTTTTACTAAATAATGAATTCGTTAAAACAGGAAAAAACTAGTGTTAATTAAGGAGAATCGGATGTTATCAATCATTTTTTTACTCAGTTTGTTAGCACTGTACTTGGATACAAGCCAAAATTGCAATAAATTGTGGATAATAGATGGATCACAAAGCAAAAAAGCTGAATGTTGAAGGCGAGAATAAAAAAATAAAGTTACATTTGTTCAGAATCAGAATCAGAATTTATTTATAGCATTATACACTAGTAGCATGAGATGGTAGGTACAGTATATTGTAGGGCATAGTGCCATAGTGCAATAATTGTTTTCCATAAACTTATATTACAGTGTTTCCCATTAATTTACTCTTATCATTATCATCATCATCTCACACTTGGCACAAGTCTCCTCGTTAGAATGAATAGGATTTAGGCAATAGACCTCCACGCTGGCCAAACGCGGATTGGCAGACTTCACCTTTGAGACTTTACAGACATAAAGACTTCTTCTCGATGTTTACTTTCTTAAAGCAAGTAGGTAGTAATTTTATTTACATAAAACGCACAAAACTTAGGAGTCCGAGCCTGGAATTTCAGCTCTGTATCCCCTGAAAAGGAGGCTGAAGTCTAAACTAGTCATTATTCGCTATCAACGATGTAACTATCTGATTTTTAGGGTTCCACGTACCAAAATGGTAAAAATGGGACCCTTATGGTGAGACTTTCTCCGTCCGTCCGTCTGTGACAGTCGATTATTTTAGTAACTAATAAAGCTATCGACATGAAATTTAGAATAGTTGTGTATAATAGTGGTCTAACATCATTGGAATAAAAAAATCAAAATTTATTTTTTGTTTAATTAAAAAAGGGGGAAAATCGGGAGTTTGAAATTTCAAAGTAAGATAACTATATGTGTGTCATATGAAAGGCCTTTTCCTGTAAATTCTAAAACAGATTTCTATTTTTTTTAATATGTGATATTAATATTTTTTGATTAATTGGGCAAAATGTCAAAAATCTGAAATAATTATGGTCAATAGAGGATTATGTATATTTTACAGGAAATATAAAACCAACGCTCTAACTAGCATAGTTTTTTATATTAACAATAAACTTCTACAAACAAAGTTAACGATTAATAAGCAAATTAATATAATAATATCGTTTTACTTTTACTTCTGGAGTACGGAACCCTCGGTGCGCGAGTCCGACTCGCACTTGGCCGGTTTTTCCTTATTCTTCTTTCTTCATTCCGGGATTATTTTCTGCAAGTAGGGGATGACCCCCCCTTAACTAACTGATTGATGAAGAACCAAAATTAAATGTAATTATGTTGCTGTTATAATGTTACCAATTCTTAGGTTAAGTGTGTATTACAGTAGACCAAAACGAGGCACAATGGTGTCTTGTATAAGAATTAATTTTGGTGGCATCCAATCAGGCAAACCATCGGTTAGTTGATCAAACACAACAAAAAGCCTACGCTCAATCATGAAGGTGCTGCCGAGTGCCGACACTATCTATCAATCATAGAAAAAGAGACTTCGTTATCTGCTAAACCCTGGTCTTTTAGAAATTTCCAATTATATACAAATAAATAATGTACTTTTGTACTCTGTTCCAAATTATCTTTAAAATGAGGTACTGTAACCCTATGAAAAGCAAAAAAATTTTTTTTTTCTTCGCATTCGCTTCTATGAGAGCCCCCCTGAAATAAAGATTTTTATAACTTTTTAAGCCATTTTCGGCTGGAGGCCATTGGTTTACATATTATATCTAAAATTGAAGTAATTACGTTCAGTAATTCAGAAGTTATAAGGCTCTGACAGACGGACGGACGGACGGACGGACAAGTGCAAATTCACTCAAGTAGACTCAAAGACCTTCGCTTCGCTCGGTCGAAAATGAATAAAGAATGACAAAATCACGAAATGACTTACGAAAAATTCCAATGCCGAGCAACTGAGAATCATGTACAGAATCCCTGGTTTTAGTTTTCTTTACACCCTTCACCCTGTATATATAGGGTTCGTTAAACTCTCCTATGTACTGGTACCTAGCTGGTTAAGTACTCAAGTACATAACCGAGTTTCACAAATATACAGATCCGTCGAATTCACTCACGTTTACTTATTAGTGTTTGTTTTCCCGCTTCGTTTCTGTTTTGGTTTGCATTTAAGAAACCAGCGAGCTTGCGGCCTATGTTGTGTTCTATAGAATTGAAGAGGTAATTTATACTATGAGGTTTTACACTGTAGGTTTATTTGGAACTACACTAGCGGCACGCTATGATGGCCGGTTTGACACATTACAATAGTGATGTGGAATGTCAATTTATTCTCGAACAAAAAACAATTAAGTTTTGTTTTTGTACCTGATTAAATAGGTTTAATAAAACAAAAATGTATATGTTTATTTAATTTATTTGAACGAACTGAATATTTGAATGAAAATGAATATACATACTTTATATGCACACAAGAAACATATGAATACAAAAGATACCAAAAAAAGGTGCCACAAAAGGCCATAATTAATCAGATTCGTCCATACTACTATTTTCACTGTCGTCACTGCTATCATCACCTACATTAATAATTATATGTTCGTTTTCTATAATATTATCTATTTTCACATCTCTTTCATAATCTTCCCTTATTAATTTAACAGTTCTATTCACAACCTTTTCCCAGTCTCCTTTAGTCACATGTTCACAAGCTTCTTCTAATAATTTTAGCATTTTTTTTGTGGTAAATGGGGGTTCTGTATTGTGTCTTGCAGCATATCCCTTAATTTGAGCCCACACCAACTCAATCGCATTATACTCACAATGGTAAGGCGGTAACCGTATAACTCTGTGCCCATGTTCTAATGCTATTTCGTCAATGACGTATCGGATCTTGGTTGGTTTGTTTTCTTTTAAAAGACGTACTAATTCCGCTTTTAACATATTCATGTTTGCATCTACGCCATTTTTACGAAGCCATGCGACGATATCAGCTTTCTTTTGGGATTGGGCAGGTGGCTTGTCAATTTGCATCGAGTGGTATGGGGCGTTGTCCATAATTATAATAGATGGTTCAGGGAGGCTACACAACATTGAGGTAAACCATTCAGTAAACTTTTCTCCATTCATGTCTTCATGATAGTCTCCAGTGGTTTTTGACGCAAAAGCCATGAGAGAACCTTCGACAAACCCGTTGATGGTTCCGGCGTGACAAATTATAAGTCGCGATCCTTTTCCTACAGGAACTTTGGAAGTAGATGCTGCTGTGTCATCGTTCCAAGAACGGCCTACAGTATGGTTAGCATTAAGCCATGTTTCATCCAAGAACACAACATTTTGCCAATTTTTGATTTCTTTCACTTGCCGTAAAAAAGTATACCTTGCCATCGCTATATCAAATCTTTCCATCAATATTTTGCGTTTGTTACATTTTTTGTATCGAAATCCAATGGTCTTCAAAATCTTCGTTAAAGAACTTTCCCCACCGAAGAATAATCCAGCTTCCTTCAGTGAATGCACCAACTTTTTTCTTGTTGGATACTCCTTCTGTAAATAGTAGCCGTAAACATGTCTTCGGATAGCATCGGCATCAAAGCTATCGATGCCTACGACTGGTTTTGCTCGTTTTCTCTTTTTTGGTGTGTGAAGTTTATTTTCTTCTGTGCCAGTCTCGCCATATTTTTTTTTAGTTATCCGTCTAACAGTTCGTTGTCCAATATTAAGCGCATCAGCTACGCGTTCAACCACTGACGTTATAGGTAAAATTGGCCCTCCATTTTGAGCTTCACGATCGAAATAGTTACGAAGGCGTATTACGAACTCACGTGTCTGACTATTTAGAACAGTTCTCTGCGTACGTTCGGTCATATCGACGAAATCCACAACAAAGGGCTTGAACAGAGTCCAAATTAACGAGCAAGGGTCAACAGTAATGCAGTATCAATATTTGAAATCCAAAGCCAGGTCAAAACTATATCACAATCGCATTGCACTGACAGTTTATACTTTTCGAAGCAACGTCAATTCGAAACTGCTTTGTTTTGCATTGAGCATTGACGCGAGTTTGCCGGAGGTAGTAGTTGTGCTAGCCAGCGATCCTATGTGACGATCGTATTAGATTCCATTTTTAAAAATTTTCAATTTAGAAAACCAAATGCCGAGTTGTGGTATATATCATATAAAAATAAAAATTTTACCTTTTGTATGAAACAGCTGATATTTTTTTGCGATTTCAGAGGTTTGTCCACATAGTGAAAATTGTTCATATTCACAAGTACATTCACCCCTTAAATGGTGCAAACTGATTTTTCTACACTTGTATACATTTTAGAAATCAATTTAATAAATAAATTTTGAGTCCTAAACCTAAAACTACATTCGATAAAATTTATGAATCTCTGCACATCACTATCGTCAATAAAGTAATACAATTATTTCCTTCAAAGTCGTTATCAATTAATACGGAACTTCATGAGCGGACAAACGTCAAACCGGCCATCATAGCGTGCCGCTAGTGTAGCTTGTATTCGCGCCTTAGTAGACTTAGTTAGTTTTAAAAATCTTGGGGGAACTGTTTTTTCCGGAGCCTATGTCTCTCTCCATGTCTTGAACAAAAAATCAAAATCCCAGGCAATCAAAAATCTTGTCGATCCGTTGCTCTGCCGCAGCGTGATTGAAGGAAAAACCAAAGTATAAATAGGTACACTTTCGCATTCATAATATTAGTGAGGCTGTAAAGACAGGCAGTCCATATGGCGAGGTATTGAATTAAATTTCTTAATTTTAATGTGTGTAATAGTGACACTCTAGTGGTAAGGGCGATGCTACAACATTACGGTGCGGCGACGCATCCCAAAAACGGCGCCGCATCGCACATTTATCCTATTAAAAATTCCCAAGAGCCGTTGTGCAATGTCGTAGATTTTTGCAATGCGTCGTCGCACCGCAGTGTTGTGGCCTCGCCTTTAGGGACTTCGGTACCCTATTTTGGTGGTCGTGCGTTCTATTTTAGGCACGCTCCTCTGCATTTTCGGAGCTATGTGCGTTTAAGCAATTATATAATAATACTTCAACGGTGAAGGAAAGCATCTGAGACGCACGCCTGAGAGTTCTCCATAGTGTTCTCATCAGTATGTGAAGTCAGCTAATTTGCATTTTTGTCGCATAATAGTGAGCCGACAATGCTGCCATCGTAATTGAAAACACAGTAACTTACAGTACCCGGCGATATATATTGCACATCGGCCTTTAGAAAAAAACGCTATTTCTATTCTATTGCAAGGAAAGCTAGATGTAGTCGAACTGTGAATAGAATAGAATAATGAATGAATGAATAATTTTGGGTTATTTGGGGTGCTGTCAAGTTGACATGTCGTAAAATCAGCTGTTCCGATATTAAATTTAATTTTAAAATAGATATAATTATAATTTACTATTTTAATTATTATAAAAAGTGTTAATTAGTCTTAGATTTACTAATAAGTATCTCCGAAAATCCAACTATCGGTGAAACTCTGTAAAACAAGTCAACTTGATGCTGTGAGGCTGTGACAGTTCGACGTGTCCGGCGAGTTCAAAATTTCAACGATTTAAACCCGGGGAGTATTGCTTCTATTTCTTTAATTATTGTTACTTTAAACAGCCCAGTAGTGTACTAGCTTAATTGTCAAACATAATATCACTCTCTACACATTATACGTCCAATCTCGACACCGTCGAGACACGCCTATCCTCACAACGACAAGAAATTTTCTCACTTTGCTTGACTGGGAGTGGAAGTATAGTTCAAGAGAACTTGCAGACAACACCAGCATTAGCTGCCACATCTCAGGACGCTTAACAGTCCAAGTGCAATTACCTACTAACTACTTTATAGCAAGATTCTTAGTACATTAATAAATTGTGAAACTATTATTAACAAATAAAATTTTCTTTTAAAGTTCTAACCAGTCCTCAGTCTGTAAGACTCATAACTGATCTTGTTCACTTCACTCACACAAATTAACCTGTATTTTTCAGGCATAAGAGTTGCACATCTGCATCCACCATGCAAACCAGACGGGCAGCTGCACTGGAACAACAACAACAACTAAAAAATGCCCTACATGAGTTGAAATTGGTAAAACAACTGAACAAGCAACTATTGAAGGAACAAGAAGACAATGAGAATGAGATACAAGAAATTATTGCCAGAAATTCTCAATTGAAGACCGAGTTGGCCAGCCTGAACAGTGCTCACAATCTGGTGCTAGCGGAACGTGACCAACTTCAGGAGGCAGTCGGCTCATTTAATCAGTTCATACAGACTTATGAGGAAGCTCTGGGAAGAATTACTGTGTTGGAGCATGAATTGAGCAGATCACAAAAAACAATTGATGACCTTCGGTCACAATTGAATAATTATGAAATTCAGCAAACAAATAAATTATATAATGAACTGCTCCCTTCACACTCTACAGCACCAGTGGTGACCATTGATCTGACTTGTGACAGCCCCTGTGTTAGCAAAAAGCTGCAATCAGAACACATTAGATTTACTAGTTACAAAAAATTAAAAAAATACATTAAAATTGGCAAATTAATTACAAAAACAAAAAAATTAATTAAAACACAGAAGGCAAGTAGTCAGAATATTATACTAAGGAAAGAACGCTCTGAATTATTAAATAAATTAAATACATATTGTTCTTCAATACAAGAAATTAGACAACAATATGAGTCTGACGTCCAATGCCTTAATAGTGAAATTTTGAAATTGGAAAATACCTTGAAAAGTGTATCGCATAAGTATGAGCTGTCACAAAAACAGATTGGCGAGCAAATACTGGTTGCTGATGAACTCTTAGCCATAAGTAACTATAACATGGATCGTTTTGACTCCCTGGTAAATAAATGCCAGTGCTCAAATAATACACCCTTGGTTGTGCCCGCAGATGGTCAGTGCAGGAACCAACAAAATAATACTTCATTATATAATTCACAGCGAAAAACATTTGTTGTTTCCGATGAGATGGGAAAAGACTTCGGATATTTACTTAGTAATAAATTACACCAACAGGTCCTCAACATATGTAACCCGGGGGCTTCATATAACTACATAATTGAAAATATTAAAGAATCTGACTTAAATGAACATAGTACAGTTGTCTTGTTGATAGGGGACAGTTTGAAAATTCTTAAAAAAGATGTAATAAGAAGTTTTGAATATTTATTAAATATACAAAAAAGGACAGGTTGTAAGTTTATACTATGTGCTTTTCCCTACTCAAACACACTGACCTCTGCACAAAATAATCATATTTATAAGCTAAACATGTTAATACATACTTTAACTTATGGTCATAGAGACTATTTCCACTTTTTTAACACAAATAAATTTGTAAAAAAATTTAAACTGACAAGAGATACTATGTATCTACCCTCTAGTTTTAAAAAACAAATTGCTACATTAGTAGCATACAATATACAAAATTCAGCTATGTTTAGCTTGAATAGCTCTGGTACATGTTGTACATATAATATTGACTTAGTTAGTAATAAAACTAATTCAAGTATTTTGACTTCAAATTGTAATGACTCAAATTCAATCGACAAAGGTACATGTTGTACAAGTGATATAGACATAATTAGTAGTAGTACTAATTCAGATTTTTTGACATCAGATTCTAACAGGAAAAATTCCTGTGATAAAATTTTAAACTAAATAATAAGACAACAGATAAGCAATGTATAATTAATCTTGTACACCAAAATATACAGGGCTTATCTGGCAAAGAGCATGAGATTGAGTTATTTATTAAAGAGTTTAATATTGACATTTTATGTCTCACTGAACATTGGCTCAACTCTCATCAGTTAGTTATGCATTTTGATAGTTATTTACTGTCAAGTGTGTTCTCCAGAAAGACTGCTATACGCGGGGGTTCTTTGATAATAATGCGCAATAATATTAATTGCAAAGAGCGAAAAGACATTGTTAGTCTTTCTATGGAACGCATTATTGAGCTGTCTTGTGTTGAGCTGGACCGATATATTATAGTCTGCGTGTACCGACCCCCCTCGGGCGATTTTGTTCATTTTGAGAAGGTCATGGAGGACGCCTTAGGGCGGCTATGTAGGACATCAAAAAAAATAGTAATCTGTGGAGATTTCAACATAGATATCCTGCAACACACGCCTTTTACAGGTAGATTACTTAATTTGTTTAAAAGTTTTAACCTGGAAAATGTTTTTGTTGAACCTACGAGAATAACTGCTAATTCAGCTACTTGTATTGATAACATCTTCTGTGATTGTAAAATTGTCCAAAAATCGATTATCACTTATTTAAGATCTGATCATTGCGGACAAATGATATCTATTCCGAGCAGTGAGCAGAATACAACAAAAGTAGTAAAATATAGGCCAGTTACCACAAAAAAAGTAAGGCAATTTAAACAAAATATCGCAGCTGCATTGCCGACGCTTGATATTGCACAGGGTGGTCCGGATGAAATTTATAGTGAGTTTTTTGATCTTTTAAACTCTCAATTTAACTCTATCTTTAAGGTAATAAACAAAAGATTATTTAAAAATTTAAAATTTAGTGATTGGGCAACTGTTGGCATCTATAAAAGTAGAAATAAGCTGTTTGACTTGTATGCAGAAAAACGATATAATTATACCCCCGCGTTTATAGAATATGTAAGAAATTACTCCAAATTGTTTAGAAACGTGTGCATACAAGCAAAGTCACTTCACATAAAACAAAAAATTGTCAATTCAGATAATAAAATAAAAGCAGTATGGGACATTATTGGTGATGAAATGGGTAAGAACAAGATGCATTATAATAAACTGGAGCTTAAACTTAATAACCTTGTAATTGACTCCGATATAGAAATTGCAAATACATTTGAGAACTTTTTCAAAAATATACCAGTAACCACGACCAGTTCTCTAAATTCCTCGCCAACAGAAGCCTGTAATCTTCTAAGAAGCAATGTCTCTGAGTGCAATAAACTATTTAGGTTTGAACACGTTACCCCATATGATATTATCAAAACATTTAAATCATTGCAAAATAAAAAAACAGGAGATCTATGGGGAATATCAGTTAAATTAATTCACAATATCATTGATATTATTGCGCCTTATCTTGCTTTAATTTTTAATAAATCTGTAGATACTGGATCTTTTCCAGACCTAATGAAATGTAGCAAATTAATACCTCTTTATAAATCGGGAAGCAAATTTGACCCGAATAACTACAGACCAATTTCAATTTTGCCAACTCTCAGCAAGATTTTCGAAAAAATAATGTTCAACCAACTGCTTCTACACTTTAACTTAAATAAACTTCTTCACCCTGAGCAGTACGGTTTTACTAAGGGTCGATCAACAACCGATGCAGCCGCAACGCTGTTACAACACATTTTCGATGCATGGAATAACTCACAGAATGCCATTGGTATTTTTTGTGATTTATCAAAAGCCTTCGACTGCGTTGATCACAAGACCCTCTTACTTAAACTGAGCCACTATGGTATTAAAGATATTGCACTTAGCCTCATTGCGTCTTATCTAAGGGATCGTGTTCAAAGAGTATGTGTCAATGATGTAAAATCATCCGGATCAGCCTCAGTAATGGGTGTACCCCAGGGTTCTATTCTAGGTCCATTCATGTTTTTGATTTACATAAACGATTTACCATATTTTGTCCAAAATACTTGCGATATTGTACTATTTGCTGATGATACGTCTTTGATTTTCAAAGTCGATAGGAAAAAAGACAATTTTGACGATGTAAATAATGCATTATCTCAAGTTTCTGAATGGTTTACGGCAAATAATCTACTTTTAAATGCTAAAAAAACAAAGTGTGTTGAGTTTTTATTGCCTAACACCAGAACTGTCAGTAAAAATTTAAAGATAAGTAATGAATCCTTGAAAACAGAGGACTCCACAGTGTTCTTGGGATTAACCCTGGACTCAAAGCTGCAATGGGGCACCCATATAGCAGTACTTGCTGGCAAGCTCAGCTCTGCTGCTTACGCTGTTAGGAAGATTCGACAGATAACTGACATAGAAACTGCAAAAATTGTTTATTTTGCATATTTCCATAGTATTATGTCATACGGAATCTTAGTATGGGGTAAAGCGGCCGATATTGGAAAAATTTTTGTATTGCAGAAGAGGGCGATTCGCGCAATCTATAATTTAAAGCCGCGGGATTCGCTTCGAGAAAAATTTAAAGAAATAGGCATTCTTACAGTAGCTTCACAATATATTTATAACAATATAATATTTGTCAGACAAAACATTGTGAATTACAAAAAAAAGGGTGAATTACGAGATAGGCAGGTTAGAGATCCAAATAGGCTCGTGATCCCTCGACTGCGCCTCAAGAGGGTCCGAAAGACATTTGTGGGAATGGGCGTGACGTTCTATAATAAAATTCCACAGTCGATCTTGGACTTGCCTTTACACAAGTTTAAGAAATCGATTAAAACTACGCTCATGAAAAAAGCATATTATACGATTGAAGACTATATAAATGACAAAAAAGCGTGGATGTAATTCGTTCCAGCGATTCATGAGACAGTAGGTAATGATTAACCTGTATAATTGTATATCAAAATAATTCTATTCTATTCAGAGTTTCCACTTTATTTGTGTACAAGTCATATTTTAAAATGAGTATTTGATTTGAATATTAGTTTCAATTCGATGCCTTAGGATGGGTAGCCTAAGTATGTCACACTCTCTTTAACATTTCTGCGGTGGTGTCGTGTGATGCGGGTTGTTGCGTTCCCTAAAATATGGTTGAGCGAAGCAATGGCTGGGTCATGCGTCATGCTCGTGAACGGGTGCCACCAGCGGCAATGGGGCTACTTTCTGTCTGCCCGTCTTGACATGTGTTGAATTATAATTAGAAATAATTACGTATGCTTTTGTGGACCTTTCCCTCATTGTGGAAACTCTGCATACATAGAATATATGTTAAGTATATTGTAAAAGTATTTTGAAAAGAGCAACTGCCGAGTTTCTTGCTGGTTCTTCTCGGCAGGAACGGCATTCCGAACCAGTGGTAGACTCATTGACGATTTAAAAGTACTTGTAAAAGTTTATTTGAATAAAAAACATTTCTATTCTATTCTATTCTATTCTAATATGGCCACGGTGCGGGAGTTTGAAAGCATATACAATTATTGTGCAGTACCACGCCGTCTAACTAGACGTTTTCTAGTTAGACACGTGATTTTGCATATTTTATTTTTCCAGAAAATAAAGGTTCCCGTAGAATGTTTAAACAAGCAAAATATTAAAAAATAAAAGAATAAAAAATCCGACTGCTTTAAAGAATATCAAAAACGGGCAAAAACAAGCAATCACTACAACTACATAGTTAGCATTTAAGTCCGATATCACCAGGCGAAATAATGAGATCAAAATGGGACTTCGCTGGATCTGGAAGCAGTGCAGACGTGACTTACCTAACCAGACATGAGCAATCAAGATGATACAGTAAGTTATTTATTTATTTATTTATTCGATGACAAGCTAGTCCTTGACTGCGATCTCACCTGATGGTAAGTGACGATGCAGTCTAAGATGGTAGCGGCCTAACTTGGAAGGAGTATGGTAGTGAACATCCAACCCATACTCCTAATTGGTTTCTACACGCCACCGTGCCGGAACGCTAAATCGCTTGGCGGCACGTCTTTGACGGTAGGGTGGTAACTAGCCGCGGCCAAAGCCTCCCACCAGACCAGACCAGAGACAATTCAGAAATCATAAATTCCCAAATTGACCCCGCCGGGAATCGAACCCGAGACCTCCCAGTTCTAAGGCAACAGCGCTCACCACTGAGCCAGGGAGGTCGTCGAGTAAAACTGAGGAAGGCCAACTTCAATACAGCGGTGTATGAACAAGAACTAAGAAGTTAGAAAGATGAAATGATTGGAAATTTCTATATGACTGGTATATGTCTACTTGGACACAGTCCAAAATTGTAATAAAGCGCTTCTCGTTAATCTTTGATGAGACCATCTCTATTAACTTGTTCGCTGGTTGTAAATTTTTAAAAATATCGCGCGTTTTTCATAATAATATTATTATTTAGAGATGAAAACAGATTGTGTTGTAACTCAAAGTGATGTTATATTTAGGTTTTTAATATGAAACTAAACATAATAGCACATTAAAATATTCGTTTGGGTAGTGTTGTTTTTTCATTTTGAATATTTTGAAAAAAATTGTAATATGATTAATTAGTCTATATTCTGAGGCCTCCTGCCATTTTATATGGAGATCCATCCTTAGGAACCATCTCATTTGTATGTGCCAATATTTAACTTCTGAGTATACCTAGACTTTCTTTTCACTTTCTTCTTTTAAATGGTAGTCCCATACTATAATATATAGTTAACCTAAAAACAAGTGTAAATTAAAAAAAATTATAATTACAAGCTTTTAGTAGCTACCTACATCGTCCGCCTCTGGATATCATCTAGGACCAGAGCACTTGTCAAAATGAATCAAACGAGCCCAAACTCGATAGGGCCATGTAGTTTCATAACAGATTTCCCTTAACAACATTTCAGCTCCATGATCAGAATCTGGATATCATCTGGGACCAGAGTTCTGGTCAAAACGAATCATACGAGCCCAAACTAGATAGGGTAACGTAGTTTCATCACAGAGTTCCCTTAACCACCTTTCAGCTCCATCATCAGACCCTGGTTATCATCGACGACCAAAGTACTTATCAAAACGCATCAAACGAGCCCAAACTCGATAGGGTTACGTAATTTCATCACAGAGTTCCCTTAACCAACTTTCAGTTCCATCATCAGACCCTGGATATCATCTAAGGTTAGAGTAGGTACTTGCTAAGATGAATCAAACGAGCCCAAATTCAATGGGGTTACGTAATTTTATTACTGAGTTCCCATAGCCATCTTTCAGCTCCATCATCAGATCAGCTGCATATCACAATAATATTGCATTATCATCCAATTTACATACATGTACGCAAAGTTTCAGCTGAATCGGAAACCGGGAAGTGGTTGTTATTTATTTATGTTGCATTTGACCTAAACATAGTACATACATACCTACATAATAAATATATCTACATACATTGAAAGTAAAATAAAAGCTACACACTAACTCTTACATATACTTTAACCTCTGATTCTTACATACACTTTAACCTCTGTATATAACCTTGAATCAACAACCAAGACCAAACTTCTGTATGGTTTTGTTCTTATTCCAAACTTTTATCATAAAAACCTTGGTTTTACAATTTTAACAATGTGCCTTCTCGTGGATGGTAAAAATATGTTTCGATAATGCAAACTTGAATTATTATGAACATAGCTTTTCAATTTAAGAAAAGTCTTAAAATAATGATGTTGCTTCTCAGAAACAAAGTTTCTGTAAGGCACTTTGCTAAAATTTCTAACTTCAGTACTTTCATCATTTGACGTTGGTAGATGCAAATCCCTTATTATGGAAAATTTTCATTATGAAAATACATATTTTATTATAGCTTTTGACTTCATACACGTGCAGTTAAATTTTTTGAACCCAGCGGGAAACTTTTGATTTGACGAGAGTGTGCCACATGACACATCCGAGACATGGTCGCTAACTATGGGCCTCATAGCAAGGCTCAGGGTCACTCAGCGAGCGACGAAGTGAGCTATGCTTGGAATATCCCTGCGCGATCAAATCAGAAATGAGGAGATCCGTAGGAGAACCAAAGTCACCGACATAGCTCAGCGAGTCGCGAAACTGAAGTGGAAATGGGCGGAGCACATTGTTCGAAGAGCTGATGGTCGTTGTGGTCCCAAGGTGCTGGAGTGGCGACCCCGCACCTGGATACGCAGTGTTGGCAGACCCTCCACTAGGTGGAACGACGATATCAAACGAGTCGCAGGGAGCCGCTGGATCCAAGCGGCGCAAAACCGAAGCCTGTGGAAGTCCATGCAGGAGACCTTTGTCCAGCAGTGGACGTCTATAGATTGATAAAGAAGAAAAAGAAGAAGTTAAGCTACAATTACTCTAAATTCCTATGCAAAAATTCACGTCGATCAGTTGCTCCATTGCCGCGTGATTGGATTGGACAAACTAACAAACAAACACACCTTTTGCAGTTACATAATATGAGCAGTATAGTAGCAATAATGGAAACAGAACTACCATTTGAACATAATTTACTTCTAATTTCGAAGAGACAAAGGCTAATTAATAGTTAACATTTATTTACCAGATAAATACCAGAAAGCTAGCTTATATTGCTGCATTGTTAATAATTTAATATTCGTAAGTGCTTGCTTGTTTTGCATAGTGTTAATTCTGCAGGTTATAAACAAATGAGGAACGAAATCCGTTTTCAGTTTGAATACGTGATACAAAGGGAATACATGAAACTAAAGTGGTGTACCGAGCGATGTCAACGTTTGAAAATACGAGATGGACGAAATTTCGTACTGCATTTGGTACTTGCTGATGCCCATGGATTGAGGTTTTATAATATTTCATGGGAACTGTATCATTTTCCTGTCTTCAGGATGCAAGCCAATTTAAGCCTTTGGTATATTATATAGATCGTTCAGCGATTAAGGTTTGAAAATGCAATAGACAGACACAAGACAGACTTATAAATGAGTCTCTTAATAGGTTATAAATGCGAAAATGTTTTACTGTGTATTTATTAAACAGCCGATCCGGAACCGATTTTTATAAAATTTTCCATACAGACCTAGTAAAATCATTAAATTTCAGAGACGACCGATAAGGTTTGGCATATACTCTTTACTGCTGGAAAATACATATAGTATAAAAGAGTTTTCGTGATAAAAACTGCTGGGATTAAATCCATACAACCCACTTGATTCAAAAACTTTAAACATCTACTGGTGGTAATAATAAGAATTTTAAAAGTTTTAAAGTGGTTTTTGTAACATTAAAACCAACAATACCAATTATTGGTGTACGCAAAATTTATTTTTTATTGATTTTTTGGAAACTGCTCGACCGATTTCGATAAAATTTAAATATAAATTTAAATATTTCGGTTCAGGCCTCTTCGAGTAATCGGGGAACATACATAAAAAAAGCTTCTCCTTTTTTGAATTCGGTTAAAAAGTACGTATTTTTTCACACACAAAGTTGATTGGTTACAATCACAAGTTACAATCAACAATACGGTTTCAATATTCTATTAGCAACGTCAGGAATGGACTCGCCCCATCCCTTGACATTCGTAATTCTCACTCCATTGCATTGTGCAGAAACAGTAATAATGTACGCGCAAATATTAGCGCAGAGCCAGACGGGCAGAACGAAAGGCAGCCCTAGACGTGAAATAAAAAACTTCAGATTTTTTGTATATCCCACTCCAAGTTTTTAATTCTGAACTTTAAACGTCCTCTGCAAATACGTTTTTGTTATAGTGCAAGAAAGTTTGCTTCAAATGAAATAAATCTTGTTGTATTGAAAATAGAGCGACGAAAGATTATTTGCATTTCATGAATAAGAAAGTTCTTAGTTTGTTGACAATTTAAGATCACAGCTCATACATAGGGAAGTGAGGTTTGAATTAAAAAAAACATTTTGGTATCATTACGAACTATTTTGCTCTTCAACAGAAAGTAAACGCAGTTTCAGTCATACTATTTTTTTACTTATAATTTCATTATCACAATCCATTGCCTACTTTTGAGCTCAGGTTCCCTCTCAGAATGAGATGGGTTTAGTAGACCTTATCCATTACGTTGATCATAACCAAGCGCTGCAGACTTCAGACATACCTTTCAATAACATTATGGAGAACTCTAGGTTAATTGAGGTATTCTCAAGATGTTTCCTTCACTGTCAAAGAAAGTGATATTTATTTGCTGAAAACGCACTCCGAAAGAGTTGCGTGTATGGATTTGAAACCAAGACCCATAAAAAAAGGGCTTCGAATAACTTATCACCACTGTTTACAAATTCAGAAGAGTTTTTAATGTTGGTTTATCCTTCAAGCACGCCGCAGCAGAGCTGCACGGATCGACGTTACTTTTGCATGGGTATATAGTTAAGAATCTGGAGAGTGACATAATACGCTACTTTTTATTCCGGATAAATCGGAGTTCCTACAAATTTTTCAAAAACAAAATCCACGTTGACGAAGTCGCAGGCATCAGCTAGTCATGGATAAATGCTAGAACAAACAACTCAAAGTTTGTGAATAGTAATGATACGCAGGCATAACCGACTCCTCCCAACCCTCGATAGTCATAATTCTCACTCCATTGCATTGTTCAGGTACAATAATATTGCACGTGCAAATATTAGCTCAAACCCAGACGGGGTAAATGAATGGTTGGCCCTCGACGCACGCTAAGGGCCGAATCACACATGCTACTTTTAGCATCAGCGATCCGCGATTTTGTAACTGCACAGATGGTGCATAACGTTTATGCTATCAGCTGATGGCTCCTATGCCGCTTCGCGTATTAGTGACATGTTTTTTTTTATAGAATATTAGCTACTAGCTGATGCCCGCGACTTCGTCCGCGTGGAGTTAGTCTTTAAAATCCCTCGGGAACTCTTTGATTTTCCGGGATAAAAAGTAGCCTATGTCACTCTCCAGGTCCTCAACTATACTCACGCAAAAAACGTCGTTCCGTTGCTCTGTTGTGGCGTGAATGAAGGACAAACCAACAAACCAACCAAACCAACAAACAAACACACTTTCGCATTTATAATATTAGTATGATAGCCAAGCTGAAAATAACTAATATTTCTCTCTCTCTCTCCCCTCAAAATAAGCGTAATGCTTGTATAAGTTGTAAGGTGTGTGGTTAGTGCAACGGATGGGAAAAGAACCGTCGACTTTTCGATGTTCATTCCACGCCATGAAGCGTTGAGCTATTGAGGTTCTAAATGGATTCAACTGGTGTTCAAATGAGTGCGGAGTGGAATATTATAGTCACTACGAGTATGTAGGTACTAGTAACTTCCTAAACTCAAGACCAAATCTGCAGAGTTAAAAATTAAATCGCAGTTTCTATTTACGAAAAACGACCAAGTTGCCGATTGGAAATACAAAGCAGCGTATGTGTATTAGCCGCAAGTGCATTCTGATTTTTCAGCAGACTCAACATTTGTTACTGTACAGTCCCTTACACGGGGTAAAAATAATACGGTTTTTAATTTCATGCTCATTTTATGAAATACAAGCTTTTAAATTTATGTTGAAAGCCAATACTTTCGCGGTTGGTATGCTTATTATAAATGAGGCAAATATTTATATTGCATTATTAGAGTAGAGCTATACTAAAAAATGTAAAAGTCATCGATGGTAAAAGTACATCATCAGTAATTTTAATCGCAGGTTCGAGAACTTTTGCTCAATCCGTCGTTGAGCATATTATATTTTTATTTTAGCGAAGTACAGTAAAGCAATGAGGAAAGTGTACAGCAATTCTTTTTACTTATACACAATGAACGCGGAACAGAAGACACAGTTAATAAAATCAGGATGTTAGTACTAACCGAAGCTAAACAACGGCAATTCTGCCGAGAAAACAACAGGTTTAACAATGCGAACATTTCTCCCTATCTATATTATGTAGATCTTCTTCTTCTTTTTTGTCAAATGCTAAACGTCCACTGCTGGACAAAGTACAAGTATTTACAATTTATCTATTGGTAGATGGTTGCATCAACCAATAGATAGAAATTTGATTCAGTCTTTAGATAGTACTCTAAACGCTCCTAAACATCTTTTCTTTTATATATTTCGGGATAGGCTTGTGCTTGACGACAATCAATGCTGGACAGCACTGATGAGGTCTAGGTTGGAGCGCGCTTGCCTAGAAAATGCCTATTCGTTCTTGCCTTGAAGGTACTGAGGTTATACGTGGCCGGATACACAGATGTTGGAAGTGCGTTCCACACCTTAGCGGTTCGAAAAACCTCTATCCTAGTATATCTTCCTAGTATAACCTCTTAACCTATTTATCGTAACCTATTTATCCTAGTATAACCTCTATCCTTTTAGTCCTAAACATCTCTATATTAAATTAATATGGAGACAAAGTCGGAATGTACTTTTTGTTCAGAGATAGACACCAGATACCAGATGCGAGACGAGTCACTGGTGCAGCAGTGGATATCCATCGGTTGATAAAGAAGAAGAAGACAGATATCTAAATATTGGTACAGGCTAAATAAATCAGTCTATTGATACAGTTCCACCATCGAAAGCCATCGAACTGTATAAGATCGAATCCACAGTATAACTCGTCAACATAAATTACCATCCAGCTAGAGACTTTGAATAAGGCTGAATACACATTGATAGACAGGATAGTGCAAAACATTCTGCTTTTGAAGTGTCAAAGTGTAGGACTGTGTGTCTTGCTACGTGCCACTCCATATAAGAATCTACCTATGAGTGAGCTGTTGAAAAGAAAATACTCTTGATAGAAATATTATGACGTGTACTGATATAAGAGATATGATAATCAAGCGCTCTCCAACTTAAACCTCAGGCAAGATTGTCTAGCGCAAACCTATAAAGCAATTTAAAAGAGACGTATGGTGCGAAGAACAATGGTGATCTGTCTAGTAGTGTGATAGCATTAAGAAGATATGCATCTCTTCTTGCAACATTAGTACATGTGCTGGAAATTTATTTTTTATTTTTTGGTAGCCCTACCCTAAGAAAAGCCTTCATCAAAAATGTATGCAACTCCGCATCGAATTATGGGACGACTGTTGAGTGAGCTTGTGAAACGATGCTTGTTGTTTGTTGTTATTATATCATATAGAAGCTACATGTTCAATATAATAAGTATATATATTATATAAAATTCTCGTGTCACAATGTTAGTTACCTTACTCCTCCGAAATGGGTGGACCGATTTTTATGAAATTTTGTGTGCATATCGAGTAGGTCTGAGAATCGGCCAACATCTATTTTTCGTACCCTTAAATGATAAGGGTGACCAATCACTAAATATTTTTGTTGGCGGTAGGTACGTAGTTCGCTGGGTCAGTTAGTATAAGTATAAAGGTTTCCCCATCTACCACGTTTCTCCTTTTTTGAAATTTCCCTAAAAAAGTTCTGTAAAAATGGTGTCAAGCAGAGAAAAAAATTTAAGTTTTTAGAATGTACCTAATGAGTACAATTTATTCCTATTACGTGATGTATATAATAAATAAATAAATGATTTTTTTCATGAATTTTTGCTATAAGAACGCGATATTTACTTGCCGCTTGTATCTGCATACTGCCAGATATGCTCTTGAGATAGACCCCTACCTCGTAGAAGGTCTAAAAAACTCTGGGTTTCACGCTGTCTACGGTTGTTACCACTACTCTAGTTATTACTCTTATGATTCTTGGAGCTATATTATCGTCTATTGCCGTCTTAAGTTTCGCGACTGGATGAGCTAAGTATCACTCAAACTCAGATTCTTGTACTTACGGATTTCTTAATAAATGATTTGGACGATAAATTAAAACTTTAAGACTGAAGCTTATTGGACAAGTTTTGTGAATTGGATCCTTTTTGCGTAACCACGTCCATATGTGCCCGCACGAATCACGGACTTTTATTTTAATCCTAAAAAAACTCTTAAAACTAGTTCACCTTTCACTAAGGTATTTAATTATGTAGCGAACAAGTAAAGCGCTGCCCAGAAAAGTACGTCCTACCTAATTAAAGCAAAAAAATACACTGTAAAACGCTAAGTATTCAAATAGATGTAACGACGTCGTTATCAATACCCTAATAAGGTGAAGTTGAACGTGCAACATGCTTCGGTTAATTATAAAACAAATAAGACCGAGGCTCCAATGGTTTGCCGTGTGAACTCTCACGAAATGATTTGCTCGCGTACATATTCGTAGGTACGTATTGCTTATTAGACTCGCCGAAATGTTATAATTGGTATGTTAATTTTCCGTTTTGCTTACAATTAAGTACATACAGTTACGATTGAGAATGTATAAGTACGGTTTCAGTTATTTACCGCTTTTTTTTCTTTTTATTTTTAACTTCAACTTAGCCCTTGAAATTTATTAAGTACCTAGTTGTAAGTGACGATTCAGTCAAAGATAGAAGGAACTTGGAAGTAGTAGCATAGATTTTTGTAAACTTATTATTTCTATCTCTTTCTTGTACCTACCTGGTCTGGTCAATCCTACCAACACTTGTCCCTGCCTGAAATTAAACCCTGGGCTTCGCACTGATAAGACTAGATTACGTACCCCTGCGCTAGAAAGGTAATTTTTTTCATTTTTTTTTATATTTTCAAACATGAGCTCTCTTTCGTTAAAAATTAAAAAGAAAACTGAAATGTATTACATTAACAAAAGCGTATGTTTACAAATGAACAAATAAATGTTTCGTGTTAACCACCCAGTTATTTAGTTAATATATGCAAATAGTGTCATTTATTAATACAACTTTTCAGTATTATTTTGATATCGATAAAGATAGTGCGGCGATTATGACGCTCCAATGGCAGTTGGCGCCGGTTATTGCGTTGTGAAATACTCAAATTAACACCCACCGCGGGAATGTTCACATGCATAATAATATCGAACGGAATGTAGGTCGGGTGCTGATTGCACAGACACTCTCCTCATATCGAATTCTCTTTTTTCCACCAAACGATCTCGCTTGCGCGAAAAATTTCATATTGCCACGCGTTTTGCAAGTAAAATCAGATAACTTTTGACACTTCAATTACGTAGTGATGGTCGCCTCTAATTTTTTTTCTGCGCCCGAAAAAGTGGAAAACATGTCACGTCATGAGCACACAAGATTCCCAAGTTGTGAAAACAAAATAGGAGTTCTCGCGAGTTTCGGCTGAAAGCAATAAAAGAAAAATTGAAAAGTTTTCGCTCGCTCTTAATTTTAGTTAAGAGTTTGATAAGTTTGACCCGGGAGGATATTAGTTAGCACATAAAAACTCTGCGATCATAAACTGAGTTGGGAAAAAAGGAAAAATAAAAGATTTACTAAAAGACTTCATAATATTATTTTTCATTGAAATAATTATTATTATGAAGTTGACTATTATATTGATAAAACGAGTAGATAGGTGGAATAAGTGATTTTTAGAACAACTATCACATTTAAATAAGTACCTTTTATAAAGTTAATAATTATGTACTTACAACTTTCTGAGTAACTATCTACTTAACAGTTTAATTTTACACATATTCATAATTCAAATATGTCTTTTATTGTTTCAGTTTTTATAAAGGTTAAAAACGTTGTCCATGGATAGGCTGATACAAAAAAATTTTTCGAAAGCAATTCGACTCGTAATTCATAAGGTTTAGTTTAGGTAAGATTGTGTGTAAGATTTTTAAAGTTTGTGGCGTATGTGTCAAAGACTACGCGACTTCGTTAGACGTTTAGGATCACATTTAAGGGTGATTTTGTTAAGGGTATGACATCGAATTAAAAAAACATACAGTTATTTGTGTTAGAATTTGTAGAGCCACTTTAGAGTTGCTGGAGTTAAGCAGTTTTACTTGACTGCAACAGGTACCTAAACTAATTTGACAGTTTTACGTGAGTATATTTATCAAGAAATGTGTGGAATTGCTGCATTTTCGAGGTCTCCTGTTTTGGTTAGCGTAATCCTCTGCCGGCAATTAATTCGGACGTTAACTTCTCCGTCACGGAGGTATTTTATAATTTCGTATCTTTTACGGCGCTTTCAGTTTATCTTGTCGCTTTTGGGGAAATTTATGGTTATTTCTATGTTGAGTTTCTTGAGTAACTTCAAATATTTTGGGGAAAGCGTAGTTTTAAAAATAAGGGATTATGATCTGTAAATAAATTTCGTGTAAAGAATTGCACGTTTAGACAGTAAAATTTCTAGGAAGCTTTAGTTTAATATATCTATTAATATAATATATAAACATATAAAATCATTACAATTTTTTAACATAATCATAACTAGACTTACTTACTTCCTACTTTAAACTTACAATTCCGATAGAATTTAGATCGATAAAAATTGTGCTCCACAGCTCAATATTATGGCGTTAGCTGTGCATATGTCTGTCATTTTATTTTAATTTTAAGTAATAAAAAAATTATTCCTATAGGTGTCTTATTTTTTAGTATTTCTTTTACTTTGAGTTTTATTTTCTTGTATCTCTATGCGTATGTATTCTTGTATAGGTATTGTATTTTCTTGTATAGGAAGGTACTGTATTCTCATATAGTATATGATCATCTCCAACCCCTCGCCGACTCAATAATGGGCAGGCCGCAGGGCACACCTCTCCTTTCGAATGCGCAGTGTTTAGACCATAGTCCCATATGCTGGCCACGTGCAAATTAGCAGACTTCATTTGAGAACGTAATGGAGAATTCTCATTCATGCAGGTTTCCTCACGATGCTTTACTTCGCCGATTCGACTTAAAAATATTCCGATTAAAATACACAACACATTTAAAAATTGCAACTTCTCCAACCTATGCCTCTGAATCACCACCATTATCGTTATTTATCACCACGTGAGACGGAGTCTCCATCTCAATATAAAATAAACCAATCGTTGATAAAATTGTGTAGACTAAGCCAAATTCCTCAGATTCCGGTTCCCGTTCCCAAGTTTGCCATTTGGCCATCCAGCCAGTTGTAATATTCATCATTTCTGTAGCTTCAGTGACTTTAAATGGTACATACAGGCGGTTTTATATTTTCTTTTTATTTATTTTCGCGTCTTTTGTTGCCAGACCGAAGTGCTCATAAAACTATAGAGAGCTCCTTGTTTTACACTGTCTTTATATTTCAACAGTCATTTTAGCTGGAAAAGAAAATAGTTTGTATCCTGTCTCTTCTGAAGTACTAGTCTAGAAAATTTAAAATTACTTTACATGGTTCATGAAATTTTCCTATAGGTACTTGTTTAAAACTATACTACTATAAACTTGTTTATAACAAATTCAATTAATGAAATAAACAAATTATTATTATTAAAAAATAATTAATCTTTTTTTGATCGAAGAATGGTCTACCTCAGTCACTAAATTATTGATTATTTTTATAAGTTTTAAATTCATTAGTAACTTGAGGATAACCAATAGAAGCAACAATAACACATAGTCCGTTTCCAACATTTGACCTCATCAGCTAACATCCATACGTTTTTGTCATTCTTGGAAGACTGATGATTCACCTCACTCGTACTCGTACTCGTTATTCAATGGGGATGTAATTTTAAAGTAATTATGAAGAAAATTGAAATTCTGAATCCTCTGCTAGAGATATTGAAGTAATTAGTGGCCTATGAAATATAACTTCAGTAAAACACGCTGTTCTACCTTATGAAGGTAATTAGAAACTGAGCATAACAATAAATAATAAGGAGAGATGATCATGAGCAGGCAACTATCATGAAGAAGTAGGTACACAATATAGCTCTTAATCCTAATTCCTACTTTGGATGGATGGATCTTTGGATGGATGTTTGTTACGCTATAACTCCACAACAAATGAACCGATTTGGCTGAAATTTGGAACGGAGATAGCTCATACCCAGGACATAGAACCATAACACAAAGTCTACTTTTTATCCCGGAAAATTACAGGTTCCCACGGGATAAAAAACCTTAATCCACGCGGACGAATAGCGTACTTTCATTATTATTTTGTTCTCTTGCGTTGGTAAAAAGAATCAAAACTTACGATTGATGATTGATAAAGATCTAAACCTTATTTATCCTCCGAGAAAAATAATAATTAGGCTGTAGCTGTAGTTTTCAAACTCTGTCGTTTTGGGTTACTACAAGTTCCACAAAAGACCTAAATTCAGATCGGCCTCGTTTGACCTCTTCCAAGCAACTTGGATGACCAAGCCTACTTCGTCTGACAAATTACGATTGAAAAGCATTGTGTTGAGCTCCTAAATAGTACCTAAGCTTTAAATAATTTGCAACAATCTTTTGTTTCATGAAGTTCAACTATGATATTGTCTAAAAATGATTGATACAATGTGACAATCGCAATCACCCCTGATTTGCAGGTACTCTCTCGCTATTGGTTAAAATGCATTGGTGCAACAAGAAAGCCGATCATAAATTCAGCCGATCATAAGTGATTGCGATCGTCACAATATAGCAATCATTTTTAGTTAATCCTACAGAAGATACTTATAAATGAGGTAACCGTTTACGAATTTACGACTACAAATACATAACAGAAGATAGAAGTGCTGGTTTATTGATGATCATAACTGTGGCCATAAAACAAATATACATGGTGAAAAATTACCTGGAAGTGGAAACAAATAAATATTTGAACGCGCGCAATTTGCTCCAGAAAACAATTTGAATATCACATTCGCTCACATAAAACGGTTGTAAAGGCGGTTCGTCGTAATCCAAAAGCTCATACACAAGTACTTTGGCCGTCTACTAAAGTGACTGGAGCGGTTCATGCGATGTCTTTGGCTTTTAAATTATTGAAGGGAGCTGCTTTTATACTTGTGGTTGTTTTGTAAGATTTTTCGTTGCTATTTTACAAATGTATTTCACAGATGCTTAAAAAATATGAGTCAAGGGCTCGCAACCATATCTTGATAAAATTTAATTGTTTCAGAACATATTCGAGTATGTTTTGCTGTTCAGGGCAGAATTTTTAAATAATGTCGCAAACAAGTGCTAAAGTTCGGCCGTTCAGAGAATGCGTTCCTGACACATTTAGAAAAATATTGTTTACCAAGTTATTTGACACTCAGTTTGGCACAAAATTATAACATTAATTGAATATTGATATAATAATGTTGTTTTAATGCTCATCAATTGTTAAAACGGTAAACAACCAGCAATAATATTTTTATCGTAACTGCAACGCCATTACAAAGTTACGTCGTCAGTTCAATCGCGACGTGTCAGGAACGCATTCTCTGAACGGCCGTAGTATAGTATATAATAATTTTGGATTATATTACTTTTACAGCCGCGTTATAGCCGTATGTAACAGCATCACCAGTAAAACCATTTTAAACTATACCCTACAGTAATATTATGAAACCATAAGAACACTACTATAAATATACTGTTGTCACTATTTTAATTAACCGGCATGATAGCAGCAACATAATTGAAAATTGAGATGATTGAATTCGATTTCATTATGAGTACTAATTTGTACAAATCTCTAAAACATTTTACTTTTATAACTATACCAAAGCATTAACAGAAACAAAATTTTATTGCGCTCAATATTCATTGAACACGCAACATTCATTTCAAGGCTCTAACACTAATTTCAGTTACTGTGAATGTTTATTCATAGTACCTAACTGAAATACACCATCACGCCTACAGAAGCATTACAATAAACATATCGCTTAGCGGGGATCGTAATTCTGTCAAGTTACACTTGTTATTACTTGTTGTGACGTGAGATATTCGGCGAACATCAATCATAAACTATGTAACGGAACATGGCGTCATGTTGGCACTTCCGTTTTATTACAATTGAAATTTTGGACGTTGATTCATTTATCACCTACCTACATAATGTTATAAATGTCGCTAATCCTAATGATACTGCAGTTTTGTATTTGATCTTTATTCCTTGAGTCAACATAACATAGTCGTGATGTGAAAGGTAATCTGGAATAGTTTATATTTAATAGCACAAAACAAAGCTTATTCCTGTTATTATCTACTAGCTTTTGCGAATTAGTCCGCAAAAATCCCGCGAGAAGCCTCTGTTTGTCCAGGGTAGGCAACCTATGTTACTCTCAAAGTCATCAACTATACCTACCCATGCAAATCACGTCGACTGGTTGCTCCGTTGCTACGTGATTGATAAACGAATAAACAAACACACTTTAGCATTTGTAATAATATTAGTACCATAGAAATCTTAATAACAAGACAATAGAAATGCTGTGTGCCATGCCGAACTATACAGAACGCATGTCGCCGCCTCGCAGCTACAACTACATACACAATCACATTACTACGCATTCAAGCATACGCATGTACGCTGAATGCTGTGCAGACAGAATTAAGCCGTAAAAGTAGCGAGTTAAAGATGCAAATGCGTCGCATCGTTCGCTTACCTCACAGATCGCTGTATCTGTAGTAGTGAATACGTATATAACGCGCTGGAGACTCTGGGAGTCTCCAGCGCGGCGACAAGATCACGCATACATAGCATTCCTGTGATTAATACCTATGGATTTCTTCTTCTTCTTCTTCTTTATCAACCTATAGACGTCCACTGCTGGACAAAGGTCTCCTGCATGGACTTCCACAGGCTTCGGTCTTGCGCCGCTTGAATCCAGCGGCTCCCTGCGACTCGTTTTTTTGTCGTCGGTCCACCTGGTGGGGTCTGCCAACACTGCGTTTCCCGGTGCGGGGTCGCCACTCCAACACCTTACCTATGGATATACTCGTATCCATTTATAACATCTAACTAAAAATATTTAAATGCAGTTTTAACCAATACTTTAGAAAAATTAAAAAGTTTTATACATAGCTTTGCTAACACATTGACATAATATTAATTAGCGTAAACGGCAGATTGTTTTTAGTAGTAAAGAATGATCAAATAAAATTTATGTTTCGTTATAGTGAAACTTAATTTTTCTTTAATTGTACATAAATATAGGCGACGCGATGGGAAGACCTCGAAATTCGGCAGAAAATATTTCTTACGCATCCGTTTATCTTATGAATAAAGGTACTTTTCTGACAACTTGGTCTATTTTAATTAGTTAGTAGAAAAGGTAAGCCTACCCATCGTAACAAGAGAGGTGAGCTGGCTAGTTTAGTAGGTAAGTAGCTAGATTTTCGCTTACCTAGTAACAATTTAGTCTACAAACAGCCTGGCCTTAAACAATTTTTAATAAGTTAACGAAATATTTTGTTAAAATACTGTATTGTTTACGTATATTTAAAGCTCAGCCTAAAGATGTTATTGCCACCGGCACGGAGTTTTCATTGTAAATGAATAATAACTCAAAATTAAGACCACATCCAAGAAGACAGTAATGATACTAGCATAACAATACAGGGCGAGACCTACTTTACCAGTGAACGCTTGTTTATCTTGTTTAAAATTACTAGCAGACGCCGGTAACTTCGCTTGAATTAAAATATTATGCTCTATTTCAAGCTCTCTGATGAGGAATCTTTAAAATTAAAATGTTTTATTGTGGAAACTCTGCATACATAGAATAATATCTATTAAGTATATTGTAAAAGTATTTTGAAAAGAGCAACTGCCGAGTTTTTTGCTGGTTCTTCTCGGCAGAAACGGGATTCCGAACCAGTGGTAGACTCATTGACGATTCAAAAGTACTTGTAAAAGTTTATTTGAATAAAAAACATTTCTTTTCTATTCTATTGCAGGTATTGCAGTGTTTTTGCGGCACGGAGTAGACTTGACTACTTGAAAAAGTAAAGAAAGTTATTCTGAAGTGGAAAAAGCACCGGCAAGTCCAGCGTTGGTCACTGAAGTCTGGAACGACGCCGACGATCTAAATAAGTTGGTGGGAAGGCGAAGATTCATGTATGGTGGCGCCACGGTGGCTATCTCCAAAATATAAAGGATTAAAATTGTCTGATGTTGATCAGAAATAATTAATAAACGTAAGCTATAAACAAAGTCTTTTAAAACCAAAGACATTAAAGAATAAATTGAACTGCACTTGACAGTTGACACAGCGCGGCGCTTACAAGCAAAAGAAAATACATGTTTTAATTTCTAAGGTAAGGAAATGTATTTTTAACCAACTGCGCAATAAAAAGGAGTGGTTATTCGATAAACCTTGCGCTCAGTAGGCATCATTGGCGAAACAAAGTTTTAACAAACATTGGAGAATGTACAGACAAAACCATTTTATTTATTAGGTGTATACTTGGGTATATAGCTGTATATTATTATCCTTCGTTTGACCTATTTAAATCACGTTTTATGCAAAGAGGCACCCTCATAACCGCATTACAACAAATAGCCTATTGCGAGCCGCTTGTTCGGAACAATCAAACTTCACCTTGGGAGCGATTTACGACGTTTTGCTAGGTTTAGCGTAATAAACGGGTCAGCAACAAGTGTTCCGTTAGAAGAGTCGTGATACATGCACATAAGCGTGTAGAAACACTTCAAAGTCATCGTGGAATGGTGGATTTGTATAGATAAATAGAAAAGCATACTGATACTGCTGAAGGTGAAATTCATGCAAACTATATCATAGAACACTTAACACTAGCTGGACCGACGACATCAGAGTCGCGGGGAGCTACAGGATACAAGTGGCACAAAAAAGCATGTGGAAGTCTATGCATGATTTGATACCGCACAGATTTTGATAGATTTGTACACCGCAGTGTACAAATCTATCCTCCTCACATTTTTCTAAATAATCAGGATTGTTGTAGCCCTCATAAAGTATTTTAAATAGTCGAAAATCTTTTTCGTAGTATTTTTTATATTAAAAGCAATCTTTTTATACACAAATATAGCTGAAATAAGAGGAGAGGTCGTAAAGAATCTCTTACAAAGAAACATAAATGCGTTCACGAGTAAATAAAGTTAATCGTGCGTCAATATGACTCATAGTTGTTGAAACATTTTATTTCATACGCAAAGAGGGTATGAATTCCTCGGAAGATACGGAATACTGCAGCAACTAACGATGCAAATTGAAAATGCTCAAGATCACTTATCTATTACCGGAGACATCGAAATGAAATGCAAAGAAATGACTTTAAAGTGAAGCAAAGGATTCTTGTCTCTTTTATCTTCATTACGTTTCACATTCACGCTATCATTCTTAGCTGAAATTCAAAAATTATGGTTATAATGATAAAAACTTTGTATGCAGAGTTCGAAGAATAAAATTCAAAACTATTTACTTCATGTCGGCCAACTTGTGGCTCTTATGATAAATCAAGACTCTACTATCGGTTTGGAAAGCAGATTCTGTTGAGCAAGCCGGCAAAGAACTCAGCAGCTGCCCTTTTCAAAACAAAATGTTACAATAATATTGCAATATTGTAACAAATGAAATGAAATGCATTTATTTGCAAGAAACATTGTACTTAAATAGATGTTAACATAATATTATTCAATGACCAGTATGTTTCGCCAAAAATCGGCGTCGCGTAAAATGATTTATTATAATTGTCCAGTATTTATCCTTACTTTATCATTATTAACGTTGATTTAAGTTAATTTAGGTTAAGTACAGCTTATTGAATGAAAATTTTTAAAAGAAGTTGTTAAAAAACATCGTCACGACCCAAAAAAGAACAATTTTCATCTTCATAGAGCCAATACCAAATAATATATTTCTTTTTTCTCTTATCCATTCCACATGGGCGTGAAAGACATCTGCCTCATCTGCCTTTTAATGACCCCCAAAGGCAAAATACTAAACAGCAAACATTCTAATTTGAAGAAGCAAATCGCTCGATACAACGGAAATAGACGACACATGATCCCGCGGGAAGTTAGAGAAAAAACGTAAAGGAGAAACATATGACCTCATTTGTCGCAGGAATTATTTATTGCGTTACACCATTGATATGCGCAGGCCAAGATTTTCAGATTCACGTGAAGTTTCTGGGAACAAAACCATTCCATTGCAGTAGATAGAGTGAGCGATACATTTTTTTAAATAGATCTCATACCGATCAATTTCTAGTTTTAGCACTAAATATTATAGTAAAAATAAGCGTGATATTATTGTGGGTTACTACTACACACTAGCCCCTACCCCTACTAGTTAGAGCATGTTCAATCTGGTAAAAAACTTCATCGTGAAGTTCTTAGTCTCTTTGTAGTCTCTAGTTCTAGTTCGTAGTCTTAGTAGTTCGTCTTGTAGTCATTCCGCACCAAAACCTGGGTAATCGTTTTTTATGAGATAACCACGAAGATTATACTCATAAGCCATCAGTCAAGGGCTAAAAAACTAGGCTAGGCTATCTTAGGCTAAGGTTAGGGGTGATAAGTCAGCCATGAACTGAAATAAAAACCTATTCTACAATATAAATACTCGTATATGTAAATGCAAAGGAATATAATTTTTTTATTATCTTTTAAAATTTGATAAATGAATGTTTAAAAAATGTGTTTGTGAGTGAATATGAGCAGAAAAGATATATCTTGTTTCGTGACTAAATCTTCTATACTTCTAAGAAAATAGTACCTTGGTATCTATGTTTTTTGTATATCAATGCTTTCTTGATACTTCTCGCGTCGGCCCGCTCTTTGTCACAGCAAGTTGTGATTTTAATATCGTCTTTTAGTCTCTTTTAATGCTTTTGTGGGAAACGGCTAGAGTTATATTGTATGAAATTGCACAAAATTCAGGGCATATTATTCAATAGATCTAGTTTCTAAAGAGAGATTTTACAGACTAGTTTTAATTTTTATTAATCTAATCTATATCTCTATAATTTTCCAAGATAAAATGTAGCTTGTGTGTTAATCCTGGGTATGAGGTATATCCATTCTAACAGCCAACTAGATTTATTCGTTGAAGGAGTAACAAACATCCATCCATCCATCCTCACAAATTTTCGCATTTATAATATTAGTAGAGTTAGTAGGAAGTAGGATAGTAGATTTGTAGGAGGATTCTGTTAGTGCACCGATTGCTTTCAATTTTTTTATTATTCCGAGCATAATATTACTTACACAGCATGAGGTAACTTTACTCTCCACGAAATGACTAAAATAAACTTTTCAATCAAAACCATAAAATGACTTTCGTTACATTCACCGTAAAAATACGCGTGTCGTAAACTGCTGCGTAATTCAATCATTTCCAATACTGAAAAAACCATAAAAGAATAACAATTCTTTAAACATTTGTCACTCAAATTTGAACCTTAATGTATTGTGAGAGGGTTGCATTAAAATAATTTCGAATGAATGTATATGTTCGTTTAAATTTTTGTATTCGTTCGCCAGATGCGCAGGCGCATTTGTAGCGGCGACTAATGACTCTTCGGCGACGATGTAAACACTCGACGTAGGTGCTGTCAAAGTCATCACAAGGGTTTCGGAAAAAAGTGAGAACGATTTTGTTTATTAAACATATTTCCTTGTTTATGTTAACAGACATTTCTAATGTTATATGGTGAAACTAATTCTGTGGGTGTAACCTAGATTTATTCATGAAGACCTCCCTGGTGCACCGTGTTATAGCAACCATAATTGTGGTCTTATACGTGGCACATTACATAGTTTAATCTTGTTAAGGTCTTTAAACTTTTATTCGATGACAAGCTAGTTCTTGACTGCGATCTCACCTGATGGTAAGTGACTATGTAGTCTAAGATGGTAGCGGGCTAACTTGGAAGGGGTATGTCAGTGAACATTCAACCCATACCCCTAATTGGTTTCTATACGCCATCGTGCTGGAACGCTAAATCGCTTGGTGGCACGGCTTTGACGGTAGGGTGGTACCTAGCCACGGTCAAAGCCTCCCACCAGACCAGACCAGAGACAATTCAGAAATTATAAATTCCCAAATTGACCCCGCCGGGAAACGAACCCGAAACCTCCCAGCTATAAGACAACAGCTCTCACTACTGAGCCAGTGAGGTTGTCTTAATCCGCAGGAGAACCAAAGTCACCGATATAGTTACACTAGCGGCACGCTATGATGGCCGGTTTGACACATTACAATAGTGATGTGGAATGTCAATTTATTCTCGAACAAAAAACAATTAAGTTTTGTTTTTGTACCTGATTAAATAGGTTTAATAAAACAAAAATGTATATGTTTATTTAATTTATTTGAACGAACTGAATATTTGAATGAAAATGAATATACATACTTTATATGCACACAAGAAACATATGAATACAAAAGATACCAAAAAAGGTGCCACAAAAGGCCATAATTAATCAGATTCGTCCATACTACTATTTTCACTGTCGTCACTGCTATCATCACCTACATTAATAATTATATGTTCGTTTTCTATAATATTATCTATTTTCACATCTCTTTCATAATCTTCCCTTATTAATTTAACAGTTCTATTCACAACCTTTTCCCAGTCTCCTTTAGTCACATGTTCACAAGCTTCTTCTAATAATTTTAGCATTTTTTTTGTGGTAAATGGGGGTTCTGTATTGTGTCTTGCAGCATATCCCTTAATTTGAGCCCACACCAACTCAATCGCATTATACTCACAATGGTAAGGCGGTAACCGTATAACTCTGTGCCCATGTTCTAATGCTATTTCGTCAATGACGTATCGGATCTTGGTTGGTTTGTTTTCTTTTAAAAGACGTACTAATTCCGCTTTTAACATATTCATGTTTGCATCTACGCCATTTTTACGAAGCCATGCGACGATATCAGCTTTCTTTTGGGATTGGGCAGGTGGCTTGTCAATTTGCATCGAGTGGTATGGGGCGTTGTCCATAATTATAATAGATGGTTCAGGGAGGCTACACAACATTGAGGTAAACCATTCAGTAAACTTTTCTCCATTCATGTCTTCATGATAGTCTCCAGTGGTTTTTGACGCAAAAGCCATGAGAGAACCTTCGACAAACCCGTTGATGGTTCCGGCGTGACAAATTATAAGTCGCGATCCTTTTCCTACAGGAACTTTGGAAGTAGATGCTGCTGTGTCATCGTTCCAAGAACGGCCTACAGTATGGTTAGCATTAAGCCATGTTTCATCCAAGAACACAACATTTTGCCAATTTTTGATTTCTTTCACTTGCCGTAAAAAAGTATACCTTGCCATCGCTATATCAAATCTTTCCATCAATATTTTGCGTTTGTTACATTTTTTGTATCGAAATCCAATGGTCTTCAAAATCTTCGTTAAAGAACTTTCCCCACCGAAGAATAATCCAGCTTCCTTCAGTGAATGCACCAACTTTTTTCTTGTTGGATACTCCTTCTGTAAATAGTAGCCGTAAACATGTCTTCGGATAGCATCGGCATCAAAGCTATCGATGCCTACGACTGGTTTTGCTCGTTTTCTCTTTTTTGGTGTGTGAAGTTTATTTTCTTCTGTGCCAGTCTCGCCATATTTTTTTTTAGTTATCCGTCTAACAGTTCGTTGTCCAATATTAAGCGCATCAGCTACGCGTTCAACCACTGACGTTATAGGTAAAATTGGCCCTCCATTTTGAGCTTCACGATCGAAATAGTTACGAAGGCGTATTACGAACTCACGTGTCTGACTATTTAGAACAGTTCTCTGCGTACGTTCGGTCATATCGACGAAATCCACAACAAAGGGCTTGAACAGAGTCCAAATTAACGAGCAAGGGTCAACAGTAATGCAGTATCAATATTTGAAATCCAAAGCCAGGTCAAAACTATATCACAATCGCATTGCACTGACAGTTTATACTTTTCGAAGCAACGTCAATTCGAAACTGCTTTGTTTTGCATTGAGCATTGACGCGAGTTTGCCGGAGGTAGTAGTTGTGCTAGCCAGCGATCCTATGTGACGATCGTATTAGATTCCATTTTTAAAAATTTTCAATTTAGAAAACCAAATGCCGAGTTGTGGTATATATCATATAAAAATAAAAATTTTACCTTTTGTATGAAACAGCTGATATTTTTTTGCGATTTCAGAGATTTGTCCACATAGTGAAAATTGTTCATATTCACAAGTACATTCACCCCTTAAATGGTGCAAACTGATTTTTCTACACTTGTATACATTTTAGAAATCAATTTAATAAATAAATTTTGAGTCCTAAACCTAAAACTACATTCGATAAAATTTATGAATCTCTGCACATCACTATCGTCAATAAAGTAATACAATTATTTCCTTCAAAGTCGTTATCAATTAATACGGAACTTCATGAGCGGACAAACGTCAAACCGGCCATCATAGCGTGCCGCTAGTGTAAGCGACATAGTTAATACTTACTATATTTACCGCCACTGTTTACCTAAAAAATAAATATATAAAGAACTTGTGCGATTTTATTATAAATATTTAGAATGGTTTCAACCTTTTAAAAGGATATGTGTGGATTTTTAGATATTTTTTTTTATTAAGACCGATTGATCGGAAGACTTTATGCACAAAAGATAGAGAATACAAAGTTGGCTATTAAATTAAGAAATTTTACGAAGACGTAATAATATTATGGATGCAAAAAATATGCCCACCATCATTACCATAGGTATAGAGCTACCTACTGTGTAAAGCTGGTATTCAAGTTGTCACAACAATCTACCGAATTTGTAAAACTGTAACAGAATACACTGGCGCATTTGTTTGATCTATTTAGTATTTTGCTTCCAAAATCCATACTACGTTAGCTACGAACAAAAGAAGTGCCGTAACTCGATACGAGACTTAAATGTTTGCGAACGCTTTATATTTAGCAAAATCAAACACGAACGGAGTGAGTGGTGTTCCGCAAAAATACTAAAGCTGATCGTCGAATGTTTTCCGTCTACGTATAAGTAAAGGACTTTGTGCTCCGTAGCCTTTGGTAAGTAAAAATCCTAAACTGCAGAAATATTTATTTCTGAAATCTTCTGAATATATTATAAAAGGAAAAGATGACTGACTGATTGACTGACTGATCTATCAACGCATAGCATAAACCACTGGACAGATTGGACTGTTTGGCATGCAGATAGTTATTATAACTAAGCATCCGCTAAGAAAGGAATTATGAAAATTAAAACCCTAAGGGAGTAAAAACATATCTATCTAGTCTATCATAAAGTTTGAACTACAAAACCTTCTTATAGAGAAAATATGGGATTTCAAGTGTCTTCCTTATGAATTGTTTAATGTTTTAAACTGATAAGGTTTTTAACACCAAAAAGTGTTGACTGTCAGAACAAAATAATAATAATAATACACATTATACACATAATATGTGACAGTGTTTAACCGCTTTCCAAAAGAGGAGAAGATTTTAATTTTGTATTTGCAATCCGTCGAACTCGAAATCTTAATAATATTATTCGTCGGTTAACGTTTACTAGGATGGTGAAATAGGCCAATTTTAATTGTTAGGAATACCAAACACAATCTCTACTTACAAAGTTTTTAAATTCTTGCTTGTCTACGCGTATATATGTCATGTATTTTATAATAATCAATTAAATAATACTAGATGATGCCCGCGACTTCGTCCGCGTGGGTATTAATGTTTTTTACAACGTGCGGGAACTCTTTACTTTTCCGGGATAAAATGTAGCCGATGTGTTCTTTCTAGGTATGAGCTATCACTATACCAAATTTCAGCTAAATCGGTTTATTAGTTGTAGCGTGAAAGAGTAATTAACTATCCATACATCCATCCATACTTCAATCTTCACAAATAAATAATATAAATATTATATTACAAATAAATAATATAAATATTATATTATTTATAATAATATAATATTAGTAGGAAATAGGATTTCAACAAATAAATAATTAAAAAGATTTTTCAAAATTAACCTCAATTGCCCTACGGTTGAAGGTGCGGACTGCGAATTGAGAGGTCGCAGGTTTGATCCCCAACCGTTGCACTAGCTTGGCTAATATTCTTTTTACAAAAAAAAAATAGTGATATTCGATAACACAATAATATTCAGTAGACTGTTGTTTTTAATAAGGCACGCGTAACCCCAAACAGGGAGGTAGCGGGGAAATTCTGTGTAAACAATAGCAAGCAGAAAGTCGAGCCAAGATTATTGGAGAATTTGTTTTAAGCCACTCGAGGCACTTGTAAATATTTGGTAAGCCTTTCTAAGGCCTTATGTTGAGAATCACCTGCCGTGCCCGACGTAAAGATTTAATGCTATTTGTCTTGCTAGGCTTGCAACAGGAAAATTGGATCTAAACGGCTCTATTTATCCAGTGAATATGGAAACAAAAGAGTTTTTTCTTTATACATACAAAGAAATAAAAGTAAACAGATTTTTGTTTCCACTGCTTTATTGGTTTACATTAGGTAATAAATACTTCACTGGCTCAGTGACCCAAAGAAATTAATATAGTCGCCCACTTTAGAAGGTAGTATGCCATTTCTATGCTACTTAATGTTAGTCTTCTGACTTCTGAGAGCAGCGATCTTTTACCAGTGGTAGCTACCTTTGTCATCCTATTAATACAATACAACTTTCTCGATCTCAAGGTTCTTCTGCCTCCAGCCAGCATCCTTAGGTCTGATATCCAGATCCTCTCAGCCAGCGAGAGCTTGTTATTCTCTTGTGTGTAAATTATAAGTATTTTGATTTTATTGTACAACTTTAAGAAAAAATAAATTAAAAAACTACTACCAATTATATTTCCAAAAATTCACGCCATAGTGCCCAAAACACTGGCGCTTTGAATAGCGAGGCTCCTTTGGGCTAAATAAGCGCCAGCTCTTTGGTCACCTGAGGCGTGGATCAGTTTTTGGGACACGACATTTATAAAATTCTAGTGTCTTGGTTGTTTGGTACCTTGATTGTTAGTGGTGTTTGGTGATTGGCACATAAACAGAATCTAATTATATTGGGTTCTGCCATCAGTTCCTTGATCTCTTGGTTCTTTCTCTGTATCCAGCTGCAATCATCGCAGTTTTCATATTATCTTCCAGAATTCTAGATCCTTTCAGCAATTAAGAGCTTATTCCTTTAACTTTGTGTTTATTTATGTACAGGATATACCGCTATACATATAAATAGATTGGCTTTAAGACAGCTTTAAAAATAAGAATCTTTCTCGGTTGGTGAAAGGTTAATAAACACAACCTCAATTTAATATTCGTCTCACCGAGGCATAACTATATTTACTAGGAATTACGATCACATCCTCACACATTTCCTTTAATTAAAAGCAAACTCGTGAACGCATGGATGATTCCCCAAACGTGGTTCCAATCAGGCTCATCAAGTATTTTACGACTGTCTGTCTGTCTCTCATAAACGCTCAAAAGCGCCGTCGCGTGATTGATAACACGTGCAGCCTTGGCTAGTGTTTCACTATTTGATTGCTTAGCGCGTTACATTTCTCAATTAATGTAAGAAATAAATCGGTTTGTTTAACGGGTGTATGTTTTACAATTTAATTATGTTGTTGGACGAGCAGTTTTGTTGTAGCAGCGGTCTCAAACCTCACAAACTTGAGGATTTGAGTTCGATTCTCGACTCAGGTCCTAACTAAACTAGGTAGATTTTTTTTTACATATAAAGATGAACATACCTACATCCTATCCAACTAATATTAATTATAATTATAAATGCGAAAGTTTGTGAGGATGTATGGATGTTTGGATGGATGTTTGTTACTCTATAACTCCACAACGAATGAACCGATTTGGCTGAAATTTGAAATGGTGATACCTCATACCCAGGATTAACACAAAGACAACTTTTTATCCCGAAAAATTACAGAGTTTCCGCCGGAATGAAAAACTTTAGTCCACAGGGACGAAGTCGTGGGCATCTTCTAGTAATATTATAACTTATAGAATAAAGGTTGGGTCCCCGCGGCTGAAATTGTACTAACACTTCTCAAACCGCGGGGGACCGCGTTACAGGCAATAAGAAAACACTACTCTATTTCCAAAGGTACTATATTTATATCAGTGATTTCCAACCCTTTCCAAGCTGCATAAGCAAAGCCAGAATTGTCGAGATTTATTATACATTGGTTTAATTTATTTCAAAATAACCTGCCATTTATAGCGCCGGTAAAAAATCGTGTGTACGGCACACATTCTATAAATCGGCAGAGATTTAAAAGCGAAATGGGAAAGAATTGAAAAATTGATTTAACTGCGCAATGTTTAAAGCGATTTCGCCATCCGCCTCGCTAGTCGATTTTCAATGATACATTGCTTGCAAAGAGGCTTTAATATAAGAGAATTTCTTTTATTCATTCGACTTATTAATGACAGCTTAAGCTTGGTGCATACACAAGGTGCAAGGGCAAGTCCGATGCAGGCTTTGAGTATTAAACCGATGCAGGACACAGATCTCACCCTCAGGCTGAGATATATAATATATCGTACTCTGGCTCTGCTCAAGACTTAATATGGAGTAACAATGAGACACATAATAATATATTATTTATTTATTTATTTATTTTATATTATGTCCTGACATAAATCTGTCACATTTAAACTCTGTCTTGAGTGTGAGCTGAGTGAGAGTGCCATCTACAGATCTCACCCTAAAAGCGCGCGTACTCGTGTTAGATTTGTAACTCTGAATAAATCACATCAAATTGCAGTGTGTGATGCCGACGATGGGTAAATGCTGAAGCGTGAACTTAACATTCACTTTGCAGTGGGAGTACAGTTCTTTGTAAAACAACTTTAAATAGCCACGTTGGAAACGTTAACGTCACGAGCTTTCTTTGTTTCTGCCTTCTTCCTTCTTCTTTGTCCACTGCTAGACAAAGGTCTCTTGCATGGACTTCCAAGCCACTCTTCTTGCACCACATGTGTACAGTGGCTCCCTACGACTGCGACGTTTGATGTCGTCGGTCAACTTAGTAGGGGTTTGTCTACACTGCTGTTTCTGGTGCGGGGTCGCCACCTAGCAACTTGGAACCCCAACGACTATCAGCTTCTTCGTTCAGACTCAATTATTTCGATATATCTCTTATTTTCTATTTTGCTAAGTATGTATAGGTATTCGTATTTACATTAATTTTAGTGTTCTATATTTATGTTTCCTAAAAGCAATTATTAAAACAAATGATACAATTAGGTAGGTTTTACATCACTACGTATTGTGAAATGTATAACTATTACAGTCATATTATTATGAAATTGTTAATAAATGATAATTAATTGTTCAATTTTGGCATAAGTGAGTAATTGAAACCACAGTCCTCAACGTTTCGATACCATGTTAAACAGCATTTTGGGAGCCCTTTTTATTAAAAAGCCATTATGGAATGTGGTAGCTGCAAAATAAACCTTCTACACGTATAAATTAAGACTAGTCTCTATTGAAATGTGGAGGAAGAAACGCCGACGTATCAGGCAATTACAAAAATTTTAAATCTACCGCTTTCTACCCGCTACCAGGGATAAATGCCAGGTTTCTTCCGACCGATGAATCTGATACCGGTATTATGCAGTCAATAATAAGTTATCCGTACTTCGATACGGATGCCGTATTATTAAAGTCAGAACGTCTGTACCACACGCCATTTCTTTCCGCGGACATGTCTTCAAACCGCACGGGGCAATCATCATTACGAATCAATCGACGAAAGGCAGATGTGTAACAGTTACACTTCATCACTTGTCTATACCGTAACGTTATTTAAGATCACAGTGTTGTTGAATTTATAGTCTTAAGTGGTTCAGGTAGGGATTATATTTGAATAAATGTGTTTAGAAGGGAGTTGGAACGTGTAAAGGGTTGAGCTCAACTGGCTATCTCGATATCAGGGGTGATACGAACGTCAGATATGTACGTTTGTATACTCGGAGTAGAAATTCAACGGTACTTCTAAGATTCACCCAATTGAATTGAAATGTGTTTTAAGAGATAATATTTGAGTGCTCCCGATTGCGCACCAGAGTACAGACGAAAGTTTAATAATAACCAATCAAATTCAAGAGACGTTTGTAGACTCACTTTAGAAACAAATATCCGTCTCTGCTTGGGTTCCCGTAAAAAATATAATGTAGATTTAACTTACATTTTACTCAAAGATTTGCAGGTAAATCTTAAAGCCGCGTGATCTTTGTAAAAATAATTTGAACAACCAGAATATTCAAGATCTCATTGCACTTTTATCAGTCGCTCATTCCTTCATGAAGTTAATATTGTTCATCTTTTTTTTCAGACGCTGCAGATCAGAGTTAATGGCAGAATCAACCCTACTGAAAATCAACGCGTGGATCCCTATATTTAGATCGTCACTTAATAGCGCTCAATTTTGTTGGCAATAGCATCGATTGTGGAGGTGCATTCATAGGAAAATGCTCGACGGAACGGAAAATTTGTCGTGGCTATTATTCGCACTGGCGCTTTGGACGATTAAATTCGATATGCGAGTGAGTTTTAGGTAACAATCGGAACTAGGACCGGTTTCAATCACAGCACTGTGAATGGAAACAATATTCGAGCTACAAAGTCCAAATGAAGCGTGCAATACCTTGTACCCACTGTTGATAAATGAATGCCAGATTTAATCAACATTTATGTTATAATATTTTTATTTTCATTAATTTAGCTACTTATCTAGTTGGATGTTGGATGGCTTAGTGACTAGCTTGTTCAGCCCCGGATCATGGGCTCCTAGGTTCGAATGCTGCTGGGCTACGCTGAAAATAAAAGTTGAGTTTTACTGACAAGAAATTTTCAGTAGCGTCTTGAAGGCTGAAGGCTTGAGGCTTGAGTTATCAATGTAAAATCTACGTCTCTCTGAGAGTAAGTAGGTAAAATAATCGGACCTGCATTAAAATTGATCTCTATTCGGTCGTGTTAGTTTGACTTGTCAAGCTATGAGAGTGAGGAAATATGTAGATCTGTTTTGATTTGTTTGTGATTAGCGCACACAAATTTTGTGCATTATAACGTCCTGTGAAGTTGGCTATATTCTCTCCATTGAGATTAAGCGGCATGTCAAATTTTGTCGGGATGACGATATCATTTGCAAGTTGCAACTAGCTGGTGCCCGCGACTTCGTCCGAGTGGATTTAGTTAAATTAAAATTTAGTTAAATTATTTAGTTAATATTAAAAGCCCTCGGGAACTCTGTAATTTTCCGGGATAAAAAGTAGCCTATGTCACTCTCCAGGTCCTCTACTGTACCCCTGCAAACAATCACGTCGACCCGTTGCTTTGTTGCGGCGTATTGAAGGACAAACCAATGAACAAACGCACTTTCGCATTTATAATAATAGTAAGGATTTGTACCTACGTGATATAAACTTGAGTTACAGAAAACATAATATTGTGAATAGAAAATGAAAATGAGAAACTCAATTTTATTTATATAGAGTAAAATATTAGAAGAAATAGAAATCACAAACAACACTAGGTTATAAGCGCTGAAAAGTCAACGTTCCAATTAGTACGCCTTCATAATTTAATATCAAATACAAGAACCTAATTTCAGAGCGTAACAAAGTATTATAGCTTCCGGGAATCGTCTCGTTAGTGATAAAAATGGCCACAAACATCGTGTGGAATGTTAACATTGCTGATCTCTCCTGAAAAAATCTTTTCTTTTTATCACATCAAAGTTGTCTAATAACGAGAACTCGATAATATTTTAAGTAACATCAGAGAGACGATTTTTACTATGATGTTATTGCATAGTGACAAAGTGTTTATTTCGAACTGCCTAAATCAACATTACCATAGTAATAAAAATATGTGGTATTAGATAAATTCCAATTTTAATTACTTTTTTGCGAATCTGAACAAAACAAACGAATTCTGATGCTTATAAAAGCAATAAATACAATTAATGCAATATGTATCAAAAAGTAACTTAATCTATTATTTTAAATTATCATACATGTTACAATAATTTTAGTTATTAATTATATTAAAGGCTAATTTCATTTTGAATTTGCAAAAGTTAGCTCTGAATAGTCACTTGCACTGTATAAATATTCGTATTAAATTTCTCGCAAAATCTTCGCAATTCATTGCTTTGCAAATTTTAGCCAGTCTAATATTAAATTCTGTGAGTAGTTGCACAAGTTACTTGCCATTGGACACTTCAGTCAAGGTTTGAGCATGTTACTTATTTTATCTTTAGGCCTACCAATTTAAGCCTAAAAATATAAAATCGTTTACTTCTGAGAACACTGGGAAACTTTGTTAACGAATATTATTTTATCTATGAGAAAAACAAACAGACATAAGTCTGTTTGTTTGTTGTTAAACGTTTGTTGGTAATTGTTACTAAATAGATTTTGATTATAAAATCAAAATCTATTTAGTAACAACGAAAAGTAAAACTTGATTCTTTAAGTCCTGTTTCAAGGTTCAAATAACAAAGATGTAATAAATCTAGGAAACCCCTTTAAGCCCGCCTACCACATTGATTAAGCTAACCCTATACTCGCTCCCTACTAATGGGATATGCACTTCCGCCAAAGTAAATAATGACCCCCAACCCCCAAGCAAATAAGTTGTAAGTGGAAGTCTAAATATTCATTTCATTGTTCAGTGCACTATAAGAACAAAGGACAAAGTTGAATTACGAACAATAATATAATTAATTAAAAGAGCTTAGCTGTTACTGAAAATACACAAAGTTCCTAATTAAATATGAGAAAATCAAGAAAAAAGTTGGTTTTCAAAGGTACCTATCAAGTAAGATCATTAAGAAGCATTATATTTAACGAACAAAATAATGAAGTTATTAAACGCAAATAGAAAGATAATACATATTTTTAGACGTAAATTAAGATTTTTTTATTTCGTCTCTAACATAACGTTACATAAATAGTGTATTGTTTTGATATTTTTCAACACACAGTTTCAAAATACGAAAAATATGATAATTTATTTATTTAACCCACAAATTCATTCCTTCTCTTTAATCACTCGAAGCAGTGATAGCCTAGTGGTTAGGACTGTGGTCTCCTATTCGGAGGGCCGCAGGTTCGATCCCGGGTACGCACCTCTGACTTTTCGGAGTCAAGTGCGTTTAAGCACATAACTATCACTTGCTTCAACGGTGAAGGAAAACATCGTGAGGAAACCTGCACATCTGAGAGTGCTCCATAATGTTCTCGAAGGTGTGTGAAGTCCACCAATTCGCAATGGGCCAGCGTGGTGGACTATGGCCTATAACCCTTCTCTAAGAGGAGACCTGCGCTCAGTAGTGAGCCGTTAATGGGTTGCTAATGATGAATCATTCTATATGTTTTTAAAAACCTTAAAATTATATTCGTTGGAAAAAATTGAGAGGTAGATTATACCAAAAATTCAGGACAGGACAAACGAATATAAATAAAGTCGCCGCTTTGTAAACACTCTGTCATTACGATCCGGTGCGACGCGACGGCTTGGTGATTATAACATAACAAAACAGCCAAAATATGCCACCGCGGTGCGAAAGTATTAAGTTACAATCTTATAAAGTGAACAAATCGAATCGAGACTCAAAGATCTTGTTCGGGAAGTGAGATATTATTTTATTTATTGGCTTTTTAAATGTTTTCAAAGAACATTATCGCGGACCTTAAATTGTTTTACGGTACCGCTTTTAATGTTTTGCATTAGCTTACGTTCGATTTATTTTGACGTGTTATCGTCTTATAAATCGATGAACACGCACGCACGAAAAAGTGTCACGTTCCGCCTGAGGCTGAGGGTGAAAGCGAGAGCGCGGAACAAGCGATAGAGAGGCACGATCGGCCCAAGCGTTGGCTTGTGCCGCTCGCCAGTCATGGTCAGTGTTTCTTTATGACGTTATCACGTAAAACTATCGTCCGTAAACCGACTTTACAGACAACCAATTTTCTTATTACTTGTTATTTTAGACATGAACACAGTATACATTTCTAAAGTTATGAGTGTACTCGTTAAAGTTACTTATTAGTTATTGAAGCAGGAAATCAGAATAATAAGTTCAAAGAAAAATTTTTTGGATATTTTTCTATGCACTGCAATATTTGCTTTCTTTTGCACGAAAGGTAGATACTAGATATAAAAATTTATTCTGTAATATTCATAATTAGAATTACGGGTTCACGAAATTCAAGCCTCTTGTAACTTTATGACTAAAGCGAGCCTGTAAAAAACGAATAAAAATATATTTGTACCATCTTCATAGTCCCGGAGTCCTACTTTTAAAATCTGCTTATAAACTGTGACGCTGGCAAGAGATTGCGGCTGTTTCATTTAGTTTTGTGCAAGTTCTGTACTTTATGAGTAATTAGATCACTGGCGTTGTCTGCGGCATAAGAATATTCAGGATTAATTGTAAGGAGACTGTCGACCACTCCTCTGAAATGGATTCAATTAGACAGTTTTAGCATGAACAATTACTGGATTTCATTCGTGGACATATTTCTATAAAACTAGAACTTTGTGGTTAAACACAGAGCAAATAGGTAGATTTGAAATCTTTATCTCAAAAATTTATTTACTAAGCTTAACTAAGATTTTATTCTGTACCCTAAATTCCTTTCAATTTAGTTTAATATAATATTATGTATTTTAAAATCTTTTAAATAAGTATAAGCAATATTTACAGCTTTTTCTATAATAGCAAGTACCTACAGCCATGATAAGCAGTGATACCCTAGTGATTACGACTGTGGTCTCCTATTCGGGGGTCGCAGGTTCGATCCCGGGTACGCACCTCTGACTTTTCGAAGTTAAGTGCGTTTAAGAAATTAAATATCACATTCTTCAACGGTGAAGGAAAACATCTTGAGGAAACCTGCACTTGAGAGTTCTCCATAATGTTCTCGAAGGTGTGTGAAGTCCGCCAATTCGCATTGTGCCAACGTGGTGGATTATAACCCTTCTCTAAGAGGAGACCTCGCTCAATGGTAAGCTGGTGATGGGTTGATAATGATGATGATGACCTACAGCCATCATTAGTTGCCTGCATAGACATATTATATTGACTACCGTTATGTTGCCTGTATTGTCTACTTGCAGGTCCTTGAGCTTTGTCAGCAATAGATGATGCCCAAACCAGCAAATTCGTATCCAATTCAGTTTTTCTAACTATATTGGTTTTGACTTTAGACACATCCGGTTTTCAACCTAAATTTCAGTTGTAGTGATAATAGATCTATATAATAACGTAAATAGTTATTTACGTTATAGTTATAACGTTATATTTACGTTATTACTTCAATTTTGTTAATTATAAAAACAGCTTTCTCAATTTTCTTTGTGTTTTGTTTCACGTTCACAGCCGCGTGGTCTCGTATAAATCCATCACAGAGTAATAAGTTAATTGGTGAAGACTCGTCAGACGGCATGAAATTAAACATGACAAAATTGTTCAAACACAAAGAGAAATTACAGCTCCCAGATACTTTCGTCATAATTATAACAAATGGACAGTGTACAGACAACCTTATTGATATTGTCGTCATGAGTTACTTGTCTGCTCGAACTAATGAGGAGTGATTTTTGTTGGTCTATTTTTTTGTATTTTACAATGGTATACAACATAGTATTTTTGTCAGATAAAAGAATCACTTTTCTATAAGGTTTTCTGTTAGGTACCACCAACGTTGCCTATCGTCGGCCTTTTACATCCAATTGATGCCTGTAAGTATCTGAATGTCATCGCTACATTTAGTCGAGGAAAACTGGAAGTTATCCCGGAAATATAATGTGACCAATATAGGCTAATTTTCATCCTGAAAAGTCAAAAAGTACCCACAGGATTTTTCAAAACTTAACAAACGTCGAGCACCTTCTAGTACTTTAATATAAAATAACTTCAGTGTTATTTAACTCCATCTCGATATAATTATAGCATAACAAAGGGAAGTGAATACGCGCAGGGTTCGTGACGAAACAATAATTTTGTTTTGATAATTATGTTACCGAAGTCGAGTGATTCGTTTCGGTGATTTGATCATTTTCAATTTCGTAATGTCAGCTGCCCCAAAACGCACGCTATCTTGAAAGTAGGCACTTTCTGGAAAATATAAAGGCGACTATACACTGCGTAATTTTTTTTGTAGTCTTGTGAAGCTTACAGCTGAAGGCTCGGACACATTACATACAACACGTGACGGCAACGTGATATTTTCACATCTCAGAAGTAGTAGGTAATGGTCGAATATTTCGACATGCATACACGGGCGTTCTGTGTTTTTTTTCTGTGTTCCTCCAATGTTCCTCACTTTTTGCTTCGACATTTATTAATAATCGACTAGCGAATCGATGGTGGATCGAAGATTTTTCTAGGTTGGCCTACTTAGATCAACTCTTATGATGCTTGCTGTTTCCTCTCTTTATTTTATACAAGTTTTAGATGTCATTACGCAGAGTTCGCTATTTATTTCATATACAACGCTATAAAATAATTAATTTGCCTGCACGCGCCTAGTGGCTATGCAATTTTGCGTCGACGCACATTATTATTTACGCTGCCACCTCGCAGAACAAAGCTGGCTCAACAGCTTTGAGCTCAACAGGCCCCGCTGGCTCGTGCGCTCAGCTTGCTCAATGGCATCGAGAAAGTCCAAGACTTGATGTTTTTCACACCCCATGTCTTAAGCTGGCAAATAATACAATTAATTTTACTGGAACGTAGGTTGTAAGTATTTAATGTTTTTTATTTTAATTTTTTCTTTTTATCCACTTCTTTTTTTAAAATTTTATTTTGTATTTTATATTTTTGGTTCTTATTGTTCCTTTTGTTGTTATAATTACTGTAGCCCGAGAAGATGAATTGGGAAACTGTAATGTCTCCCCGGGTATGTCAATGAAATAAATAAAAAAACAAACAAATAAGAAAAGCGCACTGTCACTACTTCGCGAGTGAGATTCGAACCTGCGACATCATACACCATACAGTAAAGAAAGCGGCCGCTCGCCCACTGCGCCAAACAGAGCTACAGCTTGTGAACCTCTAAAATGTTGAACGCTTACTGAACGACGGTGTTAGGTTTATTTTCGTTACGGAATTTCTTGATTCGGTCGCCGCGCTCAAACTGTTTGTCCTAGTTCAAAGCCCGCGATAAAAGCTTTGCAATAGCTTAATAAATAAATAAATAAATAAATAAATTATTCATATAATTTTAAAACAGTATAATATAATGTTATTTTAATTTACATAACTTATCTGAACATACTTTTTATTTTTATTGTGAATAATAATAAATAATAATAAACATACTATGTTAGTGTAGATTTATTTTATTAAAAGTAGAGTGACGTGTTTTTCTTTTTAAATTATTTTACGTTCTGTGTTATGTCCTGATATACAATTTCAGACTCGCTTCGATATCGCATTTAGTTTGTCAGCCTTTAAGCTGTCCAACTTAAGACGTTGAGACGCCGATTTGGTATGAAATCTTCTTATGAAACCAGAACTTAGGAAATGGCTTATAATACCTACTAAGAGTACAGTTTGCAACAATATGAAAGAATTCTCGTAAATTGTAATCGAAAGTCCGTGGTTTGATTTCCGGTTGCGTTAGCGAGTTGACAAATGTTTATATGTTTGTGAATGAGCCTTATCTTTCTTACCTGTCTTTTCAAAATCAACGGCTGGACTCTGGAAATTCTGAAAAAATATCTCACTCAAAAAAGGAAAATAATATTATCCCTACTGAGTTTTAAAGTACATACTAACTGGTTCTAAAAAGGCATTATATATGATGTTCATAATATTGTCACAAACCGAGCCAGTGTATAATATTTACAACGTAGATGCAGCCGCTTAAGAAATGATCACTAAATGTGGAGTCAACTTATGAAATACATTAAAGGACAAGCAAATTAAGAACAATAACCTGACTTTGTTAAACAGTCTTCTTCTTCTTATTTTTGAAATAGAGGTTTCTTAAAATGCCCTTTCTAGGTTGGCCCGTATAAAATTATGACTTACAAATAAATTGGCTCTCGAAATCTTTTGAGGCATTGACGAAATAAGAAAATAGGTGTCGAATTGAGAACATCCTCCTTTTTTAAAGTCGATTAAAAGTATTGCTAGGAGCCGAAAATTATTTTTTTATTTAAGAATTTTCTCTACACCCAACTTCGACAGCCAACTTAACATTTATAAATAAGTTTTTTTAAGAATGATGAAACTCGCTCACTGATTTTATAAAAGCTCGCTCTATCATCTAATACAGGCAACATAACGGTAGTCAATATAATATGTCTATGCAGGCAACTAATGATGGCTGTAGGTCATCATTATCAACCCATCAAAGGCTCACTACTGAGCGCAGGTCTCCTCTCAGAGAAGGGTTATAGGCCATAGTCCACCACGCTGGCCTAATGCGAATTGGCGGACTTCACACACCTTCAAGAACATTATGAAGAACTCTCAGGTGTGCAGGTTTCCTCACGATGTTTTCCTTCACCGTTGAAGCAAGTGATATTTAATTGCTTAAACGCACTTGACCCCGAAAAGTCAGAGGTATCAGGATCGAACCTGCGACCCCCCCGAATAGGAGACCACAGTCCTAACCACTAGGATATCACTGCTCCTCGCTCGCTCTATATATATCGCTATAAAAGCTCGCTCTATAGTTAGTAGCAATCACGGTTGCCAGCGCCAGTAATACTGCCAGTAGCTTCACATTACAGCCGACTATGCCCGCAACACCACTGCACATTACTTACAATACTTATATAATAGTGTTATTATTTGCGCCGACTCGTTAGGACGGAGGCGTGAAATAATGAAGCGTATAATCTTTTACTGAATAGTTTTACGGGATAAGTGGATTTGTTTTGAAATACGAATAGTTTTAAGAGCCTATATAGTAGCCTTCTCTGTGATATTATTAAGGATTAAAGAATGTATCTTTCACCGATAGTTGAGTCTATGTATATCACTATCATTAGAAAACTGCTTTGAGGTTCTAGAATCTTGAATCTAAAAACAATTTTCCTCTTTTTAACCGACTTCGAAAAAGGAGGAGGTTCTCAATTCGTCGGAATCTTTTTTTATGTATGTTCACCGATTACTCGAAGACGCCTGAATCGATTTGGAACATTCTTTTTTTGTTTGAAAGGGTATACTTTCCAGGTGGTCCCATTAAAATTTTATTAAAATTGGTTGAGCATTTTTAAAAAATCAAAAATGAATCATATACTTTGTAGTGGCGCGGTTATTTGAAGTCGGTTTTTTTTGAATATTTTTTAATATTAAATTATTCTTTATCATCTGATAGACGTCCATCGCTGGAGTTGGACAAGTGCCTTGCGCCGCATGTATTGAGTAGCTTCCTGTGGCTCATCTGATGTCATCAGTCCGCCTACCGGTCGGTAGATGAAATTATATTTTAGTACTGTTATAATATGGGTCATCTTAGTATAAATTTCAATTAGGTACGACGCAATCAATTTCAATTAAAGTCTCAGCATGACCGCAATTATTTCAGTAACAATTAGTAAGTCTAGTCGCGTCATGTTCGCTGCAAGTTGACCGAGATTTATGTCTGATATCGTGAGGGTTATGAAAACGTTATTGCTGTATTCTAGTTTATGACTAAACGCTTCTTTATGGACATGGAGGAAAAGTTTTACTACCTATTGTAAATCAGGTTGTGTCGGTGTAGAGGTGTGTGTGACACACATACACACATTAGTATAAAGAGGTAAAGTTTGTGAATTTGTGTGATTGTTTGTATATTGGGATAGCTATCCTTTTCAATGTAAATTGTCTGTTTGTTGGTTTGTCTTTCAATCACGCAGCTACGGAGCAGCGGATTGTTGAAGACCTTTGAAGTTACAAAGGCTACTTTTAATCCGCAGTGTAAGAATCGGCTAATTTTGTAAAGAAGAGTTAATGTATAATAACATAAAAAGATTTCTTAATAGCCCTGGATAGTGTATTTTCTAGATGCTAAGCTTAAAGCCGGGAATAGACATGCCTTTAGCTGGCACACTTGCATACCAGCTCCTTGCACGTGCCAGCTATTGTCATGTGTATACAATAACTGGCATGCCTGTACCTGGCAAGCAAGTAGATCGCACACAATTTGATTTACTTGCATAAAATATGAAGGAGGGGACGCGGGGAGCTGCAAAACTGGCACGTGAGAACAGACGCGCAAGCTACGGGCATGCCAGTAACTGTGGAGTTGTCGCCGTTGGGTGTAGTGTTTTTTTGTTGGCTTTGGTTTTATTTGGTTTCATTTGTATTCATTATGTCACGATTCTCAAATGGTTTCTGTATCATCTGTTTCATCTATGTCTTCTTGTCGCATTTCGATAAGCAGACTTGTACTTGCTCCGAAGTTTTCCCTTCTGGTAATCCAATTTTTCACCCAAATCTGCCTTCTTCTTCTCTTCTTTTTTCTCTCATTAATTGAGCCACACATTCTGTTGCTAGTAGCAATACAATACTATTTAATTCACTTCGAATGTTTTCCATGGCAAGTTCAACGTGAACTGCTGCAAGTGTGCCAGCTACGGTCATGTGTATACGTCTTGGAAATACAGGCATGCAAGTACGCAACTTGCATGCAAGTTTAACTAGCAAATGTATTCACTGTGTGCTAGTAACTTGTATGTGCCATTAACTTGTATGCAAGCTACTGATCTGTTTTACAGGCATGTGTATTCCCAGCTTAATTTGTCGTTACATACATAACTCTTTGTAATAATAACTTTTATCAATCAGTGTAAGCACCATTAATTTTCACAAACAAGTAAGTAAGTAAGTAGTAGAAGAAAAATCTATCAGAAATATTGAAAGATTCTTAAAATTATACTTACTTGAATTTACTTTGCTCGTAAGTAGAATAAATCAAATCGTGGTTTAATAAGCTTACAACTTATTAATATCAAGAAAATATTTTTATACTACTTAGGAGATTGGAAAATCGGCCTTGATTCCTTTAGATAATGCCTTAGCTAAAACGCATCACATATAGAACGAGTTGCTAATCTACTTGAAAGCAGTAATCACGCGAGTAGGGGCATGCCTCGTTTCCTTTTAAATAGAGGACCCCTTTCTTGACCAGTGCAGCTATACCTTTCTACTGCAACTGTAGCTTTATTAAAGTAAATACTGCAGATGCTAGTAAGACATTCCTTTAATATTATAAACTAGCTGATGCCCGCGACTTTGTCCGCGTGGATTTAGTTTTTATAATCCCTCGGGAACTCTTTGATTTTCCGGGACAAAAAGTAGCCTATGTCACTTTCCAGGTCCTCAACTATACCCATGCAAAAAATCACGTCGATCCGTAGCCCTGTTACGGCGTGATTGAATGACAAACCAACAAACCAGCAAACAAACACACTTTCGCATTTATAATATTAGTAAAGATCAACCGATAATAATCGTCTATAGATAACTATTGAAAATAGTTACCTTATTGTAAAGTCAATTGTGTAGAGTGAACTCATAAACAAATTCAAAGCTGAACTTATGCCTCGTGGATATACTTATTAATATTCTACTTACTATGAAAAAAAAAACGAGCGAACTTCATTACGCAACGGGCGAGCGCAACTCTATTTTGTTTACTATTCATTGAATGAAATAAAACTTTAGTGTAGAAATTCACATTAGAGCATGCAAATTGGAGTGCGATGCTATTATTTGCTTTCAAAGTTAAATAGCTCTCGCTAGAGGCTTCTCGGAAAAAATCAGCGAGAGTTAATCACGTATAGAGTCGACCATTCGCAGGGTGCGTTGGCTAATGGCAACGAGTGAATGATTTAATGAATGAGTGAATGAGGTCCTTTGAAACCGATCATGCGATGAATTTATGTAGGTACCTTTATGTTTTTCAACCCCGTTACTTAGTTTGGATTAGAATTTTGTGTACGTAGTACCTAATTCATCAATGGCTAAACTTACTACGTATGAGATGCATAGTTCCCCGCATGCGTCGAGTCACGCATGCGGGGAACTATGCATTCGTTGCGTACCAAAAAATATCACGTAACTAAAAGCACAACACAAAATTTAGATATTATTACAGCTCTGTTAAATAACACGAAAGTAATACCTAATAAAAAACCCCATCTTGATACAAAAACCGAAGCAACCTGTACCAGGCAATCATAAAATTAACGATAGTCACCAGTTCTACTAGATACCAGTACTTATTAGAGTATCATATCGCTGGTAGAACTACAAACAGTATTACTAAACTATCTGTCAATGAAGACCCTGGTAGAGATAATCATCTTCCGTCTTCCTTATGAGCACGCATAATGGTTGCTAGAAGCTACCAGGGTATTATAGAGCGGCAGAGATCTGAGATTGTCCTCACTTATCATTTCTTAAATTAATGGTATAGGGTTTTAGATAAACTGAGCATTCTGTTTTCCTTTATTTCCCTGACTCCACGGAAATCTGTCAAGGGCCATTTGTTGCGAGCTTCACGCGTCATAAATCTCGTATGTGTGAAGGGTTGAGTAAAACTGCGTGGGTGTTGTTTAAGCGCTATTAAACAAACCAACAGATATCTAGTGGTTATTCCAGATACAGCTTCTTGAAATTTGCTTTAAGATTGTGTATTTACGAAGTCAGCTAAGAAAGTTATGATATAGAAACTTTACTGTTTAATTATTGTTATTTTAGGTATAATAGGGCTTTCAATTCGAGCATATTATCCGAAAGAGGATCTTTATATTGTCATATTATTATGTATGTATATGTATATTATATATTTAAGTACATGTTATGTATTATAAAAACCCGAATTATGACTGCATATTACCATCCTAAATATTTGCGGCAACAACTGCGACTTCATCACCAGCCAACTACAATGAGTAAGGGTCTTCTCTCAGAAAGAAGGCTTTAAGCTATAGTCCACCACGCATGTCAATTACCTACGGATTGCCAGACTTCACAAAGCTTTGAGAGCATTATGAAGAACTCTCAGGCACGCAGGTTTCCTGACGATATTTTCCCTCACCACTTTCACTACTCTGAAAAGTTAGAAGTGTGTGCCTGGGATTCAAACCTCAGATCCCTCAAAATGGAAGCTGAAGTCTTAACCTAAGACTATCACTGTTCTAACTTATTTAATTAACTTTATGACTATGTGATATGACTGTATATTTTTATTTTTGTATTAAAAAAAGAAAAAAATAGGCTTATAAAATAAAACAAAAATAAAATGAGCAGAGCAATAATAAATGAGCGAAATAATTTACAAACTATATTTTCACACGCGCATTGATCACAACAATTAAACCGGCCGTGGCCTGTAGTTTACCATAATGTGCCCATTTGTCCCAATCGTTTACAGCCGACCGGCAATTTACGCGTTTTTGTCCAAACAAATTTGTGTTGTTTCGTTGATTTTGCATATGGACATTGGATATTGATGTATTCAATCAAATACCAAAGATACGCAGTTGTTACGTAATTTTTTGTACAATACCTACTACAAAAGAATTTTAATTCGGGAGAGAATCTAAAATCATTAATTGTTTGACTAAAAGGGAGGAGAGCAAAGTTCTGTTACGTATTTATAAGTGTGAACTACCCACAAGGTGGACGAATAACATCAATTATTAACGATCTGTCCAGCAGTGGATGACGAATCTACTAATTGACGAACTGTACACTGTTTGTCATGTATGTCTCATATTGTATCTGACTACCTGTCTTACGTTTTTGTATCAATGCATAATAAGGGGAACAAAATATCACCCTCCATTTCATATTGATATCTGGCTAATCATCGAGGCATGGTACAGCTGACTGATTAAGCAATTTCTCGCTCCAGCAAACACGCAGCCGTACCCACATCTCATTACAATATATTACAGGACAATATGTAATTTAGGATTTCCTTTTTATCTATTTAGTTTTTTGAATAGTTAGGTACAGGTATTTGGGATAGTCAAGTGAATGCATAATAAAAAAATATAAAAATTGTAACAACACGGATACCGAATGGTATATTATATTTATAAGTAAACCAATCCTAAACCATTTAAGACGATGAACGATAGACCTAAAAAATAAAAAAATTCTTTTCAAAAAACCGACTTCTAACGCCACTACAAAGTATAAAAAGAATTTTAGTTTGTCCACGTTTTTTGAAGTCGGGCGGGCCTAAATACAAACTATGAAACCGATGCGCGACGCTACACATAACACAATATGAGAGACTCATTTGTAGAAGTCGAGCGAGCATCGCGAGTCGATTAAAAAAAAATCACGCGAATCGGTTCAGAAATCCCGGAGAAATCGGAGGACATACATAGAAAAAAAAAAAAAAAAATACCGGCCGAATTGAGAACCTCCTCCTTTTTGGAAGTCGGTTAAAAAACAATAAGTAAGTACATTATATTCGTAGAGATTTTTCATTAACAGAAAGTAAAGATTTCGGCAATGTAATTTTGTTTACACATATTTTAATCTTATCTACGCATTTCATGAAAAGTAGGTATAATATCGATTAAATAATATTAAACGTGGGCTTTCGAACCAATATCCGGGTTACAAAAATACCGAAGAACTGGATAATAAGCCAAGATACAAGCCCCGGGCGAGGACAGCCAACTGCCGCGAATTCCAAAAGAAAATTAATTAAAAACTTAATTCCGTAATATTGCATTTTTGGGATTAACTACCTATTTTGTTTACGAAATATTTCATTAGTATATTCCTAGCGTTTTCTCATTATGCTATTAAAACATCAGCTCGAGTTATAAGGTAAAGTTCACACGGAAACGGGCGTAAACCGGGTTTTAAAGGCTCAATAGAGTCAAGGACTGAAAACCTAAAGACTCCGTCCAATACATACCAAAATTCAGCTTTCTGTGAATTTAGTTATCTCAATATTAAAAGAAAAAGTAATATTTTTTGCTTTAATCCGTCAATCCAGTTAAAATCTGCATGGCAAAAAAAAAGTTTCTTCTTACTTTCACCTCATTTGACTGGTCTATACTAATATTCTTACTAATATTACACGTATATATGCGAAAGTGTATTTGCATACCAGCTTGTTGGTTTATCCTTCAAGCACGCAGCAACAGGGCAGAGCATCGACGTAATTTTTTGCAGGGGTTTACTTAAGACGTGGTGAGTGCAAAGACTCCTTTTTATCGCGGAAATCAAAGAGTTCCCGTGGAATTTTAAAAACTACATCCATGCGAACGAACTCGCGAGCATCGGCTAGTAAAATTATAACAGCAGTGATAACTTAGTGGTGGAGGCTACAGCCGCTTTTTGGTATGTTCGGGGTTCAAATCCCAGGCAAATAACTTCTACTTATACGGTGTTATGCAATGCATGTTTCAAGCAATTAAATATCACTTGCTTTAACCACTTAACGGTGAAAGAGGAAACCTCCATGTTTGAGAGTTTTTTATAATGTGTGTTCTCTCAAGGGTGTGTGAAGTGTACCAAACCACACGTATTCAGCATGGTGGACTTACACAGCCTAGCAATGTGTATGTGTGTTGTAATTAATAACGATCACAATTCAAAATAATTTTAATTATGTAGTTTGTTTTTGAGCTTTCATGGGTCGCTCGATGTCTATTCGTGGAATCTAGACTATAATGTTACATTACGTGCAACCTGACTTTGTATGACGTGATTGATGTTCTCGGAAAGCCATATTAAAGTTTGTAGTACGTAGTTAGCTCACCCTGCCATAAAGGTTTCATAATTTGCATGACGTCAGACAAAAGAAAGTATGTATACCGTTCAACTTACAAAGATCCAGCAAAAATGATAGATTTTTCTGAATGTCTTTATACATTGTAAGGAAAATACCTTAAGCACTCAAAAGCTGCATTGGAAATACGTTCGATAAGTACCAGCAGATTGTGCTAAATTCCCATATTGTTTTATAAAAAAACTAGCTGACCCAGCGAACTTCGTACCGCCAACAAAAATATTTAGGTGTGTGTCACCCTTATCATTAAGGGGTATGAAAAATAGATGTTGGCCGATTTTCAGACCTACCCAATAAGCACACAAAATTTCATGAAAATCGGTCCAGCCGTTTCGGAGGAGTTTGGTAACAAACACCGCGATATGAGAATTATATTTATTAGAAGTCTAATGAATGATGAAAACAGATGACGATAAAGCTTAAGTCATCCCTACTAATATTATAAAGTGTGAAAGTGTGTTTATTTGTTGGTTTATCCTTCAAGCACAACGGAGCTAATAATATCGATGTGATTTTTTGCATGAGTACAGATGAAAACCTGTCGGGCTGACACGCGCACCAGAAAAGTTTTTGTATACCCGTTTTCTCGTGATATCCTTTAGAGATTCATGACTAAATGAGTAGACAAAATTTTTGTCATGGCACGCATATTAGCCCTACTGGAGAGTGACGAAGGTTAGATTTTATCCCGGAAAATCAAAGAGTTAGATTTTTTAAAACTAAAAGAACGCGCACAAAGTCTCGTGCATCCGCTTGTAATATTATAAGTACAAATAAGCACTTAGATAGACAGTTAAGTAGCAGGATTGAATAAAAACTCATATCTAATGAGAAAAACATTAATTTGAAAAATAGTCACGAAATACTTAAAATCTCTTACAAAAATCACTTAGTATTCCGTACCTTACTTTATTTTGCATTCGAGGCAAAAGGAAACCAGCCGGCTAACTCCAATCGGAAAAACATTCCACGTCCACTCTGCAAACTTCTTAATACTTTTGTATTGCGTTTTAATTAAGGTGAACTTTTTCCACAACTCTTTAATCCAATTATTGAATTCTAGATAAATAATATACTCAGCGAAAATTAAAATAATCGAGTTCTTTAAGTCGCTCTATGGAGCAGCAAACTTTCTCTCTAAACTTTCTCTGCGTCGTAGATATCCCTAATTGCTGATAGTCGTGATCTTCATCGTCTAATTAGGTAGTATTTTTATTATTATGATAGGAGTTTTCTAGGAATAATAACAATGGGTACTCAAACTCCCTCGTACGAATAGAGCCTAAAGTCTAAACTAATAAGTACTGCGGGATTTATTTTGCTTTTTGGGTCTTCCATCTAAATTCGCTGAGAGAAATTTTATTTTTTCGATAAAAATATTCCTTTCTATTTCCTCTTGACTCTTATTTTTAATCATAAACGGTTAATTTAAGATTTTTTCTCATAACGTTTTTTAGTTATTTTTTTATACAATAATCATAATTTGATTTTATCTCCTCCTTTTTTCTCAAAGTTATGCTAAATCTAAAGGATCCCTTATTGTGAGGGACCATAATAGAAGCTCCAGTGCACATTTAGTAATAAGGGATTGCATGCGAAACATTGTTGCTCGGAAATCTGACAACTCTGCTCGTACAATTGAAAATAACCACCTAATTATTAGCGGTGGAGAACCAATTTTTATAACGTTTTCTTTGTCCTAGGCAAGGTTTTGTTCTTTTGTGTACTAAAATTAAACGTTAATCGATATGTCAGAGTCAGCCGTAGTTTGTTATTTCAATTATCGACATGACCCCGATGAAAATTTTCTAAAACATGCGTCTTTTATCGGAATTTTTAATTTCGCCACCCGTTGTGTCCCCGAGCGATTCTGGCTGGGGACTAAATAAGTTGCTTGGAATAACAAGAGAATGTGGAATTTCGTATGAAATTTTAATGGAATATTTTTTATTCATATACTTACCTATATTTTTAATATAAGTAGTATAAATATATATTTTTGTTCTTTTCTTATCAACTCTGACATAAAGTTATCAAAAATTGACAACATTACAAATAGAACAAGGCTAAGCAATTTGGTGCTACTCGGTTATTGTTGTACATGCCGCAACGCACTATAACGTTTGCATAACAATGCAAATTAGGCTGAGACTGCACTCGTACTCTGCTCAGTCTCAAGACAGAGTTAGAGCCACAGATCATATTTGTGTCTCTTTCTAACGCAGAGTCAAGTCTAAGCCAAGTCATTGTGCGCTCCGTCTCAGCCTTAATTGCACACTTAGCTGTAGCGTGACGTGCTATTCATATTGCATTTTCATTTCAATCTGTGTTATTTAACATCCACAATCAAATTCAAATCATTAATAATTTAATATAAAAAAATATTTTTAAAAAACCAACTTCAAACTCCCCCGCCACTATACAAAATATATAATTTACTAGCTGACCCAGCCACGCGTTGCTGTGACCCAGTAGGTATAATAGATTAAATTAATATTAAGATGAAAACTATCCTATCTTTCAAGTTTGACCAAATTACAGATAGTTACGAAGTTTTATCAAAATCGGTTCAGTAGTTTAGGAGTCCATCGCGGACAAACAACGTGACACGTAATTTATATATATTAAGATTGTTGATATTTTAAAAACCGCTCGACCGATTTCGATGAAATTTATATGGGACCACCTGGAAAGTATACCCTTTCAAATAAATTAAAAAATATTTTCTAAATCGGTTCAGACGTCTTCGAGTAATCGGTGGACATACATAAAAAAAAAGATTCCGACGAATTGATAACCTCCTCCTTTTTTTGAAGTCGGTTAAAAAGCGCTTCACAATCGCTTTTCTTTTATACGCCAACTTCACTACTAATCGTCACAAAAACTAATGTCGTTTGCAAAGCTTTCGCGTCACTTTGTCGAGAATTACGTCGTCGATTGACTCGCAATCGCATTTTAAAAAACCTTTCGCAGCAGAATATGCAAAATACTGGAAATGGTAAAAGTTTGCTCCGCGCTCGAGCCATGGCCAGTCCCGTTCCGAATGCCCGATAGGGTTTGACAATGCACATGCAAATTATTCTACAAAGACCATTTCTGAACGGAAAGTTTAATGGGATCCGCTGCCTCAAGTTTAGCCATCCCTGCAACAATTATTTCACTAGCAAGCATTCTTGTTTATGTAGGTTCCTATTTTGACCATAGTATTCGATGAATATTTATGTGAAATAGAGAAATTCGCTTTAAGCTATTAGTGTGCCTTTAGAAGGAGTTCCAAGTAAATACGGTAATAAAATATGCGAGTTTTGTATTCTGTATTTTATGTTTATTTATTTAACTTTTAAACATTTAACTTCCGTTTTTGTCAATAGGTAAACATAGCCTTAACTAGGTTATGTTTACCTATTGACAAAAACGGAAGTATCAAATTCACGCTTGCTCCCCTTACGGTAGTAAATATAATTCCTCTATGTTGCTCTCATATGAGTTTGACCTTCCCAAATTTTTCTTATTATTGACTGTTCTAGAAGCGGTAAAATTGTCAAAGGACAAGAAGAAAAATGTCAAAACCTTGCCAAAACTTGCCACTTTCTCTCATCCGATAGGTTGTATTAGGACTATTAGGTACATAATAAATCAGGAAAGTTCTTTAAAATAGTTAGGTCAACCATTAAGGTAAGTTAGACCTCATTTACTGTGGCCCAACCTACCCTGAATATGTACCAGGTACCTGGAGTTAGTAATATATATTGAATCATTGGCTAAGATTTTTAAGGCAGGATATTCTTATTCGACCAGACCTTCCTTCGCCTCTTATTTAACCTTACTTGTGCTGATTTCACCAAATCTTTAAAATAAGTCTTATCCGAGGGAATATTTTGACAGTTTTTAGGGTTCCGTAGTAAACAAGGAACCCTTATAGTTTCGCCATGTCCGTCCGTCTGTCCGTCCGCGGTTTAGCTCGGACACTATTGGTACTAGAAATCTGTAATTTGACAAGGGTATAAATATCAATCACACCGACAAAGTGGTGAAATAAAATTGTGAAAAATAATTTTTTTAGGGTACCTCCCCTACATGAAAGTGGGGATGAATTTTTTTTCTCGTCTATCCCATAGTGTGGGGTGTCGTTGAATAGGTCTTTTAAAAATATTGTAGGTGTGGGAACACCATTTTTCAATTCAGGGATCCGTTTGTGAAATATGATATTTTAAAGTGCTAAATTTTATTAGAGTCAAGTGTCCCCCCCTCTGCCAGCTAAATGGTTGTATATAGGATTCAAGAAAAAATTCACAGCAGTAGTATATATAATGAATTTTAAAGGAAAACTATCACGGCTAAGTAGGGTTCATTAGTTAAGGAGTTATATCTGTTTTTTCTAAGTTAGGTATTACACGTAGTGTAAGTTGCATATTTTGTAGTATATTATAGTATTTAAACCATTTAACTCAAAATGTATTCAATATTCATAAATAAAGTAAAAGCACTATCCTAGATCAGCAATAATATTTGAGACTTTCAACTACGGAACCCTACAATGCGCGTGGCCCGACACGCACTTGGCCGGTTTTTGTATTGAAAATCTGCCAAAATATCTTTACACTCAGATAAGACTTATTATACATTGCTGAAATCGATCATTAATACATGAGTTACATACAGTACGTAATATTATTTATAATAAGTAGAAATAAAATTGAGAACAATAGAATTTTCAAAACGGTTTATTCTTTAAGAGGATTTCAAAGCTCAGGAGTGGCAATAACTTCATGATGTGTACGCAAGTGGACGTGGGAGGCTTTTGTGAGCGTTTACACGGTGCATTTGAAAGCTGCTTTTCAGCGGACATTGATATAATCTCGTCCATACTCCTTTGTATTATTCTAAATATTAATGTAATTTAAGATATTATGAATATCTGTTTCACATTTTTTTGGCGGTAGTCTATTTATTTAGAGAAAAAAAAAACGGTTTTAAATGTCAACCATAAAAGAAAGTACCTATCAACCAAATCAAAACCAAAAATAATTGGTTGTGAATCTAATTTCATCAATGTTAAACCGGTATCACATCATCATTTAACATTCAGTTCCCATAACGTTGGCCCGAAACACGTAGTCATTTTATTATGCCCTAACACGACCTCCCTTTTTCAATATAAGGCTAAACCGTAAAATTTTATTTCATACCGGTTATACTTTGTTCATTGAAATACTCTTCGTGTTATGCTAATATTCCACACAATTCCAGTATCACAAAGGCCAGGCCGTATTGTGGAGTCGCCTACATATTTGAATAAGTATTTACAGTAAACAGGGCAAAATGCATTAACGTTGACTTAAATTTTAAAAACGTCACATAGAGCGTTATGTATGGGCTCTTAAGCGCGTCTTGATATCATTAGGGCAGTTGGTTGTAGTGCATCCATATAAGTCTTAACCTCAGGATTGTCTGTTAGTTGGCCGATTTTTAAGTACTTATAATACATCTGAAATAAGGGCCCACAATAGCAACTATTGGAGCTGAGTGAATAAAAAGTGTTTATTGGTCTAAGCGAAAAAAAAACTAAAGTAAAAAGGCAAATTGAAATCAAAACGTTATTAACCGATAAACGCCATTTAGTTAATAACCGACTTCAAAAAAGGAGGAGGTTCTCAATTCGTCGGAATCTTTGTTTTTTAATTTTTTTTATGTAAGTATGTACACCGATTAACTACTCATAGACGCCTGAACCGACTTGGAAAATATTTTTTTTGTTTGAAAGGTTATACTTTCCAGGTGGTCCCATTTAAAGTTTATCGTAATTTGAGAATTATTGATGAAACGTTAAGATTTATAAAAGTTTTACCTCCCGTTTTGGATTTGTAAATATGAGAAACATGCGTTGTATAATTGTATTGCTTATCTTCATAGTTTTGTTTGAATTTAATTTTTGTTACTGAATAGTAAAACAAAGATTTTCCGAGATTCCATAGGAACGTGGTAACCCTCGTCTTAGAGTTCTCTCGGGGTAGATTAAGACTTGGACCGCGTCTCTTCCACGAAGTGTGACAATTCTTTTATTCTCGGAGTGTTAATTCTTTTAGTTAAATTATAGCGTGGAGACGTTATATTTAAATTTTCAGCATTTTTACTAAATTGCAGGGTCGGTATTTCATTTTAAATACATACAAAAAGCATGTAACTCAAACCTCTACTCTGCAACTCAAGCATCAAGATCTGCAAGTTAGAGCCTGAGTCAACGTTTTAATTAATATTATGTTTTTTAGAAACTAAATGGTGGACTTCAATCAGCTTTCACGAAAATCACTTTCATGAAAGTGTGAGGAGACCTGCATGTGGTCATAATTTTATTTTATTAATTTATTAAGTTTAGTTAGTTTTAGTTTTAACTCCGTATGACTGTAATCACTTTTTTGGTCTGATGTATGTATTTTAGTCTTATAATTAATTCTATCAAAACTAAAAAGACACTACTATTTATTTCATGTAGCCCATCATGTGGCTCTTATGACAAATTAAGACTCTTCCACAGGTAATTTCTTTTTTTTTCAAATATAAATAGACTAGCGCTTGACTGCAATCTCACCTGATGGTAAGTGAAGATGCAGCCTAAGATGGAGCGCGCTTGCCTAGAAGATGCCTATTCACTCTTGATTTAAAGGTACCCAAGTTATAGTCAGTTGGAAAAACGGAAGCCGGAAGGGCATTCCAAATTTTAGCGGTGCGTATTAGGAACGAGGAAGCAAAGCGCTTAGTGCGGGATCGTAGAATTTCGACCACGTAGCGGTGCAGATTCGAGCGATGCCTTGCGGTTCGGTGGTAGAAGGGTGATGGTAGAACTAGTTCAAATCATCATAATATTAGATCATCCTCACACTTTTCTTCACTCAAAGTTATCACAACCTTTTGTTTTTTATAAATAGGTAAGTAGAATCTATTGAAGGCAAGTCGGAAGTTTATAGGTAAATTTCTTTACAACTTATAAAATAACTCCCACATACGAGTATTAAAAACTAAATGCTTTATTAAATATCCACATAATGTTTTAATTGTATACAAGTATATAGCACCGAGCAGCTGAAGATATTAACTTATATTCACGCTACTTAAAACCATAACAATACAGTACCTAAGCCAAACAATAACACTCTAAGTTACGGCCGCTTACGAACACAAACGTCGGCTATTCAAGACGGAACAGCCTTAGCTCTAATCTCAGAACACTTCTGCTGTTTATCTTGCCTAGAATTGTCTAGCTGTAGCCAACTTAATCCTCCTGCATACAGCTTGAACCATTCGAATAACTCAGAAGGCCTTACAGTATTCTTTAAGACAATAATCCTCCGGACCGAAGTTTGGCCACGCCAGCTAATCTCAACGAAGACTAGCCAATTACGCAGGAGATATTATAGTACACAATGTGTGTGAGCAGACGGGTTCACACTCTATTCCCTTACTCTCATACTGGATGGGACGTCAATTCAGCACGACTGGAGAGATGAAACACAGGAGGCTTTGCATTCTTGAAAATACGGTTACATGCTCCGTCTTATCTGAAGACTTACCTGCATAAGCCTATAGTTTGCGCAGTTAAGTTTGTGCGTGTAGATGGCAAGAAGACGATTGCTTGCGCAGTTTGTTGAGTTGCGGAAGATTAAAATGCGCAGTTCTCGCAGACGGAGCGTGTAGCCGGATTAGAAGAGTGAATAATCGCTAATTTCCCAACAACGGGCTGCTAATGAAAATTTCTTGACAAAACAACCCAGGTGCTGCCAGTGATGACTTACGGGTCTGAGACATGGTCGCTAACTGTGGGCCTCATAAGAAGGCTCAGGGTCACTCAGCGGACGATGGAGAGAGCTATGCTCGGAATTTCTCTGTGAGATCAAATCAGAAATGAGGAGATCCTTAGGAGAACCAAAGTAACCAACATAGCTCAGCGAGTCGCGAAACTGAAGTGGAAATGGGCGGGGCACATAGTTCAAAGAGCTGACGGTCGTTGGGGTCTCAAGGTACTGGAGTGGCAACCCCTCACCGAGAAGCGCAGTCTTAGCGGACCCCCACTAGGTGGACCGACGACATCAACCGAGTCGCAGGGAGCCGCTGGATTCAGGCGGCGCTAAACCGAAGCCTGTGGAAGTCCATGCAAGAGACCTTTGTCGAGCACTGGACGTCTGCCGGTTGACAAAGAAGAAGAAGAAGCTGAAATAGTGAACTGTGGTCTGTGACTTCATAAAAGTTGTACGCACTTTTTGCAGTTTCATCGGAAAAAAAATGCGTGTCGAGAACACACTTAAAGAGCGGAATTTTATTTTGCTTATTTTGGACATCCCTCTATGTACTAATCGGTAAGAAGTTGGGTCATGGAGTCTACCGGGGGTCCAAGAGCTGGCAGCTACATTGGCCAAAGTATTAGTTTGGTCAACCAAAGGAGCATCTTGAAGAATGCTGCCAGCATCTTGGGTACTATGCTCTGCGGTAACATCGATGAGGATTTAGATTTATAAAGATAGTTAATGCCCGCGATTTCGTCCGCGTGGACTAAGGTTTTGTATTCCCGCGGGAATTCTTTAATGTTCCGGATTAAAATTTAGCCTATGTATTAATCCAGAGTATACTCTATCTCCATTCCAAATTTCAGCCAAATCCGTCTAGTAGTTTTTGTGTGAAAGAGTAAAAAACATACACACACACACATACAAACTTTCGTCTTTATAATATTAGTGTGATTTATTTTAATTTTAGATATTATTTAATAATAAATTATTCATAATTTTTAGATCCCTGGTAAGGAATAATTTATTTTTAGCATAGGCTACATCCCGATCCGATTAAGAGTGCACATTCAGATTCGTTTGAGAGTTGAATAAAATGAACCACGGGCTTATTTTCTGCAACGGCTACAATAAAGTCGGTTTGTCGCGAGAGGATAAAGCGGTAAGTTTGCTGCAATAAGTTGCAACAACAAAAGGCCCTACGGCCAACGCCTACGCTTGCTTTACTTTAAGCACAAAGCGTACTGTATACATAAATTACACATAAAAGTTACTGTTATAAAGTATTCTTTTTATAATATTAGTATATCCTAAGATATGACTGAATAGTCTCGATATAATTCAAATGGATATTGGACCTAATTTAGTCGTATGCACACAAATCTCCAAACTAAGAAATGAAAATTAATTAATTTATTTCATGTTAACCTAATTGTCACGTTGGATCTAACGACAAGTCAAGACTCTACCACCAGTTCGACGGTTCTATAACAGTTCTCTGCAAGGGAATGTGGCGAAAATGAAGGGACTATTTTTGGACCTGTTACGCCCTTAACAAGCAAAAAATAATTATGAAAAAGTATATAATAATATAGAAAAAGTAAAACATCTCGATTTCAATATTTTTTTTACAAATACATATTATTATTATTATTCTGCTTTTGTCAGTAAGCTCCTTTGTAGATACAAAGATTTTAAAACAAAATTTGGACAATTATAGCAAATCGCTAGCTTTAACACGTGCATTTGGAATAGTGAACCAATTTATATTTTAAAATGGAATGACTATTATTACAGTATCAAATAAGACACATGCAATCCACAGAGTTCAATCCCGAAGCTTAGCTGAATATCGAATTGCAAATGGCCACGGAAAATGTAGCATTTAACGCTTCGCCAACTGCGAACGACTCCCATTGCTTTGCGGTCTTGCTATGACGAATAAACTTTTTTTCACTTCAAAAATAAAAAATTCATAAATTGATTTGTACTTCAAAACACGTAAATACATCCATCCCGGTCGTGTAATAGTTTCGTTACCGTAGTCACTAAACGACCTACCTTTTTAAAACTCAAAAACGACATATACGATCCAGGTATTTATTCAAGATAGATGGTATTAATACGGGCTGCGTGATTCAGGGATTGGAATTAACTGCGGATATTAATAGTAATCTAAAATTTTATTGTCACCATGCGCACTATTACAGAATACAGATACGTTAGTTCCGTACGTTCTGTGTACATGAACATGGTACTATGGATATAACACCCTTTGTGCGTCAGTAGTAGTCAGTCGATTCTCCTATCAACGAGTTAGGTGTACCTAATTATGTATTTAGCATTCCGGTAAGTTGCCTAGTTCAACGCCGTGTCAATTTGAATGGCAAAAGTAGTGTTGTGGCATGCTTTCTGCAAGCGCTAATCATTTTATTGTATAGAAAAAACTGTATACGAAATTCGGTGTAACAACGCAGCATCTTACAGGTGCCGTTTCGACATAAGGCAGCTTTTCTGTTGGAGCTACTAGACCAAAAATTCTTGAAAAGCACACAACGTATTTACAACTTTTTGCAAGCCCATCTAAATATCAGACATGGAGTACAAATGAGTACTTTTACAATTCTATAAATATTCGGAAAATATATCTTACGAAGGACTGTGTTTCTTTTCAATTCGCTGTAACGAGTCGGCACCTTACTTAGCTGTGCTGCAATCAGTAGAGCCCACGCGACACAGTGTGGTTGCGACAGAGGGTAGCTATTCTATCGGGGTGGTTAGAATATCAACAATAGTTAAGGTCCTCCTACGACGAACACTGCATTTGCTAGATGAGATCTCGAAATAGAAAACAAATTATAAGGAAAACGTAGACTATGGATTTGTTTACTGTTTACGCTTATTTATTTCAACATCGTCACCGGCTGCATCTTAAGAGCGAGTAATCTTCAAAAGTCGTCTCGCGTTTGGCTTCCTCTCGTCCCCGCTTCACGGCTGCATATTTACGTTCCATTTTTACCGCCATCTAGTGAACTTATGCTGTACTACGACACGGAAGTCGACGACTTTGTAACATTGGCGCCTTCAGGATTCCATAGACTAATAAAGTTTTTCATGCACAATGTAGAAAATAAATAATGTGTGAAATTTTAATATCAGTGATCGAAAAAGAGCTAATTTCATAAATTTCTCGGAACGTAGTCAATAAGACAATGACAATTTCAAAAACTAACAACAACTATAGTTCTTGCAATTCACGAGGGCGACTGACTTATGATTGTGTGTGTGTCGTATCTATATAAGTGTGAGCGAGCGCAATGCTCGCGCCTACCCGCTCCAACCTAGGCTTTGACAGGCACGCACACTTATGCAATGTGCATGTACACGAACTAACCACAAGTAAAGCTCACTCGCCTTCGTGAATTGCAAAAACTGTAACAGATATTGAATGACGTCACATGCTTGAAGCGCCTTAACATATAGACTTTCACCGCAGGGCATAATTAGGGCGAGCTAAGCGAGCCCTAACACTATCCCACATCCTGAGCATTTTTGTGGTACACTTTACTGAAAAACAATCACGCTTATAGATTTGTGCTTTTACATAGTAATTTAACTTCATATCCAGATGTGTTATCTGTCAAAAAAAGAAATAATTTTATAACCATTAAAAAAAATTAACATTATCAATTTTGTATTCATTGGATAGAATGTTATTGTAATACTAACGCCATCTATTAGAAAATCAAAGAGTTAACATCGCTGCAACAGAACTTATTACCCGTTAGAAAAACTACGCGAGCCCTCACAAAGTTCAGCTTTTTGCTAGTAAATATTAAATGTCTTAGGCGGGGTTTCCAGTTTTCCACCGCGAGCGGAGCGAGCTCTGTACGGACTCCGTTTAATTCACAGACTCGCAGAAAAGACTGAGTGAGAAAAAGAGTTCAAAAAGAGTCAAAATAAGCTCGCTCGGCAGTGACGTTTTGGAACTGTCAAAACTCTGTTATTGGAGGTGTAAACCTATTTTCAACTGACGAAAAAAAGGAGGAGGTTCTCAAATCATCGCGTATACCTTCTTACTCTTACCCTTCAACCTCAGCGAGGTTATTTGATAAGCTACTTGTAGCTTGGTTGTTTATTATTATCCTGTCAAAGCTGATTAAGGAAAAATATTTTAAAAAGTTTCAGTGATAAAGACAACCTAATTCGATCCCCGTAACTTCGTCCGCATGGATTTAATTTATATCACTCTCCAGGTCCTCAACTATACCCATGCAAAAAATCACGTCGATCCACAGCTCTGTTGCCGCGTGATTGAAGGACAAACCAACAAACCTTCAAACAAACACACTTTTGTTTTTATTTAATATTAGTAAAGACACCATAATAACTGTCATTATATGAAATAATAGACGAACCCATCGAGCCGCCCCTAAGTTTGAATACACATTATGTCTGTAGGTAAACTAATCTACCTAATTCCACGCCCATTAAAGCTAAGACGTATTTGCGTCTGGCGTAGGTAATCGTATAATCTACTAGTACTAGTTACTGTTAGATACATACACTTAAGAGCAATTGTATAATCTGGATGCGAGTGGAACGCTCCAATAATGCCGCCATGCACGTGCAAGTCACGTGACTTCTCGGATTAAGCCAGCAGCGGATAATTAACCGAACAAAATACTATCGCCTACGATCGATGGAGTTTACTATAGGTACCGCCAGCGTTAGATGGAAAGAGTGATTTGAATAGAACTTAATGTACTTACATATAATCTGATTTATTACAGACTATTGGAGGTTTGTACATAAGAACCCTTTTGTGTTGGGATTTAACCACTATAATGAGGACCAGCGTGGTGGAATGGAGGTGATTTTCGCTCAGTATCCTTTCAGTAGTGAAGTCGAAGAGCTTATGGTCGTTGGGGTCCCAAGGTGCTGGAGTGGCGATCCCGCACCGGGAAGCGCAGTGTTGGTGGACCGACGACATCAAACGAGTTGCAGGGAGCCGCTGGATTCAGGCGGCGCAAGACCGAGGCCTGTGGAAGTCCATGCAAACGACCTTTGTCCAGCAGTGGACGTCTATCGGTTGATAAAGAAGAAGAAGAAGTGGAGCCTTTGACGGTTGGCTGATGATGATGACGACTTGTTGAAACCCAGCAATTCATCGTGCGCTGGATTCGGCTTTTTTAATCCTATGAAAAATATTTGATTTCTCGGAATGCCTAACATATGATTCTTTCGTAATAATATTTCACCATTATTGTGAAAATTTTCCGTCTAGACTAGAGCCTTTTGAGGGGTATATAAAGTATTAGGTGACATTACGGAGTCTCGTTGCTCGAAACTCCCTGTAAAACGTTCTCCAAATTACGAAGCCTCCTGGATTTGTTTTAATAAAGTGAGAAGTGCCTAAACATTACAAGGATTTTCTATTAAGGTTAAATTTTTAATGAACTTTGTTATAAAATGTTTACTCAGTGACTTTACCTGTCTTATAGTTTATTCAAGCTAAGTCTATGAAAATGAATATTACCTTACTTTTCTTTGAAACAGTATTTTTAATTTTGTAAAAATAAAATTTAAAACAACCAGCAACAAGTTACTTTGTCCATAATGTCATTTGTTATTAATTTTTGTTTTCTCTACGCTATTTTCCGAGAAAAAATGAGCCTATACAATATACAAGTGGTTATATACTCAAAGTTATGATAAGTTAATGGAAAAAACTGAATTAGACAGACAGACGGACAAATAGTCTACAGAAAATCTCTCGCATTGATATAACTTAATCTTGAATTTTGCTTGAGCATTTTCTGGCCAAATAAATTCACAGCCTCAAACATAAAAAAATTGGTTGTCTGTAAAGGTTTAAAGACGATAGTTTTACGTGATAACGTCTTAAAGAAACATTGATGAATTAATGTGTCACAAGCCAACGCTTGGGCCGATCGTGCCTCTCTATGGCTTGTTCCGCGCTCTCGCTTGCACGCTCAGGCTCAGGCGAAACGTGACACTTTTTCGTGGGTGCAGTCGGTGTTCATCGATTTATAAGACGTTATCACGTCAATAAACAAAGTTCCAAGTTTTTATACGATTTCGGAGAGGTAAGAAAGTCTCTAGTTATCACAAAAGAAATAATGAAATAACCATAATTATTTTCTCTTTCGTTTCAGACAGATATGTTATCTGAACAATGAAACATTTACTATTTATTAAGTTAGTAAACATAATATTGTCGAAGTTATAAAAAAGTTAATACCTGCTTAATAACCCTATAAAATAGTCAACTGGATCTTTGACGGCGACATAAACTAAGATACGTTTAACGCTTTGTTGACGAATACTGCAAATGAATCTGTCTAGTCTGAAATTTGTATAAAAAAAGGCTTTATATTTGTGCGTATAAGGATGTGAATTGCTTGAGAGTTTTGCATACCAAGTTTTTCATATCACCAAGAAAAACATTGGCAAAGCGCTTTACCCATCATAAAGGGGGAAAGTTTACAAATCTACGGATTTCTTACGCTTTCGGGGACATAATATAATGTATTTATCTGCCCCTTGACACATGAAGAATAGCTGGAGTTGCTTACATGAGGGATTTATTTAGGGTTAATGTTTTAGATTACGTATTCTGTTTGGGATATCGCAAAGTTATTAACTTTGAAGGTTATAGGCCAACTGAGAAAGCGCTAATTTGAACAGATTATTATTATAGAACTGTGTAACCTACACCCGCACTTAAGCATAAGTAACGCTTATTACGTGTAAATCTTGGCACATTTTACTGAGATAAGCATTACCTACATTATTCATCAATGATAATCGACCGAGCGAAGCGAAGGTCTTTGAGTTAACTAGGGCGATTTGCACTTGTCCGTCCGTCCGTCCGTCCGTCCGTCCGTCTGTCAGAGCCTTATAACTTTTGAATTACTGAACGTAATTACTTCAAATTTAGATATAATATGTAAACCGATGGCCTCCAGCCGAAAATGGCTTAAAAAGTTATAAAAATCTTTATTTCAGGGGGGCTCTCATAGAAGCGAATGCGAAGTAAAAAAAAAAAAATCGCGTTACATAAAATTGTTACGTATCATTTTAAAGATAATTTTGAACTGAGTACAAAAATATTTTTTTTTTAATTTTTCCCTTAAAATTGACGAAATGGGGGGCTTTCAAAGTGGCGATTTTATACGCTCGCTTGAAGACGCTCTCTAGAAAAATCCGCTATGGATTTTCAAACTGATTTTATGTTTTTAGGTCACTTATATCCTGTACTTGAACAACAAATACTAAAATTATATGAATATTATAAAGAAACGAGATTATTTAATTTTTAATGGGCGTCAGTAATTCATATAGCATCAACATAGCTTCACAATAATGCTAATAGATGGCGCAGTCAGTAACTATTCCCATGGAACTACGAGTTAAATTCAATGTTTGATAAATAATTCAATGTTTTCACTAACGTTCCCTAACCTTTACGGGCTACCTATAAGTTAGGTGATTGATGTTTTCTGTCAACTTATTTATCACGATCCTGTACGGGACACCTAAAAGGATATTGGGACGGATGTTAGGACTTAGGATTGTATTTAGGAGCTACCTACGTTAAGAGACTCCTACTTAGGGGATGATTTAGGTATGTTTGGTGAAAACGGGCATAATAATAATGTCAGTTTTGGTTATCATGTATCGATTGAATGAATAATCATGGGATACCGTTACCGCGAGGTCTCAGTTCGGGGCGAACCACTAGTAATAATATAAAAGAAACAAAATCTTTGAATTCTGTAAAAGTATTCAGTGACTCAAGTGCACTAACTAAGCAAAAAAGTATTTTCTATTTAATTATTGGTTCAATACGTAAATAATAAAATAAGTAGGTTTATAAGTGTTTTAAGTAAACGTTAACTCTCCTTAAAATGTGCTTTTGTGAATAAATATGAATACTAATAACCATTAGGTACCATTGCATTTTCCGATACAATACAAGGCAGTTTATAAGGTTAAATTGATAAACCGCTGTGCTAACAGCATCATGATCGTTTGTTCTTGTTTACGCTTATTAAAAAATCGGCCAAATGCGAGTCGGGCCTCGTTCTTTTAGGGTTCCGTACATATGACCAAATAATTTTTTTTAAACTAGATACATAAATGTAGATATCTTAGTTCTTAGAAAGTACTAAATTAGCATATGGGGAAAAATGCTCGTTTGTTTTGGTCACAACTTACAAACCGCATTATAAATCGGTATTTTTAGTATTTGTTATTTAAATGCACTATATACTACATAATATACCAAAATTTTAAATTCCTAACTAGTTTAGTTTTTCAGATAGACCCCCTAACAAAATTGGTCTAAAGCCATTGTATGGTCATTTTTGTAGATAAAAAATAAAAATATAGGTATATATTTGAACTCCACTTAATGAGCTCTTGACAATGACACCCCACATGCCAGGGTAAAAAAATAAAATTTTATTTCGACTCCTTTTCCATATATGGGAGCCCCCTTTATCTTTTAATTTTATTTTATTTTTATTATTTGTTGTTATAGCGGCAATAGAAATACACAATGTGTGAAAATTTCAACTGTCTATCTATTACGGTTTACGAGATACAGCCCGCTGACAGACGGACGGACGGACGGACGGACGGACGGACGGACGGACGGACGGACAGCGGAGGCTTAGTAATAGGGTCCCGTTGGCACCCTTTGGGTACGGAACCCTAAAAATCGTTTACCACGTTAACAACACATGTATTCTCAATCCTGACCCTGGATGCAGTTTGTTAATAGGTCGTTTTATTTTAACTCAGTGTTTTCCACTTCTATGGACGAGCATTTCACGTAACTTATATTACCTACCTACTTAGGGCCGATTTCACCAACGTAAAATAAGTCTTATCCGAGCGTTTTGATATTTGACAGTATTTGACATAATATGACAATACAAAAACTGTCTGAACGCCCAATTTATTCCTCGGTTAAACGTCACCCGACGTTGGTGAAATCGGCCATTGGTATACCTACTTAGTGGAGTCAGGTTGAAACAGAAAATCTACTTCCATAATAATAACTCAATCCGCATGATAATATTTCAAGAGCTTTGTAATTTGCTTTTGTTTTCCTTAAAATAATGAAATTATGCTAAAATGTAATAACAAGAATAAATCTCTACAAACCCTCGCATAAACAAAATAACGTCTTGTTAAGATCTTAGGAATTATAGAACACGCCCTAGGCATTGTTGTGTCCCTCACTAATATACTTACAGTGGTTTAATGGTATATTTTAGGGAGATATGAAAGTACCGCTAGAGGCTCTTAATAACCTGACCGGCGGCTAAAGGCTTAGTCACAACGAAAGCGAGTTGAAAGCAGTGCCAATTGTTCAGCCAACCGTCAGGATGAAAACATAATATAGAATGGTTCATTTTTTATTTACTTGCACGAGTACCTACTTAAAATGAAGCCCAATAAGTGGACTTCATTTTAAAAGCATTTTCTGTCTTGATCTTTATTTTAGTTCTTCTTCTCGGTCTAGCACCGTCTGTAACCAACGGCTCCCTGTGACTTGCCTAATATCATTGGACCACCTAGTGGGGGGCCTACCAACACTGCACTTTCCACTGCGGGGTCGTGTCTCCAGAACCTTGAGACCCCAATGCCAATTCTTTCGAACTACTGCTACTTCAACATCGCGAATCGTTAGGCTTTGCCGGTAAATCTGATTTTATATTATTATTATTTTTGAATTATAACTTTTAGGGCCAATTTCACCAACGTTTACAAGTCTTATCCGAGCGTTAATATTTTGACTGTATTTTCAAAACAAAAACTGTCAGAAAGCCGAATTTATTCCCAGAATGAACGTCACTCGACTTTGGTGAAAAAAGCACTTAGAGGAAAAAAAATGTCTATTTTGAAATCACTTGACATTTTCTGATATTTTCGTACTAACTACGTCCAACGCTTCTCACGCCGTGAACCACGGTTTGTCTGGCAGAGCCTTTATATATTACTAGCTGATGCCCGCGACTTCGTCTGCGTGGATTTAGTTCATAACATCCCGCGGGAAATCTTTGTCACCCTCCAGGTTCTCAACTATACCTTTCCAATAAATCACGTCAATCCGTAGCTTTGTAGCAGGAAACATTTGATCGTCTTGCTCGCGGCATTGTTAATGATGATTCAAAGAGAAAACATATTACTGATGATATTATCAATTACGTTAAACTATAATTTTTATAATTGTTTTTACCATAATTACCTAACCAAATACAAAATTACGTTTAGCTGTCATTTACGTTTTGTTCTTCCACTGTCATTTTCGTTTTTTTATTCCATGTCAGATGCATTTTTGTTATACCAGGTTTTATATTGACTTGACGGAAACGCGGTCGAACGGGATAAAAAGTATCCTATGTCCGTCTCCTGGTTCTAAGCTACCTCTCCACCAATTTTGAGCCAAATCGGTTCATCCGTTCTTGAGTTATAAATAGTGTAACTAACACCACTTTCTTTTATATATATATATAGATATAGATTAAATCTTTTGTATCATCTGAACTGCATTATAAAGCTGGTTAGGTTAGGAGTAATGAATGCACACTTTATATCGGGGAATAATACGAAACTCGTTTCTGTTATGGAGTAGCAAAAAACGCAATTTTTGCATGCACTTTTGATATGGTGCAGACATGCTCTCATGTTTTCGTTTTATTGCGTTATAATCATGGTTTTTCAAAGGGTTTTTTTACATTCGGACTGGCTATTTGCTGACTAATTAGTATTCTTATTAATGTAACTTTCAAATAAATAAAATAATAAAAGGTTTCAGTATTCTGTACTTATTCTGGTGAATTTTAATATTCTCTTGGATATTATAATCGAAATTTTGATACTTACATCAAGGTTAATATCGCATTTACCTGGGTTTAATAATGATTTTGAATATCTAATACAATGTACCTAAATGGATGCAAGAAAAAATATTAATAGATTATAATTATTATAAAACATTTTCAACACATCATATGTAAATTAATGCGCAATTGATTTAACAATAAAACAAAATCATTTCTATTAATTAATCAGAAATTAACTATGACTAATCCTTACTCTGTGCTTATAAACACACTCACTCACTCAGTATTGTTCTATTTATTAATAGATTGCTCAGGACGGTTTTAAATATCACGAGTACAATTCATTATATTAGTGAAGATTGAAAATTGAGTTTTGACGCAACCATAGGTACTTTTTCTACGACTCCTATTCGCTCCGCTTCAGTGGACAATTTACTCTTAGGCTCATCGTACATTGCTGCAAAGTCGAAGCGCAACGACGCGTTTTTCCCAAAGTGAATAAAACTTAGTCTTTTCCAGTTTACTAATCTAAAACTCCGAAGTACTAGAAGTAGTGGTAGTAGTAGGTTTTTATCACATTAAAAGTATTACTTCGAAAACCCTTTCCGCTCATGTTGGCGATATCTTTTACCACATTCTATCGCTGAGGTTCACTAGGCGCCGGCTGCAAATGAACTCATAACACTTTTATGAGCGACCGTGCCCAGCCCACAGACCAGCTTACTGACAGGCGATAGAGCTTGCTGAGCTAAAATGTAATAGGAAATAGTACAACTGATTAGCTTTACACTACTTTGTTAGCGCAGAGATTTGTTGTGAGTTTGGTTATAACTTAAAAGCTACCGTGCCCAGCCCACAGGCCAGCTTACTGACAGGCGATAGAGATTACTGAGCTAAAATGTAATGGGAAATAGTACAACTGATTAGCTTTACACTACTTTGTTAGCGCAGAGATTTGTTGTGAGTTTGAAGCTACCGTGCCCAGCCCACAGGCCAGCTTACTGACAGGCGATAGAGATTACTGAGCTAACATGTAATGGGAAATAGTACAACTGATTAGCTTTACACTACTTTGTTAGCGCAGAGATTTGTTGTGAGTTTGGTTATGACTTAAGAGCTACCGTGCCCAGCCCACAGGCCAGCTTACTTACAGGCGATAGAGCTTGCTGAGCTAAAATGTAATAGGAAATAGTACCTACAACTGATTAGCTTTACACTACTTTGTTAACGCAGAGATTTGTTGTGAGTTTGGTTATGACTTAAGAGCTACCGTGACCAGCCCACAGGCCAGCTTACTGACAGGCGATAGAGATTACTGAGCTAAAATATAATGGGAAATAGTACAACTGATTAGCTTTACACTACTTTGTTAGCGCAGAGATTTGTTGTGAGTTTGGTTATAACTTAAAAGCTACCGTGCCCAGCCCACAGGCCAGCTTACTGACAGGCGATAGAGATTACTGAGCTAAAATGTAATGGGAAATAGTACAACTGATTAGCTTTACACTACTTTGTCAGCGCGGAGATTTGTTGTGAGTTTGGTTATGACTTAAAAGCTACCTTGCCCAGCCCACAGGGCAGCTTACTGACAGGCGATAGAGATTACTGACCTAAAATGTAGTAGGAAATAGTACAACTGATTAGCTTTACACTACTTTGTTAGCGCAGAGATTTGTTGTGAGTTTGGTTATGACTTAAGAGCTACCGTGCCCAGCCCACAGAGCAGCTTACTGACAGGCGATAGAGATTACTGAGCTTCAATGTAATAGGGTGTATAACTTTTTGATTAACTTTACACTGCTTTGTTAGCGCAGATTTTTGTCTTATTCTATTTAGTATAGAAACGTCATGTGATAGACTTTTTTCGTGAAGGTTTTAATTTTAACGAGTAAGTAGAATCAAAAGCTCATTGGCTGGCTTACTAAGAGACGATAGAGCTTACTGAGCTAAATTGTACGACTTGATTAGCTTTACACTGCCTTGTAGAGAAGGTCTATTCTAATGTAGTAGGTATTTGAAGTTTACAAGTTTTAAAAAATTTGGACAATATTATTATTTTTTGTGAATTTCGAGTAAATTTTCAATAAGGTTCTCATTTTGTGTAAGCGCTCCCACACGATTACGTAAAGAAACTAATTAAAGATAAGTATGGGCTTAATTTAGACTGCCATACTCCTTGCTAGTTAGCCAGCTACAATCTTAGACAGCATCGTCACTTATCATCAGGTGAGATCGCAGTCAATGGCAATCTTGTCTTGTATTATGTGTTTATACACAATATACTGCAACCCTTAGGGGTTTAACCAATTCTTTATCGTATTATTTACACAAAATACTGCAACCTCTTTTTTATTTATTTGTTTTTATAATTAAAGAATTCGTAACAAAAACCAGTGATGATTACCTATGCTGACGGGAAAAACAATCGAACATTACCATTGCCTTAAATTTTAGTTTATTATAAATAATTTTGTAAATATTGTATTAAAATATGTAAGATAACAATCTTTAAGGCTAATAATAATAATAATAACAAAAACCAGTATTAGTTTTCTATCTGGAGCCTCTGTGTGTGGTCTGCTCTGTGCACACACCACCTACGAAGATATGATAGCCATTAAAACGTCCGCCGACCGCGCAATCAGACGTTTTATACCGACACTGTCATCTTAATTAAAATCTGCTATTTATTTTGCAATTTGCGCCATTAAAAATTAATGACGGTCGAACTAATTTTATATTGTTATGTGATTTTTCACACGCCATAAAATTATAAAGTTATTACTCTTCGATCTTTACGATATTGTACGTACTAAAGTACCTTGTCTGTATACCAGATCGAAACAATGCAATTACTTAGGGACAGCTTAACATTCAATATTCTTTACCCATCGCCGACGGACTACTGACTTCGCTTTCGATAAAGCGGTGGCGAACCAAGATATGGAATCGCTCCGAATCGAATGCCGTTTGTCTAGGCCCTCTGGGCAGAGATCTTCATTCGAATAGAGTATAGAGTGTAAGTCAAGTGCGGATCGACATACCTTACCACCTTTAAAAATATTTTGGAGAAATCTCAGGCATGTAAGTTTTCAGTAATGATATATTATTTTACACGAAAACTGATGGGGTTTGAACCGATAACCCTTTAGTTTTCAGCCCGCGTTTTTACCAGTGTATGTTTTCGGAGTATTGATTTAAAAAATCAACACTTAAAATAATAATTAAAAGGTTCCAAACTTAATCAAATTGTAACAAAGAGTGTTGAATCTTGAAACGCGATAAAATTAAATTATTCATCTATTAGGTCACCGATTATAATATTTAATACTACTATGGGGTAATAAATTACGTAAACAGTTATTAAAAAATAATCAGACAACAAAGGGGCAGGTGTAGTCAACATTTTATACCTGCGACATGTCGTGAGACAAAAAGTGTCTGTAGTTTATCTGTACTTACTTCATCTTTACGCATAAAGACCATTAAGTCTAGACACACATAAAAATATATCAACGAAACTAAAGGGATGATATACTATTCAAAAGATGGGATCCTTTTTCGTTTTCAACATCTGCATTTTATTGATAGATTCAATATGTGTTACAATCCATCAATATCCGCCGAATAAGGGCTGGGCGGCTCTAAGTACTTACTAAATGTGCATAAAATTGGGTGAGTGAGTGTCGGCATAGGTACTTTGTATGGCAAAAATGCAATGGACAAAATTATGTCCACACGACAAAAGACAACAAAACTGACGAACATGGGATATAAATCTTATTCAACATCTTCATTCATTCATTCTTATTTATCATCTTATTTATATTGGCAAACGATACTCCATTTATTCAATTTTTAAATTATAGGGAAAAGTATCGTTTGCCAATATAAATAAGATGATTAATAAGAATTAGTGAGTGTTTATTTTGTTTACGTCGTAGTATAGTTTTTGCAATCAGTTTTTTACTGTTGTATTTTTATAAATCTATTTTATTTACAATTCATTATACCTAATTATCAAAATACGCAAGTGTGATACCAGAGTTTTGTAAGTCTATCCAGCATAATATAAATATGTGTCAGCAGAAGAGCCATAAGCTCTCGTGCTCCTATGAAAAAAAAACGCCGAAACCCATTCCACGGTGTAATCTTGCCTTTGTACTGTAATAAATTACATTCGTATACAGTTATTAAACAATTAGATCAAAATTGTTATGTAACAATGGCCCCCCGAGTTAGGGCAGTTGTAGTCAACATTTCATGTTAATGGTCGGTGACGCCCCCCCGCGTCGGCGTGGAAAAACTGTGACTGCCATCATTTGGGAAACAGTAATTTTTCACGTCGTCGCGATAACGCTGCGGTCAGGTGTTAGAATGATTTGTGGTGCCCGCCGCCTGATGGTTGACAACCACTGCCCAAATGACGTTTGAACGGATTCCCATTTTGAGGGTAGATGAAGGAGGATATGTCATGTCATGCTGATAAGTAAATTTTGCAAACGTTCACGTTGGAATTTCAAATCTTAGTATTTTTATTAAAGCTTTTTCATACTGTATAGTGTATACTAGTGTAGTGAAGTCTGCCATTTTGCATTGGGTCAGCAACCCTTCTCTGAGAAGAGACCTGCGCTCAGTAGTGAGCCTTTAACGGGTTGCTGATGGGATAAAATTTTAAACTGTAACCAGACTATGGAAAATTGGATATAACATCCGTCGTATTGATTTTGTTCGTATAATGTAGCTCATATCACCCGGACCATAATAACGCACCGATTCATCAAAATCGGCTCAGTAGTTTAGGCGTGACGGTGGAACATTCGTAAATCGTCACATACATACATAGACTGCTAAAATAATATCCCTTCCTTTTGGCTTTGCCTTAGACGGGTAATAATGTAGGTATCCTTAGAAGTTAGCTCAATATCATCAATGACTGCATCTTCTCTTACATACATGTGAAATCGTTGTAAATTCATTTAAGATTAATTTTCACAAAGCTTGTAAAAATATACCTATCTCACGATAGCAATACAGTTGCTATTTTGTTCGTGATAAAAAGTTTCACCAGTAATTTTAAACTACTCCAAAAGCAATATTCCAGTTTGACTCATTTGCGTTCTAGCGCTTTATAATAGCTATAAAAAGCATTGTAGAACAAGCAAAGCAACAAAACAAAGTGCAATGTGTAATAAACGGTGAAATAATAGCCCACTCAACGAAGCAAAAATAGGGGAAATAATTCGTGTAAAAGCGATTTTTGGCATACTTGTAGGGAATGGTGTCTGAAGCAACATACTCAAAGTACTGATGGATGGGGGTGAAGCTAACGGGGAGGGGGGGGGTGTAAAGGTCCCTTTTTTAAGTTTTTCTTGAATAACTCGTAAACGGTGGCATATAGCAAAAAAAATTCTTATATTCAAGTAATCCACATAAAATTCTCTATAAAAAAGGTTCTATACACTTTTTCGCTGGGATCAATATTTAACGAGATATTAAAACAGAAAAGTTAATTATGATCAATTCTCGCGTTTTACCGCTAAGGCGTTCAAAGTAATGGCGCGCACGGCGCGCTCCTGTGGCGAAAAAAGAACGAAGAAGATGTTGCAGACCTTTTGACTTATGGACTAACCCCATTCCCTATGGCTCTGTTCCACGAGGGTGTAATGCGAAAAGGGAAGAAGTCATCCCTCTACGATGTTTTGCTAGTAGAGAAAAACACAGCTCTCGATCTCAACCAAACCACCAATGTGGTAGATTGTGGTTTCCTACTACACCGTATGAAATGGAAACCGTCCTCCAACGTTTCTTCGATTTGCCATCAGTACATTACCTACGTACAGAAACATTACGGTCCAAATTGTATGGTGGTTTTTGATGGTTACAGTGAAAACTCGTAAACGGTGGCTTATAGCAAAAAAAATCTTATATTCAAGTAATCTTACATAAAATTTTCTATAAAAAAGGTTCTTTACACTTTTTCGCTGAGATCAGTATTTAATGGGATAAGAAGGAAAGAAGATGGACAATAATAAAATAAACTTACATTTTTTAAGTACGTATGGCATGTATTAAAAAAATAATCTAAGTATCTTCTAAATCTAAAATATCATCATCATCATCGTCGACGGTGTTTTCGATGGGGGCTCCGTTAGTGCATGAGCCGGAGCATACACCGCAGACACTGGAGCAGGCAATTTCTGCTTTCCGGCAGCCGCATCGCACCCCACACCTAGTCGTGCATCGGCAAAATATGGTGTTGAGAAAGGAGTCAGGTGCCACTCGATCATTGGTTGTCACCGGCTTTAGGATGCCATCGTCTCCTCTTACCCAGCCCCATTGAGTAGGTGGTAGGGGGTTGCCGAGCCATTGTTGCATCTGTAAAAGAAGTTATAAGATCAACGTAAGTATTTAGCTCAAATATATATTTACATTACAGAATTTGACATTGATTTATGATACCTGTAAGTACACTCTCAACGAGTGCTGCTTCGAAGCTCCTCTAGTAGGCGGAAGAGTGGCCAGATCTGATTTCGGCTTCATCGATGCTCTCAAAAAAGCTGAATAGCGGTATTTATTGAGATTTTATTCCTGGGCAGGCGCTTGGTAAATTGCCAGAAACAGTTTCTCACCGGCCTGTTCAATACTCTCAGGTGATGTTGAAAGCTCACTGAAAATGTCTGAGATGTTTTGGGTCAGGGTCTGGTTTAGCCGTGAACAGCTTAGCAATTCCCACTTTGCTCTTTCCATGGATCGCGGAGGTGGTGTCGCATCCGGAGAAGCTGTGGAGAAGGAGAATTGTCTTGGCAAACGGAAGCTGTTGAAGTTGTCGCACTGAAAACAATTTGGTCTCCACCTTTCCACGCCCCGGTTTCATAAAGAACACGTTGATATTTGGTGGAGTCAATCCCATGAGGAGGACTATCAAGTCGACATCCTCCCCAACGATTACAACAGTTGGACGAACGGCAGCCTTATCCAACCCGCACCTGACAATAGTACCATCAGCATCTCCTGTTGCAACAGTTGATTCAATCCCTGCTGCTGTCATTTTCTCGAAGAGGAACTGAATCAGCCTCGTTTTATTATTTTCATTGGCGAGGAAATGCTCCTGTTGAACAGTGATGATCGTATTTTCGTTACAGTTAATGTCAACCGATATTTTAGTCAGACCTCGTCGCTTCTGCTCTGCTCGTTTTGTGCTGTTGACATCACTGTAACCATCAAAAACCACCATACAATTTGGACCGTAATATTTTTGTACGTAGGTAATGTACTGATGGCAAATCGAAGAAACGTTGGAGGACGGTTTCCATTTCATACGGTGTAGTAGGAAACCACCATCTACCACATTGGTGGTTTGGTTGAGATCGAGAGCTGCGTTGTTCTCTACTAGCAAAACATCGTAGAGGGATGACATCTTCCCTTTTCGCATTACACCCTCGTGGAACAGAGCCATAGGGAATGGGGTTAGTTCATAAGTCAAAAGGTCTGCAACATCTTCTTCGTTCTTTTTTCGCCACAGGAGCGCGCCGTGCGCGCCATTAGTTTGAACGCCTTAGCGGTAAAACGCGAGAATTGATCATAATTAACTTTTCTGTTTTAATATCTCGTTAAATATTGATCCTAGCGAAAAAGTGTATAGAACCTTTTTTATAGAGAATTTTATGTGGATTACTTGAATATAAGAATTTTTTTTGCTATAAGCCACCGTTTACGAGTTATTCAAGAAAAACTTTAAAAAGGGACCTTTACACCCCCCCCCCCCCCCTCCCCGTTAGCTTCACCCCCATCCATCAGTACTTTGAGTATGTTGCTTCAGACACCATTCCCTACAACTATGCCAAAAATCGCTTTTACACGAATTATTTCCCCTATTAGGCAGTTTTTGGTCTTCATTGAGTGGACTATAAAGGCTGGGAGTCTAAACGCGAAACGGTCGGCAGCAGCGCTTTTAATTGGGGGTGGGAATTGTGATTAATGCCAACTGATAAGAAGAAAGCTTGACACGGAAAAGAAAACCGAGTTGCAAGTGCGAAGTGTCGGTTCCCTTTGTGGTTCCATAAATGGAAAATATAAACTTGGAAGCATGGAACTATAACGTTTAGAAGTGCAATAGTGGACGCCAGCCATTTTTAGTAAGCCTTTATAGACAACCAACTTTTTTTAAGTATTAAAAAAAAGAATAGTAGAAATCAGAGACAAAAGAGTAGAAATCATTGAGTCTGTACTGTTTGCGTAAAATTGAGCAAAGACTATAGGTAGGTATAGTTACCACACCTATACCTACCTATAGACTTTATGTCAGTCTTAAGAGCCTATTTAATGATTGCCAAGTAAACTTTAACCGACCGTTTAAGTTGGCGTTTTGGCAGTTTTGTATTGTCAATCTGTCAAAACCATAAAACAAATTATGCTTCGGTTAAAATTTAGTTCGCGAGGTGAAATAGGCTCTTAATAATTTAGAAAGCTATTTAGCAATAACTTGATATTATATACAATTTCAAATTAATTTTTGGTCTTAAAAAGCATAATTTAAAATTTATATTAGCACATTTTTCTAAACTTGATGGAGCACTTTATACTTACTGAAGCGAAAAGAACGGCCGTTTAACTGAAATAAAACAATAAAGTATTGCACGTTCCGCTTTTATGAAAATTTACTTTTATGAAATTTTAGTTTTGAGATGTTTTTAACACCTATTATTTTTGTATAGCCCAGTAATTATAAGCAAACAACTGGCATTTTTATGCAGACTTAATCAATAAAAGCTGAAGTGGCATGCACAGCGTTAAGTTAAAAAACGTCAAGAAGTTGGGCTCAAAGGTGTTAATATAAGGTGACCTAGCATAGGTTAGTACAAAGTTGGAAGACTCTAGACAAGGTGGAGAGAATCCTGGACCCCTCTAAAAGGAGGTTGTACCTACTAAGGTTATCAGTTATCACCTATCACCACTCAGCAGCGCTAACTTTCGGCACTTTTACACATAACCCAAAATAGTTACCTAATAATTTGTGCTACTTCAATAGGGAAAACAGTTTCAGCGTAATGTTTACGGACTCCTAAACAGGGTCTGCGTCAAAAACCCACATACATTAACCTAATTCGTTTTAATTGACCGAACTAACCATTCGCAAGTGGGCTTCAAGTTGATAGTTTGTATATTTTTAGTAGGCGTTAATATATTCATTCGGGAAAACACTGTTAAGCAATCCAACAGTGAGTGAGGCGATTCTGTGCTTTGGTTTGGCCATGGTGGCCAATCCAACCTTTAAATAGCCAACAGCGCAGGTGATATAACGTTATATTATGTTTGAACGTGTGCGCCGAAATCTGCAACATATAATTATGTCCCATGGAGCGACAATCTGATACTTCCGAAGGGAAATCGGATACCGGAACTTGCTCAGTAAACCCTGTTTCAAAGGCAGGGCTGCCAATTTAAATTTTTATGAAAAAAAAAAACAGAATAACACTTGGACTATGGGACTCGAACATTCTGCATATGAATAAGTGAAGGCGTTAGATCAACGATAAAAAAAAACATAAACGACAAAATAGTCGAAAAGATAATGTATAAGTAATATGCTTAAACTGTGCTAAAAGCACAGTACTATGATTTGCATATTTCTATGCCTTATTCAAAAAAACTAAGCACTTTGGCACTTTTAGGCATTGCGGGAAAGCAACTGCTACAAAGTAACTTTGTTAAGTTTTTATTTGTTTTTTAATGTCGGATATGCAGAAGAGATGCAGGCAAGTGACACGTTTAATACAAATATGGCCATAATATTGGCCAGTCAAGTATGTTGATTGTTGACTAACTGTAAGGTTCCTAAATAGTGATCAAACCGCCTCGTGTTACGGAAAAGTGAAGGTAGGTAACGAATGTGTCACACGTCAACACCTCATAAGGTGTGTGCGTGAAAAAACACCCTTAGGTATTCAAACAGGTAAAGGTTAACGTGATAGACAGTATAAATAAAACCCATTTATAGGTTGTTTCAAGGCTAAATTCAGATTGCAATGTTATTCCTTACTAGATTTTGCCCGCGACTTCACTTATTTAGGTTTATTTGAAAATCCAGTGGGAACTCTTTGATTTCCCGAGATAAAAGTAGCTTCACCATGTCTGTCTCTGGTTTTCAAACTATCTTGCCCCCTACAAAACCAGTTCAGCAGTTAGATGATTAGATCATTATTATTTTGCCTATTATCAAAAGTTTTTATTTATTTAAGACAAAACCCTTATTATTTCCAATAATTTGGGTTTTAAGCCTGAATCATTCCTGGCATAGTCATCTATCTGGCTGTAACAGTACAATTGCGTACAAAAAGACAAACAAAATTTTTAAATACGTATCTTATATTAAAATCAATTAAGTAAGTTGTAGATATGGGTTGTGCTATTGTACAAATACTCATAAAGAGCTTAATATGAGGTAAGTTATTTCGAAATCACAAGACCTTTGAAGTTTATTTATAAAGTATAGATTCATGATTCGATAAATTAATATTTTTCTTCTTATTATTCAAATATTAGTATCAAATATAATGTTTTTTTATTTGGTAGAATTATTGTAGGTATATTAGGTATCTTTTAATACGTAAAAGGTTTTTATAATGACAGAGAAAAAAATGTTTTTCATAAGGTTTGCTAAAGTTTTTTATGTAGCTAACTAAAAATATACGATAAAGTTCTAAGTAAACAGTAAATTACCACTCGGAATTAGTATTCTAGAAGCATAAATAATATTCGCCACAATACCGAAAACATTTTAAGCGACATACCTTCGTAACTAGCAAAACTGAAGTCACGAATCTGAGAAGTCTGAAATAATTAAGGTAAGCCATTAATACTGCGATTTTGAAAAGCTATGAAATATTTTTTTTTAATTTTATTAATCCTCAAATATAACTGAATAATATGGTATACATAGCATTATTTCATTTTTTTTTGGGGTTTCTACCAGCTGGCACGCTAAGTGCCAACCCCATCAATACAATACATACATAAATAATCATCATCATCATCATCGTTATCAACCCATCATCGGCTCACTACTGAGCGAGGTCTCCTCTCAGAGAAGGGTTATAGGCCATAGTCCACCACGCTGGCCCAATGCGAATTGGCGGACTTCACACACCTTCGAGAACATTATGGAGAACTCTCAGGTGTGCAGGTTTCCTCACGATGTTTTCCTTTACCGTTAAAGCATGTGATATTTAATTTCTTAAACGCACTTAACTTCGAAAAGTCAGAGGTGCGTACCCGGGATCGAACTTGCGACCCCTCGAATAGGAGACCACAGTCGTAACCACTAGGCTACCACTGCTTTTATAATACACACATATAACCTATACAATACACCTATAGAATACAATTTTAAAAATTATTAAAAACTAGCTGATACCCGCGACTTCGTTCGCGTGGATTAAGGTTTTGTACTCCCACGGGAACTCTCTTATTTCCCGGGATAAAAAGTAGCCTATGTGCTATTCCAGACTACAATCTATCTGTAACAAATGTCAGCCAAATCGGTTCAATCGTTGCGACATGATTGAGTAACAAACATACAAACTTTCACCTTTGTAATATTCTAGCTTCTGCCCGCGACTTCGTCTGCGTGGACTTCAGAATTGGATCCAAAAAAAAAATGATAAATGTGAAAGTAATAAAAAATGGAATAAAATTTACACCCATGCTATCGCTTGCGCTGTAATAGAAAAAATAGCTGTAATAGAAGAAATAGCACAGATAGCTTTGAAATTAAAGCGGATTATAGGGATAGTTTGTAGTCAGAAAAGTGGCATAGGTTACTGTTTATCCCGGAAAAACATCTTATTCCTACGGGAAAACACGTTTAGAGCGTGTTAACCGAATTACACGCGGACGAAGTTGCGGGCGAAAAGCTAGAATGATATAAAAATGAATTACTGGTTCGCTTCGCTCGTACACTATATTGATTATAGGGATAGTTTGTAGTCAGAAAAGTGGCATAGGTTACTGTTTATCCCGGAAAAACATCTTATTCCTACGGGAAAACACGTTTAGAGCGTGTTAACCGAATTACACGCGGACGAAGTTGCGGGCGAAAAGCTAGAATGATATAAAAATGAATTACTGGTTCGCTTCGCTCGTCAACAATTTTTAATCTTACCACAGGAACTATTTGAGAGATCGGTATAGAAAGTATAGCCTTTTTAATAGCATAGGTGACATGCATACCAAATTTCAAAACTGTCTGCCCGCGGCTTAGCTCGTAAAAAAATTTCAAATTTCCCTCGGGAACTCCTTAAGGAATCGGGATAAAAGGTAGCCTATGTTCTTTTCCATGTCAAAGGCTACATGCGTGCCAAATTTCATCCAAATCCGTTCAGCCGTTATTGCGTGATTGAGTAACAAACATCCAAACATCCAAACATCCACACTTTCACATTTATAATATTACTTAGTAGGATTAATCTAACTTTACAATCTACTTATCTGACTTCTGAAAGTCACTGATGGCAAGCAGCAACATCACACACTTTGCTTTGCCAGGAAACAGATAAAGTCTAACTACGGCATATTTAGCGGAACATAAAAAAAAGATCCATAATTAAAAAAATATGGTTTTATTTTAAAATCTACTTACTACACTTCTTTGGTTATTTAAAGTTTCATTTGTTTTACTTAAAATGAGATCACATTAAGAACAGATTTTGCGAGTAAAGGCTATTTGTGAAAAATTGTACATTTTTGAACTTTTCATGTAGAAAAATGGTGATTAATATCGCGTATTTCCTCCACGTGCTCTTATTAAAGTTTCTACCCGTCTAGGCATACTGAGAATGATGTTATCGATGGTCTCCTGGGATAGTCTCCGCCATTCCTCAACTACGGCGATTCGCAGTTCTCCCACGTTGGCAGGAGCTGGAATTCTAGACTTAACTTTTCTTTTCAGCAAGTCCCAAACGTGCTCTATTGGGTTCATATCCGGTGATCTCGCCGGCCACTCCATAACAGTGTTATTCATATCATTAAGATAAGCTTGAGTAACCCGAGCGGTATGCGGCCGAGCATTATCCTGCATAAAAACAAAATCGTCACCGATATATGGGGCAAACGGTACGACATTTTCTTCTAAAACTTCTCTGATATAGCGGTCTGCAGTCAGACTCCCTCTGTCAATCACTACCAAGTCTGTGCGAGCTCCCAAACAAATGCCCGCCCAAACCATTATTGATCCACCACCGTATGCAACTTTAGTTTCAAAATTTGTCTGAATGTATCGTTCTCCTTTGCGTCTGTATATTCTTTGCCTGCCGTCAATTTGATTTAAGAGAATTCTGCACTCATCACTAAACAATACCTTACTCCATTGGTCCGCGTTCCAAAGTCGATGTTCCTGAGCAAAAGTTAACCTGTTTCTACGATGATTTACCTCGAGCCTTGGAGCCTTGGCGGGCACAAATGAACCCAAACCAGCTTCTTCAAGCCTTCTTCGTACCGTACGCTCACTTACGGTAACACCCCGCACTGTTTCTTACTCATGTCGGGCTTGGACGGCCGTCAAACGGGGGTTCCTACGTACACGAAGCCGAATGAAACGATCATCCCTACTCGAAGTGCGTCTTTTTCTGCCTTGTCCTGCTCTTCTCACATAAGTACCGGTCTCCCTGAACCGTTGGATACTGCGATGGATCGTTGAAACTGGTCGACGACTGGTTGACCATTTCTTCGCATTTCGAGTGCCCTGGCAATCTCCTTTGGGGCTAAGTCAGGCATAATTCAGTCATCAACTCCAGAAAGATACGCGATTAAAAAAAACTAACAAAAAACAGTATTTCAATGAAATTTTAAATCAAACTCAGAAGGAAGAAATACTCGAAGTTCGCTCCAGATAAGGTGTATTTGAATAAAATTAAAACAATTGCATAAAATGTGATGTTCAGTTGTTTTCTTAGTTTGAAAATATTTCTTTTTAAATTAAATGACGTATAAACCAGCCAGCAACCTTATATGATACTGATATCAAACCTTTTTTTTTGTTCCGCTAAATATGCCGGCGAGTTTATATCTAATAAAGTAATAAACTATCTAATAAAGTCTGTTTTTAAATTAAATCTTACTATCAATGACTGTCATTTGCTCTTATTTTTCTTGTGATAATAGCAGCATATTATTATGTAATTTAAGTAAATTTTTCATTTCATGCATTTATTCAGCAGGGTCTAAAGAAAAAATTTCAATGCAAAAGCTGTTCTTAGATTCGTCTAACTTAAAGTATTGGATCTACTCATAATGATTCCTTCAAAGTTTTTACGATAGCTAATAAGCTGATTTATTGTTCTCTGTAATGAGAAAGAAAATTCGAATAGGTTTTTGCAGACAACTTTAGAACCAGACGCATAAAATCGGTTGATTTCTAGATATTGCAATTTAATTGTCTGATTCGAAAATATACTCTTTCGAAACTTACGTAGTAAGTAGTAACTACTGCTGTAGAAAAGAAATTAGAAAATAAGAAAACTCTGTCTTCTTTTTTATAACTTAATATCTAATTTTTAAGGGATGGTTTTTGGGCACGGGCAACCCGGCCCCACCGTAACCTGACTAAAGTAATTTTACACCTCAATAGCCCAAAGGTTAAAGGTGCGGACTGAAAACTGAAAGGTTGACGGTTCGATCCCCGTCTGTTACATTTATCGTACCCAATCCTAAACAATTATTTTGAGAGAAATGGAGAATAATATATTCAAGTTCTCTAGGGCTACTATTAAAAAAATGTGGAAAGCCCACAAATCTGCCTAAACTCTCTTTTATGCAGTACAATTTCGTTTTTAACCGACTTCAAAAAAGAGAAGGTTCTCAATTCGATTGTATGTAATTTTGTATGTTTGTTACGCGATTATTAGACCAAATATTATGAATTGATTTTGTTTTTTTTTTTGCTAGGTTATAATAATATAATTATGTACTTCAGAGGTGGTCCCATATTGTTTTTGAAATTGATTCAGCGTTTTTTTTTTTAAAAAATTATACTTTGTAGTAGCATTTGAAGTCAGTTCTTTAAAAAGAGGAAAATTCTCAATCTTCTCTCCAATTTCCCTCTTTTTCTCTAGTCTTGATCTAGTTTATCCAAGTTTGCCTTTACATAATGTCAATTGTCATTATTCTATCCCTATCAAAAATAAAACGATCATGAGGTCGTGTTTATAAAATAGTGTATAGAACGCCTTTTTTAAGGGGGCATACATATCGTGTAGGGTACAAAAAGCAGTTGGCCGGGCGATATGCTAAGTGACCGGGGCGTTGATAGCAGACATGCTCGTTGTGCACACAGCCTTAGAACAACTTTAAGGCACATTTAAATATTTCATTGTTTTTTATGTCCCGCAATAGCCTATTTTTAGAGGGCGAAGGCCTCATTTCGGACTTTAGTTTTTGTTATCTGTGGAATGGTGCCAGGGAATGTTTTCATCTTCGCATGGCCTAAAAATAATAACGTTCATATTATTTCAGTAAATAAAAGTAACTTGTAACTGTAATAACAGAGTTTGACTTCAGCTTCTATATTTTGTCTGTTTAGTATATGTAATTAACTCCACTGCCACATTAGTATAGTGGCTACTCGGCTTGGAGTATGTTCTAGGTTCGAGTACCGAATCGGGGCAAAACAATTGAAGTAATTTTTATTCATACTATGTTTTGATCGCGACTTCATCCGCGTGAACTTAGGTTTTCAAAAATCCCGCGAGAATCCTCTGTTTTTCCGGGATGAAATGTATTTTATCCCAGAAATACAATTATAATGTCAGTTTTGAAGTCATCAATTATAATTATTGCAAAAAAATCACGTAGATTCGTTGCTCTTTTGCTGCGTGATCGAAGGACAAACCGATAAGCAAACACAATTTTGAATTTTTAATTTGTAGAAAGTAATAAAGATGAAACGATGAAAATTGGGTACTGTCATCCATATTGTGGTATCTCGATAACACTATAGGTAAAGTAAAGCTTAGAAAGAGCAACTACTGAGTTTTGAAAAGAGCAACTGCTGAGTTTCTTGCCGGCTCTTCTCAGAATCCGCTTTCCAAACCGGTGGTAGAATCATGACTTGTCATAAGAGCCACAGGTTGGCCTACGTGAAATAAATAATTTTGAATTTTGAATTTTGAGTCCCTATGGTGTTATCGAGACTTTTTAAACTTTTTACAACTTAAACAATTTTTGTTACTGTTACCAGTTACCATTGTAATAGTTTGTGTCCGCCCTTAAAAAGCCCAGCCTATAACAATTCATTAGCGTGAACTGCGTCGTGTAATGAGGTCCTGATTTGAATATCTGCGATTTTTATACTGTGCCCCCTCCCCATTGTGCCCTACTGAAAATGCTTTGACGTTAATCATGACATGCGACACGTTTATGTTGAAAGTGTGGTATGAAACGGGAAAATGCTATTACCATAGGCAAACAAATAGTATATTTGAAATAATTTATAGCTCTATGGCATCCTTACCTACCTAATAAAAATGCGAAAGTGTGTTTTTAATGGTTTGTTGGTTTGTCCGTCAATTACTCAGCAACGGAGCAACAAATCGAAGTAATTTTTTAATTTGTGGAGTTGAAGATTTGGAGAGTGACAAAGGCTACGTTTCATCCCGGAAAACCAGAGAGTTCTCGCGGGATTTTTAAAAACCTAACTGACCACGCTGATGAAATCCCGGGCAAAAGCTTCAAACATTCGGCAAAGTTTATGTGTGCACACTATTTATTATTGTTGTATATCAGGTAATCAATAATGTAGCCTTTTCGTGAATGTATTATATATGTCAACCTTAGATATATCAACCAACTTTTTCCATGTTCTAGTTCTAGTTTGCTGCAGAGCCAGTGACAGGCTGTGCATTGGTAAGATACTCAAATTCCAAGCTTCAAAACCTACCTATAACTAACCGGCAACACCGGCTAACACCAGCGGGAACTACTTTCTGCCTGCCCGTCTTAACATGTATTGAATTGTAATTTTGCATTTTTTTGGAACGTCCCTCATTGTGGAAACACGCATACATAGCATATTATTACCTATTGTAAACTTGGAAAAGAGCAACCGCCGAGTTTCTTGCTGATTCTTTTCGGGAGGAAGGACAATCCGAACCAGTGGTAGACTCACCGACGATTCAAAAGCACTTGTAAAAGTTTATTTGAATAAAAATACAAACGTAGGCTCAAAACAACCAATGAATGTGTGAGTGCCATGCAATTATTTTGTGGTACTGCTTCTGATAATTACATTTTTGATGGTTATTGTGCTGAATTATGACATCCTTTCTCAGCACAGTACCTGCGTCATTTTTTAATAATTTACTGCGAACTCGTTGTACAAACGGGACGATACTGAGTGTTCGCCCTTTAAAGGCTCACTTAAATTAATGGCTACTCCCCGCGTCGGCTACTGCGCTTCTAAGCGTAATAGTTCGGTGGGGGTACTATTTGATTCGCTGCAACGTCCCTCATTCATATTTTAGGTCGCTTCATGTTTACACTGCATCTAATTGAAACGTCGCATTTTATATGCGATTCTCTGAAAAAACAACGCTGTGATTTTTTTTATTTGCTCGAAAACGCTTGTTTTTCCGTCTATTAGCATATTGTTTGAAATAGTAAAGGTAGGTAGGAATAAGCCGATATTAAATATTTACAACCAAAGTTATTTCGACAACGTAGACTTAATCACACTTCACGCTAATATTATAAATACGGAAGTTTGTGAGGATGAATGGATGGATGTGTGGATGTTTGTTTGTTACTCTTTAACGCCACAACGAATGAACTGATTTGGCTGAAATTTGGAATGGAGATAGTTCATACCAAGGATTAACACATAGGCTACCCCGTAAAATTACAAAGCTCCCGCGGGAATGAAAAACCTTAGTCCACGCGAACGAAGTTGCGGTCATCATCTAGTATTACTATAAATACGAAAGTGTTAGTTTGTTAGTTTTTCCTTCAATCACGCAGCAACGGAGCAATGATCAATCCATGATTTTTTGCATGGGTATAGTTTCGGACTTCGAGTTTGTAGGCTATGTTTTTTCCCGGAAAAACATAGTGTTCACGCGGGAAAAACCTGACATGTCAAAACAATATTGAAATAATAATATTATACCTTACTTATACTTTAAGCGATGGTGGTAGGGCCCCCCCTGTTATAATCTAAAACTAAGTAAGTTTCTACGTTCTAGAAATGCATCATACTTATCTGGGCTAAAAAAATATAAAGTAGAGACTGCTGTTAGAGAAATACTAGGAAAATGTGGAGTCAAAGAATAATATTTGAACAGTCTAAAAAATCTTGATGAAAGCTTTCTTTACATACATTACCCGTTTTTAAAATAGGACGCCTATGCATTAAAATGCTTGTTGGTATGTAGAAGTTTCAATAAAAATTTCATACCGGGGTCCTTGATAGACTAAAGTAAGATAACAACTCAATTTGTCACCAATAAATAAATCAAACAAAAGAAGTTTTTACTCTTGGCGTATTTTGTTGGCTTGACTTGTCTGTTATTGATTAATTGTCACTTTATTTGAAAATGTAGTAACTAACAGTTCAGATATAACGAAAGTCCTAACTAGGATAATATACTCGTATAATAAACTATCAATCATAAACATAGTATGCTACCAACAGATTAATAGGTATGTTTAAAAGTAAACAAAATACACATAGAATAGACATAGAAGAATATAATAATTATAGTTTAAAATAGGTAACTTTTTAAATATAACTATTAAAATTTTGAAATAAATTCTATATGATTAATATTATTATTATTACTTTAATTCTTACTTAAAATAGTTTGAATTTATTTAATTGTTTAATAATTTTACTTAATTTAACTAATTATTATATGTATTACGTATGTATCTTATTTGCATACTATTAATTTAGTAGAACTGTGGCCTCAGATGGCCTCTTACTTACTATTGAACCTGTCACTTAGTTACCTACCACAAATAATTATTTATTTTATAACAATGACAGTTTTTAATCGCAGTTTGACGCTTAGTTTGTGTACATGATAATTGATAATAATTGCTTTTTGTCAGCTTTTATAGGTCCTTAAGTCGTAAGAATTCAAAAAGAAGACAGTTGCTTCAAACAAATGGCTTCATTTGTGTGTGCAAGTTACACTCCGTCTATGTTTTTCACTTAGTTTGTACTGGATTGTTCCAGAAAAAATATCGCATGCATACTAGAATAGTGGGAAATAAAGAAATAAAGCACACGTACGGTACGTACGTATGTATGTGCCATGTCCTTTATGCAGTCGGTGAAGTTTATTTGCCCCAGGCACGGCAGGGTATATACCGGGTATGTGTGCAGGGTAGATAAGTTAGTGTACTGAAAAAGGTATACTCGGAAAGCGTTAGCAGTTTATGTTGAGACCAATATTATTGTCCCTATGAACCTTTTTTAACTCCGTACGCGGTGAATAACTCAGTCTGAGGATATGTAGCCCTCGTGTAATTTTGTACGTTAACAGATGCACGAGGTGCATCGCTTGTGATAGTTGGACCAAATCGGTATCTAGCTGTGAGTGACTTTAAGACTGAGCTTCCTCGCCGCGGTTCGCGGCCCGCGCCCGCAGCGGTTGCGGGCCCGCGGCCTCCGTAGAATGTAGATTTGTATGGAAAATGAAGCAGCAATTTCCACGGCGCGGCTTGCGCCCGCGGCGGGCGCAGTAATAGCGGGCCCGCAACCGCTGCGGGCGCGGGTGAGAACCGCTCCCTGGAAACTCAGTGTAAGACTAAGTTTCCACGGCGCGGTTCGGCGCCCGCGCCCGCAGCGGTTGCGGGCTCGCGGCCTCCGTAGAATACAGATTTGTATGGAAAATGAAGTAGCAATTTCCTCGGCGCGGTTTGCGCCCGCGGCGGGCGCAGTAACAACGATACCGCAACCGCTGCGGGCACGAAAGCGAACCGCCGTGGAAACTCAGTATTAGAAGTCCAAATTTGATTTTCATTTCGTCTCCAATTCTACATATCTTTAAAAGAACCTAAGCTAGTGTTCCCGATTAATATCACTGACAACTGGTAACAATAATAATCGTTAAACTAAGTATCGTTTTAGGAGAGTCGTATGCGAAATAAATAATAGAATAATAGGATAGAAATTAGGATAGTAGGACTTTTAGTAAGGTTTAGGAGAATAATTAGCCCCGACTCAGAAATAAGCAATATTATGTTGCAGAAAAAATATAATTCATAATATTAAATATATGGTAAAATCACTTACTAACTTGGGTCAACGTAGCTTAACCAGTTTAATCTAAGAGTATTCATATCCTGTGTCGCAAATAGGCCACCTAATAAAGAATTTCAACGAAGTGAACATATTCTAGGCTAGGTTAATATAACTGAGTGTAATTTATCAAATGTAGCACCATGAACTCAGGGCTAGTTGCACACCAGGCGGTTAAAATCCGGTTAAATTGATCCAAAGGCCAACAACAAATTAAAGTATTGCTAGCAGCTACAAATTGCTGTGACAATATTTTGGATCTCTAATCTGAATTCGCTATGAAATATAAAAATCGGCCAAGTGCCAGTCGGACCTCGCTCTTTTAGGGTTCCGTTAAAAAAAAATTAAATAAAAATATTTCCATATACCCCTGAAAATATTTTAATTCAATTTTTTTAATTTAATTTAATTTTTATTATTTGTTGTTATAGCGGCAATAGAAATACATAATAATATGTGAAAATTTCATCTGTCTATCTATTAAGGTTTACGAGATACAGCCCGCTGACAGACGGACGGACGGACGGACGGACGGACAGCGTAGGCTTAGTAATAGGGTCCCGTTGGTACCCTTTGGGTACGGAACCCTAAAAATGAAAAAAAAATCTTGTCAAAAACATAAAAGTTGTCAAACTAACACTAGGTACTGCTAAACTTTAATTTGTTTAGTTTTATTCGAAATGGCGCTTAATTTTAGTTAAATTTTTCTTTATTTGCGTATATTACCGTTTTCAAAATAGTTATATGTATTTTTTTTGTTAATAATGATTTGATTTTTTTGTATCCATGTAGTACCATCTTGTTCTTGGTACACGGCAGTATATAAATCTATCCTTCTCACATCTAAAAATCAAGATCATTGTAACCCTATACTTATGCAACCAAAAACTGTTTTTGTTATGAAAGTTTAACACTAACGGTAACTTTACTTTAACCGCCTGAGGTGTAACTGTTCTTTAGTGTTTTAGAAAATAGTCGTCGCTTAAATCAAGTTGATAACAGCCGGCAATATATTGTCCCTAGATTAAATGCGGAGTGGCTTGCAAGGCCAAGAAAAGGTCACTCACCCCTTTGTGCAGTTTATGTAACTTTTACATAATACAGCTGTTGCAGTACGGAAGAAATGCGCACATCATACAATCCTCTATGTCACTTTGTTTTTAACAGCGGTGACAGGTACTAGTGGCCTAGGGGTTAAAAAAACTTTGGCTTCCTTTTGAGTGGTCTGGGTTTCGAACCCCAAGCACGCCACCTTAACTGCGATTGTTTGAACAGCCATTGAAAGGCACTTAAAATTAGCTACCAATGGTTCCGAAAGCAGATTTCTTTCAAATCACCGGTAAGAGCTCAGTAGTTAGGTACTTTTTATATAGCAAGATTTATGTAATAGCCTAGCTTGCTCGTGACTTCTTCCGCGTAGAATTAGGTATTTCACAAATCCCAAATCCCTTTGTTTTTCCGGGATAAAGCTTATGTCACGCTCCAAGTCCTCAACGATACCAATGCAAAAATCACGTCAAAACTTACCTCTGTTGGGGCGTGAGTGAAGGACAAACCAGCAAACCAACACATTTTACCATAACAGGATAGGAAGGTAAATTAAAAAGCAAAATATTATATTTTTAGGTCTTTATTATAAGCGAATAGGTAGGTAAACGTAGGGTTTAACAAACATTGCGTGCGTTCTAGATAAGAGGTATCACAGAGCTGTCGGCGGCCGGTCAACACGCTGCGTTATTATCCGCCATCCGGCCACCACAATGCGTAAAAATATTAACACAATTGTATTTTTGTCATTATTGCTTTTTTTTTGTAGTAAGTGAGGAAAAATGATCCTTAAAATATGCGGTTTTTGTGACTTTGTCAGGCTTTGTCAAATACCCCTATCATAGTTATCCATGCCCCTTCCCAGTTATACCGTTACAATCTTAAGATGGTAGTAAAGGACATAGATTTATGATAGATAGTGGAGTTTAGAGCCTCAATAGCCCAACGGTTAAAGGTGCGGACTGAAAACTGAAAGGTCGCAGGTTCGAATCCCACCCGTTGCACTATTGTCGTACCCACTCCTAGCACAAGCTTTCCGCTTAGTTGGAGGGGATAGGAGGATATTAGTCGACTTCAATTTGACTAATATTCTTTAAAAAAAAAATCTCAAGTTATGTTGAACCTTACATCATACATTACTTACATCACAATCGCCCGATAGTGTCCACTCATGAAGAGTTTGTTGGAAGTGGACATTTGAGTCATAAAAAACAATAATAACGAAATTAATCCCCATAAAAGCCTCATTCCACCTCGGCATTGATCAATTTATTATTGTAAATTTGTAAATTTACTGCGTAAAGTTGACGTTTTGACAGTTCTGGCGTTCTGGCAAAACGTCAAATTTATAGCTTAAGTTTACTTGACAATGATGAATTAGGTCCCATGAGTCACAAAAATATTGTACCCTTCCATTTTTTTATTCAAGTAATATTTTGCACAAGCGTAATAAAAATAAGTAAAAAGCTGGTCCAGAAAAATTTAGGTATAAAAAATACTGAGTTTATTAATGATAAATACTTATGACTACTTTATTTTTATAAATATCTTTTATTAAAAGGTTTGTTTGTATTAAATTATGAGGGTCAGTGTAGGGCTGTACAAACATCGCGTGTGCTCTAGATAAGGGCTGTCACAGAACTGTCGACGGCCGGTCAACCGGTTGCCTTATTGTCCATCGGACCATAAAATGGTAAAAGCTTGCAAGGACTTTTTGTCTTTATTTCAGTTTGTTCGCCTGCGAACTTTAGTTATTTAGTCTAGATTAAAAATACTACGACACTACTAGCCTTTGTAGGCAACTTCGTCCGCGTACGAACTCACACCCTCAAGTAACTCTCAAGGCCATATTTTGCTGCCCATTGCTTCGTGATTTAAGGAGAAACTAGCAGGCAAACACTCTTTTGCAATTATAATTCCTACTTACTACGAAATGATAGCTATAATATAGAGTTCAAATTTTTAGAAAAATTATATATTCGGTATACCTAATTTCAATAGAGTAATTATTTTATAATAATTTTAGATTCTAAGAATATATTTTGTTTATAACATGAGCATACCTTACGCAATAAATAATGATTCTTTGATTCGTTTAGACTGATGATAATGCAAGTGATGGTAGAGTCTAAATGCATCTTAAGCACTATCTGGAAATGCAGGGTGCACACATTGTGAGCGTATTGGAACAAAGTATGGTTACATAACGTCTCTTTATCGAGTAGAATTACTTTATTGCTAATTACCTCAATTATTTTTGTCAGAATATTTTAGGTAGGTAAATTTATCAAGGTAAACAATAAATTATTCAAGTTAATCGCCTTCGTCGATATCATTGCGTGGCAAATTGATAAAAAAACGCTAGGCTTTCCCGAAAAATAGGGGAATTGTTTTACGTGAAATGGTGTTACTCATAATTATAACGATAAGAGTCACAATAATCTTTGGTAAAATGAAATTAAGTATACGCGCTATATAAAATATCTACTTACCTGCTACCAAAATTAAAGAAAACACTCTAACTTTAATAACTCTTTTGGACTAATTATTTTGAACGAGTTCTGAGTCGACGTTGAACAAAGAGTCGCCATTTTGAGTCATTGTCTAAACGAATTTCGAACGGATGATCCAAACATTTGAACAAATTAAGCCGCGGTGATCAATCATTTGAGTTTACCCTTTATGTAGTAGGGGTGGCCTTTGAATCGCGAAATTGGTACTACAGCAATTTCAGGTCAAGTTACGAAATTATTCTAACAAAATTTTAAATTTGAATTTTTGTGATGACGTGTGGTATTCAAGGTGCTCGAATAGCGGCCTCTCACCGGCTGCAGCGGTGAAAGTTAGATTGATATTGATACATTAACATAGACCGAGAGTGATAAGAGAGATAGGGATTAGAGAGTGCACTTGTGTACAAGCACACAATTGTGCACTATAAAATCTTCCGCGCAGATGGCAAATTGGATGCCTTGGGCAGAATCGGTTAGGAGGACAGTATTATTGTTATTGCTTAATTTATTAATAGTTGATGCCCTGGACCTACCTATACTACCTATTTTCATTCCTTTACCGTAGGATAAAATTGCAAAAAATTCTTCCTTAGTACACTCCTAAGTTACTCAAGGCAGTTCTTTCAAATTTTTATTTAGGCTCGACGGCTCACAGCTTAAGTTGTGCATTGTCCATAAATCGATATCGATATTTTATACCTACCTAATCGATTTTGGTAATAATATCGCCATTTTCCGATTCGGTAGATAATCGGAAAGAGAACGTTCTCCTTTTTGAAAGGAAAAACTTTTGGTGGTAGAAAATCAAAAGGAACGCGAAAAAATATCCATACAGGTATCCAGAGTGAGAGTAGCATTCTAGGTTTAAAGATTCCCTCCTACGCAGAGAGTAATATTTATCAACTCCTTCCATTAATTGTAATGAAAAATGAACTGTTTTTAGTAAAGCCAAGGGAATCCCGTACAGTGCGAATAAGTATGATCGATTTCAAGCGACCCAATTTTCACCGCGACGTCGTCGTACGGAATGGAAAAATAACAGCAAACTAATTGGAGCACTCCTGGTTAAACCCCTTTCATCCAGTTTTCAAGTTATCGGGCCTAATTTAAATGGTTTGCTCCATCGGAATTTTCCATTGCACTTGCTGGGAAATTTCAAATGAATCGAGCGTTCGCTGGTAAATTGTTATTGGGCATGACAAAGTTTGTTTTCCGCCATGTTGCACAATTTTGAACTGTTCATTCCATTGTTAATTTTGATTATAAGTGGTCGCTAAAGTGTATTTGAGTGTATTTAACTGAATTCAAATGATATCACCAATTTAATTGATTTTGTGTTGTATATTTTGCTATTGTAGTATACTAATTAGTGATTAAGTTAGCTAAAGCATGACCATTTTAATATTATTGTCAAAATAAACCGAATCCAAAATTTATGGCCAAATTTGGGCCTTGCTATCTTTTTTCTGAATTGACTTTCTGTCGGTTGTCTATGGCGATATACTTTCCTTTTTAGGGTTCCGTACCCAAAGGGTGCCAACGGGACCCTAGTACTAAGCCTCCGCTGTCCGTCCGTCTGTCAGCGGCCTGTATCTCGTAAACCGTAATAGATAGACAGTGAAATTTTCACATATTTTGTATTTCTATTGCCGCTATAACAACAAATAATTGCTAGGTTTATTATTTATTTAATTTCAATTTATTAAGAGACTATAATGTATCAACTATTATTTTTAGAAACACTAGGCATATTATACTAGTATACATAAATCGATTACCTAGAACACTAATTATTTAAGCAACGGTAAACTAATTCGATTACTGAATTTTTTAATTGGAATCAAAATTTATTAAGTCGAAGTTATCACACCATTAATTAATTTCTTAGTGACAAAGTTGCAATGGGATTTGCATCAAGCTGCCCACAAGATAGTTTGTTAGCTTTCGAGTATTACATTATAGCTACTTTAGCTGCTGCTGCTAAGTTATCTTTCAGCTCTTCTCAGCAAATGCTGCTTTCCGAACGGGTGGCAAAGGCTTGAATTGTTTTAAGAGCTACGGATTGGTCTGAATGAAATAAATACATTGAGATGAGAAATACGATGCAAAAATAGATGAGATTTCTTTTTACAATATAGCCAAGGTTACTTGATTATGTTTAATGTGGAAACATTAAAAACCCTCTAAGGAGTTTTGATAAAATACGTTGGCTATTCGTAATGCTGTTATCAAAAAGTCGACGTTTGATATTGCGTGCGGACGGCTCGCGAGACTTTGTAAGATTTAGTCGGAAAATAAATTAGCTACGACGGAAAAGTTTTTGGTAAATAAGAGGGAGTGAATACGTTGAACGTAGAATTGATTTTGCCTAGTTTGGATATGGTATTTCTATTCGTACGCCTTCATACACCTGTTGTTGCAATGATACAAATAGTCATTGAAAATGTTTTGGTAATTTTAGCACAAGACTTTCAATCCTTACTAATATTATAAATGCGTTTGTGTATTGGTTTGTAGGTTTATCCTTCCAGCGCTCAGTAACCGAGTAATGGATTGACGTGATATTATTTTCATGGGTATAGTTGAAGACATGGAGAGTGTCGCTATCTTTTATACCGGAAAAGTTCTCGCAGGGAAGTGTCGCAGGCAAACGCTAGTACAGGTAGGTGTATACGTGTACTAGCCGTAAATTGTGCCGAGTGAAATTAATCTTTGTGTTATCTCATTTTCACTTTACGGCCTTTTAAAAATAGGACGGCAGAAACCTCATCCAGTGCTGATTTCTTCTTATACTCCTTGTACCTTCTGATGTCTCAATGCCAACTTAAGTTTGTTCGTCTTAATCGCCGCCAGCTAGCTGATTACAAGCCGAACATTTCTTTGGACGTCACTTGAAGACTTGCCTTTTGGATTCGTACTGTTCCTCGAAAACAGTCGCTTTTCCTTTTGCTAAAGGATTATTTGTTTGTTTGCTCTAGATTATGTTTGAGTTATCTAATTATTTGGAGTAATTTTGCTTTGAAAATCTTCTCCAGCCTGAAACGCATTAATATGTATTAATAAGGACGAAATGATTTCGAGTAATGTTAAGAACGCTTATTTATTATCCAATAATAAGTAAGTTTAACATAAAAATAAAACTACAATTTCAAGTTTAGACAAGAAATTATCAAAAGACAACGCGACATTATAGTTAACCGTTCGATCGCGCCGTGTCCAAGGTGTTTAATGACCCTACCCTTCATCCCTTAGGAATGAGTTTCAGCACTCTTCATCATTCATCGGAATGGATTTTATGAAAGAACCCTGTCGAGTCAATGAACGATTGAATGATGTTTTTGCCGAAAGAATTGTTATTTTTTCGGCAAAAACATCACATCTTTCCACATGGCATAAACGTAAATGTGCCCACACAGTCACAATTGTAGAATAAAATCTTCCCAAAAAGTTATCACATCCGTTCATTTACGCTCAAAAACCCTCCACAGATTACAGATACGAGTACGAGCGGCATTAAAATAACACGAACTAATCTGCATTCCGGCGGCTATTAGTAAGTGCATGTTTGACTATTCGGTCTAAATGCCTTAGCAGACAAAACGCGCGTAGGCGGCAGTACGCTACATCACAAACTTTAATAAACGAGTGTAGATAAATATATAGAAAACTAATCGTAGATAGAAAACTTTTGGTATATGTGCAGTACAAAATGAAAATAAAGATAACAAAAGATACACCTAATTATACACAGAATATTATAATAATAAAAGGGCACATCTTCTGTAAAACCCGCGTACTATATAAGTATTTTAAGTAGGAACTTTACAATTATTATACTAAGTAGGACAGAAGAGGTGCCCTTATCGCTTAGTAGCGATCTCTACCAAGCATTTTTGTATTATTAAAACACAGAAACATTGACTCTTAGTGTCTATTAATACTCGTTTTGATATTAAAGTTAAAGAGTGTAAAATAAGGCTTCAGAAAATCGGGTATTGAAGAGGTATTTTCATAAAATAAGATGAAATTAAGAAAAGAAAAAATCGGCCAAGTGCGAGTCGGGCCTCGCTCTTTTAGGGTTCCGTTAAAAAAAATTAAATAAAAATATTTCCATGTACCCATGGAAATATTTTAATTTAATTTTTTTAATTTAATTTAATTTTTATTATTTGTTGTTATAGCGGCAGTAGAAATACATAATATGTGAAAATTTCATCTGTCTATCTATTACGGTTTACGAGATACAGCCCGCTGACAGACGGACGGACGGACGGACAGCGTAGGCTTAGTAATAGGGTCCCGTTGGTACCCTTTGGGTACGGAACCCTAAAAATTAATACGTCCTAAAATTTATATACTATTTTTCATTATAATTTTCAATTTGTAAGATAATTATTCTAAACTGCATTTTACTGTTCCGTACTTCACAATGGAAAAACGATACCCTTATAAAGGGTTTCGTTCGTTCGTTCATTCTTTTGAAGTTCTGCTGTTCCGCTTCCATCGCGCTCCGTGTGGACAGAGCTTTAGCACTAAGTGCATGTTTGACTATTCATTCTTAATCCCAGTTCCCAGGACTATCTTTTTGGCAATAGTGGCGCAAGTAACTGCCTCTTAAATTGCATAGTGCAAGTTGTTTTGTTTTGCGAATTAGTGTCTGAACGATGTATTGTTACTTCTGCATAAACTACTGGTACTAATTTAGTTGCATACTATCTTGGGTTCCTAAAAATAGGTCTATCACAATGTAGGAAACATTGCAAACACAGGATATTTTTTTTATTTATTTGGAAAAGGATAGGATATTGGACTATATATTTACTGCTTCATAAAAATACATTTTGTATTAAAAATGCCTCCATAAATATTGGCTATGGGATTGCCTAAAAATGTTTGTATCATCATCAGTGTGACAATCATAATCACCTCTGATTGGCTGGTACTTTCTCGCTATTGGTTGAAACGCATTGATGAAACAAGAACGCCATAAATTCAGCCAATCGTAAGTAGTAACCTATTATTATGATTACATGCATTTTGCCAATAGTTATTATTAGAGCTCAGAATACAGTTTGTTCTGTATTCGATCATTAAAGTTTTTAAATATCAAACTTTGGAGTCAGCTTCTCATCTCGGTGTCGGCATCGTATCGTTCTCGTATAATATAAAAAAGCTTATAAGAAAAAAAAAAAAAAAAACTTATTAGATAACTACAGAATATTTGCATGTGAAAACAAAGCAGATAGCGTTTTCTTTGATGAGAAGATTTTCTTAAATACTTGTGTTTTTCGTTCGCAACTGTTTCGTTAATCTGTCTAAAGTATTCTCTATACGATAGTTAAATTTGTAATACTAGCTTTTGCCCGCGATGTCGTTGGTCTGGAGTTAGGTTATTAAAAATCCCAGGAATTTTTCTAAAATTTTCCGGGATAAAAGGTAGTCTAAATCACTTTTTAAGTCCTCAACTATACCCATGTAAAAATTCACGTCGATCTGTTGCCCCATCGCTGCGTGATTGAATGACAAACCAACTAACTTCTAACAAACGCGTGTTTGTTAGAAGTTAGTTGGTTTGTTATTTTGTAAACGCGAAAGTGTTTTCGCGTTTACAAAATTAGAACTAGAATTTCAATTTTTTTATTTTGAATTAGATTAGATAAGTAATTATTGAAACTATGTCGTGTCTGAAGTCTGAATCAAACTGACATAAGTAACTTATACATTATTCTTTGGATAGACTTATTTTTGACGAAGTGAAATCTTATTCGTCCAAGGAGTTGTATTTTTAAGCCTAATATTTAGATTTTAAATTGAATTAACTACAGCTAAACAGGTAATATCTGGACGTTGGCGTTTTACAAAACCGCTGTTCAAATTTTTACTCTATGCATTAATTCAAGAATAATTTTGAGCCACGTACACCGTTAAAAAAAACTAAGCTGTAGGTAATACGGGAGGGTCATTCAAATTTAAATTTTCGCTCTCGACAAATCCCCAGGGGGAGGGAGTATGGGGGAGCGAGCGCTAATAAAGTAAATTAAAGATTAATAATATATTGTCTAAATATAGGTTTTAAGGGATACGCGTATGCAAATTTGTTCGAACCCCTAGTGAAATCAAATACCTACGTCTGGATTTTATTACGCACTTCGCACTATAGATAGAAGGATGAGAAATATATCCTATACAGATTGTATTCGAATCTATTGTATTTTGTTAGAAGCTTTTGAAAATAACAACGGATTACATTTTTTGGCGATCACACCAATGGAGTAATGATCATCATCATTCATCATTAGCAACCCGTCAACGGCTCAGTACTGAGCGCAGGTCTCCTCTCAGTGAAGAGTTTAGGCCATAGTCCACCACGCTGGCCCAATGCGAATTGGCGGACTTCACACACCTTCAAGAACATTATAAAGAACTCTCAGGTGTGCAGGTTTCCTCACGATGTTTTCCTTCACCGTTGAAGCAAGTGATATTAAATTGCTTAAACGCACTTGACTCCGAAAAGTCAGAGGTGTGTACCCGGGATCGAACCTGCGACCCCCCGAATAGGAGACCACAGTCCTAACCACTAGGCTATCACTGCTCTACTATGATAATAAGTAATAAGTAAGGAGTAATGATACCTACACTTTAATATGGAAGTGGACTAACTTGTATGGGTTATTGTTTTCGTTTTCTTCTCTGCATCGCTTGACGGTACGTCTTTAGTCGTTCATGTGACTCTACCGTATCTACTGAGATACGGTAGTCACGTGAACAACAGTCTACATAGATATTATTAATTGATTGATGGATGATAACAATCATCCAAATTATTATTACCCATCTTAAGTAGTACAAGAGTCCTTTATCCAGCTGTGGACTTCTATCGTTTGATAAAGAAGAAGATGATAAAATTATAACTAACAATCGGCTTGGTGGCAAAGTTGCTAAATTGTATTTTTTATGATATTGTATTATTTTGTTTTGAAAAGAACAACAGCTGAGTTTCTTGCCGGCTCTTCTCAGTATAATCAGCTTTCCAAAACGGTGGTAGATTAACGACTTGTCATAAGTGCCAAAATTTGGCCTACATGAAATAAATGATTTTGAATTTGAATACATAACTATATCAAATTTATGAGCACCCAACAAACAATTAAAAAGATAGTCTGTCACTCAAATTCCCACCTTTTTATTGAACAGCCCTAGCAGGGAAAAAACTTTAACCTAAGGGAATATAGGGTTGAGAGTTCTATGAAAATATTGATCTTAAAATTAGGTTCTTTTCACACGACTACAGCTAAGCGAAAGGATCATTTTAGCAGTCTTTGTATCTATTAAAGTATGTTCCAGGCATTACACCCAAACTTCTATGCCTATTTTGATGAATGAAGTGTCAATCGATTCGTTATCTTGGTTCGTGTAACATAGGTCACAATACATTTTATACGATCACAATCATTATGATGGATGTTATATCCAATTTTCCACAGTCAGGAGTTTTTAAACTTTTTCTTGTTGGACTTGATGCGCGACCACCGGCACACTTAGCACCTGTAGAATGCGACTTATATCTCCCGGGGAGATACAAATCGCGCACCGTCCACCTCTTTTTACGGAAACCGAAAAAATCCGGCGACGCTATTTTAATTGACGTCGGACGCCCATTAAAAAGAACCTTTTCTGAATGAATTATTCCGAGGTTTTCGGTATGGGAAATATTCGGAATTTACGGCGTCGGCATGCAAATAACTCTACGCCTCATTCGGAGTTGGTTGAGCGGGCATACACTACCAAAAGCTGATTAGAGAAATTTCGAGTTGATTTTGGTGCCTTATCTTTTGATTAATATCCACAGTATAATTGTCACAAAACAGTTACTTTTGAGAGAATTCTATAATCTATTCTACTTGTGAACGTTTTAGTTGGTTCAATTTTCATTGAAATTAAGGAACTTGCCCCCATCATTTAATATGCCATAATTATATGGTATGGAGCGTTTTACTAAACGCTGCATTTGACAAAAGTTGTGTGCTTAATGCTTTTTAATTGTTTTCCCCATTTTTTCTAGGTGTAGACGTGCTTTACACGGTACCGTTTCCGTTGAAACAGCTTCTTAGTATGCCTTAAATCTCAAAGTTAATTAAAAGCTTTTGTCAGTTATGTCAAACCACAAGCAAAAAGTTACAAACAAATCACCATAAAATTACATACAGAAGCAATTTTCCTAGCCAGTAATTAAACAGCCAGCTACTATTTCTAATATCCATCATAAATAGCTCCACTAATAATACTTGACCGTCCAAAGTCCGGAGCCACACTCAAAGATATTTCCAATCCGAATTTATCGACTAGAATTAATAACCAGGCAGTATTTTCCGTGCAATTTATGGCGCAACAAATAAAAGTGGATTGTCGTTTTTATTATTATTCACATATCTAAACATACGGGCCACTGTAATCTTGGGTCGGGTATTAAGAAAGTTGTCGGAATCTTAAGCGAGGGGAAGTAAGTTAGCTCGTAATATTAGTTCTGCAAAAACTTTAAGAGCGATGATAAGTTTTATGTGTGTAACGAAATACGTATCCTTAGTTAGGGTTTATTTTTGGAAGTAAATCGTTCATAGTTCCATTTTATTTAACTAATCTTTAATGTTTTGGGTGAATAAAGTAATAATATCTGGGTGACTGAGCTTTGCTCGGTTTTTTTTTGGTAAGTAAATCGTGTTTTTTGGAAATTATATATTAAAAAAAAATAATAAAATTCACAGGGGAAAATATAAACGTCTGGACTCGAACCGGGGTCTTCTGGTTTCGGTACCGCCCGATTTCCCGAGCTATAGGAACTTTAAAGATGATGGCGAAATTTACCTTCGTATTGTAATGATATTGTAAGGGGTTTTTCATTGCCTGAAAACACGAATAAAACGACCTTTTCTAAAAAAGAAACCTAGTTAGATCGATTTATCGCCCCCGAAGCCCTCTTCATACTAAATTTCATGAAAATCGTTGGAGCCGTTTCCGAGATTCAGGTTATATGTATACATATATATACGAGCAATTGAGCTATACATAGTATATACAAGAATTGCTCGTTTAAAGGTATTAGATAGATAGATAGATAGATTTGAATAACATTTTGTTTTATTACTCTTTTTTGTTCTTTTTCCGCGTCCGTTTTCATCATTGAGATCACCAACTCTTTCCATTAATCACATAGGGGCTTTCATGGAATAATATTTCGAGAAAACAGTGATGTTATAACAATATTTTTTTTACGACCTTGTAGTGCAGATATATACCTAACAGTGCAGATATAATCTCGGATTCGATTTTAGTCCGCTTCAAGCTTTGATTTTGGAATCGTCATGTCACCATGAGAGATTGCAATCAAGGCTAACTTCTACAAGAAAAAAGTTTAATGGTAAAATATTTAAATTGTTAAAAGTTAAAATGTCTTAGATACTAAATGGAACTGTTGAAAGGTTTCTAGCAAACAAATAAAGCAGGAAAGGAACGATCTAGAAACAAAGTTAACAAGAAGCAATAATTGCGTCTTCCTTTAACTAAAGTTTAAACTTTCATCGTTCCACGCATTGCGCTCATTCGTCTGTCCCATCTGAACCAGAATCTCCAAGGCGAACTTTTAATAGTTTTTCTTTATTCAATCAACATATTTTCGCTCTTGGACACTTCTCTCGTTTGCCAACAATTTGTTTCGGGACTTTTTTCTCTTGCTGGAGATTCACTAACTCACTACGTTCCTAACAAATTTGGCCTCGAGGGTGCTCTAAAAAGTTTTTGCTTCGCTCTGATTTAGTCTAGACAGAATATTTTATCACTGACTTTGATGATGCCAACTTTTATAGACTTTCGATGAGAGATGTTCCTTTACTAGAGGCGCAGTGATGTGTCTTAAAACCGCCTTAACCTGTCTAGTCACATGAAGACCGGTCATTCTATTTGACATTAGTTAGTAACTTAGTACATTAAAGTCAGAGTTGGCTCACAAAAAGGCTTAGGGTCACTCTGAGGGCAATTGAGGGCTATTAAAGGCTTAGTTCAATGAGTCGCAAAGTAGCAATTAGTGGGGAGTAGTAGCAATAGATTGCTAGCAATAAACGATGGGATCCTATGGTGCTTAGAATGGTGACTCTGTACCAGGAAAATCCCCCAAAAAGGCCTCAAGCGAATCACTGGTAGCTACTGGATATAAGTAGCACAAGATCGTATTCTGTGAAACACTTTAAGAAAAGTTTTGTTACAGAGACCGACCGACGTACGGAAGTAGATGTCTATCGATTGAAATGACGACGAAATTGGCACTGGATCTATTCGTACTTTAAATCTGTCAGTTATCCTTATCATAATATCATAATATGATGATACTATTAAAATTGGTATTGTAAGAAGGAAGAGTAAAACAGAAGTCTTTGTAAAATAAGCTGATGTCATTTTTTTGACGGCTGATTTACCAAAGTTTGCATCTCTAGGTCTTATCACTCAATGAATAATTTTTACTGCGCTATCATTTTCAATATCAATTTCGTCAAATTGCTCTCAGTAGACATCTTCAAGTAAGAGCGAAACTACACAGCGCGTTGCAGTGTCGTAGGTGATTTTGTCGGATTATAATATTCGACACGGTTCGTGCAGTGTCGAGTCAGTGTGTTTGCGTACAAAAAATTAGCAGTGCTGAAGCATGATATTCAAAAATTCAAATTTATTTATTTCACGTAGGCCAACCTGTGGTTCTTATGACACTTCATGAATCTACCACCGGTTCGGAAAGCGGATTCTGTTGATAAGAGCCGGCAAGAAACTCAGCAGTTGCTCTTTTGAAAATAATCATTTTACAATATTATTATCATCATCATTCAGGCCTTTACGTCTGTTCTAGAGTATTTAAACATTGTCTCGGAGGCATTTTCTCCGGTGATTGTGGAGACCGACCCGTGAGCGACAGTTACATCCGCACTTGCTGCAACAAAACCCGATGACCACAGATGCAGTCCCGGCGCTGCGCTGGAACGCCTTCTTGCTTTCTCTTGTGGGCAGCCGGATACCATGTCGATTTAACCCATACAACGTTGTTAGAATAGAATAGAATATAATATTTCCACAATGAGGTGAAGTTCCAAAAAAAGCGTAGGTACTACAATTCAATTCGTGCTGTGAGACTCCGCAATTTTATTATGTAGGACGCCGCAGCAGCGCCACCAAATATGTAACGCAGTGACACCGCAAAGGTCGTGGTGCCGAAGTGCACAGTTTGATAAACCATTGCTTATTCTAATTTCCCCATCAGCAGAACATAAGCAATGCATTCGCGGTGTGGTATCGCTCTATTGTTAACCCATCGAATATTTTATACACAAAAGTGAGTTTATGTTTGTTAGGCTGTTGAGTTCTCTTTCAATCACACATGGCTAGTATAGGTATATCCCGAAAAAACAAGCATTACCGCGGAATTTTTAAAACCTAACGCCACGCCGACAAAGGCGTAGGCAAAAAATAGTTGGATTTTAAACTACAGGGTACAGAAAATCAACTTTTTTACTTCATATTATTGTGTTGAAATCTGCTCATAGTCGGAAGACTAATCGCATGATATCGACCAGAGAAAAAAACGTATGAAACTACGCATATAATTAAGATGTCCTGAGTCCTCCTTTCTAGGAAGTTATGTTAAATATAGGTTTCAATTAAACTTAGGTACACTCATCGAGATTTTTTCGCTAGAAATATTTTCCAAGAATAAATAAACCTACTAAGTGAAACTAATAATACATGTATGACAATAATAGGTTCAAAAACTGCCGTTTCTTTACATGCAACTTAACAGTTACGCCAATATCCAACGCTAATTTAATTTTAATGCTCCATTTTTCTAGTTCTCGTCTCGGCGTCATTAACATTTAATGCGCGTGAAAGTGTCAACATTGAGGCATTTTTTTAAGAAAAGCGTTGAAATAACGCGTGGGCCGTGAAAGCAAATTATTATAGAAGCGATAATTTAAAACGCACATGCTCCTAATAAGGTTTCTTGGAACATTGATTAAATTATTATCTGTAGAACTTGACAACTGTAATAGTTATTTGTGTTATATGGGGCCAAAGGAATTTTTTGTTCCCCGAGGGCGTTATTTTGAATTCAGAGCGAAGTGAAGGATTCTATAGTAGAATCCCGAGCGCAGCGAGGGATTCTAAAGTAGAATCCTGAGCGTAGCGAGGAATTCAATATACGCCGCCCGAGAACAAAAAAATTTTGGCCCCGAATGACACACATTATTTTTCATCATTACCTATGAGAAAAAGCTAGGAGTATCAACCTACTATGTATAGACATCGTATATTGAAAGTTTAAATAAAACACAAATAAATTATTATTAAATAATTAAACATTAATATTTATGTTGGATACACGCCCATCGGATATATGCCCATACTGGGCGTATATCCGATCGACAAATTGATCACGTGACTCACACGTGACAACAGCTTCTCAAACATATTTGAATTTCGACACATACTAAAGCACGAACGCGGACCAATCAGAAGAGAGAAATGAAAAGTCCCATGGGGTTAAAATTAAATTTTGCTCCCGCTATCCTCTGAAGCCAATAGTCGTTTTTCGGATAGGTATGATGAAAAAAAAATTTAAATTTTCGACCTGTATGGAGTTAACAGCTGCTCTTTATGAACTTAAAACAGACACAGACAGGTAGACAAAGTGGTGAGCGGTGATTCCGCTGCGGAACATTAAGTCCTAGGTTCGAGTTCGGAGTCGAGACAATTTTTGGAACGTAGTTCCTTATTGCGCGGTGCGGAAGGGGGCTAGACGGAAAAAATTAAGACAAAATTGAATCGACACTCGACACTGATCGACACTTTTTTGAAACCGACACTTTTTTGAATGTGAATTTGGAAAAAAACAATTTGTACATGTAGAACCTTTATAACCTTTATAGGTAAGAAATTATTTAAAATAAAATTGAAAATAGAAAATTCAGTCTGTCGAGCTGGGATTCGAACCATCGACTTTTAACTATTAGGCAACTGCAGAAGCCACAAGGCTACGGAGACCCATTATTGTACCGCGAAAATACCGAACACATCAATGCCAAATTAATTAATCGAAAAGAACTACGTTCCATCCGGGTGTCCCTTGACACCTCTAAAGTTTTTTATCTTTTTTATGTTTTTCTGTCCATTCACAGCAGCCTGGAACTTAGTTACTATTTATCTAAGTAATGCCCAAAGTTGGGAAGTTAGTGGAGTCGAGCATGCATGGCTGAAGATCCTGCATCTGATCTTTGATTCAGTCGCAACCGGATCTTTAATTCAGTCGCAACTGGATGTTGCGACGGAATACTATCCCATCGTACCATTAGTGTAGGTATGTTATAATAGAGGCAGTTTAATTTTATACACTACTAGCTGATGCCCGTGACTTCGTCCGCGTGGATTTAGTTTTTTAAATCCCTCGGGAACTCTTTGATTTTCCGGGATAAAAAATAGCCTATGTCACTCTTCGGGTTCTCAACTATACCCATGTCAAAAATCACGTCGATCTATGGCTCTTTTGCGGCGTGATTGAAGGACAAACCAACAAACCAACAAACAAACACACTTTCGCATTTATAATATTAGTAAGGACTAGCTGATGCTCGCGACTTCGTCCGCATCGATTTAGTTTTTTAAATCCCTCGGGAACTCTTTGATTTTCCGGGATAAAAAGTAGCCTATATCACTCTCCGGTCTGAGCTATACCCTTGCCAAAAATCACGTCGATCTGTGGCTCTGTTGCGGCGTGATTGAAGGACAAACCAACAAAGAAACACACTTTCACATTTAAAATATTTGTAAGGAAGGATGATAGGGGGTGTCTAGCTTTCTTAGAAATAACTATCTAATAAAATGACTTATCTAATGGATAACAAGTAACCTATGTAAATAATTAGACGATGCTCGCGACTTTGTCCGCGTGGACTATCCTTAATAATATTATAAATGCGAAAGTGTGTTTGTTTGTTGGTTTGTCCTTCAATCACGCCGGAACAGGGCTACGGATTTGCATGGGTATAGTTGAGGACCTGGAGAGTGACATAGGCTACTTTTATCCCGTAAAATCAAAGAGTTCCCGAGGGATTTTAAAAACTAAATCCACGCGGACGAAGTCGCGAGCATCAGCTAGTAGTTTTTAATTCCCACAGGGAATTTTTAATTTTCCGGGATAAAATGATAGCCTTTGATTTCGGGATAGCCTATGTCACCTATGTGTTAATTCTGAGTATAATCCATTCCAAACAGCCAAATTGGTTCATTCGTTGTGGCGTGAAGGAGTAACAAACTTTCATCCATCCATGCAGTGTTGCCATGTCCAAAATCTGGTTGACGGTGATACCACTCAAAAAATACGGTAGATTCTAAGAAATTACGGTGATTGGGCCTGGAGAAAAACGGTAATAATAACGGTGGACTAATTTTAATAAAACAACCATTTTAAAGAACAAATTGCTTAATTTGAAAGCTAAAAATGACCTATAAATAAATGTATTAAATATATAAATGGTATATATTGAATCATAATAGTCATTTTTACAAAGTTAGTAAAAAAATAAGGACAAACAAAGGTAATTCAGAACATTTAAAAAGTGCAATAATCTTAAAGAGCAATACTACCTTTTAGAGGTGGCAAAAACGTATTTTGATTCATAATCTGAGGCTGCTGATTTCAGCCGAAAATGTTTTGATACCTAATACACTTACAAACCGCAACGTAATGATCTTTCTTGTCCTCTCTGGTTTCAGCTATTCTTCTTTAAAATTCTGCTTATTGTTTTCTTTTTTGTTTGGCATTTCAACCCCTAACTTAGAATCAGTCATTTCCACTCATTTTCTTTTAGTTTAGTATTCAAGAATTTGTAAACGACGAAGAATTGACTATTCGATAGAATCAAGTAAGCACACCCCAAAGAGTATAATATATGGGGAAACACCTTGTAAATCTATTAGGTAAACCAACTATTAATATATATTAAAAAACGTTTTTTATGAATTTTAAGCACATTCAAATTGTTAGCATATCAACGCGATGCACGGGGAATGTAATCCCCGAGCCAGAGACTAGGATGGGGATACTACGAACTTCACTCATTCGTAGGGATGCGTTCATATGGAGCCATAGGGAGCAATGTTTTAAGAAATTACAGACTGTTTTTCAATACATAATTTAAACAAATAAACGGCATAATTCGAACTTTTAGCTCCTTAACTATTTTTAATATGAAAATTTCAATCCCTGATTACGGTAAATATCATCACCGTTGTCGTGCTTCAACGGTAGATGGTAAATTTGTTCTGAGTACGGTGCATTTACCGTAATTTACGGTGCACATGGCAACACTGCATGCATCCTCACACATTCTCATCATTGACGACCTCCCTGGCTCAGTGGTGAGCGCTGTTGCCTTATAACTGGGAGGTCTCGGGTTCGATTCCCGGCGGGGTCAATTTGGGAATTCATAATTTCTGAATTGTCTCTGGTCTGGTCTGGTGGGAGGCTTTGGCCGTGGCTAGTTACCACCCTACCGTCAAAGACTTGCCACCAAGCGATTTAGCGTTCCGGCACGATGACGTGTAGAAACCAATTAGGGGTATGGGTTGAATGTTCACTGCCACCCCCCTTCCAAGTTAGCCCGCTACCATCTTAGACTGCATCGTCACTTACCATCAGGTGAGATCGCAGTCAAGGACTAGCTTGTCATCGAATTAAAAAAAAAAAACATTACTGTTCTTTATTCCTGTGCCGTCAAAATAAACTCAGCTCACTTGAAGATTAAGGCAGGCAACTTCAATACAACTATGGGTACTTATTTGTATGGATTGTAAAAAATAAAGCTGAAAAACCAATATCGTCCGTAGTTACGGCTAATGTATTGTGAAGCCGGCGCAAAAGGAAAAATAACGACTCCGCGCCTAGTTTTGTTGCACAACTAAGTTCGATTACACTCCGTCGCTATCATGTCGGAAATGCTATTAGACGCCGACATTTGCTCTCGCTGTGCGGGGCATCTAGAGAATCTCAAAATTACTCATTGGCATCGAACCATAATGCTTAGAAGCGCAACAATCAACGCGGTGATAAGCTATTTTTAACCGACTTCAAAAAAAGGAGGAGGTTATCCATTCGTCGGAATCTTTTTTTTATGTATGTTTGCCGATTACTCGAAGATGCCTGAACCGATTTGAAAATTCTTTTTTGTTTCAAAGGGTAATTACTAATTATATATTTCCCAGGTAGTCCCATTGAAATTTTATCGAAATCGGTCCGGCGGTTTTTAAAAAATCATCAATAAATTACATACTTTCCTATTGATGATAAGTGATGATGCAGTCTAAGATGATATAAGTGAACATTCAACCCATACCTCTAATTGGTTTCTACACGCCATCGTGCTGGAACGCTAAATCGCTTGGCGGCACGTCTTTGACGGTAGGGTGGTAACTAGCCACGGCCGAAGCCTCCCACCAGACCAGACCAGAGACAATTCAGATGCGCTCGCTGTGCGGGGCATCTAGGAAATCTCAAAATTACTCATTGGCATCGAACTATAATGCTTAGAAGCGCGACAATCGACGCGGTGATAAGTCATTTTTAACCGACTTCAAAAAAGGAGGAGGTTATCAATTCGTCGGATTTTTTTTTATGTATGTTAACCGATTACTCGAAGACGCCTGAACCGATTTGAAAAATTCTTTTTTTTGTTTCAAAGGGTATACTTCCCAGGTGATCCATTGAAATTTTATCGAAATCGGTCTAGCGGTTTTTAAAAACTCATCAATAAATTATATTAAACTTTGCAGTGGCGTGGGTGGTTGAAGTCGGTTTTTAAAAATAATTTTTATATTAAATTATTATTAAGTCTGTACAGGCCGACTACGCAGCATCGTCCAGTATCATTGCGTTAGTACGACGCCCAAGTAGAAAATTATTGAAAAAAACGTACTTACTACAGTGCTGCGAAAGGGTGCCATAATTTATCACAAAAACGTAATTATCAGTACCCGTACTTACCAGAAAATAATTACATGGCACTCAAAAATTCATTGGTTATTTTGAGTCTTCGTTTTAATTACATGGAAGTCACAAATCCATTGGTTGTTTTAAGTCTTTGTTTGGAGCGGAACTTCTGTTCTAAGTGTTATAGTTGGATGCTCATTCGGTATTACAGTCACGGTCCGCAATATCTTCCACGCTGATTTTTGCTTCTTTTCATTCCGATTGCACTATTTTACTTGCTAAACTATCTATATAATTCGGTGAATATGTCGATTAGCGTTCGCTAAGTAATATTTCGAATGCGTCGTTGAATGAAAGAAATAAATAGTAATAGTGATCTCATTGGAATGGTTACCTCTAAATTAAAAAGGCCCGTATCTTAGGTTAGGAGTCATTCTATGTATATTTCATTGATCTAGAGGCTAGTTTGTTTGGCTGCGTATCCTGGGTTTGATTCTCAATTTGGGCAAAACAATAGGGTATTTTGTCAAGACATTCTGGGATAACACGACATTACTTACGAGTACGTGAAGCCGTCGAGTTTAAACCATCTCTCACTACAGTCAGATCGGATTGTTCTCTGTAAGACTATGAGAGTAAAGAGTAAGTGCATCTGTGTTTACACCACACTTTTTCACTATAATATCTCCTGTGTAGTTTACTAGTTCCAATTGAAATTGTCAGCAATAGACACAGCACTGTTTCATATCATTTACCATGGTAGGATTTTATTCAAGCGCAATTTTGGTGAAGTATAAAAATAATACATACATGATACAGTAGAACAACTTCCCTGGAATTGTAACTAAAGTTGGCTCAGTAAATTGGTTCTATCTGTCATTTAAATTAAACATTACAAGTAACTTGTTGAAGGTAAGCCAACAATGGTAAACCCATAGAGTAAACCCAATGGTACTATGTGTATTAAGTTAGATAAACACCTGCTTGTGTTTATGCTTAGTTTATGCGCTCTCTGGGGTATAAAGGGAGTAATTATGTTAGGATTAGGAGTGCCGCGGATCACTAATTCTAATTATCCAAATGCATAATTGAATAGCTTAGGAAAAACAAAGCAACGGAGCGTTATATTGACAAAGGAAGTGGTGAGATCAAGTTAAGTAGAGAGTGGTGGTGGTGAGTGGTGAGGTGGTAGCGGTCAAGTCTGGGCCTAGTGGACGGCATGCCCCATTCGATAAAATAGATCTGCCACGGGATTGCATATAAGTGACAGTAACAGTGTGACGACAGCAATCATGTCTAATTGGCCGATATTCTTGTGCGATTGGCTAAAATACATAGTTGCATTAACATACCAGGAAATCAGCCAATCAAAACAATTGAAATTGTAGCAACTATCGATGCGGCTTTTCCGCAATCAACACGAATGACTTCTGCTGTTTTGTTCCATGGAATGGATGACACGACTGCTAGAGACAAGCGCAGGATGGGCGATATTAGATGCTCCGAGGCATGGTTGACACATCGCCAACTTCCTAACTCCGGGCTATTACGAAGACTTTCTTGACAGAAAAGCCCAATACATTTTTTAACCCAACCCATACATACATCTAATTATGATTATTATGTACCAATGTATTTTTGTGAACAAACCTGCACGCCTGAGCGTTCTCCATAATGTTATCAGAGGCAAATCTGTAAATTTGCATTGGGCCAGCGTGGTGGAAGGACAATATAACAATTTTCTGAGAGGAAACCTGCGCTCAGTACTAAGCCATTGATGGGTCGCTGATGATGATGTTTATGTATTATCCATTATTCATAATATAAAATGGATAAAAAAATCCATTCCGGAATTCTCTTAATTTCTTTTGTGATAGATACGTAAGTAATCCAATATCTTGAACTAGCGCCAGTCGGTAGCAAGTAACCTAACACCGGTGCCTACAGCGTTCTTAAATAAACATTCCGAATGTATCCGAAATAACATTATAAATCATTTCGCCCCGGGATTTTTTGTACTGGAATTTGTTAGTTTCGTGACAATCTGTTCCGCTATTTGCTTAGCGTCAGAAAACAGATGGTCGGCCCACATTCATCATATTCAAATATATGCGTTTTTAAACGTAACAGTTCTGTGTGACGTGGAACTAATAGTGCAGTGGGGTTCTCTATTAATTTTCTATGCCTAAGCAATGGTTAGTCAGGAATGACACTGTGCAATCTTCTTCATACCTCAAATTGGATTACATCCGTCATCGCCTGAGGCCGAACCAAAAGACGAATCGAACCAAAAGACGTTCTGCTGTACTTGCAAAAGTAAGAAACGCCACAGACGCCATGGCCTTGTGTCGATGATGTCCAGCAGCTGTCCACTTAGATGGGCCATTGATCAAATACCTTGGCATTTCATCATCTCTAGGTTATTATTATGAGCTATATGGAAGAACGATTTGCATGGAAATCTTAGTCTAAAGTACCCACCTAACTTATTTCTTTTTAGTTTTTGCTTCTAAAACGCTGGATGGACCTCGATATTTTCCAAAACATGGCTGATATTCTCGAGACTGGCTAAATAATATTATCTCCCTCACGAAAAATTTTATTCCACATAGACAAAGTCACGGGAAGTGTCAGAGTACTCTCTACACGTGGACCAGCATGTCAAACGACAAATCAAAAGGGGTTCGGTTACATGTCAGTTTCGCATCGGCTGTATACTCGAAACTTAATCGCATTCAATTAAATGGATTTCAAAAGCTTGTCTTCTACAATAATTTTATGTTTCATTTCCATACTTTAAATAAACCAATTCTATAATAACTGCTTGCAGAGATCTCAGTGTAATTGACTGAGATCTCTCACTTTGCTTGGACTCAAGACAGTTTTAAAACGAGACAGATTTATGTATAGACATATTTTTTCGTTTTAACTCTTTCGTAATTCCAAGCCAAGTTAGAGCAAACTCAGTGGACCCTGTCTGAGACTGAGGGTTAAATCTATAGATGGCACTCTCACTCAGCTCAGACTCAAGACTGAGTTAAAACGAGACAGATTTATGTCAGAACATAATATTTGTAACATCTCTATTTTGAGTCTTGAGCAGAGCCAAAGAACGATCTATAGGTCTCAGCCTGAGATCTTTCGCACTTTCAATCTGCTCAGATTCAAGACAGAGCTTAACCGAAACAGATTTATGTCACGACATAGGGCAGACAAGACAGGAACTAGGAATTAAGACTACGTGTCATATTTGCATATAGTCATAATTCCTAGTTCCATGCATATTTTTGTCAAGGCCATCCTCAGGGTCATGTCACTGTCATGTGTCATCACATGCCATGTTGATTGATTGGTTTTTATAATAATGATTTCATCGCGAATAAAGCTAAGTTTAAATTGTTAACAAAATAACTTTCGATTCACACTCTTCTTTTTATACTTTACATACATACATAGAGAATGTTGGGAAAGCTAAGTATATTAGCATTTTATACAATAGAGTTTAATGTTACAACTGATTTCATATTATCGAACTGAGTGTACCTAATAATGTGAAAGCGATATTAAAATCGAAGAAATTGTTTATCTTAGAAATGACAGTCCTATAGGTTATGGCGAAACACAGCGGGAAATCTATTTGGAATGGGATCGAAATGACACTTTAGTATTATAAAACATTTTATTTATACCACTAACTTTTGAATTAACACACAATAGACAGCTATAAAATTGGTTTTGTTAGTTGATAATGTAAATAATGGCAGGTATCGTGAGATTGCGACAGCTTAGGTATATATCGTCATAAAGTTTACCCAAGTTGGTAACTGGCTGACCAAGCTATGATGTCAATAACTTAGTGCCGCCATTTTCGTATAAAAAGTTGTAGACGAATTTAATATGAATATTACTAGCTGTATATCAGTGGGGCAACATAAGTTTGAAAGCCATTAATGGTTGAAGATAATACTAATAAATAATACTATTCGATCTAATATTCTTAATCTACATGACGTGTTTTTCTTCTTTAACGCCTCAAGTAGGTACTTAACAGATTACAACGTAATTTGAACAGCAGAAAGTAGTTTGGAATCGGAGAAAATACTAATTATCACGGAAATGTTAGATATTTAAGAATGTTAAATAACTGAGCTCTACCTATTTATGTTACTATTATTTTTGGGGTTTATTAAAAGCCCTGATTTTAATTTCAACTCTACAGCTTTGGAAAATCAGGCACTGGAGTAATAGTTTGGAAATTTCGCTTTTACAATTTTGTGATATAATTTCATCACTCTGCAGTCCCTCGTTCAGCCGGTTTAAAGGCCTCACAGAAAAATACCGTTTTAAAGGTGAAAATGAAAAGCTCGTTATTCGACCCAAATTGTGTACGTAAAGCCAAGCTAACCGTGAACTTTTGGCGTTTTAACGAACGTAGAAGTTAATCTCTGATAAATTGAGTGAGTTTTACAGTATAACATGACATTCTGATAAAGAACATATAGGTACTGATTCGTATGTTATTTTCTATCCTTCGCTTAACGTTGAATAAAATGAGGTCTTTTGTAGATATACATATTTTTTAGTCTATTCTGTAGTTATTTATTTTAGTTCAAGGGTCTATTACATACACAAAAGTCACAATCGCGAAATAACGTTTGACCGATCAATTTTAGTGATACTTAAGACGGTACTTAAGATTATTAAGACGTAAGATACATAGTTCGAAGCGCTGTTGGTCGTTAGGGTCCCAAGGTGCTGGAGTGGCGACCCCGCACCGGTAAGCGCAGTGTTGGCAGACCCCCCACTAGGTGGACCGACGACATCAAACGAGTCGCAGGGAGCCGCTGGATTCAGGCGGCGCAAGACCGAAGCCTGTGGAGGTCCATGCAGGAGACCTATGTCCAGCAGTGGACATCTAAAGGTTGATAATGCTGATGATGATGAAGACGGTTACTGGTTTTGTATTGAAAATCCGTCAAATCGTCAAATTTATTCATGTTAAAATTTTTCTATGAAAATTTTCTTATCGGATATATATATACCTACAACATTTTCAGCAATCCATTTATCTTCCCATTGTAATCGATGTAAATAGCCCGACTAATAAACTCAGTCGAGCGTGTTTGCGTTATCAATCCATCATTCGGAAGATATTGTACCTAAATAGTCCTAGAGCTTTTGTATTTGCATAATCATTAAGTATTAGACGTATCCGAGTGGCGCCAGAGAACTGCGTTCCTGATCGCTTTAGCCTTTTTAGCAATAGAGCTTATATTGCCTTGTTGATCGTGTCTGCGGCAATATTTCGTATTAGTTCGAAGGCAGATCGTTTCAGCAAATTGCCTCTCTATATGCAGAAAGCGGCCAAGCTGATTTTCATTAACTGTTTAGAATCGCTCGTCCGTCGAAGTATGAGTGTTCTACAAATAAAAATATGCGATATATGAAATTGTTGGCATGAGAAAATCTCTGGGCTCCTTTGATGTTTACTATATTATGCTCGCGGTAGAAAAAACGTCTGTAATGTAAGTAGCCACTTAACGAAGCGTGTTTTTCAATTCATTTGGTTGTTATTATATTATATTTAAACCAAAGCTTATTTGAGAATCGATAATTTAATTTATAAAATTCTTTTTAAAAACCGACTTCAAACACCCGCGCCACTAGAAAGTATATAATTTATTGTTGATTAGAATAGCTCGACCGATTTCGATTAAATTTTAATGGAACCACCTGGAAAGTATACTCTTTCAAACAAAAAAGAATTTTCTAAATCGGTTCAGGCGTCTTCGAGTAATCGGTGAACAATGAACATACACAAAAAAATAATATTCCGACGAATTGAAAACCTCCTTTTTTTTGAAGTCGGTTAAAAATAGAATCTTAAGTAATACCTAACTGGTAGGTGTCTCAAGCACAATCAGTGCGACACATGTCTCTCGCCGCTGTGGCAACGCTTTTGAACAAGAATAAAAGTTTGAAAACTGTAACCCTATTACAGAAAATAAGATGTAACATCCATCATATTGATTTTGATCAAATAAAATGTAGCCTTTGTCACCCGGACTGTCATAACGAATCGATTTGCAGCTTATTCATCAAAATCGGCTCAGGAGTTTATCCGCTACGGTGTAGAATATTTGTAAATAGTCACATACTTATGACATCAAACGAGTCGCAGGGAGCCGCTGGATTCAAGCGGTGCAAGCCCGAAGCCTGTGGAAGTCCATGCAGGAGACCTTTGTCCAGCAGTCGACGTCTATAGGTTGATAAAGAAGAAGAAGACATACATACGTACATACATAGATGCTAAAATCATATCACCCTTCCTTTTGGATTTGCCGTTGTCGGGTAAACAGTGTGCTTCAGCTATTCTGTAGGTTTATATTATTGAACTTACAACTAACATCGTACTGAATGTTTGTAGTACAAAATCTATGGACAGAGCTTTATTTAAAGAGCCTCAGTTAAAATATTTGGAATAATACTCAGGTAAAAAAGTATTATAGACACCAAAAAACCACCAATATTATTCAAATTCAAAATCATTTTAATGTTGGCCAAATAGCACTTATTACATATATATTTATAGTATAAATGCAAAAGTGTTAATTGCTTGTTAGTTTTTCCTTCCATAACTCGGTAACGTAGTAACGGTTATTAACGTATTAACGGTGTATAGTAACGGTAATTTTTGCATGCATAAAGTTGAGGACCGAGAGAAAAGTGATATAGGCTATAGGTTTTTTATCCCGATAAAACCCGTCATGGTCCTCGCAGGATTTCTAAAAACCTAATCAAAGTGGACAAAATCGCCGGAAAGTTAGTAAGTAGTAAGTACGAAACAAAGCGGAAAAAATCCTATATCAAAACAAAACGGTAGGTATTGCGTTCCCAATTTCACACATATCCTATTTATAGAAGTTCCACTGAAGTTGTCTCAAATGACTCCTGAAGCACTTAGGATTTAATTAAGAAAATGCGCTTTGGGCGGCCGGGCGGTCGGCTGACGTCTCCTGACCGTCGCTTCTACTTGTAAACTGTATTTAAGCAAATTACCCATGCAAAATTCCTTAGCTTAGTATCAAGGGACATTAAATCGAGCTTAAAGTGTGCAAGTATATAGGCTAAATCACTTACAATAACATCGTTTTGTAATTTATCTAATAGATCGCCATCGACATTATAAATAACCCATTTTTTAATATTGGTTAAAAGATTTTTTATAGCTGTTTGGCCTGTATTTCTCCGAAGGCCAACTTTATACGATATAATATTATATATACGAAAGCATGCTTTCTACTTGATGAAGTATAAAAATAATTTATTTCTATACTAGCTGCCCGGACAGACTTCGTTCTGTCAAAAGTTAAAAGTAAATTATTATTTTTTTAAATTAAAACCTTCCGTGGACCTTAAGGAACATACAAAAAAATAAATTAACCGAATTGGTCCATCCATTCTTGAGTTATGGGCTTACCAACATTTATTTTTATTTATATAGATATAAAAAAATAGTAATTTATTTCTGATAAAAAATAAATCGGGTAACAGGTCTCCATCTAGAATACAAAGAATAAGTATTATAATATTGTATTCAAATTGTATTATACTTTTTATCACGATCTTTTGGAAAGGTAACAGACTGACAGATACGCTCAATATTGGCACTAGTGAGCACAATAATTTTAACATTAATGTGACACAATATGTCTCTCACTGCTTAAAAACACTTTCCACTAGAAGTAGTAGTAGTTTAGTAACATTGTGTGGCAATTTGATCCGTCGATTGTAAGAGAAGAAGAAGATTGTAAGAGCACTTACTTTGAGTTATATGACTTATGAATCAAAAATCCAGCACAACTCTTTTAAGTCGGGTTTTTAAATTTAAAACTCTTTTGAAGATTGTATCGCTTGTGCACAATTTAAATCGTGATAGTAATTCCTAAGTAAATACATTGAAATTTGCCATAACTGTGTCTAGCCGCTTTAGTCTTGGCTCATTGATTTTTAGTATTTGGTCTGATATTGCTTATGTCTCTTTTCGTACCACTTGCTCAAAAAAGTGACATTCTGTGCCACAAAAAGCGAACATAACATTTAGTCATTTTTAATCTGTTAAAAACAGGGAAAGAAAATTGTACTGAATTTCTTTCATCCTCTAGGGGGAGAATGTGATTTAAATTTGGAATACTTACCGAAATTTATACTGAACTACATCTGTGTTTACACCATTGAGTTTGTATATAAAGCATTATACATCTTTTTGAAAAAGGAATACGCATTTATTATGCAGTTATGATTATTAGAAGAGGCCGTATGAGCTTGATGCCTTTGCTTTTCCGACAAAAAATATTAGTCTAGGAATTTGTCGCGTTTTTGTTTTCTTCTAATACATAAACGTTAAGTTTATTTTAATTTATTTTTATAAATAAGTTAATGTTTTAAAAATACGTTACGATGTTAAATCAAAGCGACAGTGACAGTGAATTGTCGGATTCCATCAGTGCAAATGCTCAGACGCAAGAACAGAGAAATACTCAAATCAACTAACTCATCAACAATAAATGTACCAAACAAAAATCGGCCAAGTGCGAGTCGGGCCTCGCTCTTTTAGGGTTCCGTTAAAAAAAATTAAATAAAAATATTTCCATGTACCCATGGTAATATTTTAATTTAATTTTTTTAATCTAATTAAATTTTTATTATTTGTTGTTATAGCGGCAATAGAAATACATAATATGTGAAAATTTCATCTGTCTATGTATTACGGTTTACGAGATACAGCCCGCTGACAGACGGACGGACGGACAGCGTAGGCTTAGTAATAGGGTCCCGTTGGTACCCTTTGGGTACGGAACCCTAAAAATGTAACTCTCTCTCTATCAATAATTGGACCAATGTTTCGAATGTTAACTTTTACATTTAATTGTCATTATTTTTAGTAAATGCTTAGGTATCTCATATTATTATTGTGTTAATTTTTTCGCAAATGGTACGAAAAGTAGAGTATTTTCCTCGGTGATAAAGCTGTCTTAGTCTTGGGTGAACTTAAATCCCTCGCTACACTCAGGACTCGTCTTAAATCCCTCGCTTCGCTCGTGATTTAAGTTTTTAACACCCTCGCTACGCTCGGGAGTAAACCTCGAGTCCTTCGTTACGCTCGCGATTTAAATCGTCACCCGCGACAGAAGACACTGCTTTATCCCCTTGGTTAATAATCTACTATTTGGTCATTGCGTTTTATATTATACTCTACATCAAATATCAAGTCAAAGTAGACAACGTCTGCCCGTTTTCATCAACGTTCCCTAACTTTTACGAACTACCCAAGCTAAGTTAGGTGACGCTTTTTGTCAATTTCGTTTTCACGAATCTTTAGGGAACACCTCAAGGAGGAAATGACAGTGGGTAAGGATTGTACTAAGGGGCTACCTACGTAAAGAAACTCCTACTTAGGGGACGATTTATAAATGATTGCTGAATACGGGCATAAGTAGGTACCTACATATAGCTAGCTATCTATTGCTTTAAAATACAGACATTAGGTCTTCAATATTGTTATTATATTGAGAGGACTTGCTAAACGCGTGCACGCACTTATGTCGTTAAACTTTTTGCTGTAATAAAAAGTACTAATCCGAACCATTCGTTACAGATGGCACCATAACCTAGTATGAAGTATAATAAACTGTCCATGTGCCCGTGTATAAGTGCCGCCTCTTATAAAATTGGACACATGTGACCCGGTCCTTGTTAGGGAATCATTATACTCGCAGTAGGTACTCGTTCGTACATTTTTATCTGCTTCGATATATCCACTTGAAATTGTTAATTTTTTTCTAGGAAAGATACAATGTAATCAGAAATAGGATAGATTGGTATTTTTTACTTACAATAATATCAAAAGTTTTTACACTTAAATTTTCATTTCCTTTGAACTAAATTTTTGATCTGAACAATAAAATAAATTAAAGTGTCCGTCTATGATTCAAATCATAGACGGGACACTTCAATTAAAATATCTATAAATATAGAAAAATAGCTGGGTCGTAAATAATAGCAATAGTTACATAATACATTGTACTTAGTTACTTATTAAAGTCCGAATACAAACGATGTATTTTGAACTAAATCAAACTTTAGAAGGCTTCAGTTTGCAAGTAGAGCGTAACAAATTGTTGTTTATAACTCATTATTCCATATTAAATGGCATAAATGTATCAAGTTACGTTGCGTAAGTGCGTATTATAGAACATAACCACACTAAAAATACACACGGGAGAACCAAATCTGTATGAACGCTTGCATAGGGTGAATTCCGAATCATAACACAAAAGAAATATACGGTTATTTTACACCAGTGCGGTAGATTATATCTTTTATGTTCAAAATCAACAGGAAGCTTTCAAATGGGGCATGTAACCTACACTTATTATTGATGCCACAGCGTTCGAGAGAGGGTGCATAAATTTCAAAACGCAAACTTCGAAAGGGTTTGTTCAAACAAGTCTCCAGTAAAAGTAATTTGCTTTTTTAGTAATTGCTGGCGATATAGACTGGTTTTCCGTAGAGTTGGGAAAAGGTTTCTTTTTTGGAAATTGTAACTCGATTTCATGTAGCTGTGAACGTCGCTATTCAGTGCTTGTAAAAAGTTACAAAGTAGATTAGTCGAATCTGCAGGAAGCCCTATTGATTCACGCGTCCTGCATAAGAGATAAGTTTGCTGTAAAAACATTACGCTAGTTGAAGTTTTTAGCTGACTTTAAAAAAGTATTTTCTCAACGATTTACAGTAGTTCATTATTACGAGAACTTCCACAGTGATTTTGTTTGTATGGCATTAGAAGTTGATTTGAAAATAAATAATAACTTTTTTATTGAATTTTGGGATTTTGCATTAATTTTTTTTTTAATTATAGCTGCAACTGAAGCTTCATACTAAAAAGTGGTATGAATTAAGCCTTCACACGCACTAAGCTATGCTATGCTATTCTTGGTGTTTAAACCTGGTGTAAACACATACAATAAAATGTTGTGCTGTATCTACCTATTATATTTTTACTATCCCTACTAATATTATAAAAATACGAAAGAGTTTTTTTTGCTCGTTAATTTTTCAGTCACGCAGCTACGAAGAAAAATGACGTCGGTCATTTTTTTCAGTGGTTTTCAGGGGCATAGATGAGGACCTGAAGAGTGACATAGGCTTTTTTTATCCAAGATAAACAAAGGGTGCCCGCGGGCTTTTTAAAAATCTAACTCCACGTGGACGAATTCACGGGCAAAAGCTAGTATGGTTTATATAGTACAGAGTTTCTTGATTGAGAATAAGCTACTTGTCTGTTTTCCCAAACGGAAAGTTTTTCGAGTATTTATTAATTTTTTTTTAATACAGTAAGTATTCTATTTTGTTATAGTAATATGAAGTCCGTAAAATAGTTGTTATTGTTAGCAAGTAATAAACAGATTAAAACTTTATAGCCAGTAAAAAAAATAACATCAACGTTAACTTTGTTCGTATCCGAGTATTATACTTAGTTCCTAAGCAAGAAATATTCGCCGCTTAAAGGGGTTATAAGCTGTTATGTTAGTAGGGTAGTTGTTGTGAATACATTTTAGTAATATTGTAGTCTGCAGAGTTTAAGGCAAATGCTATGAAAGAATTTTTAATAACAGCAAAACCAAAATTTAAATAATATTATGTTATTTCGCATTCTGAAGGTATTGTTTTACCTTTGTGCGATGAAATAACGTTCAATATTAGGTAGAGTTATTAGACCGAATTAAAGCATTGATGTTTACATTATTTCGTAAACCTCAGATTTTCAGTTCCAATTCCCATTTGTTGATCATCGTGTAGACAAATATACCTAAGTGATTCTTGCTATGAAAAATAAAAATACTTTTTACATATTATTGTAAATTGTAATACGCAATGCAGAGCGTAGGTACTGTATCTATACAGTACCTATTCTGTGTGAGTGTTCTAACACTCACACAGAATAATGTGTAAGATCGACCATCATCATCATCATCATCATTAGCAACCCATCAAAGGCTCACTACTGAGCGCAGGTCTCCTCTCAGAGAAGGGTTACAGGCCATAGTCCACCACGCTGGCCCAATGCGAATTGGTGGACTTCACACACCGTCGAGAACATTATGGAGAGCTGTCAGATGTGCAGGTTTCCTCACGATGTTTTCCTTCACCGTTGAAGCAAGTGATAGTTAATTACTTAAACGCACTTGACTCCGAAATGTCAGAGCTCCCGGGATCGAACCTGCGACCCCCCGAATAGGAGACTACAGTCCTAACCACTAGGCTAGGACTGTGGCACAAGATCGACTATTCTATACTAAAATTATAAATGGAAAATCTGTCTATCTGCATGATACCTTTTTATGCTTAAATCGCTGAAGCGCTCCAACATCAATTAAGACTTCAAATATTATAGGTACTTGTTTTTCATTGAATTCTTAGTTCGATATTGTTTTTATTTTTTGTATTAAGGCCGTTTGTGTTTAATTTTGTACAACTCTAGTCCCGATGGTAGTCTCTGGCAAACTTTGCACGGTACCATTGGCCGGACATTGTTTAAACAGGATCTCTGTTTACTGTTTTATTAACTTGGGAATTGTTATTAAAAACGCGGCAGCATGCAACCCGCGAGATCTGATGTTTGTGGTAAATCATTAAATTAAATGTACCTTTACCTTTTGTTAGAGAAAGGAATGATTATACGACTAACTGCCACACTCAAAGTCGCTGATTTACTTATGTAGGTTTATAAAAATTTACATATCAAATGCATATTACAGTCACCACCTCTTAAGAATGATAAATGATAATAATTAAAATTACCGTAAATACTTATATTAAGTATATTTATCTCTATCTAATTTGTATTTTTATCTTTAACTAATTTTACAAATGCGAAAGTACGTTTGTTTGTAGGTTTGTCCTTCAATCACGCAGACACAGACAAACTGATAAACGTGATTTTTACATGAGTATAGTTGAAGACCTGGAGAGTCACATAATTAGGCTGCATTTATACCGGAAAATCTAAGAGTCCTCACGGGATTTATAAAACTAAATCCACGCAGAGGAAGTCGCGGGCATCAGCTAGTATTATATACATAGTGCGTACTGCGTATAGCGCATTGACAAAACATAAACGTATAGCACGATAATATAAAAAGCGATCCGTGCCCAAACTCCCAGTAATGGTATCACAAAGTTTCACGACATCACACCCTCGCCACATGTCGAGTATTAGTGATACGTTAAACTTAAGTCCGACAATCATAATATACGAGGTCGAGGATTACAGAGGATTCGCCGGTTAGTGGGAGCCGTTGGTGGTCTCACACCCTTATGTTTTTTGCAGTGACATACGATGAAGAGTATTCTATGTTGCGTAAACATCTGGTGTGCTCTGGCCTTAAGCTCTTTTAAGCCATTTTTATTAACTTCATAATATTATCCTGGGACAGTGAGCACTTATTGATTAATGTTATGAATCCTAAGCAAATATGTGAAACTGATTATTTTTTCACGTGGGAATTCTCCGATTTTCCGAAGTAAAAGTATCATTGTATGTCTTCATGATGCAAGCTATCTCTGTCCCACATTTCGTCAAGATCAACTAAAAAAAATTGAGCCATGACGATGTAACAGAGGTGATAGAATAGAATAGAATCGAAGATAGACGGTCAGACATACAAGTATTTAAAATGTCAGTGTACCTATCTATCAAAATGTGCCTGTCTCTCTTTACGCTTAATAGTATTAAGTATATCAAAAGCCAAAGTTAACATAAAATTTGGAACTGTCAAGTGACCTTACCATACGTAGGAGCACTGATTTGGAACAACGGTGACTGCAGGACGTTATCAGATCGCGAAAATCTTAAGCAAAAGCTAACTAAAAAAGTAGTTAAGCTAATGTAGGATACATAATAAGGAATAACATAAATGCGGATGTGGTTGTTTGTTGATTTGTTCTTCAATTACGCAGCAATGAAGCAATGGATTGACGTGATTTTTTTGCATGGTTATAGTTATTGAGCACTTTTAGAGTGACAGTGAGAGTTTTTATAAGCTTATATTTAACTTGCAATGTTTGTTTGGGTCAAATCTTGCAAAATGAATTAGACTCACTTCACGGTTTCTGATCGAGCTGAAATTTTGCATGTATGTGTAAATCGGATGACAATGCAATATTATTGTGATATGGAGCTGATCTGATGATGGAGACGGAAGATGGCTATCAGAACTCTGTAATAAAACGCCGTAACCCCATCGAGTTTGGGCTCGTTTTATTCGTCATAACAAGTACTCTGATCCTAGATGATATCCAGAGTCTGTTAGTAGCTACAAGTAATAAAATTTTTAATTTACACTTGTTTTAAACCTAGCTCAACGCAGCCGAAATCACGGGCTAAAGCTTATAATTTTTTTATATTAATCCTACTTCTCTATAAAAGCTTTTTATGACAGCAATATCACAGCCGTAAGGGGGGACATATTTTATCATTTGATGTTCTGTCCCCTTTTGCGTACAATATTCATTATTCAAGGGTTAGTATTGTGTTACCAGCGAAATTAGTAGCAAGGTGTGACATTAGCTCTCCAAGTCTATTATGCAGGAATAAAACCGGTTATCCATATAACAGGGGCTGAGTTTTGGAACTTGGAGGGATGTTATATTGGGCACAATTCCGGATGAACGGGGCACGGGTTGAACGTATTAGGTATATAACTTTATTATACCCATTGTTAATCTTCATAATCTAGCTAACCAAAATTGATACTTACAGTGTCAAAAAATACACATTTTTGAGTGAAGTGACGAAGGGATGCATTGCCGGTAATTTAGTGACAAAAAAAGCGAAAATATTGTATTAAGATACTAACTTCTTACATTTTTTTTTATTCGATGACAAGCTAGTCCTTGACTGCGATCTCACCTGATGGTAAGTGACGATGCTGTCTAAGATGGTAGCGGGCTAACTTGGAAGGGGTATGGCAGTGAACATTCAACCCATACCCCTAATCGGTTTCTACACGCCATCGTGCCGGAACGCTAAATCGCTTGGCGGCACGTCTTTGACGGTAGGGTGGTACCTAGCCACGGCCAAAGCCTCCCACCAGAGCAGACCAGAGACAATTCAGAAATTATAAATTCCCAAACTGACCCCGCCGGGAATCGAACCCGAGACCTCCCAGATATAAGACAACAGCGCTCACCACTGAGCCAGGGAGGTCGTTAAATAACACGTAGGTACGTCGTACATACGGAAATAACGCGTCGTGGTCGAATCTCTTTTTCGTGCAATATACCTACTTTCAGCCTATGTTTCGGCATAGACTTACAAAGCCGCAATACAAATTGTATTATACAATAGCCTGTTAATCAGTAACATTCTAAGTAGTACCTACCTACTTAAAAAAATTATCCCGACCGAATCCGGTCACAGCAGCCTTTGTGCTCAAACTACTATTGTGCACAAGTGTGTGCGCAAGCACTGGTGCACTCTCTATTCCCTCACTCTCATATTCCGATGTAATGGAAATCCGACACGACCGGAGAGAGATCAGGTGCAGGAACAATGGCTTTACTTGCTCTCCAAGACACGGGGTGATACACTGCCAACTTTCTAACTCTGGGCTAATACGAAGAAATTCTTGACAGAAAACCCTAATAAATATTGGTCCGATCCGGGAATCGAACTCAGGACCCCGTCATCCGCAGCCGAACATGCTAACCACAAGCCAACGAGGCAGTTAAGAAGTATTTATTCATACAGCGGTAGGTAACTCTACAAATCGATGCACACGTTTAATAGATAGCTATCTAAAGCTTAGCCGCAGTTTAAACGTATTTACCGAAGGAGCACTTAGCGAGTGCGCCCGCGAATGCATGCATAACAGCGTGTTAGCCGATTGTTTCGTGTGAAACACTTGCATAGAATTATGGGCATCTTAAAACGGCTACAGAAATACTTGGTTGTCTATCAACAGACAGAAGCTTGATAAGTATGGAAAGTGCTTTGACATTAATGGACTTAGTTGTGATTAATGAATATATTTAGTTATATAAAAATAGTCCTTATAAGCCAAGCCAAAAGCTTTGCCGTACGCGTAGACGGGTTGAAACTACTCTGTTTCAAATATCTTAATACTTTCCTCAAAATAATTAAAAAATATATATATAAATTTGTCTTTCTAAATATAAATCTGACAACAAACCATCGGAAAGTCATTTTATTACATGAAAGAACTACTTTACTATCTGTAAATAACACGCGAATCACTTTGCATGGAAAATAGGACTTTGTTACTGCAAACTAGGAATAGAACGATGATCTCCCACAAGTGAAAAATCAAAGTTTAGAACATCTAGAAGTTCTAAACTTTGGTATGGTCAACGTCTAACCAAACTTTAGAACGCGTAGCATGTTTATTACGTGTTTCTCTAAAAAAATTCCTACTTTTTATTCATTTATTAGAAGGAAAAAAAATATTTTGCACCTAATTATCAGTTAGATAAGTAAAACGTCAAATAAAAGCCATCTCAACCTTAGCCGTACCGAAAACGGAACAGTGGAGTGCCGAGTGCGCTATAAGTAATTATTACACAATAATGTTCCGGGGATCGGTGTTTGCGATGCTTCCTGTTCCACTCCCGTGGGGCGTCTTAATGTTTCAATATGTTTAGTATAAGTGTCTGTGAATGTCTGAGGAGATGCGATGAGAGATTATCTCCGAGTACGCTCATAGTTTCTCGAGATATTCACACTGAGATAAATTGTTGACTAACTCTCTCTATAGTTTGCTTATATTGTGGCTGATAATAATAGTATTCTGGCTGATAGTAATAGTAAAGCGTCTCATGGCGTTAGGAGTAGGACCCTGCAAGAAAGAGACCGAGTCGGTAAGCCTATTAAGCAAGAATTTCGCTAGGTTTTAGTAGGTTAGGTTGTAACTTATTATTAACTAGCTTTTGCCCGTGGCTTCGCTCACGTTAAGTACGATTTTTTAACCCCCTGTTTTACCTCCTTAGGGGTTGAATTTTGAGAAATCCTTTCTTAGCATATACCTACGTCATAATAGCTATCTGTATGCCAAATTTCAGCCTGATCCGTCCAGTTGTTTGAGCTGTACGTTGGTAGATCAGTCAGTTAGTCAGTCAGTCAGTTAGTCAGTCAGTCAACCACTTTTCTTTTCCTTTTATATATTTAGATTCCGAGTATTTCTGAAAGAGTTCTTTCTTTCTTCACTTCACTTTCACATTTCATTCTTTTGGAATTAACTTTTGTAAAATTATGAGCATGGATGCTTTTCTTAAATCTTTATTTATTGTAAAGGGCTTTTATAAACATTATAAAGTATATGAGAAATAAAACTTTATCGTGAATGATTATCCTTAGATAATTAGCCTAATGTTGCGCTATAGTTGTTACTGTAGCTGTAGTACCCTTCTGTTACTCGTGCCCCAGACTTGATTGTACAACTAATAATTTCATATACCTACTGTATTATGTCTGTTTCAAACAATTGTAGTCAGTTTTGTGGACTATAAAAAATAAAAATAATATTGTGATTTTATAAATGCGAAAGTGTATTTGTTCGTCGGTATGTCCTGCAATGATGCGTTAACGGTGCAACGGATCGACATGATTTTTTGAATTTGTAGCTACAGTTGAGGATTTGTGGAGTGACACATGCTACCATTTATCCCGGAAAAGCAGAAGGTTCTGATTCAAGGTTCATTCATTTGAAGGTTCAGAAGGTTCAGGAAGGATTTTTATAAAACTGACTATACACGCATAAAATCGCTGGCAAGAGCTAGTTTAAAATAAATTTACGATTATAGCAGCTTCCTGACAGCACTCTAGTAGTTGCAAAAGAGCCACTTCAGAAGTGTTGCTATTGACACTGACCAAACTTGTGGAGGAAGCTATAAATTATTCATGTAAGCAGTTAAGTGGTTGCGCGAACTTGGTAGAGGCATGTTTTCGATAGCACGTGTGAATACGCTTCTTGAACACGTGCTTATGTTATAGCAAAAACTCAGGTGTTGTTGCTCGCAGATGTCTACTAAGATATTTCTTATTTTTTGTAAATACAAATTTTGTAGTCGCTACCTAGGTACATGTTGGTTAATAGCAGTGCTTGCAAAAGTTGTCTTTTGGGAAAAAAGGTTTGGCATTGGTCCTACGTAAGTATAATAATAAGCTAAAAGCTGAAGTTTTGGTTTCTGTTTAACTATTTGAATTAAGATTAAGGACGTGAATTACATAACAAGTCTAAGTTTAACTATTTTATAGTGGTATTATAGTGCTTGCGAACACTTGAAGATTTCCGATTATTTTCGTAGGCACCGAAATTTTTGATTTTTAGGTATTTAAAATATAATATAATCAACTAGGTATAAACACAGAAATCAATATCAAAGCCCTCTAACTTTCTTAATTTTTTATTTATTTAATGTTTTCATTTGGGTTTTATTTATAATTTATTTCCAAAAATATTAGAGATCCTTAAGAAAATTTCATATATACAATACTATATTAAACCTAAATTTAATTCTAAAATTAAAATTAAAACTAAAATAAACTTAGTCTTTAAAATAAACTTTCTTAATAATAATAAACTTAGTCATACTTTAGTCTTTCAACTTCAATAAATGTTTGTATGCTCTCGAGCGACGTTACTTACCTTCTTCACAATTTGAACGTCTATTGTAGATATCTTTGTTCAATAGCTAATGAATATTTTCTCGCGACAATCCAACAAACAAAACACACTTTCTCGTTTATAATATTAGTATGAACCCAATTAAAAGTTTGAAATAATACCCAATTATTATTAAAGGGTCGTTTCGAGCTGCTTAGCCAAGCGTTTAACGTGTCCTACGTTCAACAACACATAGGCAACTAGTACAAAGGATAAGTTATTATGGCAGTTACAAATAAGATACAAACAAGTTGACCACCATAATGTACAACTACAACATGGATGTTGGTCTAAGCAGTGAGCGTAGATGTAGCGATGCATTATAAAATGGAAATAAGAATAGCTAAAAGCTTACACTGCATAATGTATATTACTATCATCATCATCATTAGCAACCCATCAACGTCTCACTACTGTGCGCAGGTCTCCTCTCAGAGAAGGGTTATAGGCCATAGTCCACCACGCTGGCCCGGTGCGAATTGGCGGACTTTACACACCTTCAAGAACATTATGAAGAACTCTGATGTGTGCAGGTTTCCGCACGATGTTTTCCTTCACCGTTGAAGCAAGTGATATTTAATTGCTTAAACGCACAGAGCCACTTGAAACATAACGCCAAAGAATAATTTTTCGCTCCATCCTTCTATTCGTCCATGTAAGGAAAATTCTATTTTCTTAATTTTATATTTATTGCGAATTACGAGTAGATCCAAATTCCAATCATTACACGTGAACCCGATTCCGATTGTCAAAAAACAATTGCACAATAGGAACTTTTATTGGAAATATTGTAGTCATGTTTGCGAAACAGTTAATGTAACTTTGTAATAAGGGCTGGTTAGACGACGCGTACAACTGTACAGTGAACACTTACTATAATACATGTTAGCGGACTTTGTTCCTCGGTCGTTGCATAATTTTATTACGCTTTCTGTAGAAATCTCCTTTGATAACATTTTAACCGGGTGTTTGTGCAGAGCTTGCCCGCATCAATTTGCAAATAACTTAGGTTTTGAGAACAACAAAATAAACTGTGTGTAAATCAATTAAAGATTTATGTATAACACTGTAAAATAGTGAAGGAATTATGCCTTCGATAAATGCGAAGTGGAGTAAATGGCATTGGCAATTAAATCTTTAAGCGAAATAAATTATTTGAATGAATGAATGAATGAAATCAAATACCTAATTATATGAAAAATCATTAATAAATTACTATTTTCTTTATACACAAGAAAGGAAGATTTCCACAATTTTTCGATAAATTGAAAATTAAATATAAATCACCAGAATCATAATAATATTATAACAGTGAAAGAAATATTAAATTATTTCGTTATACAAAAAAGGTGTACTGTGCACCGCTCGGTGGATGGGAAAATAGACGCGTGAGGTCACATGCCTCGCTCCACCACTGAAATTCCGCGGTTTTTTTTTTGGGATAAAAACATAATAATTTAAATCACTCTCCAAGCTTTCAACTATTTCCGTGAAAAAAGTCAAGTTGATCCGCTGCTTCGTTGCTGGGTGAATAAAGGAAGAATCAACAAAACAAAAACACCTTATGGAGTTACACAACACAATTAAGAATTATGATAAAAAAAATAGCGTAGGTTCGCTAACAACAAAATTTCAGTCTGCAACCCCCTCAAAATTGGAAGCTAATTTAGCATGGAAGCCGCTTTACGCAGAGCTATGCCAAAAAGGCTCTAATACCGTTACAGGCCAAAACAAACACTGGCATCCGTCTATCGAATATTGTCTTGGTTATTAGCATCGGACGCACCCGCGCCCCGAGCGAGGATCCAATATAATGGAATACTTCAAAGTTATTTGCAGTTCCAAGTTATACGCAACTAGCTTATGTATGCTGTGCTGTTTATGTCATAGTTTTAAAACACTTGAACTATTTCTACCAGGTAAAAGGATCTTGACTATACTCCAACTGAAACAGAGTTATTATTATTCCTAATAGCTACCTATACCTCATTATCATCATCAACATCATATCAACTACTTCCAAGGATGCTCCTTTTGGTACGGGGTTGCCGTTCCAGCACCTTGGGACCCCAAAGTTTATTAGTTCTTCGACTCACGTACCTTGCCCATGCCACTTCAGCTTTGCGACTCGATAAGCTATTATAAGTATCGGTAACTCTGGTCCTCCAACGGATATCTTCATCTCTTATGTCTTCTTAAATATTTGGTCATGATGAAAGCCACAGAAATAGTGTGCATTTTGGAGACAGAGAAATTAAAAAATTTTCACGGTATTTGTAAAAAACCCCTAAAAACAAGCAAATCTTAGCAGATTAAACAAACCATCTTTTCATTGCGTCATGTTGGTATTGGTTACTTTTACAAAATATACCTACCACTGTCACTGACAACTGCAATTAGTGCAAAATTCTGTGTGCCAACACAGGTGCCGAAAATGTTTACAACCGAAACACCGAACCGAACCGAACCGAAACACGTTTTTTGCAAGGACCGGGAACGGGGGATCGAACCTAGGACCTCGTCATCGACAGCTGAACATGTTAACTACTAGACCAAAGAAACAGTCACTTAGAATGCCTCAGGGCAGTTTTAATGCGGGTTCGGGCTCAAATCGTGTCGACACGAAAGAGACTACTCCTTATTGGGATTAGCGCAAGCAACTTTGTTTCGTCAATCCCCCTTTGCTTTGATATGCATTGTTGCTTAAGTTGCTATAGCCTTGAGGCTGTGCAGAAGCGTACGATTTTGATACGAGACAATGTGTCTACGCAGGGTGTAAGCCTCAATGGGTTGATAAAATTGAAACAGATGAGTAAACATTTCAAAAAAAACATTATATTTAAAACATAATAACATAAATCTTCAACGGTAAAATGTAGCATTTTCAATGTTTGTGGTTGACTGTGTATACATACAAATGCTATTAATTTGTAAGAAAGTCTTTGAAACGATATTATTTTCAGCTTAAAAAAATCAACAAAGAAACAAATGTGTTATTTGTAAAGGAAAGTAATACATATTTTAAGCGAAGAAATTCCCCAGCCCCTTAGAAAAATCACAATAGAAACTCTTCATTTTATAAGGCAGTAAGTATGAACATACGCTGTATTTATATGAGTAGTGTAGACGCTCAAGCAGTAATAATATGCGAACAGTATAAGGCTGCAATGCCAGCAGAAGCTATACGAACTATACGAACATAATATTATCGCTACTTTGACCTTGTTTCTTTACATACGGATACTAGTACCATCTACTTTACCAGAGCGTCAGATATATCATGTCAATCTCTATCTTGAAAATTGAAAAAAAAAATTGGAGTTGTAATGTATTGGCATTTGGCGGTATAAAGTTTATACACCAAGTGGTGGGTAAGTCACAAATCAGAGATAGCACATAAATACTAGAAACTACTGCACGCATCAATCAGTTGCGTACAGGCTACCGGACCGGCCACAGAGTAGCACGTTTGTGTGTGTGTGTGTTATCTACATATAGTTACGAGTATACGGCAGTACACTACAGGAGTGTTTGTCTGTTCAAAATAACTCTCTCTTGTTATTTGAACCTTCATTGTTGATTCACAGGTCAATCTTTGAATCGATATTTCTGAAATCACTATAAAATTCAAAATTATTCATATCATGTAGGCCAACTTGCGGCATGACAAGTCAAGAATCTTCCAGATATGTAAAGATATCATAATGGAAAATTAGAGTCCCCAAATTCCCACTAGATTCTTAGCACAAGTAATTGTAATATAATTATATTATTAGGTAAGTACAATATATAATTATTTACATTATAAATAAATAATTGTTTGTTACGGTACACAATTATGAAATTTTACTAGCATTAGAATATAATCACAATTCAGAAATACTTCTCAGACAGCTTTTCATGGATGCTAGGTCTAAGTAATGTCGAAGCAATATCAAAGGATTGCGAACGCTTTGTGCCCCTAGAATTACTCAAATTCAGTATTCCCAATAAACTTTCCGGAACACGACTTTACAATTATGTACCGAAATTGCCGAGTGAGTGTCTATCAACGTACCTATCCAACGTTTATATTGTATCTATAACTAATCTTAGCCCGCGACCTCGTCCGGGTAAAGTTAGGTTTCTAATCCCACTAAAAAGCTCTGTTTTTCCGGGATAAAAGGTAGGTTGTCACTCCCCAAGTCCTCAAGTACAGTTTACTTATCCAAGCAAAAACCACGTCGATCCGTTGTTCTATTGCAGCGTGATTGAAGGACAAATCAAAAAGTAACAGACCAACAAACGAATGCACTTTCACATTTATAATAATATTACGTAAAACTAGTTCCGTTGGGATCTTGGGATGGTCAAAATAAAGACTTTTAGATTGCAATAATAATATTGACAGGAATTCTAACATGCTTGTTTTACTATGGTCATTCAAACTGGCAACCTTTGATAGGTACCTATGCCATTTTGAATTTAAGTGGGAATGATTTCCAAACAAATTCTTTAAGTGTTAGTTGTATTAGTAGTATCTAGCTAATCACTTGTATTCAATTTAGACCCGTTTCACCCAACTGAAAAATTACTCTTGGATTTAAGTGGTTTACTCGCCAGTAGAGTTTTTAATCCTACTAGGATAACTGCTAATTTTAGAGATCCTTAAGAAAATTTCATATATACAATACTATATTAAACCTAAATTTAATTCTAAAATTAAAACTAAAATAAAAACTAATTAAAATCTAAAACTGCTAATTTGTTCTCGAGTAAGATTTATTCAGTGTTGGCGAAATTGGGCCTTAATATAGCAGGGCAATTATTTTCGTACCGAGAAAAAATCTCATAACAATATCGTACCGCACTGCTCCTATTAATTTCTTCCTCCTAGATTGTACAGATTTGATAACAAACTCATTGTCGCCAGGCAACAACAAAAACTGTGTAGAAAATCTCGAATCTCCGTGTTTTGCTCCCATCTCATATCGTATTCATTAGATTTCATTTGTCAGCGCAACAAGCATTGATGAATTATTCAACACAATTTGCTGCTGCCGATTCATCTTAGAATTTTACCTGTTTTTTTCTGACTAAGGTTCAAAGTAAAGCCGAAATAGAAGGGTATGGTGAGATTTAACAGTCTTTGTATGCATGTACCTATTCATAATTTGCATGGCATTATGACTCAAACTTCATAGCATACCTACTAGTTGATGCCCGCGACTTTGTCCGATTGGATTTAGTTTTTTGACAAAACAGCACATCCTTCGAGAGTACATCACGTATAACACATTGCAATGATATAGATAGTCCGTGATACAAACATCCATTGACTCTGAGATCTACAACAAAGTCAGGCGTCCGACGAAGGATTTCGTGAATGATTATTGAAAAACAACCTCATAAAGCCATCGGGTAGCCTGATGTCTTCACATACAATACCCTGTCGTTACTTTCTGATGAAGGATTTCTTATTCGGATCAAGACTATAAGGCTACCCTAACTAATGTTATTTCCTTAAAAATTATTGCCAGCAATGGGAAAACAAAACATTCACGTCAACTCTGAAATAAATCAATAATTCTAGACATTATAAAATAATACTACCTGTATTATTTTGCGTACAGCTATTAACTTGTTTTTACTCATGTGGTTAGGTACTAATTCTCGTTTACCAAAATTCGCAATTGTGAACAGGATGCTATGAAATATAAATACAAATTCATTAACTTTTATACAAACTTCTTTGATAATATATTTTTTGTTTGTTGCTTTTAATGTCAAAGACAAAATAAATAAAATTATGCAATATTATGTAAGACGATTTTTTTATAATATGAAAATCATATTATTTGAACATAAAAAAATGGTTGATCAAGAATTTATAATTTACGTAATTTCAAATACAACACTATTTAAGAAGTAGTAAAATTAATTATAAACCTACTCTATATTCATCTAATTCTTGTTATTACTTTTTAAGGTATTGAAACAAAAAAGAGCAATTGAATTGGGATATGAGAACATAAATTGAACTCAATAACATATCAAAGGAGTCGTCTGGGAGAGGTAAGCCCTCACGTTTCGGCCGATCCCGCTTATCCCGAGAGCTTTCATAGACACAATATGTTTGGATTTTTGGAACACAAAAGGTGAGCTTTTGTCCTTATTTATCAATTTTATATATAGTTACACGTCGTAGAATTGATGATAGCAGTTTCTTATTGGTGACAGTTTTATGCTCGACTACAATTTCACCTGATGGTGCACATTAAAGTCACATAATCAATTTTCAGCGAAATAAAAAACGCTAATCTCTTACAGAAAGCAGAGTGTTGGAATACTCCACACTAGGTGGACCAACGGCAGCAGACGAGTCGCAGGGAGCCGCTGGATTCAGGTGGGCGCAAGCACGTCCTGCAGTGGACGTTTATCGGTTGATATAGAAGAGAAGAAGAAGAAAACACCACAGTAAGGGTAGGTAAGGTAAGACATGACTAGCTAAATAATTTACTGTCTTTAAAAGTAAGTAGGTAGTAGTAAGAAATTTAAATGAATGGCCTCGGAATTTTTGATGTGTTTATTTATAAATTTATTCTGATATTTAAGTGTAGGTTAACACTTTAATAAAAAAGCAATGTGGCATCTCTAGTTTCTAAAGAGCTCCATTGTAATATGGAGTCTTGGAAAAAATAGATCAACAACTGTAACGTGTTGCTACTAGATGTCGCTAACAGTTGCTTAAACTGGAAAAAGTAGATACATATCACAAATTTCGATGCTGACGTGTGTGTGTGTTTATAAATTTATTCTAGTAAGAAATGAAGTATTTATATATTTTTTTACTTTCGTATTTTTTTTTGTTTACGTTTAACTAATACACTGCTTCCATAGTTCTACTTTAGCAGCACATTTTTGAAGTTAACTTGAAGCTCCTTTGTTTTTTACAGGACAAAATCATAACAACAGCAAAATCCAGGCAATTATTGAGTGGAAATAGCGAAAATTTCATCTCAATAACGCGATCGCCGATAGGCTTACGATAATTAACCGTCAACGGTTTCGGTACTTAATTGGTCAAATGTATTTTGAATTGGAACGTTATAAAATTGGTCGACGCTATGCAATAATGAACAGGCGGTGTTGCAGTAAACTTCGTAGGCCGTACGTATTGTTGGCGAGACTTTTTCGGCAGTTAACTCAATGAATTTATAGCGTTTCCTATAAATTTTGTTAAAGCCGTCAAAGTATAAATATCAATGTTCGGTGGTAAAAATAGTTTATACTTAATTCAAGTTATTCTTAATTTATTAATTTTACGCAATTTTTATGTTACGCAAAAGTTGAAACAAGTTATTTTTCTGTTAATTTAGGTAGGTACCCATAAATATAGATCGATGTGAAATTTGGCGATTGTATTAATAATTTGTATTTTATTGTATTAATATATTGTAATTTTTCGCACACTCAGAGTCACGAGTGCAACTGAACTCTTCCGCGTTGCGCAGCACAAGCAGTAATATACAAAGCTGATTGCCAACTTTCGCTAGTCGGAGAGGTACCTACTCAGGTCAAAAAAAAGTTTTTGCAAAGAGATAAAATTTTATATATAATAATTACTATAGCTTTTGCCCGCGGTTTCTCTCACGTTAAGTTCGATTTTTCAAATCACTATTTCAACCCCTTAGGCTTTGAATTTTCTAAAATCCTTTCTTAGCGGTTGCCTACGTCATAATTGCTAGATAGCTATTATGACGTAGGCAACCGTATGAGTAGTAGTTGTATTAGCCCGATCTGTCCAGCAGTGGTTTGAACTGTGCGTTGATAGATCATTCAGTCAGTCAGCCATGTCACCTTTTCCCTTTTCAAATTATAATATAATTATTTTTTGCCCACGGCTTCGCTCACGTTAAGTTTTATTTTTAAACCCCTATTTTACCCCCTTAGGGGTAAAATTTTCAAAAATCCTTTCTTAGTGCATGCCTGCGTCATAATAGCTATCTGTATGCAAAATTTCAACCCGATCCGTCCAGAGGTTTAAGCTGTGCGTTGATAGGTCAGTCGGTCAATCAGTCAGTCAGTAAGTCACCTTTTCCTGTTATATATTTAAAAAAGAAGAAGAAGAAGAAGAAGATAAAATGTAATAACTCATAGCTTGGTCATAATGTATTTGAATTAAGAAACTCTTCATCTTAATAATGCCATTTACAGGCTTACGATAACTAACCGTCAACTGAGTCGGTACTTAATTGGAACGTTATAAAACTGGTCGGCGCTATGCAATAATGAACAGGCGGTGTAACAGTAAACTACGTCGCCGTTAATATCGCTGGGACTTTTTGGGCAGTTAGCAATTGGCTCGTTTCCCGATCCAATGAATATCGCTTCACCCATACCTACTGAATTTTATTAAACGTTGATTTTTTATGCTGCCACTACAAGTAATAGTGTAAGTAGTAGTTATTTCTGAATAATATTTATTTAATACACCTCAATGAAATTCGTCGAGTATTGAAACAAAGAAACCAAATTAACTCAAAGCCGCTAAAGTGACTATCACTCCATTATTTCTCGTAGACTTCATCATCATCATCATTAGCAACCCAAGCAACCCATCAACGGCTCACTACTGAGCTCAGGTCTCCTCTCAGAGAAGGGTTAGAGGCCATAGTTCACCACGCTGGCCCAATGCGAATTGGCGGACTTCACACACCTTCGAAAACATTATGAAGAACTCTCAGGTGTACAGGTTTCCTCATGATGTTTTCCTTCACCGTTGAAGCAAGTGATATTTAATTACTTAAACGCACTTGACTCCGAAAAGTCAGAGGTGCGTACCCGGGATCAAACCTGCGACCCCCCGAATAGGAGACCGCAGTCCTAACCACTAGGCTATCACTGTTTTACTCGTAGACTTATCGCCCTCCAATGTATTACTTACTATGATTTTTTGGTAAGATAATAAATAGGTATAATATTATAATTAAATTGAATCCTGACAATGGCGAACATTTACTATTATACTCGTTCTTCTCTTTTCTTGTACTTATTAACAGACTTCTAAAAAGGAGGAGGTTATCAATTTGTCGGAATCTTTTTTTTATGTATGTTCACCGATTACTTGAAGACGCCTGAACCGATTTGGAAAATTCTTTTTTGTTTGAAAGGATATACTTTCCAGGTAGTCCCATTAAAATTTCATCGAAATCGGTCGAGCGAGCGGTTTTTGAAAATCAACAATAAATTGTATATTAAGTAGTGGCGCGGGTGTTTGAAGTGGGTTTTTCAAAAGAATCTTACTGTTCGCTTACCGTTCTATCTCGATATATTTTTGTGCTACAAAATAGGTACATGATGAAAAACCGAAACTCACGGCTATTCTTAGGAATTCAAAGTCGTTCCGTTTTATAGTGTTAATAAGTAGAAGTCTGATGTACAGCGTCTGCAGTGCCCGGCCCATTTATCCCGTGCGAACTGCAAACGACCAATAAGTCTTGCTTCCAACGATATTAACACTATCATAGGTTATTCTTCAGTTTTATGAAGACACATTAGGCGCCGCGACATTTCCATACACCGTGAAATAAATTGCGGTGACTTTCTTAACGAGTGTTGCAGTCTGTTGAAATACTTTGGCAGTTTTGAGAAAATGCAGTTATTTGAGTGTTTTGATTTTAGAACTATACCTACCTTTACTACGAGAAGCTTTTTATTTTGCAACTTTGTTCCCGTGGAGTTTTAAATCCTGCGGAAACACTTTGTGTTTTCGGGATAAAAAGTACTTTTACACTAATCCTATCCTATCCTATATCCTACTTCCTACTAATCGACCGAGCGAAGCGAAGGTCTTTGAGTTAACTAGAGCGATTTGCACTTGTCCGTCCGTCCGTCCGTCCGTCTGTCAGAGCCTTATAACTTTTGAATTACTGAACGTAATTACTTCAAATTTAGATATAATATGTAAACCGATGGCCTCCAGCCGAAAATGGCTTAAAAAGTTATAAAAATCTTTATTTCAGGGGGGCTCTCATAGAAGCGAATGCGAAGTAAAAAAAAAATATCGCGTTACATAAAATTGTTACGTATCATTTTAAAGATAATTTTGAACTGAGTACAAAAATATTTTTTTTTAATTTTTCCCTTAAAATTGACGAAATGGGGGGCTTTCAAAGTGGCGATTTTATACGCTCGCTTGAAGACGCTCTCTAGGAAAATCCGCTATGGATTTTCAAACTGATTTTATGTTTTTAGGTCACTTATATCCTGTACTTGAACAACAAATACTAAAATTATATGAATATTATAAAGAAACGAGATTATTTAATTTTTAATGTACATCAGTAATTCATATAGCATCAACATAGCTTCACAATAATGCTAATAGATGGCGCAGTCAGTAACTATTCCCATGGAACTACGAGTTACGACTAACGACCTATCCCAAAAACAGTTTTGCGTCGACCATTATTATTTAGTTACTTATTATAATACAATAATTGTATTGTAATTTTTTTTGTACCATATTATTCAATTAAAATTATTTTTTAGTTAAATTTTAGTTAAATATTGTATATTTTCTATTCGCGTCGATAGATGACGATTTGTACAGATGCCCGTAACCCGGTTTCACTCGTTAGTACCTACATAATAATTCAATGTTTTCACTAACGTTCCCTAACCTTTACGGGCTACCTATAAGTTAGGTGATTGATGTTTTCTGTCAACTTATTTATCACGATCCTGTACGGGACACCTAAAAGGATATTGGGACGGATGTTAGGACTTAGGATTGTATTTAGGAGCTACCTACGTTAAGAGACTCCTACTTAGGGGATGATTTAGGTATGTTTGGTGAAAACGGGCATAATAATAATGTCAGTTTTGGTTATCATGTATCGATTGAATGAATAATCATGGGATACCGTTACCGCGAGGTCTCAGTTCGGGGCGAACCACTAGTATTATAAATGCAACAGTTTGTGAGGATAGATTTATGGATGGATGGATGGAGGTTTGTTACTCTTTCACGCTACAACGAATGAACCGAGTTGGCTGAAATTTGGAAAGGAGATAGCTTAAACCCAGGATTAACACATAGGCTGCATTTATCCCGGAAAAGTAAAGAGTTCTTGCCGGAATCAAAAAACCATAATCCACGCGGATGAAGTCGCGGGCATCATCTAGTAAAATTGTCTGTACTGAGTTCTAATAAGGTAATAATTATGTACCACGTCTATGGTTCTAACTCAAGAATGTAAGGTACAAGTCATTCTGCTCTATTTGAGAATAAATAGTGAAATGAATATAAGTAGTGAGCGCAAGTTGCTCGAATGCCACTTTGCACTACAACTTCACATCGGTATTTACTTGAATATTTTAGAGCATTCAACTCTACAAGTGCATTCGATCACACACTACATCGCTTTGTCTTCAGATATAAACGAATCTACCTGTAGGTATTAAACGTAATGATTATAGAGAAGTATTTACTACAGTAGGTACTCGTAGGTAAAACACATGTTATTATTATCCTTTATGCTCGAAGTGCACTTAAAAGAAGTGTTTTTTTTTTAATTTTCTTTGTATGAAGTCTCAACAAGTCTTTTCATTTTCTTCATGAGTAAATTACAACCGTGCGAAGTCGGGGCGGATCACTAGTTTCAATATATGTAATTTAATATAAAAAAAATTCTTTTTAAACAACCGACTTCAAACCACCCACTTTACTACATTACACACACACTATACAAAGTATTTAATTTATTGTTGATATTTTAAAAACCGCTTCGATAAAATTTATATGGGACCACCTGGGCACCTTTAAAACAAAAAAAGAATTTTCCAAATCGGTTCAGGCGTCTTCGAGTAATAGGTAACATCATAAAAAAAAATCCGACGAATTGATAACCTCCTCCTTTTTGAAGTCGGTTGATAACCATACCAAAAATTTATGGTGTACGCCATTAACATTTTCATAAAAGTAAAAAATATGAAACCTGCGGGCGTCACTTAAGTCTGATATTTTATCGAAATAGTATATTTCCCTTTTGAAGCCGAAGTATTACACATACAGAAACTATAATATTTTTCCTTTCTTTTGATCCCAATCAGGGATTTTCCATCAAAACATAACGTGTTCGACCTCTTTCAAACACATTCACAGGAATCCCATGGATTCATGGGGAAGCTTTTTAATAATTATACGAAAAATCCTTCATGTTTTTGATTTCATCCTCGTACGCTTGATGTACCTACCTAACAAAATTTGATCGAAAATATTGTTCTGAATTTGAATTACATGAAATAAACAATACATGAAATAAATAATTATGAATATGAATTAAATATTATAGTACCTACCTACACAAATTATATAGATATCAAATTCTTCCCTTTATTGAAATGATCCACTGATCCTGGGTACCAATTGTCTAAAATTTATTCCATTGATCGTATTTGTATTCGTTGGCATTAGCGTCAAAGTAAAATAATCCTTGAGTGTTTCGATTTAAAGTCCAAATTCAGTTGAACCGCTTTAAACATGGAGCATTATGGAGCGTATAGTAGATACCTAAAAGTATAAGAATGCATACACGAAATTGACGTCTAATTCAATGCTGTTATGGTTTATTTTACTTTGATGCTAATGTCATCGAATACGATTACGACCAATGGAATAACTTAGACAATCGCACCACTGATGTGATGAAGTATTTCCATAAATAATTTAATTAATGTTGAAATCCGGTTAATTCATCTTTCAGTCAATATCTTAATAAAATTACCTATGCCAAAAGCCAAAAAATAATAATAAATAAACATAATCCATTTAACTGGTCAATTATATTTAAACTGAAGCATTCTGAAATTGGAGAACGCAATAATGAACAGGCGGTGTTTCGAAGAACTATGGGAATATATCCATTAATTTTAACGGTTAGCTTTTTGCAATTCCAATTAATGAAATCAAAGCGATTATTATATTAAAATATTGCTTGAATCCTTACTAATAAGTATTATGATAATTAATGCAAAATTGAGTTTGTTTCTTGGTTAATCCTTCAATCACGCAGCAACGAAGCAATAGAACGTGCTTTTGTCAAAGGTGTAATTAATGTTTTCTCTATTGGGGAAATACCCAGAGGAATTTTCAGCTTTTATAAAATAACGAAGGTCTGAAACGTTCTGGCTCCCTCTCTATAAGGATTTCGAGAGTGACAAATGCTACTTTTTGTACCGGAAAACCAAAAAAAAAAATATTCCCCGCGAGTTTTCTAATCTTTAACTCTACGTGGACAAGACGCAGGCAAAAGGTAGTGAGCTAGTCCTACTAATCCTGCTTCCTACTTCCTAGTAATATAATAAATGCGAAAGCTTGTGAGGATGGATGGACATTTTGTTACTCCTTCACGCTACAACGAATGAACCGATTAGGCTGAAATGAATAGAGATAGCTCATACTCAGGGTTAACACATAGGCTACATTTTACCTCGGAAAATTAAAGAATAAAAGTCATGTGGACGAAGTCACGGGCATCATTTAGAACTTAGTAGTATTATAATATTTTTATAGTTTTCATCACCATCATCATTATCATTATTATTATCATCAACGTTTTAAAGTTTAGTGAGCCTGGTGCTGCTAAAGAAGATTTCTTGGTCGATCTCTATCACTTTCTTTCACTATCTTTTTGAACTGTTTGTTGAATATTAGGTATGTACCTATGTACATAATATTATAGTATATAATATTAATGTGGAATACCTATACCTGTCTTCACTACTCGTAGCTTTAATAACGACTGGGATTACAACTTAATAGTTAATTACAATATAAAAGCGATCGAAACTGCTTGGATGTTGCAGGCGTGTTACTAAAGGTAACACCTCGTATAACGTGGTTCCATTTATGAGCTTAATTAATTAATATTGTATTAACATGCCGCGTTTCGTGTTAACGGGGCCGCGGCATTATAACGTTATCAAATATTTACTTTATTAAAAACTTATAACGATGTAGATTATTATTGGAATATCCCTGGCTCCGAAGGTCGATTAAATTGTTTAGAGTGCGGACTTCGTTATAAGTTTTGTTTTGGTATACAGTTGCGTTTTGAATTTTATAGACGTATTTTACGCAAAACATCAGCTGTAAAATTTCAGTGTAAAATATTCAAAAGACTAGTTCTTTTCCGTGCTGTCTCATATCTAATTAATCCGCTTAAGGAATTGCTGTTTGTGCTCTGCTATTTTTTTATTATTCAATAAAAGTATAGCCCTTTACTACGATGTTATCCGATGGTAATTGAATGATGATGATAGCGGGCTAACTTGGAAAATGGATGCTTGTATAACCCATAATGCTAATCGGTTTACAAACGCCACCATAGCGGGAAGATTAGGTAATCGCTTGGCGGCACGTCTTTGAGGGTGGGGTGTTAACAAGCCACGGTCAAAGTGGCCCACCAGACCAAATCAGAGAATATTATGGAATTATAATTCCTCCACTGCCATCATCAGGAATCGAACCCGAGACAACAAGACAACAGCACTCCCCACTGCAACAAGGAGATCGTCGAAAAACCTTCAAAAGAAGCAATCTTACGGATGATTCACATTAGACGTAGCGTGTAGAAGCACAGCGGAAATCCAATAAGGAAAATTGAAAAATTTGACTACTCATACTCAGTGTGATAAACTCCGCCGACCGCGTTCCGCGAAATGCACAAGCAGCCCTAAAATATTCCATAATTGTGGCAATCACTAAGCTGTTGTAGCAAAAATTAGGTTCGAAGAACATTACTAATGTCATTGTCTTAAACCTTTTAGGTTACATTTATGCACACGCGTCGTGTTGCACGGTAAACTCAAATATATGGCCAATGAGAGCGTTCATACAGAAGCGTTTGCGTTGAACGCGGCGGCACAGTAGAAATGCGGCGGTGGGCACCAAGGTCACGCGGCGCGTTGCGCGGCGCGTTGCGCGGCGCGTGGTGCGTCGCGTCGCGCAGTTAACTCAAACATATGGCCAATTATGAGAGCGTTCATGCAAAAGCGTTTGCGTTGAACGCGGCGGCGCACGCGGCGGGCACCGTGCAACGCGCCACGTGTGCATAAACGTACCCAAACATTTACCTTTTATGTGAGAAGTCCTCCAATGTGGCGCCACGGAAAGACATTAACAGTCATCATGGCATCACGTACGATGATCGTCGTACGTACTACTCAAAATGCTTCGTTCGTGCTTAGCATGCTATCCGTACTGGGTAGCGTTAATTACAGACTTTATGAGCTCACTATCCTTTCTTTTATTTCACCGGATCCCAGCCCCATATCGAATAAATACGTTTAATATTATCATAGGCTTACTTATCATAAGTAATTGTAATAGTAACTCATCCATTCTAGTCCTATAACTACTACTTGCAGTCTAACAACAACTAACAGCCAACTTACCTGCAGTCACATTCACCTAGAAGTTGCCTCCCTTTCTATGGTCTGGCTCTTTTTCTTTCGTACTACGTTGTTAGCCCTTTGAGTTGGCCCATTGAGTTGGCCCGTCCGGTTGGTACAACGCCGGATATTTGTAGCTACCTAAACTGTGGAGTGTGTCTGGCCTTGTTATACTTCACCCACGCAATCATAATGAAATTTCAACGTATAATATCATAATTTCTATCATATCTACTACAATATGAATATCGTCAATGAGGATTTCTCATACATTCCCATATTATACTTATTCGGCAAACACGAGCAGGATTAATAACTCAAGTGACGATATGAGTATTAAACTCGTATTCAGGACAAATCCACTAATTGTGTCCAAAGTTCGAGGGGCGAGGGCTTTTTAATTAAAACTTATTCAATATTATAGAGTCGGATCCAGTTAGCTCGGTCACTTGGATGGCTCCAACTTTGTTACATTTGGTTGAAACGTTCGCCAATTTTTCTTAATTAGATTAACGAACTCGTCCGAATTAAATTCTTTTTTAGAATTAGATCAACTTCAGCAGAATATTTATTTTTATTCGTTAGGAATATACATAGGTATATGTGCCTCCTTGGTTTTTGCGTCAACAAAAATGAGCTCCATCGTCAAAATATAGTCATGTTTTACTCATAGTTTACAACAGGACCTTGCAGAGATAAGGGCCAGTGAAAGAATTTTTGTCTGCTTGCGACTCATACTAGACTTTGTCACACTTGCATGATTGCAAACCATATCAAATTAGCTAGTCTAGCATGAATTCTTTCAAAAAGTGGCATCCTACAAGCCTCTCAACTATGCAATGCCATTTATGAAGAAAAAATGCTTTAAATACGACTCTCGGCACAGAATATATAATAGTACTACGTACTCTCGGCTAATGGAGCGAGTCATCGCATTGACCGTGCAATAAAAAAAATTTTAATGTTGATAATTTATAATCTGGCGTTCATTATGTGCCCTGTGCTAATTTTGAGAATCCTTGCGGTTGCAAGTACAAATAAGTAATAATTGTTAAATGTGCAAAACATGGAAATTATGAATAAGATGTTGTCATCTACATAACTAAATTTTCTATGAGGCATTGTGAATTGAATCGTACATGAAAAAAGTATAGGTACCAATTTCAAACATAGTTGCTAGTAGTAGTAATGAAAACGTAAATTAAATTAAAGTCAATAGCTTATTATCAAAGAACTCGCCAGCGAGAGCCCGACAGGGGCGATAGGTACCTGGTACAGCCTGCAAGAATCATCCGATCCCCTTTATCCAGGAAGCTTCCAAAGATACAAAATCTCCGAAATTCCGAGCTCACCTTTTGTTCTCGGTTTTCAATTTGTTTTAAATTCGTACACCGAATTTTAGATTGAAAACTTTTCCAACTTTTAAAATCTTCCGTGGCCGAGATAACAACTACCAGTAACCTATTCTCTATTACATAAATATCTGCCCGTGATTCTGAAATATCTGCCTTTTATTAAGCTACAAAAGTTATTTGCACGAAGATCTAGGTAAAAGTGTTTTCAATTCACTTGCTCGAAAAATGCACTTACAAAGGCAGGAAACAGGAGGTGTAAGTTAAAACAGCCCTCGTGCTTTTTTTGCAGGTTTCGTTTTAATTTCGGTAAGTAAATTCACTTCGAAAAAGTTTTAATTTTAAATTCATAATAAACAACACACTATAATAAATATAATTAATCTATGATTAACACTGGAGAGGCTGTTTTCATATTTTTGTATCTATTTTTGGACTTACTTTGACGCCATTTTGGACTTGATTGACGCTATTTCAGCGCTGTAAGCAGTGAAACGAGTGTCTGGAAATAATGATATTGCAAATGGCACACCAACTACTTTAATGTATTAATCTATTCTAGTAAATAGTGAAAGACAACCACACGCGTTAAGAAAAATTACAACAAACTAAACCGCGAACGGTAGTATCTACACGCGGGCTTTTATAGCACCCTTGGTGGGTAGTTTTATTTATTTCTTATACTATGATTTAAATGTAATCATAGATTAATTATAGAGGTCTGTGCACCATTATAATTATACACTCATATAATTATTATATCAAATGTAGCGCGTACAGTGTATACCCTCTCATGTGGCTCCGGCTTACAAACGTCAGCTCGATCGTCGATTGTAATAACCTACTTACCACCCTTATATCACAATGTACTATTCTTAAGTTCTACGTACATTACTTATTAGTTTAGTACCTACTTATCTTGGGGTTTACTCAGTTGCCTTCGAAAAGAAGCCTAAAAGCATGGATAATAAGGAAACCAAACAAAACCAGGCGGTACTATTCAACCGGTGCAAATTAAGATCTTCAGTGCTAATTACTCGCCTTCAAGTTGTTTGCATGCTGGCATTCTTCAGCTGCGGTGGAACGACATAGATGTAAGAAGTAATACCTACTTCATGATATAAGAGAATTTATCTCGAGTGCATCCCATACAAACGAAGTATGATTTTTATTTGAATATTAGACAATCAAATTTAATTATATTTTCAACCGATGAAATAATAAATTTATATTTTTGTTATGTATAACTTTTTGCCGAGTTTGATATTTATTATTACTACTGAAAAATTGTGGTAAACTGTTACATTTCTACCAAAATGTAAATCTTTGATTTCATTATACATTTTCATTTTTAAAGGATAAAAAGGGCAGGTGTAAACGCGTGCGTGCAAAGCGTAAAATCTACATAATTGCAAGAAAAAAACGTCAGTACCTAATGGCTTTAGCATTAAGATTTCTCAAAATAACATGTACAGATGGTGGGTCATTGATCATGCGTGTACGTAATGAACCTAAAGCCCTTTGAAGCCCTATATTTTTCTGTCCGTCATAAGAAATTACTATACTAGAATCCTACCTTTTTGTATTGCATTCCAAAGTAGAATATACAGATATTATTATTTTAACTGCAGATATGTAGGTAAAGTTAGACCTTTGTAAAGTTTTGTAGACCATAACTTGTTGTAAATACTAATCGGCTGATTTAAGTGCTATTAGATACATAATTTTATGTAAGTAGGTATTATTCATAATTTCAGTTGAAGGTACCTAACCTTTCTAATTACGTCTGAAATTACGTAGTAGAAAAGTTAAGTACATATAATATTAGAAAGATTCTGAGAAGAAACCTTAAAGTAGTCTTCCTGATCTTAATTATAGGAGGCTTTCAGGTGAAGTATGTCGGCTAGATTATTATGAAACAAGTAAAAGAAAGTAAATTGCGATAAGTATAACTTCTTTCAGATAATAACACCAACACTATTAAATCAAAACTAGCTGAGAACAAATTGATTCAATAATATATTATGAAATAAATTTTTTCACCTCTTTTAAAAACTTGTTTTGCGGAATAAATTAGTCCCAATCAACTGTACTTGCGAGCTTAATTTTTCTTCAAACACTCAACTTTTAAATTACGACATAATGAAATAATAAACTTTCTTTCATCATTCAGAAAAGAAGTGTTTTCAAAATAAGCTAACAACTAAAGTAGAGACTTATAATCCAGTAAATAGTAATCTTTAACCGTATATTAAGGCTCTCATGTAGAGTTTATATAAAGCATAACTCATCATCATCATCTTCATCATTATCTCAACCCATCGCAAGATGACTACTGGCTATAGGTCACCTATCAGACCGACTATGAAGGCTTTTGGCCACAGTCTATCACGCTACCCAAGCTAATAGGGCCCTACCACCAACGCTTAGAGCAGTATTATTTTAATATTAGTATAGATTAGTTCACCATTAGTTTTGACATATCATCATACAATGTCAACCATAAACGTTGAGAATATTATGAGAAACACATAACTTTTTAAGTAAATCCGAAAAATTAGAGATGCGTGTCTGGGATTCAAACCCTGAAGGTAATCGGTGACTACCTCCAAGGGTTATTATCTTGTATCTTCAAAAATATAGATGAAATTAGTCTTTTTATATTTTTATTGAAGTGTTAGCCTATACTTGAAGGAAATATCCGAATAAATAACACGTAAACTACGGCCGTTCAGAGAATGCGTTCCTGACACGTCGCGATTGAACTGACGACGTAACTTTGTAATGGCGTTGCAGTTACGATAAAAATATTATTGCTGGTTGTTTACCGTTTTAACAATTGATGAGCATTAAAACAACATTATTATATCAATAATCAATTAATGTTATAATTTTGTGCCAAACTGAGTGTCAAATAACTTGGTAAACAATATTTTTCTAAATCTAAACTGCGCTATTACAAGGTTATGTCAACCGGATATTTTTGTTTTGTATGGCAAACTGACAGGTGTCAAAAACGTATTCTCTCGGTGGCCGTACTCTAATAATATAACCTACATCTCTCGGTAATCGCGCCCGAGTGTGTTGACCAGTTTACACCACTGTTGAACTACCTATCAGCGTCTAAATTAGTGATAATTTTATGTATCTAATTTCAATGTGGAAGTATATTCGCTAGATCTATGTCAAGCAGTGGGCGTCTATCGGTTGATAAACGTATTTCATACCTCCTCCATCACGCGTCCATATTCCTTGCAAACTGCAACGCACTGCGGTATCGCAGGCAGGTAAGATAAAGCTCGCAGACGAGACCCGGTGGGGTGGAAAACCGTAAACCACAATGGTACCTTGATGAAGACGATCCCGTCAAATTGTTCTCTAACAGAGGGAGAAATTACTAAATACTCACCTAGTACAGGTACTCATATAGTACAGGTAGATAACCCCAACGGTTACATGTTTAATGGCCGCCAATTAAATGGCCACTGCACTGATCTGTATTGTCACAGTCATTACTGTATTTTGAAACACGTTATGGTCCGGGAGACGGTAACAATAAAATTGCACTTACACGCATATTCAAATTAAGTGCAATTTTAGTGTTACCGGCTCCTCGCCCATTATTGGTACTACGTTCGTTAATTGGTGAAAATCTCTCTGAAAAAAAAATGCGTGAGTGTCGTGGAACTACTCGGTTGGAACGAAGTTAAATGATAAATTTATTGTAAAGTTAATAATAAAATAATAATAAAAATAAATAAAATAAAAAACTATAATCTGAAGTCAGGATTCGAACCCCCGAAACTACAGTTTCACTCCTACGCTCACTCCGCTACTCCGCCGAAGCTTTAATGTAGGTGTGTAATAAACGGAGGCAACAAGTGTCGTGACGGTAACTTCTTACACTTTTTTTCGTCTAGCCTCCATCTGCCAAACCGCCCGAAAATTATCTTTGTTCCAATAACAATTTTCAAAATTAAAACCAATTGACTACTAAATTTAAAACTAAATTGAATCATTTTACTATCTCACCGATGTCACCACAGCGCGGTATAGTACCCAAGATGCTGGGAGCATAAGGGTATCCTTTTGGATACCGAAACTAATTATGACCTAAACTATACTAAACTAAACTTTTGGATCCTAAAATTGAAAAACGTAATATTCATGCAATTGATATTCTATAGTATTGTCAAATCACAAAAATATGTGCACACACGTTTTGCCATTTTCCATTTTCACTACTCGTGATCAGTTTTCACGCAAAAAGGTACACTCGAGGTGCAGACTCCATTATTGTGTGCAAGCCTTTAATCCACAGTACCTTCTAACCTAACAGAACCTGTGATTAGCACAGACGACGTTGATACTTTCAAATCACGTGCAGGGTTGTCTAATGAAACAATTATGTGCCTAGCTTTGTCGGGCGAGGGACGTTGGCGACAGATTACATAATGAAATGGATGTATGTATAGTTACAACTTGCATTTAATTTGCATTTAGAAAAACTTTTCAAGTTTATATTGTTGCAATTGTTGCAAACCTTGTTTGTAGCTGCATATTTGTGCCTTTGGGGTTAAGACTGTGATGCCCGGAGCTAGAATACTTTTTTAAGCAAATTAAGTTATTGAGTCTACCGGAAATTAAAAAGCTGGCAGTTACCTTGACCAAATAAATAAAATTAGTAGGTTATCCAAAGAGATAAAACAGCCTAAAAGAGCGCTAGTTTTGTGTATATGCCGCTCTGCTGTGGTAGGTATGGATGCTAGTTTTAGGTTTAAATTAAAGACTTTAGTTTTAAACTTAAGCTTAGTTCAATATAAATATCCGATAATAATTAAAATTAAAGGTAAAATATCGTAGAGGTTGTTGAAAATTGATTAAAAATCTAAAGATTAAAAACTTCAGAACAACTGGGATCTCAAAGTGTGGACTTTGCCCAATTGTTCTAAAGTTTTATTATTAGTTAGGAACATAAGCTAACAAAAGATAAAAAGGATACCTTCTTTAAAAGGAACGTAAAGTCCCTGAATTTATCACATAATGATGAATGGATTTAAGAATTGCGGACGCAATTTCAATTTTGAATATATCCAGATCATGTGCATATAAATATTGTGATAAATAGTTTTTAAGGTTCCGTACCCAACGGGACCCTATTACTAAGCCTACGCTGTCCGTCCGTCCGTCCGTCCGTCTGTCAGCGGGCTGTATCTCGTAAACCGTAATAGATAGACAGATGAAATTTTCACATATTATGTATTTCTATTGCCGCTATAACAACAAATAATAAAAATTAAATTAAATTAAAAAATTAAATTAAGATATTTCCATGGGTACATGGAAATATTTTTATTTAATTTTTTTTAACGGAACCCTAAAAGAGCGAGGCCCGACTCGCACTTGGCCGATTTTTTATTATGAGAATGTTTTATTTAAAATTTCGTGGCTCCTACGTAGACCAGAAATTTCTTCCAAATACAAAAGCTTTTGCAGCGATATGCATTATAGATACTATTTAGGGAGTGGCACAAAGCCTAGAATTCTCCTGCAGCCACAAAATTTTACTTCAGCATACTAGACATTCTCGGTCCGGGGGTAGTTAATCTCAGTGTAGTGAATATACAGTTTGGAACATGCACAAGATTACTTACTGTTGAAGAGTTTTATAAATATTGTAAAAGTTACGACGGCTCACGGCTGTATTAAACACTGCAGACACTGCCCCCTGTTATGATTTAAGTAAGTAGCTGATGTATCGTAAGACCTCTAGGGTTTTTAGATGGCTAATTGCGCTTGATTTTGGTGGGTCAATTTAGATTTTTTACTCTTTAATTTTCCAATATAAAAAGTCTTCTATGTCCATTTCTAGTATTAAAACTATCCCGTGACATGATTTTGTCATGTGAAATGTAATAGACAGGCAGACTAGGTTACTTCCACGTTCATAATATTAGTAAGTATGTATTAATACATATTATCTTAATAAGTACTGTATTATTATCATACTTCCGCGCGCAAAGCGAACTACGTATATTGACGTGATAACGTCTTATAAATCGATGAACATCGGCTGCACTCACGAAAAAGTGTCACGTTCGGCCTGCGCCTGAGCGCGCAAGCGAAAGCGCGGAACAAGCGATAGAGAGGCACGATCGGGAGCGCCTGCCGCGCCGCCGCCCGCCAGTCATCGTCAATGTTTCTCTATGACGTTATCACGTAAAACTATCGTCCGTAAACCGACTTTGTCTGTAAAGTCTTTTTTCCTGAACTGTATGATTGCTAACCTGCGATTGGTCATGAGTAGGAACTTGTACCTATAAAACAGCTCACGTGAATTATAAATGAACTACCTTAGGCCCGCGGCTCCGTCTCCGTCAAAATTGAAAGAGAATTTATTAACTGGCTTCCAAAGAGAAATCCGTGTAGTACCTATTTCTACTTTGTAACACGATTGTTATGTGAATGTTATCGCTGTTATTCTTCTGTGAATTTTGCCATTTATTTGGTTTAAAATTTCTTTGTTTTTTCTTCGTTTTCTTCTCGCATCGTTTACTCATCCTTGAGGTTCGTGGTTCCCTCGAATGTGTAACATAATATGTTTACGATTTTGTACCATTTATTGTATTTCACTTCCATTTTTCAAGCATAAATGGGGGCGAAAGCCTTACTTATACGTGCTTATACCTAAGGGATTAGGCCTGTCGCTAAGGGATTTAGCGTGCCGATACGATGTCAGTTTTTACTATGCTGATAGGTATAATAAAAACTGCTATACCCCTTCCAGATTAGCCCGCTTCCTTCTTAAACCATATCATCAGTTGCCACCAGGTGAGATCGATATCAAGGAGATATCAAAATCAAACTTACAGATGAATTAAAAAAACTCCAGCGCTAATTAATCCTGGGATTATCTAGCCTTGCTGACAATTTAGGCTTTTGCCTACATAGTTAGTACGTCAAACAGTCTAGTGTATTGTAAAACTAAACTAGTTTAACACAAGTTATTAGAGTACATGAAAATTGCATTTTAATAGCACCCTAACCGCCATGTGGCGTAATCCGCGGGTCATGACTTGAAAGACTACAGTACAAGTATACACGCAGACCTAGCAAGATGTAGACAGCGCATGTTGTAGTTATTTTATTTTTATAAGCTTTATAAATAGATAGTAGTCTTAGCCCAAAAAATTCTAGCCTTACCCCACGACTGCATCCGCTTCGGAAACTCTTTATTTTTTCGGAATAAAAAGGAGATTGTCCAATAGGGCTAACATGCGCGCCACGAAAAAATTTTGTCTACCTGTTTTCTCGTGATATCCGTTTGAGATTTACGAGTAAATGAGTAGACAAAATTTTAGTAAAAATGTTAAAAGTTATAAAAAAATTTGCATATTATTATAAATTCACAGGAATTGAAATTAATAAATATTAACACTTTAATTTTTATTATTTTGTACTTCCTGTTTTCTAGGAAAACCTTTATTCGAGAATTCATTGAGCTCTATTTTGAAGTAAGCTGAGTATCCATTAAATTAGCTTTTATATTAAATTTAATGCTCTTTTGTTTCTTTAGTTCTAAACTGTCCGACATATTTTATGAATAAATATCTCCGTTACTAATAACCATAGTAGTACTTAATTATAATAAATATAATATTTAGAGTAGAGAGAGAAGAGAAGTTATTTTGAGAAAAAATTAGTTGTCTGTAAAGTCGGTTTACGGACGATAGTTTTACGTGATAACGTCATTAAGAAACATTGATAAAGAATTGCATACTTTTATGAATTGAATTGAATTATTATCACTGAATTATCATTATTTTGCATAATACAAAGAAGAAGTTAATTGAAAATTAGAACTTTTTCGATAAATTAACATTTATTTACACTCGTTAATTCAAATATTTTTTTACTTAAATTATACAGATTCACAAGCCAACGCTTGGGCCGATCGTGCCTCTCTAGCCTCGTGCCTCTAGCCTCTCGTGCCTGATAGCCTAGTGACATAAGTATTAAGCAGTGATAGCCTAGTGGTTAGGACTATGTTCTATTCGGGGAGTCGCAGGTTCGATCCCGGGTAGGTGTGTGAAGTCCGTCAATTCGCATTTGGCCAGCGTGGTGGACTATGGCCTATAACCTTTCTCTGAGAGGAGACCTGCGCTCAGTAGTGAACCGTTGATGGGTTGCTAATGATGATGATGATGACATATAAAATAACAGCTGTAACTCAAATGTAGAATAATACATTTGAGTAAAAGCTGTAATTTTTGACAGTTCTATTAGTTCCCAGCTCTACACACAGGGTAATAATGAAATGTCTGTAAGGAAGGTGTCTTATGAATACTGACTACCACCCCATGTAGCGATTTAACTTGTCAGAGGAGTAACAAATGAAGAGAGAAGCTTCGGGGAGATAATCCTTCCTTCAACATTTAATTATTATACTCGTCAATTTGAGGGATGATTTTGCAGATCACAATAATTACGCAAGTCTCGTATGCTCCTTGTATTGGGTTAACGGAGTATGGATATTAGGGTCGGGTTTATGCGTATCTACTTTAATCAGAGAGGTGCTATACTGATGGTATGCCTGCTAGACACGATATCTTTGATATCAAGGAAAAGTTTTAAAAACTGTAGCCCGACTACAAACAAATCTTATAGATTTTTTACGTATAAAATATAAACTATGTTACTCGGACCATAATTTCGAAACGATTGACACCTCATTCACCAAAATCTCAGCAGTTTAGGCGCTACGGTGGAGCATACGTAAATACAAACATGCAAATATATTTGTACATAATTATGTACATAGAATGCTAAAATCATAATCGTTCCTTTTGGCTTTGCCGTAGCAGGGTAAAAATGGGCTTAAACTGACTCACTTGCTCATGGTCAAATATTCGGAGGTATTCAATTTTGTCCCTATGGGGATTGGAGAATACCTACTGCTGGCTGGCCAGAATGCCCATTACAGCGTCACTACATGGGGTGGTGAATGCAATGTGGCGAAGCTCCTCCCGGGAATTTAAGTTTCCTCGAAGAAATTAGGGGAAAACGTCTTTCTAAGGGCGCTTCCTGTGAGGCTCGGATCTGCTTGATCTGATGATGACGTTGTTGGGGCAAATTGGTTTATTAAACTTAATTAGCCCTTACGCTAGCGTGACCGTGGTAAGGGCGTTTTTCCACGAGCCACCGCTTGGTAGATTGCGGTGACGACTCCGAGTGCATTATGTTTCTATGGACCATTTACTCATTCAACGACACCCCATAGAGATAGAAATATATGCCGCTCGGACTCGTCACCGCAATTTATCGTGCCGTGCGGTAGCCGTGGAACAACGGCGTAAGGATCCTCGCCCAGGTGTCGTTGAAAAACGGGAACCTCGTCCTCGCCAGCAAAATTCAAAAAATTCAAAATTATTTATTTCACGTAGGCCAACCTGTGGCTCTTATGACAAGTCATGATTCTACCACCGTTTCGGAAAGCGGATTCTACTGAGAAGAGCCGGCAAGAAACTCTGCAGTTGCTCTTTTCAAAATAATCATTTTACAATATTATTATGAAGCATTGTAATAAGTGTTTTATACTATCTTGTGGGCAGCTGGATGCCAAGCCGATTTAACCTATGCAACTTTGTTAGAATAAAATATAATATTTCCACAATAAGGGGAAGTTCCAAAAAAAAAAGGACTACTGAAGGCATCTATCATCTGGGTTGCGCTTAGACCATTCAATCCAATTGCGGTCCGAGATGTAGCTTGATGGCTCTTTCACTGCCGCGTTACGAATATAGATACGATAGGTATGACTGATCTTTACATAAAAATTTGTGGGAAAAAAGCGAATAAAGATTGAATACACACAAGTTATAATAACACAAATAAGAGACAGGAATAAAAAATATTTATGTGGGTATTTGTTTTTTCTCTTGTTTTCTAAGAGGGACTTTATTTTTTCATTTTATGCTTTGAAAATACGAGTTTAATGAAAATAATAACTATTTCATTTTATGTTCTCTATTTCGTTATTATAATATTTTATGATTTCTTTGACGTAAATTATTTTACAAGGTTTTAATTCTATGAAAATTCTACCCCACTTCGTAGCCTGAAACGTTAAAAGTGTAGTTAATTAAAATTCCGGGGAAAATGTGATGAAAAATGCTTTTTTAGGATAAATTAAAAACAAAGAGAAAATCTTTGAGGCTTTTAAAATATAAATAAAAACTGTGGAAATATTTTAATAGGTCTTTATTAATTATTGTGTCTGTTTTTTTTATAAATGGTTCTGTTTTTTGCGACGATACCTCATTAGTAGGTACGGTGCGGAAATTTTCATAACCTAGGTACTCGCGGCTTAATTCCTGGTTTACAAGAGATGATCTTAAACATTAGAATTTCTATCTATCTAGAAAGTACTTAATTAATGAAGACATGAACTCAATTGCACACTACTAAACTCAACTAACGAAAAATATTTTAGTAAAAAAAATATTCCTCCTCAAACTGCTGGACAAAGGTCTCTTGCATGGACTTGCACAGGTCTCGGGCTTGTGCCGCCTGAATCCAGCGGCTCCCTGCAAGTCGTTTGAAGTCGTCGGTCGACTAGTGGGAATCTGCCAAACTGCGCTTCCCGGTGCGGCCACTCCAGCACTTTGGGACGACTCAACGACCATCAGCTCTTCGAACTATGTGCCCAGCCCATTTCCACTTCAGTTTCGCGACTCGCTGACTAATAAAAATTAACAATACTAATAAAAAGTATTATAATAAAAATATTACAAGTCATGGTCTTTTATATATCTCTGATGCTCAGGAATTATTGACACTTTTTCAGTCTCCAAAACAAACGGTTGCCATAATAAATGAATTCTTTGTCAATATGGGTAAGAATTTAGCAGAAAATATTGAGTTAACAACTTCGAGATTAATACCCCATTCACAACAGTTTCCCCCTCCACCTTCCTCATCCTTTGTTTTGCTCGGAACTGATCTAGATGAAATAGTAAGACTAATAAACTCTCTTAAAAATACTAACTCTACAGGTCTGGACAATATATCTGCGAAAATAATTAAGCAGAATAAGGAGATTTTTGCGGGTTTGTTGTGTCATATTTGTAATTTGGCTTTCTCTCATGGTGAATTCCCTAATTCATTCAAAAAATCAGTAATAACTCCAGTTTTTAAGAATGGTGACAGAAAAGTAATAAGTAACTACAGGCCAATTTCAATCTTACCCACTTTTTCCAAAATTTTAGAGCGTATAATGAATGACAGATTGGTAAAATATTTGGAATCAAATAATATACTTTCATCAAATCAGTGCGGTTTTCGCAAATCTAAATCCACTTCTGATGCGGTATCTAACTTAACAAATACTATCGCTCAAAACTTAGATCGTGGAATGAAGTGCATATCAATATTTCTAGACCTCGCCAAGGCCTTTGACACTGTGTCCATCCCTCTGCTTCTAAAAAAGCTGGAACAGATAGGAATACGTGGTATACAGCTAAAACTGTTCCAGGACTATTTAAGCTATCGAACGCAGTGTGTTAGAATTGGTGAGCATGTAAGTTCATCACTACCAGTTGTTCACGGAGTTCCACAAGGAAGCATTTTAGGTCCAACCCTCTTTCTGATTTACATTAATCAACTTTGCAATTTGGAATTGATTAATGGAAAAATTATAACATTTGCGGATGACACTACACTTTTATTCTGGGGTCCTAATTGGGAAACTGCTTTCCACAATGCCCAAAAAGGTTTTAATCTAGTCATGTCCTGGTTGCATAGTAATCTCTTAAGCATTAATACTGGGAAAACTAAATACTTAACTTTCTCCATTTCCCGGCACACACAACCTTGTCTAGACAGCTTTAACATTAAACAACACAAACAAAACACATTCTATTTTATGTCCCGTTCTTAGTTCAGTAAGTACATGCAATTGTCCTAATTTAGAAAGACCTGACTGTATAAAATATCTAGGCGTCATCATTGACTATCAACTCTCATTTGATAATCACATAAATATTCTAGCAAATAGAATTCGTAAACTCATAGCTATTTTTAAAAATATCCGCCATGTTGCCGATGAAAAAATATTGAGAATGTTGTACCACACCTTATGTGAATCTTTATTGACATATTGCATTGATAGTTGGGGAGGTGCGGCGAAGACGCGTCTCCTCAAATTGGAGCGGGCACAAAGGGCGGTTCTTAAGGTCAGCTCTTTTCTACCCTACAGATATCCTACTTCATCCCTCTATAAGGAAAGTAAACTACTCACAGTGAGACAATTATTTATTCAAAAAATAATTTTGAAACAACATAAAATCGTAGACCCGGCAAACATACAGAAATTAAAAGATAAACGACGGAAACATTCAGTATGTAATATTCCTAATCATAGCACAGTTTTCTCTAAAAGATTTTCCTCTTTTCTAGGTAGATTTTATATAATAAAGCCAACAAAGCTCTCACCATTGACTCACAATCGTCCTATCAATGTAAAAAACTCATCAATAACTGGCTTCTTTCGCATAATTATGATAGCACGGAAGAGTTGCTGATGGTTCATAAATAGCCAATATCATTACAAATTCTTTGTATATGTAATATTAATATTAGGTACTTTATTTCAGTATGTATACGCGTGTCATATATATCCACCATCCGTCCATCCACACACACACACACACACACACACGCACACACACACACACACACACACACACACACACACACACACACACACACACACACGCACGCGCACACACACACACGATACACACACACACACACACACACACACACACACACACACACACATAAACACACACACACACACACACACACACACACAAAATAAGCATGTTTTATTTTAAGAAGTTTTAAACTAATTATTATTATGAATGCTTTTTATATTAGACCTAAGAATGTTTGTATGCTTCACTATATCGGGGAAAACACTGGCAGCTATCATACGAGTATATAAACTCAGTTTAGCTGCCAGGGCCGCATATCTATCTTTACTCTGGCATTACGTTTACTGTTTATAATGTACATTCTTTTTTGTGGCAAATAAATCATTATTATTATTATACACTGTAGTCTTTGGTCAAGACTCAAGACTTTTAATCTTATTTTTAAGACATACCTATTTAAGTACATAAGATTATAAAGCTATACGATTATATAGTCGTATAATCAAATACATTCTTAATTATTTTAAGGTATTATTTTATTCGACATGTTCCAGATTTCGAACTCATTACTTAGTCGAATCTTTTGTGAATAAGATACGATACGTTTGATCTACAAAAGCTTTGAATTTCTTAACTCAATTCCGAATTTGGACTTTCGACAGTTACATAAAGTAACATTTTCAATGTAAACATTTTATCTAACATATTATTTAATGTAAGTAGGTAGCTTAAAGTATAAGTAATAAGTTAATTTGATATTATTGCATGAAAAAGTCCATAATACCTATCATAAATGCGAAAGTAATTTGCTTTTGGTTTGTCCTTCAAACACGCAGCAAATTTATACTGGATCTGCATGATTGTTTCCGTGAGTATAGCTTTAGGTTGAGGTTATCCATGAAAAACAAGATTTTTAGAAAATTTTCATCTAATTATATTTATATAATAATATGTAATTAAAACTCTTGACTGCCTCGTTGGTCTAGTGGTTAGTTTGTTCATCTGCGGATAACGAGATCCCGAGTTCGGTTCCCGGGTCGGGCCGTTAAAAAAATGTATTGGGTTTTTCTGCCAAAGAAATTCTCAGTACTAGCCTGGAGTTAGGAAGAGTTAGCCTCGGAGAGCACGTTAAGCCGTCGGTCCTGCGCCTGATCTTTCTCCGGTCGTGTCGGATTTCCGTCTCATCGGACTATTACAGTGAGGGAATATAGAATGTATATGTGTTTGCGCACACACTTGTGCACTATAATATCTCCCACGCAGATGCCTGATCTCTGAGGAGGTTGGCCGCCGTGATCGGACTCGGTCGGTAGGACATTATTATTATTAATTTAAAATCTATCAAACTAGGTAATTGAATTAATTTAGAGTACCAACTGATCGGTATATTTTGTAGGCATCAGTGAATAGCCACAGTTGTTCTTTTTATTAAAATAGATAACTCTTTCCAACAAATTGTCACGTTAATTAGTCGAATTTCGTTCCGCTTCACAATTAATCCACGATTATACCTCAGTATAGCATTTAATTAAAACCCAGACTAATTTAGACTGCGCTTTAATTTTGTTTTACATATATATAATTATGGATTATGTTGCTTTTACGAGCATAAACAATAAATCTGTGTACTTTTTTATTCAGTAGCTATTTATCATTACTTTAAGCTATGTTTGGATTGTAAAAATGATGACATGAAGCAAATACCAGGATGAAGAAAAAGAAAAATAAATTATTAAAAGTACTTATGGCAATGGTCCAAGATCCCAGTGCCGCCAGACCTAAGTTATTTTCTCAGCAATTATTTGTGTACGATAGAGTACTGTTCTAATGTCCTTTCAGTATATGCGTACCAGCTAGATTGTGCCGACGGCCAATTTCCAGATACCAGGTGCTAAAGGTAGGTAAAAACTAGAATAACTTATCTTAAATTCTCAGGGCTGATTTTCATATATGTTTTAAAGAATATTGTAAAAATTAATAAATTAATACTGCCAGACGCTTACCGCCGGCGGTTACTTTAGCCAGACGCTTTGAAGCTCCCAAAAAAATATATAATTTAAGTTAACTTATATTCTCAGTTCTGATTTTTATACATGATACTCAGGGAACTATTGTGATATTATCTGTAAGCTGCCAGACCTATTGGAAGGGTCAATCATCCCCCCAGACACACATTATGCGTCCCCATATGTATGAGCGCTACAACATGATTCACTTGTTTAAGTGTGTGAGAGATGCATACTATAATATTATAAATGCGAAAGTGTGTTTGTTGGTTTGTCCTTCAATTACTCTGCAACAGAGCTACGGATCGACGTCATTTTTTGCCTGGGTATAGCTTGCAGAAGATATTGCAATAGTTCTCTCTCTCTAGATCCTAAGCTATACCCAGGCAAAAAATCACGTCGATCCATAGCTCTGTTGCAGAGTGATTGAAGGACAAACCACGAACACACTTTGGCATTTATAATATTATAGTATGATGATATTATCTCTCACACACTTAAACAAGTGAATCATGTTCTAGCGCTCATACATATGGGGACGCATAATGTGTGTCTGGGGGGATGTTTGACCCTTCCAATAGGTCTGGCAGCTTACAGATAATATCGCAATAGTTCCCTGAGTATCATGTATAAAAATCAGAACTGAGAATATAAGTTATCTTAAATTATATATTTTTTTGGGACCTTCAAAGCGTCTGGCTAAAGTAACCGCCGGCGGTAAGCGTCTGGCAGTATTAATTTATTAATTTTTACAATATTCTTTAAAACATATATGAAAATCAGCCCTGAGAATTTAAGATAAGTTATTCTAGTTTTTACCTACCTTTAGCACCTGGTATCTGGAAATTGGCCGTCGGCACAATCTAGCTGGTACGCATATACTGAAAGAACATTCGAACAGTACTCTATCGTACACAAATAATTGCTGAGAAAATAACTTAGGTCTGGCGGCACTGGGATCTTGCTCTACAACTTTTTTAATATCATCAACCAACATATTTCACTTTTTCAGGGGTGATACTGGATACATCAGACAAAGCGAGAGCGACCAATGTAACAAAGATTCAGTTAAGCTCACGTGATTTCGACAAAACAAATCTAGTCGCAATTTTTAATTTTCGATAGCCCCAAGGCGGCTCAAACAACCATTGGAATAATACCTACAATGTTCTTTTTTTAAATTTTTTTTAGTTCTCTATGTCACAAAATGTTAGCGATTTTGTCTTTTTATCGCACATGAATAAGGGCCTGTTTCACCACTCACTGATAAAGTGCCGCATAGCCTATCCACAACTTGTCTGAAAGATAGCGTACAAATTTCTGTTTCACAAGTGTCCGTTAAGACAATCTATCAGATAAACTCTGATAATCTAAAAAATATCAGACAAATTGATCTAACAACTATTTTATCTGTTAGATATAAAGTATATCAGACACTTTTTACATCCACGTGGATTTTTTAAAACTAAATCCATGTGGATATAGTCGCGAGCATCATCTAGTAAGTAATAATGATGTTTCCTGTAAAATAAAACTCGCTACCTCCCATGACTTATACCGCAGAATGAGAATCAAACAAAACACGAGGTAACGTATCCAAACTGCTAACTTTATTTTAACATTTTTTAAGCTTTCTTCCTTTATAAGCTCAGCTGGGCTCACCTGATTGCCCCCGGGCAACCCTTTTGTGTATAACAGTACGTAATAAAGTGGCAAATCAAGGGTTTACTGTGGATTCACAACGTATTTAGGGCCAGGACAGCCATATTTTTTTAATCATTCCACTTTAAGCCCCATTTTTTGCATCATAAATCCAAGATCAGAAAAAATAAAAATTAAGTGGCACTCGGGGACTGCCGCGGTAAAGCTATTGTTTAGCATTTTTTATCAACTTATGCAATTATAATATTTATGCAATATTTTTTTTTGCATAATAAAAATTATGCAAAAAAATAATTAAAAAACAAACAAACAAGACAAGCGCACTGTCACTACTTCGCGAGTGAGATTCGAACCTGCGACATCATACACCATACGGTAAAGAAAGCGGCCGCTCGCCCACTGCGCCAAACGGAGCTACTTGTGAACCTCTAAAATGTTGAACGCTTACTGAACGACGGTGTTAGGTTTATTTTCGTTACGGAATTTCTTGATTCGGTCGCCGCGCTCAAACTGTTTGTCCTAGTTCAAAGCCCGCGATAAAAGCTATGCAATAGCTTAAAACCTTGAATGATTTTTCTGCGTTGAATTTTGTATATCACACGGTGCGATGACCACGATGGATTGCGGATTCGCTGCGTTACTTCTGCGGTACCAAAGCGGCATCATACACAGGAAAACCTTTTGTATACCCACAGAAATATATCAATTTAGAACAGAAAATTGGATGAGGCAAGCGTCCCAATAATTTTCAATATAGTGCAAGAACTTTCAAATAAAATTAAAATAAATATAAAAGCTTAGAACTTACTCTCAAAAAAGAAGGCATTTCCTTTTACAATGAAGTGTTTATTTTCGTCAGAAATAATATTTTCAAACGACCTTGTCCGGAAATCCTTAGTAAAACTGGTGTTCACTGCTCTATATATCGATATATTTTTGCGGTACAAATACAAAAGCGCTGGAAAGCCGAAATGACTCGTTGCGTCACCGTATGGTATCGCTTTCGGCATAACGTAAAAGCTGCTTTTGGGCAAAGAAGTGGGTACTACATTTATATCAGTGCTTCTGGGCCTTAGAAAGTATCTAAGGTCCATAATATCTATAAATCTTAGGGTTTTTAATAAATGTAATGAGTTTCTTGTTTCTACGGTTGCCACCACGCCAATCGTTAATCATTAAAATTAATTTCACCCCATATTCTGCTAAGCGTCCCTTATTCATTCCGTTTCCTTAATTAAGCAATCTGTTTACAAGGAGCCAATTAATTGGTGTTCTCATTGTTCAATACGAATTTAATAAACTCTGCAAAATGTCTAGAGCGTTTCCGAAACCTTTTAATTTTATTACTCTCGCAGTTACCAATCATTGTTTGATTCAAAACTCGTGGAGGAAAGTTATGTAATTCAGGTTATATTATAGTTATTTGCCTTCTTTCATTTTAACTTAATAATTTTTGATGACGTTAACTCGAGTCTACACAATGTTATTGTAACTTCCAGTTTTTGTTGGTGTTCATAAAGTTTTTTTGGTATGATAGAGTTTTTTGGGTGTAAAAGAATTAAATAAAACAAATTCTTAAAACAAACAAATAATTTATGGAATAAACTAAAATCTAAGTTAAATTACTTCCTAAATTAATATACTAGGAGCCCCAACACAAGCGGAGTGACTCACCTGTTGGTAGCGTTGCACTGCTGTACAAACTAACAAAAATCTAATTTATATTGTGTGACTAGCTACTGTACTGTACTGTACTGTACTAACTACGTACTGTTAATGTATAGCTTACCAATAAAGATTTTTCTATTGTATTCTAAAATAAAAAAATAGTTTAATCTAAAACCCCGTCGTCCATCGATGTCACCGCAACGCCGTAAGGCTGAAATAAGACGGTGCCTCATTCATCGTTCATTTTTGTGCATATTTTTTTCGAAAATGATCCCTAAGGCTCTTTGCCTTAAGGGTGAATTTAGATGGATGGCTTACCGATTACCCTCGAAAATGAAAGCAAAAATCTCGAAAAATTAACCGTAGAAAATTCACCCTTAGGGCTAATTAAGACGGTTCATTTTCGCAAAAATGTTTGCAAAGATGAACAATGAACGAGGCACCATCTAAGGCGTTTAAATATTCTAATTAGAATTCATGAGACAAAATCTAACTTTCCTATTACATTTTTTTGTTATACTTCAGATATCCTAGCTTATATGAACGACTGTTAACGTTGGCAATATTTAGGTACATAATAACAAACTCTACAAAACTTTTTCATTTAGGTATCTACTTTTATTTTAGCAAAATTGTTACATTACAGCTGACGCGAGTAACTAGAGTTATAGGCGTAATATTTTGTCTACAAAACAGTGAAAAACATTTAGTGCATGGTAGGTAAACATACACTATACAAGATAACCTAATTCAGTGCGCTAGGTGTTTCTACCAAAGCAACGTAAAATTGTCTACGATTATCCGCAGGCATTTTTTCCAGTCGCATGCGAACGGGTCATTTATAACGCGGTGGGTGAGAGCCCTTAATAGGCTGACGACAGACAAATGTCAGCGCTATTATTTGCCTACGTGAGCGCCTAGCGCTGTTTTCACGTGAACCTTTGATTTAGAACTATTTAATTATGGAGATAATGTGACTGCAGGGACGTACAAATTGTAAACTTCTTCTTCATCAACCGATTGACGTCCACCGTCGAACAAAGGTCTCTTGCATGGACTTTCACAGATCTCGGTCTTGCACCGCCTGTATCCATAGGCTCCCTGAGACTCACCTGATGTCGTGCTCCATCTAGTTGTAAACTTAGGTTTTTTAAAATCCCATGGGATTTTCTTGACATTCCGGAATATCGCGTACTAATTTGTTAAATCCTTGGTGCGGCATAGTTACATGTTATATCTCTATATATATAAAAGAAAGTGGTGTTAGTTACACTATTTATAACTCAAGAACGGATGGACCGATTTGGCTGAAAATTGGTGGAGAGGTAGCTTAGAACCAGGAGACGGACATAGGATACTTTTTATCCCGTTCGACCGCGTTTCCGTCAAGTCACTATAAAACGTGGTATAACAAAAACGCATCTGACATGGAATAACAAAACGAAAATGACAGTGGAATAACAAAACGTAAATGACAGCTAAACGTAATTTTGTCTTTGGTTAAGTATGGTAAAAAATTTGACAATTATAAAAAGTGTTATAATAAAGCATTACTGATATTATAAATGCGAAAGTGTGTTTGTTTGTTGATTTGTCCTTCAATCACGTCGCAACAGAACAGCGGATTGATGCGATTTTTTGCATGGGTATAGTAATGGATGTAGTAGTGGTTCCTCAGACCGGGAGAGCTACTTTTTATCTCGGATAATGAGAGTTCCCGCGGGATTTTTAAAAACTAAATCCATGCGGACGAAGTCGCGGGCATCAGCTAGTATATATATAAAAGAAAGTGGTGTTAGTTACACTATTTATAACTCAAGAACGGATGAACCGATTTGGCTCAAAATTGGTGGAGAGGTAGCTTAGAACCAGGAGACGGACATAGGATACTTTTTATCCCGTTCGACCGCGTTTCCGTCAAGTCAATATAAAACCTGTTATAACAAAAATGCATCTGACATGGAATAAAAAAATCGAAAATGACAGTGGAAGAACAAAACGTAAATGACAGCTAAACGTAATTTTGTATTTGGTTAATTTAAAAACAATTATAAAAATTATAGTTTAACGTAATTGATAATATCATCAGTAATATGTTTTCTCTTTGAATCATCATTAACAATGCCGCGAGCAAGACGATCAAATGTTTCCTGCTACAAAGCATAGTACAAAGCTACGGATTGACGTGATTTATTGGATAGGTATAGTTGAGAACCTGGAGGGTGACAAAGATTTCCCGCGGGATGTTATGAACTAAATCCACGCAGACGAAGTCGCGGGCATCAGCTAGTATACAATAAAAAAATGGCATCGCTGTGAAATAAATGGACATCATGAGATGATGACCGAGTCGCAGGCAGTAACTAGACACGTCATTAGCGTCAAAAAAAGCTTGAACTTTAAAGTACAGACCTAAGTCCAGATATGGGAATCTATTAGTTTACAACATTAGAATTGAATACCTATAGAATATTATATAATTTATTCAAACCATCATCAACATCATCAACCCATCAACGGGCTCACTCCGGAGCGCAGGTCTCCTCTCAGAGAAGGGTAATAGGCCATAGGACTTCACCCACCTTCGAGAACATTATGAAGAACTCTTAGGTATGCAGGTTTCATCACAATGTTTACCTTCACCGTTGAAACAAGGTGCGTGCCCGTGATCGAACCTGCGACCCCCCTCCCGAATAGGAAACCACACTCCTAACCACTAGTCTATCACACATCGTCTCCTTGTCCTTGTCCCACGTTATGTGGGGTCGGCACAACATGTCTTGTAAGCCATGTTGTAAGTGATTCGGCATGAAATTTATCACTAGTCTATCACTGTTTTATTCAAATAAACTTTTACAAAGTGCTTTCGAATCATATTACTACTCGATGGTGCCCGCGATTTCGTCCGGGATAAAAAGTAGCCTATGTCACTCTCCAGGTCCTCAACAATACCTACTCATGCAAAAATCCTGTATGTAGTTATGTTGCAGCGTGATTGAAGGACAAACCAACAAACCAACAAACAAACACACTTTCGCATTTATAATATTAGTAGGTAGGATTTGTGTCAAAAATTCGACTACATTGATTTCTAACGCTTTTAATAAAACTAGTGGTTCGCCCCGAACTGAGACCTCGCGGTATCCCATAATTTCCATAAGGTAGTTTTAACTATATTATATTGTAATTAAAACGCGCCGAATCTGATGACGTCAATCGTCATCTGCTTTCGTGGATGGGATGCGTATTTACAATATTAAAGACAGCGCCATCTATTATCAGTATAGTGAAGTTTTGTTAAAAACATTGATGCCCATTAAAACTTAAATAATTTCGTTTCTTTATAATATTTATCTAATTTTAGTATTTGTTGTTCAAGTACAGGATACAAGTGAAGTAAGAAAATAAGTAGACCTTGAAAATATATAGCCAATTTTCTCAGAGAGCGTCTTCAAGCGAGCGTATTAAATCGCCACTTTGAAAGCCCCCCATTTCGTCAATTTTAGGAAAAAAAATTAAAAAAAAACGTTTGTACTCTGTTACAAATTGTCTTTAAAATGATACACATAAAATCTATGAATAGCAAAAAAAAAATTTTTACTTTGCATTCGCTTCTATGAGAGCCCCCCTGAAATAAAGATTTTTATAACTTTTTAAGCCATTTTCGGCTGGAGGCCATCGGTTTACATATTATATCTAAATTTGAAGTAATTACGTTCAGTAATTCAAAAGTTATAAGGCTCTGACAGACGGACGGACGGACGGACGGACGGACAAGTGCAAATCGCTCTAGTAAACTCAGAGACCTCGCTTCGCTCGGTCAAATAAAGAGATGTTTGTTTGATATTTAATGCATTTATGTACCTAGTCTATATGTTATAATTATTGTTTACTGAATTTTTGCATGACATTGTACCTACGGCAATTTGTGGCGATACATACTAGTTATCAATTATACTGATATTATGTACATGCCCACATGCGAATAAAGGATTAAAAAGACACAGCCATGTTAAATAGGCATGATTAGATTAATATTTCCCTTTCCCTTCTAAGTTTATAGAGTAAAGCTTGTTTTAGGAGTGGGTACGATAAGTGACCAAGACTTTGTACCATTTTTTGTCACCGTAGACGTTGCTTTATTACCTACCTAACCATTCTCATTTTGAGAAAAGAGTACCTAGGTAAAAAACGCGTGCCGGAGAATTTGATGATGTTGAAGATTAATCGTTACTATATTGAGGTTTCGAATTTTATTGGCTTGCGAAGTGAACGTGGCACTTTAAATCTAGGTATTGAATTTTTTTTCTCTATTAGGTAGTTAAGTACTCGTAATTTTAAACTTAATATGCAACGATGTACTAGTTTTTATTACGATGTTTTCTTTCGCTGAAACATGCGTGTTGTATTGTAAACACGTCATATTAGCTATTCGCGAGAATTTTTAGATTGCATGCACGTTGGTCGTTCATAATTCGTTGAATGAAACACTTTTTAGGCCGACGACAGCTTATATCACAAAGCGTGTTTTTACAGGTAGGTAATGCTAGCATCCATCCATAAATCCATCCATCATCCATCTATCCTCACAAACTTTCACATTTGTATTAGTAGGATTGTGTAGGATTTATTTTATGTTGCAAAATTAAAATGCAAGTGCAAGTTGAAATTAACCATACAATGTAATGTAAAAATAAACTACTAGAATAATTATTATTATAATAATAGAGTCTCAACTTTATAATGGTCATGAACAATAAAATTTCATGCGTTCAACGTACATAATATGGGTGTGAAATCAACTTTGACTGCTGGGTTGCCCGCTACTTACATAGCTTTTTAAATAAAATTTTAATAATACGTAAGAGAATCACTGCCACTAATGATTTATAAGTATAATTTATTAATTTACCTAATTTAGCGAAAATAATACAGACCTATAAATAACACTCTTAGAACAAGTATAAGCTAAGTAGAGTTGAATCCGAATCGCGTGCTCATATTTAATCCAGTTTAACCTATAAAATATACTGACTCTTTGCTAAGCCAATTAAGGTGATCTACGGCCTTCGGGTTGATATTAAGTATTTATGGCCCATTGTTTCATTAAACCCTCGAAAGTGTTGCAACTAATGAAGTGAATATTAACGTCTTTTATTTACGTTAATTTGTTTATACAATACAGGTAGATCCATGCTACACCATATAAATATACCTATCAGATGTAGACTTAACTTTCAATTTGTGATACGTTTTTACGTCAGTGATACGTACAAAAATAGGGCGTAAGCGATCGTAAACTGACAAGCATTGAGCTTTCCTAAAAATCTTTCTGACAGCACACAAAATACTTACTAATAAGAGTGAAAAAAATTTAGGTACTATAATACTAATTATGAACTGTCAGTCGTCATGAATATCCAAGAAAATTTTTACTACGTTCTCATCCTTGTTACGAGCCTATAATCAGTCAGAAAGCCTTGACACAAAGCTACGGGAAAATACCAGACATTTTTTAAAAATCTTACTGGTAGCACAACAAAGAGTAACGAAAGTAAGAAAAATTTACTTGTAAGTATCTAATATGCTGTCAGTCATCAAGAATATCCAAAAACATTTCAATTGGGTAGATTTTTATGGGACTTCACATAGAGTAGGTACATTATTTTTGATTGAAGTAAATACTAGTAAGTAATTTTAAATATTTTTTAATGTTTGATAATTTGCACATCCCTCTAACTATTTATTTATAAAAGTGTTAAAATCTGAATCATTATGTATAGCAGTTAAATATAAACAGAGTAACTTTATAGTATTATTTCACTCTAATCGGTGAAACCATTATCGTTCCAAATTCTTTGATGTTGGAATTAGTGTGGCGTGTGTAATTTTAGACAAAAATGTTAAAATCCACATCGGTTGTTGTTCACGTTACAATCTGGCCAACATTTTAGTCTACCTTATACTGACTCTCTTTTAATTGTATTGGAAATTATAGAGCACGAAATTATAAAGATAATTTATAAGTATCTAGGTATTATATCTTTTTGATTAAAATGTAACACATTGTCATCCGATTTACATATACATGCAAAATTGCAACTCAATCGGAAACCGGGAAGTGGTTCTAATTCATCTTGCAAGATTTGACCTAAGCATACATACCTACATACATACATTGCAAGAATAAAAGCTTGTAAAAACATTATAATTTATGTCCACCCTATGTCACCAAATTAATGTCATTCACGTTTATTAGCGGACGCGTAGATGTACGTAAAACCGGTAGCAGTTCCCAAAGAGTCAATACAAAAAAAGTATGAGCTTCTTCAAAAAAAACCTGATATTGATCAAACCCTACCCTTTTTATATTGGTCCCCGATTATTTCGGGTTTTAATTAAAATATTTGTCACATTCTTACGGACATTGCCTTTGTGAATGGTCTTTGAGAGTTGAGGAAGTTGTTAAAAGAGATATTCAAGTACCCAGTTCTCCTTATGGAAATGTCTTTAAAGCTACATCATTTCGTAAGGGCCGATTTCACTTTACTTATAGTAAAATAAGCTTTATCCGAGCGTTAGTTTTATACTTTGACAGTATATTGTCAGAACGCCCATTTTATCCCTCGGATAAACGTTACATTACTTGACGTTGGTGAAATCGGCACTTAGTAGATGTAACTTTTAGATTATTTTTGTACCTTTTACCTTTTCTAAGGCGTCAATAAATCAACAAGATTTTGGTGCTTTTTAGGGTTCCGTAGTAAACAAGGAACCCTTATAGTTTCGCCATGTCAGTCCGTCTGTCTGTCTGTCTGTCTGGCCGCGGTTTAGCTCAGAGACTATTGGTACTAGAAATCTGTAATTTGACAAGGGTATAAATATCAATCACGCTGACAAAGTGGTGAAGTAAAATTATGAATAATAATTTTTTTTAGGGTACCTCCCCTACATGTAAAGTGGGGATGAATTTTTTTTTCTCGTCTATCCCATAGTGTGGGGTGTCGTTCAATAGGTCTTTCAAAAATAATGTGGGTGTAAAGTTAACTCAAAAAGTTACACTACAGTCTCGGGACTCTTCAAAGCTCTTATTAATAATAAAAAATATTTCATGAGAAGAATAGCGTTGTTATAGCGTCTAAAGTGGTATCAAACTTTAAACAACCCGCGAACTCCATTTTCTAAATAACACTTTGAAGTCATATTGAATTAGTTGGGGCGAATTTCTTATTTACACGTTGATATATCACCGACGGCCACTGAGGTACGGCCCGTATGCTCCTACTTAATCTTGATTTACGCGACGGTTGCGTCTTGTCGCTGCCCAGATACGATTTTAAATTATTTACGGTTCACACGTGAAATTTGTCGAAAAGCTTTACAGACAAATATAACGTGAAGACGTGTAACTATGAAAATATGAAAGGTGCGGCTTCAAAAATTTTCGCTGTCGAACTTTATGACTTTTGAAGCACCAATGTTCCTGATTTTAGTCAAACTTGTGAGAAGTTCTGAGAAGTTGGAACACTAAAATGACACTGTTCACGAAACACGAAATCATCAAATTATGTCTTTGAGATGTATATCGTGCTTAAACTATGTTAATTACTTATAGTAAAAATTTTAACTTTTTGAAAATTGTAAATAAACAAAAATATATTTATTTTGGATCGAAGGACAAACCAAAAAACAATCACAATTTCGCATATATATATTAATTAATATTAATAAGGAATATACTTCTTTAAGAGCCTGTCTGGAATACCTAAATTAATTTACATCATGTTCTTTCATTGTAAACATCTTTATAATGTGTCTTCATACACAAACTGTGTTCAACAGGTGCAGATTATCATTTCATGGCGGATGAATTATTAAAAGCCAAGTCATATTTGCCAGGGAGGGAGTTTAAACTTTCTTTATCAAATAGAAACTTTGTGGGCATTAAACTTAGAGATAGTGGTATTCATGAAACAACTCCGTGGATAGCAGTTTTACTTCCACGGGCGCTTTAATGTGAATTTTGTTGTTTCTTTTACAGTTTACGGTATTAAGTTATTCAATGATAACAAGCTTGGTTTGAATGTTTTTATCGTGAAAATAAAACATTGAACCTCGTTGGATAGTTTTTAGTTTTGAAATTAGTTAAGGCGTGCTTTAATAATAAAAAGCTGCCTCTTCTCTCATTGAGGTACCCATTATAAGTTTCGCCAGTGTCCACGAGATTTAATTTCCAAACGAGAATTAATTATTTTTTTGAATATACGGACATCATCACCATCATCATCAGCAACTCATCATCGGCTCACCAATGAGCGCAGGTTTCATTACAGAGAAGGGTTATTATAGGCCATAGTTTACCACGCACGCCCAATACGAATTGGCGGACTTTAAACACCTTCGAGAACATTATGGAGAACTCTTAGGTGTGCAGGTTTCCTCACGATGTTTGGATGATAGAACATAGACCAGAATTATTATTCTTACACTTAGAAGTTACACTTATCGTCATTCCTTCTGATTTACTCCTTTCAACTATTCTTTTGAAATAGAGAACTTTTTACTACAAATTTTAGGTTTAGTGGGTAATCGGAAAAGGAAAGTACTACACCCTTTTGAACGCTCTAAAAATGAATGAATTTCCTTCAAGCCTTAACATTGTGATGTGACTTTAATATTCTCGAATTATAAATAAATGAAAACGGATATCATTAACAACACCCAAAATTCCCATAAGAAAAATGACCCGTTGAAAGGAAACGCAAAAGTAATTTTACTCAACGACGCATAAAGGATCGCTCCCATAAATAATAATGTCGTTTGTTAAACATAACCGGTATCGTGGAATGGATCACTTAATTTCGATTACCGAGAACAATAAGCCAGCGGAAATTATTCCTTTCTATTTTTTTGTTCGATGGTTTTAGTTCTTTCTTACTTTTCTACATTCACTTTTAGCAAAATTGAAGTCCAGTTAAGCTTTCGTGTTATGATTTTCTGAAGTGAAAATCTTTAGGCGCGTAAAGCATTTTAGGTCGGGGAAAATCTTACGCGTTTTCTTACGCGATACGCGTCACCTATATGCTTATGTAAGGCTAATGTTAACAGTATATCTGTAGTTTAAAGAATGACATGTTTTCACTTCTGTCGGCAAAATAACTGCCCATATTTTTTCGACCAGCGTGGTAGTTCCCGTGACAAGACGAGGCCCGTGCCCAGTGATTGATCGAGATTGATTAAATGTGAATTTTTAACCAACTTCAAAAAAAGGAGGAGGTTATCAATTCGACACGTATTTTTATTTGTCGATATTACTCCATAATTCCGTCAAATCTGAACCGATTTCAATCATTTGTTTTATTTGAAAGCACATACCCTCAGGTTGGTCTCATTGTGAAGATCTGATGTATATATTCGGTGATGGAGTACGGAACTCCTTAATGAATAAAGGCAAATCGCTCGCGATCAGAGAATATGAACAAAAGTACCTGTAAAAACTAAAATTATTTTATACTAGGTATGTAGTGGCGTTTGAAGTCTGTTTTCTAAAAAATATGTTTTATATATTATTCGTTATATTATTCATTTTGTTTATTGGGGCTGCAGATCGCAAACGCATTCACAGGCGCACCATGGAAATTGGAATACTTTGGTCACATTGTCCGCCGTAGCCCTGGACACTTATATTATATACTATTGAGGATTTGTACATGAAAATATTTATTATTAAATAAGTAAATACACCTATAAAAATTTTTCCTTTATCCCTTTGTTTTTATAATCCTAATTAGAGCCATAAATTATTAGTAAACCTTCAAAACAAAAGACTGTCTGCTATAACAAAATGTAGGGTAATTTTTTTTTGGCTTTATTTATTTTAGAACACCCTCCTCATATCAATGATGCGCATCGGTTGAACTTAGAGCCATTATTTTAATAGGCAATCAATATGTTCCCTATAATTACCCAATATTTCACGTTGGCTTACATAAACTAATGAAGTCTGTTTGAATATTTGCTTGGTAAATTGTTTAATTTAGATAGATCATTAAGGCTGTGGGTACAAATTTTCTCATGTTTGGCGTATTATGGTTAATGATTTCGTCTAGCTTTGAATACACTTAATTAAGTGGCATAGAGTTAACTTTAATGTTAAGTCATCCAAATACATATTAGGTATCTTCATTTTGAAAGGCTGATGTACGTATCCATAATTCTATGTATTTTCACACTTACAACACGAAAAAGCTAAGCACTTTAACAGTGCTGGGATTAGGAACTAAAGTATAAGTCCCTAACGCAAAATTATTTACAAAAGTGTCGAAATGATAGTATGTACATTTCAAAACGAACATCTTTCATTCTGTACCACAGACGTCTTGCAAAGAAAAAAATTTACATAATGTTAATATTAAAAATAATGCAACAAAAGAAATTGGCCCTACGATCCATTACCAGAGTATGCTTTCAGGAACAATTCAAAAAACTCAACGCAAAACACCAATCAAGATTTCATAGAAACTCCAAAAAAAATTAAAGAGACATTGTTATCATTTCGTTCCAAGAAGACACAGATGTCCTAAACATTTTAAGTTTACTAATAACACAAATGGACTTTCCCACTCACCCGGGCCAGTGATAATATTATTTTATCCCCCCTGAATTGAACCGTCTCTGTCAACTAGCCAAAGTTTGACGCGGAACATTTTTATTTACTTTTCTCTGACACGAGAGAAATAAATTTCCCTTTTCTTGAAATATTAGGTCACCCTCAACTTTTCAAAGAAATTAAAAGAATACCTACGGAAAATGACCACCATTTTAATTCATTTCATTGTTTAGAGATGTTTAGGGTGAATACTGAATTGTAGGTATTTTATCACATAAGAGTGTTTGAAACTTAATTATTTTAAAAATGGTTAAATTAAAAAAGGAAACATAGGTAAATCTGTCTTTATGATGCAAGCTTTCTCTGTGCCTTTCGTCGAGATCGGTTCAGCAGTTAGACCGTATTTTGGCTATTAGGCATATTATAATATTATTTTATTTTTTGACGAAGGAATCTTATTTAGGATATAATATTTATTTCTGAGGTAAAATTGTGGTTCCACTCCCTGTAGAATCCTCGCGTCAAGCTGAAAGACGACAAACATTGACAAAAATTTTGAAAACGTTTTTGCTATCGTTCAGTAATTATATTAGGTATGACAAGTTCATTAAAGACGTAGTTATTTCGATAAACATAAGCAGAAACTTCAATATTATTTATTTGAATATAGATAAAAGTTATATACGTTGTATAAGTTATATACGGCCGGGTCATGCGTCTTGCTCGTGAACGGGTTCCACCGGCGGGAATGGGGTTACTTTCTGTCTGCCCATCTTAACATGTATTGAATTGTAAGTAGGTATGCTTTTTTGGAACTACCCCAGCATAGTACCTATTGTAAACTGTTTTGAAAAGAGCAACCGCCGAGTTTCTTGCTGGTTCTTCTTGGCAGGAAGGGCATTCCATATTTCTATTCTGTACTTTTCTATTCTATAACGTAGGGTAAGGGTACTCATTAATTCTATGCATAGCCTTTTCGAAATTGCTATACATTCACATTTACTTTATTCATACTCAACATAAAACACTAATAGGAACCGAATGTCCGCTTAAGTCCTTATCTAGTATGAATACCAAGAATTCTGTGGGATTTTATCTTTGAGAACGTACATCCCTGCATGTGCATACATTGCGTTACGCTCTACTGAAACTCTAGTACCCGTAATTTTAAAACACAGTTCACATTAAATGAACAATACAGAGCTTTATGCTTCAAGAAATACGGAGTGTATTCCCGTAAATCGAGTTCAGTATTGAGCTAGCAATGTCCAGCGTATGAGAGAAAAAAGTAAGATCCCACCATGTCTGACCATTTCCGACGGCTATTATTCTGTCTCCCTCTATATCCGTTTCCGGCTGTCGCGAAAACAAAATACTGCAGGGAAAAACGAGGACACGGCGCGATTCATGCTACCTACTGATTCATTAAAAACAATGTCCCACAAATGAACAATAACAAGATTACGGGCTCTAAGTGGCCATTGAATATTTCTTTTGTTTTATGCACTCTATGTTTATTGTTTACTTTGGATTTGTTCTCGTTTTGATGGATCCAGAGGGAATGAAAACAATTTATTCAAGAGATATTATTAAAGCTTGCACCAATGTTCACCATAATTTTCCTCAATAGCTCAACCGTAAAAGAGGGGACTGTAATCCAAAATATTGATGGATCAAACGCGTGACCCGCTGTACTACCTACGATCGTACCTTCTCCTAGCACAAGCTTAATACTTTTTCGAGGGAAAGTGGGTATATTAGAAAAAAAAATCTCGCCAGTCCTTCTCTGCAGTGCCGTTAGTACAAGATTTACTATGGCAGCTGCGACTATAGTATCGTGCTCTCACGAACTATTCGTAGTAAATAACATTTTGGTCAAATTGGTACCACGAGTCGGTCACGTAACCGTAAACGAGCTAACGATAGTGAGTTCTATGACCACTACGAAGGTCAATACAATGAGAATGAGTCTGTGGCAAGTCTGTGGTAAAATTGAGTGATTCTATACTCTGTGGTCATCCGTAAATGTCAAACTGTCATAAACAAAAACAAATTATCAAATCAAATTATTTATAATAGATCTTTAATTTACGATTCAGACTTCTCAAAACAGAAAAATGTGAAATAGATAGTGGATATAAAATATAAAACAAACAAACTATAGGATATGAAACGTAAAACAAACTATACCTAGTTAGTACCTACTTACGAGTATAACCTTCAATTCAAGATTCAGAATCCTGTACGGAGGTATATTTTCATTGGGGTCCCAATGTGCTGGAGTGGCGACCCCGCACCGAGATGCGCAGTGTTATGTTGGCTTGATAAGGATGATCAAGAAGAATTCTGTATATTACACCAACCAGCTCATTATCCTAATCTATGAATACATATATGTCTAGAAGGAGTATCGCGCTACTAAAGAACGAAAAAAAACAGGCCAATGAGAATATGCTAGTGTGCGTGACGTGAGTGCCGCGCATGCGCGGCGTGGATTACTGAGCGTGCGTAATGATACCAGATACGCAGGTGATTCCAATAAAATGGGGAGAATTATGTCATTAAAATTTTTAAACTTTAAAAATAAAATTAATATCTACTTTTTAGGGTTCCGTACCCAAAGGGTACCAACGGGACCCTATTACTAAGCCTACGCTGTCCGTCCGTCCGTCCGTCCGTCCGTCCGTCTGTCAGCGGGCTGTATCTCGGTAACTGTAATAGGTAGACAGTTGAAATTTTCACAGATTGTGTATTTCTATTGCCGCTACAACAACAAATAATAAAAATTAAATTAAATTAAAAAAAATTAAATAAAATATTTCCATGGGTACATGGAAATATTTTTATGTAATTTTTTTTAACGGAACCCTAAAAGAGCGAGGCCCGACTCGCATTTGGCCGATTTTTTTTATTTTTATCATAAAACAATAATTTTACTAATACCTTTAACTATAGTGAGTTATTGTATTTAGTATTTTGTTTTAGATAAATGGTTTCCAAAATTTTAAAAAGTCAGCTCCATACTGAAATTCTTTGTTATTGCACCGATGTCGTTCAAAATCGATATTTAGGGTCCCCTAGCGTCAAATGAGAGGAAATGGTTGCCAGTATTTTTTTAAAAGTCAGCGCCATATTGAAATTCTTTGTTATTGCACCGATGTCGTTCAAAATCGATATTTAGGGTTCCCTGGGGTCAAGAAAGACGAATTGGTGGCCAAAATTTTAAAAAGTCAGCGCCATATTGAAATTCTTTGTTATTGCACCGATGTCGTTCAAAATCGATATTTAGGGTTCCCTGGGGTCAAGAAAGACGAATTGGTGGCCAAAATTTTAAAAAGTCAGCGCCATATTGAAATTCTTTGTTATTGCACCGATGTCATTCAAAATCGATATTTAGGGTTCCTTGGGGTCAAAAAAGACGAATTGGTTGCCAAAATTTTAAAAAGTCAGCGCAATACTGATAATCTATATTTAGGGTCCCCAAGCGTCAATAACAAAAAATTTCAACATGGCGCTGACTTTTCAACATTTTGGCAACTATTCCCTCTCTTTTGACGCTAGGGGACCCTAAATATCGATTTTGAACTACATCGGTGCAATAACAAAGAATTTCAATATGGCGCTGACTTTTTAAAATTTTGGCCACCAATTCGTCTTTCTTGACCCTAGGGAACCCTAAATATCGATTTTGAACGACATCAGTGCAATAACAAAGAATTTCAATATGGCGCTGACTTTTAAAAATTTTGGCAACCATTTCCTATTTTTGATCCAAGGTAACCCTAAATATCGATTTTGAACGACATCGGTGCAATAACAAAAAATTTCAATATGGCGCTGACTTAAAAATTTTGGCAACCATTTCCTATTTTTGATCCAAGGTAACCCTAAACCCTATTTCCAACTCGATCGGTGAATCGCTTAATCGCTAAAGTCATAAAAACTCTCTCCCGGTATAATATTCGTTTAAAAAAAAAAAAAAAGAAATAAAATGAATATAAGTAAAAGAAAATCAGAAACGAAAAAGTTAAAAAAAAATGAGAGGGGAATTCTTGAGTTCGATTATCGATGGAGACAATTTCGAAATTTATAATTTCTGAAATATCTCAGATCTGGTCTGGTGGGAGGCTTCGGCCGTGGCTAGTTACCATTCTACCATCAAAGACGTATCGCTAAGCTATTTAGCGTTCCGGCTCGATAGCGTGTAAAAATTTAATAAATCCTAGCTTATCCCCTTCCAAGTTAGCCCGTTACGATCTAAACTGCATCGTCACTTACCATCAGGTGAGATCGTAGAACAAGGACTGTCTTGGAAAGAAAATTAAAAAATGACATTATCTGCAATCGCTTTTCGAATATTATCGGTATCTACATTCTAAGGTTTTTTTATTAGGGAAATTTTGGGTTCGTAAACTGGCAACACACATTAAATGGCGAACTCTAATTTAATTATTTTCTACAAATTTCAATTTCTTATTTTGCAGGAACTGATGTGCTTGAATGTTATTTACTGATGGTAGGTGATGTTATTGGTTATTTTAGATCGTCCTGTTAAGTTTTTTTCACATTTTATTTACCAAAAACCGCCATTTAAAAAAACAAAATATTGGCTCGCGAGCTCCATATCTGGTGATGACCTAATTCAAACTGAGCACGGGAAAAGGGCGTGAACCACATGTGGCAGCACAAATTTTCGACGCATTCACAGCCTTTAGGCTCCATCTTGTAAATCTTTGATCCTAATCTATAACTGCCTGGATTTTCACTAACTGGCCAACTGAATTGGAAACATAGAAAAGTGAGGAAAGGTACCTAAAACATGAATTCTTTATATTCAAAGTAGGTAGGTATATAAGTATATTATTATGCCAGGTTTGATTTATCATGATGTTTTGAGAAATGAATCCTTACTAAAATTAATGTGAATGTGTGTTTGTTTGTTGGGTTGTCCTTCAATCACGATGCAATAGAGCATCGGATTGACGTGATTTATGAATGGGTATAGTTAAGGACTTGGAGAGTGACAGCTAGGCTACTTTTATCCCAGAAAATCAAAGAGCTCCTGCTGGATTTCAAAAACTAAATCCACACGGACGAAGTCGGGGGCATTAGCTAGTACATAATATATTATTGTTGAAATGATATATGAAATTGCAAATGAAAACCAGTGCTGCAGCAAGAGACCTACTTAAGTATATTAATTAATCATAATACAATTGTTTTTAGTTTAGGCCCCGTAGATTAAGTTTTGTTTTCTTTGTAATAGATTTAAAAAAAGGAGGTTATCAAATTCGACCTGTATGTATGTAATATTATTGGAACTGCAAAATATTTTCATATGATATTATATTAGGGTTTCCAAACAAATTTTATAGGTGTATGTATGTATGTATGTTTGTCCATACATTTCTCTGAAACTATTCATCAGATTGTGACCTTTCATTTTTTATTTGCTTACATTTACTTCAAAAGGAACAGTAAACCTTTCTTCAAAATCGGTTCAGTAGTTTTCAAGATATGAACACAGATATGAACACTTTTCCCTTTTCAGTTATTCTTTATTTCGGTACATAATTATAATTATTGAAGTTGGTTTAATTTTTCTAAATGAGGTATACTAAGCTTGTTATGTAGTAGTGTTGATGCAAAAAAAGGGTTTCTTTTTTTTCTTTTTCTTTCAAAATGTACTATTGAATTTGTATAAAAAAATTATTATAAAATATAAAGATTTCTTCCACCAAGCATATTATTATAGAATAGAATAGAATAGAAATGTTTTTTATTCAAATAAACTTTTACACGTACTTTTGAATTGTCAATGAGTCTACCACTGGTTCGGAATGCCGTTCCTGCCGAGAAGAACCAGCAAGAAACTCGGCAGTTGCTCTTTTCAAAATACTTTTACAATAAGTATACTTAATGGATATTATTCTATGTATGCAGAGTTTCCATAATGAGCGGAAGTTCCACAAAAGCATACGTAATTATGTCTAATTATAATTCAACACATGTCAAGACGGGCAGACAGAAAGTAGCCCCATTTCCGCTGGTGGAACCCGTTCACGAGCATGACGCATGACCCAGCCATTGCTTCACTCAACCATATTTATATATATTGTATTAATTATGGCAGACCCCCCACCAGGTGGACCGACGACATCAAACGAGTCGCAGGGAGCCGCTGGACTCAGGCGGCGCAAGACCGAGGCCTGTGGAAGTCCATACAAGAGACCTTTGTCCAGCAGTGGGCGTCTATCGGTTGATAAAGAAGAAGAATTATGTTAACATTTTATTAATTGTAATACTAATGTATCTGTAAGTATAGTTATACAGGTGGAAAAAACTAAGGGCCCTGGAGGGGAACTACCTTAAATCCTTACGTTAGATCATTTAACTTAAAGGAACCATTTCCTTGTTTTTAAAAAGAAACAAAACTGCCTTCAAAGTTTTTCAACAATTTTATCTGAATCTTCAGCTGGTTTGATTCCCGGGTGACAAGCGAATTTTTGACAAACTTTGAATGCAGTTTTGTTTCTTTTTAAAAATAAGAGAATGTTTCCTTTAAGCTTAAGGATATAAGGTAGTTCCCCTCCAGGGCCCATAATTTTTTTCCAACCTGTATAAATAATCTTATGGGAAATGTGTTTTTTTTCTTTTTTTTCCAGTGAAACCTAATTAAGGGCTAGTACTTACACATTTACACCAGAATGATGGGTGCACATTTGCATCTCTGTATTCAGCCTTTAGTCACCAGGCCCTCTGCACTTACACAGCTCATAATTATTATAATCATTGCAATTTCCAGTGCAAGCATCCAGTGTCATAACAGGATTTAATTTAATTGTTACTTTGAGAAATCATGTTTGAGAAACATTGTAATTTGATATTGTTGCTTGATAAATAAAATAAAATAAAATTGTGTATATTCCATAAGTCTACATAAATAAATAAATATTTTTACTTTCTTTCCTCTGCATTTCTTTATTTACTTACCTATTTTTATTAACCTACATACTATTATTTGTAGTCCTGTCAATATAATATTTTTCTTTTATTGGTATAAATGTATACCTATATAATATTATGTAAGTATAGTTTTAGTAGTGTAGTAGTAGTAAATTGATGCAGAACAAAGGTATTTTCAAATGGCATTATGTCTATAATGTCTGTCTTTTTAAATTTGTTTGTCCCAGTCAACAAAAGTTAAAAGGCTGAACCGATTTTGATGAACTTTTACCTTCTGTAGATGCACTGCAAGCTGACTGCAAGATTGCAGTGTGGATGTTTTATTTCTATTGCAAATGCTGACCATCTAACTAGATACAAAGACTGCAATGAGTTAGCTATCTTTTATTCCTGAAAAGTTACCCTAATAACTAGAAATATTATTACACGGCAACTTAATATAAGCGAAAGTGTGTTTGTTTGTTGGTTTGTCCTTCAATCACGCCGCAACAGGGCTACGGATCGACGTAATTTTTTGCATGGGTATAATTGAGGACCTGGAGAGCCTATGTCGTCAGGCTACTTTTTATCCCGGAAAATCAAAGAATTCCCAAGGGATTTTAAAAGCTAAATCCATGCGAACGAAGTCACAGGCATCGGCTAATGCAATATGAATTTAATGTGTTATTATTTATTACTGAGAAAAATTTAAAATACCTATCTTTCTTTTTAATAGATACAAACTAAAGTTTTCTTTTGAAAAGATAAATAAACTTTGCAATAATGTAAATTAGGATGGAATAAGGTAAGTAAGTGAAGCAGTGATAGCCTAGTGGTTAGGACTGTGGTCTCCTATTCGGGGGGTCGCATGTTCGATCCCGGGTACGCACCTCTGACTTTTCGGAGTCAAGTGCGTTTAAGCAATTAAATATCACTTGCTTCAACGGTGAAAGAAAACATTGTGAGGAAACCTGCACACCTGAGAGTTCTCCATAATGTTCTCGAAGGTGTGTGAAGTCCGTCAATTCGCATTGTGCCAGCGCGCGTGGTGGACTATGGCCTATAACCCTTATCTGAGAGGAGATCTGCGCTCAGTAGTGAGCCGTTGATGGGTTGCTAATGATGATGAAGGTAAGTAAAACAAGAAAACTAAAACAATAAGGATTCAATTTGTTTATAATATCTAATTGTATTTTATACAATTGGTTTGGGTATTTATTCTTTTATACTTTTATTCTTTTATACCTATATTAAAATCTAATTAAGTAAATTATTCAAGTATGATCACTATGATGTGACAGCCACTTGCAGATGTTAAACAACACCTGCATACTTGGTAGGTACATATTAGGTGACAGCTTTTATTATGCTCTGAGGTGATCTGCAACCTGTAAAAATAATATGTTTCTTATATTAAATAGAAACTTATTCAATAAAGGTAGGTTTGTTGTTTGAGTGTTTTTAATATCATAGGTACTTTACTAATAATTATTCTATTTGCACATTTATGAATGAGAGTAGTTACTTTTTGCAATTGTTTGACCTACATAACATACCCCATCATGAGGGAATGCATATTTTTGAAGTTAAATGTGGATGTTGTTAGTTTTTGTACAAAGGTAATATGTAGGTTAGGTAAGCATAAATTTTATAGATAAAATATGCAAAATGACAATAGGTATAACCAACATAAGCAGTGATAGCCTAGTGGTTAGGACTGTGGTCTCCTATTCGGGGGTTGCAGGTTCGATCTCGGGTATACACCTGACTTTTCGGAGTCATGTGCGTTTAATTAAGCAATTAAATATCACTTGCTTCAACGGTGAAGGAAAACATCGTGAGGAAACCTGCACACCTAAGAATTCTCCAATAATGTTCTCGAAGGTGTGTAAAGTCCGCTAATTTGCATTGGGCCAGAGTGGTGGACTATGGCCTATAACCCTTCTCCGAGAGGAGACCTGCACTCAGTATTGAGCCGTTGATGGGTTGCTAATGATGATGATGATGATGATGACCAACATTAATGTCAGCACTGAATGACTGATTGACTGACTGAGCTATAAACACACAGCCGTACAGACCCAAAGGAGTTAGAAACATGAAATTTTGACAGAGGGTTCCTTTTATGAAGTAGGCACCCACCAAGAAAGGATTTTTTGAAATTTCACCCCCAATGGTGTCAAATAGGGGCTGAAAGTTTGTATAAAAGTCTGGTATCTTTTAAGTTATATCCATGAAACTTGGTATTTGGCCTTTCAATTAAAAATGAAGAAATAAGTGTCTAAATGAGAAATGCTTATGACAGTAGGTATTTCATTTTTCAAGCTATGTATGTATATGAAACTTATTATGTTAGTATTTTTGCTCTTGATTAAAAATAAATACTTAAGTAGGGTTCACCTTCCTTGAACATTTTATTCCAAAGGGTTACCCCTAATAGTAAGAATATTGCAAGAGTGACTTTTTCTTATCCCTACTAAGTAGTTAGGGATAAAAGTTAAAACACCCTTACTTACAAGCACATGAAACTAGCAAAATTTTATCAAATCATAATAGAAATTGTAACAAAACAGCTGGTTTACCTACCTACCTAAGCCCGTAGTCCTTGAGGCCAAAATAATACAATATAGAATATACTTAGGTACCACGTATTTGTGTACACTTATGCCAAATGAATTACCTACCGCGGGTTACCTACCTTCGTCTCTGGTCTTTGAATAAACCAACCTTCGAACACTCAAGTCTTCAACTCTCCAGTGAATAATGATAGCTACTTTTTGTGAACATAAATAACAGTGGTAGATAGATTTACGTGGCTTTCACTTATTTTAAGCAATTTGGTTTATTTGAAGCACAATTTCAAGCACTCAGGGACCGGTTAAGGGTTCCTGGACAAATTAATATTTCATCTGAGATGCACAACACAAATATCGCCTCCGACTCCTCCGAGACAATTGTTACTCCTCCTCGTCCCGGTGGCTATCTTTCAGAGCCTCCGAGATCATTCTTCACGCTTCCGTGGGTCAGGGAACTCCTCAAAATAATTATTTTTCAACATTTCGATCCTATATCACCAAGCTCTCACGGAATATTTTCGGTGAATTGAAACTCACCTATCGTATCACGTTTACTATAGTAAATGACGTCATTTTCGGGTTGTGAGTTGTCAAACATGTTTCTCATACTGCCAAATAGCGTAACTATCCGTATTTTTGTACGAACACGTTTTTATTTCACGATAGTGACGTCATGCGTTTTAACTATAGAAGCTCAAACTGGGAACTACTCGGACACTTTCAGTTCCCAATGTTTCCGCTTGGGGCGCTGGCTGTAGATGTATGAAGAAGCTCTGAAACAGAGGTTCGTTATAGTTAACTATCCAATCTTGTACTAGCCCTACAGAACTGTAGGGTTAGTACAAGATTGAAAATTAACTATAAATAGTAAACTACGTCATTACCATTGCAGTAAAATAAACCATAACAGTATTGACTGAGAGCTCAATTTCGTGTATGTATTCTTATACGTTTACGTAACGAAAACGCTCCAAATTAAAATCGTCTATATTGAATTTGTGACTTTAAATAAATACGATTACGGTTCATTTTACTTTGATGCTAATGTCATAGTTTACTATTACGATCAAGTGAATTAAAACTCGGACTAACCGCAGTGATCAAGTGGGAAAGAGACATTGTGATATCTCTGCGCCCACTGAGTGGCTCTGAACTGAGCTTGAACAAAGCCACAGTCGTAAGTACGTCATCACTGGAAAGAGCAGTGGTGGCCCTAGGTGGACAGGCGAGTGTCAAAAAACCCTTAGCGACGAAAAAGCGACGCAAGACTGAAGCGTGATTATGTGTGGTGTTGGTTGCCGAAGAAGAAGATTATGAAGGGAAATTTTCTTCTACGGATTTCCTCGCTTTCTAATAATATGAAAGCATACTCGTAACTTATAACATCTTACTTATTATATTTCAACTATAAAATTTTGAACAAAATTTACTCCCAACTGTATAATTTTCAAACGGATATCGGTAACAAACAACTGTAAGTGCAAAGTTCGGTTGTTTGCGCTTTTAACAGGGAAAAATTTCCATTTGAAATTATTTAATTTTGTATGTTAAAAAGTTGTTTTGCGGAAATTAGGAATGCTATAAATCAATTAAAAACACAATAACCGGTTTATTAATTTATGTTTGCAGCTGTTGGGTACTTTTGAATAATTTTATTTGTAAGGCTAGGCGCACACTAAGAATTTTTCTCAGAATTTTATAGGTTTGGTTTGTTTGTATAGCAACGAGCGCAGATAATAATAGTATCTCGGCGCAAAGTAAACAAAAATGAACTTTAAAAAAATTACAAGTCTGGCATAATTTTCTTTAACATTGTACCTACTAGCTTTTGCCTGCGACTTCATCCACGTGGAGTTAGGTTTTAAAATTCCCGCGGGATATGTTTTTTCTTTTGGATAAACGGAAGCCTATTTAACTATCCAAGTCCTCAACTACGCATTCATACAAAAAATCACGTCGGTCCGTTTTGCTCCATATTGCTGCGTGATTATCACTACATATAAAACAAATTCCCCCGCCGCGTCTGTCTGTCTGTCTGTTCGCGATAAACTCATAAACTAGCGAACTAATTTTCATGCGGTTTTCACCAATAGATAGGGTGATTCACGAGAAAGGTTTTAGTGTAGTTTAGTGTTGAAATATGACTATAATTGTAGACAATGTCGGAAAAATTCAAGCCGCTTGGGAGCATTCACCGAAAACGCTGCCTAATCCATTTGAGATAGGTATAACAAAACAATTTATGGAGGTGGTGTGGTGGGATAAATCTTTACAGAAAAGTCTGCGATGGCATTTATCTATCTTTTATGGATAGCTTACTATACCCATTATAACTTCAAAAAAAAATCGGCCAAGTGCGAGTCGGGCCTCGCTCTTTTAGGGTTCCGTTAAAAAAATTAAATTAAAAAATTTCCATCTACCCACCTACCCATTTTAATTTAATTTTTTTAATTTAATTTAATTTTTATTATTTGTTGTTATAGCGGCAATAGAAATACATATTATGTGAAAATTTCATCTGTCTATCTATTACGGTTTACGAGATACAGCCCTCTGACAGACGGACGGACGGACGGACGGACGGACGGACGGACGGACAGCGTAGGCTTAGTAATAGGGTCCCGTTGGTACCCTTTGGGTACGGAACCCTAAAAATCGTCACGTACTATGCGGTGATTGAAAATCTATTTAGACAGATACAGTATTGATCCTTACCAACTTAAATTCGTTAGTTACCTTATGCATTTCATCCACATTATGATAATCTTTTACACTATTTAATTTAAATGAATATCTTAGGAGTTATCGCAAAATAAAAACGGACACGCGCCAAAATAAATACGCGGGTTTCAACGCGAACCCGGACGCGCCGGCCCCGCTTTTGCTTTAATACTTCGTTTATACCTACTACGTCCTGTTCAATTTGCTGTTCAAGTTATTGAACATCCCAAGTTGTTTGAAAAGCATAGGCGTAATATGCTCTACTACCCGTGCGAAGCCGGGGTGGGTCGCTAGTAATATTATAAGTAAGGATTAATATGTACATATAAATTTTATAATCCACAACTGACTAATCCATCCGGCATTAACTAAATATGTAATCATACACTACGATTTCCTCGCTTCATCATGGAAATGGGAACTCAAAGGAACAGAAATCCTTAATTGCCACATAAAACAGTCCTCACCCTTTTAATCATATCGAAGGAGCAATCTTCCGGTCGGGTGGACGGCCAAAAAACTAGTTTCCATTTTAACGAACCTTATCACAAAGCTATAAAGGCTAAAGTCGGTCGGCAAGAAGTCAATCTGTTATCGTAGAGCAATTTCAAAACTCGGGGAATAACGGTGCTCTATCATATTACAAATTCGTTTTTGATTCGTGAAAATCTAATTCCGAGGTCTTAATCTTTCATGTTTGTGATGCTTTAATCATTCTCTCCCTGGATTCAGTTTCAAGGAGTTTTTAATGAGAACAGTTTAATGAACAACAAACAATATAATACCTGCGCGTTTCACAAAACCGTCAAGCGACGGATAAAGGTATGTTGAGTCCATAAACGCAATAGATTTTGCTATCAGTTTTTCCTCAATCACTGCTGAATTGACTGGTGCATAGTTGACCGTCTAAATAATGGACTCTATGGATTTTTGAGAGTTCGATAATTATTCAAATATTACTAATTGCCTCTTTAAGATAAGGTAGGTCATTTCATTTAGTCTTGACATTTTTGGTCATTTTTATTATTACCTAATTAGTTATTACTCATTACAATCCGCGTTAGGTAAAGTTTATGTGCTGTATAAACCGTGAAATTTATATATTTTTTTTTATTAAATAATTTCATTAATAAAACCATAATGTAATTGTGACACCTCACAACTTGTATAAAGATCTATGATTACGGTAATGAAATATGTTTGTAGCTATCTTTCACATCCTCATGTGAATAAAGTGAGAAGAAAACTTTAACTAAATAAAAATTTTGTAATAGGGACTTAATGTCTATTTATTGCATCATAAAGTTAACTTAACATATTATTATGCACAGCTTTATGGAATAAGAGCTGGCGATCGTTGGACTTATGTCGTGTTAGCAAGCCAACATTGTTTTATTATATTTTATAAAAATAGCTCTAGAATTTACTCATAGGTACTAGAATAAAGAATGAGAAATGTGTGTGTGAATTCATTATTTTCATACCAATAATAAAAAAATTGAACCATACAAATTGTCACAAGAAATATCGTCCTGAGTTTACGAAACATTTTTTGATCTCTACGCATGATTTTTTTTTTGCTTTGGTAAAGAGAGTTTGTAACACGTGATATCATACACGCAACTAAAACTTGCAGAAATTATCTTAATGCGAGTGTTTACACAGAGCAAGTAACTTGTGGAAGCTGACTTCTGCAAGTTTTCCGCTGGTTGACGCAGCTTTATCAACTTTTACAAGCGGAACTCAGAATACTAATGAAAGAATACTACTCAGAAAAGTAACTAACTACTAATAAACTAGGTAATGTGTTCGACGTCCTACTTGATAACAACTCAACCTAACTCGTGTATTACCTACATTACTTACGTTAGAATTAATGTGCAGAATTGAACGCGTAGTTCTCATAAAATGATCACCAGCTCTTCACCTATTCCTACATAGCACGTCGAGACATTCACATATTAATAAATATTAATGTAAGATATTAACTTTATGAGGTCTAAGAGGTGGAAACAAACGGGAAAGTTAATATTTATAGCCTGACGCGCTACCGAAATACAATGAGCGGGAATGATGAATGTACGAGGAATATAATTTTATACCAGGAACCTCCGGAAACACATTTTTGTGACATTACTTATTTAGATTCAGTCGCTTATTAGATTTCTTATTTATGATCAAAGGGTGATATTTATTTTTATCTCAATAAACATGGTCATATCGTAAAATAGTTTAATACCTAGTTAAATTAAATTATGCTAAATATCTACAATTCAAATTCAGCCCTTTAATTGAATAACTATTATCACCGACAATTTTAAAATAATAAATCAAAAAAATTCAAAAAATATAAAAAAGAATCCGTATTTTAAAACACAAAAGTATCAATAGAAAAGTAACTAAAAGAACTTACAAAGAACTTGCAAAGAATAACGATGATATTCGTAGCCCGGGGAGGAAAGAAAACTAAACAAAAATAAAAGAGCGTAGCTGAGTTCAGAGTTTATTTTCAAAGGGCCCATAATCATTGAGCGGCAAACTTTATGACGCCCGAGGACGAATTTGAAACGGACCGAGAGCTCGTAGACAATTTGAAGGAGGTGCTTGATAAACTTGAAAGTTTACAAGCTTGTCCTCTAAACTTGACTTGCCATTCTGACCGCGGTGGGTGACCATGGGGGTTTTTGTACAATAAATAAGCTACTACAAACTTTTTAAAAACTGAATATTTGCAAAATTTATAAAATGTCAATAAGACGAGCAGGACATGCACAACGTATGAACGACAAAAAAGCTACAAAAAACTATACAGCAAGCCGGATGGAAGCAAAACCTAGAGTCCAACGGCGACGGATGGATGAAGTAGACAATAATATTGTTAGGGTTTTGGGAATTCAGAGTTAGAAAAAAGGTGCGTCTTATTTCTTACTCTGGAGAAACTTGCTTGGCCAAGTCAAAGTGAATCTAAAGCTGTAAAGCTTTGTTGATTATTATTCATGTATTATGTAGTATGATATTAAACATTGCCCCTTTTATATCTTAAGAAATATAAAAAAGTAGAATGTAGTAGGTGATGCTGGAAACTGTCAGAAAAGGCCAGAAAAGATAATGTATACAAATTAAAATTTCCCAGCAATATGTATTGTTTCAATGACAGAATAGGTAATCAAGGTGATCAAAAATAAAATAATACCGACTGTTTATTCTTCTTCTTCTTCTTCTTGTTCTTTATCAACCTATAGACGTCCACGGCTGGACAAAGGTCTCCTGCATGGACTTCCACAGGCTTCGGTCTTGCGCCGCTTGAATCCAGCGGCTCCCTGCGACTCATTTGATGTCGTCGGTCCACCTGGTGCCTGCCAACACTGCGTTTCCCGGTGCGGGGGACTGTTATTATTTATCCTGAAATGCTAATCCCTACTAAAACTACACCATAGCACTACAGACCAGCTTGCAAGCTTAATATGACACAGTCAGATGTGTCAAAATGCACAAATACCTACCTCTATTCCAAATAAAAGCTTTTACCAAGCATCGCATAATTTCCTACGGGCTCTGGGTTCACAATGTAAACAGCTCGAGGTGAATAATACAGTATCTACAAGTTAATGAATGAATTGCTTCCGTGTGTTTATTAAATCTGTTTACTGTTTAAGAATATTATAAAGTTATGTTTTATCAAACAACGTTAGCGTATAATTATGTAAAATATCAAAATACTGATGGAAATATTATGTATTTCTGTGAGATTTGTTGTTTTGATTTCGTTTCAACTGATCGATGTATGTTTAACAGCTGTAAACCTTTAGAGAGACTATAATATTCTAATAGGAAAATCTTTGCTACAAGGTTTCGTGCGTGGTTTTCGAGGTTTGTATCCAGCAACATGCAACTATTTTACCACCTAATAAGTTAACCACTTCATGAAGTGTGTAATCTTTTATTAGCTAAGTATAGCTGTCGGAATATTGAGAGATAGACGTGTGGCTTCGGTGCCAAAATAGTAGATAGCGCTATACCGATATATCTACTTATGTAAGTCGCTAAAATCTAATTTTGGAGGTCCGGAATTAGGCGTTCTCGGACTTCAGAGAGTGCATTAAACTATGGATCCCGATTATCATGACTAACATTATTTTGATAATATTCGCTAAACAAAGAATCAAAATCCCATTACCTAAATCACTTAGTCGAGTCGTATGCAAAAGTATCTGAAAACTCCAATTAAAATTAATATTATAAAAAAACCCTTACCATTGGGTGATTAAATTAATATTTCGACAAACCCTTACCATAGGGTGGATGGATCAATTGGGTGATTTTTGGAAAGAGGTCAAGAGTCATGACCCTATGCTATGATGAAGAGAAAGTGAAAAGTATAGCTGAATGTTAAAATAATTTCTCCATCAAAATATTCTAACGATACAGAATTTTGAAGTGATATTTGATCGCAAGAATCCGTTGATCGTGTGAATGCATTGTAATTATATTTAAGGGAAGATTCAGGGCTTCTTAGTGCGAGCAGTGTTAAAATAAGCAATCTTACCATAATACCATGTTTATGATTCTTACATCTATAGCATAAACAAACTATAAAGCGGCGTCAAAAACGGTGTCAACGATACAAAACAGAACAATAACACTAAAGTGAACTATCTGAACTTTGTTTAGCAATAAAGCCATCTACAGTAAAACAAAAATCCATTAAACAGCACATTTAGCGTCCATCCATGTGACGAGTTATCGCTGGGAGGCGTCAAAAGATATGGAGATGTCTTGTAATTCCACTTTTATTTTTCTTTAAGGCAAATTTGTTCAAAGCGCTGACGTTTTTATGCTAAAATATGGAGATAAAGTCATTAGCAATTTTTACTTTAATGAGAAGATGTCGCCGGGGTCCAAATAGCTGCCCTTTTGCTCCGGGTGCCTGGTCACCGAATTATTATCATATAAATTCCTTCATTTACTACTTAAGAAATTGTTATATTTTTTAGGAATAAATTGGGCATTATTCTTTATGGCCATTGCCCATTTGAATAAATGAGTGCTAAAATTGTATTATTTTATAAAGAAAAAAAAAATTAGCTTAGGTGTGCAGTATTAATTTCGTACTAATTCTGCAAAAATAGCTAAATGACTACGCAATAAATCGTACCCACCCACCAACAGATTTCGTACCTATCTCAGTTAATACATCATTGCCTGATGATTTTTTACTACGACGAAATCGGCCGTAAGAATGGCGATTTTATGCAAATCGAGTTAGAATTATTTATTTATTTATTTTTCAGTGAATATAATGAAATTTCAGTTTAGTAGTTTACAATTATAACACTAACAAACAGGAGCATTAACCAACTAGAAAAAAACTATCGTAAAGATGCGTTTCTCAGACGCAGAGAAAAAATCGCATCGCGCGCTGCCCGCGCTCCCTCTGACCACCTCCCGCCTTTTCGTCGCCTGTGCATTACATTACATTCTTACAGTACATTCTTTTTTATTTAAAAACTCCAATCATTTTTGGATTGAAAATAGTTATTAATCTTTTTATGGGACGTCACAATAATATTAATTTTTAATAGTGCCACGTCTGTTGGGTGGGGACAGTGCCATACAATTCTTTGCATAGTTCTTTGTTTCTAAATGACTATGCAAAAAATCGTCCCCACCCACCAACAGATTTCAAACGTATATCAGTTAATACATCACGGTAGCCTGATGATTTTTTATTATGACGACATCCGCCGTAGGATTGGGGTTTTCATGCAAATCGAGTTAGAATTATTTATTTATTTATTTTTCAGTGAAGTGTTTTGGATACCAGTTTAGTAAATCACAACTATAAAAAGAACATACAGGAGCATTAACCAACTAGAAAAACGCTATTGTAAGATGTAGATGCGTTTCGGCCAAGTGCGAGTCGGGCCTCGCTCTTTTAGGGTTCCGTTAAAAAAATTAAAATATTTTCATGTACCCATGGAAACATTTTAATTTAATTTTTTTAATTTAATTTAATTTTTATTATTTGTTGTTATAGCGGCAATAGAAATACATAATATGTGAAAATTTCATCTGTTTATCTATTACGGTTTACGAGATACAGCCCGCTGACAGACGGACGGACGGACGGACGGACGGACAGCGTAGGCTTAGGCCGCCGTAGGCTTAGCGTTGGGTAGGCGCCGCGCGCTGCCCGCGCTCCCTCTGACCTCCAGGCGGAACCTTGCGTCGCCTGTCGCCTGCGTCGCGCGCGCGTACTTCAGTGTGCATACATTCTTTCGTATTTTTTTTACAAAAACCCCAATCTTTTTTGGATTAAAAATGGTTATAAGTCTTTTTAAAAGACGTTACAATAATATTAATAAAAATTCTTTTCAAAAAACCGACTTCTAACGCCACTACAAAGTATAAAAATAATTTTAGTTTGTCCACGTTTGTTGAAGTCGGGCGGGCCTAAATTCAAACTATGAAACCGATGCGCGACGCTACACAATATGAGAGACTCGTTTGTAGAAGTCGAGAGAGCATCGCGAGTCGGTTTCATAGTTTGTATTTTAGGCCCGCCCGACTTCAACAAACGTGGACAAACTAAAATTATTTTTATACTTTGTAGTGGCGTTAGAAGTCGGTTTTTTGAAAAGAATTTTTATTTTAAGCTTTTAAGTGTAGTATCCTATGATTGAGGAGCTAGGACCTGGAGCTCCATGATGTAGTCCATACTTGTTACCTACAATGATAATTCGTAATCGACATTTCCTAAATCTCTTTATTTTAGGTGAGCAATATCCCTGCAGCATCAGGCTTGAGGAGTTGAAGGTTAAAATTTTTATGGGACCATTTCGCAAACATCCTCTGTCGATTAAAAAAAATCACGCGAATCGGTCCAGTAATCCCGGAGAAATCGGTGGACATACATAGAAAAAAAAAAAAGATACCGGCCAAATTGAGAACCTCCTCCTTTTTGGAAGTCGGTTAAAAAGAGTGCCACGTCTGTTGGGGGGTGAGGACAGTGCCCATACAAATTTTTGGCAAAGTCCTTTGTAGAATAATCCGTCATACTTACCTTCTATAGTCCATACACTGCTCTATCGCTACACCAATTGTCGCGAAATTGGGCACAAAGATAGATTGCACTTGGGAGATGGACCATGTCCATGACACTTTTTACGCAGAAAAATTAAAGAGCGTCCACAATTCCCAAGGATTTTTGAAAACCTATGTTAACAAAGTCGCGGGCATAAGCTGCTTGTAAGATTGACAGGAAGCTTTGAGTAATAAACCAGCAATGGAGAGGAATTGACGCCTAATTTATTTGCAAAAAAGTCTGTCAATTACGGTGGGGGGCGAGGTAGCACACATGAAAACTTGCTTACTACAGTTGCATTTTTCCATCACGTCGCTATGCACACAATATAATTAGCAAACACTACCTTAAAGTATATGCACACTATCACATTCACACAAAGGGACGCTCTATCATTACATGAAACAATCGCATCATTTGTGTAAGCATTTTAGGGATTTGACACTATCGATTATCGACTTTCGATAAGTTTTTCTAATAATTATTTACAACAGAGTTACTTTATTCGAGAGTAAATTTTTTTGTTCGAGATCTTTAACATGGTAGGTATATAGAAGCGCTAGGAAACGAGGTTCTTGCCGTTATTTTAGTCATAATATGCCTTTGCTATTAGATTGACTCTTTGTAGGCTTTTAGTACTTGCGTAAAGATACAGCTAGAAACTTTGGACTATATTGACGCTGGAAAGCGATCTAGCTTATTTCGAAAAATAACAAAATTACTTTTTTATATATTTGGAAGAAAAAGATACTGCGTCGGATTGTCGGATTTTCGTTTTCCTATGACACTATTTTTCTAAGATACTATGTTGACCTTCTCTACATGTTTATATTATATTTTTTGTTATTCATATTTTTCAACGTACTCAAAAATGCTGTAAATACTAAGACACCATCTATTTTTCAATATTATACAGATACTTCAAAAAAGTTATCAATACTTTTTAGCAGTGCAGTGCACTTAGGTGTACCTACTGTAAGGACTTAGGATTATCTGATTATTAACAGATTTTGTAGATACCAAGGTATTTACTCCGTCACTATACTCTCAATCTCATGCTGAAAGCATGCTGTAGGTACCACAGTATATCACCTTAGAGCAGCTGTTTAGTTATGATTTAAGGTTATAAGCCAACAGGGAGTGCTGTACTTTGTCATAGATTTTTAATTATATTTCTTTGCTTCATCCTTCAATATAAATATTACAAAGGTAGTCACTCCAGTCGCCAGAGATAAGTCCGCGTATTTTAGAGTTATACCCTATTTTAAAAATAAATTACCTTGGCAGTACCGTCTTAAGTTTGCTCATTACTTTTTCGCGCGAGATAAGGACCGCACGCGCTCAGCGCGCCGCACTTAATAATTTAACCAGAAGTGCAGAAGATCGAGTGATATTGTAGGATAGTGTGATTGCAGTATTGTTCATCGGCTGAAATCATCATCATCATCATCATCGAAGGAAAAAGGTACGAGCTCTTTTCTGTTTTCAAACGATCTCTTGTTTGCGCTTACGTACCGCCACATAGCCTACTATATTATTGTTTTTGCATTACCATAAACACGGTACACTTTTCGTATCGAGGTTTACTGTGAGTCTTCATAGATTACGAGGTATCAGAGAAAACGTAAATATTCTGAATTAAATATTACGTTACCTACTCAGCAAATACTTGCGGAAGTGTATTATTATGAAAATTAATAAAAATTAAAACACAACTATAACGATTATTATGGTAACACTATTGTTACAACTTGTCATCAATCACGATTGAATTAACTTAGTACCTACCCCCCAAGTGTCTCGGATTTATTTAGGTAATTTATCATTATTATTTCTACATATCATATCATACATTCGAAAAATGTAATAAAATTCACGAATTCACTCAACTATGCTCGTAAAATTCGCTCAACGGGGCTTTAGTAGCTTGCCCAGCCGTTAACTATATTCAAGTACGTACTTGTAAACAAAAATATAATATTATTTATCTGGAGAGACGGTAGTGTCCCTGCCAAGACGAGCCAAGCGAAGCGTAAGGGGACTAACTACCCACCTTTTCTTCGATTTATCTGAAAACACTAATTGTTACGAAACACGTAAAATTAAAAGCAATGGTAGATGAACAAGCAGAGCAAGTAGCATATTATTAGATATTATAGAAGATATTAAATATTTGGAAGAAATAATGGCCATTTTCCTCGGTTTGAAAGTCTTGCTCGTAACTTAAACAACTGTGCAATGTTCGTGTCGACACTACGACGGTAATGAGTTATATTAATTGAAAGAGAGGCATTCAATACCCTCACTTAAATAAGTTAACTAGAACCAGTTGGCATTGGTGTGAACAATGTGAGCTTTGTTTTTTTTTTTTGCGTCATACGTAAACACCGAAGAAAATCAAGCCGACGCCGAGTCTAGTACAGTTAATCCAGATACTGAATGGTCATTTTGACAAAGGGTTCAAAGTTACTTTATAAAAGGTCGGTCAACTCGAAATTGACTCAAAATTACACTCGGCGCTTGGGAAATCGACGCATGTTTCCCCGAAGTATGGTAAAAATATTCATGCCAACCATATGGCTCTTCATATTAAAAAAGGGGATGCGACAAAGACTACTCGTCCTGAGTATCACGGCCGTTAGTAAAGGAATGGGCCTACTATTAAAAGAGAGTGAAAACAGGGTGCAGGCCATGAAACACCTAAGCAGGAAGATGGCTGCAGGATCCTATGTGATTCAAACTTCGGAATCACTCAAAGCAGCATTAAACTCTTAATGCCTCTACTCAACAAGAAGTGCTATAAGATTCGGAAGGAGACAAAACTTTATTTGGATTGGCTTTATCCGAGAAACTAAAAACCAACAAACAGGGATTGACTGCGAACCAATTGCAATAACATGATTAACTGCGAGCTACTCATCAGTCATATACTAAAGCCATGACTCCACAAACAAATTGGAATTGGCTGCGAGTCAATTGCGATAATATAACTTGCTGTGAGCCACTCATTCATATTCTAAAGCTGTGACTCCACAAACAAATCAGGATTGACTGCGAGTCAATTACGATAACATAACTAGCTGCGAGCGAGCTACTCATGAGTCAAATCCTAAAGCTGTGACTCCACAAAAAAAAAATCGGGATTGACTGCGAGTCAATTGCGATAACATAACTAGCTGCGAGCTACTTATGGTTCATATCCTAAAGATGTGACTTCCTAACTGCGAGCTACTCATGAGTCAAATCCTACAGCTATGACTCCACAAACAAATCGGGGTTGACTGCGAGTCAATTGCGATAACATAACTAGCTGCGAGCTACTTATTATTCATATCCTAAAGATGTGACTTCCTAACTGCGAGCTACTCATGAGTCAAATCCTACAGCTGTGACTCCTCAAACAAATCGGGATTGACTGCGAGTCAATTGCGATAACATAACTAGCTGCGAGCTACTTATGGTTCATATCCTAAAGATGTGACTTCTTAGCTGCGAGCTACTCATGAGTCAAATCCTAAAGCTGTAACACCACAATAAAAAGGGATTAACTGCGAATCAATTGCGATAACATAACTTGCTGCGAGCTATTCATAAATCACATACTAAAGCTGTGATTCCTTAAACAAATCGGTATTGACTGCGAGTCGATTGCGATTACATAACTAGCTGCGAGCTACTCATGAGCCATATCCTAAAGCTGCTAAAGCTGTGACTCCACAAAAGGAAATTGGTAATTGTGATAACCTTACTAGCTGCGAGCTAGTTATGAGCCATTTCCTTATGACAATTGTGTAGAAAATGTGTAATCGTGAATATATATGTACATTAGCCACAAATTATTGTCTGCGAGACAATATACGTTATGTTCTTACCTAACTATATACGGGTACTCGACCAGTCGGCAACCAGGAAAACTGGCGAACGCTTCGTCGGTACTCGTCATGAACTGGGGGGGGGGGGGGGGGGGGGCGTAACACTGCGGCGCAGGATAACAGCTTACCAACTTAATATGTGGGTTGTTATTAATAATAATTTATTACAAATAGGAGCTATTAGTTCCGAGTTTTATTTTCTTGATGCCTAAACCTAATGTTAGGCTGTTCGTCTTATCAGTGACTCCAGGTGTTTTAATCAAGGTCATAAAAGAAGTTATAACCTATTTGAGATACCTAGGCTTTAAGTCCGTTTTTGCTTGAATAACAATACTAAATTTAAAAAATCCGTGCTTTGACTACAAGATCCGGACGCTTTATCTGTCGATGCATTTACGCTATGTGGGGCTTTTATGTTTTTCTATGATTTTTGGTTCCTCCTTTTTCTTTAATTTTAAAGTGTCTGAGGAAAATCATTGATAACGAGGCAAACGGAATCCTAGTTTTTTCAAATTGGTTACCACAAGCGTGGTACTCTCTCCTACAAAGCTTGGTAGTTTCGGATATTACTTAATGTTAATCCTCATTAATACTTATTGCAATCTCATTTCACCATTCCTTGCACAAGTAACTTACCCTGGGTGTCGCGAGACTCTCCGGACTCTCTCTCTCTCTCTCTCTCTCCCTTAAAACAAGGCGCCGACTCAGACTCAGCGTCACTAATGTTAACATCATTCTCTGACAGTATTTTAAAACAATATAATACCACACTCAAGTTTCGGTGGCAGTTGTGTAAATGAAATAATAAAAATGTATTTAAACCGTCAAAGACCAGCATTAGGTATCTTCTCTTACAGCGTTTGTTACGGAGTTTGAACCCTTATCGAATTGCAATATAATTTATGCTAAGAAACAGCATTGTTTCTGGAGCGAGCGTAAAACGTCTCCTCAAAGGTGTCTATAAGTTAAGATCAACCAAACCCTATTACCCCCGTACTTGGGTCCCTCAACTTGTTTTAAACTATATTAAAAATTGGTTCCCTTATAATCACTCATCTTTAGAAAAAATCACTAAGAAACTTTTCAGTATACTAGCAATTGGCACTGCTCATAGACTACAAACTCTTTCATCAATTAAATTGGAAAGCAATATTACTTTCGAAATCGAGGTTTAAATTAGAATAACGGTAAATTTAAAAAAAAAAAAAAAAAAAAACATACGCTGCGGCAGATACCAAGCCTATTCTCTCTCTCTCTCTTCCTACCTTACTTTCAAGAAAATCTGAGCATCTGCCCTGCTACACCCCTCCACACACTATATTTCCAGAACTAAAAATATAAGATCTGAGGGGACAAATAACCTGCTATTTACCTACAAGAAGCCTTACAAAAAGGCCGAACCTCAATCGATCAGCAGGTGGATCAAGTAAACGGTATCAGGGAGCAGCGTTGACACAAGCGCACAGCACCTCACGCTCAGGCGAGCGTTGAGGAAATTAGAAAAACGGCAGGCTGGACTAACACATCGAACTCATTCTTTCGCTGCTTAGATGTTAGATCCATGGCGGATGAGGGAGATTATGCCAGACCCTGCCAAGACAGGTCTTAATAATAATTGCGTTAACACATCTAATAGTGAATCAATTTATGAATTATACCTAATCATAAAAATAAATATATTCTAATTTATAGTATTAAATAATATTATAATAATAATATCATAAATAAATTTTAATATTGTTAAAGTGTATGCAAGCAAATCAATTAGTATTTCCATAAGAAAGTGATTAAAAATACACGATTTACAAAATCTGTATTGCGTACATGTTTATCAAAACTTTTTACTCTAAACAACTACCTTTGTAATATTTATATTGAAGGATGAAGCAAAGAAATATAATAAGTGATCAAACGAACTTACCTGAAGTGAAGTTCGATCATTATTATATGAGTTGCTTCATCCGAAGATATAATTACCCACCCTCCCTGACTGCCCAAATAAAAAAGTTTTGAACCGTATACATCTCTAAAAAGAATGAGCAAACTTAAGACGGTACTGCCAAGGTAATTTATTTTTAAAATAGGGTATAACTCTAAAATACGCGGACTTATCTCTGGCGACTGGAGTGACTACCTTTGTAATATTTATATCTTCGGATGAAGCAACTCATATAATAATGATCGAACTTCACTTCAGGTAAGTTCGTTTGATCACTTATAATATTGTTTATTAAGTTGAGAGACATTTAATTTTTATTTGAATACGTAGTGGGTATTAATATTGAACACATTGATTTTTTTAAGTAATCTTGTTTAAATAAACATACAGCATTTTTAATGAAACATCATTTGTTTTATTTATGTTTAAAGCGAAATTTACGATGTATCTATTCCTAAAAAGTATATTAAGTACAAACTGTTAGGACTACATCATGTTTCCTTAAAAATAAATACAGCATAATTAGCATTTCAGAGTTTAGAGTTATTTCGTGGTTTCATATGTATCAAATACCAAGTTACAGCAACATTGCTTCTTGAAATTGAAAAACTATTAGTCGAAATTGATATAAAACTAATGTATAAAACTAAAGTAATTCTACTTTAGAATTATATAATTAGTATCATCTGATGTGTTACATTAAAAAATATGCTTTTTGAAAAAAATCTGCTCCTGATAGCTTATTATGAGCTGTTATGATTTTTTAAAACGTTATTGGCTCTGGTTTAAAGTTCACTTTTTCGATTTACAAGATCGTTTTCCAGCGTTGAATAATATTCTCTCAGTCCAGTATGGAGGAAACATAAAAAGGAAAAACTGAACCCTAAAAAAAAAATTTATTTAAAGTTATGATTGGTAAGTTAAAACTTGTACCTACATACTTTACTTGGAAGGCTTATTTTTTTCATCTACTTCATCTGAACGAAGTGTATATTTGTTTGTAATGCTAGGCTGCCGCCATGGCTATAGTGGCCACCCCATCTGTAATAAAACACCGCCAAGCTATTTAGCTTTCCGGTAAACCTAGCGGAATGAATAAGAAGTATGGGTACTTTAATTCAATTGCCAAGTTTTAATGAACCAAATATGTATAGAATTTAAATATTTTTTTTCGTCAATGAACCATTAGTAAGACGATAAAAATATCTCGGTATAAATAATTTATACAATCCCCCCACCAATATCGACATATGAAATCTTGCTGTCCAGCCCTAATTTTATTGCGGTGTGGCCGACTTCATAAAATTAAAGTCCTAATTTTCGAGTAAGAAAGACTTACGTAGAACTTATCATTATTATTAAACAATTTTTTAGTCTCGTTTTCATTATTTTTTGTATTATATTTGTAAAAATCCTTTCTTAGCGGATGCCTACGTCATAGTAGATATGCGTTGATAAATCAGTGAGTCAGTCACCTTTTCATTTTATATATTTAGAAAATCATATCACACTGGCTATATGGAAATATATACCTATAAATTTTGAAATAATTGAGTAAAAAAACTAATTTTATGAATTCGCTGAGTTTATGGAGCTCTAGCTGCATCAATGCATTTTAAACAATAGTGGGAGAGTACCAGCCAATCAGACACCATTGCGATCGTTATAATAATGCAATCATTTTAACCGACTTCAAAAAAGGAGGAGGTTCTCAATTTGAATTTTTTGTATATTTGTTACCCAATTATTCCGCCAAATAATGAATGGAATTTGATAATTTTTTTTTGTTTAGTAGGGCATACTTCAGAGGTGGTTCCCATATAAATTTTTGTTGATATAATGTTAGATGTTACTCCATAACTACGTCAAATCTGAACCGATTTCAATTTTTTTTGAAAGAAAGCATAATAAGGTTGGGCCTATTTAAAAGGTGAAGAGAAGATGATTCATATCTTCGGTGATGGAGGAAAGGAACTCAATGATTAAGAGCAAATTGCTCGCGATCAGAGATATACACAAAAAAGCTTAAAATAATAATGTAAAAAAAATATCTTTAAAAAACCGACTTCATACGCCGATCGGGCAAAGTTGGGCTAGCGTCGCGCATTAGTTTCATCATTTATATTTAGGCCCGCCCGACTTCAACATACATGTACAAATTAAAATTGTTTTATACTTTGTAGTGGCGTTTAAAGTCGGTTTTATAGAAAGAATTTTTTATCATTATTTGATAATCCCACAGACGATCAAAGTTCGTATTTATATATCTAGTCATATTTTACTTAAAGCTTATAAATTAGTCGTTCACCCCTTCCTATTCTATCGTGATTTTAATTCTATGGGATCAATTTATAATGCAGTTCAAGATAAAGGTCTCTAAACGAATAGTAAGTAGGAAGATTAATTTTCAATATTTTCCCCAAATTATTTCATGTACGATTAAGTAGCAACATTTTCAGATCGACAGTTTTCTTAAGTTTTCTGCATAAGTATTGCATTATTTGGATAAAATAATACATCAGAAGTAAATAAATGTTATCCTTTAGTAAACTGGATGTTTTAAATATTTTTTTAGAAGAAAATACTCTCATATTCGGCATTTATAGCGGAGCTCATTCCCCGCTTACCATACGTAGTTGACAGGCGCGTGACTCGAGTCAAACAGTTTTATATAACGAGTAGGACCACTGCTCATACCCAACTTACAGAGGGGTACGCGCGTCAATTCTTCTCCTGTGTTGGTTTATTACTCAAAGACAGGAAGGGTTCGTAATAGTACATTATTGTCGAGGCTCGGAATAAAGCAATTTATGGACGAGTAACATTGGAAGGCCGAGGCGAAGCCGAGGACTTCCAAGTGATTTTAAAAGGACGAGGCGCTAGCCGAGGCCTTTTTAAGTAAACGAGGCCATGAATTGCTATTTCGGCCGAGGCTTATATAGTACTTTTCTCTAATTTGCGAGGAAACAACAAAAAAATAATTAAAGAAACACTGTTTTATTTCATGTTAAATGTTATAGTACATTAGCTTCTTCCGCCATATCTGGTGGTGTAAAGTCCATTAATTCTTCATCCGATTCCGAATCCATTTTTATTTCAGAACAAGAAATATATTGTAAAAGAAAACACCAGTCACCAATAATTCTTTACCTCCAATTAAACCACGCTCTTTTTGTTCCATTTAAAAAAAAATTCATTCTTATTTTTTTAAATTGTATAACTCAGCGAAAGAAATGCACATTTAAAACACCTAATCACAGAGGAGAAACACCTAATAGAGGAAAGTGTACATTTTAAAAACCTCGTACCTGTCCAGCAATTTACATTATTGTCCTGTTACGTAATTGCTGGCGCCACGCCAGCAATGAGCCAATTGACGTTTCGTTTTTTTTAAATAAAGAAGCAATTTCCGAGCAAATTTGAGAAAAATAATGTTTTACTAATTCACGCAGAATTTTAATGTAGGTCCTTAGTAACAACTTAACAATAAATGAGCGCATAATCACCACATGCGCTTAAAAAACAAGGGACGCACTAAGCGTTAACAAATTTCTCTCACGAACGCGGCACTTTATGCGGCGGTATTATTTTCGTTCCTGTCACTTATGTCTGTGGTATTTTCAGCTCATTGTTATTGTAGCATCCTCGGCGCATGACGGCGTCCTCTTAATTTCCAGTAATCGAGGTGCTCTTTAGCGATGGCCTGCAACTGAATAAACATCGCTTGCGGAGTTATTAAAGATAGATACAGTCTTGCGACTTTTGTAAGACAAATAAGTTGGTAATTAGACTAAGGGCACAGAGTAAGGATAGTTTATCTCTTCCTTATACTGTGCTAAGGGCCAATTTTGCCAAATAACGTTTAACCGACGAATAAATTGGACTGTTTGACATCTTTTCAATACTTACAATAAATAAACTGTAGATTTATTCCTCGGTTGAACGCTATTCGGCGATTGTAAAATTGACCCTAAGGCTGATCTATAGATCGTATTCTCTACTCAGACGCAGAACAGAGTTAAAACGATACGGATTTCAAGGACATATTATTTTTGTCTTTTTTAAATAAATATCGAAAGTCCAAATCAAGTCTTGAGAACATTCTCTATAAATCTCAGTCTAAGTTTTTACCTAGTACCTATTTTGAATGAAATAATTCTTAAATAGTAAACTGATTGAGAATGTTGAGGTTTATGATGGCTACATTTTAATGCAAAGTTTGTTTCAATCTACTTTTGAAAATTTCATTTTGAACCAGACGTCGAATTAAAAGATTCTGCTCTGAGTCAAATTACATTGGTAACTATTAAAAGTATGTGTAGGTATTAAACTTCTTCATTTTCTAGGCCTCTTTACAGCCCTCATTATACTATTTTCCGTTGTTTTCATAGTCTAAATATTAGTCATTAATCACATTTTGCTATACGAAGTCTAAAGTTTGTAGGAGGCCTTCGTATCGGTAGCCTGTAATCTCATCGATATATCAAGCGCTCAGTCCGAGCCAATCGTCAACTTTTGACGGGAAGTGAGTAATAAACCTGAAAGTTATCTTTATGATACAGAAATCTCGTTGGGATTTATTAGCAGTATTAATTGAACGGAAATATTTATTGTACAAGCAAAGGTCGATCCTGAAAAAGATAAATGTAGCAAAGTAGGAAAATAATACTGTTTGTCTGGAAGAGTTATAACTTACAGTTACAGATTTAGTATCGGTTTACAATCCGCATCTAAAGTTACAGTGTGATGGCGTGAAAAATAAAGATGAAGGTGTCTTTCTTGAACCTCAAAAGTATATTATGTAAACCAAAATCATGTCTAAGATAATATTTAATAAGCGGCTTTCGCCAGCTTCTGAAAGATTTTGAGTGTACTTATAATCTATATTTCAATTTAAAAAACAAAACAACCATTTGGGCAATTCTCCTAAATGTTGGCTAAGGCATGTCCCAGGCTGGAGAACGTAGGTTAAAACTAACTCAGGCTCATGTAACTTTTTTTGTAGATACTAGATAGTGTCCTCTATATCGTCAATCAAGAAAAAGAAGATAAAAGAGGTGAGATCCAGCTTAAAAAAAAATTAAACCTCCATTTTCTAATCTCCATGACTGTCCCACTGCTTATGTTGTATGTAACAAACTTATTTATTTAAAAACATAGTCGATTAAAAATTCTCAAAAATATATATTTCAATAATGAATAATTAATCTTTAAAATAACAACAGTAGCGTGAGGTTACGTCTTAGAATTAGTTTTTTATTAGTATTTAAAGTCTGTCCCACGACTTTTTAATCATTACCGTGCTCTTGTGCAATCACTATCGTAACTACCCACATATCCATACAATCCGCATCGTCGTCGCGTCTAACGTACAAAGTCAGTTGCCTTGAGCAATTCATGTCGAATGGAGGTGTGTACGTCGTCGGGTTTCTGAAATATTTGGCATTCTCCAACGGAAATTTCATTTTGGCAACTTTAATCGCTCATACATAGGACTCTCACCATACCGTAAGTAGTTATCACATTTATATGTTTGTATTTTTTATATATTTCAAATATGTTTTACTTTCTAACAAAGTACATTAAAAAAATTACTATGTTTACTTATCAAGTAAAAATTTAATTACTAACCAATTCTAATTACTATGATCCTAATTACCATTATTACCAGGGCCATTTTACGTACTATGGTAATTGGGCATTAGCTAGGTAATTAGAGTAATGCTTGAATGTATGGGATCTTCTAGATTTTAACGACCTCCCTGGCCCTGTGGTGAGTACTTTGGTCTTAAAAACTGGATCTTCATGGGTTTGACTCCCGGCTGGTGCAATTTTGGATGTTGTAAAATTGTCTCCAGTCTGGTCTGGCCGAGGCTAGTTACCATCCAATACTCTACCAGCAAAGATGTGCCGCGCCATGTGATTTAGTGTTCTGGTACGTATCAGCGTAGAAACCGGTAAGTTGTTTAAGTTTAATACCAGGTAAGCTCGAAACCATCTTAGACTGCATTCACCACTTACCCCAGATTATCGCAGTCAAGGACCAACTTGTAGTAACATATAAAAAGTTATAAGTAATCTGTGTTGATTGATTATGGCTGTATTTTGATACTGTTTGGGTGTTGGTAATGACAACATCGTTATATTTACCAACAATAAAATTAACTAACCCGAAAAAGATGGGCAAAAAAGGCTCTAATGGTATGCGAAGATAAAAAAGATCCTATATTATACCGAAAAAGATGGAGAATAAATCTTAATTCTTTTTATAGCTCAATCGCAATCAAACTCGCAGCATTGCAGCGTTGTATGGCGATTGACGACCTTTGGACCAGGTAAACCCCAGAACGTGGATCGCAACCCCTTCACCTTAACCAACGGTCGATATCGTGCAACAATCGCTTAGCTTCTAGCCTTCCACACTCCAGCATTCCGTGGTCTCCACTGCCAGAGGGACAAAAAGGTAGCTGTCCAGAATAGGGGCATCTTTACTCCTTTTTTTAATGCAACGGACTCTGCAGCGTCTACCTGTGTTTTCCGGCTGAGATGACATGGTGCGAATGTACTCATGCACGTCGCGTCCCTCAGCATGCATTTGCTATTTTGCCATGGGACGAGTGTCAAGCCATCAGGATGCTTGTCATCCATGTGACCCAAACCGGGTGGCTCGAGTACACACTACATTGTACGTTGACCGAGACGAGGGCTGTGCGGACGATATCGTTCAGAGAGTGGTGACGAGAGAATCTGGCCACACAACGACTGCAACTCAATGCGTGGTGGCCGTTGGCTTCCACCATGTAACCGCAGATGCATCGATGGAATTCGCAAACATGCATGCAACCATGTTGGGAAGTCCTCAGTAGATATGTAATCTTCGGCACAGCAAAATAGTTTTGCAAGAGTGTAAGCGTAACATGGGCCGAGAGATTTTTCCAATGCTCTTGAATGGCGGAGTGGCCTCTTTGCCTTAATGGCTTCCGGGATAGCAGAAGAAAAGATAGGAGACCCCAAGAGGAAAAAATTGTCAGCGTTAAATTCCTTGAGCCCAGGAACTAGGTCTTCAAAGTGAGGGAACAGAAGACGGGCCTCTGGATTACAGGGGAAGAACTCTCACTTGGGCATGTTCACTTTCAACCCCAGCTCGTTCAAGCAATGTATTAAAAGCAGTAGGTCACGTTCCACAACTTCAGGTTTGCCTCCTATAGTACCTACATCGAGTTACCAGATATTAAGGGGGATTTGAGGCCGTGAAGAACTTTCTGAATGCTGAGGCTGAAGATGAGAGGTCTAAGCGGATCTCCCTGTTGGACATCAATCTGCGAAAGGATAGAGGTTTGGTTATAGAAGACATTGGAGGGGGACTGTTAAAATTGCTGAAGAAAAGGATACAGAGTAGGAATCATAACTTTGCTTCGCTCAGTAGAATGTCCTTTTCCAGTGTATTGAAAGCGTTATGTATGTCAAGCTCCATGATAACACAGTCCTTGTTGCTTGGGTCTATAGCGAACAAATGCGTTGCGTGGATAGCCCAGCTTAGTGTCAAGACCTAACAGGTGCGGTCGCAGGTAAGTCACTATTTCCTCCAAAGGCCCTAGACCCTTATTTGATTAGAAGATAACCGAATATATAGATCTCATCAACGACACTGACAATTCTGTATCAAATTTTATATTATAATAATAATTATTAATTATGTTTGGCATGTTATTTGATGAATATTTTGTGTACATAGAGCTATCTTATGTTAAACTCATAATATAATTAGACGTTTTTTGTAGGTAAGCCTAGGTAGGTCTGATAGGAAAATAACTGAATTTATTGATCTCGTGAGCAAGGCAGACTTTTGTTATGAATCTTTGTACGATTATGATTGGCATGCCGTTTTGACGAGATTTACTTAGACGCTTCTTATAGGTAATTAATTAACTGTAATAATTAATCAATAAATAATCGGAATGGAATCAAGAAAATTTTTGAGTGACATTTTTATCTATTTTGTAAATCGTGATTGATACATTTGATTTATCAATTTTGAGGACTGTTAATAAGTACCTACTTACCTTAGCAGTTTTTTTTATATTTAAAGAAATACTACGATATTTCTTTCAGTTTTATTACTGTATTTTTCCACATTTACAGATTAAATAGATTTTATTAACAAAAACACTTATGTTTTATTTTTGTTTCTCATTCACAAAATTTTAACAAATTACCATATAGCATATTCTAATCACCATATTCCGGACCTCATTACCATGTCACAATTTATCCTTACCATGGACACCATAATTACCAAATACGCTATTTCTCCAAGAAAACTAGGTTCTGGTGGAGGCCTTCCTCATCACTGTGATAAATGAAGGCACCTCTCTGTCAAAGCATACTTAAAAAACCAATAACTAAAAAAAAAAATTTTATTTTTCGTCGGACGTTTTAGCCAACAATTAGGAGAACTGCCCATTTACAAACTTTTATCCTTTTTAATGGTTGGTAGTAACCATGAGTTAAAATGATTTTAAGTTTCAATTAACAAAAGCACTAATCATTTCTTGTAAATTAACTCCAGAATTAGACGTAATACAGACAGAAATGAAATTAGCAATAAATTTAGACATAAGCTGATCTGACTTGATTAATCCGACAAAACGATAACTTATTACTGGATACTGAACACAAAAGCCTACATTTCACAATGTAGCTCTACTGACCAGTAGACAAAACTGTACACTCGAGTATCAGTATCTAATCAGTGGCCATTCCAAGAGAATTGTTAGTGGCGGCTGATAGAGTAATGACTATATACATTACAATAAACAATGTTCTAATCTAAACCAACACATTTCACTGAGCAGTGAGTCAGACATTCGTCACCTCTTTCCTAGATAGGGCTGTAGGGTTGCTATCTTTTCTAATATCTTCAATTCAAAAGTATGTTTGTTTGTTGGTTTTTGAGTAATTGATCATCATCATCATCATTATCAACCCATCATCGGCCCACTACTGAGCGAAGTCACTTCTCAGAGGAGGGTTATAGGCCATAGTCCACCACGCTGGCCCAATGCGAATTGGCGGACTTCGCACACCTTCGAGAACATTATGATGAACTCTCAGATGTGCAGGTTTCCTCACGATGTTTTCCTTCACCAATGAGGCAAGTGATATTTAATGCTTAAACGCACTTGACTCCGAAAAGTCAGAGGTGCGTACCCGGGATCAAACCTGCGACCCCCCAAATAGGAGAAATCACATCACCGTAATAGTAGAGGTGGTAAAACAACTGCAAAAAACCATTTACATCTGGTAATTCGTCTCGAATCCACTGAACCGATTTCGTTAAAATTTACCTCAACCGCGCCAATTCAATACTACAAGGAATATAATATTATAACGTACAACCAAATAAATTAAAAATCACGTGCATTCGTAAATATAAATATTTTCGTAAAAAAATGTAACTCGTGAACATTGTTCTTCCCCAATTTTTCGGCGAAAAATAAAATTCAGACATTGCCGTGCCACTATATTTTAATTGGTGCAGGTCCATGTGAAAATATTACAATTTTTTTCCAAAGTTACAAAGAATGATACACTCGTAAGTCCTATTAACACAGTCCTGTAAAAGAATAGTGTACAGAAACGTTTCTTTTATGTTAATGAGTGTAGACTCGCACTTCGCTTAATGAGTGATTTCATTATTTATCCAAAAAGGAACGATGCACGGTTGAGTACAAAGTATATGAACGTATTCTGATAACATACCACTTACCAATGACAAAATAAACTTAAAAACAGTATTATCGAGAAATTCCTTGATTCCCTTGTTCCCTTAGATACTGTACCAAGTTCAAGTTTGAAGAGACTCAGTTCAGACTATGCTATTTGCTCAGACGAAGCGAGGTCTCCGATGCTACTTGTGTAAAATTGTCTTTGGTCAGGTATCTATCTGTTTGTCAGGGTCTTATAACTCATGAATAATTAAACAATTAATTCAAATTCACAAATAATACACAAAACTACGGTCCAAAGTCGAAAATAATATAAGAAGTTATAAATATATATTTTGAGCGGTGCCCATTCCTAGAAGCAAATGACCTCAATTTACTTCTATGTCTGTGTATGTCCAATTTAATATTGACTTCAAACGCTGCATAAATGAATTTGAGGAATTGTGCCTTCAGTGTAATGAAAGTTACACCACGGTACCATCAGTGCCGACACTCTTTCCAGCATCTAGGTTAGACTAGGTTAAGTTAGGTTAGGAAACATGATTTACAAGATTGTTTGTACCTATTTATTTAATCCTATGTTGGTGTCCGTGTTTGAAAACCTAATTCATGCAAGATGCTTGAAGTTATTTACAGTATATTTATAACATGTGACATTATTTAAAATCAAAAGACCAGCAAGCCGCTAGCAGTAATTTGACGAAGGTCCACAAATAAGTATACCCTGTCATCTTTAACGAAACACACTTGTTAGTACATCTTGCGCCTCGTTAAATTCTTTGTTTGTTTTTAAATCGTTTTCTTTTAACCAATGCTACTCATACAATCTCATAATACGGTTCAAGTTTTAGAAACAAATAATAAAGTCATGAACTTTTTAATTTTTCTATAGTATTATAAAAATATAGTTTCTTTATATTTTATTTAGTTTTCACTTAGCTCAATCGAACCAAGAATGCTCAAAATTATACAGTCTTATTTTGTTTTTGTAGACGAAAATAATTTCTAAAAGATACAAATTATAGTTAACTTTAAGTACTTATAGTTTTGTAGATGTAGGTCATAATGTAACAGTTAGTATGTTATTATATCTTAATAAAACGAAAAGATAAATATAGACCAGAAAATGTAGTATAGTATACAATTATCTATTTACTATCGACTATCACGTCGATTATTATTATCAATATGTTTTGTTTTTAATGACTGCCAGGAAAAATACAATTCGCTACCTAAAGGAAATAATTTAACCACCAAAACGGCAACTAATATTATACGATTTTTCTTCGAGATACTAATAACAACAAAAATATTATTCCCGGCACAACCCCGGAACAATTTTTTCCTTTTTACTTTCGCAAACATTATTGGAATGGAAGAAGAACAATGGGAAATCCGATATAAGTGGTCCGTCGTATGTTATTTTAGACATCTCGCTCTATTTGTCTCGGTTCACTTACGGGTCTCGTGATGAGAGAATTGATTTTGAGAGAAAATCATACAGATGAGTAAAAACGTTAGTGAAAATTACGAGATATTTTTCTTTAGTCCACTTTAGAAAATGGACGCTATCGAACATTTTATCAATATTTCTTGTGATTCTTATCAATGGATTGAACAGGAGTTACAGAATACTCGTTATATTGTAGTAGATAAGCTTTTGAGGATGAGACGAGGTTTTTGAAAAACTTGAAAATTTAGTTGTTCTTTAACATTGATAATATCATAAACAAAAATTTTTTTCATAGATAGGTAATTGTTTTAAATTGCCTTTAAAATTATTATTAATTTTCTCTCCAAAAACAGTGCAATAGATCAGTTGCCAGAAAATATTCGGTAAATATTATTATCCATAATATTAATACCTTTAATAAAATGAAAATAGTTTAATATATAAAGCGAAAAAATTACTACTAATTATATTTACAAAAAATACACGCCGTCCAAGTGATCGCTAATGGGCATGGTGCCCAAAACACTGGCGCTATTACCTCTCTGAATAGCGAGGCTAAGCCTTTGGGCTAAATAAGCGCCAGCTCTTTGGTCACCAGAGGCGTGGATCAATTTTTGGGACACGACATTTACAAAATTTTTCGTGTCCGATGACCATGGACCCAGAGTCTCAAAAGCAAGCGCCGCAAAAATATAATCCTTAGAAATGGCAGAGTATTTGCGGCGCTTAAGCAACTGAGCGGATTCGGCAGCTGCACCCGCCTTTTGGCACGAGCCTGGTAGGTGGGACGCAGCCAACGTATCAACGCAAGTCACGTCCCACACCAGTGCGCGACCCATCGTCCTCGGTACTATAGTCATCCCGTCCGGCCTCTTGCCGTCATCCCTGAACAAACCGGAGGGTTCCAGTTGTGCAGGGATGGAGGCAGTGACCAGAGCGCGACGGACTATATCATTGAGAGCACCGTGGCGATACAAGCGGCCCGCGCTCCGATAACAACTGAGTCCATGGTGACCAAAACGATCCACTTGGCTGCCGCAAGGACAGCGATGAGGCTCACATACCTTAATCCCCAAGCGCAAGCAAACGGCCACACGAAGCGCTGTCCTGTCGAGAATCGTCCCCAGGCTATGAGATGGCAGAGCGTGTAGCCAGTGACCTGACTCCTTTTCGGATACGGCTAAAATACGGGCTTTATCCGTATCTGAGGTACACTGCGCTACGAGATCTGCATGTGTCAAAACAACACGCGGTTTGTCCCAAAGACCCTGACATTCCACAGCCGAAGGAAAACTCTCACCAGGACAAGATGCACTCCATGCTAACTTCGCCTCTGCAAGACTCTCCACTACATCATCAGCCGGATTAGACAGATTAAGGATCTGACTGATGAGAGTGATAGAGCCAAAAGCAGAAGATAAGAAAGCCGGAAGCGCTACGCTTGAAATGGAACGTATGCCTAAGCCACCGTATTTAACAGGTAGGCTGGCTTGAGTCCAGGTGCGGACATCAAACTGTAAATTTAGAATTTTGCAAAGAGTATCTTTAAGAGACACGTCTAGATTATAAGTTAAAATAGGATATTTCCAAATGGGACTGCACCGTAATAAATACATGAATTTTGGCGCAAATAAACATAACCGTAAAATATATATGGCCATGTGTGGCTTTATATCTAAAAGGCGAGGCGAAAATTTATTAAAATGATCTAATTTAGAATTTAGCAAATGGGAAAATGCGACGTCAAATATGGGGGCTCCAAGAAGGGTTAAATCATCTTTTGTAATAGATGAGATGTTGGGAATCAAAGAATTTAGACTATTTTTCAAAACAGTTTTTTCATTTAAACTAACCAAGTCAGGAATGTATACCTCACACTTTGAGAAATTTAGGGAAAGGCCGATTTCAGAAAATTGTTTAATTAATATTTCCAAATCCTGGAGCACTTCCGCCGCACTTCCTCCCAAGGAGCCATCATCAAGGTACCATAAGTTAAATTTGGAATTTAGATTCGAAATAACTGGGTGTATTGCTAAACTGAAAATTGCGGGACCAAGTGGATCACCTTGCTGGCAACCCACAGCAGAATCCAGAACATTTTTACCGTACATTAATTTTGAGGAGGAGCCATAACATTGCCACATATAATCTAAAATTTCAGGAAACTGTTTTTGAATTTCAGTTAACATGGCTCCCCTATCAATTGAATTGAATGCATTACGCACGTCAATTTTTACAAAGACATCGTAATCACAAGAGTTTAAAAATGTCCTGGCTGCATGCACAGCTGCCTCGCAACCTCCCCTGACGCCAAAACCAAGTTGTTTGGGTTTGAGGATGGCCGATGCTTTGTCTTTTAAGAATCGGCAGTAAATCCTAGAAGCTAATCTACGGAAAGTGCTGCCGACTGCAATAGGACGGATCCCACCATCTTTTTTGGTGAGAGCCACCAAATTAGCGCCGTATAAAATTGGCACTATTTGTTGTGGCACACGACCAGAAAGCATCAAATTAATGAGGCCAGTTATCTCCTTCAAGAGCGAGTTGCTCTCTTCACTTGAAGGAGGGCCGATTAGGTCTTTAAGATGTTGAGGTGATAGGCCATCCAATCCCCCCGCAGAACCATTGGGAAATCCAAAAATACCGAATCGCACGGCATCTTCGGAGGCTCGGAGTCGGTTTGTGGGATCAAAGGAAGGCGAAGCAAGCTGGGACGTAGGTGACGGCAAGGGGTGCTTATCCCTTAAAGCGGCCAATGTCTCAGATGTGTCACTGGCTAAGACATCGTCTGAAAACAGCAGTTTAGCAGCATTTTTAACATTCCCATCGCTGACTTTTTGTTCAATTAACTTGGAGATGCTATGCCTGGGTAATGAGAAATTATTATTTTGTTTATGTATAGTTGGAATATTTATATTGTCTAAATTTTGTTTAATTTTTTTTTGTGAGAGAATTGTTTCTATTTAAATTTGTTGAAATATCAAAAACTCGGTATGGGAATGTTAATAAATGCTCCCACGTCTCAGTGGAATTTTCAGACGTGACCTTAGCCACACAGTCTCTTAAACTACGAGCCACTAAGGGCCGGGCCCCTCTAGGAACTCGCTTGACTAACCTGATCCCGTGCTTAAGGGATGCGAGCCTCGCCCATAAAGGAGAGTCACTCGAGGGCCCATCATCAGAGCATACAATGGAAGCACTCCCCGCTGCATGCTCTGAGACCAAGGGTAGGGTGTTGGGTATGTGACGACGGCTTTTATGGATTTTGAGGCCCCTTTGACCTTTGTACAATTTGCCGTCGACGCATATGGAACACTCGAGGTACTCTGTACAAATGGACGACGTGTTTAAAAAAGGCATAAAATAAAATAAAACATATATACAAATAAAAACTAAAAATAAGAGAAAATAAAATAACAGCTTGAACTATAGGTCCCACTTCACAAACACTTCAAAATCTATCTATCCGTTCCAAAAGATACTGCTTCATTATCCTGCACGGATCCTTCAGATAACACTTCCGTAGCAAAGTTTGTTATCTGCCCTTTCAAGCTATTATTAGTTAAACACTGGTACAGATTGAGCCACGGCATTTTTAAAACACGAAATTATCACAGCTTGCGGCATCAAAATATTAAGGAAATCCCGATGTAAACAGTATTTTTGCAATTGACAGCAGCTGTCCTTTCAAAATTTTTTTCCCTTCTAATTAAATTCCTCTATTTCACGTGGCTTTCTCACTTTTCCTATGACTCCTTCTTTGTATTATACAAAATATTGATTAAATTCACCATTTAATAACTTTCCATTATGTTGTGGAATATTTAAATATAATAAATATAATAAATCAATCGATTCGTTATTTTTACCCGGGTGACATCTGTCATCTGTCATACCTTTAATAGGTATTAATATTATGGCTGATGTAACTATGTAAATGCGAATGTAACTCTGAATCGATTTCCAGATTTAGCAAGAAGATAGCTCTAAAAAAAGACAAAGATAGTTTCTCTGCCAGAACATCAACAAAACAACATGAACCTGTTCCATGGTCATTCATTCATCATCATGGTCATGGTCCATTCATGGTCTTGATGCTCCATGAAAAAACTTGGAACATCAAGACAACAAAGCAGTAGCGCATTTTTAAACTATTTTGTGGGCAAAAAATATACTTACTACATTTTCAAAAAAATTATTTCAACGAAAGAATAATATCAACTAATTCAGCCTATATCGCTATTAATATCCGGTATAAGCCAAACAAGGGGATTTAAATACAACCGTATTACGGAGTAAAATTACTCTTAAATGTTACAGGGTTATGCCATATTAAACGACTTAAATATCATGAATAATATTAGTCAGTAATTCCATTACTAATAAATAGGTACAGTACATACTAGTCAACACTCATACATACGTCATACATACATTTATATATTAATACATTACAGCCCAATATAGTTTTTACTATACAAAACTAAAACAATATAATTAATCATGATCTGAAACCGACAATAGTTAATCCGATCTAAATTTTATAGCTAACCTGTTTGATCGATTCGATGTTTTTATTACTTACGACGTTAGATTAATATGTTACTCGTAGTTCAAGGATTTTGGAGCTCGGAGCCTTAATAAGGGAATTATAGGTCATTTTGTACGTAAGTCCACCTCTAGGAATGATGCATTAAATTGTAGGCCACCCGTGCTTTAGTTTGAGTTGAATTGTTATGGTGTTCCAGATTGACAGCGTTTTTAAGACTTTTTGCGTTTATCATGTCACTTTAGATTGAGTCCTGTTTTTGTTGTTAATTTAAGTAGGTAAAATTACATTATAAAAAGAAAATTAATATTTCTTTGCTATATTCCGCCAAACCGTTTGTTATTAATTGGTTTGGCGGATTATTAATTTTCTTTTAATGTCATGGAATTCCGCAAAGTAACCCCTTTTTCAATCCAATATTTGACCAATATTCCCCTTTTTCCTCTTACTAAGCGTATAGTTTATGTTATGAGTGGGCCTTAATATTCTACTAAATATAATGATAGATATTAATGGAGTGAGTACGACAATAGAGCAAAAGGTGGAGATCGAACCGTCGACCTTTTAGTTTTCAGTCCGCACTTTTAATGTTTGGGATACTGAGGCTTACCTATAAATCATTAATAAAAAATTGTTGTTACTATTAGTAAAATAGATAAGCCTGATAGAAAACCTTAGAATTTCTTAATTCTCTGTGCAAAGCGCTGCAAAGTGACTTCCAGCTCATTTAATAACTCAATATTCGAGTAACTAATAGTTTTGCTTTTTTACTTTGACTCCGACAAAACTCTGTAATAGAATCTAACTCAAAGTTGTTTCCTACAGATCGATCACTGAACATAATGACAAAATTTAGTATAGACATAGGATAATTTTTATCGCTAGAAATCATGGAGTCATCACGAGATATTTAAAAAGCCACAGGTTATCTATGTCAATAAGCAGAAATAAATGAAAAATGAAGTTTTCAATAAAAACGCTGTTAATGTGATGGATCATAACAAAATGTTGTGACTGATATCTTATTAATTCTTCAAAAAAACTTATGATTATTTTTAGGGCGAGATTAACCTCTTGATTTATAAATGTTATATTATTTCTTTACTACCTAGAGTCACGCTCGTATAAGGCAATAAAAGTGTAATGAATTTATGGAGAGAGAAATTATTATTTCACAAAACACCCTTGTTGGTTAGTGAAATTGTTTTTTATATTTTTTTAAATAATGAACCACGTTTTATGGCTAATAAATTACAAAGCATTAAAACGTTTTCTTTGTGCCGATTAATGTGCGGACACATTTTATTTCTATGAATTTGGTAAAACTTAAAGTAGGATGTAGGTAATGTTTGATTTCAATAAATAAATACATAATAATAAATGCTTTGAAAGTACATAATGCACGTGGCAATATCAAGTCTTGTAACATAGCCTTATGAGCTATTTCCTTTCATCTCTGCCTTCTGGTTCCATCTCAACGGGCTTAGCTTATTTTACAATTAGGCAACAATATGTTGTAATTTTTGTAATTATTGGGTAGAATTTAATAATTATTCATAATATATTCTTTTAATAATTGGTAATTTAAAATTGTTTATTTCATGGTGTCTAAGTTCTTCAACTATCACTGCTTTGGAAAGAATATTTTACTGAGAACACCCGACAAAAAGCTTAGCATTTTAATTTCTTTTCATACTCTTTTTCCATAATGTATAAGTTTTAACTAGCTTACAGTAGGTTCAAATTATTATTTATTATATCTATTTATATACATCCTAATATTTTATCTTTGTTGAGTATCACAGTCTTGAGTATCTAGTCTCATGTATAGTTAATAATAGGACGTCCAAATCCTGATACATTTAGTATAGTAATTTATACAACCATCCATATAGCCTGATCTGATTTACCCTGTGTAACTCAAGACACGTGACTCCGTTATGGTGCCCATACAAAAATCTCATTCATTACGCATTAAATCAGCTATAAGACCAAAGGATAATGATCGTTATTTCTTGGTGAGTGAGATGTTATTCTAATGGGTGAATTTGATGTTTAAGACATTTTTAGAATTAAGCAGCGGAAAGCTCGTGACGTTACTAATATTGGGTTGGAAAGCAAGCTTGAAAGTTTTGATGTGGCGTATTAGCTTGCAAATATAGAGCCCATACAAAACACTTATTGATCGAATGTTACACTGCAAGTTGCAAACCGGAATTTATGGGCGTGCAGTAAGTAAGAGCTCTTTCAAAGCGGTTACTTGCTCTTTGTTTATTGCCCGGCTTCGTCTCAGAAACATCTTGCTTTATGAATATTGATAAGAGTTGCCTTCCGGCCGAACTTTTTAAAACAAAGCGCTGTTAATATCAGTTGGAGTACTCTTTACTGTTTTACACTTGATTTACTCTTGAAGTTGGCTATTTATGACGTAAAGTTTATATTAAAAGTAAGTAGTGCTTATTGTGCAATTTACCTCATGTAAATTTTTCATTGCTCAGTGATAGTAACTTTAGGAGATTGAGATAACGATCGTCATTATCGCTCAAACCATGGACTTCTGACTGATGGACGTAGGTCTCTTGAAATGTACACCACAATTAATTACAATCTTGTTCTGCTTGTGTTCAACGACTGCCAGAGATTCACTTGAGGTCATCTGTCTAGCTATAAGGAGTTCTCCCAACGCTGCTTTTTCAGATGCTAAAGTTCTATACGAGCTCCTTGGAATCCCAAAATTTATTGGTTCTTCGAGCTATATTGTAATGTAACTTCAGGTTTTCAACTGGATAAGCTCTGTTGCTAGTTCTGAGTTCCCTACGGATCTCCTTTTAATATTTAATTTGACCCCGCAAGAATAATCCCAGCATTGCTCTCTTCATCACCTGCTGAATTTCTTTATATGAGGCTAGCTTTTCCCCGCAGCTTCGCTCACGTTAAGTTTGATTTTCAAAGCCCTATTTTTCAAAAATCCTTTCTTAGGGGATGCCGACTACATAATAGCCATCTGTATGCCAAATAGCCCGACCCGACCATGTTGATGGTTTGAGCTGTGCGTGGATAGATCAGTCAGTCAAACATCTTTTTCTTTTATATACTTACATAAAATAAATAAATATATAATATATTTAGATTTGACATTGAAGCTTGAAGTTAAGGATACATAACAAGTAGATAATACATTATTATGTATAATGGTTATGTATGTGGTGAGATTTTGCTTAGTTTGTGAATTAATATGGCCAATTACGGTGAAGAGCAAATATTTTTGACCTTTGATCGTGTAAAACGAGTCACAAAAGACTTTAATTGAATATAATACGGGTTGGCATTTTCAATTGAAGTGGCTATTCTTGACCGTTTTAAAACTTTATTGAATGACGTATCATATAAAGTGCTATAGGTGCTTGATCGATTAGACCAAGAGCAAACGATGTCAAAATAATCCCACTTTTATTTTTATTTTAGAAGTCACTGACGACTTCGTCTGCGTTTAATTTATCTACTTAATTATAATTAAGTAAAACAAAATCTTTAACATGATAAACTAACTTCTATACCCCTTGTAGCCCTCTTATTTACGGCTACCACCCGATTTTATTTTATAATATATAGATGATGCCCGCGACTTCGTTCCTGTGGATTAAGATTTTAATTCCCGCGGGAAATCTTTAATTTTCCGGGATAAAATGTAGCCTATGTGTTAATCCAAAATCCGTCTAGTATTTTTTGAGTTAGAGAGTTACAAACATACACACACACACACACACACACACACACACACACACACACACACACACACACACACACACACACACACACACACACACACACACACACACACTCACACACACACACAAATTTCGCCTTTATAATATTAGTGTGACATTTGGTAACTTTTTGGTATCTTTTGGTAGTTTTGGTAAATAAAAATCAAGGCAATGCTATGTGTAAATATGCAACTGCTGATTTTTTAATATATTTCCCAAGGCTGAACATAGAAATGATCTGCCCTCTAAACCTGATATTTCCAAAAAAATAGTTTTGTTTGAGTAGTTAATGCTCGCTTGCTTAATATTAAAAGTACCTACCTACCTTATCTTTTGTGGAACTTTTTGGCATAGATAGGTAATTTAAAGTCATTCGAAAAAAGCATCACTATAGTTATCATTTATTTTCATGTAGGTAAGATTTTAAATAAGACCCAACTAAAACTACACAGATATTATCTACCGAAATTCTGTAAAAGTCAAAAACAAAATATTATTACTTGCTCTCGGTGTAGTATCACATTATCTCCATAGCTAGATATTATACGATTAATACTATCTATTGATCGTGTCATAATATATTCTGTTACAAGCGCCCTTGTTAAACTTAGTGGATATCTGACTCCCTCTCAATGTATCCCATAGCCGTTTCATTTGATCCTCTTGCTTTCATCAAATATTTAGGCCGTTTAAACTTGAGTGAGATGTTCTCAGTGGAAGTTAGCTGCATTGACTTTCAAACGTGACCGGATCTTGTTTGCTTCTCCTGTTATTTATTTATTTATTTTCGTTTTATTGCGTCGTACCACATGAGTAAATAACCGGATAGAGACAAAATTTCATACAATCGTACTGTGATAGACACACAAGTATGTGAGACAAGTCCGAGTTTTAATTCGTTTGATCGTAAAAGTAAACTATGACATTAGCATCTAAGTAAAATAAAACATAATGATATCGATTTAAAGTCAAAAATTCAATACAGACGATTTTAATTTGGAGCGTTTTCGTTACGTATATGTACCGAAAACGCAACTCAACTCAATTTCAAACTCAATTTCATTCTTAAGAATACATACACGAAATTAAGCTCTAACTCAATCCTGTTATGGCTTATTTTACTTTGATGGTAATGTCATAGTTTACTATGTATAGTTAACTATCAAATCTTGTACTAAGCGTACTGAGTATGTGTCCACTGGCTTGAGTACCACGAGAAGACAAAACCAGGTTACGCCGCCCAAACGAGTGGACAAGCTCAGGGTTTATTCAATATATTGACTAGCGCTTTTCTGCGAGCACACCTGACGGTAAGTGAAACTGTAGCCTTACATCCAGCTTGCTTATCTAAAAGATGTTTTGTCTTGGTCTGTTCAACGCACTTTGTATTTGTATTTACTCATGTTTTAATTTAAAGTTTTTATGTTACTCGGAATATTTCTAAACTAATATAGTTATTTTGATAATTCAAAACTATTAAATAGCTTAGAATTAAAATATTTTGCTTCATTTATCAAATCCTACTAAAACTGCGACAGCCCTACCAAGATAGGTATTTTTGCACGGTTTCTAGGAGCGTTGACTCTATTCAGTCATCTATTCCTGTGGCCGTACACCGCTCCGGTGGGCGCTCAATTCGATTATTTTTTAAAGGAAAACTCACTCTAAAATTCGGAGAGCGTTGCAAGTTTGAAACCAATAATGGATTGCTTTCAGCTTGTAGGTGCCTTCACGAATTAATTTTGTTTAAATAAAAAAATACATCCTTGTTGCATGTAAAAATAAATCTTTCTTATTTGTTAACTTATGGACGCCCAGAGTTAGATATAGGCTTCTTGTTGGGACTTCCGCTTCAGCTTATAAAGAAAACGGTTCTCTGAGACTCGTCTGATGACAATCTACCTAGTAGAAGGTCTGCCTGCACACTACGCGTTTTGGAGCGAGGTCGCCACTCCAGCACCTTGGCAACTACTCTCAGTTCATTGCGATTTCAACTACGCGACACAATGAGCTATGTCGGTAACTCTGGTTTTCCAAAGATTTGATCACGCATGTATACTTAGGTACTACAAGCATCGAGCGGTAAGAAAATTTGAACCTTCTTATGAGAATAGAAAAATAGTTATTTGTGTTATATGGGGCCAAAGGAATTTTTTTTTCCCCGAGGGCGTTATTTTGAATTCAGAGCGAAGTGAAGGATTCTATAGTAGAATCCCGAGCGTAGCGAGGAATTCAATATACGCCGCCCGAGAACAAAAAATTTTGGCCCCGAATGACACACACTATTTTTCATCATTACCTATGAGAAAAAGCTAGGAGTATCAACCTACTATGTATAGAGTATAGACATTACCAATACATATATTGAAAGTTTAAATAAAACACAAATAATTTTTTATGAAATAATTAAATATTAATATTTATATGTTGGAAGTATGGGCGTATACATCTAATCGACATATTTGATCACGTGACTTATCGAAGACAACCGCTTCTCAAACATTTTTGAATTCTCTCTTCTGATTGGTCCGCGTTAGTGCTTTAGCATACTAAAGCACTAACGCGGACCAATCAGAAGAGAGAATTCAAAAATATGTCGAAATTCAAAAATGTTTGAGAAGCTGTTGTTTACGATAAGTCACGTGATCAAATTTGTCGATTAGACATATACGCCCATACTTCCAACATAAATATTATAATGTTTAATTATTTCATAAAAATTTATTTGTGTTTTATTTAAACTTTCAATATACGTATTGGTAATGTCTATACTCTATACATAGTAGGTTGATACTCCTAGCTTTTTCTCATAGGTAATGATGAAAAATAGTGTGTGTCATTCGGGGCCAAAATTTTTTGTTCTCGGGAGCGTATATTGAATTCCTCGCTACGCTCAGGATTCTACTTTAGAATCCCTTGCTGCGCTCGGGATTCTACTATAGAATCCTTCACTTCGCTCTGAATTCAAAATAACGCCCTCGGGGAACAAAAAATTCCTTTGGCCCCATATAACACAAATAACTATTTATTCAAATAAACTTTTGTACAAGTGCTTTTGAATCGTCGATGAGTCCACCACTGGTTTGGAATGCCCTTCCTGCCGAGAAGATCCAGCAAGAAACTCGGCGGTTGCTCTTTTCAAAACAAGTTTACAATATAATAGATATTATGCTATGTATGCAGTGTTTCCACAATGAGGGGAAGTTCAATACATGTTAAGACAGGCAAACAGAAAGTAGACCCATTCCCGCCGGTGGAACCCGTTCACGAGCAAGACTCATGAGTCATGACCCAGCCGTTGCTTCGCTCAGCCATAGTTGAGGGAGATCCGTAGTTAGCGGCAATATTTTGGATTCACATGACGACGCACGCACAGCTGCACAAAAAAATAAAAAGTAACTTGTAACACCAACTTTTCTGCAGTATCCAAATTATACGTGCTCTTCCTCCCGAAAACTTATAATTTACGCTAAACTACGCCGTAATTCGTAAAATCTGGTAAAAGTTAAATTACTGTTAGATTTGGAAATATAAGTGATTCTATTGACAACAATTGTCTTTTTATCGACGACTCTTTTAATATAACTACGAATTACGGACCCCTAAATTCCTTTATTATAAGACGACAAAGCCTAATCAGATCCATTACATATACCTACTACAATAATGATGCGATTACAATACCCTTATCAAAATTTATATCGCCCACATAACCCCACGTTACCAAAACCTGGACCCTGATCGACAAACACGTATATTTATATCATTAAAGGTTCAGATGAACGGTAAATTTGCTCGGCGATTGTCTACCCGGTGTCATCATTATCAATTGCCACATTTGCATAGTATGATCCATGTGAGGCCCAATTTCGAGCTCATCAAGGCCCCAATTATGCCTCAAAACAAATAGAGGGCCCAATCTGCCCTCCGGCTTATTAAACCCGTTTTAAACCTCGTCAATTTTGGTCCAAGTTTTACCTACAACGTCCGGACCGTAAACTTTTTAACGATGTAAAAACAAACTCTAATCGATGTGAGGTACGTTTTATAAAATGTTGATTAACACATAAAAAAAGTATGGAGGTAATAAACAGAATAAGAGGCTGGAATAGCTATTTATGCAACTGCATCGTAATGAGGGTCATTTTAATTCGAGTGCTGTTTTTTGATACGAGGCTTGCCGAGTATCAAAATAGGATAGTACGAGAATTAAAATGACTAATTACGTTCAGTTGCATACAAGATTTTATCTACGACAAGGAAAATAAAATCATTAACAAAATACGCCGTAGGCTCAATAAAGTAACAAAAAGTAACTCCGTAAGCCGCCACCAGCTACCTGTGGCGCCTCTGTCAACAAAAAGTAACTCCGTAAGCCGCCACCAGCCGCCTGTGGCGCCTCTGTCATATGAACGGTACAAAAGTGCCAGAACTCAGAGCCTTAGCTTTAGGTATCCTATTTTAAGAAGATAACCATTTCGATTCAGCTCCCATACAACGAGCTGCATCGAAATGAGAAGCAAAACCGAAAGAGGGTTCATTTCGATTCAGGTGTCAAATTCGAAATTGGAACTTTTCGATGTTGGAGTAGATAAAAAATATTATGAGCTGGTTTCAGAGTCTGGACCGAAGTCTAACTGGCTATACACAACAGCCCGGCGAGGCAGGTTTTTCATTTTAGCACTTGCCTGCGACCTCGTCTGATGATAAGTGACAATGTAATTTTAGTTGGAATTAGGCTTAACTTAACTTAGAATGGGTATGACAATTTTTAGTTAAATCAACCTGATGTATGAACGGATGTACTACCACGTACGTGGCGTAGTCGTACCAGTACGCTACATTGCTTCGCGCGCTTTTATGCTGTAGTAACTATAGCAAAGGCTGGAACTGCCCTCAAATACTGAAACCAAGGCTTGAGAGTAATCTTGACTCGTGACACGGCGAAAGTACAAAATCTAAATCTAAGGATCTACAAGTATATCTATAAGTTTATCTAAAGTTATAATTGTAGTGTTTGATTTTTGGTACGTCTTTCAATCACGCAGCAACGGAGCAACGGATCGAGATGATTTTTCGCATAGGTTTGAGAACCTAGAGAGTTAGGCTACTTTTTATTTCGGAAGAACAAACAAAGGGTCTCGCGGGATGTTTAAAAACCCAATTCCACACGGACAAAGAAATGTGAAGAAGTATAAACGCAGAAAAACTAGTCTCTAATAGAGTAAAAATCTACACACACAACTTTGTATTTCATAAAATATATGTATGGTAAATAGCAACATAATATTATTATTATTAATTTTTACTATTTCATACCGGTGCTTTTCCACGAATTTGGATTTCCAAAAAATGCTTTTAATAGTTAATAAAAGGTGCAGCACTATTCAGTTGCCTCATTAAAAATATCACACAGCAAATAAAAATAAGGCTGGCCGGTATAAATAACTACGAACTTCGTATAAATCTTGGTTTGCACTCTCTAGGGCTGCCACGCGAGTGAATTTTCCAACAATTTGGCATTCTAGAAGTATATATATAAGTAGCTGATGCACGCGACTTCGTCCGCGTCGATATAGTTTTTAAAATCCCGCGGGAAATCTTTGATTTTTCGGGATGCCTATGTCACCCTCCAGATCCTCAACTATACCTATCCAAAAAAATCACTTCAATCCGTAGCTTTGTTGCAGCGCGATTGACGGACAAACCAACAAACAAACACACTTTCGCATTTATAATATGTATTAGTAAGGAAGAATTACTACGATAATAAAGGCGATGTAATTAAATTTTAGAAAGCTATTATTGTGACTTAAATATGATAGTGAGATATATTCCCTCGGGGACTTTTTTGTAGAAAATAATAGCCTGGCAATACACGTCAGGTTTTGTTTCCGATTGTCTGATCAGACTACCGGATCGTATTTACTCGATACACGTCCGATTCTTGCGTCAGGCTTTTTTTGAGCTCAGTCGTTCCCGAGCTATCATCCCGAGTGCTTGCGTACGGAGCAAAACGGACGGAGCGACGTTATTGGATTCACCCAATTAATTTGACAATACTTACCGAGAGTCATTTAAAATTACTAAGACACATCCAAAACATCCAAAATTACTAAGACACTCCGAAAAGTTTTTAATTTTTATAGAATGTTTTTTTACTTCAATATCATAAATTTCGGCCATTATTCGATCCACGATGCGATGGAGAGAGCTATGCTCGGTATATCCCTGCGAGATCAAATGAGGAGAAAATCAGAAATGTGGAGATTCGTACGAGAACCAAAGTCACCGACATAGCTCAGCGTGTCGCGAAACTGAAGTGGAAATGGGCGGGGCACATATTTCGAAGAGCTGATGGTCGTTGGGGTCCCAAGGTGTTAGAGTGGCGACCCCGCACCGGGAAACGCAGTGTTGGCAGACCCCCCCCACCAGGTGGACCGACGACATCAAACGAGTCGCAGGGAGCCGCTGGATTTAAGCGGCGCAAGACCGAAGCCTGTGGAAGTCTATGCAGGAGACCTTTGTCCAGCAGTGGACGTCTATAGGTTGATAAAGAAGAAGATTCGATCCAAAACGATGCGTCCACACAGTATCAGCGCTAGATTCGACTGGCAAATCGGAAGGAATAACCGGACGTCTATTTCGTCTCACACTAGAAGTATGTAGACCGCGCCTTCAGACAATCGGACCGATAGTAAAATCGGAAACGCCTCGCGCCCGCTGCCGACTCGGACGTCCGATCCGACTACCGGATCGGACGTGTATTGACCGTTCATACAAAGTAATGGCTCCAATGCCTTCCGGTAGCCGGATCAGACTATCGGATCGGACAATCGGATGAAAAAACCTGACGTGTATTGCCAGGCTAATGGGTACTTTAATCATGTAGTGCATAATTTTTATGTATCATCAATAGTTTTCTCAGCACATTAGAGTTGCATAGTCAAACGGCAACCCTACCCGACGCGGCGGCTATCCGCAATGAATGCTCGAGTTTCCTACCCCAACTGTAGGGTGGAAAAGTACTGCAATATAGGCATAAAATCCAGGATTTAATCTTCGCACAGGTCGCCGTTTAATCTTGCAGTAGATATGGCAGGGGGTAAATAATAAATGTGTAATACGTAATCAGGTTAAATTGCATTGTGGGGGACCGGACCTCGAGAATGCAGGGCTTAAGCCCTATGATCACAATTTGTAACCCGTTCCTACTAATAGTTGCATAAATAAGTCATTATGGGGATCTTCGAGTTATCTGGCTAATAAATGAGCCCACTATTGTTGAAGGAAATCATTAAATCTCTCGTTGCATAAGAAACCGCTCGGTTTCACCGTTTATAAGAGTTTTGCTAGTGTGTTATAAGAATAAGATAGCTATTAAAGTTCATACAATTTACTTTTCATTTTGTGTTATTCTTTTACGTAAAGATAAAACTAAGTGCGCAAAAGGATTTCTCTATCAAAGGTTCTGAAGTTTATATAAACACTAGCTGATACCCGCGACTTCGTTCGCGTGGATTAAGGTTTTGTACTCCCGCGGGAACTCTCTTATTTCCCGGGATAAAAAGTAGCCTATGTGCTATTCCAGACTGCAATCTATCTGTAACAAATGTCAGCCAAATCGGTTCAATCGTTGCGACATGATTGAGTAACAAACATACAAACTTTCACCTTTGTAATATTCTAGCTTCTGCCCGCGACTTCGTCTGCGTGGACTTCAGAATTGGATCCAAAAAAAAAAAAGATAAATGTGAAAGTAATAAAAAATGGAATAAAATTTACACCCTGCATGCTATCGCTTGCGCTGTAATAGAAAAAATAGCTGTAATAGAAGAAATAGCGCAGATAGCTTTGAAATTATAGCGGATTATAGGGATAGTTTGTAGTCAGAAAAGTGGCATAGCATAGGTTACTGTTTATCCCGGAAAAACATCTTATTCCTACGCGAAAACACGTTTAGAGCGTGTTAACCGAATTACACGCGGACGAAGTTGCGGGCGAAAAGCTAGAATGATATAAAAATGAATTACTGGTTCGCTTCGCTCGTTAACAATTTTTAATCTTACCACAGGAACTATTCGAGAGATCGGTATAGAAAGTATAGCCTTTTCAATAGCATAGGTGACATGCATACCAAATTTCAAAACTGTCTGCCCGCGGCTTAGCTCGTAAAAAAATTTCAATTTTCCCTCGGGAACTCCTTAAGGAATCGGGATAAAAGGTAGCCTATGTTCTTTTCCATGTCAAAGGCTACATGCGTGCCAAATTTCATCCAAATCCGTTCAGCCGTTATTGCGTGATTGAGTAACAAACATCCAAACATCCAAACATCCACACTTTCACATTTATAATATTAAGTAGGATAGTAGGATAAAAGAAGTAGGTTAGACTAGCTTATGTCCACGTATTCGTGCGCATGAATTTAGTCCTAGTAATTATCTTCTACGGACCCGTGAAAGTCCTATCAAAATCTGATCACCCATTCCGAAGATTAGGCCGGACAAACAGACAGGCAAAGATTTTAAAAGATGTTCAAATATGTATTTCAAATATGAGCTTTATTAGAGGGAGTTACGTCAAAGTCAAAGTCTGTGAAAGTGTATATAAAGATTCTTACTCGTGGTAAGTAGGTAAGCAGTTTCTATTTTCTAATGTAAAAATTAATATGAAGAATAGATGTTGCGAAAATTGAAAATGGTTTTAGGTACTTTTACATGAAGAAGCTATTGATTTCTGTCCATTTTATCTACTTACTTAAGATTTTTGCCGAACTTCATTAGCAGCGAACTTATTTATACAAGTTAATAAGTACTGCTAAGTCGTCTTTATGTCAAATGAAGACTTAAGCAAACCTATTAGACAGTAAGCTAACAAAAAACGGGATCGGAAAGAAATAATTGCAACGAACCCGGGAAATCTGGAGGACTTAGTCCGACATAAAAGGAAATAAAATCTTTCTTTTGCTTGTTTTTTTCTTGCTCTTTCGTTTACTTCTGTAACTTTTGTTTTACTTAGATCTTTTTTCTAAGAGTTGCACACTAGTTATTCATGACTTATATAACTACATAAATATTATTAATGAATGATAGAAGCGATGAAGGAAACCGTCGCAAGGAAACCTTCACGCCTGAGAGTTCTCCATAATGTTCTCAAAGGTGTGTGAAGTCTACCAATTCGCATTGGGCCAGCGTGGTGGTGGCTTATGGTCTACTATAGCCCTTCTCTGAGGATTGAGAGGAGACCTGCGCTCAGTTGTGAGCCGTTGATGGGTTTTTCTTGATGATGATGATGATGATAGAAATATGCGTAAACTACGACAAGCTACTTGTAAATGTTGACCGCATGCCACCCGCGAGTCGTTCACTCAACCTTTTTTGTGATTGTACTAGAGGATTATGCGTCTGCGTATCTACAGACTGAATGTAGGTACCCTACCGTGGTACCCAAACCTAATATCCATGACATTAGAGAGTAGATTATTGCCTGTTTTCAACAACCATAATATTATGTAGGAAACTCTTTTCGTAGGTAAAACCTAAATACAATCCCTTACCCAATATCACCTTCATTTCTAGATGCTCCCTAAGCCTGGCAATACACGTCAGATTTTTTTCATCAGATAGTCCGATCTGATAGTCTGATCCGGCTACCGGAAGGCATTGCAGCCATTACTTTGTATGAACTGTCAATACACGTCCGATCCGGTAGTCGCATCGGACGTGACGTGGGCGCGAGGCGTTTCCGAATTTTAGTGTCGGTCCGATTGTCTGAAGGCGCGCTCTACATACTTCTACTGTGAGACAAAATAGACATCCTGTTTACTCCTTCCGATTTGCCACTTTTGCCAGTCGAATCTAGCGCTGACACTGTGTGGACGCATCGTTGTGGTTCGAATAATGGACGAAAATTAATATGACAATGAACGGCTCATTATAGCCGTAGAAAAACATTCTATAAAAATTAAAAACTTTTCGGGGTGTCTTAGTAATTTTGGATGTTTTAAATAGAATGACTCTCGATAAGTCTTGTCAAATTAATTGGGTGAATCCAATAGCGACGATTTTTCTTCTTTCGCGTCAACACGAGCAGATATGCAATAAGTAACAGTAATTCGTCGTCCATCATATTTTCTTCCGTTTTACTCCGTACGCGAACACTCGGGATGATAGCTCGGGAACGACTGAGTTCAGAAAAAGCCTGATGCAAGAATCGGATGTGTATCGAGTAAATACGATCCGATAGTCTGATCAGACAATCAGAAACAAAATCTGACGTGTATTGCCAGGCTTAAGGTTCGTGAAAACCAAATTGACAGAAAGCGTCACCTAACTTAGCATTAGTTGCCTGTTAGGGCGAGATCTATAGATGGCACTCTCACTCAGCTTAGACTCAAGACTGAGTTAAAACGAGACAGATTTATATGTATTATACGTATATACGTACGATTATACGTATTGGTGAAAACGGGCATGAGACAGTCTAATGTTTATTTTTCCCTCCTCTTATATTATTACATCTTCGTTACACCTATTGATAATATTTATCGATAAAACAATCCACACTCGTAGTTTTATCTCGCCACTGACAAGAATAACAATGTGCCTAAAATAACACCGCTGTCAAACAGTAGGTGGTAAATAGAGTATTGTTTCAAAGCACGTGGGTGCATATATTTGGTGGCTGGAGTGTTTTACACTGTGCTGATGATTAATGATTAGAATGATAAGAAATGCGTTTGAATATTTGTTTTAATAAGTAGGTACCTAGTTGTAATGAGTTTAGATAAATGCTATATAGAGCACTTAAAAGGTGTTTACATACCGCAAGACAACCAGTAAGAGCCAGCTCATTACGGTTTTCTATACGGAAGATACGAAACGAGTAGAGCGCCCTGCTACAAAGCGGATGACGCTAACAAAAGTCACGTCATTGATGCAACTGAATAGCCAATAAGGCAAATGCGCCACGGGTAATTTGAGACCGTGCATATCATTCATTCATTCAACCATTTAAATCGATTGTCGGCCCATTTCAAGGCACAGAATATAGGTACTATCCTCCTTCATTGTCCATCACGCTGAATACCAATAATTTGGCAGACTTCACACACCATTGATGAGAACAATATGGAGAGCTCACATGTAGTTTTCACGTAAAGTAAATATCACACGATATTAATTGCGATCACTTAAATAGAGTATATAATCAAATTCAAAATTATTTATTTCACGTAGTCCAACCTGTGGCTCTTATGACAAGTCATGACTCTACCACCGGTTCGGAAAGTGGATTCTGCTGAGAAGAGCCGGCAAGAAACTCAGCAGTTGCTCTTTTCAAAATAATCATTTTACAATATTATTATGAAGTTATTACATTGTAATAAGATTTTTATACTATCTTGTGGGCAACTGGATGCCAAGCCAATTTAACCTATGCAACTTTGTTAGAATAAAATGTAATATTTCTACATTGAGGGGAAGTTCAAAAAAAAAATCTAGAATTCAATTCATGTTAAGATAAATCGGTATAAATTGTAAAGGAAAAACGAAGTATTCTTCAAATTTTGAGCGAATTCAGCAGCCTAGTTAGGATCCGAACATTTTGAGGCCTTTGAGGGTACAAAACCCCATGCAAAACTAATGCTTTCTTTCACGATACCCGATTTTTTATAAAATTAAGTATGATAATTTTAATTTAAGTCTTAGCTAGTGTACATAAATTACTTTGGTATTTTTGAGCTTGATTTTACTATGGGAAAATTATACCCAATATATACAGAAAAAGATTTATCTCGCGTCGTCAGATAAGGAACGTGTGCGGTACACGTCTTTAAAAGCATTGCATTAAAAAACAACACCGAAATTAAGGATCACATTACAAAAATCCATTAGGGCAGCCAATAAAAATAGATCCCCCGACTTTTAATACCACAGATTCAGTCATTTGGATATACTAATAAAACGTCCTACGTTGATTTTTGAGATAACGAGAGGATAGAAGGTTCGGATTTTGGTAGATTAATATCTGTCTTTAATAAAAGCCACTAGTTAATGCTCTATGGACTATGTTGTTTTCTCTGAGGTGAAACGTCCAGGATTCGATTACCATTTGAATGTATTTAAAAACAAAAATATTTTGTAATATTCGCGTCATTGTGGGTACTTTACGCAATAGAAGAGAACCTTCAGGTCTTTAGCACATCTTCACCGCGAAACTGTAGCGGGGAACCGCAGAAACTCGGGCGTAACTTGTTCATTGAATTGTTATGCGACACAATAAAACTGTCATGTCAAATACGTAGGCACGGTTAAATTTTTATGCAGACCTTATTTTGGTACTTTCTCAGTTTATTTTGGCACTGTACTGTAGGTACTAAGACTCCAGTCACATTAAGCATTTTCTCGTTCGGTCTCATGTTTCCGGGCACGTATACAGGTCGCGTATGATTAGTTTTGCGGTACCAGGAGCATCACCAAAATTGAGTAAGAAAGAGTAAATTAGAACAGAACTTTTCGTTTCTGTCATACACATTACAAGGACCATCTGAACTGGAGTTTCTGCGATTCCGCTATAATTATTCGTGGCAAAAGGAGGTCTGCTACTAGCCTGTGCCACTATATTGCTAAGCATTGAGTTCCAATATAGGTCCATAGAATATGGGCAACGTGTTGTATTTTGGATGGCACCTATCACTAACCTGTTGTTCAACCCTAACCTTTTCAATACTCCAAGAAAAGTGTCAACTAAAACAAGTACATACATACATAAATACGTCTAATAAATATTTAACAACGAGGTGTAGTAAATCTATTCAAATGAATCTTATTGGAATCCAATTAGAATGGTAAGTGTTGAATCAGTATCACATTATGCAATGGTGATCAAGAATGACTTCGCGCCTTTTAAAGGAAACAATCACATTTACTTTGGTTGTTACTTAGCATACATGCTTATATCGAAAGCCTTATTCTGTAAATAAAGAAAGAAAATTAAATTTATTATTTGTGTTAAACAAATACATAATAGGTATATTTAATTTTCTTTCTTTATGCCTGCTTTATAAGGTTCTATTTCTGATTTTAAAATTGAGATTTTTCTCCACCTGATGTACCATAGTGCATTTAACATGTTCTTTAAGGTCTTCAAGGAAAGCTTCAAATGTAAAATACAAGCTCGAAAGGAAGTAAAGTTGGGAAGAGTTCCTTTTCAAAAGATCCTAAGTAAAATGGCAAGAAATAACGACACCCTTATCCACTTATGGTCAAAGTATGAAACCTCTTTTTTATGCGCCCTAATTTAATTTGATTAAGAAACTTATCCCACGACGCTGAAGCAGCGACCACGCACCAGAAAGCGCAATGTTGACAGAGCTCCCACTAGGTGGACCAAGAATATCGGCTGAGTCGTAGGCAGCTCAAGCATGAGATCTGAGGAAAGAAGTAAGTAAAGAAGAAGAAACACTCTTAACTTTATTTAGTTTTTTCTTCTTTTGGTTTTCGTATAAGGTATTTGTAGTGTCAATTATATAATAATTTTATTTTATCATCTTGTATGAGTAGTGTGCTTTACGCGCGGTTGCGTTTCGAACTTTGGTTTCGAACGATCTCAGAATAATCCCGCTCATCGTTAAACCGTGAGATATCTTAAAAATCAACATGGTAACGCCTACATCAAACATAATGGCCTGAACAAGATCCGAACTCGTGATGGGGCAGTAAATTAGCCACGAAGACTTTTACGGCGGCCATTTGTGATCGTTGACAGTGAGTGCTGCGCCGAGACGCGGACGCGACGGCGCACATGTTCGATAGTTAATCGCTGATTACCATTGAGTGAGATATGAGATATGGGGAAATCAATACTTTGTGCAATGCTAAATTATAAAACTAGCTTATGAAGGTGCTATTTGTAATGGCTGATGATGGTAGTAGCTTTTGTCCGGTACCGCATGGAGTTATTTTTTTTAAAAAACCTTCGCGAACCTTTATTATTTTTCCGAGTTTAAAAGTTGCTTATGTCATGCCACTCTCCAGCTTCTCAACTATAACTATGCAAAAAATAATTTCGAACCGTTGCTCTGATGCTGCATATATTATGCTTATAAAGCAACAAACGAACACTTTCGCATTTATAATAATTATATTATTAGTAAGGAAATAAGGATTTTCGTATTATAATTTTAAAAGGTAGCAGCTGATAGGCATCGCTTTTTTATTTATTCACACGGCAAGCTTAGAAAAAAATAGGTCATCTGTAAAATTTAACGTTGATTGCTCCAAATAACGGCAACAAATAATCGAAAATAACGATGCCTCCCGTTAAGATCATTTTGATGTGATGCTCATCCAAGCGTAAAAATTAAAGGGCAAATTGATAGATAGCGTTTCGTTATCAAAATTTCCAGGATATTATTATTTTTCTTCTTAAGCAGTTATTACACAAATATTGTATTATCTAAAATCACTATTAAAGTTAAATATCAAAATATCATGCCTACTTCTGCTTTTTTATAAATAAACCTTAGATAGGCATTTACATATTTTATAATTTGTATTTATAATTCGTTTTGACTTTATTTTAGTACCTACTTAACCATCTAAGATTAAACTCAGTTAATCACACTAATATTATAAAGGCGAAAGTGTGTATGTGTGTGTGTGTGTGTGTGTGTGTGTGTGTGTGTGTGTGTGTGTTTGTCTGTTAGTGTGTTTGTGTGTGTGTATGTGTATGTTTGTTACTCTTTCACGCAAAAACTAATGGACAATTTTGGCTGAAATTTGGAATGGAGATAGCTCATACCCTGGAATAACACATAAACTACATTTTATTCTGGAAAGAAGAAGAGAGTAGTAGTAGTAGGTTGACAGTGTTGGCAGACCCCCCACCGGGTGGACCGACGACATCAAACGAGTCGCAGGGAGCCGCTGGATTCAGGCGGCGCAAGAACGAGGCCTGTGGAATTCCATGCAAGAGACCTTTGTCCAGCAGTGGACGTCTATCGGTTGATATAAAAGAAGAAGAAGAATAATTACAGCTGACCAAAACTGAAACCACATTATAAAGCTACCTTTATAATATGTACTTAGTTTCAGTGTGAATTCACACTCCCTTTAAAGGGAGCTATGGATAAATTTGTATAAAAAATGTGAATAAACACTTGCCATAGCCAGGCCATAGCCACCTCGGGTACCTACCTATACCTGTCCAATGGCTAGGAATAGTAAGTAGATTTTATTTACTGTAACCTAAAACTTACCGCACTTTGAACTTAAAGTTGTCTTATCCCCGTTTTCATCAGCAACACCTAAATCATTTCTTAAGTAGATTTCCTCTTTACGTAGATAGCCTCTAAATACAATCCCTTATCCAATGTCATTTTCACCTTTAGGTGTTCCCTAAAGATTCGTGAAAATGAAATTGATAGAAAGCGTCACCAAACTTAGTTTAGGTAGCCCGTAAAAATTAGGGAACGTTGGTGAAAATAGTCGTTAAACTTGTAAAGCGAACAAATTTTCAACCGACTTAAAAAAAGGAGGAGGTTATCAATTCGTCGGAATCTTTTTTTTTAAGTATGTCCACCGATAACTCGAAGACGCCTGAACCGATTTGGGAAATTCTTTTTTTGTTTGAAAGGATATACTCCCCAGGTGGTCCCATATAAATTTTATCGAAATCGGTCGAGCGTTTTTTTAAATATCAAGAAAAAATTATATGTGTATAGTGTGTGTGTAATGTAGTAAAGCGGGAGTTTGAGGTTGGTTGTTTAAAAAGAAATTTTAATATTTAATTATAATACAATGACAACGTCTGTAGCGCAACAGCTCAAGGTGCGGACCAAAAACCGAAAGGTCATAGGATCAAACCCAAACCGTTGCACTATTGTCGTTCCTACCTACTCCTAGCACAAGCTTTACGCTTATTTGGAGAGGAAAGAGGAATATTAGTTATGGTCAGCATAGATAAAAATAAAAGCTTGTCCTTGACTGCGATCTCACCTGAATGGAATGGAACCCGGCTAAGTTGGATGAGGAATGCCGTATGACAATTAAATTAAACCCATTCCGGCAATCGGTTTCCACGTGACATCGTACCAGTAACTTAAGTAGTCGTTCACAGCACTTCCTTGCCGATACGATCAGAGAAACAATCTAGAAATTATAAATTCCGGAATCGCACCTGTCAAGATTCCAATCTAGGTCTTTTTAAAACAACAACGCTTACGATTGCTCCTATGAGATCGTCGTCTTTTAACACCTCATTCATAAAAATCGGCTTTGTAGTTTAGGTTGTAAATACATTCATACTCGTAGGTACATACGTAGAAAGCTAAAATCGTATTCCTTCATTTTGGTTTGCCGTAGTTGGGTAAAAAACAATTAATCAAGATAAGTTTCAAATTGATTAGTACCCAAGTGCCTAGTAGTTAATAATACAAATAAAATGTCTGGGTCGTAGGTACTTATACAAAGTTTGCGCACGCGCATGTACAAGATGGCGTGTGTGGGTGGGACTAAGCGCCGGATACGGATTGGCCGGGCAGGCAATTAGCATTTTTATTGATTACACTAGCTGATGCTCGCGACTTCGTCTGCGTGAATTTAGTTTTTAAAATGCCTCGGGATCTCTTTGATTTTGCGGGATAAAAAGTAGCCTGTCACTCTCCAGGTCAACTATAGGTATCCTTGCAAAAAATCACGTCGATGCGTAGCTCTGTTCGGGCGTGATTGAAGGAGAAACCATCACACTTCCGCATTTATACTATTTGACATATATGGTGCAAGTGCATATAGTTGACGTGGTTTTTTACACAGGTAATGTTTAGGACCTGGAAAATAACACAGGCTACTTTTTGTCCCGGGAACATACATTTAAACGACCGCGCCACTACAAAGTATATAATTTATTGTTGATTTTTCGATAAAATTTAAATGGGACCATCTGGGACCCTTTGAAACAAAAAAGAATTTTCCAAATCGGTTCAGGTGTGGTCGAGTAATCGGTGAACATACATAAAAAAGATTCCGTTAAATTGAGATCCTCCTCCTTTTTTGAAGTCGGTTAAAATAATAATAAAAATTAGTTTAAATTCAACGAAGTTATGGAGTAAAACAGTCAAAATAGTTCAACCCCTATCTCAGGGAACATACATCCATCCATCCATACATCCCTATACTACATCTACACAAACATACATCCGTATACAATATACATCCATCCTCACAAACTTAACACTAACTTAACAACATTAATAATATTAGTGGGATAAGTAGGATCGAATATAGTTAATGTAGTTATTGGAGGGGGAGGATACAAACATACATACATACATGCATACACACATAGATACGTACATACATGCATGCGTACATACATACATACATACATACATACATACATACAATATACATACATACATACACACATACATACATACATGCATGCATACATATATACATACACGCATACATACATGTATGCATACATGCATGCGTACATACATACATACATACATACATACATACATACATACATACATACATACATGCATGCATACATATATGCATACATACATGCATACATACAAACATACATACATACATGTATGCATGCATATTACCGCATAATTTAAGGATAAATATGTGAAAAGTAGGGAGCGGGTATCCCGCGGGAACTGTCTGTTTTCCCGGGATAAAAGTAGCCGTTGTTACTTTTCAGTTCCTCAACTATGCCAATCCCAAAAATCACGTCAATATGTAACTCCCTTGGCACATAATTGAAGGATAAAAATTTGAAAGTACCATACGAATATCCCGCGGGAACTGTTTCTTTTCCCGGGATAAAAAGTAGCCTTTTCACTTTTCAGGTCCTCAACTATGCCTATCAAAAAAAACCATGTCAATCTGTAACTCCGTTGGCGCATAATTGAAGGATAAATAAGTGAAAAGTAACAAACGAATAAGCTGCGGGAACTGTTTGTTTTCCCGGAATAAAAAGTAGCCTTTTCACTTTTCAGGTCCTCAACTATGCCTATTCAAAAAACCACGTCAATCTGTAACTCCGTTGGCGCATATTGAAGGATTAATATGTGAAAAGTAGCATACGAATATCCCGCGGGAATGGTTTGTTTTCCCGGGATAAAAGTAGCCTTTTCTCTTTTCAGGTCCTCAAATATACCCATACAAAAAACCACGTCAATCTCTAACTCCGTTGGCGCAAAATTGAAGGATAAATATGTGAAAAGTAGCATATTAATATCCCGCGGGAACTGTTTGTTTTCCCGGGTTTAAAAGTAGCCTTTGTCACTATTCAAGTCCTCAACTATGCCTATCCAATAAAACACATCAATCTGTAACTCCGTTGGCGCATAATTGAAGGATAAATATGTGAAAAGTAGAATACTTATATCCTGCAGGAACTGTTTGTTTTCCCGGGATAAAAAGTAGCTTTTGTCACTTTTCAGGTCCTTAACTTTACCTATACAAAAAAACACGTTAATATAAAACTCCATTGCGCGAATTTTGAAGGACAAATGCGTAAAAAATAGCGATGCTATCCCGCAGGAACTGTTTGCTTTTCCGTGATAAAAAGTAGCCTATGTGCTATTCCAGACTGTAATCTATGTCTGTGCCAAATTTCAGCAAAATCGGTTCATTAGTTGTCGCGTTAAAGAGTAACAAACATCCATCCATCCATCCATCCATCCATCCATCCAAACATCCATACATCCATCCTCACAAACTTTCGCATTTATAATATTAATAGGATTTAAAGTGTGATTATATAATTCAATCGTTCTCAGGTTAATAACCTTTATCATTAACATTTAAATTGAGATGAATTGCTTATGCATGTTAGGTATTTGTTGATACGTCATAGGTGATTTAAATGTAGAGAAAATAATAAAATTTTCAATACGTCATTTATTCAATTTCAAAAATGTAATTAATATTAATTTAAAATATTATCAATTCTAAAACATAACGTTTTCCCTTTTATAAAGAAATTGGTAGATTTAAAACTAAAAACAACTTGTTAAATAATAATTTAAATAAGCTAGTAACAAAATCAAAGATAAACTATTCTTTCAAAAGCAAGTTGCACTAACCGCACATTTTTACACTTGAAGTGTTAAAACGTCACTAGCCGCAAGTCTGTTAAGTTACCGACAAGTGTTAACTTACAACCTACTTTTTCTCGCCCTAAATGAGCAACACGCCGTAAATTAAGTTCATGTAACAGAAAAATAAGATAACAATTGATTTTTAACAAAAATAGTGGCCTATGGTGTTTTGCACGCGATGAAAAGTAAATAGATTGTTCAGGGGTTTTTTTTAACCTTTTTTTAGCCATGCTGCAGAGTGCAATAGGTGGGATTTGAAGTCCGCCGCCCTGATAATAGTCGTTATGTACCTACCTAACCTATAGGTGAGAGAAAAATAAATAATCTATAATACTAAATTTAGACATACAGACAGACAGCCGCAGTCATGGCATAAGTGTTCCTTTTTAGGGTTCCGTACTCAAAGGGTGCTAACGGGACCCTAAGCCGCCGCTGTCCGTCTGTCCGTCCGTCCGTCTGTCAGCGGGCTGTATTTCGTAAACCGTAACAGGTAGACAGTTTAAATTTTCACAGAGTGTGTATTTCTATTACTGCTACAACAACAAATAAAAAAAATAAAATTAAATTTAAAAATAAAGGGGGCTCCCCTGGACCCCCTGGTACAGCCCCTGATACATGCAAAAGGAGTCGAAATAAAATTTTATTTTTTTACCCTGGCATGTGGGGTTTTGTTGTCTAGAACTCATTAAGTAGAGTTCAAATATATTTTTATTATTTTTTAGCTACAAAAATGAAGGAATGAGGGGCCATCAAAGTTTTCGGTTTTAGACCTCTTTTGCTACGGGGTCTATCTCAAAAACTAAACTACTTAGGAATTTGAAATTTCTGTATATTGTGTACTGTATACGTATAGTGTATTTAAACCACAAATACTGAAAACGCCGATTTATGATGCGGTTTATAAGTAATTGTGGCCAAAACAAACGAGCATTTTTCCCCAGCTAATTTAGTACTATCTAAGAACTTTAAGTTATGTAAATATCTAGTTAGACTAGAAAAGTGATTTGTTCATATGTACGGAACCCTAAAAGAGCGAGGCCCAACTCGCACTTGGCCAATTTTTTCCGCTTTGGAAAGTCCTTAAAAACTCGTTCCTTTGAAACAAGATACCTATGTATACTTACGATCATAGAGTCTCTTGATGTAGCAATCACTTACAAAATCCTTCAAAAAAGAAGTATACCAATCTCGACACAAAAACAATACAATATGCTTCAATGTTCTTACCTTATAATATTTCGTTTACATTTTTTCTCGATTTACAACAAAATGGGTATTTGTGTAACAACACGATTTATTCAGAGATTGAATGACTGAACAGATTAGTTTTGGCAGCTATCTGTTGATGGAGCATTAGTTCCGCTTTAAAATAGCATCAAAATTGTGCGAATCATTACATTTTAATCTTGTTTTTAGCATAAAATTCTTGTCCATTATTCGGTTCAAAGAAACTATTCAAAGACGTTTATAAATTAAAATCAAAGAAACTTTTATTTTGTTTATCAACCGATAGAAGGCCACTGATGGACTTAGATCTTTTGTAGGAATTTCCACTCGTTTTAGCTTTGTTGCAGATTGCAGATGATACAAGCAGCGCAAGACCACACTCCAATACGACCTACGTGCGTATTTCTTGGGAGAAACACTATTTTAATTTATTAAAATTTCATGAATCGCTAGTTATTAACCTATTTTTAATAAATCTTAGTTTTTCTTGTAATTACTTTGGGTTAGTTACTGTTAAAGATTTAATTTTAGTAGATGGTTATTTAGTAGTTAGGTAACTTACTCTCGATTGACACGACGTAATATAGGTCACTAGTAAAAGTCCTTTACCTTCACCAGTAAAAAATCTATTACTAAAAGACTCCAATATAGATGCCCGTCTCTGAATAAAGACAAAACTTCTTACAATTTGAATACTTACAACATATCAAACAACTTCGTCTAAACAGGCGCCAAAACAAACAATGCCTTAACTTTTGCTACGTGCAAAAGATTCACATCGAAAACATGTCAGAGCATCAAAACACTGAACCTATAATAACCACTTGATGTTATTTTTTCCATAACAAGCCCGAGATATGTTTGTTCTTCTACCAAAGTCTCCGGGACCCAGAGCACTGTAAATATATGACCATAACCGGCAATCATTCTCTTCACAACGGCCTTAATGATAGCTCTTCGAACAAGTAAATTATCAATTCCGCCCCAAGGGTTTCGGCCTTGTTTTGGGAAGGCTATAACAAGCCTATCATCTATGGAATCTGAATTATCGCTGTTAGTTCCGCCATTATGATATCAATCTCGATTGTTTAAGGCACATAGTCGCTTGTTAGAGGCATAAACCGGACGTCAACCCACAAAAAATGAACTGACCCGGATGATATTGGTGTTCACAGAATCCACTATTATTTCTTACTATATTTGCTTGTTTCAAATATAGTGGGTACGCTATAGAATTCTCATGATCAATGCTTACTTTTTGAGGTCTTGAGAAGGCGAGCAGCAAAAACAAACTGAAATAATAATATACATTTTGGTATCCATTTACAAATCATTTAATCATAATAAATAATCAATACGTCCATTTATCTTCCCGTCTTAATTCTCTCCTCCGAAGTTTTTTGATTAATAATTATAAAAAAATAGAAAACAATTTTTCCTGAATTGACAGATTAGAGGATCTAAGAAACTAACATAATGTACAATTTTATTACTTTAAGTTAAATTAATTTTTTTTAAAGTGCGCGGAATATCTCAAAAATTACAATTTGCAGCACTTATACAAACATCATTCGTTCTCAAAATAAAATTAGCCCTACGTAAGCAATTACAAAAGGGTCTTAATTGCATTTTAAATGCAGTATTTGCAGTCACAATTTGGACAAGCTAATCGCGCCAGCTCAAAAGCCATGTAGTTTTTTCGTGACCCCTGATTACTGAACGATAATAACGGTAATTTAAAAATAAAATGCAGCCCTATTCTTCGAATCGTCTTATTTCCTTTTGTAACTGTTTGATGACTCTTTTTTTTTCGGCATGCCGGTATTGCTAATTATTATAAAGCTTTAGAATTCTGGCATGACACGGTTTTACTATACTTTTGGGCTTTCCAAGTTTTATTTTCCCTGAGTATGAATTTTTTATACAGGATAAGTTTGCTTTTTTTTTCATCTAAATTATTTTCAGCTGTGATCTATTACGAATTCTTTAAGTACCTTGGTACTAATTTAAGCCTTAAATTTTTGTATCGGTCGTTGATTTTCATTCACGGTGAAAATACATTTTAATTGTGTTTTTACCCAGCTGATACATCAGTCTTTACCTTTTTCAATCTTTAGTCAAGCGACTTTTTTTTTTTTTGCACGTGCACCTGAATTTTGTGCAATCAAATAGTCATTATCTTCGGAAGTAGGTAGAAAATATCAAATGTTTACCAAAACGTTAACAATATCCCCAGGATACATGTCATTGTAGCAACGATTAACCTTTTTTTTTACAAGGATTATTTCTATTCTGTGTGACACATATTTTTTCTTCCGGTTCCAATCTTCGTAATAGTTAGAATCTTGTTGTATCTTATTGCATTGAGGTAAGGTTCATATTTGCAATTGAATCGATTGTAAATTGTATTTTTTTTCTTTCTGTTGTGGTACTAGGGGTTTCCTGTAAAGTGAAACCATGATCGACCCGGTGGGTGGCTCAAACTGTATCGAGTTCTCGATCGTCTTTTTGTTGCTTACAACTTGTTCAACTAATATAGGTGGACTCTTCTGTTAATTTATCACAGTGCAGTATCAATGCGTGAAAAGTTGTTGGTTATATCATATTGAGAATGTGACCCTCTCAGAATGAGAATGTGTAGATTGGCGGCTGTCACACACCTTTGAGAATTCAGAGCGCGTGTAACCCCAAAAAAAATCAGATTTCGCGATGAGATAAAACATAGCCACAACCTCATGTGAGGCGCGACAAAAGATAGCGTTTTGCGCGGAATAGGAGTGTAGTAAGCGCCAAAATACTTTGTAACTCGTAAAATATTCATTTTCTTTTCAATTCGCTAGGCTACTCCCTTGATAATATCAATCGGAATTTAATGTATAAATTTTGGCTCTGTAATATGCAACACATTGAAAATAAATGAATATTGGTTAAAATTTAGACCTAACTTCGCGATTTTTTATTATCGAACAAATTTCATCATTTTATGTTTTTGCCCAGACACGTCCCTTGGCAGTATGCTGTAATTCTTGCGTGTTTTTTTTCGGATAATTGAAACTTGATCTACTACTGTAAAAATCAAATCTGTTTACTGTTAACGAGCGCACACCCCCTCTTCAAAGTATTATTTTTCACAATCAGAAAAGTGATATTTTATTGCTTATAATGCACTTATAAACTCAAAAAATTAGAGGACCTTGGTTTTAAACTCTATGTTAAATCATTGACAATACATAATTATTATTGGAAAAGAATTGTTGTTTTGTGACTGTTAATACCTTTTTCTGTCCAAGTAGGTATGTTTGTGAAAGAACTCACCATTTTTGATGCATTGATTAGAATTTTTAATAAAGGTTCCCAATTTAAATCAATTCGTTTCATATTTTTTACGCACCCTTGTCAAGCGATTCAATCATAATGAAGTATACTCATGTGAGCATTGCATAAAGCCAAAGGACGGTGGCACAAAAGCTTCGCGAAATCTAATATTATTCCGTATTGTAACAATCGCCAATCGCAAGAACTTGGTCTGTTAGTGTCGCCTATTGTTCGATTTCTAAGCCGAATATAATAACTACAGCAAAACGTTACAATTTTTATAATACACTTGAAATTGTTGATTCTGTACTCTATTGTAAGCCAATATAGAGACTACTAAATTGTTTCTTGTGTGCTACTTTAATTTTGTAAGAAGTTGTCGATGAACATTGAGCTCCGTCGGAAGTGGTTAGGAATTGTTCTGGTCTGCCGCAGCTGGTCCCAAATAAAATTTTAATTAAAACTGTACAAAAATTCAACACTTATTGATAAATAATAATTAATTAGCTTTAGATACCAGGCTACAGTGAAAGTTTTCAGAATGAAATACTTAGGGCCTGTATTACCACCTTCTGATAAGTGTCGGATAGCCTAACCGTAAATTTTGTCACTTTCTTTCTTTATGTCAAGTGACAAAGACAAAATATGCGAATAAGCTATCCGACACTTATCAGAAGGTGGTAAAAATGGCCCTAAGAACTACAATTGTATTTTAGCACTCGTTGATGCTTTGTGAACTGAACATAAATAAATCTACAGTTTCGTTTTTTTTTTTATTATCGTCGTTTAAAATTGTCGAGCCGATAAGAAAACTGAGTACTGCAGAGATTTTCATCCGGTTTTCACCTATTGGTGAAACACATACGTGCTTAGCCATGGAATAAATTCGATTTGTTATTTTGGCAGATTTTCAATACAAAAACTGACAGAATTCCCAATTTATTCCTCGGTTAAACGTCACTCGACGTTGGTAAAATCGGCTCAGGTACATGATCTCAAGACTTGTATGTAAATCTTTGAGAAACTAAGCTCTAAAAACATGTTAAAACAAAATATAATAGGTAAGCACGTATATTGTAGTAGTACCAAGGAGTATGTTTTTGGACACAATGTCTTCCATTCATGATTGTTTGCTCTCTTGTTAGTGTGCAAACGGAAGTTGAGTGTACGCAGCAACATTGTTATCTCGGTGTTAACCTTTGTTCCTTTATGGGACTTCCTTTACTGGTAATGTGTTGGTACAGCTAGTTACGATAAGTTTTTGACAAAAGTTTAATAACCTTAGATAGATTTTCGTATCTAAAGCTGAGCTTCTTTAAAATGCGAAAACCCTCGAACCTCTATTCCAAATCCAAAAGGTAACTACTGAATAAAACTTACTCAAAAATTTATAGTATTAAAATTAAACATTATATTATTTTTAATTTCGTGAGAACTCTGATTCTCTGCCATAAAAAGTAGATAAGATAACATCTTGCATCAATCCTCTACCTTCCTGTAAGTCTCGTCAAAATAGTTTCAGCCTTTCCAAAGATTAATGTTACAACAATCGTTGTCAAATGAGCAATTAGATCCATACGAAGTTCCTATGACTAAGATTCCCCTGTACCTTCCAACTAAGCGTAAATCTTGTGCTAAGAGTAGATACGACAATAGTGAAACGGGTAGGGCTGGAACCATCGACCACTGGATTGTCAGTCCGTCGCTTTGGCCGCTGCGCTATTGAGAGCAATAACGCCTAGAGAGGCGTTCGATTGAGTCATGTTTGACTTTAGATCTGTTCTATTGAGAGACTATACTGTCGGAAAATTTCTATATTTTATTTTGCTTCTAGTTACAAAGGGACATTGAACATGGAATTCGTCAACCGTCGAGTTTGTGTCAAATTGTCAAACAAGGGATTTAGCAATCGATCCTGATACGGCGAAAATTCATTCTTACCCCAGGCCATCGCAACAAGAGATAAAAGATGACCAAGTTTGAAAGTCATACGGGCTCACTAGATTCGGCATGTGATTGTAGTCCATCCATCAAGCCGAATGTCAAAACTAATACGAACCGTGTCCCGTGAGAGATTCCCAATTGTATAGCAGACATTGAGCTAGATACACCACGGAGCAACAGACTTGGTAAAACGCCAATAAAAGATTAAGAAAGCCCGCAACTATTAATAACTAGATGTTGCCCGCGACTTCGTTTGCGTGGATTAAGGTTTTGTAATTCCCACGGGAACTCCTTAATTTTCCGAAATAAAAAGTAGCCTATGTGTTAATCCAGGGTATGTCTATGTCCATTCCAATTTCAATTTCAGCCAAATCCGCTCAGTAGTTTTTGCGTGAAAGAGTAACAAACATACACACATATACAAACTTTCGCCTTTATGATAGTAGTGTGATGTGATTATGTATTACGCAGACTTACACGTACTCGTGTGTAAGCTTGGAAATAAATATTTTTACAGAACCGTTATATTATTACTACCGTAAGTTCGTACATCAACAAACTTTATTTATACTTTTTTCATTGATTAAGTACAGATTAAAAGTTTTATCAGTTTTTGTATTAGAAACTTAACAAATACACAAAACTAACCACCAAATGAAAACGGACAACCTAATGTAATTATTTTTATATCATTTTATTTTGATCAGTCCGCCTGGCTAGCCATCTTGGACTTATGGGCAAAGTTAGTTATTAAAGTTTTGTGCTAAAAAGGATCATTATTCATTTCTTTATTCTTTTACAGTAAATTCATCACTGCGACATATTATTATTATTATTAAGATAGCGATATTAGTAAAATTTCCATGTCCAGTGCCAATCATGTAAATCACACTAATGTCACCCAGAAAATTAAAGAGTTCCCACAGGAATTAAAAATCTTAATCCACGCAGTCGAAATCGCGGGCATCATCTAGTTACAAATAAAACCAAGACTGATGACTGAGCGAAACAGACGGTTTTTGTGTATTTGCGGGACATTGCACGCTCTAGTAATATGACAGCTCCGTACCCAATCGTGGCTATAATTATGTATTCTAGTGCAGCGTCATCCGATTAAAATTGGCAGCCGATAGGGGAATTTAGATTGACGAATCAAGTATACATTGTGTACAATAGATAGGTACATGAAAATGAGGTGATATGATCTGTGATCTGGTTGATTTATTGAAGAGGGTTAAATTGAAGGTATGTATGAATTTTGTTTTATGACTAAGTAATTGATCATCAGATCAAGTTTTTTTAAATGCATATACTTTCACCACCTCCTGCCATGCGACGTGACATCGGGAATTATCAGGCATAGAAACACACTCACACCCGATACCGCTATATTTCTAGCCGAGCACCGGACTTACGAGTGGGTTCGTCATTCTGCCAGTATGGCGATGTCAAATCACGGATTTTCATACAAAGATTATACTCACGAGACTATTTCCTACAAGCAAGGAAATAGTAAACTATTTCCTATAAGAAACTTGCCAGTAAGAAAATGGTGGAATCGGTATACCAGGTATGTTATCTTTAGGTAATAGTATCTATTAGTATCCTAAAGATAACATACCTGGTATATATACTATACTTTGATAGCAAGTATCATTTTTATACCAACGGAATTGTCATGTTATTTATCTTAACAAGTTATAGAAGGATCAGTCCAGGTAGTCCAGGAACTTAGCATGATAATATCTTCTTTTTGACGCTGCAAACTAAATAAAGCAACAATTTCGCAATATGTCACTTCATGCCATTAGCATGAAAGCAAATGTGTGTCGTATTGATTTTCGCTTTCCTTAGAACTCTAGTTAGCGTAGTTAGAACGTATTGAGTTTTTTCTAGTCATTCGAACAATATTTCAACAGATTCAGTGAGTCACAGTGGTTAACGAACTAGTTATAACCGTACAACAAATAGCACCGGTAAAAGCAAATTTAGCTATTGCTGAAGTTTAGTGGAACAAAAAACTGAAAATATTTAACGCCCACATCACAAAGGTCGAAACACATAAAAATTCATATACAAATAAAAGGTAATATTGAAATTCCAGTCCGTCATTTGAAATAGTTGCCTTTTTTATAGCCTACTATAGCTTTCGCGCTTGTAGGTATTAAGTATCCCAAGGGAACTATCCTTACTAATATTGTAAATGCGAAAGTGTGTTTGTTTGTTGGTTTGTTGGTTTGTTTCAATCACGCCGTAAAAGGGCTACGGATCGACGAGATTTTTTGCATGGGTATAGTTGAGGACCTGGAGAGTGACATAGGCTACTTTTTATCCCGAAAAATCAAAGAGTCCCTGAGGGATTTTACAAACTAAATCCACTCATCATCAGCTAGTTCTATCTAATTAGAATCCTATAAATTTATTCAGAACAATCATTTTATATCAACCGTTCAATGAACGACAAAATGTTCAAACAAGGTTGTTTTGGATGGAATTATTAGTTTCCATTATATAAATCTAATTGGAAAACCTGTGAGTGTGACACATCAACATTAAATCGATGCGCAAATTGGAACAATGGCGTTGCATCCGAACTAGCTACGGCAATAATATTATGATTAACTTATACAAATATTATTTCACGATTGGTTCTCTGTTGATAATAGTCATATCTAACTAACGGAGTAATGGATATGGTGTCAAAACACAAGCGTTTATTTAGTCTAATAGACTCCTATTGTTTTTGTAGAACCTACTTAGAATTCAAACTGCTGCTAGCTATTATTCAAAGTAACAAGTGCAAATGCACTCGATATGATGATTCCCCAAGTCTGCTGTCGCTTAGAACCTATTCCAAATTTTTGAGATCTATATTCCTCGGTCGAGATAAAGCAAGTACAATTTTTTTTTTTTCAACAAAAATTCTATTTTCAAAATTATTTATGTCACGTAGGCCAACCTGTGGCTCTACCACCGGTTCGGAAAGTGGATTCTGGATTCTGCTGAGAAGAGCCGGCAAGAATATCAAATACTTATCAGTCAAGCCGAACTTGAATAATATTATCCTCTCCCTTCCAATAAGCGAAAAGCTTATGTTAGGAGTTGGTACGACAATAGTGCAACGGTTGGGTATCGAACCTGCGACCTTCCAGTTTTCAGTCCGCACCTTTGACCGTTGGGCTATTGAGGTTATTTAAAAATATGCACGCGATAATATTATGATGATTCTCCTAGTCAGATGTCGCTTAGGAGCTATTCTAGAGGTTTTACATCTATTTCTCACAATTTCTCGGATTTGGAACATATAATTCTAACAAAAAACGCCGTATTTACTTTAATTGCGGTTTTACGGCTGAAGCAGTGATAGCCTAGGGGTTAGGACTGTGGTATCCTATTCGGGGGGCCGCAGGTTCGATCTCGGGCACGCGCCTCTGACTTTTAGGAGATACTTAAGTGCGATTTAGCAATTTAATCACATGCTTCAACGGTGAAGGAAAACATCTTGAGGAAACCGGCATACCTGAGAGTACTCCATAACGTTCTCAAAGGTGTGTGAAGTCTGCCAATTCGCATTGGGCCAACGTGGTGGACCTTTTATGACTTTAAGTTAATTAATGCCAGTAATATCTAACTGCTAGGGCTTAATAGAGTACTCAAACTAACTGTAATTGCTTGCGTCTTACCGATTGATTGTATTATTAGCTGAGAGCGGTAATAGCTACTTAGTTCACATTCTACTAGTAATTTGATTAACTTGGATAACTGGCAATCAAGCAGTTGTATCTATGAGGCTAGACAATTTAGCTTTAAGTTATACCAAAGCTCGAATCTTAAATCCAATACACGCTGAATAAATGGTTGTCTTCCCTCGTCATAATGATTTGTGTAGTACACTCGATTTATAAAAAAATAGCTGAGTTATAATGTGAAAAATAAAACTCTAAAGCGACCTCGATCCAATAAGTAGTAATCCTAGCTATGGATCAACTACATATATCTATGAAATAACTAGTAAGTAAAGTTCGTGACAGAACACGCATAAATTCTTCTTCTTTCTTCTATATCAACCGATAGACGTCAATTATGCGAGTACATTCATAATAAGTATTAGAAGCATAAAGCCGTAATGGAATCTTGAATTTTATAGTTCAGAAAAGCTGATAGTAAAGCAAATGTAATGATTGTTGCATTAAGTGATTAACAATTAAACGGGCTTATTATTACTTTACAAGCAGTATTTTTTTTAGTATTGTTAAAGTAGTTGCTTTCCAAGTTTTTATTACAATTGATTTCTGTACCTCCCTTGTCTGATTTCATTAAAGCTGCTTTCATCTCCCCCCTAATGATTTCATCTGTTTGATCGTACAGAAATAGATAACTTTACAAGATAAGATATGTCTTGAGAAAGATAATTTAGTTCTTGTCATTAATTTAGTTTTTATTGCAAGTCATTTAGCTTTTATTAGCTTACAAGAGTTAAGGAAAACCCAACTTGAAACAATATATGAATACCAGTACCAGATACAATATTATGGCTCGAAGACATTCGCTATGAGCCTTATAAGAACGCTCAGAGTCTCTCTGAGGTCGATGGAGAGAGCACTGCTCTATTTTTTTTGCTTGCTAGAAAAATAAGCTTTCCTAATAGGTACAAGCTAATCTTGTATTAGGAATGGTGGTATTGGGTAAAACAATAGTGCCACAGGTTTGAACCAACCAGGAATCAACCTTTCAGATTTCAGTCTGCAGCTGATGGTAAGTGACGATGCAGTCTAAGATAGTAGGTAGCGATGATGGCTAACTTGGAAGGGGTATGGCATTGTACATTCAACCCATACCCCCTTTTCGACGATTTTCTAAATCGGCCAAGCATACCCCTAATCTGTTCCCACGCGCCATCGTGCCGGAATACTAAATCGCTTGGCGGCACATCTTTGACGGTAGGGTGGTAGCTAACCACGACCAAAGCCGATAAGACCAGAGACAATCCTGAAATTATAAATTCCCAAAATTAATTCCCAAATTAAACGCAAGGAGCCGTTTGATTCAAACAGCGTAAGACAGAGGTGTATTGACCCCGCTATAGGAGACCTATGTCCAACAGTGGATGAAGGTTAAATTGCAGTAAAGTACAAAATTTAACGCTGTAACATAAAAAAACTATTGGGAAAATACCCCCAAAGGTGATTCAGAAACCACAACTGAAAGATTCTTTTAAACCAAGGCGTCTTTGAGCCATAGAGCGCTTTGTTAAAACTCTTTCCACCTCGATTGTTACAATACGTGCTATTTTATGTTCGCCGCAAACTTTGATCGAACGTTAAACCGATTCTTGTGGAAATTTAGAATTTGTTTATGGCCATTAAAAAGAATAAGGAACGTAAACGAATAAGAAAAGATAAGGTACCAATTCGTGGTAGAGTAGGTATCGTCATAATTGTTTGGTTCTCGCCTCTACATAATATTGACGAGCACTTATTACAACACTATAATTAGTGATTACTAATAATATAATAAGAAATTACATTATTAGTAATCACTAATTATAGTGTTCTAAAATAATTAATTAGTCTTTTATCTCATCACGAGCTTTTGCCCGCGGCTTTTCTCACGGTAGTATGTTCAATTTTTCAAACCACTACTTTACCGTCCGATCGATCGATACGATCCGTCCAGTGCTTTGATAGATCTTTGATTTGATAGATAGTTTGAGCTGTGCGTTGATAGATCAGTCAGTCAGTCAGTCAATTTTTCCTTTTAGATATATATTTAAGAAGATAATACTAGGTAAACATGAAAATTTATTTATTACTTTTCCTTTAATCATGCAGAGACGGTTTAACTAATCGATTTGACGTATTTCATGGATATAATGACATACACTATAAAATCTCTATGCAAAAAATCAGATCGATATACTTCATATCCCATATTATTACATTCCAGGAAAACAAACAGTTGCAAAGAGATCCTTAGTAATCTAACTCTACCCGGATCGTATTTCTATTTACTTCATATTATATCTTCTGTTTGTATGCACAATGCAATTAGTAACGTTCGTAATAGGTATATATAGATTAATTTGTTCGAGGGTCTATTAGCTTGTATAGAATACAGATAACACAATATCTCCTTCAGGCTTATTGACTCTGGTATTGGTATATTAATAATGCTTAAGTATAGCGTTCTGTAATAAAGCAATAGATCCCTACAAGCCTACAACACAGGGTGTTATTTTGAGAGCTTGTAAGGCGAACATAACCTCTGAAGGATAAAATAAGAATCGACGCTATTGTTCCTTAGATCGAATTCGTTTGGATTAAATGTAGATGTTTCAAAAGAGGCATTCTTTTGACAGCTCTCAAAATACCGAGTTGGATGTGAGTAGTACTCACAAATTAGTCATAATTTTGATTAATTTCTTAAACTGGTCACTTTCAAGTATTATGTAAACCTGTGAAGATGATAATTCTACTGGCGCAATTAGAATGCCATTAGCCTAGTTTGTCGTATTAGTTTACAAATTGCGAAAAACCAAATCAAATTTGCATTTCGCGGGCAGACCCGTATAATGTTGCTCCCAAAATATCTTTATAGGTAGGTACCCACGCTGTATGAAATCTCTACTTGAATGTTGCATTAAAAGTAAACCCTGCCTATTATGTATTAAGTAATCTATAGATGGCACTCTCACTTACCTCAGACTCAAGACTGAGTTAAAACGTGACAGATTTATATCAGGACATATTTGTGTCTCATTTTTACTCTATCTTGAGTCTTGAGCAGTGCCAGAGTACGAACTATAGATCTCAGCCTAAGACTATAAACTTAGATTTGGATAAGCAATTAAAAATTGATCTGCTGATATTCTATGATTATGCCTTGGGTTCGATTCCTACTTGGGTTATAAGAAAAGTATAAATTTTTTTAAGTAGTAAGTTTTGATTTCAGTAAGGTAAAAAGGCACTATTTATGTTCTGTGCTCTTGCACAGGACATAAATTTGTGGTAATAATCTTTAAAAAAAATTCAGTACCTAACGCCCGATTCCTAAATTCAATCTATTTATATAATCTGTCGATAAGTTAATTGTTAAAAATTGTATGGACAAATGACGACGGTGCTATTTAACTTATCGACAAATTACAGGTAGACTGACATCGGAACCGAATGCTAGAAATCTAGTGCTATTTATGGTTTTGATAGTTATTAACTTAGCTGATATTATTCTCGATGTAGGACAGTGAAATCAAAAAGGTCCTGTATATTACTAGTGGTTCGCCCCGAACTGAGACCTCGCGGTATCCCATAATTTCCATAAGGTAGTTTTAACTATATTATATTGTAATTAAAACGCGCCGAATCTGATGACGTCAATCGTCATCTGCTTTCGTGGATGGGATGCGTATTTACAATATTAAAGACAGCGCCATCTATTATCAGTATAGTGAAGTTTTGTTAAAAACATTGATGCCCATTAAAACTTAAATAATTTCGTTTCTTTATAATATTTATCTAATTTTAGTATTTGTTGTTCAAGTACAGGACACAAGTGAAGTAAGAAAATAAGTAGACCTTGAAAATATATAGCCAATTTTCTCAGAGAGCGTCTTCAAGCGAGCGTATTAAATCGCCACTTTGAAAGCCCCCCATTTCGTCAATTTTAGGAAAAAAAATAAAAAAAAAACGTTTGTACTCTGTTACAAATTGTCTTTAAAATGATACACATAAAATCTATGAATAGCAAAAAAAAATTTTTACTTTGCATTCGCTTCTATGAGAGCCCCCCTGAAATAAAGATTTTTATAACTTTTTAAGCCATTTTCGGCTGGAGGCCATCGGTTTACATATTATATCTAAATTTGAAGTAATTACGTTCAGTAATTCAAAAGTTATAAGGCTCTGACAGACGGACGGACGGACGGACGGACGGACGGACGGACGGACAAGTGCAAATCGCTCTAGTAAACTCAGAGACCTCGCTTCGCTCGGTCAATTAAAATATCAAAACTGGGACTTAAATAAAATGTACAATTTCTCATTTCCTCTGTAAAATTATATTTGATATAATTAATCTTAATTAAGGTTTCGCTTTGAACGTTAATGTTTTGCAAATGAAAGACATAATGAGTATCAAAACGTCAGTATAATTTTATTACGGTTTTAAGATAATAATATCTTTGTACATTTTATACAAAACAATAATTTTTTATTAAAACTAATAATTACAATTCAAAAATTACATTTATATTTTGCAAATTCATAATTATTAAATCTAATATCACGATTTAGCTTAGTTATAATAATTATATAAGTTTTCAAGCATTAATAATTAATTAATTTTTAAACAATAACATCGCAAACATAGTTTTATAAATATGTAATTATATTAAAGAAGCACTCTATATACGTGCCCGGTATCCATAATCACAAACAAAAAATAAGATAGCATATTAATAATTATGATGAAATAACATTTTATTTAGGAGACCATTAAGTAATGAATATTCCATAACTAAAGATTAGTTACATAAACATTATGGTTATAAACGGGAATAGTAAAATAATTTCATAGTAAGAAATAAATCTAAAACGAGACATAATAAAGATACTTACAATAAGTATAATTATTTATTTTTGTGAATATGACATTTACAAATATTGACTTACACTATTTGGTGTTGTTTTACAGTGAATGGGGATGTAAATACATCTCACATCTATAAACTTTATAAATACAATAATTAATTATTTATCATTAATATTTGAAAAATGTTTACGTTATCAGACTTAACATTTTCACATGAACTTTGTACAAAATATTGTTTTATATTTTAACATTAATTACCATAGTATTACCTTTTATTGATACGTAAATTAATACGGGTCATTTACGTATGTGAAAATTGACCAAAACATTCTTATTATCATAATACGAAAATACAATCTATGTACAGTGACAAATAAATATTAATTTTAACATTATATTCAAAAGGTGCACTTAACAGTTCTCGGTGCGAGAAGTAATAGAACAATGCAAATGCAAGCAAAATATAAGTTTTCAGACAAAATAAGTGCGACCCTTAGCAGCGGTGTTAGCTGTAGAGCGAGGTACAGTCGGCGATATATCTTCTACCCTAGAATAGACGTGACCACTGCTCGGGGAAAGCCTGAGGTCATAATTAAACCGGGAACATGTTCTATTGTCAATTGACATGTAACTATTGTTCGAATTGTTCCCTTCCCCGTACGTGTTGTCCGAGGACGGAGAACTTTCATTCTGTGAAGTTTCCCCGTCGTTTCTTTTACAATACTGTAGTGAATTTGAAAAATTCTGCTTTGAGCAACTATCGTTTGAGACCGGCATTGTAGTGTATCTCAACGTCGGAGTCTGACGTAATGACTTCTTGAATACGCTCTTCTCGGAGCTCTTTACTGTGATAATGGTGTCGGTGGAATTGAGTAAAGCAATGAATTTATCCCAGAAACGCGGATCGTGCCAGGATAAATTTTTAAACTTATCCAATACGAAACACAATTCGTCATTAATTTGATTATTATCTACTATCTTAACAAATATAACCTTATTTAAATCGCTACGGTTCAAAGTTTTTAAATAACTGTAAAACATATTTTTAAAATGGAAATCGCACAGATCGTTGCATATAAAGTTGGTCGTCAAAACAATTACAAGACGCTTGGATAATTTGGAAGATTTTGAAAAACTATCTAATGTTAGTATGTTCAGGGTGGATTCGTTAATTGAAAATTTTTTAGAGGACATTTTTCTGAATTCTAATTCTGACATAATATTATGATATACAAATTGAGTATCTTTGGTATTACATATCACGTAATAGTCGTACATATGATTAGAGTTTCCCTCCAGTACATGATCAACGTTTGGACACGACTGTTCCTTGAATAAAGGCACACCGAAATTTGTGTACAACCAGTCACTAACATCGTATCTGAAAGCATAGAATATGGCACCAACAAGACAAATTACAACTATTATAATAATAATTCCACATATAACAGCGAAATAGTTATCAGGAAGAAATAACGATTTGGAGACAATTTCGTTTTTTGAAACTGTAGGGTCATGGATCGATCCTAAGTAATCTTTACAATGACTTAAAACAGAAGCAATTGTTATTTTGGTCGATTTGCCTTCTGTGTCTGTACACAACATTTTTTCAGGATCCCCTGGATCTCTTCGAAGCCATGTATCCAATTCGGCAATACTTTTACAGTCACAAGAATACTGGTTACCTTCTATTGAAACATGCGCTAAGCTTTTTGAAGATGATGCTAATAATTTCCACGGGAAAAAATTTACAAGTTTATTTTCATCAATTCGCAGCACGGAAAGAGATTTTAATGAAGAGAATGTATTATTTGCAACGTGTACTATTGCGTTATGATCTAAATATAACTCATTTAGATTATTAAGATGCACGAATTCATCTCCTTTTAGCTCTACCAATTTATTATTTTCAAGATGTAATACCCTTAAAGAGTCGACTCCTTTAAATGTTTGATTATTTACTTCTTTTAATTTTGTGTTGTTTAGGTATAAAACTTGGAGCTTCTTTTTGCCAATGAAAACATGATTACCCAAATTACTAATATCATTTCCATCTAGATAGATCTCAGTGGCGTCCATAGGTATTCTATCCGGTACTTCTGTATACCCAGCGTTTGAACAATCAACGACATTTGCGTTCCATGTTATATCATGATAGCATTTACAGTTATTAGGACAAATCATTTCACAATCACAAGCAACAAAGTCACAACAATGACAGAGAGCAAAGCAATGACTTTCATATGGGCATAGAAAATCAGAAGGTGACATGTTTATTATCATTTTTTTCTCTTTAGCTCGCGAATGTACCAGTGAACAAAAAGCTTTATCGAGATCCAACACACGCGGGTATTGTCGACTGTGACTTAAATGATTGATCCGTTGAATCCATTCCATTGAACAGTCACAAACAAATGGGTTTCCACTTATAAAGAACTCTGGTAAATCACTATCTTCATCTATTTGATCTATTCTGAATGCGTTCATGTCAAGTTGTACTATCTTGTTATTATTTAATGTTACAATTGACAGCTTTTGTAATTTGGAGAAAGTACCGACTTGTATGTGTTGAATATTATTATTATTTAAATAAAGTTTTTCTATTGATTTGGGTATAGAAGTGACGGTAAGTTGACTTATATTGTTATAGCTTAAATCCAATAACTTTATGTTTATATTTGAATTCATCTCATTAAAAAATATTGTATTTATAAAGTTCATATGTAAATCTAACCACTCTAAACTTTTAGGAAAACTTACAAAATCAAATGAAGAAATTTTATTAGCGGACATATTTAACCATACCAAACTACTTAAAGAAGAAAATATTCCATCAAACTTCGTAATTTCATTTCCATCCATACGTAATAATTTCAAATTAACATTTTTCCGAAAACAACCAGCTGAAACAAGTTTTATTTTATTAGATGCTAAATTAAGTACCTGTAATTGTGGCAAATGTTCAAAAGTATCTTCATTTAAATGTGTAACTTTGTTGTCTACGAGACGCAAACCAAAAAGTTCGGGCAGACCACGAAAGTTTTCTCGATTCAAATGGGTTATATTGTTGTTCCCGATATCCAGTGATCTGAGAGAACGTAATTTACGAATTGAGGCTGGTATGGCTGGTAATAAGTTGTCGTTAAGACCTAAATCTTCAATTGTAGTCATGTTTTCAAAGGCATATTCATCTATATGTTTAATTTTATTATTATCTAAGAACAACTCGTGCAAGACATGCAAGTCAGTGAATATGTTAGTATGCACATGTAAGAGTTTATTGTTTGAAAGTGTAAGAGAATGTAAGTTTCGAAGCTCTTCGAAAGCATGTTCATCGATAACCGATATTTCGTTATGCTCTAAGTTTAGTTTTTGCAAACTATATAAATCTTGGAACATATAGCGATCTATCTTCGTAAGTCTGTTGTATGAAATATTTAATATCACCATACGTAACAGCCCTACGAGGGTGCCTTTATTTATCCACTGACTAGTTAGATCGTTATTAGAAAGGTCTAATATTTGTAGTTGATCCAAACCCCTAAAAAGACCAGGGGGTAAAACATTTATAGTGTTGTTACTCAGTATAATCTCTTTCAACAATTTCGTATCGGAAAAAATATCAGGTGGAATACTGTTCATAAAGTTACTAGATAGATTTAGTACTTGCAAACTTATGAGACCCTCAAAAGCACCATCTTCGATAGTAGAAATCGCATTGTTTTGTAAAAATAATTTTGACAGAGAACGTAATTTAGACAAACTATTTTCAGTTATCACAATTAAATCGTTATAAGACATATCAAGAGTTTCTAATACTAAATTACAACTTTTCACACTTAAATTTTGTTCCCGCGTCGAATCGGAAAATCCTATGGTTTTTATATTTTGCAAATGATTTCTGGTCAAATTTAAGGTTTTTAAACTGTACAACGAACAAAACGTGTCAGTTTTGGTGCTCCAAATATTATTGTCACTTAAATCTAACGCGATTAACTCACTGAGTCCCGAAAATGCATGTTCATGCAACTCCATAGTCATCGCAGACCATTCACTGTTGTATGTAGTCACATGCAAAGATTTCAGATCCTTGAAATTCTCGAATGCACGTGCTGGTATCTGACGTATCTTGCATTTGTCAATGACAAGATCTCGAAGCTTGCCTAGGTTTGAATGTTTACCGGAGGTTTTCTCCGTTTGCGCCGCAAGCGTGCTTTCAAAGAAAAGAATTTCACTGCATTGAACGTGTAACGAAATTACGTCGTCGAAGTGTGTCCTGCTAATGTTCTGTAACAGGTGATCCAAACTGCTTATCGTTCGGATCTTGCAGAAAAGCACAGCGTCCTCCGACGTTTCCGTCTCAGAGGTGCGATAGGCGCACTCGTGCGGCATTTCGGCCGCGGTGCTCCTCTCGACGGCATAGCAGTAGAATAGCACATACACTACAAAGTTAATATTTCGGCGCTCAAGTCTTTTCACGATAGTTCGTTTTATTGGCATTTTATGGTCGTATGCGAGTTGAGGTGAGGCATCGAGGCCATTTATAATGAGGCAAAGTGGGTGATCGCGTCATAAATATTCACGCGGTAGGAACGACATCGCGAGTCGCGTGGCATGTCAGCCTTACACACGGTAGCACCTGGCGTATGTCGCGAATGGCGGCTGCCCACCGACTGAGCGGCGCTTTGTGGGCCCGAGACTCCGCCCTGCGACGCCCGACGCCCCCGCGCCGCCACCCGCCCGGCGTCTTGAAAAGTTCATCTCGTAGTCTCATAGGTAACAATTAAACATATCGGCTAGGGTGCATAGTAGACCCATTTACCCTAAACTTAACTGTTTTATCGCCTGGGCGTATATAGATAGACCTGATGGCTAACGTTTTATGGACTCATTTTATCTTACTAAGTATAATATTATATAGAAAAGCTAAAGCATCAAGCCCAAGAGTCTGCTTAACTTTTCTGCGGTAGGTACACTGAACTTTTGTCCATTTTCTTTAAAAAAATATCTCAGTACTTACTTAAAAGCTATCTTCATTACAGACTTACCTCATATATGACATCGTTTCGAAGTATTTTATTTTAAATATTTCATGATATGCACAAACTTGGTAATACATGGCGCCTTAAAAGAAAAAGAAACATGTCCCATACTCATAAGGCTTTTAAAAAGGTTCTAATATTGCAACATCTCCAACACCTGTTGTGAACAACCTCTCCAAACTTTGTACTTCGGGTGAAAATGAGATAAAAGCCTTGCAAAATAGTTTTCTGAGACACCACATGCTTTACAAATTAACTTGATCGTTTGGAAGGCGCCGCGCGCCGATGGGAATCGCTTAAGCGTAATCTAAGTTCACTAGTTTATGACTTTTGCCTTAGGCCAAGTCAAAAATGTCGGTTTAACTTCATTTTATTAGATTAGCCAGATTCATTTCATACTCGATTTTGTCCTTAACTTCGTCCGCGTTGAGTTAGGTTTTAAAAAGCCAAGCGGGAATTCTTCATTTTTCCGAGATAAAAAGCCTTTGTCAGTCTCCAGGCGCTCATCTACATCAATGCAAAAAGTCACATCGATCCTACTCCGTTTATAATCCGTTACTCCGTTACTCCGTTGATGTGTGATTGAAGGACAAACAAACACACTTTTGTGTGAAACAAATGAATGTTTAAAATCTTTTTCTTCTAATGCTAAACACTAACTTAGAGCTCACATTGAACCACTGTAGGCTTTTAAGCCAGGATATTCTTCTTCATCCAGGGCTTAATCTGCCTTTTGAAAGGATGAAATACCTTCGTTCTATTACCTAAATACTTTTCATGAAAAGGCAAGATCGTGCAACTAATACTGTGAAGTGTTGCATCTTGTGTGTCGTGGTATGAGCGGGCTAATTTCATCTTTAATAACATTTGGTGTAGAAATTTCTGTATTGAGGAAATTCTCATACCTATCTTAATGGTCATTGGTATCTTGTTCGCATTCCAAAATTTGTTTTTCCAAGAATTTCAAATAAAACGTCCTCTATTCGAGGTGCTCGTAAAGAGGAATTTTGATAAAGATCTTGAACTTTAAGAAGTACAACTAGGAGCGAAAAGCTAGGAGTCGAAATTATTATCTGCTCTAATATCTAGATTCTAAGTTATGTAGGTATAAGTATTAGGGAATTTTACCTTACAGATTAAAAGGTTTCATGTATCAATTCATGAATCAAGCATGAGTTTCAAGCTTGTAAAAAAGTACGATTTTTCTTATAAAATCCCAACAGATGATCTTAAAGTTATAATTTAAGCATACAACATAATGCAAGGCTGGCTGGGGCTTTTTCTAGGTTACGGCATATATTTCAAGCACTATTCTGATGCTTTTATTATATTTTCAGCATTTGAGGAATTTAAATGCTTAAATAAAGAGAGTGCTTGAGTACCAGTAAGTACCAGCTTAATGTATGAGCGGTAATTTTTAAATACAAGGAATTATTTTCCTTGAGCGTTGTGGGTCTTTGTGCCAGTGCATATCATTAGATTGTGATTAAGCAACTTTCATCTAGGTTAGGTTGTGGTTTCCTAATCGGGGGATCGTGGATTAGATCCCGGGTACGCACTTCTGACTTTTGAAGTTATTTGCGTTTAAGCAATCAAGTATGCTTCATGCACATGCTTCAACAGTGAAGAAAATCATGGTAAGGAAAACTGCACGACTTGCCATAATGTTCTCTAAGGTGTTAAGTGTGCTGATTTGCATTGGGATTTGGGCCAGCGCAGTTGGCTATCGTGGTAAGTAGGTACTCTACAGGCAGACTATACAGTTGAGGCCCTGGAGAATGACATAGGTTCCTTTTTATTCCGGAATCACCTTAGTAGGTATTCCTATATGTATAGGTAAAGTACTCCGAAATAAAATCGAAAAAATAAAGTACTTAATCCGGATTTTTAATATCTCAACTCTAAGTAGGTAAGTAAGTCGTGGACGAAAGCTACTTACTTAAAGACTTGTTACGGTAAATCAGACAATTACCGTAATTGATGTGTGCCACAATAGATTTGAGATTAAAGAGGTCCGAATCAAGTAGCCACTTTATCTTTGTTTTCAGGTTGAGCAGTTAAGGAGATATTATCAAAATGATGGAGAATATCTCTTTTCATCATCAGATTAGGTAGGTACACTTGAAAGCATAAATTTTTAAAAATAAATAACTAGAGCCGACTTTGTGTGGGTAGGTATAGAGCAGATATCATTGAGAGTACCAACAACTGTGTTTGCGCACACACTTGTGCACTATAGTACATCCAACGCAGATAGCTAATCTATGTGGAGATTGGCTGACGTGGCTGACGTGGCTGAAAGATCGAAAGAAGAATCTTGAAGAATGTGAAAATAGTAAGTAGCTCCTCTAATACCCTGAGCTCTAGGTTGAAATTGGAGTTGCTTGAGAAAAGAGTTATAAGTTATTGTTAGCTTCCATTTCTTTGCAAACAATATCTAAGTAGGCAAGTAATATTTCAGGAGTACACAATCAGCCAAATGTATATACGGGTTATTGTCATAGGTACACTGTCAAATCTGTATTCCACATTATTATGCTCGCAAGTCTTAAATTTCACAGCTATGGCCCATCGTGTCACACCCTACTCAGAACGTTCGCAAACAATATGCATTTTTAAATACCTCCGACTTTTATGCTACGGAAAAAATGGCCTGTGTTTTCTTCAAAAGGAAAAGTTCCTGCCTTTTGACATCACATAAACATCCTTTATGACGGAATTGTTTTGTAAAAGTTAAAACGCGTCTTTCCATGACCTGTCTTCAGTGCAGCCTTAGCTTTTAGAATTACATTTACGCATTAATTAGTTTTTGGCAGTAGTAGTTTTTGCAGCCTCGTGGTTAGGACTGTGGTTTCCTATTCGGGGGGTCGCAGGTTCGATCCCGGGTACGCACCTCTGACTTTTCAGAGCCAAGTGCGTTTAAGCAATTATATACCTCTTGCTTCAACGGTGAAGGAAAACATCGTGAGGAAACCTGCACACCTGAGAGTTCTTCATAATGTTCTTGAAGGTGTGTGAAGTCCACCAATTCGCATTGGCCAGCGTGGTGGACTATGGCCTATAACCCTTCTCTGAGAGGAGACCTGCACTCAGTAGTGAGTCGTTGATGGGTTGCTAATGATGATGATGATGAATGATGATTAGTTTTTGAGAATGTAGAGGATAAAAGAGCTCAATAGCAAGGTATACATCTCTAATCCTGGGATATGAACAGGTTAAAAAGCCTGCGCTCTGAATTTTACCAAATCTATCAATTTAGTCTGTGAACTATGGAATGACTTTATGTGCCATAAGAATTTTCACCTTGGGTCTGTTCTTTATCTATTGTTTCAATTATAGATTCTTCAGAGTCTGCTTTCTCAATTACATCAAATGCAAACATACATTGATCATCATCAATATTATACTGCGGAAGTTCATCCCTGTCCTCCAGTTTTCTTCCATATTATATCGTGATCCTTCACCCGCTTTGTCCAGTTTCCTGTTTTATAGTTTTTTAAAATCCTCAGGTCTTCTTCTACAACTTTCAACGAATGCTATTTTGATCATTTCTGCTGAGATGTACACTTCTTCATGATTTTTATAGCGCTTATAATTTATATTCGTTCCAGGTGAACCACTCATCTTAGACAATACTATCGCTAGAAAAAAGATCCCTGCCGATGGTGTAGGTAAAGTTATTAGCCGTTAACGAGTTTGTAAGAAGAGGCATCGTGTGTTCTAGTCATAGAAAATATATTTTTCTTAAAATTTTGAAATTAGTATCTACAATTATAATTTCAACGTATAATGATGTCATATAGAATTTAGGGTAAAATAGAATAATGTTGATAGTGGGAACACTCTTACCCTTTGTTTACACAATCTTCTCATCAGGATGAAAAATTAAATCGCCTGACAGAGACGCGGCAGAGATGACAGTGTAACGCATGAACATCTATCCTCGCACCAATTTTATTATGACATCAATTTCAACAATATTAAACCTTATTTTATACACTGGGAAAATCATTTTCAAACATACATTCCTTTGTGAGATACGCATATTATATTGGGTGTTGTAAAATAAACATAGTGTAAATTAGTGTTAGAGGCATTGAGTACGATTAACATATAAAATTTAGACAGACGGATGCGACAAGTCATTAGTCATTTTCAAGCGATAATCTTCGAAAAACACCATCTGTTATTCCTGAGTACAGTTTGTCTAGGGAGGATGTGTTATTCTAAATTCCAGATCCCCTCGTATGTCTCAAAGATGAATAGTTATTACAAGCTTAGTAAAATTCTGTCTTTATTAATAAATATAATGATTTATGGTTAGGTTCCCATTTGCGTTAGTCCAATTTGCAATATTGATTTCTTATAAATAGTTAAAGTGATCCAAGGATCATGAGTAGGTATATAGTATTAAAAGAAATAAGTAGGTGTTACTTTTCGGAAATTAATGACACATAAGAAAAAAAATCGGCCAAGTGCGAGTCGAGCCTCGCTCTTTTAGGGTTCCGTACATATGACCAAATCATTTTTTTAAAACTAGATACACATTTAGATATCTTAGTTTTTATAGTACTAAATTAGCATATGGGGAAAAAATGCTCGTTTGTTTTTGTCACAACTTACAATCCGCATTATAAATCAGTGTTTCCAGTATTGTACATAGTACATAATATACCAAAATTTCAAATTGCTAACTAGTTTAGTTTTTGAGATAGACCCCCTAAAAAATTGGTCTTAAACCGACAACTTTCATGGCCACCCATTTCTTCATTTTGTAGCTAAAAAATAAAAAAATATATATTTGAACTCCACTTAATGAGCTCTAGACATATATACCCCACATGCCAGGGTAAAAAAATAAAAATTTATTTCGACTCCTTTTCCATGTAGGTATTTATTTTCCCCTTTATTTTTTAATTTAATTTTATTTTTATTATTTGTTGTTATAGCGGCAATAGAAATACATAATATGTGAAAATTTCATCTGTCTATCTATTACGGTTTACGAGATACAGCCCGCTGACAGACGGACGGACGGACGGACGGACGGACGGACGGACAGCGTAGGCTTAGTAATAGGGTCCCGTTGGTACCCTTTGGGTACGGAACCCTAAAAAGAAACTTTTAGCGCCTAGGCTCTACCAAAGGCTCTACTCCACTTCATAGGTATGCGTTGCGCCTTGATTCTTATGAAAAGACATCCGAACTCCGAACCTTTTTTTCTGTGATCGAAGCTCTTAACTGCAATTCGAGCAAAAGCGATCCAATATAAAATTATCCTGACTACTACCTACTAATGTGTGATTAACTGCAACTAAACTAGTAGGAAAGTACAAAATTTTCGCGATCTTTATTTTCTCGAATCGGGTTGAAAAAGAGCACTGGCTGATACAGATATAATAAATACTAGATTTTACGTAAAAAAAATTGATCAGTTTATTTAGGTTCAAAACAAATATAGAGCCTAGGCTTAACCTAACTTGTCTTGAAGCTGCATACTTTCTCATAGAATCTGGTAACTGGTTGTGAACAACCATACATAAAAACTCGCTTCAAACTTCTCATATAAAGCTTGGTAAATGAAATAAAATAAATAGTTAACACTCATACTGGTGAGAATTCGCCTGATAAGCATTTTATAACTCCCAATAAGTCTCTTTCCGTTGACACTATACGACACTTAATTATAATATTTCATTTCAATCAAACACCTGTTTGATGGTCCAATAAAGTTTAAACATTAATTAAAAAATCAAACATTTAACCCAAACCTTATGGGCTTCTATTATTGTTGGCTTATCTACCCGTTTAATTTTATATCTATTTTTATAGGTGTCAATAAAAAGCTCGAGTATCTACAACTAAAGAGCGAGAAGTAATAAAAGAAGTTTATTCCGATAACTCGAAATCCATAAACATACAGATTTCCATATTATTATGGCCAGATTATACACGTGAAAACATTGTGATTATTTAATATTTTCCTATGAGTCAAATGTAAATGTAGGTAATGTAATTCGGAACATGTTACTAGGCACAACTTGCCTAATATTTTAGGCTTTGAGTATTAAACCAACAAAGATTTTAGGTGTTTATACATACTAGCTTTTGCCCGCGGCTTCGTCCGCGTTCAGCTATGTTTTAAAAAAAATCCGCGGGAACCCTTTTTCTCCAGGATAAAAGGTAGCCTATGTCACTCTCTAAGTCAACCATATCCATGCGAAAAAAATCACGTCGATCCAGTGCTTCTTTGCTGCGTGATTAAAGGACAAACCATCAAATAATGACTCGCATTTATAATCCTAGCTGATGCCCGCGACTTCGCTCGCGTGGATTTAATTTTTAAAAACCCTCGGGAACTCTTTTATTTATCCGGGATAAAAAGTAGCCTATGTCACTCTCCAGATCCTCATCTAATGCCCATGTAAAAATCACGTCTATTCGTGGCTCTGTTGCGGCGTGATTGAAGGACGAACCAACACAAACACACTTTCGCATTAATAATAATAGTATGATTAGTACGGATTTTAGAATACCTTAAACTCGGAAGGTTCTATAAACATGTCCATCAACTAGAGCGTCACAATAAAATTGTTACCGACATTGTGCTTTTAAATAAACGGCATTAAAACCAGCTCCTCTAGTTCAAGATAAGACCTTTGAAAGGGGGAATGAATTGAACTAGACTATGCAAGAACAAATTTTTTTACAAGGGAATGGGATGTTTTCTTTTTAAAGCGAGTCCTAGTTGGAAGTTTTTCATCAAATCAATTTAAATTAAAATCAGGTTGTATCGTGGGTTCTGGTGAAATAATTTTGCATTAGTATTTAATTATTTGTTAAAAAGTTAAAGTTTTGTCTCAAACCATTCACTGTTTTTGTATGATGATTGTACTAAATAATAAACATCATCTTCATCGTCGTCTCCCTCCGCCGATCATCATCACCATCATCATCATTATCAACCCATCATCGGCTCACTACTGAGCGAGGTCTCCTCTCAGAGAAGAGTTATAGGCCATAGTCCACCACGCTGGCCCAATGCGAATTGGCGGACTTCACACACCTTCGAGAACAATATGGAGAACTCTCAGGTGTGAAGGTTTCCTCACGATGTTTTCCTTCACCGTTGAAGCATGTGATATTTAATTTCTTAAACGCACTTAACTTCGAAAAGTCAGAGGTACCCGGGATCGAACCTACCCCGATAGGCCTTTGAAAATAGATCTCTTGTGGCATCTTCCGACTTCCAATCACCTCACCAACTATGTGCCAAACTATCAGTGTTTTATTATAATAGCCGCTTAATATTAATAACTTCCATAGGTTCAAAATCAATATCACTATAATAACTAAGAAGCAATATCCAGACAGTCAGTAAATATCCCTTCACAATTCACAGGATTACGAAACGCGTCAATGATTTCTAATAAAAGATAGACCTGTGGTAATATAACGTCATTATCGTTATAGTGATGAATATTGAAACCGGTATCAGTAACGCGATATATTAACGCAACAATTATGTATCAAAGCTATATTTTTGAGTATCACAATATTATACTTAATTATCTTGAGATTTTTAATCGCATAAAGCTCTCCTTATTGTCAGTGTAGAATATTCTTAAGGTCCTCTTGCAAATTGGCCCCTAACTGGAGTCACGTTTTGGCTATTAGTCCGAGGAACGTTAAACTTTGATCGCGATTCGCGAAACGATCAATGGAAACGCTTTGCCCTTCGCATAGAAATTCCATACTCTATACTAAATCATATCCACACAAGAACAGAAGTCTGTCTATCCATCTGTCTGTTACCTTTTCATCACTAAACTCTCAACTCAATCCATAGACGAATGATATTTACTAAAGACTCAACCACACTCATTAGGTCATGTTCGGTACCTACCATGGAACTAGGAATTACGACTACGTCTAATCTTAGTTACATAGTACCTACACTTTACAGTACCTACAACACAGACCTATAAAATTTTATAAATCTGTGACCTACAATAGGTACGGATGACATAAAAAGACACACAGAACTGGCCTATTCATGAAACTAGAAATTACGAATACGTGGCCTATTTAAAAAAATACATAATCAAAATGACTCAACTTCGTAACAATAATAATTGTCACCTGACCTTTGGATTTTAATTAAGAATTTCCAATGACGCGTAGGCGAGACATACATTCGATGAACGCCTACGCTGAAGAAATGCTAGGTAGTTTGTAATTGTAAGAACTCTAAGCCGTATAAAAAGCTTTATTACTGTTACGTTATCCACTTTATTATAAAATTATTCATTACATTGTTCCAAATATTCAAAGCACAAGCTTTTATTTTAAATTAAATTACCCATTCAGCCGCAAAATTTTGAAACTACAAATAAAATAGTCTAGGTACGCAGGTAAACAGAATGCGCATGTTTAGACTTTTTAGAGGTTGTGTGTGTGTGTGGTCAGTCATTCAGAATAAAAGGCTCTTGAGGTCAAAAAGGTCAATACACTCGTGTTTTTCAATAGTTTTGTAGTGTGTATTGAAGTTTAAAGTGCCCTTTTTTGCTGACCAACGTTGTATATAGAGATGTAAAAACCTATTGCGGATTTATGTGCGGGTTGTTACGTTCCCTCAAATATGGTTAAAAGAAGCAACGGCTGGATCATGCGTCATGCTCGTCAATGGGTGCCACCGGCGGGAATGGAGCTACTTTCTGCCTGTCTATCTTAACATGTAATAATTTTAAGAGTTGGTGTGCGCTCGTTAACAGTAAACAGATTTGATTTTTACAGTAGTAGATCAAGTTTCAAGTATCCGAAAAAAACACGCAAGAATTACATCATACTGCCAAGGGACGTGTTTGGGCAAAAACATAAAATGATGAAATTTGTTCGATAATAAAAAAGCCGGCCAAGTGCGAGTCGGACTCGCGCACCGAGGGTTCCATACTCCAAAAGTAAAATTAAAACGATAATATTATATTAATTTGCTTATTTATCTTGACATGGGTAGTCGAGTATGTCACACTCTCTTTAACGTTTCTGTAGGTGGTGCCGTGTGGTGCGGGTTGTTACGTTCCCTCAAATATGGTTGAGCGAAGCAATGGCTGGATCATGCGTCATGCTCGTGAACGGGTGCCACCGTCGGAAGCGGGGCTGCTGGTCTGCCAGTCTTGACATGTATTGAATATTGTACTTATGTATTTATGGAGTTGTTCTATAAATATTAGATAATAATGTTTCACTGGTCCAGATAATTTTTATACGTGGATTGATTTGACAAAAACAAATAACTCAACCAACGGTGAAGTTAAAAACTTGAAACAAAATTAATTGCTACTTTTTGGTTGAACATAATTTCGGGAAAGTTTGAATTTTCATTTCAGTTTATAGAAAATAATGCTGTAGGTATTTAATGTCTACTGAGCTAATAAAAATTAATAAGTACATTATTTTAAGATTTTTGTTCACATATATTATTTTTGTACCGTAATCACTCGCTCTAATAGAGCTCTGTTATATTATATGTCGTTGGAAATGATGATACAGTTTTTGGATTCCATTTCCGATTGTGCTGATTTTGAAAACATAGGTAAGTATAAACTTCGATCAGAGTATATTTGTGGTTTGATACTACGAGACATAATTATCACTATATTTATCATTGTTATTGCTTTTTTATTCTCCATATTCAAGCCTACTGAGGCTAACGGTTAAAGGTACAAACTGAAAACTGAAAGGTCGATGGTTCAATTCCCACTCGTTTCTCGTCGTAGCCACAACTCCTAACACAATAGCAGAATTGCATGCAATGCATGGCTAGTTTTCTTTAAAAAAAAAATACAAAAAATCGCATGCTTAATTTTATTTTTCAAATAATTCAAAGTCAAACTAAAATTCAAAATCATTTTTAGGGTTCCGTACCCAAAGGGTACCAACGGGACCCTATTACTAAGCCTACGCTGTCCGTCCGTCCGTCCGTCCGTCCGTCTGTCAGCGGGCTGTATCTCGTAAACCGTAATACATAGACAGATGAAATTTTCACATATTATGTATTTCTATTGCCGCTATAACAACAAATAATAAAAATTTAATTAAATTTAAAAATTACCATGGGTACATGGAAATATTTTTATTTAATTTTTTTAACGGAACCCTAAAAGAGCGAGGCCCGACTCGCACTTGGCCGATTTTTTTTTCAAGTAGGCAACTTGTGGCTCTCATCTACGATTCACTTGTAAAAAAGTTTATTTGAATAAAAAACATTTCTATTCTATTCTATTCTATTCTATTCTATTTATGACAAGTCAGGAATCTACCACCCCACCGGTTCGGAGTGCTGATCTGCTGAGAATAACCGGCAAGAAACTCAGCAGTTGCTCTTTTCAAAACAAAAATGTTACAAAATGTAGCGTGTCTATCTTGAAGACAGCTGAAGCAAAGCCAATTAGAATAGAACAGAAATATTTTTTATTTAAATAAACTTTTACAAGTGCTTTCGTGCATAATATAAATGAATCTACCACTGGTTCGGTTCGGAATGGTACTTAAGAGCGCGTGTAACCTATTATATATTCTGTGGTGTAACCCCAAAAAAAATCAGATTTCGCGATGAGATAAAACATAGCCACAACCTCATGTGAGGCGCGACAAAAGAAAGCGTTTTGCGCGGAATAGGAGTGTAGTAAGCGCCAAATACTTTGTAACTCGTAAAATATTCATTTTCTTTTCAATTCACTAGGCTACTCTCTTGATAATATCAATCGGAATTTAATGTAAAAATTTTGGCTCTGTAATATGCAACACATCTAAAATTATTTTTAGTTTTAATAAAAAAAGGGGGAAAATCGGGGGTTTGAAATTTCAAAGTAAGATAACTATACCGAGTGGGGTATCATATGAAAGGCCTTCACTTGTGCATTCTAAAACAGTTTTTTATTTATTTCTATATATAATAGTTTTTGAGTAATCGGCCAAAATGTCGAAAAAATACCGGTCCCCCCCCCCCTTATCTCCGTAGTTTACCAATCGAAAAATCGGAAATAATTATGGTCAATAGATGTTTATGTATATTTTACAGGAAAAATAAAACCAACGCTCTAACTAGCAGCAAAGTTAACGATATTCAAAAATTCAAAATTCAAAATCATTTATTTCATGTAGGCCAACCTGTGGCGCTTATGACAAGTCATGACTCTACCACCGGTTCGGAAAGCGGATTCTGCTGAGAAGAACCGGCAAGAAACTCAGCAGTTGCTCTTTTCAAAATTACACATTTTACAATATTTTTTTGTAGGTAATATGTATTTACATATTAATAACTTTTTATAATATCTTGTGGGCAGCTGGATGTCATGCCGATTTACCCCATGCAACTTGTTAGAATAGAATATTTCCAACAATACAATATATAGATATTTATTATGAAACAAAAAATAAAATTTTTACTCTTTTAATTAATAATTAAATATCGAAATATGCTTTAGCATAAAAACAGATTTTATTTGCTGGGCGATAGATATTACTAGCCTAAAGTTTTATAAAATCAAGTGATAAAAGATGTCACTTTGCGACAATTAAAAACGCAGTAACGTTTAACCGAGGACTAGATTGAACTTTCTGATAGGTTTTGTATTGAAAATCTGCCAAAACATCAAAATTCGTGGTCATGGTTATACAACTAAATAATAAACTTGCTGCACCAGCTCTTAGTGTACATTATTATTGCTCCACGGAAGATGGCCAGAGGCGTTTTAAACAAAGCCACGGTTCAATATTATTATGTTGATAGGTTTATCCATTGTTTGGCGTAGTACGTTGGTACACTATGGAATCAATTCAAATTACAGGGTCAGCGTACAGACATAATTACTTCGAGTCTCGAGATAGTCTGATGAGAACGCTTATGAACAACAGAACAAGAGTTCTTCTCATTTGAATCTTAGACGTTGGACCCACTGCCAATAGTCATAAGTTCATTCTTAGCTTAGCGTTCCTTTTTCACTTTTTGATTTTTATTTTAATACGTCAGAAGGTCTTATTAGGTTTTATTTTTAAAGGTCAGATTCCTAAAGCAGCTATAACTCAACCCTTCTGATAGAAATCCAATCTAATCTAAGAGTGAACACGACAGCAGAACTTTAAACTGTCATTCCAAATAATTTAATACTTCTATTATATTGTTTTTCAAATATTACCAATGTAAACATAAAAAATCCTACTTCCTACTATCCTATTAATCTTACTAATAAATATTATAAATGCGAATTTTTTTGAAAATGGATGGATGGATGTATCGATGTTTGTTACTCTTTAACTCCACAATGAATGAACCGATTTGGCAGAAAGGAGTATAGTGATAGCTCATACCCAGGATTAACACATAAGCTACAATTTATGGCGAAAATTTAAGAAATTCCGCGGGAATTAAAAAAACTTAATCCACGCGGAATCTAGTAAATAATAATTTCGTACCTTAAATTTATTTTTACAAGCTTTTATTTAACTTGCAATGTTTGTTTGGGTCAAATCTTGCAAGTTGAATTAAACCCACTTCCTGGTTTCTGATCGAGCTGAAATTTTGCATGTATGTGTAAATCGGATGACAATGCAATATTATCGTGACATTGAGCTTATCTGATGATGGAGACGGAAGATGGCTATCGAAACTCTGTAATACAACGACGTAACCCCATCGAGTTTGGGCTCCTTTGATTCGTCATAACAAGTACTCCGATCCAAGATAATATCCAGAGTCTAATGATATAGCTACTAAAAGCTTGCATTTAAAAATATTTTTTTCAATTTACACTTGTTCATGTTAATGTCGGTATCATAGCACTATTATGGTATATTTCAATGACCTGAAAAATATCGGACATACATCAAACCAAGCGTAGCGCTGTCACAGCCCTTGGGGGGTTAGAGGAAAACGTCATGCGCATAACCGTAGCCTGTCGCTGACACCACAAAACATCAATAATAATGAATTACTCCCAATAACCATAAGCGATGCAATTAACATAAAGAGTCTGCTCTCTTTCCCCTATAAATGTATTAGGCTGAGACCAGACTTATCCACCTATTCAGATGTATAGCGTGAAATGAACGTCACCCCAAAACTGCCTCGGGCATTGCCACCCTTATTTTTTTGTTCATTGTAAATTGCACATCCGCGAAGCCGCAACTTGCCAACAGACACGCCAACTTGAAAAAGTTGAGTTGGCAGTTGACTTTTCGTGAGTCTGTAGGGTGGACAGACTAGGCCTTCGACTTATATGAAAAGCCTTTTATGAAAACAGAAATTTATTTGATTTGTAAAATAAAAAACAGTTATTTAAAAAAAATGAAGACCTGCGAAAGAGTGGAAATATTTTGCCATCTTCCTCACGCACGTGCACCTAAATGGCAGTGACGTCACTGTTCATTCTGGCTTCCCTTTCTGACTTTGACAATTACTCCCACCATTAGATTTTTTTTTATGCTTACTCCATGTAACCTTTTGATAAAAACAGTTCAAAAATTAGCGTCAACTGCTCTATTCAAGCAATCGTGTTAATAATATTTCATTAATAAGACCTTAGCTTATTCTACTTACTTGTTGAAAGTAGACCAACAGTCATGTCAGTCCAACTCACGTCTCACCGTCCTTATGTTGCCACATTTGTAGATTCTATAACGCAAGATTCAATAGAGTTGGTTTGAAGGTAAATTCAAAAAACGAATCGGAAGGCAATTTTTCGAAACTTCTTAATTGTGATGTTTAAATAATGTCTGGCTGTTAATCAGATAAAATATGAGTTATCTATTTATAAAGAGGAAAGATTTTTTTGTTTTTTTGTTTGTACCGAATAGGCTCTGTAACTACTGGACCGATTTTAACCATTTTTTCACCAATAGAAAGCTAAATGATCAGGAAGTAACATAGGCTATAAATTTATGTTCAAAAAATTAGAGATCCTTAAGAAAATTGCAATAATGTAATGCATTATTTGGCGTGTGCTGAGAAAACTATTAAACTATGATACATAAAAATTATGTTTAAAGTAAAGTTTACTACATGATTAAAGTACTCATTATTCTCTACAAAAAATTCCCTGAGGAAATATATCTCACTATCATATTTAAGTCACAGTAATAGCTTTTGTGTTTTAAAATTTTATTACATCGCCTTTATTAACGTAGTTTTAATTCTTCCTTACTAATAGGTACATATTATAAATGCGAAAGTGTGTTTGTTTGTTGGTTTGTCCGTCAATCACGCTGCAACAAAGTTACGGATTGGCGTGATTTTTGGATAGGTGTTGTTGAGAACCTGGAGGGTGACATAGGCATCCCGGAAGATCAAAGATATCCCGCGGGACTTTAAAAACCACGCGGACGAAGTCGCGGGCATCAGCTAGTTAATAATAATTTGTGAGCCGGAAAATAATCCAAAGCTGCTACCTACCTACCTACTTCAAAATATTAAAATGAAGGGAATAAATTATTTAATTCCTTTGAGGTGCTAAAATATAATACATGAAAAAGCTTTGAAAAAGATTGTAAATGCGGAAGTACTCTGTCAGACTGAATGTTACCGTTTCACCGGCTGTCGCTGAACTTATCTTGACGAAATTGATAGTAGGTACGCATTCTAAAATTTGCATTGGATACTTTTTAACCCAGAAGATTAAAAAGTTCGCATGACATTTTTAGAAACCAAAATGGACGTAGACGTTCTACTTAGGTAACAAAACAACAAGAGAGTGCGGGCAAGTTTTTTACCTCATGTTTGAATTAGAGATTATAAAACTCTTATAAGCTAAGTGAACTGAGGGATAGAAAAACATGATAATTTCTTACATTATTCTGTTGCATGCAAATTAAATAATACATTTACAAACAGAAATAAACCGTTTCATGAAATTATTAAGACCTTTGATGTCAAATTATTCCAAGAGTGAGGGGTCGGGAAATTTTTACAGCTTTGGTAGCTAACAGGGCACCATAAAAACTGAGTCGGGTTTTGGGTGTATAAAACGACGACCCACTGAGGGGGAGATTTTCTTTTAGTGTTGTTTTTACACGTGCGCCTAAAATATATTATGATACTTTTGTTTTATGCCTACATTATGCTGACGAAGTGTGTTCTGATGCGGTGCGTCGTCACTAAAAAACAGAGCAAATGTCATTGATCTTTACTTGAGTAAAACTTCCACTAGCAATAATTTTTCGGCTCTGGCATGTCATTTGTATTGTGTTAACACTCGCAGGAAATCATTTTCTGCAAGTCTGATATAGACTGACTACTGCAATAAATTGCGCAAGTTGCTGGATACTTTTCTTTAAAAGCACAGGATACATTGTATTTGAATATACTATTATCCGCGATCTGAAAACTTCGCTTGAGCTTTCTGAGGTAACCAACCATTGTAATCACTTCAATTTTATTATCTACCAACATTTGTTCGAGTGAACAAGTGGTTGTTAAATCCTTATGCCCAAACTTTTCGTCCTACAGTGCTAATAGCCTGGTGCTAAAGGCCTTTCCTTTTTTTCCTGGGGTTCGAGGTTCAAATCCTAGACGTGTATGACAAACTAACTTTGCGTTTTAAGCAAATGAAAATATCTCTAAAGTTTCCACATTTTTTTAAATAAGTACTAAGAGCTTCTTGGAAACTTAATGTTTTCTAGCTAGAGTAGTTTGAATAGACAGCATTGTGGATCGCCCTTTTTGACTATACAAATAGACCAATTTTCTACATTTATTAAAGTGCTTAATTTCGATCATATTAAATTTATACTAGGAAATAGGCAAATAATATTTTTTTTATTTCTCATTAAACACAATAACAAATTAACACAACCGTATTCCAATTATAATAAACGGAAGAGAAATAGGTATGCACGCAAGGCATTATCAATATAGATAGGAGAAACAAAAGGCTAGGGCATACAATTAAATTGTCTCCCCGGGGACGCCACTCTTTGAAACTACTTTGTTAATTTATCCGAAACAATTACAGAAGTGCCGCAAACAGGGGTAAAGGCAATTCTATTATTTTACGCTTAACTGAAACGGCTGTAAATAGAATTTGTAATACTGTGCGGATGTAAGGCGAAAATATTTTTATTGTTATTTGAAAATTTGAAGTAGATTCGGATCGCATTGGGTCAGCATGGTGGACTATGGCCTATAACCCTTCTCTGAGAGGAGACCTGCGCTCAGTAGTGAGCCGTTGATGGGTTGATGATGATGATGAAAAATCTTATTGCAATTATGGTGGCCCTCATTTACTGCCACCAATAATATTAATGATTTAACCACAAAAATATAATGAGATAGAACGGTCAACATCACTAATCAATAATCATCTTACTACGTATAGGGATTCATGCGATGCCTATTTCTGGCCAAAACCGCCGCCCATGTTGTTTGAAACTAAACATTCTCTTATGAAAGGAAATTTTCGACTTTTTGAGATTAATAGAAGCATGCAATGCTATATTTCTTTACTAGACGATGCCTGCGACTTCGTCCGCGTGGATTAAGGTTTTTTGGTTCCCGCGGGAACTCTTTACTTTTCCGGGATAAATTGTAGCCTATGTGTTAATCCTGGTTATGAGCTATCTCCATTCCAAATTTCAGCCAACTCCGTCCAGTAGTTTTTGCGTGAAAGAGTAACAAACATACGCACAGACACACAAACTTTCGCCTTTATAATATTACTAGCTGATGCCCGCGACTTCGTCTGCGTGGATTTAGTTCATAACATCTTTGTCACCCTCCAGGTTCTCAACTATACCTATCCAATAAATCACGTCAATCCGTAGCTTTGTAGCAGGAAACATTTGACAGCTCAGCAGCTCGCGGCATTGTTAATGATGATTCAAAGAGAAAACATATTCATATTACTGATGATATTATCAATTACGTTTAGCTATCATTTTTATAAGGTAAGGCGCATACATACAACTTTTACATCGACTAAACTGTTTAGTCGAGTTGTGTACTTTTCGTGAATTCCACACAAATTAACTATAATCAACAGCAAATCGTACGGCTTTTTGATTTTTTTGTCGAGCAACTATCGTGTTGATATAGTTTGCGCACATTCTATGATCGCAGTACATTCCTATAAACTTATGAAACACAACTAAATAGTTGTTCAACTAAAAGTTGTATGTTTGCGCTAGGCCTAATTGTCAAATTTTTTACCATACTTAACCAAAGACAAAATTACGTTTAGCTGTCATTTACGTTTTGTTATTCCACTGTCATTTGCGTTTTGTTATTCCATGTCAGATGCGTTTTTGTTATACCACGTTTTATAGTGACTTGACGGAAACGCGGTCGAACGGGATAAAAAGTATCCTATGTCCGTCTCCTGGTTCTAAGCTACCTCTCCACCAATTTTCAGCCAAATCGGTTCATCCGTTCTTGAGTTATAAATAGTGTAACTAACACCACTTTCTTTTATATACACGGTGAAATTTCATTGGTTGTACTCCCTGAAAGAGGTGAATGTGCTCATGAAACTGAACAACTTTCCCCAAGGAACATAGGTCGAAATATGAAAAAAAAATTTGGACCTCCCATAGTAAATCAATCAGCTGATCGTCAATTTTGTATGGAGGGTCCAATTTTTTTTTTCATATTTTGACCTATGTTCCTTGGGGAAAGTTGTTCAGTTTCATGAGCACATTCACCTCCTTCAGGGAGTACAACCAATAAAATTTCACGCGGTATATATAGATATATCAGTGTGATAGTGTGATAGTGTGATGTGATGTGATTTAGGAATACTTTAACCTGCCAAAAAGCTATTTTTGGCGGGTTTTATTTGAAACCTGTTCACTATATTGTGATCTGTTGGCACGATAACAACTCATCACTCATCTTGATGATAATAATTAATTGATAGGTATACTTATGTATATTTTTTGTGGTTTAAACTAATATACGAATATAAAGGTATGAAGGTAGATAGATTTTTTTTGTCTTTATACATATTGTTAAGGTATACTCTCGTCAACTTGTCTAGTCAGTAATAAACACACACAACACAGAATTGAACACATTATAATCTAAATAATAAATAATATGAAAGTTAATAATAAGTTGTGGGACTTGCCAAATTGTTTGACTTGTAAAGTATGCAACTTGATGTGGGCCTCGAATATAAGGGTGAGTTGCATGTTACGTGGTTAGGGTTAGGGATAAATATTACCGCCAAAAAATTATATTTTGGATTGAGTGAATTAGTCAGGGTTCTATAACTTTTTAGCAATAGTCCAATTTTGGAGGTGAGCCATGTCCTTAAGCATGAAGATACAGATACTGACTCATGAAACTGCTTGGTATTTGGAGGTGAAAGAAGTCGCTTTCATTAAGCTAATAGTTTAATATACGAGTAAACGTAGAGATTTTCCGCAGTTTTTTCCATTTGATCTCACATATTTATTCACCTAACTAAATAGTTTTTCCATAGAAATTATTTCCAATTTAGGGCTGATTTCACCAGCGTAAAATTAAGTCTTATCTGAGCGTAAAATTGATATTTTGACACTATTTTCAATACTAAACTAAACTGTCAGAACGCTCAATTTATTCCTCGGTAAAACGTCACTCAAAGTTGGTGAAATCGGCCGTGCTTTCTCTTTGTAACAGTAAACACCCAACTATCAATGTTATAGCGTTTTTCATAATACAAAATCATTAGTTAGTGGGAAGTAATAATTATTTGAAATCTAGATCTAGATCTAGTACTAGAGAATGCCTAGTATAGGGATGCTAGGCAGCCTCTAGTACTCTTAAAACGGATTCTACATGAGATATACTTAGTTAGAATTGGATAGATCAAGCAACAAAACTAATTTGCGAGTCCAACCTCAGAGCTGAAATCCGGAGAGCACAAAATGGGAGGTCGTTTGGGAATTTTCTAATTACGTTTTCAAAGACACCTCGTTTGTTGAACATGTGACATCCAAGTGAAAAAGGTCACGTCCTCAAATTGGAAATTCGACTAGAATTCTCTGAGAGTGCGTCCACATTTGCCTTTTGATTTTCCTATTAACGGATCCTCATTTCTAATTTGTTAGATTGACCAAATAACTGATGTCCATCGGGGTGAAAGCTTTGCTTTTTGTCGCTTCAAAATGAATTACTTTTCTTTATAGTCTTTTTATTAAAAGCGTCTTCAAAATTTATGTAGTAGTGATTATACTAGACTAGACTACCTATTGCTTGACACTACCTACATGAAAGAGGCTTTCCAAATTGGTTGATCATGACATCTTAACGCCAAATAATTTTCAATCAATTAAAATAAGCATTTAATTTATACTTTAACAAGTAAAATATAAACGTAATAAGTATCGTAATGAGGCTTATAAACAACGAAATATGTAGCTAAACTCGCTTTTAATGTCTGTACTAATACATAATTAAAATTACTATCATTTGTTCCTTCGTTAAATTGCAATACTTATAAGCAGACAACTATAGCTTATAATATAATTTGAAATTTAGAACATACCTATTTGACAAGAAGTGAGTTAAGTGCTAATACAACAACAATCTTGTCGCTCATCAAGCCGTGCAAGAAATCTTTTTCTTAGGCTTTCCGACTCACGATTACCTATTTTAAGATTAGCTGAACCTGCATGTAGGATTATATTATATCTTACTTCTTCCCCTCCAAATTAAGCTTACTTAGAAACATTGTACAAATTAAATTTTGAAATTGAACTTATTAATTTTCTTGTTTATTTATGAATATTGAGTTTAAAATTGCATCGCAGCCTGACATCGATATTTTATTCACAAGACGTAACCGGTTTAATTATAAACGACACAAACTTTTGTCCTTCGATGTTTTCTTCTGTGTCTTATTTGAGTTCGGCATCTGTGTAACCCTATTGCAAAATAATTACCCAGAAGTAAGTTATGCACCCTTTAGACTGTATCAAATTTGTGCAAATAAAGTCGCCTAAAAATATATTAAAGGAGCCACATGGCGACCGTATAAAAGATAATTTCCTATGAGTGCATCGCGTACCTTTCTGTGGAGATGGGGAGAGAAAAATATGATATTACTAAGCGCTTTTAGCCGTTGACAATGGTTTTATTACTTGAGAAGTTGTGATATCGCAGACCATTTCAACTTTCAAATAAAACGAACTTTAACATTTAACTCCCTACCTACCACTTCGGTAACTACGAGTATATTACGAGTATAAGCCTGTGTACGTATATACTACTTACAAGTAAGTAAATACGGGTCTCCTTCCGAAAAGAGTCTAGACTCTAGAGTCTAGACTATAGACCGCCGAGCAGGCCCAGAGCGGATTAGCAGACTCCACAAACCTTTGAAAATATTATGGAGAAGCCTCATGCATGCAGGATTCCTCACAATGTTTGCCTTCACCGTTAGAGCAAGACGTTTAGATACCGAATATTTCTAAGTTTTAACAAAATATTTTTATACTATTTATCACTACATTCAGTGGGCATAAGTATTTTTTTACTTCATCACTGAATATTCCAATCTTGCCACATAAACATCAGAATTTTATTTCATCTCAATACTCATAAAATAGTTGAGCCAATTGCATTGAACATCAACGAAAACACTCCAAGTGGCACGCGTCACTACCAAATTATGGTCCGATGGTATAGCGGTCCCATCGATAGTACCCATTTTATATCCATTTAGCCGAAAATTACCTTTATGTATGGTATTCATTAGATAAGTAATAGCATGAATCGATATCGACATAGTAAGTTGTAAGCTTTATTTAAATAGGGCTGGATAAAAACTATTGAAATATTATATTGACTGAAAGAAATCATGGCGAATCTATGAGCCCCCTTGTTCAGAAAATCACTCCTTTCCCTATTATGGCTGGGAAGCTTTTAGTTTTGTTAAATTGCTGTAAAAAAATTATAATGCAGTTCAAAATTTTCAATTAATGTTCTCAAGTCTCGGCTTTAATAATTTTAGGTGTAAATTAGCACGAAACTCAAAGAATTCAAATAATTCTACACTATAATTTTGAGTAGGTAGTTATTAGTATCTTCAAGAATTTATTACTACAAATTGACGTAATTTTGACGTAACCATCTTATATACATTTCTTTTCAGCAATTTGTGGCGACTGTGTCCCACATTACGCCTTACGCTAAGTACCTGTGGCGACTGTGTCCCACATTACGCCTTACGCTAATTATACCTAAATGAAAATAATCTGTTTAATTGTAAGTTCGTAGTTTAGCTGCGTTTTATTACTTGTTTCTCACGCCTATGTTTTATTGTAAGGCCGTAGCTATTAAGTTAGAAATTAGAAAATATTTTTACTTTGGGTTTTTTTCTTTGTATTTCTTTGTAACACCGACTATTGTCTTTTTCTTTGTATTTCTTTGTAACACCGACTATTGTCTAAATTAATATTTTAAAGTTTATTTTTTTACAACCCTATTCCTTGTACTGTACTGCAAATGAAATTGTTTATTTCTTTCTGTTTTGGTAATTTGCTTTGCTTTTGTGAAGTCAGCCGACACCGACCGCTGTATTATTTTTGATTTTAAAAGTTCCGATTTGAAAAACAGTTCACTCGAGTTCAACACTCGAGGGGTTCACACTGAACACTCGAAGAGTACACGCGCAACCACGGTCCGAGTCGGTTCTCTTATACCACTCTGTGTATATTTATTGCTCAATATAAACCATATCACTAAGTGTTAAAATCTATGATTACTCTCCGCACAAACCCTAACCGTACGACCAAGTCAGAGCGCCGACAGTGGTGACCCCGACGTGATCATTCGTTTGTCGAACGTGCGCTTGGGTTTATTAGGGTAGTGTTTCGCGCCGCGGAGTGATAATTAGTGATAAAGACTATTGTATGTTAATTGACAATTAGTGACATTCATTTGTGTAAGTGTTAGTATACTTAATTGACAATTTGTGATATTTGAGTAAGTGTTAATATATTAATTTTAAAATGACCGGAGCTGGTCAATCCAACGGGGATGCCAACGGTTCCACCGGCCAACGTTTGACATGGCCGCAGATGGCTCAGTTTAACACGACTGACCCCGAGACATGGATGAAGTGCGCCGAGAACCCCGCGGATGAACGCTTGCGGCGCCTGGAGGGTGATATGTCGACAATAAAGGAGCTCGTAAAGAACATGGTCCAATTGCAAGCTTCCGTGTATAGCGCAGAGCGAAGTATGAGGCCGCGCTCACGCAGCCCTTCCCGCTCGCGGTCATCATCGAGGGCCCGACCAGGGGGCTGGTTATGTTGGTACCACTTCAAACACGGACCGAAGGCCAACAAATGTGTGCAACCGTGTGCATTTAAACCACATGCGCAACAGGGAAACGCCAGCGGGAGTTGCTAGCGGCGAGTGACGTCATCCCGCTTAATTCAACACGTCGCATTTTTATTAAGGACGCTGACAGTAAGGTGACATATTTAATCGATAGTGGAGCGGATCTCTGTGTTTATCCGAAATCATTAGTTCATACGGCTCGCCAAGTCTCTGCCTATGAACTAGTGGCCGCCAACGGAACACCGATTGCAACCTACGGTACTGTCGCCTTGACTCTTAACCTCGGACTGCAACGTGACTTCCCGTGGGTCTTTGTAGTGGCTGATGTATCTACGCCAATCATCGGGATGGGTTTCTTAGCGCATTATAACCTAATGATCGATGCGAGGAACAAAGGGATTGTTGACGCTATCACTCAGCTTATGGTTAAAGGACATGTGGCTGGGTGTAAACAAACAACGGTTAAAACGGTGAATGGCACATCACCTTATCACGATCTCCTAGCGAAGTACGTTGACATTACGCGCCCGGATGGAATCGTGAAAGAAGTGAAGCATAATACGAAACACCATATTTTGGTGACACCAGGTCCTCCTGTAGCACAGAAGCCGAGACGTCTGGCACCTGATCGTCTCATAGCAGCCAAGAAGGAGTTTGACACGATGGTGAAGTTAGGCATTGCACAACCATCTAAGAGTCCGTGGGCTGCACCGCTTGTCATGGTTCCGAAGCCACCGGTACGAGGTAAGCCGGAGACACCCTCACCGTTCGCCATGCCTGAACCTGGACAGGCTACGACGGAGGAGCACCGGCCTTGTGGAGATTATCGCCAGCTGAACGACCGGACGATACCGGATAAATACCCAGTGCGACATATACAAGACTTTGCGCAGTGCTTAAGTGGTAAAACATTGTTTACGAAGTCAGATTTAGTGCGTGCTTTTAACCAAATACCGATCGCAGAGGACGATATTCCAAAGTCAGCCATAACTACGCCATTCGGATTGTTTGAGTTTAAATATATGACATTTTGTCTACGAAATGCGGCTCAAACGTTTCAACGATTTATGGACGAAGTGTTATGTGAGCTAGACTTTTGTTATTGTTACATTGACGATATTTTAATCGCATCAAGTGACGAAGCCGAACATTTAAAGCACGTAGAGACTGTATTTGATAGGTTAAGATTGTGTTATTATTATTATTATTACCGGTGTTGTGATAAATCCAGCAAAGTTTGTGTTCGGTGCAAAGCAAATTACCAAAACAGAAAGAAATAAACAATTACATTTGCAGTACAGTACAAGGAATAGGGTTGTAAAAAAATAAACTTTAAAATATTAATTTAGACAATAGTCGGTGTTACAAAGAAATACAAAGAAAAAGACAATAGTCGGGGTTACAAAGAAATACAAAGAAAAAACCCAAAGTAAAAATATTTTCTAATTTCTAACTTAATAGCTACGGCCTTACAATAAAACATAGGCGTGAGAAACAAGTCATAAAACGCAGCTAAACTACGAACTTACAATTAAACAGATTATTTTCATTTACACTAGCGGCACGCTATGATGGCCGGTTTGACACATTACAATAGTGATGTGGAATGTCAATTTATTCTCGAACAAAAAACAATTAAGTTTTGTTTTTGTACCTGATTAAATAGGTTTACAGTTCTCTGCGTACGTTCGGTCATATCGACGAAATCCACAACAAAGGGCTTGAACAGAGTCCAAATTAACGAGCAAGGGTCAACAGTAATGCAGTATCAATATTTGAAATCCAAAGCCAGGTCAAAACTATATCACAATCGCATTGCACTGACAGTTTATACTTTTCGAAGCAACGTCAATTCGAAACTGCTTTGTTTTGCATTGAGCATTGACGCGAGTTTGCCGGAGGTAGTAGTTGTGCTAGCCAGCGATCCTATGTGACGATCGTATTAGATTCCATTTTTAAAAATTTTCAATTTAGAAAACCAAATGCCGAGTTGTGGTATATATCATATAAAAATAAAAATTTTACCTTTTGTATGAAACAGCTGATATTTTTTTGCGATTTCAGAGGTTTGTCCACATAGTGAAAATTGTTCATATTCACAAGTACATTCACCCCTTAAATGGTGCAAACTGATTTTTCTACACTTGTATACATTTTAGAAATCAATTTAATAAATAAATTTTGAGTCCTAAACCTAAAACTACATTCGATAAAATTTATGAATCTCTGCACATCACTATCGTCAATAAAGTAATACAATTATTTCCTTCAAAGTCGTTATCAATTAATACGGAACTTCATGAGCGGACAAACGTCAAACCGGCCATCATAGCGTGCCGCTAGTGTAGGTATAATTAGCGTAAGGCGTAATGTGGGACACAGTCGCCACAGGTACTTAGCGTAAGGCGTAATGTGGGACACAGTCGCCACAAATTCTTCTACTTATTTTTATGGGTTAGACTTCTATAGCTGAGTATAAGTCTCTTGTATGGAATTTCACATTAATTCTCAGTCTTTCATTGCCTGCATCCAGCGGCTCTCTGTAATTTGTCTGATGTCGCTGATCCACCTGCCAACACTGCTCTTGCGACGACCCTCGGTTCTTCGAACTGTGAACCCCCCTGTCCCAATTTAACTTCAGCTTCTGGACTAAATGAGCTATGTCAGTAAATCTGGTTCTCCTACAGATCTCCTCATTTCTGATTTAATCACGCAGGGATCAAGATACTTCTTATGATGTCCATAGTTAGCGAACCAGGCTTCGGATCCATAAAGGTAATGACTAATTATATCCCGAAAAAGAGTATAGATAATATCGTTAACTTTACATCCCTTCAGTCAGCGTGTCAGAATCGGACTTAACGATTTTCTATTTCCATCCCTCTCGTATAAGTGTTAAATTGAACTCAACCAATTACATCCCTTTTAGGCAAATTAACAAGCCGGCTGAAGTCGTGGAAATTCAATCCAACCAAATCTGTATGTAAATGTATTGTAATAGACCAGCCGATATTCGTATTACAATTTCTATGTTGATTAGGTGTGTTAAATTTATGTTCACTCCTCTTGTTTCTGTAGTATAATTTTGTTTGTACATTTTACAGCGCGTGAAGGAATTCTATGCATATTGGAATAGTTCGATTTAGTTGTATTTTGATAATATAAATAGTAACGAAATTAGGTACCATTGATTTGCATATCACAAAGATGTTTCTGCTCTATGAGCTATGAATACTTTTAAATATTGATATTTTAGGCTGTAGAGTGTAGAGTAACTTTCAAGTTAATGCTAACTCTGAGTAAATTTAATTTGGAGACCCTCCAAAAGTTAATTTTCATACCACTATAACATAATACTCTCATAATTAGAGATTTACTCTCACACTTAGCTGGTCTACTTATTGCAGAATAAATACTGCAAACTCGAACTTCAATCAGAATAATAATGGTGTAAATAGACGCATGAATACGTAGTGCCGATTTCATTAAACGACGAGTGTAGCTTAGCCAAGAAAAAAATTAGGCGTTCTGACAGTTTTGTTATTCAAAATAAAATAAAAAATAAATAAATCGTTTATTTCCATCATGATACAGAAACATCAATTTGATCTTGAACAAAACTTATGCCTACTACTAATTGAGAAGTTTACAAAAAGTACAAGATCAAGAACTGGCTATCCTAGCTAGATTTTTAGATCTGTGTTAAGGATAGCCAGCCCTCTCCCTCGAATAGCCAAAACTGTGCACAAGCACGTTTTTCAAAAATAAATAGCCTTAGGCATTATACAATACAATTACAACATTAATAGATAGTTTACACACTTTACATTATCTAATAACTGGTGTGTAATATGTGTGTGTGTGTGTGTGTGTGTGTGTGTGTGTGTGTGTGTGTGTGTTTGAGTGTGTGGGTGTATGTTTGTGTTCAGTGTGGATGCGTGCGTGTGTTTTATAAAAAATTATAATATGAACGAATAACTGCAAGTATTTTACGTAACAATATAGTTTTTATTATAAGAAAATATATAATTATATATACGTATCAGATTGTAAGGAAGTCTTCTATTTCTTCATAAGATTTACCCAGCAAGAAAGATGTTACTAGTTTTTTGCACTGAGTAAGTGGGAGATTATAATGGAAGGAATTTAAAATCTGCCAAAATATCACGCTCCGATAAGACTTATTTTACGTAGGTGAAATCAGCCCTAAGTAAAACAATGTTAATAACCGTCGATGTAAATAATAATGTCAATATAATTATGTTTGTGGTCATGTCCTATTTTTGATGCTATTAAAAACCATTGCAATTTGCAGTATGTGTTTTGATCATCTCACTTAATTCAGAGCGAAAATGAAATTCAATATCCTTTGAACTATAATCGTAGCTTAGAGCCATTGCCAGTAGACTGTCACACTTAAAATAAATTACGGTCCCTCGCACAATTTCACACCCCTTGCAGTCCCACTAATTGAACCAAAATACACTTAAATTTCTTTGTGTCTAGTGTAATTTTAGCCTCAGATGGGGTCAGCAGACCACCCCTTGAAATTTAATAGGGACCTTTGGATGTCTTAAATCGGAGTTCCTTAATTAAGAAAATATTCAGCATTCTGATGAGAACTCAAACTGGCAACCGAATATGTAAAAAAATTAACTCCATACATACTCAGAGGGCAATTTTATTAAAAACTAGCTGCCCGGACAGACTTCGTTCTGTCAAAGTAAAAATTATTTTTTTTAGTTTTTTTTTAGTATTAAAACCTTCCGTGGACCTTAAGGAACATACAAAAAAATAAATTAACCGAATTGGTCCATCCATTCTTGAGTTATGCGCTTACCAACATTCATTTTTATTTATATAGAAGAAGATATGTAGGTTGATAATAAAGTCGATATTGATGACAAGAGTATTCTAGAGCATAATATTATGTCGCTTATGAAAACAAGAATTAGTGGTTCCTAATGAGAATTTTACTTGCATTTATTCCAACAAAAGTAAATAAGAAAGCCTCAGATCACATGTTTATTGACCTCGGCTTCGCCTCGGACAACAATTACATGTGATCTGAGACATTTCTTATTTTACTGCCCTAGATGTGTAATATACTATTCTATGCATGCAAGATTCTGATACTCCATTATGTTGTAAACCGATCACATAATATCGTAACGGAAATGAACGAAAAAAGGTATTGTGTTTAATTGTCTTTACCTTACAAAGAATATAGAGAACTTTGTTAGCATTTTTAAATAAGTTTTATTGCAAGTAAGTAATATAGAATCATTGACTAAACTGTGTTATACCTAATATTTTCCTATATTATTCTGGTAAGCTACACATTGTAACACTTTTGTTTTGAAAAGAATAACTTCAGAGGTTCTTGCCGGCTCTTCTTAGCAGAATCTTCTTTCCGAACGTCCTGACTTGTCATAAGAGCCACAAGTTCGCCTAGATTAAATAAATAATTTTGAATTTACTACCTCAACTGCGATAATATAATCCGTACGACAAAGTGAAAACGTAACACTTTGAAAATGCTATTCTCGGCCTAGCCGCGTATGTATTCATAATATTGTCGACGACCATTATATGCAGCTTATATTCAGCACGAACGTGTCCGGTCGTCACAGAATTTTCTCATATCTTTTAACTTGAAATTAGAGATGTAAGAGGTAATTTTCTGAGATGAAGTCCGTTTTAAAAGTTGAGACTCGACCAGACTCAGCCAATTGGCCATGGAAATGTATTGTATCAATGCGTGTTCGATTGATTTCGATCGATATCGATGATATGGTATCATGAAACTTAGATCGTGTTAGATAGATTAAACACAGCAGTGACGCATGACCTCCCTTGTCGGTCGAAATATTCTCCTAATATATCGAGTTGAAATGCCGATCGACGCTGATCAGGTAGGTGGAGAACAGACAAACACAACCAGGAAAACACTGCAATGGCAGCCCAGGGTGGTCTAAGGGTGAGATCTATATATGGCACTCTCACTCAGTTTAGACTCAAGACTGAGTTAAAACGAGACAGATTTATGTCAGGATATATCTATATATTGTGTCTCATGTTGACTCTTGAGTCTTGAGCTGAGTCAGAGTACGATCTATGATCTCAGCCTTAGTGTAATGATAATCTCAAGCAAGAGATGTATTTTGCTGGACAGGATCCTTGCATGAGAAAAATATCCAGCAGTATAGTGACTTACGTACCTCTTTAGGTATTCGAGGTGACACCAAAAGTCCAGAATATAAAACAGTGGCCCAAATATGCACTTTTAGTCACAATATCTGGGTGACCGAGCTTTGCTCGGATATTTTTTTTTGTGGAAATTATATATTTAGAAAAAACAAATAATAATAAATAAATAATAATAATAATTAAATTCATAGAGGAAAGTATAATCGTCTGGTCTCGAACCCGGGTCTGACTCGGGACCGCCCAATTTCTCTGAGCTATCGGGAATTTATAGATGATGGCGAAATTTACCTTCGTATTCTAATGATATTTTAAGGGGTTTTTCATTGCCTGAAAACACGGATAAAACGACGTTTTCCAAAAAAAGAAACCTAGCTCGATCGATTTATCGCCCCCGAAACCCCCTGCATACCAAATTTCATCAAAATCGTTGGAGCCGTTTCCGAGATTCAGATTATATATTTATATATATACAAGAAAGATATTAGATAATAATGGTGTTTGCTTAGAAAATTTGACTCGCCATAGTCGGATGTAACCTACAGGGTATCGTCTACCTCTACAGTCTACAGGATTCATACATTCAGAAATATTAGAAACAATAAGTGTTTCTAATATTTCTAGGCTAAATTTCTATTCTATTCTATTCTAAAAACCGTATTTGGACTAAATTATTATATTACTATGTTCTTACCTATTTTAGGTATATAATTCATATATTCCTATACCTACTCATTAAAAAGAAAGCATTATATTATTATTAGGCCTTACTCATCTTACTTAAACGTTAGTTTGTATTAAAACTCTACTCATTATCAATTTGTATTATGCATTTAAGGTACCTATACCTAATAAACAGTTAATCTAATTTTAGGTCCTGAGTTATATTTTAAAAGCCTAATTAGAGGAAGATCAAAGGGCCGCACTGAATGCCGAAAGGTTTAACACCTAATTTTGAGAGGAAAGAGGAGTATTAGTTATATTTAACAAGGCAAATTTTCTTTAAACCAAAATAATTATTCCGTTTACAAACTCAACTTCATCAGGTATAATCGTCTTTTCAAATGACTCTGTCCCAAGATAATATATTGAACTACATATTACCCCTACTTCGTTTATGTCCTTTGTGTATTAGTGAAGTAAAAAGTGCACTATAAACAAACCTAATATTAATATCTGATGAAAACACCTCGAGCGTTAACTTGTCATCAATAAAAGCTCAAAAAAAAACAACATAATTCCAAAAATAAACACCCGCAGGTAAACAAACTGTGTAACAATTAAATTATTGATTGTTGCAGTCAGTGTGAAAATGCTATGATTTAGAAAAACTCGACCGTTTTTTGGTAAAGTTTGAAGTACCGGAATTCTTACTAATATGGTTGTTTGTTGGTTTGTCTTTCAATTACGCTGCAACAAAGCTACGGATCGACATGATTTTTTGCATGGGTATAGTTGAGGACCTGGAGAGTGACAAAGGCTTTTATCCCGGAAAGAGTTCATGCGGGGTCTCAAAAATTAAATCAAACGGACTAAGTCGCGGGCAAAAGCTAGTTGGAAATAAATAATAGGTATTAGGTATGTGGAATGTATGATTCTGCGTTTGAAAAATCTGAAATCTTCATAATCGCCCACCTCCCTGCTTCTGAATACTCTGAATACTCGGCTAAGAGAATGAGATGCCGACTCTTAGGTTTAACGGTTTTTATTAAATATTAGTGATCATGACCGGGCCTTACGGCTTAACGTTCTCTCCGACCAAAGGACATCCAACGTCGGTCACCCATCCAGTTACCAACCAGGGTCAACTTTAATTAACTAACATGACCGTGGGCGTTGTCAGAACTAGAACGAGTTCACACCCCCATTTCACCATAAAACTGACATAATATTACTATAGGTGTTGCTTTTACACTCTGGAGCTAAAACAGTTTCCCATCGGTGCCAAGGCTGGAATTCTCAAATCGATTTTACCGATAATCGATTGGGAATCGGATTAAAGAGGCGAACCGATACCCAGTAAATATTTTACGATCTAATACTCGTACGAGTCACAGTGTTAAGGAGCTTATAACATTGAATCCATGTTGACTATCGTAAAGTTATGCTTTAAGAAAGTGTTCGAAGGATTTGTCGAAAATTCTCTTCTTTGCGCTACGCTGAGAAACCGTTAAGCCAAATCAAAGAATAATATTTATAATATTTCGTTCTGATCTTACATCAAATTGAATGCAGGGCTTTACCTATTTAATAACAGCAAGGGACTTAGCGGTAGAGGCTGTCTGACGAGTAAAAGATCCTGAGGTTGATTCCCGGTACCACGCGGAACAAAAGCTTGAAATGATCCGCAAAGTAACACCTGCTTCTATCCAACAGTTAAAGTAAGGTGTGTTTATTAATTTTTTTTCTTTGAGAGAAGGAAAGATTCTCATGGATACTTCGCTGAGGCCTACGGACTAAAAAAACCTCCTCCGTATTACGCTTACTACTTCCTGGTACCTCCCTAAGCATTTCATCAGGAAAGCATCTGTTTAAAGTAAGGTGTCATGGAAAATTTTAGTTTTGCAGTCCATTGTTTTATGTGATGTATGTTTCCAATATAGCACTGAAACGCAACAGCCGAACATCACCATTATACACATACATACAAAATACCCCAGCTCTGTGAGCCACTGGATAGTGCAATGCATATCAATATGCTTCTTACTTTGTTTTCCTTTGTTTTTGTTTATTAAATCCTAGCGTATGCCCGCGACTTCGTCCACATAGAGTTACCTAGGTTTTAAAATCCCGTGGGAACCCTCTTTTTTCCGGAATAGAGGGTAGCCTTTGTCACTCTCCAAGTCCTTATATATCCATGCAAAAAATCACCTCGATCCGTTGTTCCACTACTGCGTGATGGAAGGACTTTAACTCGCAATTTTAATATAAGAAGTTTAGAAGTGGTATTGTTTTTGAATAAAATGTTTGAATCTATTATTATAGATAGAATAGAACAGAATAGAAATATTTTTTATTCAAATAAACTTTTTACAAGTGCTTTTGAATCGTCTGACTCTACCACATCGTTCGTTCGGAATGCCCTTCCTGCCGAGAAGAACCAGCAAGACTCGGCGGCTGCTTTTTTCAAAACAAGTTTACAATACAATAAATACTATGCTATCTAAGCAGCGTTTCCATAATGAGGGATGTTCCAAAAATGCAAACCTACTAACTATGCAATATATCTTAAGATGGGCAGACATAAAGTAGCCCCATTCCCGCCGGTGGCACCCGTTCACGAGCATGACGCATGACCTAGCCGTTGCCTCGCTCAACCATATTTCAGGGAACGTAACAACCCTAAAGCCCTAAAGAGCCCTATTATATTTTAAACTACCGTCGCTTCTAGTATATCCATGCGTTCGTATAACCATGAAAGTGAACATTCGCCAAACCGCGGCGACATGCTGCCGCCATTATGCGTGCGGCCATTGGCGTTCAAATTAAATACATAAAGAAACTATGTTCACGCGTACACGCTGTGTGTAGGTTAGCTAGGCGTCATCTGGTGTCTTTATGAAGCTGTTCCAGTGGAAAACGGGCTTCGGTTGACCTTTTTTTTAGTTTAATTAAACAGAGAATAAAAAATTAAGAATAATTTTATTTGTGTTGTATTTCAGTATTGTTAGAATCTGTAGAGTTCTGACTACCTAGTAGGTTTAGACTTCAAACGAGTCACAAGGGCTAGTATCTAGACGCGAGTAGTGACGTGTGGAAATTCCTTCAAAGAGACCTATGTCCAGTAGTTAACGTCTTCAGGTTGATGATGGTAATTTGTTAGTAGCAATCCTTACTCCCTTACTAATAATTTAAAGTTAATATTTTTACATGGGTAGATAGGAATAGTTTAGGACATGGGGACTTATGATACCTTTTATCTCGGAAAAACAAAGGATTCCCGCAGGATTTTTATGCAATAAAGCCTAAAGGAAGGATAGCCTAGTATTTAGTACTGAGGTCGGTCTATTCGGGTGGTCGCTGGTTCGATTCCGGGCACGACCTCTGGCTTTTCTAAGTCATGTGCGTTTAAGAAATTAGATCGAAACGAACGGAACGGTGAACCGTTTTAGCTTGTGATATCTAATCTATCTAGGAAACCTGCACACCTGAGAGTTCTTCATAGGTCTCAAAGGTGTGTGAAGTCTGCCAATCTGCATTGGGCCAGCGTGGTGGACTATGACTTATAACCCTACTCTGAGGGGGGACCTGCTCGCAGTAGTGAGACGTTGATGGGTTGCTGATAATGATGGTGATGACCTATAAGGAAAACTCAATTGTCTAAATGACTTATTTACAATAGAAACTAGCAGTTCAACGGTAATCTCAGCTTCACGTTTCAATAAAACAAGTTTAGTTTACGTCGAAACAGCGTTATACAAACGTAACCATTCCACGTATCGTCATAAAGGCTATTTTTATTGCTTACAGTTAACATAAACTTCATCCAGTTTCATCCCCTAACGGGCTTTAAATGCAATCCAAACGCAGGAGAAGCAGAAATTATGCCAGCATTTACTTTCAACGATGCACTCAAGATATTTCCAAGTGAGCAAAAGTAAGTTTAAATGTCGGATTATTTTTATATTTATACGCATTTGCTTTGCGCTCGTTTCAGATTAATGTAACACAGTTGCTTCAGGTTGCAGCCATAATTCTAAGAACCGATAGATAGTCAATCGACTCCCAAGGTGCTGGATGCAAGGTACGTGATAGCGCAGTGTAGGTGAATACATGGGACTTCTCAATCGGTCACTCTTGAGAGAGTGGTGGAAGCTGCTGGGATGTTGTGTCATCTGTCGTCATTGGTTTTGGGTCGCATTATCTCCTGTGCGATGCTCCTCTACTTGTGACGGTAGGCAGAATAACTTTTTAGGGTTCCGTAGTAAACAAGGAACCCTTATAGTTTCGCCATGTCCGTCCGTCTGTCTGTCTGTCTGTCTGTCTGTCTGTCTGTCCGCGGTTTAGCTCAGAGACTATTGGTACTAGAAATCTGTAATTTGACAAGGGTATAAATACTAATCACGCCGACAAAGTCGTGAAATAAAATTGTGAAAAATAATTTTTTTTAGGGTACCTCCCCTACATGTAAAGTGGGGATGAATTTTTTTTTTCTCGTCTATCCCATAGTGTGGGGTGTCGTTGAATAGGTCTTTCAAAAATATTGTGGGTGTGTGAACATCATTTTTCAATTCAGGGATTCGTTTGTGAAATATGATGTTTTAAAGTGCTAAATTTTATTAGGGTCAAGTGTCCCCCCCCTCTGCCAGCTAAATGGTTGTATATAGGATACAAGAAAAAATTCACAGCAGTAGTATATATAATGAATTTTAAAGGAAAACTATCACGGCTAAGTAGGGTTCATTAGTTAAGGAGTAATATCTGTTTTTTCTAAGTTAGGTATTACACGTAGTGTAAGTTGCATATTTTGTAGAATATTATAGTATTTAAACCATGGAACTCAAAATTTATTCAATATTCATAAATAAAACAAAAGCACTATCCTAGGTCAGCAATAATATTTGAGACTTTCAACTACGGAACCCTACACTGCGCGTGGCCCGGCACGCACTTGGCCGATTTTTTAAATATTATAACACATTGCCATTTCTTTTTTTAAATATCTTTACTAGTCTCGGAATTATAAGCTGTTTTACTGTGACTGAATCTGTTTCTTTCTAAAACGAAATTTTCTATGAGGCGTGTATGGAGCTGCTGAATTGCGACATCACACTTCACTAGCGCTCTCTCTGTCTAATAGGAAACTTTAAAGCTCTATAACTTATTGGTTTTAGACCGATTTATTTTCTGTTTTTGCAAATACGTTATTCTTACATGTTACATTTTCGATTATAATTAATTAGTGAATATTATCAACATTTTGAATACCCAATTCTTATACCCCATTTTAATTTTGAAAAACCATATTTAGGTACATCAAAAATGGAATAAAGTTAAGTACTGCATTCGAGGAAAATGGGACAGCGTGAACAAACTTAGCTTAATTTCAACCCTCAATCAAAAAAAAAATCCTTCAACATTGAGTAAAAGGCTACAAGAACCTGGCAAAAGAACACCGTATTAATGGATAATTTATATGCGGATGCCGTATCTTTGACCGTATACTCGTTTCACTTATTTCAGTATTGGACCCCACTAATTTTGTTTACTTATTCATTAAAATGGAGAGCTATGGCGGAATGTTATCTTTATTAGATTTTTATAAGGAATGACATGATCGTGTTCTTTTCCCAGTAGAATTAATTATTCTGGCTTATATAATACTAGCTGATGGATTTGGTTTTTAAAATCCCTCGGGAATCTTAAAATCCCTCCCTCTTTGATTTTCTGGGGTAAAAAGCCTATTTCACTCTCCAGGTCCTCACCTATAGCCTTGCAAAAATCAAGTCGATCCATGTTAATGATACGTCGATACAGTTTTTAACCTTTTTCTCTCAAAATATTCGTAAATCCTGTAAAAAATTTGAATGTGCCAATTTTTAGACCTTTTACCTAATTCCGTCGTTATGCCACGCACTTGTTTGATTATTTTTATTTAAACGAAAATAATAAAAGAAACATAACGCATGTAAAACTAGCTCTATACTTGAGCTGTTTGTTTTTCAGAGCACACACAAAAGATTCCTCCACGATCCTAAATCTAATATTTCCTATCAAATAACCTGAAACACGGAAATGTGTATGTAAAACGGAAAAAGATGAAGAATATTGTCCATGAACGTGGCATACGAGATTCTTCAATATTTCCAGATTTACGTACACCCGACCAAAGAGAACACAAACATGGGGAATCTTGTTGACATAGACATAAAGACTATAATGGAGAGGTTACAGACATAACTTCTGTTGACCGTCGTTAAAATGCAACGGCCGACCTGGTTTGACTGACTGCCGAAACGCATCTTGAATTATTCATCTAGTTACTTCCAAAACTTTGTTCAATTCCGGCACCCCTTGGAATTTGGTTTGTTTTATAGTTTAGGTTATTCCACCATGCTTCAGTTTGTTTTATGTTTGCTTCGTTCTGTACAAAGGGAAGTCTACTTCATTTATTGCATACGTTGATGATACAGGTAGGTCACCTCTTTATATAAATATTTGATAAGAATTGAGTATAGGCACAGAATATAATATTATAATAGTACTACGTAGTATAGGGTCACCAATTTGTTTATGCTAATTGATTTGACGATATATCGCACCAGCCCACGATTTCATCCACGTGGATAAAGATGGTTTTTAGAAATACCTCGAAAACCCTTTGTTTTACCGGTATAAAATAAAATCATACTGTATCGCTTTCCATGCCTTCAACTATACCCATGCAAGAATCACGTCGATCCGTTGCGACGTTACTTTTAGGGAGAATAAGGAATAGGTATATTGCTAGAGAAGAAAGAACATATAATTACAGAAATAATTTAAGTTTTCAGTCATTTTGTGTGCAAGCCGAGGAAAATAATAATTTAAAAATTACATGAAAACTCTTAAGAATCGATATTTAATCAAAGAGTCAAAATGAGAGTAGAAGCGGATGGCAGTGAATAATTCACTTAATCTAATTCACTAACAGACAGCGTTCCGGCTAGTCCAGCCAATAAGTCAGGTCGGAAACGTGCCCTGCAACATCCGTTACCCATTCTTCGACGCACAAATCGGTTCGTTTGCGAAGACAAATGAGCCCGTCTACTCGCCTGCATATACACTCCATTTTCCAAAATTCACTCCTAAAAGAGTTTAATTTCGGCGGTGAGCGCTAATGGTCCGTGCTGACGCTTCCATACATTACATTTCACTGGCTGGTTTTTTTTTTTCGAAAGAGTCAAAAATAGTCGCATTCAGCAGTAATTAATCCTACTCTAGAGTGCACGTGATATAAAAATATTAAGCTAATGCATAGCTTTTATCGCGGGCTTTGAACTAGGACAAACAGTTTGAGCGCGGCGACCGAATCAAGAAATTCCGTAACGAAAATAAACCTAACACCGCCGTTCAGTAAGCGCTCAACATTTTAGATGTTCCTAAGTAGCTCTGTTTGGCGCACTGGGCGAGCGGCCGCTTTCTTTACCGTATGGTGTATGATGTCGCAGGTTCGAATCTCACTCGCGAAGTAGTGACAGTGCGTTTTTCTTGTTTGTTTGTTTTTTAATTTTTTTTTTTGCATAATTTTTACTATGCAAAAAAAAATATTGCATAAATATTATAATTGCATAAGTTGATAAAAAATGCTATGCAATAGCTTTACCGCAGCAGTCCCCGAGTGCCACTTAATTTTTTTTTATAACCGTCGGATATTAAAATTATTATAAATGGTGTTTTAAGGCTTTTGTTTTTGATTGATATTAGTTTTAAATATATAAAATCTCATCCCATCCAATTCCAATGAATTTCAGGCAAATTTCAGGTGTAAAAATCCACATTGATGATAATAAAAATATTCCTAAGAGCTGCACCAGATACATTTATATGAGGAAAATCTTTTCCAATTTAAAAATTATAATGAACTCCATTTATAGAATAAATTAAAAAGCTAAAATACAAACAACGCGATACCGCGTAATTATAAACCAAAAAATTTCCGTCTCGGCTTATATTATAAGACGACTGTTGGTATTGCTTGCTAATACTTTTTTGATCGTTAGTGAATATGCCATGATGCTACCACGTAGTTTCGAAGTGTTATCGCCGATATTTATCTTAATTACAAACTTAACTACGCAATTAAGATTCAAAACGTCGCTTTAACGAAGCGCCTTGTGATGCCACCGTCGGCGTTAAATATTGCGAACAGAATTCCTTTCCATCGCGTCGGGTGCAATCTCTAATCAAACAATGGACATAACACGCATCGCGCTATAACGAAATTCTCTTCTCTTCTGTTGTACAGACAGCGACAAATAACATACTTTATCTGAACATCCATGAACCATTCTCAACCCATCACTTCTGGACACACGTCTCCCCTCAAATGAGAAGGGTTTAGGCCACAAACCACCACGCTGGCCAATTAGTGCGGATTGACAGACTTCACACACCTTTAAGAACATTATGGAGAACTTTCAGGAATTTATATTTTCTCATGATGTGAGTGACGATGTTTCCCCCCCGAAAAGGAGGTCCTCTCGCATCCATGAAACCTAGATACTTGCCACCACTACTTGACATGTAATCTTAAATCTGAAAATATCGCCCATATTTGCAAAGTGATATTCATAAAAGGACGATCTATCGATAACTGATCTGTCCCGACTTTGCTCGACTATTATTATTGATTGTCGGTGAGGTAGTGGAATTTTCAAAAATCCTGAAATACCAATTTTCATGAATATAACTTGAAAAATGACAGATACCTAACATATTTCATTATCTTTTTAACCCCTTTGGGAGTGTAATTTAAAAAAATCCTTTCTTATTGGGAGCCTATTTCATAAAAGAAACCTACTGTCAAATTTTCAAGCTCCTTACACTATAAGTTTCGGCTGTGCGTTGATAGATCAGTCAGTTAGTCAGTCAGAACAAGTCTTTTATAAGTCTAGAAGAGTGGTATATCATTTTTTCTTTACGCGTAATGGGTGTTCATGTAGTTAAGTATACTATAATAGGGGATAATATTCGAGATCCACTTTAAAAACTGAAGAGAAAACATGAATCTGAGGGTGACCGTACAAAGGTTTGAAAGCATAGCAACAAGGTGGTGGCATCCTATCAATGTTGTGACATTACGAATCACCTTTTTGAGGTTACGAAATTCGTGTCGCAGACGGCACTTCTATGGTTTGAAGCAGACACTGCTTTGAATTCCAGCAGCTTAGGCAAAAACTAAAAAGCATATAAGTGACGATCATTTTAGACTTGACTAGAATAGCTGATGTTTATGGACTTTGACAAAAGAAAAGCCGAGGTATTTAAACCAAATGTAATTATTGATTGTAGTGCAACGATATTTACAGGAGCGATACATCTAGATTCTAAATTAAGAGTTTTTATATAGTATATCCTTGAGATCCTTTTAGTTAATTGCGATAAAGCTGGAAGGCCTTACTTTGATCAATTGATCATATTATAATGGTAGATATTATTTAGGGATACCTAATAATGTTCTTGTCAGTTACGTATACGACTCAATTGCTAGTACGACTCTTCGGATAACGATCATTATTTTTAGATGAATTAATGAGTAAGTTCATTATATTATATAATGAAAAGTAACAAACATAATACGTATAGGAATAGAGCTATGCAACCAATTGTAAATCGGTTTTTTTTTCTCAGTTTGTAGGGAGAAACGATTTATGTCTAGATTTAGAACTTATGAAAAGAGAACTTTAGATAAGGTACAAAGTTACGACAAAATTCAAAATTTTACAAAACTTTATAATATAAGAGAGATGAAGTCCAGAAATTATTTAATTGCTACGTAGTTACTTTTGTAAGCACTACGCAGAGCTCAGGCGCATCTAAGTACTAGATAAACTTGAACCGCTTGTTTCTCCCGATATCTTTATTACAGAATACGGTGCTGAGAACAATGCCTTGAAATTAAAGATTCATTCTAAATGAGATAAGATTAAGGATTCACCCACACACTAGCGAATGCAGCATATGGCGCGATCTGCTTACAATATTCGTATTCGTATTTACTATTAAGGTGGAAGACAAGGGTCTGCCCGCGAAATTCAAATTTAATTTAGTTTTTCGAAATTTGTAAACTAATACGACAAAGTAGGCTTATGGCCTTCTAATTGCGCCAGTGGAATTATCATCTTCACAGGTTTACATTAAAATCTTTACTTGAAAGTGACCAGTTTAAGAAATTAATCAAAATACTGAGTTGGACGTGAGTTACTCACAAATTAGTTGATATTTTAATTAATTTCTTACACTTTCAAGTAAAGATTTTTATATAAACCTGTGAAGATGATACTGCCATCGTCGCAATTAGAATGCCATAAGCCTACTTTGTCGTATTAGTTTACAAATTGCGAAAAACCAAATTAAATTTGAATTTCGCGGGCAGAACCGTGTCTTCCACCTTGGGTTTAGATCACAGAAATATATTTAGATAGAACGGAAAAGGGGGCGAGGCTTAGTGCAACTGTTAAAAATAGCAACCTGTAAAATACTTCATATTTGTAATAATAAAAGATTTTTATTAAAGCTTGGAAGTTAATCTCAAAAAGGAGAGATTTCTTTTCAGAGAGAAGTGAGAGTTTTTTCAAAAAATAATACGGATAGCGTGGCATTGTCCAGAAACAAGCACGTATATGTATCGTAGTAATAAAGCAGTGGTATTGACCGTTCTATTTCAAAATACTTTTGTGGTGTAAGGACTGAATTGGAAAATAAAAAAGTGTGGAATTTAGACTATTTAAAAACGTATAATCTTACTTCAATTAGACATTAATGTACTTTAAGCCTTTATCATAGGATATACATTATATGTAATAGAACAGGCCTTTATGATTTCCTATATTTTGGCCAAATATTATGTACTTAATTATGCGTACAAAAACGAATATAATACAAATTCATGTGTAAAAGTCGCTGCAATATCATTCCTTAGAATTTATATTGAATATAGTCATCGCAATAAGCGGCTTGGCTCCCAGCACAGATCGTAAATTTATCGGCAAATGTTTGTTTTTCAAGCAAAACGCCTGCGCTTTTTAGGGAGAAAAATTGGTTGGTCACTGTGGAAAAGCTTTTTATTTAGATAAATCTGCATAGAATCTGATGAAGAGCATTTATTAAATACTACAGATTGTGCACACAAGCAATATAATATACTCGTACAAGTGAAATAAATCATAAGATAATAATAATCTTTTTTTGGAACGTAAGTTCCTTATCGCGCGGTACGGAAGGGGGCTAGACGGAAAAAATAAGTAACCGACACTCGACATGTTTTTGAAACCGACACTTTTTTGTTGAATGTGAATTTTGCATTGTGTTCGGTATTTCCGCGATACAACATTGGGTCTCCGTAGCCTAGTGGCTCCGGCAGTCGCCTAACAGTTCAAAGTCGATGGTTCGAATCCCAGCTCGACAGACTGAATTTTCTATTTTCAATTTTATTTTAAATAATTTCTACATGTGGAATTTTTCCCTAATTTTAGTGTTGCCCAAAAATAGTCCTGCGAGACTCTTGCGTCTCGCATTTGGTATCAATAACCATACCTCCGTCAAAGTAAAGTAAACCATAACAGTATTGAATTAGTGCTGAATTTCTACGATACGCCCCAATATGGAGCGTATTGTACATACGTAAACGTATAAGAATGCATACACGGAATTCAGCTCTAATTCAATGCTTTTATGGTTTACTTTACTTTGACGGAGGCATGGTTAAAGCTAAATGCTATCTTCTTCTTTATCAACCGATAGACGTCCATGGCTGGACAAAGGTCTTTTTCATGGATATAGGAACATATTATATCGACATAATATATAGGTCCCTATATCGATATTGATACCAAGTGCGAGACGCAAGAGTCTCGCAAGACCATTTTTGGGCAACACTACCTAATTTTGGAACGTAAGTTCCTTATCGCGCGGTACGGAAGGGGACTAGACGGAAAAAAATTAGGAACCGACACTCGACATAATTTTGAAACCGACACTTTTTTGTTGAATGTGAATTTTGCATTGTATTCGGTATTTTCGCGATACAACATTAGGTTTCGGTAGCCTAGTGGCTCCGGCAGTCGCCTAAAAGTTCAACGTCGATGGTTCGAATCCCAGCTCGACAGACTGAATTTTCTATTTTCAATTTTATTTTAAATAATTTCTACATGTGGAAATTGTTTAAAATAAAATTGAAAATGGAAAATTCGGTCTGTGGAGCTGGGATTCGAACCCCATCAACTTTGAACTGTTATGCGACTGCCGGAGCCATTAGGCTACAGAGACACAATGTTGTATCGCGAAAATACCGAACACAATGTAATCGAAAGGAACTACGTTCCATCCGGGTGTCCCTTGACACCTCTCAAGTTTTTTTTATAACTTATAAGTTATAAAAAATTAGGGAACGGTTCCACATGTAGAAATTGTTCAAAATAAAATTGAAAATGGAAAATTCGGTCTGTCGAGCTGGGATTCGAACCATCGACTTTGAACTGTTCGGCGACTGCCGGAGCCACTAGGCTACGGAGACTCAATGTTGTACCGCGAAAATACCGAACACAATGTAATCGAAAGGAACTACGTTCGATCCGGGTGTCCCTTGACACCTCTCAAGTTTTTTCATATGATTTCATGCATTAACATTTGGTCATCGGTAACGACAAAATTATAATGTTTATATTTTAAAAATTTATTATATGCCTACATGGATTGTACCATATTTTTACCAACTAAATATTTACTAACTTCATTTATTGAAATATTATGCAACCATTCCATACTTTCCATCCCTTGAATATCAGACGAAGTACATAAATATTAACTTTCGTAGCTATCTCGGAGTATAAAATTGTTTTGGTTTACACATACCCACGTATCAATAACAACATAGGTATATATCGGTAGTGATTTGCAAAACCACACTGATTTATATGTCTGGCTTAACGTGTTAACGTATTTTACTGTCTTTGAGAACATGCTAGACTTGGCTACGTCCCTATAGGCTTCTTGTAGGTATCTATCTCACGAGTGTGGCTTCATGTATAAGATTTATGATAACGATGGAAATACAATGTCACGATTCACGGCGTCGTTTTTGCGCATGTTTATGAAAACTTGTGTGGGGTGCTACTTAGGCTTTCCTTTTTTTATTTTGTGTTGAGATCGTCCATATACATTTTTCAGAAAAAATGTCTAATTTAGGGACCAGAAGACTTCCTGGCTTCAATCTCTTCTGAAAGTTTGCTTACAATGACAATATACTTTTGTAGCTCATGTACCTTATCCTATTATTCTAAATTAATTTTCCTGATAGCACGGTTCTCTCCCATAGTTTCTACGTAAGTATCCCAAATCGTACAGATGCCCTAATAATATTGGCAATAAAAAAAAATCCCAGACACTGAACCTGTTTCCGACCTCCTTCGGGCACTGATGAGTGTTGTGGTGTAGGTTCTGATATCTCGGTAACTGGCGGGGATTATTTAGAAATTTATCTACTCCCATGCTTTAAATCCTCTATAAATGATTCTGAAATAGTTAGCTTATTGCCAACATTAAAACACCCAATGTCTTAATAACCATAATGGCATCCAAACGGATGATATAATGTTGTACTGAATTTCATAATAACACTCCTTTGTTTTTTTTTCGATCCCTTCTGAGCAAAGGTTTACTCCACAGACAGCTACATTCTTACTGTTCGATGCGTGGTATCTATGAATTCAAAAAAAAAACATTTGTATGAATTTCAAAAAAAGAACATTGTCATTGACGCGCGTTTCAGTACCGAACGCCGCGCGCCGTAAAAAAAATAGGTTATTTGAATCCCTGCCATTTTTCTTAATTTACAAAAAAATGAGCTATTCAAGTTTCGACAGCACACCGATAATTCTTTCATTAATACTTAGTTTATTTGTATATACTCAGTAATGGATGATATTAATTAGGTTAGGTACTAGGAATGGCTGTTTTAATATTAGCAGTAAGCTAACTGTTTCAGAACCTTTATAGAGGATTCATATTATGGGAGTAGATAAAGTCTTGTCAATTGATCAACAGTTGCATTGTTGATAATTAGGTATTAAAACACTCATGTGATACTATTATAAGCCCACATTCGTGTTTTAATACCCCTTATTATACAACAGTTGCATAAATAACTATTAAAATCTCTGAAAGTCTCTGGTTTTGTCTGGTCATGGCTACCTGCCATACTTACCGTCAAACACGTGCCGCAAAGTTATTATTTCAGCACGATTGTGCGCTAAAAGCGATTAAGGGGTTTAGTTAAGTTAGCCCGCTACCATCTTAGACGGCGTATTCTAAAATCCTAACCTTTAAGGAAAGGTTAGGATTTTAGAATACGCCGTCTAACCCTACCCGAACACGGCAAAGAAGGCTTTGCCGTGTTCGGGTAAAAAATAACACCATCTTTTCATTTTCCCAGCCACATTCCACATACTTAATATTCATTCGTCGACTAATAAGGTTCCGATATTTAAATATGCGGGTCCCTCTATAATATTGACAGCTAATATACGTCCAAATAACTATTAAACCCGTTTAATTCTGCAGTAAATCTTTGTTAACACTACACGCCTCGGTTTTTCAATAAAATTTATGTTGCATGCAATTCACGCTGCGACATTTCAATTCGGTTTGTGTTTAAATGACTTGATGTTGTTTTAAGTTTTTATTGTGTTTATATGCGTTTGTACTGGTAACTGCATAAGTTATAGTGTCATTGTTTGAAGCCTGAAATAACATACGAAAATTGCGGAATTAAGTGCGCAAAACGAGCAAGCGCTTTTCTATTTTAACTCCTGACGTAAAAAGGGGTTGTTATTTTAACCGCTTTATCGGTCTAGGCATATAATATTGTCTCGTCTCGAATGAGAGGAGTTTGAGCCATAGTCCACCACACTTACCAAGTGCAGATTGGCAGACTTCATACACCTTTGAAAAAATTATGGTGAACTCTCAGGTTTTCTCACGATGTTACCGTTAGAGCAAGTGATATTTAATTGCTTAAACCGCGCGTGTTAACTCCCAAAAAGTCAGAGATGTGGGTCTGAAATCGAACTCCTGACCCCGCGATTGGGACTGAAGTCTTAACCACTAGGCTATCACTAACTCATGGTATTACTAGCTTTTGCTCGGAACTTCATCTCCCGCTGTTTTTCCGGGAAAAAGGGTAGCCTGTGCCACTCTCTAAGTCCTCAACTTAAACCATGTGAAAGATTTCGTTGATCTGTAGTGATTGACGGACAAACCAACTAATTAACATACAGACACACTTTCGCATTTATCGACCGAGCGAAGCGAAGGTCTTTGAGTTAACTAGGGCGATTTGCACTTGTCCGTCCGTCCGTCCGTCCGTCCGTCCGTCTGTCAGAGCCTTATAACTTTTGAATTACTGAACGTAATTACTTCAAATTTAGATATAATATGTAAACCGATGGCCTCCAGCCGAAAATGGCTTAAAAAGTTATAAAAATCTTTATTTCAGGGGGGCTCTCATAGAAGCGAATGCGAAGTAAAAAAAAAAATCGCGTTACATAAAATTGTTACGTATCATTTTAAAGATAATTTTGAACTGAGTACAAAAATATTTTTTTTTTAATTTTTCCCTTAAAATTGACGAAATGGGGGGCTTTCAAAGTGGCGATTTTATACGCTCGCTTGAAGACGCTCTCTAGAAAAATCCGCTATGGATTTTCAAACTGATTTTATGTTTTTAGGTCACTTATATCCTGTACTTGAACAACAAATACTAAAATTATATGAATATTATAAAGAAACGAGATTATTTAATTTTTAATGGGCGTCAGTAATTCATATAGCATCAACATAGCTTCACAATAATGCTAATAGATGGCGCAGTCAGTAACTATTCCCATGGAACTACGAGTTAAATTCAATGTTTGATAAATAATTCAATGTTTTCACTAACGTTCCCTAACCTTTACGGGCTACCTATAAGTTAGGTGATTGATGTTTTCTGTCAACTTATTTATCACGATCCTGTACGGGACACCTAAAAGGATATTGGGACGGATGTTAGGACTTAGGATTGTATTTAGGAGCTACCTACGTTAAGAGACTCCTACTTAGGGGATGATTTAGGTATGTTTGGTGAAAACGGGCATAATAATAATGTCAGTTTTGGTTATCATGTATCGATTGAATGAATAATCATGGGATACCGTTACCGCGAGGTCTCAGTTCGGGGCGAACCACTAGTAATATTAAGTAGGGATGACATTTTAAATCGCTGGAATGTATCATTTGGAGACGTTGCTTTATTAATGATAGAGTTCATTTTGTGGTATCAGAAATTTCATTAAAAATCAAACAGCGCTCACTGCGATCTCATTTCATGCATACCTGTACTTTGGCAATGTCCCAACCGTGGTGTCGGATGCACTCACTTGCTACCATTGATATTTATCTCCCTTATTTATTATTACGTACGTATCTAAAGGCTTTCAAACAATTTGATCCGTGTATATAATGCTAGATATTTTTAAGTTAGTCGACCATTTTTCACGTATATATCTGATTCGGAAGCCTAAATGTGATCGTACGTTTATGCTATAACTGTGTATTCTCTTTAAACTTTTCAACCGACTTCAAAAAATCGGCCAAGTGCGAGTCGGGCCTCGCTCTTTTAGGGTTCCGTTAAAAAAATTAAATTAAAAGATTTCCATCTACCCACCTACCCATTTTAATTTATTTTTTTTAATTTAATTTAATTTTTATTATTTGTTGTTATAGCGGCAATAGAAATACATAATATTTGAAAATTTCATCTGTCTATCTATTACGGTTTACGAGATACAGCCCGCTGACAGACGGACGGACGGACGGACGGACGGACGGACAGCGTAGGCTTAGTAATAGGGTCCCGTTGGTACCCTTTGGGTACGGAACCCTAAAAATGAGGAGGTTATCAATTCATCGGAAAATTCTTTTTTTGTTTGAAAAGGTATACTCCCCAGGTAGTCCCATATAAATTTTATCAAAATTGGTCTAGCAGTTATTGAAGTATTAAAGTATATACTTTGTATAGTGTGTGTAATGTAGTAAAGCGGGAGTTTGAAGTCGGTTGTTTAAAAACAATTTTTTATATTAAATTATTATATTTATAATTTCTCAACGGAACACGTGAAGACAATCCAATCCGCATTTGGCCAGCGCGGCGTGGTGTAAGTATGTACCGTGTAAGTACCTAAGTATAGCCTAGAGCGCTAGCCTTGACCCTTCTCATTCTAGAGGAGACCTTTGCACAGTACCAAAAAACAAATTCATTGGTTGTCCTTCAATCTCGCAGCAACAAATCGACGTGAGCATGCATAGAGTCGAGGACTTGGAGAGTAACATAGACTACCTTTTATCCCGGAAAAACAGAGGATTCCCGCAGGAGTATTAAAACCTAACTCCAATAGGACGCAGTAGCTAGCAAAAGCTAGTAACATACCAGTTATAACGAACAACTCATGGTCAATAATAAGAAGCTGGCATGTCCCTATTCCTTCAGTGATCCATCATGGGCGTTTGCGAGTGTTAATTTGATTAGTTCCCGCCAGTTCCAATCACGGGCGTTGGAGTGACGAGCGAGGGGTCATCGGGTCCTTTAAAATTTTTAATTTATGACTTTTAAATCTGACCAGTTTAAATTTAATTTAAATTGAACTGGTCTCTGACATCTGCGGGTGTTTTTAATGCTAGCTCATGCCGGCAACTGCGTCCGCGTTGATTTAAGATTTTGAAACGAACTTATTGATTATTTATTTATGATCATAAAAAGTATTATTTAAATATCTGTCTTTAGAATGCAAACTATCTCAGTATCTAATTTTGCGATTCGGGTAACAGACAGACAATAGAGTTTTAATTAAATTATTAAACGACTTCAAAAACGGAGGAGGTTATCAATTCGTCGGATTTTTAATGTATGTTCACCGATTACTCGAAGACGCCTGAACTGATTTAGAAAATTCTTTTTTTGTTTGAAACGGTATACTCCCCAGGTAGTCTCTTATAAATTTTATCGAAATCGGTCCAGCTGTTTTTAAAATATCAACAATAAATTATATACTTTGTATAATGGCGCGGGAGTTTAAAGTCGATTTTTGAAAAGAGTTTTTGTAAAGAAATGATTTAGGTTAAAATACTATGAACATGGTGAATTTAAAAAAACTAATTTCAGCTTATTATATCACTTGAGTGCCGATTTCACCAACGTCAAGTGACGTTTAACCGAGAATAAATTGAGTGCTCTGACAGTTTTTGTATTGAAAATACTGTCAAAATATCAAATTTACGATCGGATAAGACTTATTTTATACGTTGGTTATATCGGCCCTAAGCTAAGTTGCAAACAGTTTTCAATAAAAAGTTTAATCTCAAGTTTAGTTCTTTAATAATATTATAACTAACTCTTCAAGTGATTTTATTTACAAATGACTTTTCTTTATAATTTAATGTGAAGCTTGTGAAGCATCCAAAAGTGCTTTTCTCCGCCCACACTGACAGAAACAAAGATAAAATACGACTTGCGCATTTAATATATTTATGGTGTCTGTTAGGCAGGTAATGGGATGAAAACACCGCAGAAAATGTTGCCAGCCGCAGATGAGATGAACACAAATAAAAATAATACAATTGGGGGTCCTTCCCTTATTTCAAAGAGCTTCCTGCATAAAATAGGAGCGCGAACGAGACATTGCATCGATTCCTAAGGAAATAAATTAGATTTTTGCTGCTTTTGTTGTAAACGCACAGAAAATACATAGCATTTTTCTGTCACTGTTTGGATTTCTCGATTTTCTTCGGTATACCTACTTCGTCATTTATGTTTTCTTGTTCAAAAACAATATTATTTTTTATCTTTAGTAAGATAACGTAGAATACCTACCTGTGTGTTTATGCTTTTATATTTTAATAATAATTAGTTAAAATTTTCCATTAGGTATTGTATCACCGTTTAAATAAGCAGTTTTGAATTATTTCTCTGTAATTAATATTTTGAATCGTCCTACTACATACATTATATAAATTAAAAAATCGGTGTTGCAAACTTCAACAAAATAAACATCCTTCATCATTACATATCTTTACACGCATCGATACGCAACATTTATTACGGCGTCATGTTCCCAACACTGTTTGCTTACGATTTTAAACTTTGCACTCTAAACTCCATTATCTTAAGGTTTAAGTCCGTGTGTGCTTTTTATTTTGGGTGCAGTTTTATGGTTGTTTCATGGAAGTCTAGAGCGTTTCTATCACGTCAAAACAAGGGCCGAGGATGGAATGTATTGCAGGCGGCAATCTTAATGCCCTTTCCACAATATCTTCAGTGACGCCCTCCGATATGAATAATGTGTCATACGATCTCGCCCTTTTATCTACGAGAAACTTAGATTTTAGGATAGCTTCGCGTTGGGGGAAAACACTGTTCGTATTACAACGGGAGTAGATAAATGATAAGGCATCATTTGTTGTTTTGATATATCGTAGAACACTAGAGGTGAATGATTCCAGTATGATTAAAATATTTTTTTTTGTAAAGATAATTTTATTGCAAATGCGATGGTATAATATATTACTTATTGCCTTAGAAAAATCGATGTAAAATTATTACTATTACCAGGCTTTAAAATTTCGAAATTTTAATTAAAAATAGCCTTGAAAATATTTAATAGGCAATATAATTGCGATTTGTGTTGTTTTATAGATAATATTCGATAAAAAACACTTTTCATCTGGTAAACAGATGGGTCAAGGATGACCTCTCTTCAGATCTTAGACCAAAAAAAGGCGGTTGTCAATCCTAGCTACTAGCTATCCTAATTATCGCCTTCCTACAAATATTATAAGTAAATAGGTACAAAAGTTTGTAATAATGGATAGATGTCTGTTACTCTGTTACGCAAAAACTTCTTGACGCATATTGATGAAAATTCACAGTGTAATAGTTTATACATCAGAATATGACTAGAATTCCCGCGGAAATAAAAAGAACTTAGGTAATCCTCGCGGACGAAGTCGCGAGCATCAGCTATCTCACAATATAAGAGTAGATGACTTTATTTTGTTCGTTTTCATTTTGTCAATAGTGGAATGGTTATTACGAGTTAACTTGGCCATTAGTTGATTATCTTTTCTGTTGGAATTGTTTTATCGTAGTGCCAACAGCGTTTTTATTTGTTAGATGAATTGACATCCCAATAGAAGCAATAAAATGAGATAACCAATTCTCTGTTATCGAATTCTATTGCAAGTAATACAAGCAACGCCCGGGGAGTAGAATTTAACCATCAACCATTTGTTTTATAAATATTAAGTTTGAAGGTTTGAAGTTCACTCTTAACTGTAAGTTCAGTTCAAGTTATATCTAACTTAGCAAATTGGATGGATGAATGGATGTATCGATGAATGGATGTTTGTTACTCTTTCACGCCACGACGAATGAACCGATTTGGTTGAAATTTGGAATGGAGATAGCTCATAACACATAGGCTACTTTTAATCCCAGAAAATTGCAGAGTTCCCGCGGGAATCAAAAACCTTAATCCACGCGGACAAAGTCGCGAGCATTATCTAGTGGATAATAATAATCAACAGTCAATAGACTATTTATAGAGATTTATATTAGTAGATATATTTTGTCTATCTGTTCAAACCTTTATAATACAAAAATATAACTATTATGCGTCACGTTTTGCGTATTACGATGCAGTTAAATAAGTATTCTTTCCCTACGGCATAAAAAAAATGTGAGTACAAATACTTGTATTAAACATTTGTGGGGGTGAGTCTTTGGGGTAACAGCGAGCCAATGTTTTGGTACAGTAAAAAAATGCATGGGTTCAAGGCAATATTTTAATATTAACTGCAATTTGGGGTGCAGGGTTGCATACGTATTACGATAAAGAATGTCGGTATTAACATGGGTAAGACGATTGCATTAGAATGATTGTGGTTTCGAATATAATATTACTAGCTTGAACCCGCGACTTCGTCCGCGCGGTGTTAGATTTTTAAAATCCCGCGGGAAGCCTCTGCTTTTGCAGGGTAGCCAGAGCCACTGTCGAAGTCCTCAATTACTACAGGTGCTCATTCAAAAAATCACGTTGATCCGTTGCTTCATTGCTTTGTGATTGAAGGAAAAACCAACAAAGCTTTCGCATTTATAATAGACTAGATGATGCCTGCGACTCCGTCCGCGTGGATTAAGGGGTTTGATTCCCGCGGGAACTCAGTAATTTTCCGGGATAAAAGTAGCCTATGTGTTAATCCTGGTAAGCAAGCTAAGTATCTCCATTCCAAACAGCCAAATCGGTTCATTAGTAGAGTAACAATAACATCCATCCAAACATCCATATTCCATACATCCTCACAAACTTTCGCATTTTATAATATTAGTAGGATAGTAAAAAAGTAATGAATTTAGATTTTTATATCTATGTAAGTATTTAGATTTCCATTTATTCTCCTCTATAAAAATGGAATTTAGGAACCAAATAGTGTGGGTTAGTTTGAAATAGTGTAGGTACCTAAATTAAATGATTGTAAACTTGGAACGGTTTCAATATTTATTATTATTATTTTTCTGAAATAAAAGATCAGGAGATCTGATCTTTGTTCCAAAACATAATAAAAGTTTTGTTTTCTATTTTTCATATTTTATTAGATTCCAGTTTTAAGCTTTTTTTGCAGACTTCTTTAGTGATTTACGTTAGAAGCACATAAAATTATTTTTTGATAAGTAGGTATCCATTCCTTTTTTCCTATACCATAATAAAACAAAAAAAAACTGCACCATACGCTTAGGGTAACATAGGTTTGCACTCCGATATTAGACTAATATTCGGCTTACCCTCTTATTAAAAAAACCAAGGGCCATTTGTATGTGTTTATACTTATAGTGTGCCAACGGAGGACTCTGTCAATAAATCTATATGAAAAATCCCTGTGGGCTCATTTTGCTAAAACATTTTGGTTGTCGATATCGAAAGGGCCGGCCCGTTCGAAAACTCCTGCGCCCAGTTTTGAAATTTTATGCGAACGATTTAAATCATTTTTAACCTATTGGGGCTACTTCCATCTGACATCGTCGATGTAAACGATGTTATTAAAAAGACAAGACACACATATAGAGCGAGAGATTCATTTTCCAAAATAGTTTCAAATATATTTTTGAAAAACTAATTCATTTGCCGTAATTTCAGACAGACTAGTTTTTTCATTGTTTAGTGCAAATGGTCTTCTTTGTATAGGTACCTACGCACTACATTATTAGGATCTGAATAACATGGTCAGTTTAACTATAGTCCGAAAATCAGACGGAAAAGTACAAAATATATAATATAACCTCCAGAACTGTATAGTTTTACAGAATTATACAGTTTTTTATTTGATTTTTATCGAAATAGGCGTGCAAAATTAAGAATACTTCAACAGATTTACTTTCATGAGAAAAATAATATTCCAGAAAATTTTAATAACTCGAATCTACTATTGACATCATATCCCGAGAATTTTGTATATCTGGTATAATCGAAACCCAAGTTATGAGGTTTCAAAAAAACGACGAAGCGCTTTGAGAAAAGGTAGGTAGTGGCGAGGACACTACCGTGTCCCCAGATTTTCATTAATATAAAAATTTGTAGTAGGTAAGTACATATTATTTAGTATAATAACGACACAAGCCTTACATCTTATTTTTTGATAGCTTTCATCAAAATGAATTCAGTAAAATTTTAAATGAAGTATTTATAGAGATTTCTTTGAGCACTGGCGATCTTATTATGCCACTTTAAAGAAATTGTTTAACATAGTATACATATATGCAATACTCATTCGGAAATATCGATAAGAATTTCGAGGTATTTTTGTAAGGCCATTAGTTCAGTTTCAACCCATTATTTCCTTTGTCGACCGTATAAGCTACCAAATCATAAAATGTCTCATGGCGTTTTATAACGACCAGTCGCAGTCAGATAGTACTATCAGATACGCATAAATAATAGACCAGTTAGCCAATTTTATGCGAATTCACGTACCTATCTAGGTACTTATTGTTCAAATCAAATAGTTCATAATGGTAGGTATTATGAACAGTTATTGGGGGTTTGCGAAGTATTATTTGCACCGATGAATTTCGTAATACTCTCTCAGAGAAATTCATCGCAGCTAGTTGGACTTATTTAAATACTAAACCATCATCATCATCATCATCAGCAACCCATCAACGGCTTACTATTGAGTAGGTACAGGTGTCCTCTCAAAGAAGGGTTATACTTAATAGGCCTTAGTTTACCACGCTGGCCCAATACAAATCGGAAGACTCTCACGCCTTTAAGAACATTATTGAGAACTCTCAGTCGTGCATGTTTCCTCACGATATTTTCCTTTACCGTTCAAGTATCAAGCATATCACATAGTAAATATATAGCTCCGAAAAGCCTGAGGTGTGTTGCCCGGGATCGAACCTGCACAACCGCTGAAAAGGAGACCACAGTAATAACCCCTCAGTAATAATCCCAGCAATCACTGTTCTCAATAATTATAAAATAATTTTTAAATAATAATAATTAAAGTTTTACCGTTAAAACTATATCCGTTAAAGCTGAGCGTGTTTGTGTTTACTTAAAGATAGTTTAGTCGTAAAAGAAACAATTAAAACGCAAATGTATACTTTGAAAGCTGAAGTAATCTCAGGAGTGGCATAACCAGTAACGTGACCAACTTACGGTATCTTAACTTGGAGGAATAATCCACTTTTATTGCTATTCTTAATGCTACGCTTGCCCTGCTGAAATGTAAGTAAAATTGAAGGAAAATTATAATTGTTTTGCTAATATCTTGCAGACTATTTTTATTACTAAATAATTTCATTAAGGTAATTAACCTACCTAATTTTCATCTTAATTAACTTTATCTACGTACCTTACGCGTTCGGACTCCAAATTTTTGAAATTAAATATGTTCAGAACAATGACTTTTATATATAGTTTGAGTTACGATAACTCGTTTAGTTAAATTACAGTATAAAACCTCACTATAGTCTATACCGACTTAGAATGAGTATTTCAATGAGAGATCGCTCGTTAAAGGTATATGGTACAAAACAATTCAGTCCGAGCCTCCTCGTGTACCTACCTTGGGTTCTAAATAACAAAATTAATAGAAATAAGTTAGTTGTAGCATTTAGACTTAGATCTAGACACATGCCATTAGGAAAATTTAAACACTTTATGAAGAAAGCTGATTCTCCTAATTGTGTGTGGCGAAATAGAGGATGTTTCACACTTGGTATTGGCATGTGTTCGGAACCACAATTTGAGAGAAACACTAATGTATGAACTAAATTTAAATTTTATGAATACTGGTATTTTTAACTCTATTTTAAGTTAACCGTTGAGTATTTCGGCTATTAAAGTATATAGATTTGTTAGTGATTCTCTCAAATTGGTATTTTTTATTTATTTAATTATAGGTTGATTTAATTATATTCATTTGTAAATTGTGTGTACTGATGGGGCTGACATATAGGTCACCTATAAAGCCCCTTAAAAATAAATAAGATTAAAAAAAAAAACTCGTTTAGTCGGTAGTCCACTGTGAGCTAGCGAGAAGACCAGTGCTTTATTTTGTAAGCCGTGGACGTTGTTTTTGACTATTATCATTCAAAGATTTCTAATGTATTTTGGTATTCAGTATTTATGTGTAGTCTTCAACGTGATTTGAAGTTTATTTCAGTTTAGTATGTAATTTATTTCTTATTTTTGTCTAAAGGATATAATATGCCTCCCGCACCCAACACACCGTTCACTCCTCTGCGACCTGGCGGCCGCGTGATTCAATGACGATTTGCAAACTTTATTCACCATGCCGGCTCCCCTCTCCACCTCAGCCTGAGCAATACAAAACTGCGACACATTTCTTATTCTGAATTGCGGGTCTCGTATACATAGAAGTATTTGGTTCAGAACTAGGTACTAGCTTTTGTCCCGTGGAATAACGTGATGATTTCTCTCAGGAACAGGAAAGATGGTTGAATTTATTGCATCAATGGCGACAACCATAAAAAAAACCAGTGACGAGATAGTGCCAGCCAATCAGAGACGATTGTGATCAACACACTGCAGTTAGTATGTTGTTACTGTACTTACCTAGTACTAAGGAAGGTGGGCCCATGCCTTATCGTACATCAATCACCCTGACAGCAAAGTTCACTAGTTTAAACTAAAAATGGCTCGAAAGCTTAAATAACGCCTAGATTTTCTGCTAGGTGTTTTTCTTCGAAACAATATTAGGTACAGAGAGAATACCTAAGTTCTTGCTTTTCCATGAAATTGCACTTACCAACAGACAAATTAGACTCTAATATGTTCATAACCCTCTTTGTTCAAGATAACCTTTTCAAAACTGTAAAAGACAAAGTTTATTATTGTTTCGGATTTGATGTTTTTGGCGATTTTAATTTAAATAGTAATTATTTAGTATGTACATATGTCTGTCTATATTTGAACTGCCTTGAAGGTTTTAAGGATATTAATTACATACCTATTGAAATATCGTGATGGCTGTCTTTGCAAAAAGCCAGGACTTTTTACAAAGACATACGGTTACGGATTTTTTGCCGTTCCTATAACTTACAAAATGGGGCTGATTCAGTAATGGAGAAGTTTCGTAATGTTGCTATTACTAAATTATGTAACGTAGTAGAATTAAAATAATTATAGATCAAAACTAATAAAGCACTGAATTTTTTTAATTCATTAATAAATGACTGAAAAATAGATTATTTAAAATGTATTACATCGCGGAACGTCTATGGTACAACGCACAACGACTAAGTAATTATTCTAAAACTTATTTTTTAATCTCAGCCATCGTGTAATAAACACAACACACATACACACCAATGAATTTGTAAGTAGTTGGTGAATACGAGTAGGTCCAGTGACGTCACGTCTAGACCTATTCCTATTCGCACACGTTGGGGAGCCGCGTGTGCGGTGTGAAGAAATTATTCTAGTAGCAAGGATATTATATATACAGTAGAGGTAGGTATATATCTCTAGATAGGTATTTTTGGAGTTCAAAAATTAAATTCACGAAAGGCAACGCTTACCTGCGAACTTATTACGTCATATTGACCTTTAATTTTCTTCTCTGTTGACGTTAACCCCGTGAAATATACCCCGTGAAACTGTAGAAATGGCCCGCTTTTTCCAATAACAACCGAAGCGCCATCAATCGTTCCTGTCACTCATTTTCACTGGCCGTGCCGTGAAATATTAGACTTATCTGTCGGGAAAATCACGCCTGAGAAAACTATTTGGACGTCGAAAAACAATCTTTCACTTTGATTATTTTTCTATTGCAAATAATAGAGGGCGGTTATGAGATGTTGTTTGAGTGCGATGCGATCGTTAGATCCCGTGGCAAGCCAGAGGGTTTTTTCTTTGGAGACTGCTAATATTTTCGTTAGACCGATGTTCCATTTCATTTTGGCCTCCTTTGCGTTGCCTCCTCACAGCAAACGTGACTCCTTGAAAGATTTTATTAAGCTATTGCATAGCTTTTATCGCGGGCTTTGAACTAGGACAAACAGTTTGAGCGCGGCGACCGAATCAAGAAATTCCGTAACGAAAATAAACCTAACACCGTCGCGTCGTTCAGTAAGCGTTCAACATTTTAGAGGGTCACAAGTAGCTCTGTTTGGCGCAGTGGGCGAGCGGCCGCTTTATGTACTATGATGTCGCAGGTTCGAATCTCACTCGCGAAGTAGTGACAGTGCGCTTCTCTTGTTTGTTTGTTTTTTTAATTTTTTTTTGCATAATTTTTACTATGCAAAAAAAATATTGCATAAATATTAGATATAATTGCATAAGTTGATAAAAATGCTATGCAATAGCTTTACCGCGGCAGTCCCCGAGTGCCACTTAATTTTTTTATGACGGGACGCCTGCCAACGCCGGGTGGGATGCCTATGTCAGGACTATTCCGCCCATTTCCCCGTGATTGGACACAAGTTACTGGTGTCAAAATAACAAGTTCCTTGAAAGATGGTTCTTTTCCCCCTCTGGCGACTCTCCGCCATTTGGTAACCACTGTAGATGGAGGGTCGAGTGCTTCTTTTACCGACCTTTCAAGTTCCAAATGTCTCGATCGGTCTTTCTGTGAGCGAAGGCCTCGGTGAGCACACATAATATTTAATATGTTTTTACCCGAGTACGGCAAAGCCAAAAGCTAGAAATGAAATGAAATTAAATTAAATTAAATTAAATGAAAATGAAATGAAATTTTATTTGCTGAATATGAGTCCAGTAAAGCCTCAATAGCAGGTGCGGACTGAAAACTGAAAGGTCGCAGGTTCGAATCCCACCCGTTGCACTATTGTCGTACCCACTCCTGACACAAGCTTTCCGCTTATTTTGAGGGGAGAGGGGAATATTAGTCAAGTTCAACTTAGTTGATATTCTTTTTTTAACTAAAAAAAAAGTATAGTTAGATGTTAACAAATGGGGTTGTGATTGTATATAACTACCTACTCTATAACGGTATGTGACTATTTACGAATATTCCACTATTTTGAAAAATGTGTCCATCGATTCGTAATTATATGGCCCGGGTGAATAGGCTATATTTGAGAAGGTACTTTTTAAAACTTGACTAAGTTTACCTATTACAATTTTTATGTTTTTGCACAATTTGAGAAAAGAGTTCTTTAGGAATGCAACTATGTATTTAACCCGAAATTTTGTTGATTTACTATAGACGACAAGATTAGCCATTGCTTTGTACACGATTCAAAAATTTAGCAATAGGTTGTATTTTGAATAAATCCAAAATTTGAAATGGAATAATCAAGTTTTGTTATAAGTTATGATGACTGAAAATGTAGGGATAAAACATGTTTTGTTGCGATTTCTTTTTCAGGATTAATCATATTTTGTTCCAAAAATGTACTAGTAATGTCATTTTGAAGTGGAATAATCTACTTTTGACGAAATCATGCTTTTTAATCTTTTTTTTTCTGGTGTAATTATCAAGTTTTGGCAACTTTATTAATTAAAGCTGACCCAGCGAACTTCGTACCGCCAACAAAAATATTTAGTGGTTGGTCACCCTTATCGTTTAAGGGTATGAAAAATAGATGTTGGCCGATTTTCAGACCTACCCGATATGCACACAAAATTTCATAAAAATCGGTCCACCCGTTTCGGAGGAGTAAGGTAACTAACATTGTGACACGAGAATTTTATATATAAGATTTAACTTTAACAATTTTATTTTCTTTGAGTTTGAAGTATCATATTATGTTACCAAACAAAAAAAAAACAATTTTGTCTTAAGTGGAATAGTCAAGTTTTGAAAACCTCCTCATTATATTTATGTAGTTCTGGTGACTTGGCCGCACACTAGTAGCTTAATATTACAATACAAATATTTGTGGGTTAGTGTCCGTGAGTCTCTTGCATGAACTTCCACAGATCTCTGTTTTGCACCGCCTGTTTCCAGTGACTCTCTGCAACTCGTTTGATGTCGTCGTCGGTCCACCTAGTGGTGAGGTCTGCAAACACTGCGATATCCAGTGCGGGGTCGCCAGTCCTTAGGAGTTGGGACCCATAGAGAAGATGTTGGGACCCCAACAAAAATCAGTCCTTCCACAGCTTTATCATAGTAAGGTATACGTAATAGATACAGTTCCTTAATTACGTTCCGGCCAGTACACATAGACGTGGCGACTTTGGCTCGCACTCGTAGCTCATCAAACGGTTGCGGGTTCGTGTCCGGGGTTGCCATTCTATTTTGTTTTTATTTTTGTATTTTTTGATTATTTTGTTGTATTTCTTTATTTTTTTTAACTTTGAATTATAGTATACGATACAGTTCCTTAAGGTGGAAGACACAGTTCTGCCCGCGAAATTCAAATTTAATTTGGTTTTTCGCAATTTGTAAACTAATACGACAAAGTAGGCTTATGGTATTCTAATTGCGCCAGTGGAATTATCATCTTCACAGGTTTACATAAAAATATTTACTTGAAAGTGTCCAGTTTAAGAAATTAATCAAAATATCGACTAATTTGTGAGTAACTCACGTCCAACTCAGTATTTTGATTAATTTCTTAAACTGGTCACTTTCAAGTAAAGATTTTTATGCAAACCTGTGAAGATGATAATTCTACTGGCGCAATTAGAATGCCACTAGCCTAGTTTGTCGTATTAGTTTACGAATAAATTAATTACGAATTGCGAAAAACCAAATTAAATTTGAATTTCGCGGGCAGACTCGTATCCAGCAGTACACAATGTGGCGACTTTGGCTCGGACTGCAGAGCTGCAGTATTTTTAACAGAACTTCACAATGATGTCAATAGATGGCGCTCTCATCTCAAGGCAGCTTTACGTAAACTATTATTTTGTGTGCTAATACAAGTGCTAATACATGTAATAACTTATTAATAATCAATTAAAATTATTATTTAGTTAAATATCAAACATCAATAAAACTGAAGATGTGAACGTCGCGCTTGTTTTTGCATGTTTTCTGATCGTGTCGATAGATGACGCTGTGAAACAATAATTTACACAGCATCAACAATTATTGATGCCTGATTTCACTACCGTTCCCTAACCTTTACGGGCTACCTATGTTAAGTTAGGTGACACTTTCTGTCAACTTTGTTATTATACGAACCTCTACGGGACAACTAAAGGTAAAATGACATCGGGATGTTAGGATTGTATTTAGGGTCTACCTACGTAAAGAGACTTCTACTTAGGGGATGATTTAGGTATGGTTGGGGAAAACGGGCATAATAATAATGTCAATTTTGGTTGTCATGTATCGATTGAAGTAAGGGAAACCGTTACCGCGAGGTCTCAGTTCGGGGCGAACCACTAGTAGGTATACGATACTGTTCCATATTTACGTCCCCACTAGTACACATAGACGTGGCGACTTTGGCTCGCGCTCGTAGCTCTTCAAACGGTTGCGGGTTCGTGTCCGGGGTTTCCATTCTATTTTGTTTTTATTTTTGTATTTTTTTGATTAATTTTTTTTATCATAATAATATAAGTATAAAAATTCTTTAAAAAAATACCGACTTCAAACGGCGCTGAAAAGTATAAAATAATTTCAGTTTATACACATAAATATGTTGAAGTCGAGCCGGGCCTAAATAGAAACGATGAAACGAATGCGCGACGCTAGCCAAAATTTTAGTTTGTAGGTCCAGGCACAGAATATAATAGTACTTGGTGCAGGTATGTTGAAGTCGGGCTAGCGTTGCAGTTTCATAGTTCTATTGAGGCCCGCTCGACTTCAACATGCGTGTACAAACTGAAATTATTGACCGAGCGAAGCGAGGTCTCTGAGTTTACTAGAGCGATTTGCACTTGTCCGTCCGTCCGTCCGTCCGTCCGTCCGTCCGTCCGTCCGTCCGTCCGTCCGTCCGTCCGTCTGTCAGAGCCTTATAACTTTTGAATTACTGAACGTAATTACTTCAAATTTAGATATAATATGTAAACCGATGGCCTCCAGCCGAAAATGGCTTAAAAAGTTATAAAAATCTTTATTTCAGGGGGGCTCTCATAGAAGCGAATGCGAAGAAATTTTTTTTTATTTGCGATTCATAGGTTTTCTGTGTATCATTTTAAAGACAATTTGGAACAGAGTACAACCGTATTTTTTTTTAATTTTTTTCCTAAAATTGACGAAATGGGGGGCTTCCAAAGTGGCGATTTAATACGCTCGCTTGAAGACGCTCTCTGGGAAAATTTTCTATATATTTTCAAGTTGTACTTATTTTCTTACTTCACTTGTATCCTGTACTTGAACAACAAATACTAAAATTATATGAATATTATAAAGAAACGAGATTATTTAATTTTTAATGAGCATCAGTAAATTTCACATAGCTTCACAATAATGCTAATAGATGGCGCAGTCATTAACTATTCCATTGAACTAGGAGTTACGACTACGATTTATCCCAAAAACAGTTTTGCGTTGACCATTATTATTTAGGTACATAATATAATAACATATTATTCAATTAAAATTATTCTTTAGTTAAATATCATTTTGTATATTTTCTATTCGCGTCGATAGATGACGATTTGTACAGATGCCCCTAACCCGTTTTCACTCGTTAGTACCTACATAATAATTCAATGTTTTCACTGACGTTCCCTAACCTTTACGGGCTACCTATGATAAGTTATGTGATGATTACTGTCAACTTCTTTATCACGATCCTGTACGGGACACCTAAAAGGACATTGGGACGGATGTTAGGACTTAGGATTGTGTTTTGGAGCTACCTATGTAAAGAGACTCCTACATAGGGGATGATTTAGGTATGTTTGGTGAAAACGGGCATAATAATAATAATGTCAGTTTTGGTCGTCATGTATCGATTGAATGAATAATCATGGGATAACCGTTACCGCGAGGTCTCAGTTCGGGGCGAACCACTAGTTTTATACTTTTCAGTGCCGCTTGAAGGGGTTATTCCTTTCTGTGGCGCTGATTTGTCCCCTCAGAGGGACAGAGTCGGTTTTTTTAAAGAATTTAATACATTATTATTTTAAGCTTTTTAGTGTAGCATAGGAAAAATCTACACATTCTCTGATCGCGAGCGATTTGTTTCTATTCATTGAGGAGTTCCGTCCTCAATCACCAAAGAACATCATATCTTCACCGATTTTAAATGAGACCAACCTTACGGTATGTCCTTTTCAAGAGTGTACTAGTTTTCTAGATATCCTGGCTGCAGCATCAGCTCATCAGCTCATTGCATTATTGACCGAGCGAAGCGAGGTCTCTGAGTTTACTAGAGCGATTTGCACTTGTCCGTCCGTCCGTCCGTCCGTCCGTCCGTCCGTCTGTCAGAGCCTTATAACTTTTGAATTAATGAACGTAATTACTTCAAATTTAGATATAATATGTAAACCGATGGCCTCCAGCCGAAAATGGCTTAAAAAGTTATAAAAATCTTTATTTCAGGGGGGCTCTCATAGAAGCGAATGCGAAGAAATTTTTTTTTGTTTGCAATTCATAGGTTTTCTGTGTATCATTTTAAAGACAATTTGGAACAGAGTACAACCGTATTTTTTTTTTAATTTTTTTCCTAAAATTGACGAAATGGGGGGCTTCCAAAGTGGCGATTTAATACGCTCGCTTGAAGACGCTCTCTGGGAAAATTTTCTATATATTTTCAAGTTGTACTTATTTTCTTACTTCACTTGTATCCTGTACTTGAACAACAAATACTAAAATTATATGAATATTATAAAGAAACGAGATTATTTAATTTTTAATGAGCAGCAGTAAATTTCACATAGCTTCACAATAATGCTAATAGATGGCGCAGTCATTAACTATTCCATTGAACTAGGAATTACGACTACGATTTATCCCAAAAACAGTTTTGCGTCGACCATTATTATTTAGGTACATAATATAATAACATATTATTCAATTAAAATTATTCTTTAGTTAAATATCATTTTGTATATTTTCTATTCGCGTCGATAGATGACGATTTGTACAGATGCCCCTAACCCGTTTTCACTCGTTAGTACGGAGTACCTACATAATAATTCAATGTTTTCACTGACGTTCCCTAACCTTTACGGGCTACCTATAGAATAGAATAGAATAGAAATGTTTTTATTCAAATAAACTTTTACAAGTACTTTTGAATCGTCAATGAGTCTACCACTGGTTCGGAATGCCGTTCCTGCCGAGAAGAACCAGCAAGAAACTCGGCAGTTGCTCTTTTCAAAATACTTTTACAATATACTTAACAGATATTCTATGTATGCAGAGTTTCCACAATGAGGGAAAGGTCCACAAAAGCATACGTAATTATTTCTAATTATAATTCAACACATGTCAAGACGGTGATAAGTTATGTGATGATTACTGTCAACTTCTTTATCACGAATCACGATCCTGTACGGGACACCTAAAAGAACATTGGGACGGATGTTAGGACTTAGGATTGTGTTTTGGAGCTACCTACGTAAAGAGACTCCTACATAGGGGATGATTTAGGTATGTTTGGTGAAAACGGGCATAATAATAATAATGTCAGTTTTGGTCGTCATGTATCGATTGAATGAATAATCATGGGATACCGTTACCGCGAGGTCTCAGTTCGGGGCTACAAATCAAATACTGATCAAACGAATCCAAACACGCCATATCTGCTATTATTTTTTCTAGACTGTACTAGTATGCTGCAATCTGCATATCCTGGCTGCAGTTTCATCTTCACCTTCAGAGCCATTCCATGGATATCATTTAAGACTACTAATATCAATAAGAATGAAACGAGCACAAACTAAATATGGTTACCTACTTTCATTACAGAGTGTTCATAACCACCGTTCAGCTTCATCATCAGACCCTGGATTTTATCTAGAACCAGAGTACTTCTCAAGACGAATCAAACGAGCCCAAACTCCATGGTGTTACATCGTTTTACTACAGAATTCCTATAGCCATCGTCCGCCTCCATCATCAGATCATCTTCATGTTACAATAATATTGCATTGTAATCCGATTTACATGTACCTACATGCACATTTTCAGCTCAATCGGAAACCGGGAATGGTTCTAATACATCTTGCAAGACTTGACCTAAACATAGTAGGTACATTGCAAGATAAATAAAAGCTTGTAAAAATAAGATGATAAATAAAAATTTAGCTTTTGTATGTATGTTATGTAGGTAGGTACTAGGCAAGGTTAAAAGTCTACACAATATACTCCTGATCGCGAGCGATTCCCGCTCATTCATTGAGGAGTTTCGTCCTCCATCTCCGAAGATATTTAATCAAATCTATGGGACCTACCTGCAGCGGCCTTTCAAATAAAAAAAATATATTGAAATCGGTTAAGATTTGAAGTAGTAACATCTTTTTATTATGCAGTCTAGTTGAGCAGTGACAATAAACTAAAACAAGTGTAAATTAAAATTTTTATTTTTAAATGCAAGCTTTTAGTAGCTACATCATTAGACTCTGGATATCATCTAGGATCAGAGTAGGTACTTGTTATGACGAATCAAACGAGGCCTAAACTCGATGGGGTTACGTCGTTTTATTACAGAGTTCCTATAGCCATCTTCCGTCTCCATCATCAGATCAGCTCCATGTCACAATAATAATGTATTGTCATCCGATTTACACATACATGCAAAATTTCAGCTCGTTTCATCAGAAACCGGGAAGTGGGTCTAATTCAACTTGCAAGATTTGACCCAAACAAACATTGCAAGTTAAATGAAAGCTTGTAAAAATATATCAGTTGGTATGCGAAGCTTTTTTCATTACGTTTATGGTTTCAAGCTTTTTAAATCTATAATTTAATATTTTAAAACAATAATAATTATTACTTCGCAAAACTCTTCAGCCTGATAAGGACAATACCGCCATCTACAGCGATTCTGTGGAACTTAGTAACAACACTGCCATCTAGTGTGATATTTAAGAACTTCTTTCTAAAAATTAGGATTCTTTAGGTGCGGTTCTGGGCGGACCAAGATTGAAGACACCCTTGAAGACGTTTACCAAAAGTTCGATAGATGTCATTAAACCATATAAATTAAAAAAAATTGGTTGTCTGTAAAGTCGGCTTACGGACGATACTTTTACCTGTTATCGTCATAGAGAAACATTGATGAACAACGCTTGGGCCGATTGTGCCTCTCTATCGCTTGTTCCTCGATCTCGCTTGCACGCTCAGGCTCAGGCGGAACGTGACACTTTTTCGTGCGTGCAGCCGGTGTTCATCGATTTATAAGACGTTATCACGTCAGGTATACGATACAGTTCCTTAATTACTTTGTGATCAGTACACATAGACGTGGCGACTTTGGCTCGCACTCGTAGCTCATGAAACGGTTGCGGGTTCGTGTCCGGGGTTGCCATTCTATTTTGTTTTTATTTTTGTATTTTTTTGATAACATTATTTTTTTTGCATTTCTATTATTAATTATAAACATTTTTAGAAGAAAAATTGAAATTAAAACTGAATCATAAATATGTTGATAGTAAAAATACGTAATAATAATATTATTATTCTATGCAGTCTGTAGATGAGCACTGAGCAGTTACAATAAATAAAAAAATATTATATCAGTTGGTAAAGTTTATGTGGGTTACAGCCCCTGCAGCATTAGAAATTAGGATTAAGGAGTTGGAACCCGAAATTTCTATAGGTAAATCTCGCAAAGTTTCTCATAGGATTAAAAAAAGATTTACGCAAATCAGTTCAGAAATCTTGGAGATATCGAGGTACTTACTTAGGTAGGAAAGCACAACTCTTCTTTTATTGAAAATCGGTTAAAAAGTAGCCGAATTACTTCTTATAAAATCAGCTGCTATCCAGTGAAAGTCCCGTCAAAATCGGTACAGCGCTTCTCGAGATTAGCCGAAGCAAACAGACAGAAAGACAGACAGATGAAAAAATTGTGTTTTCGTTATTGTATATATTCCTATAATGTTAATAATTATTATGTATTATACTTTCATAATGCATTTACTACAAACACAGAGTGGGAAAGTAAAAAGCCTTTATTTCGACTTTACAGACATTTCAATTTTATTAATTTGTATAGAGTATAATCTATAAATATAAAAATCTCGTGTCACGATGTATGTTCGAGATAAACTCGAAACTACTGAACCGATTTTGATCAAACTTCGTAACTATCTGTAATTTGATCCAACTTAAAAGATAGGATAGTTTTTATCTTAATTATTGATATCAATATTTGTTATTGAAAATTAAAATATTATGTTAATTACGCTACAGTCATAATATACAGGTCGAGATTTAGGTTGCTAGGCAACCTAGCAACCTAAATCTCGAACGATGCAGATGTTAGTAATTGACCGAGCGAAGCGAGGTCTCTGAGTCTACTAGAGTGAATTTGCACTTGTCCGTCCGTCCGTCCGTCCGTCCGTCCGTCTGTCAGAGCCTTATAACTTTTGAATTACTGAACGTAATTACTTCAAATTTAGATATAATATGTAAACTGATGGCCTTCAGCCGAATATTGGATAAAAAATTATAAAAACCTTTATTTCAGGGGGGCTATCATAGAAGTGAATGCGAAGTAAAAAAAAAATTATCGCGTTACTTAAAATTGTTACGTATCATTTTAAAGATAATTTTGAACCAAGTACAAAAATATTTTTTTTTAAATTTTTCCCTTAAAATTGACGAAATGGGGGGCTTTCAAAGTGGCGATTTTATACGCTCGCTTGAAGACGCTCTCTAGGAAAATCCGCTATGGATTTTCAAACTGATTTTATTTTTTTAGGTCACTTATATCCTGTACTTGAACAACAAATACTAAAATTATATGAATATTATAAAGAAACGAGATTATTTAATTTTTAATGGGCATCAGTAATTCATATAGCATCAACATAGCTTCACAATAATGCTAATAGATGGCGCAGTCAGTAACTATTCCCATGGAACTACGAGTTACGACTACGACCTATCCCAAAAACAGTTTTGCGTCAACCATTATTATTTAGTTACATAATATAATACAATAATTGTATTGTAATTTTTTTTGTACCATATTATATTAAAATTATTTTTTAGTTAAATTTTAGTTAAATATTGTATATTTTCTATTCGCGTCGATAGATGACGATTTGTACAGATGCCCGTTAAACGCGGTTTCACTCGTTAGTACCTACATAATAATTCAATGTTTTCACTAACGTTCCCTAACCTTTACGGGCTACCTATAAGTTAGGTGATGTTTTCTGTCAACTTATTTATCACGATCCTGTACGGGACACCTAAAAGTATATTGGGATGGATGTTAGGACTTAGGATTGTATTTAGGAGCTACCTACGTTAAGAGACTCCTACTTAGGGGATGATTTAGGTATGTTTGGTGAAAACGGGCATAAAAATAATGTCAGTTTTGGTTATCATGTATCGATTGAATGAATAATCATGGGATACCGTTACCGCGAGGTCTCAGTTCGGGGCGAACCACTAGTTTAGATAGTGGTTAAAGTGTGTTTGTTTGTTGGTTTGTCCTTCAATCAAGTCGCAACAGAGCAACGGATTGATGCGATATTTTTCATGGATTTAGTAATGGGTGTCGTAGTGGGTCCGGCGGGAGAGCTACTTTTTATCTCGGATAAGCAAAGAGTTCCCGTGGGATTTTTAAAAACTAAACCCATGCGGACGAAGTCGCGTCAGCATCAGCTAGTAGATAGATAAAAGATGAGTTCCTTTCTGCATTATTCTAGCAAAGGCAACGGTCTATTTGGGCTGCCAGTTGCAATCACCAGCCTTAGTTTTAATTTTGTTCTTGTCTAACGCTTTGGTCTTCTATGGTGTAGATTGTGTTTACTTTTTTGTTGAGTCAATAATTGGCTCGCACTCGTAGCTCATCAAACGGTTGCGGGTTCGTGTCCGGGGTTGCCATTCTATTTTGTTTTTATTTTTGTATATTTTTGATTAATTTTTTTTAGTATTTTTTTGATTAATTTTTATTATCATATTAATATATAAAAATTCTTTAAAAAAATACCGACTTCAAACGACGCTGAAAAGTATAAAATAATTTCAGTTTGTACACATAATATGTTGAAGTCGAGCGGGCCTAAATAGAAACGATGAAACGTATGCGCGATGCTAGCCAAAATTTTAGTTTGTAGGTCCAGGCACAGAATAAAATAGTACTTGGTGCAGGTATGTTGAAGTCGGGCTAGCGTTGCAGTTTCATAGTTCTATTGAGGCCAATCAATCAAACGAGGCCTAAACTCGATGGGGTTACGACGTTTTATTACAGAGTTCCGATAGCCATCTTCCGTCTCCATCATCAGATCAGCTCCATGTCACAATAATATTGTATTGTCATCCGATTTACACATACATGCAAAATTTCAGCTCGATCAGAAACCGGGAAGTGGGTCTAATTCATCTTGCAAGATTTGACCCAAACAAACATTGCAAGTTAAATGAAAGCTTGTTTTATTATATCAGTTGGTATGCGAAGCTTTTTTCATTACGTTTAGGGTTTCAAGCTTTTAATTCTTTAATTAATATTTTAAAACAATGAATATGCTTCGCAAAACTCTTCAGCTTGATAAGGACAATACCGCCATCTACAGCGATTCTGCGGAACTTAGTAACAACACTGCCATCTAGTGTGATATGTAAGAACTTCTTTCTAAAATGTAGGATTCTTTAGGTGCGGTTCTGGGCGGACCAAGATTGAAGACACCCTTGAAGACGTTTACCAAAAGTTCGATAGATGTCACTATACCATATTATAAATTAAAAAAAAATTGGTTATCTGTAAAGTCGGTTTACGGACGATACTTATACCTGCTATAGAAACATTGATGAACAACGCTTGGGCCGATCGTGCCTCTATATCGCTTGTTCCTCGATCTCGCTTGCACGCTCAGGCTGAGGCGGAACGTGACACTTTTTCGTGCGTGCAGCCGGTGTTCATCGATTTAAAAGATGTTATCACGTCAGGTATACGATACAGTTCCTTAATTACGTTTACACCAGTACACATAGACGTGGCGACTTTGGCTCGCACTCGTAGCTCATCAAACGGTTGCGGGTTCGTGTTCGGGGTTGCCATTCTATTTTGTTTTTATTTTTGTATTTTTTTGATTAATTTTTTTAGTATTTCTTTATTACAATAGTATTATTTACGAAATATTGACTATCATAATCTATATATCTATATCTATATCTATATATACTAGTGGTTCGCCCCGAACTGAGACCTCGCGGTAACGGTTTCCCATAATTACTTATTCATTCAATAGATACATGACGATCAAAATTGACATTATTATTATGCCCGTTTTCACTAACCATACCTGGCTCAAAATCACCAAGGTTGCGAATTTCAAGATTGGTTTTATGACAAAAAAAAATGCAAACTATAATGATGACTCTTGGTTTATACTGTTGCAAAATTTGTATATTAATAAATTTTAACAGGGCAGCGCACAAAATTCTATACTTTTTTTGTAATATTGCGTTTTGGCGAATATCTTACAGAAAATCGTCATTTCGGGAACGTTTTTCTAAATTTGATAAAATTAACAAAAACAAAACAAAGTACATAATTTAAGCTTTGTTGAATAACATGGGTATATTATATATTTATACTATATAAACAATAATGAAAACAAAACATACAAAATCTTCTACAAGTAAAATACGTCAAAAAATTAAAGAAGTTGCTATTATCGTGGATAAAATTTAAGAAATTTCAAAATATTCAAAACTCTAATAATCGAATTAACGTTACATGAACAGAATGAAAGTTTTTTAATGTAATAAAATATGTTTTTTCTAAAAAAATAGATCAAATTATGCGTATTTTATTGAAATTTAGTTCCCGGAAACGATCAACCGTTCCCGGAATGACAAAAATGTTACGGAAGTGATGGTATTGATATCATAAGGCATAAGTTAGGAAATATTATAATTATAAACAACGTTTTAAATAACAAAGTTATTTATTTATATTGCCATATTGTTTGCACTTAAGAAAAATCACTTACTATTAATACATTCTTATTATAAATAAGTTATAACACTTTCATAAATCAGCCTAGAGGAACTTCTAGTCATAGTTATGTCTCCTTAAAGTTGTAATCAGTTCTTACAATTTGAGTATCATGTCCGGGAACGTTCCCGAAATGACCGTTCACGAAATGACGATTTCAAATAAGCACGCGCTTTGATTATACGGCGGCCATCTTAAATTCGATCTGACTTTGACAATACTAAAATATTTGACGTTACTTTGATAATTCGTGTCGTAAAAAAGAATTTCATCAATATTTAAATGTAATAAACACGTTCACGAATTGACGGACTATTGATGTACGCTCTACGAATAATGAATTGAAAGGTCCTTACCACTTAGATATAATTTATTTGACGATAAATACACTGACAGCCGGCTTTGTTATTGTTTTCTTCCTCTACTGACGTTTGACACCGAATGGCTGCGTTCACTTAAAATTATTTTTGTTCGATTATCGATTTGTTCACTGACATGACGCGTGCGCTATCGGACAAACTATTTTTGCATTTTTATAATTAAAAATAAACAAGCTTTTAGTATCCTTTTCAAAACTAGATTTTGTATAAAATTTACGGTATATTAAGTATTGACAGGTGTTAAATATCTTAATTTTTTCATTAATATTTTGGACTTGTTGTTGAAGATCGTACATTAGGACGCGTTCCCGAAATGACTTTCTATGCATGTATATTGATATAATTTAAAAATTACTTCATTAGTAAATTATATTGTTTGATGTACACACAAAACAGGTTAGTTTTAGTATTTTATTAATTTTATTTTCTCAATAAAGTCAAGATTTAAGACATTAAATTGCTCGCAAAGCGAATTCTGCACCTTGGTGATTTTGAGCCACCTAAATCATCCCGTTTGTAGAAGTCTCTTTACGTAGGTAGCCCCTAAATACAATCCTAACATCCCAATGTCATTTTCACCTTTAGTTGTCCCGTAGAGGTTCGTAATAACAAAGTTGACAGAAAGTGTCAACTAACTTAACATAGGTAGCCCGTAAAGGTTAGGGAACTGTTATAGTGAAATCCTCAAGGCCTCAATCAAACTTAGGTATAGTTTTTAGGGTTCCGTACCCAAAGGGTACCAACGGGACCCTATTACTAAGCCTACGCTGTCCGTCCGTCCGTCCGTCCGTCCGTCTGTCAGCGGGCTGTATCTCGTAAACCGTAATAGATAGACAGATGAAATTTTCACATATTATGTATTTCTATTGCCACTTTAACAACAAATAATAAAAATTAAATTAAATAAAAAAAAATTAAAATATTTCCATGGGTAAGTACATGGAAATATTTTTATTTAATTTTTTTAACGGAACCCTAAAAGAGCGAGGCCCGACTCGCACTTGGCCGATTTTTTTTTGGAACATTCAAATTAAATTACTAGTACACAGCGTCAACTATCGACACGATCAGAAAACATGTAAAAACAAACTGCAACGTGAAGTTTTATTGATGTTTGCTAAATGACTAAATAATAATTTTAATTGAATAATATGTTACATATAGCTGCATTTGCTATATGAGATGAGAGCGCCATCTATTGACATCATTGTGAAGTTCTGTTGTTGCTGCTCATTAAAAGTTAAATAATTTAGTTTCCTTATTACATTTATCTAATTTTAGTATTTGTTGTTCAAGTACATGATATTACGCTAAAATTATAAAACTTTCAAGCCCCAGCTTTCAATGGTTATTCCGTTGTGAGGTCAAATATAATCTCCACTTTGAAAGCCCCCCATTTCGTCAATTTTAGGAAAAAAATTAAAAAAAAAATACTTTTGTACTCTGTTCCAAATTATCTTTAAAATGAGGTACTGTAACCCTATGAAACGCAAAAAATTTTTTTTTTCTTCGCATTCGCTTCTATGAGAGCCCCCCTGAAATAAAGATTTTTATAACTTTTTAAGCCATTTTCGGCTGGAGGCCATCGGTTTACATATTATATCTAAAATTGAAGTAATTACGTTCAGTAATTCAGAAGTTATAAGGCTCTGACAGACGGACGGACGGACGGACGGACAAGTGCAAATTCACTCAAGTAGACTCAAAGACCTTCGCTTCGCTCGGTCGATAAAAGAAAGTGGTGTTAGTTACACTATTTATAACTCAAGAACGGATGAACCGATTTGGCTGAAAATTGGTGGAGAGGTAGCTTAGAACCAAGAGACGGACATAGGATACTTTTTATCCCGTTCGACCGCGTTTCCGTCAAGTCACTATAAAACGTGGTATAACAAAAACGCATCTGACATGGAATAACAAAACGCAAATGACAGTGGAATAACAAAACGTAAATGACAGCTAAACGTAATTTTGTCTTTGGTTAAGTATGGTAAAAATTTGGCAATTATAAAAAGTGTTATAATAAAGCATTACTGATATTATAAATGCGAAAGTGTGTTTGTTTGTTGGATTGTCCTTCAATCACGTCGCAACAGAACAGCGGATTGATGCGATTTTTTGCATGGGTATCCTCTGGTTCCTCAGACCGGGAGAGCTACTTTTTATCTCGGATAATGAAAGAGTTCTCGCGGGATTTTTAAAAACTAAACCCATGCGGACGAAGTCGCGGGCATCAGCTAGTAATATATAAAAATTCTTTAAAAAAATACCGACTTCAAACGGCGCTGAAAAGTATAAAATAATTTCAGTTTGTACACGTATGTTGAAGTCGAGCGGGCCTAAATAGAAACGATGAAACGAATGCGCGACGCTAGCCAGAATTTTAGTTTGTAGGTCCAGGCACAGAATAAAATAGTAGATAGGTACTTGGTGCAGGTATGTTGAAGTCGGGCTAGCGTTGCAGTTTCATAGTTCTATAGAGGCCAATCAATCAAACGAGGCCTAAACTCGATGGGGTTACGACGTTTTATTACAGAGTTCCGATAGCCATCTTCCGTCTCCATCATCAGATCAGCTCCATGTCACAATAATATTGTATTGTCATCCGATTTACACATACATGCAAAATTTCAGCTCGATCAGAAACCGGAAAGTGGGTCTAATTCATCTTGCAAGATTTGACCCAAACAAACATTGCAAGTTAAATGAAAGCTTGTAAAAATATATCAGTTGGTATGCGAAGCTTTTTTCATTACGTTTAGGGTTTCAAGCTTTTAATTCTCTAATTAATATTTTAAAACAATGAATATTATGCTTCGCAAAACTCTTCAGCCTGATAAGGACGATACCGCCATCTACAGCGATTCTGCGGAACTTAGTAACAACACTGCCATCTAGTGTGATATGTAAGAACTTCTTTCTAAAATGTAGGATTCTTTAGGTGCGGTTCTGGGCGGACCAAGATTGAAGACACCCTTGAAGACGTTTACCAAAAGTTCGATAGATGTCACTAAACCATATAAATTAAAAAAAATTGGTTATCTGTAAAGTCGGTTAAGGCTGCCTGTCCACCGGAGCGGAGCTAGGCTGCGGAGTGGAGAAACTGAGAAACATTAACCAATAAGATTGCATACTCCCTGTCCACTGAAGAGGAGCGGAGATTTTGTGCAATCCTATTGGTTAATATTTCTCAGTTTCTCCACTCCGCAGCCTAGCTCCGCTCCGGTGGACAGGCAGCCTTACGGACGATACTTTTACCTGCTATTATAGAAACATTGATGAACAACGCTTGGGCCGATCGTGCCTCTCTATCGCTTGTTCCTCGATCTCGGGAACGTAACACTTTTTCGTGCGTGTAGTCGGTGTTCATCGATTTATAAGACGTTATCACGTCAGGTACAGTTCTTTAATTACGTTCCCACCAGTACACATAGACGTGGCGACTTCGGCTCGCACTCGTAGCTCATCAAACGGTTGCGGGTTCGTGTCCGGGGTTGCCATTCTATTTTGTTTTTATTTTTGTATTTTTTTGGATTAATTTTTTTTAGTATTTCTTTATTAGTATTATTTACGAAATATTGACTATCATAATAATATATAAAAACTCTAAAAAATACTGACTTCAAACGGCGCTGAAAAGTATAAAATAATTTCAGTTTGAACACGTATGTTGAAGTCGAGCGGGCCTAAATAGAAACGATGAAACGAATGCGCGACGCTAGCCAAAATTTTAGTTGGTAGGTCCAGGCACAGAATATAATAGTACCTACCTACTTAGTGCAGGTATGTTGAAGTCGGGCTAGCGTTGCAGTTTCATAGTTCTATTGAGGCCCGCTCGACTTCTACATACGTTTACAAACTGAAATTATTTTATACTTTTCAGAGCCGTTTGAAGTCGGTATTTTTTTAAAGTATTTTTATATATTATTATGATAGTCAATATTTCGTAAATAATACTAATAAAGAAATACTAAAAAAAAATCAAAAAAATACAAAAATACAAAATAGAATGGCAACCCCGGACACGAACCCGCAACCGTTTGATGAGCTACGAGTGCGAGCCAAAGTCGCCACGTCTATGTGTACTGGTGTAAACGTAATTAAGGAACTGTATCGTTTCGTATACCTGACGTGATAACGTCATATTGTGTTTATTACAGGATGGCAGTTTTAGGCAAATTAGGTAAAATATCTATTAGTCGTTGTGCGTTGTACCATAGTCGTTCCGCGATGAAATACATGAAATATGATGAAAATGATGAAATACATAATCTATTTTTCAGTCATTTATTAAATAATTTAAAAAAATATCGGCCAAGTGCGAGTCCCGACTCGCACTTGGCCGATTTTTTTAAAATTTAAAATGGGTAAGTATAGTAAGCTATCTATATACATACCTAGTAGATATTTAAGATAGAAATATGCCATTGCGGAATTTTCTGTAAAGACTAAAGACCTATCCCACCATACCACCACTATGAACATTGGTCTCATATACTTATGTTCATAACATGTCTCAAAGGGATTTAGGCAGCGTTATCGAAGAAAGCTCCCAGGCGGGCGCCTCGAATTTTTCCGACATTCTCACAATTATCGCCATATTTCAACCAATTTACACAAAACCTTATCAAATTATAGACCGAAACCTTCCTCATGGATCGCCCTGTCTATTGGTGAAAATCGCATGAAAATCCGTTCAGTAGTTTTGAGTTTATCGCGAACAGACCGACAGACAGACATGGTGGGGCACTTTGTTTTTTAATAATAGTGATAGTGATTATTATTGAATCTTGGTTTGAATTCGTCGTTCGTTTGCCACACGCGGTGTGTATTTTTGATGCTAGTTACGTGGCAGGTGGCACCTATTTGAACGTTCAATCAAATTAATTAATTATTTATTACTTACTATTTTTATCAGAATTCCTAGAAGTAAGTGAATAGTGTTTTTGACTTCTTACATTTTGCTGCTACAGATTGCATCTTTGCCTTCTTTATCAACCTAAAGACGTCCACAGCGCAGTTTGACAAAGGTCTCCTGTATCCAGTGAGTCTCTGCAAGTTGCAACTCGTAAGATGTACCTAGTCGGTCCAACATTTAATAGAGGTGAGGTCTGCGAATACTGCGTTATCCGGTGCGACTTGCGAGGGAGGTTGCCACTCCTGCACCTTGTAAATACTCATTTGGGACCCCAATTGAAATTGGTATACGTCAGTGTTTCCCAATTAGTGGTACGCATACCCCCAGGGGTACGTGAAGTTGCATCAAGGGGTACGTGCGGCTATAAGTAAAAACAAGAACAATTTCCAAAATATTATTTTATTACGATCATCATCGTAAAAGCCATTTTGCACAACCTACCTTTGCGAAAGCGGATTTTCGGCCATGACGAACTTAAAAACTAAACATCGTCACAGACTTCAACTTGAAGACGATTTTAAGACTGAAGCTGACTGAAGGACAACCAGATTTTCAAGAGCTGTGCAAAAAAAACGTGCACATTTGTCACATTAGCGTCTTCGCCAATACATCATGTTATTTTGATTTTCACTATTGTACTGTAATTTGAAAATAATAAATGTTATTTAAACTGACTTATTTTTTTTATTTATCACTAGCTGTGCCCCGCGGTGTTACCAGCGGTTTAAGTAGCCTATATGTTAATCCAGGGTGTCAACTACCTGTATACCAAATTTCATCAAAATTGGTCCAGGCGTTTGAGCATAAAAAAGTAGCGAACATACACACACTCGCAAACTTTCGCATTTATAATATTAGTGTGATTGCTACAATAAGGGGTACGCAGGTTTGAGGTCTTTTTTGAAGTGGTACGCAGCAAAAACTAATTGGGAACCACTGGTATACGTAATAGGTAGAAGAGCGTCGCCAACCGATGGCCAAGGGGGGGGGGGGGGGGGGGGGAAAGTTGATATTATTATGGAGGACGGTAAAAGTATGAATAAATAAAACTTATGCATTGAGTTAGCAACGAAGCACGAAGCAACGGATCAATGTGATTTTTTGCAGGGGGTACCAATTTGGCAGCGGTACCTGGATTTCAATGATCAAGTACTTATCTACTAGTACCTATATTTTTCAAATGTCTAGGGGGGGGCAGCTGCCCCTACCTACCCCCCTTGGCGACGCCCATGGGTAGATAGATACAGTTCCATACATGGCGAGTGGCGACGTTGGCTCGCATTCATAACGGCTGCGGGTTCGTTTCGTTTTGTATTTTTGGTAAATTTTTTCTATACTTATTAATATTTTTTAAAATTTTGAATAGTAGGTATACGATACAGTTCCTTATTTACGTTCCCACCAGTACACATAGACGTGGCGACTTTGGCTCGCACTCGTAGCTCATCAAACGGTTGCGGGTTCGTGTCCGGGGTTGCCATTCTATTTTGTTTTTATTTTTATATTTTATGATAATTTTTTTTAGTATTTTTATTATTGTTTTTTAAGGTGGAAGACAAGGGTCTGCCCGCGAAATTCAAGTTTAATTTGTTTTTTCGCAATTTGTAAACTAATACGACAAAGTAGGCTTATGGCATTCTAATTGCGACAATGGCAGTATCATCTTCACAGGTTTATGTAAAAATCTTTACTTGAAAGTGTCCAGTTTAAGAAATTAATCAAAATATCGACTAATTTGTGAGTAACTCACGTCCAACTCAGTATTTTGATTAATTTCTTAAACTGGACACTTTCAAGTAAAGATTTTTATATAAACCTGTGAAGATGTAGAATGCCATATGCCTACTTTGTCGTATTAGTTTACAAATTGCAAAAAACCAAATTAAATTTGAATTTCGCGGGCAGACCCTTGTCTTCCATGTTTAAAACGTTGAATTATAGTAGGTATATGATACAGTACCTTAATTACGTTCCAACAAGTACACATAGACGTGGCGACTTTGGCTCGCACTCGTAGCTCATCAAACGGTTGCGGGTTCGCGTCCGGGGTTGCCATTCTATTTTGTTTTTATTTTTGTATTTTAAGAAATTAAAAACTAAACCAAAAGACTTACATTGCAGTAGGGATCACTGGCGTGAAGCTAGCGCAGTGGGACCACAGAGTAGGTATATTATACTCGTGTGGTGGGACGTCGTGACTCGAGGCGTTGCTTCATGCTTGCCTCCTTACCCGGGTGGGGCGCGGGGAAAGTCATTTCACCGGTGATTGTTTGTCGCCCGTTAATCCAGTGGGCGTTAATCCAATATTAATTATGTTAGCAAAGGTGATGTAGCCTAAAATAACATTTATATAGGTACTTAGTTAGTTAGCATAGTAGTAATAAGATTAATAAAGACATTTTAAAATCAAAATCAATCAAATCAATCCAGTGGGCGAGTGACCGGACGACGCGCGCGAGCCGATGCTGATGCTGGCAATAATTGGCATTGGGTCCCTACTTCCAGGCCCTGCAGGTAACGTGATTGCCTCAATCACTACCCGGAATATGGTCATGACACATTGTCAGGGCTGATCTGCAGTTTCCTCTTATATGTGGGTTGATCTCTTTTACAGCCATTACAAGTTACAACGAGAGGGCATGTAAGGCTTAGAATGTACCGCCATCTATAGGGATTCTGCGGAACTTCGGGATAACACCGCCATCTAGTGTGGTACGTATGACCTTCGTTATCAGCGGTTCCGGGTAAACCAAGCTGCGCAGACTTTGGGCACGTACACGTTGCCCGAGTGTGAAACGAGACCTAAATCGACTTGCAGAGGAGCTGACCCGTGATGTCGTAGCTCTCGACGATGAACATTGGGAGCACATTGTCGATCGAGCATCCGAGAATGAAACCTCACTATTCCACCTCTGTAAGAAGCTAACCGGACAAGATACTCCGTTATACCCACTGCTGGACCAGTCGGGTAAAAGAAGGTACTCCGCCAGCGACAGGGCGGATATACTTGCGGAATACATGGAAGGCCAATTTACCCCGAATCCTCCGAATGAGACAGACGACGATATCACCCGACACCATGCACATGTCAACAAACAAGTAGAGAAGTTCCTGTCGGCCCCGACTTCATCGCTCCAGGGAGAGTACTTCATCTCCCCGTCAGAATTACGGAAGTTAGTCTTACGTCTACCTAAACGTAAGGCTCCAGGTCCCGATATGATACCTAACATTGCATTGCAACAGCTGCCTAGAAGAGGTCTGGTAGCGCTCACTAGACTCTTTAATGGGATTCTCCGCACCGGCCATTTCCCCGAGGCGTGGAAGAGAGGGAAGGTCATTGTCCTTCCTAAACCTGGCAAGGATCGCCGCCTACCTGCGAGTTATCGGCCCATCACGCTGCTCTCGCACATCGCCAAGCTGTTCGAGCGCTTGCTGCTGCGTAGACTGGAGCCTCATCTGCCCCTGCGCGAGGAGCAGTACGGGTTCCGCAACAGCCACTCAACAACGCTCCAGCTGGCAAGAGTGACCAACTACTTGGCCAGCAAACTCAATAACCAGCACTGCACCGTCGGGGTCTTCCTCGATATCGAGAAGGCTTTCGACCGAGTGTGGCACGCTGGGTTGCTGGCCAAGTTGATCAACACCACTACGCCGCCAGCAATTGTGCGAGTGCTGGCGTCATTCCTCGAAGGCAGATGTTTTCATGTCTCTGTAGAGGGCATGGACTCCCAACCACGTCCCATCAGAGCTGGAGTTCCCCAAGATAGCTGTTTGTCACCACGTCTCTACGCGGCGTACACGGATGATATTCCCACCCTCCGGGACCATCTGCGTGAGGGTGAAGAGGACGTCATGTTGGCCCTATATGCGGATGACAGTGCGTACTTTACTTCGTCCCACCATCAAATCAACGCCACTAACAAGATGCAACGCCTGCTGGATCTGCTTCCGGAGTGGCTGGATAAGTGGAGGATGGCTGTCAACGTCGGGAAGACGGCCGTTCTACTAACCGGCGGCTCCAGGCCGCTGCGCCAGCTCAAATTGCGAGGTCAGGATATAGAGTGGAAGACTTCAGTGCGGTATCTGGGATGTCACATTGACCGAAAGCTGCGCATGGCCCCCATGGTTGATCACGTGGCCTGCCAAGCAGCGGCGGCACGGTCAATGCTCCACTCACTCTTCGCCTCCAAACTAAAGGTCTACGGAGCCTACGTCCGTTCGCGCCTGACGTATGCGGCACCAGCCTGGTACGCTCTCTGTCCCGAGTACCAGAAGAAGCGACTCCAGGTCCAGCAGAACAGATGCCTTCGTCTCATTGTAGGAGCTCAGAGATACGTCCGCAATGACGTCATCCATAGGGATACCAGAACACCAACCGTGGAGGAGTATGTCCGTCATCTTGCACGCAATATGTTTGCTCGGGCGGACACAAGTGCGTGCGTACACCTCCACGGAATAGCCCCACTTCAAGAGAGAAAACCGGACGGGCGTCCTCTGCCTCGCGAACTCCTACGTACCCAATTGATGGCGCCGCCCGACTTATGCATCAGTGACGACGATGGAGAAGACGCATTATACATGACACACATCACACCGGATATGACGATATCTCCAAGGCTGACGCCAGACCGACGCAGCCTCAGCTCCAATTAAAAGGGCTGAAACAAATAGTCCAGGTAGCTGCAGCTATCTGTGAGGACGCGCCCGGGTAAGGAGGCTCAGCCTCGAGACCCGTACCCCCTGACTGACCTGTCAGCCAGAGAAGAACCAACAACAAAAGGGTAAACCAAGACGACAATAGCTAAACCCTGTACGGATTATTATTCGTGTGCCCTAACCTTGAAGACGTTTATTAAAAGTTCGATAGATGTCACAGACGGCGACAACGAATAGGTCTACTCGCGCCGCGCGCGAGTTTTATTGCGAACATTGTATAGGTACAGTGCGACAAGTTTAGCTTGGCGCGGCTGTGCGCCACTGTGCTCAACATTACTACTGCCTTTGTATAGAGAGAGATAAGCCATGAGACTAAATTTGAGAAACAAAACAATTTTAATTTACACAATAAACGCAACAGCACACAACGAGATCCACTAGTGAATTTTCAAGATGGACATGGAGTATAAAAATTGGTATGACCGAATTAGTTCCTCAAAACGCCACCGCCAACTTATACTTGTGGCACTGTAATCATTTTACGCGCGTCAGTCCCAGACAAAGATTTGTCCAAAAATCAGCTATTTGTATTGGTACAATACTCCTGTGTGACCCTTTAATGTGGCATGCACCATGCACTCGACTGCCGTGCCGTGCAATTAAGCATGCATGCTATTTGCGCATTGGCTGGTTGCGCGCATCAAAGACTTCTATGTAGAAAAGTTTTTGGCGCGCATCGTTATATTATTATTATACCTAATAAAAATAATGTCCTCCCGACCGAATCCGATCACGGCGGCCAATCTCCTTAGAGATCAGCCATCTGCGCGGGAGATATTATAGTGCACAAGTGTGTGCGCAAACACAGGTGCACTCTCTATTCCCTCACTCTCATAGTCCGATGTGACGGAAATTCGACACGACCGGTGAGACATCAGGCGCACGTTTACGTGCTCTCCGAGGCACGGGGGTGATTAACCGCCAACTTCCTAACTCCGGGCTAGTACTGAGAATTTCTTTGGCAGAAAAACCCAATATATATTTTTTTTAACGGCCCGACCCGGGAATCGAACCCGGGACCTCGTCATCCGCAGTCGAACAAGCTAACCACTAGACCAACTATTATTATTATAATGTAGGTAGGTACCCTACCTACTAGTACTGTCTCTGGTTGCGTGTGTTTACATCAATACAATTATTGCAACAATTTGCTTTTTGGACTTAAAGAAAAAGCAGTAAGTACTACCTACTTACGCAGCACAGCTGCAGGGCAGCGGCTGTTTGTGGCTTCACAAAGTTAAATTTCAGCCACATCGAAACTCGTACTTACTCGGTAGGTACCTAGACCTACGTAACAATTTCCCTAGAAAGAAACAAAAATAGATAAAATCGCAAAGATAGGTAGGAAGATGCCCACTTTCCACGGAGATCTTTGTAAACATTTTCAGAATTATACTGGCGCAAAATTTCGCCGAAGTGATAAGGCGAGGTAATTTTTACGAGCACATTTGCCGTAACAATAATAACAACTCGCAACTAATTAAAAGTAGGGCGCGGACTCACGGGAAAGGGGCGCCTTACCTTGATAAAGTAACGTCGGCAAAAAAATATTCCTACGAAGAATACAATTAACAAGTCGTGTCTGTCACAAGAATTTATTGTCTTATAAGTAAATTCTTGCCTGCCTGCTATCCTACTGTAAAAAGCTGAATTGCGGTAAGTATTAGTACTGAAATATGTGGAATGGTTTTCGTTCCATCTCTAATTTCTATGGCCTAGTTACTTAAATAATATTTTTCTTACAAATTAGTAAGTATTAGCAGTAAGCACCTACTATGAATGTAGATCAATATAGTCGCTAACAGCTATAGAGCTCATAAGAAGGCTCAGGGTCACTCAGCGGGCGATGAAAAGAGCTATGCTCGGAGTAGGTATCTCTACGAGATCCGGGAAAGATCCGTATCATAGAAATCTTGATCCGAAACCTACCAAGCGAATCTGGAGGGGAAGTGGACGGGGCACATAGTTCGAACTTCGAAGGACTGATGGTCGTTGGGATCTCAAGGTGCTGGAGTGGCGACCCGGAATCCACAAGACGACTTTACAAGACAATTAATAACCGACCATATTATCACTATCAGACGAGTTTTAGGCAGCCTGGATACAAGCGGCGTGATGACGGCGTGTGTGTGTAATGTAGTAAAGCGGGAGTTTGAAGTTTTCATATTAAATTATTTTCCTAAATAATTTAGATCCATTGTATTTCGCTTTTATAACCTAAGATAACGAAATATATTTAAAAATAAAATTAAAGTGTATAAGTAATACATTGCATTCCATAAAACGTTGCAACTAAATAAAACAGATTGTTAATCAGAAGCACTTTAACTCTTATTATGCTGACGTTACCAGAAGACGACTTCTAATTAGCAAGTTGAGAGCTAAATATTACATTTATGATATGTAAATTTTACTCAGCAAGCCAGCACTCTTAATCTGAACTTTATTAGACTGTTTTAAATGTACATTATGCTCGAGCAACTAACAGTTCCATGTATTTATAAGTTTAATCTTCAAATTGTTCGTTTTATTAAAATACCTTCGCTTTCTAATTACTCACGCCAGTGTTCACAAATATTCATCATCATCATCATTAACAACCCATCAACCGCTCACTACTGAATGCTGGTCTCCTCTCAGAGAAGGGTCTTAGCATAGACTTATTATATTTACCTACTACCGTGGTTTTAGGCCTTTAGTTCACCAAGCGCGCTGGCCCCATGATGAAAAATCTCAGACGTGCAGGTTTCCTTACGATGTTTTCCTTCACCGTTGAATCATGTGATATTTAATTGCATAAGGCGCACTAAACGGGTCTGCCCGCGAAATTCAAATTTAATTTGGTTTTTGGTAATTTTTAAACTAATACGATAAAGTAGGCTTATAGCATTCTAATTGCGCCAATGGCAATCTTCACAGGTTTATATAAAAATCTTTACTTAAAATTGTCCAGTTTAAGAAATTAGTCAGTGTATCGAATAATTTGTGAGTAACTCACGTCAAACTCGATACTCGGAGTAATTTTTAAACTGAACACTTTCAAGTAAAGATTTTTATATAAGCCTGTGAAGATGATACTGCCATTGACGCAATTAGAATGCCATAAGCCTACTTTGTCGTAGTTAGACCCGTTTAGTTCACCTTAAACGCACATACCACACTCCAAAAAGTCAGAAGTGCGTGCCCGGAATCGAACCTGCGACGCCCCGAATAGGAGACTGCCTGGATAGGACTGCCTACCCACTAGGCTATCATTGCTTACTGTGCTTATTATTACATACAATACCTATTATAAATTCGAAGTCTGTTTTTTTTTGGTTTATTGATTTGTCCTTCAATCAAGCACAAACAACAAACGGAGAAACGAATCGATGTAATATTCTGCATGGGTATAGTTTAGGACTTGGAGAGTGAAGATGTGGAAGCTACCATTTATCCAGGAAAAACCCGAGGGTTCCCTCGGGATTTTTGATAACCTAAGGGACAAAGTCGCAGGCAAAATCTATTTAAAAATAAATGGAGTGGGTACGGGCACGGTATGCCATACAAATGCGCTAAAAGCAAGTCTGCTTTCGACCATAAAAAATTAAATATTCATTGTTATGCTAAGAAGCACTCTAAGTTGAGTCAAGTTTACGAAATACAGTGGGTGCATTACAAAAGTTCCGAAGGCTCTCGACAGTTGAATCGATCGTTATTTGCCTTTTTCACCTGAGTTTCAAAGTATGATACTTAATATTAAAATGTTTAAAGAAAAATTTAATATTTCTTTGCTATAATCCACCAAAAAATCCTACCTATCTTTTAACAAACCTCCCGATTCCGGAGCAACATCATCATCAACATCAATGCACAATAATTGCAAAGCTCTTTGCAACTGTGCATTGTGGAGTCATCATCTCCAGATGATTCTCCGGTATCGGAGCGACGTAATCGCTCGACGCAAACGAACGTCGAGTGTTAAAACTTGAAAGATATATTAATAATCTTTTTGGCGGATTATAGCAAAAAAACATTACGGTGCAAAGTAACGCCTGATTCTATCTAATATTAAAATGGACACTTGTTACATGGGTAGCTGTTGTACTAACTATAGATGGATCAAGGATACTCAAGGATGAAAAATCACGTCGACCTTTTGCTCCGTTGCTGCGTGATTGAAGGACATACAAACACAGTCTCGCATTTAAAATAATAGAAATTAGAATAGAATCTTAAATAGTTTTTATTCAAATAAACTGAACCAACCAACCAACTGAATCTACCACTGATTGATGATTCGGAATGCCGTTGCCGCGGCCGTTCCAACCGAGAATAGTAGGTAAGTATGTTTAATTATAATATTGCTTAGTAATAGTAAATTAAAGCATATTTAGTTTTTGGGTGACAGTATCACAAAGCATCACCTAAACTTCGAAGTCTTTATTTTCTCAGCTTAGTGAATCATGGCGAAATATTTCTTTTTCTTTGATGCCATTGCAATGACTGTATTGATTTTCGAAGGTGCACTAATGATATAGCCCATAAAAGGATTTTTGATCCAATTAAAAGTTCTGGTGTATTTTTCATTCGAAAAAGTTCAAACTATGCGTCGATCGACATAAAAGTGAATCATTGTTTCTTGGTATAGCTACTCGTACCTGCCTACCTAATCTCTTGGTCACAGAATAGGCAATTTAAAAATACTCACATAATAATATTATATTACGAGTGTAAAGGTATTTTCCTGACTGAGTCTTCAGCTGTGGCTAATTAGCACCCTTTGGGTGTACGCTAGACGAGCCGAGCACGAGCAGAGCACGAGCCGAGCACAAATTCGTGTAGTGTAGACCGACTTACGAGCCTCGAACATGCGCGCTTCGAGTGTTTGGCTCGTGCTCGACTGCGTTCCGCCCGTTGTCGGTTTTTCGACGAACACAAAGGGATTTGGGTGTGTAAAAATTATGTTCGAGGGCAGTGCTCGTTGCAGGTCCACACTTGACGACGCGAACGACGGCACCCAGAATGGCTTGGCTCGTGCTTGGCTCTTTTAACGTAGACCCACCTTTAGGTTCTTTCCGCATTGCATCCGATTCGAATCCGAAGTAGCCATAGTTATAGGAATCCGAAATATTCTCGGATCTAGTGCGCAATCCATGATACAAAATATAGTTCTACTTCTACGGTTACTTCGGACGGAGAGTTCTCGGATTCGGATCGAATGTAGTGCGGAAAGAGCCTACGACTGAGCTGTGCTGTTCTTAATGATTTAGCGTTTCGGTACGATGATGTCTCGAAGAAATCGATTAGAGACATACTGCTCTGTTCACTGCACTGTGCTTAGTTTAAAATCACTTTAAATGCCTGTATCGTTTCGACTTCATTCGCGTGGAGTTAGGTTTTTAAAATCTCTCGGGAACCCTTTATTTCCGGGATAAAAAGTAGCCTATGTCACTCTCCAGGTCCTCAAGTATACCTGTACAAAAATCCCTTTTCTTATGGGATAAAAAGTAGCCTATGTCACTCTCCAGGTCCTCAACTATACCTGTACAAAAATCCCTTTTCTTCCGGGATAATAAGTAGCCTATGTCACTCTCCAGGTCCTCAATTATACCTATACAAAAATCGATTCATTGCTTTGCATCGTTGCTGCGTGATTGAAGTATAAACTAACCAACAAAATATACACTTTCGCATGTATAATATTAGTAAGGCAACCTTCGTTGTACGGCATTTTAACAAGACTTCCGTTTTGCGGCATAAAAGAGGAAAAACACGCAAGCGTTCACACATTATCGTCATTCGAATTTCGAAATACCTTCATTAAAATATTTAGTCCATTACGAAGGAATTCCGTAGTGTTTTTTATTTTTCGTAGGAATTTTGTTGACTGGGGCGGTTGCATGTTAGCGTGTTTACACTAAGGTTAAAAATTTCAGGTTATTCGTAGGTCTACGAATAAGGTGAAATTTTACTACCAAAATAAAAGTGCTAGTCGTACTTTTAATACGACTCGTCTGATGTTCTCGGTCCCCCTAGTGGGGCGTTTGCCATCACTGCGCTTCCCGGTGCGAGATCGCCACTCCAGCACCTTGGGACCCCAACGACCATTAAATTCTTCGAGCACAATCTTAAGTCAAGATCAAAGTACAAGGCCAGGAATTCGGAACAATTAAAATTATCAGCGAGGACTGTTCATTAATAATTTTCTTTGGGGCAAAAAATGGATACTTTGTTTACATTTATTAGTGAAGTGGCGAAAGCTCATAAATCAAGTGGGGTAAGACGAATTGGGTTCGTGTCAGAACTGCACGACGTTTTGTAGCGTTGATGTCATTTATCTCCCAGAAATATGGATCACTGATAAAATCTGAGGATACCAAATTAAAAGAAATATTTGCTTCCTTTTTAATGGAAAAATAAATGAGTAAACGATAAATAAAATAGCTATTATTTAAATGACAATATTGCAGTAATATGGACCACATTAATTTATTTATTTTTTCCTAGTTATTGAAGTTCCAAATTCCAAAGTATCTAAATTGATTGAAATTTTATAATACCTCGACAAATCTAAGGCCCTGTTTCACCACCTTCAAATAAACTAACTGTCAAATAAATTTGACAGATTTGACGTTTTGACAGATTGCCCATACAAAAACTGTCAAAATGTCAACTTTATTTGTTGATTTTTACTTGAAGGTGGTGAAACAGGCCCTTAGATTTGTCGATCTTATATATAGGTGCCATCAGAGAAGGTAATGGCCCTTGTCTACCACGCTGGCCCAGTGCAAATTGGCAGACTTCATAAGCCTTGGAGAACATTATGGAGAATCCTCAAGCGTGCAGGTTTACGATGTTTTCCTTCACCGTTAAAGCATGTGACATTTAGTCGCTTAAAAGTATAAATAACGCTTAACTCCAAAAAATTAGAGTTAAGCGTCCAGGATCGAACCTGCGAACTCCCGAACAGGAAAACGTAGTTCTAACCACGAGGCTATGCATGCATGCTAATCTAACCGCCCTATAGAAATTTACTTGATTCGTCAGGAGACCCTATTCACCCTAAAAGTTCCGATAAGCATCCGTAACTGTAGAATATATCACCATAAAAACTCATTCCCATATCGGAAAACAAGAGTCACATTTCTCGTATCTATCTCACTAACGTTTCATTATGAGGGGCACATGCCGTGTCAATTTCTAAAAAATGTCACTTTTTGTATCACAAAAAGTGCCAAATTAACTTTTTAAAGGAAACGATCTGTTCTTGGTCGTGCCACGTGTGACAGTGGCGTTGGCGTCAAATTCTATTTCGGCTGAGACGCCACATGGCGTTTTGTTGTTACTTACTTTGTCGTCGATGTCCCTCATCATTGGGGATATGTATTTTTAACTCTAGAGCGATTGATGACGCCAAAGTTTGAGCTTTACTTGACTTTAATACCCCTGTGATGTATTGAACCGCGTTATGTGCCTGACACATCCAGACGCATCCTTTATGAATTATTCTGTTACATCACGTATCGCCTTTTACACTTCACACGGTTTGATTGCAAAGAGAAACAAAGGGAATAGACGAATTCGAAGAGACTAACAATCTGTATTGTATAAGAAAACGTATTCAATAGTCAAAATGGGAAAATACAAAGCAATATAATTTTGCTTTGAAAAAGCCTTGAGGAATTGCACGAAAACATAATTCCTAGAGGAGTAGAGAAAGAAAAGGTTATATACAGGTCTGTATACTGGGATAAAGGATAAAAAAGGAGCATTCATAACTGGTTCAGACATTATATTCAAATTTGGAAGGATCAAAGAGCGTGTTGTGACATACGGCTGCGAAAAACTTCGGTAGGCTTTCGTGAGATGAACATCGCTGAGGGCTCTCGAGTAACACCATCCATGAGGGAGCCAGTCTTTGAAACAAAATGCGTTTGCATACATTAAACTGTAAGAATGTTTAAGATAGGGAGGGTAATACCGGCGCGGCGGGTCCCTGGGGTAGTGTGTTTCGGCCATTACGCGGATGGAATTTTCCTAACTGTAAGTTGCTTTCTTGGCGAGATAGTTTGCACGTAACAGTAGCCTCTTTGCGTATTTTCGCAGTCAAAGCTCTCTCTTGGAGAACTCCGCTGTATGTTTCAAAGTATTTGAAAGGCAAATTAGGTAGGAAGTTGTAAGAGCTCGATACAGTAATGTAAATAGTTGGGGTAATTAACTACGTGGGTCTTAGGTGCGCTTCTGAAATTTTGTACATGAATTTAATATTACATTTTCTCTTCGCCGTTTTAATGTTAGTTATCGTTGTAGCAATTTATTCATTAGGCGATACTTTATTTCATCCTTACTAATATTATAAATGCGAAAGTGTGTTTGTTTGTTGGTTAGTCCTTCAATCACGCCGCAACAGGGCTACGGATCGAAGTGAATTTTTGCATGGGTGTAGTTGAGGACCTGGATAGTGACATAGGCTACTTTAAATCCCGGAAAATCAAAGAGTTCCCGAGGGATTTTAAAAAATAAATCCACGCGGACGAAGTCGCGGGCATCAGCTAGTTGTACAATAAACACAGCTTTTACTTTTTTATTTTGTTTTGTTACTAGTGTAGTACTTTGTACATAGAATTACATCGTTATTCTTGTTTGGCTCTCAGTTATCCTCTGACATTGTGGCAGAGGCATTGTAATGAGAAATTTTCTCTAAAAAGGTGCCAGATCACGATGTTATCTATGAAATGGGGATGGTATTATGTATTTTTTATTGACACTATTTTTAGTAGAGCTGAGTACTCCGTGAAATGTTAAAATATTATTGTTTTAATTAGAAACGCCTATCGTTTGACAGAAAGAAGAAGAAACATTTTCCTTTCGGAGCACGTTCCAAACATTTAATTCTTGAATAAGCATTATTACCAAGGGGTGACTTCTTGCAATAAGCAATAACCGCTAAGAGAAGCAACGGTGATAAAGTCGCCCAACGCTGTCAGAGGACAAAGGATTTCTGCCGGCCACTGTCAATAGGGCTGCATACAAACTTATCTAGAAATTGAATTTAACATAAACAAGGATAATTCAAGAATTTTCTTAATTATTAATACCCGATTTAGAAAACTTTTCATTGTTCAAATACTCATAGACGTAGGTGTATTACCCTCGTAAGAAGACATACAAAGAGAGAGGAGAGAGGAGTGAAAAAGTCTCTTACGGCAATACCTAAAGATAGAAAAGGAAAGCGAATTTGATATAGCTGTGACCAGATTTCAAAGAAAGCTTTGAATTGGTTACATTGGTCACGTCAAAATAAATGCTATGGGCTTTATTTTAAGTAGGTACTTACTAGTGAAGAAAGTTTATTTAAGTAATTATAAGCCTTTATACAGAATACTACATTAAACCTAAATTTACTCTAAAATTAAAACTAAAATAAAAACTAAATAAAATCTAATTTGGGGGAAAAATTTGGGGGATGACCCGTCGCTCACGTCCGCAGGAACTACCTTATACACCCCTGCACGTGTCCCCTGGGTGGTGCTAATCGAGCGACGAACTTGCTGGCGAAATAAGCGTTTCTTTCAAACATAACAAACTTAATAACAGTCTGCGAAATGGTTTTACACGCCAAACACAAAGGCTCTTCTAAGAGCCCTTTGACTAAGGATGTCGGACCTTCAGTCCGCATCATGCAACTTAATATTGAAGGCATAAGTGCCGCTAAATCTGACTACCTACAAAAAATCTTACACGATAATAATATCGACATATTGAACGTCCAGGAAACCCATAATAATGATGATGCAGACATTACCAACCGAGGGAATATTCCGGGATACACGCTGGTTAAAGCCTTACACCACCCCAAATATGGCATAGCCACATATGCGAGGTCTTCTCTTAGACAAGTTCAGTTAATTTACTCACGCGATGAAAACAACATCTTCATAATCGCTATACAGGTCACCAACCTGACAATAGTAAATGTGTACAAGCCACCAAGCACCTCATGGTCACCAGAGGTCTTACCAACATACGATCATCCAAGCCTTTATACTGGGGATTTTAATAGCCACCACACTGACTGGAAATATGAGATCACAGATCAAAATGGATCAGCACTGTCTCAATGGGCCGAGCTCTCCAACCTACACTTAGTGTTTGACGCCAAAGATAAAGGCACTTTCCACTCTGCGAGGTGGAATAAAGACTACAATACAGATCTCACCTTTGTCTCCAAAGACGCTCTGGAACAACCTTTTCCTGTAGCCCGCAGAGTTCTGCCAGATTTTCCGCGCAGCCAACACCGGCCAGTTTTACTAGAGATCGGTATTAAAATACCCCTATCATATTCAATGCCGCTGCCCAGATGGAACTTTAAGCGAGCAAACTGGAATGGGTTCCAAGAAGACCTGGATTCTGACTTGACCATTGAAAATCTGGAACCTACTCCTTCTAACTACCACAGATTCACTGAGCTCATAGTAAAAGCCGCAAAGAGTAATATTCCCAGGGGCTACAGAAAGGAATATGTACCTGGCTGGAGCCAAGAAAGCGAAAACCTATTTAAGGAGTACCAATCATCTGAGGATCACGCCACTGGAACCAAACTACTCCAGTCCCTTGATAAGAACCGTAGAGACAAATGGGATTCAATAGTATCCAGCATGGATTTTACCAGGTCCAGCAGAAAAGCCTGGAGGACGCTTCACAATCTGACTGGAAAACACCACCCTCCCAAAGTGAACACGTTGCTAAAACCTGATGCTATTGCCGCTCGCATGGTTGAGGTAACAAGAGTAAAGCGGGACAAACTATTTACCAAAAGCGTGAAAAAAGAACTTAGAGCTTTGAAGCGCAATCCAGTTTGTAACCCAGAGCTATCTAGACCATTTAGCATTAAAGAAACCATGGAGGCTATCAAGATCTTGAAAAATAATAAAGCCGCTGGGCCAGACAACATCTTTAACGAGTTCCTGCGTCACATGGGTCCCTGCTGTGTCAATTGGTTGGCCACATTTTTCACAAATATTTTACTTCAAAACAGGCTGCCCAGAGCATTCAAACTAGCCAAAGTAGTTGCCATTCTGAAGCCAGGGAAGCCAGAAGATATGGCCGAAAGCTATAGACCTATTGCTCTCCTTAGCTGCACTTTGAAGCTGCTTGAACGCATGATCCTCACAAGGATCTCTCCCTATATTGAGGCAGTTATTCCACCGGAACAAGCTGGCTTCAGGAGTGGACGGAGTTGCACTGACCAGGTTCTTGCTCTAACGTCACATATTGAAGTGGGATTTCAGACCCAAATGAAATCGACCGCCGTATTCATCGATCTTACAGCAGCATACGACACGGTGTGGAGACAAGGCTTAACTTATAAACTCATGAAAGTCATCCCGAGCATGGAGATAGTTAATCTTATTTCTAGTATGCTTAGCGAAAGAGAATTTGAAGTTTTCCTGGGGGACTGCAAAAGCAAAAAAAGAAAACTTAACAATGGCTTACCTCAGGGATCCGTACTAGCTCCGACTCTCTTCAACACTTACATCTACGATCTACCGCCCACTTCAGCCACCAAGTTTATATACGCTGATGACATAGCAGTGGTGGCCCAAAGTAAAGATTTTGTGACCGGAGAAAACATCCTAACGAATGATCTCGTCAATCTCGAAAACTATTTTAAATCCTGGCGGCTTATTCCCAGTGCGAGCAAGACGGAGGTATGCTGTTTCCATCTTCATAACCAGCTCGCTAGCTACCAGCCAAATATCATATTTATGGGTAAAAGGCTCAGATACAGCGCATCACCAAAGTATCTCGTAGTTACACTCGACAGAACCCTAACGTACAAAGAACACTTGCACAAACTATCCTTGAAGATCGGATCGAGGAATAATATTACACAAAAGCTTTGTGGAACGACATGGGGAGCGTCCGCCGACTGCTTGCGGACATCCACTCTGGCGCTCACCTTCTCTGCCGCTGAATACTGTGCCCCTGTATGGTTGCAAAGCGCTCACGTGCAAAAAGTGGACACAAAACTAAATGACGCAATGCGCTGTGTCTCTGGCACTGGAAGTCAACGCCACGTCACTGGTTACCAGTATTATCTCACATTGCTCCCCCTCACCTGCGCAGAAAATTTGCTTTACGGAGGGAAATAGAAAAGATCCGTGCTAACCCCCAGCTCCATGCAAATAAGGCCTTCTGCAACCCGCCACCAAAACGACTAAAATCTCGTCGCCCTGCCTATGCAGAGGCTACCGAGCTAAAGCACTTTAACCTGGGCGAGAGCTGGAGAAAGGAATGGAGTGAATCTGGTGGACCAGTGGCCTATGTACCCGACCCGACAGTCAAACCTAAAGGTTTCCAGCTTCCCCGCAACTTGTGGTGTCGGTTGAACCGGCTGAGAACAGGACACGGACGCTGCAACTACCTCCTGCACAAATGGGGCTGGAAACCCTCTCCAATGTGTGAGTGCGGTAAGGAAGAGGAAGGAAGAGCAGACGATGGAGCACATCATCCAGCGCTGCCCTACTCACGCCTACCAGGGTTCAGGGGTTAGGGATCTTTTTGACCTCCCTGACCCGGCTGTCACGTGGTTGGGAAAACTGGATGTCAAGGTATAATTTATCTATTTTGTAGGTACCACTTTTTGACATAATATTTTAAATCTAATATTATAAAAACGCTTACGTATATAACGCCATACGATTAAAAAAAAAAAAAATCTAAAACCCCATCCAAGTCACCGCAGTGTGGCATAGTACCCAAGATATACCCAAGGTACTTACTTACTATATTTTTTTGAAGTTTGATAAATCGAGATTGGTTTCGCGTTTTGCGGCTGCTTATATTATGTGGGAAATGGAATGTAAGAGTGAGTGAAAGGGATAAATGTATGGGAAAGAAAGAGACGAAGGATATAAGAGGCAAGATGGCAGAATGACGATAACGCAGTGTGTACGCTGAGCGCTGTTAAAAGTTGAAAAATAAATAAGTTATTTAAACTTCTGCTCTTTTACTTTGAGTTCCTCCCACAATTATAATAATAATGTGTTTATGCAAACACTAAACAAAAAAATTATGGCCGTCACGGGACGCCCGTCAGATGAAAACATCGAAACCATTCGCAAGGGAGTAGACAGCGGTGGCAGAGAGGGAGCATGATGGCAAAAGAGAGGAGTTCGTCATGCCATTAGTCGTCCTTCCCTATATCCGGGCTAGTACTTACTGAGATTTCTTGGCAGAAAACCCACTACATTCTCTAGCCCGATCCGGGAATTGAACCCGAGACATGGTCATCTAAAGTCAAACATGCTAATTACTAGACCAACGAGCAGGTTAAGGTATCAAGACTAAAGACCTGAGGTGCGATTGTCTAAAGTTATTCCATTGATCGTAATCGTATTCGATGACATTAGCGTCAAAGTAAAATAAACCATAATATTATTGAATTACAGCTCAATTTCGTGTATGCATTCTTATACGTATACGTATGTACGCTACGCTCGATAGCGCACTATATTAAAATCGGTGGAACTGAATTTGTGACTAAATAAATACATACAAGGATTATTTTACTTTGACGCTAATGTCATCGAATACGAATACGATAAATGGAATAAGTTTTAAGCAATTGGCTTTATAAAGCGAGTTGGATAAAGTTTGTTGTCACGAAAAGAAGACTTACAACTTCCACTTGACAGCCCTGTCCGAACCAATCTAATGCTGTAAATCCACTGGGTACACTTACCTCCCTTGAAACTCATGCGATATTGCGTTTTTTTGTGAACCGCAAGAGGGGAGAGCGCTGTTCGCTTTATGTAGTCACGCCAATATTTTACCGGTAAATGTGTTCGATGAAATAAAAGTCAGTTTGAGTTTAATAATTTTTAATATTACCTGTTTACTTGCTGGGTTCGTGATTGATTTAATTTGAGATAGCTTTTTTTTCAATTAGTTCCTACATGCGATCAGCTGGATAAGGTACCTATAAGTTTCGTTAAAAGTTGGCATGGAAGGTTGTCCACCCAATGATGGATCTCCCACTTATGCTTATTGCTATTATTTAGGCTTAATCTGTGAAGCACCTTAAAGAAGCGAAGAAATTTTCATTTGGCGTAGAGGATATCGTAAAAGGTTTAATGTGTACTGAAGCTTAACGGAGCAGAGATACGACTATGTCCAGCAAAGCAATCGGCCATGTGTTTGTATAAGAAAATAGTGTTCATATTACAGCTTGAAGTGTATGTTTGATAAATGAATTATTGATATAATTATAATTGATGAAATCATACGCTTAAGCTGTCAACTGCATACGATTTTCTTTCACAATCGTACGGTAGATTCATTAAATTATTTATTATTGAGATGTGACATTAAAATATCACGTTTGATGGTTCTGTTGATTGTATCTCCGCTCCACTCCACCCCGCTTTAGTGAATAGGATCTTAACACGAATTCCTAAGAGGTGCACATTAGGAATTGTTTAAACTGTAAATACGTGTGATGTCAGTAATCAAAATCTTACGACGATCTAATGACGGCTCAAATAGGTCTCAAAACTCAGGAACTTTTTAGTGTGCCAGATGCCGCTGAATGTATTCGCATTTTTTAGTAAAAGAAAATACGTCATTAGCTCTTCGTGTGCCTCTTTCTTACACAATCAAGGATTAAGAAGAAAATACAAAAATACAATATTAATAAAAGTTCCATAGACAAATGCTGTGGAACAAAGTTTCTCATAGATAAATGCTGGGGGAAAAAACGCAGTGTCGTGGAACACTCGATTGGAACTATGTTCCTTTTAATAATGAATTGATAATAAAAATAAATAAAATAAAAAATAATAATCTGAAGTCAGGATTCGAACCCCCGAACCGATATTTTCACTTATTCGTTTAGCCACTACGCCACCATACTATGACGGAACGTGTGTAATAAACGAAGGCAACACACAAAAGTCGTGACGGAAAAATTCTTACACTTTTTTTCGCCTAGCCCGTAACCGTAAGTCCGTACCATCCGATAAGGAACTTCGTTCCAAAAGTTTCTCATAGATAAATGCTGGGAAAAAAGTTTAAAACTTGTAACACGACTGCAGACGATTGCAGAAAGGATGAACCATCCGATACAATATGTCACATAGGCTACATTTAATCGTCCTAAAATGTCATAAAATCGGCTCAGTAGTTTAGGCGCTACGGTGGAATATATGCAAAGACATATACATAGACTGCTAATATCATTACCCTTCTTTTTGCTTTCCGTAGTCAGATATAACAAAAACCGTACTAACGATGATACCGACAATAGGTAAACACAACGCGGTGGTCGCGTGACTTCATAACATAAAGTGAGAAAACTTTAAAAATACCTCAGTCTGTTCTTTTAGAGAAAGAATCTCTGAAGACACATTTTCAGGATGAACAATTCAATTACTGAAACGAGGGAAACGTGTCTGTTTAAAAGTTTTTAGAATAAGAAAATTGCGCCAACATGCACTCGCAATGTTGCATCTAATAACAACGAACAATTTTAGCTTCCCTCTCACGGGACCTGTTAAACTTTCATAACCTTAAAACCTTAACAAATTCCTGGATTGCTCATGTCCGGGGACTTGCCCCCTAATCTTACTTTTTCTGTATTTATTGCTCTTCTACCCTCGGATAAGTTATCGAAAATATAATCCCTCTTTACGCACAGAAAGTTCCGCGGCTGATTACTATACTTGGTTTGATAGGATCCGACGATATTTGTGTGGACGCGATGAAAAAACGGGATTCCACAGTTTGTTTTGCCTGTTTATGTAAATAACTGTTCAATTCCATCCCCTAATTTAAATATAAATACGCATAGAATTTTCCTTATAAAGATTTGGTACGGATGAAACATATCGCATGCTAAAGGAACAGTGGCAAATTTTTCTGCATTTGTAATAAAAAAACGTGAATTTCACTTTGAACCATATGTATTTCATTCGTCCATTGACGGTATAGTCGAAAGATGGTTTAGTGTCAATTTCACCTTCGCAAAGTAACATTTAAATAATACCACATTTTATGCATTTATTGACTGATTTTCGATAGAAAAACTGTCAGTCTGTCAAACCCCTCGCACGTTAGTCGGCTATGGTAAAATTAGCACTTAACGGTATTTTCTTTATTTCTCGATCTGATCTAAACTACACTACAATAAAATCTTTCTTTTTGTGGGCTAGTTTATCCCTTATCTCTATTATGCTCTACTAGACAATAATCGGAGGCTCCTACCGACTTGCGGCTAGAAGAATGAAATCCCAGCCGAATCCCCTAAAGATTAATATTATTTTATCGCTAACGATAAATAACGAGAGAATTCAATAGCCAAGGGGTAACCGGGAATTATAAGTTTTTTGACACACTAGTGGAAAACTTTTGCCGGATTCAATCTTGAGGGGATTTGGTCCAATCGCTTTATATTCCGAGTCTCAGGAGGTCTGGGATAAATAAAGGTTTAGTGTGGGTTAGTGTTTTATATCTTTACTGTAGTTGTTACTTCGAAGTGAATTCGATATTAGGCTGAATGTAATCGTAGTAGGTTTTGACTTTTGTAAATAAATATTACATGAAACATAATCGACATTTTATACAAATTCAAGCTAGCCTGAATCCTTACCTAACTCTTATCGATGAGAAATTGTGTTAGTTTGCCCTTTAAGGCTGCCCTAGTCAGCCATTCTTCCATACAAACGTAGTCTAGCGATTACTCCACTGTTTGATGGTGTACGTTCAAAATAAAAAATGATATTAATTCATTTCATCAGCCCTCTATGGAAACAAAAATGTAAAAAAAACATACATTTGAAAGTTATGAGCGTCGAAAATTCCATATTTTTACACTAATTTTAACGCATCTTTGGGTGGAAATAAATACCATAAGAAGAAGGAAACTTGCAAAATAGTTACCATACAGGGATAGATTAGTTGTTCAAAAATGCAAATAATTTTATTTTGAACAGATACATTCAATAGATTTTTCATGATATCCAGATTCCCAAAGGTCTGTTTATAAAATTTTGCGCGCTCGTTTTCGCGCATGTATGCGTCACTCAGCGTTAGGAGTGTGTATGTGTACGCGCACTAGCTTCTTACTGCTCATCACAGCGTCTATCCTTTTCGCGCGTGATGTCGGATGAAATAGCATGCTTTTTAACCCCGCCCACCAAATAGTTCGTGCGGCCGACTAGTGGGTTCTTAATTACGCAAAACGAAGCAACGGATCGACGTTATTTTTTGCATGAATATAGCTAAAGACCTGCAAAGTGATTGAAGCTACTTTTTATCCCGAAAATAACTAAATTTCTAGCTCATTCTTGTGCATCTTCACCATCTCGCCATCCGTAACTTGTGAATCCTACTAATATTGTAAATTATGCGAAAGTTTGTGGGGATGGATGGATAAATATTTGTTACTTCTTCACGCCACAACGAATGAACCAATTTGGCTGGGAATGGAGGTACCTAGTTCATACCTAGGATTAACACATAAGCTACATTTTATCAGGGAAAATTAAAGAGTTCTCATCACGGGAATTAAAAAAGTCGCGGGCATCATACCTACTGTCTTATATTGTCAGCGGATTGTAGCTTGGTTGACAAGGATGTTGCAGCCATGCTTGTTCACCCTTTATGCACGATGTGTTTTTTGACATGGAAGTAGGAATAGTATGCAGTTTTTGACTTGTTTTTGACAGCAAATAAAGTTACAATCGTATTAAATTAACGTTGAATTGAAACAAGGTTAAAGTTATAATAATATAATATTTTAAAGAGCCTGTGAAAAATGTAGCTACATTTCTTAAACACTTTATTATGAATAATTGGCAATTTTCAGGAGTATACTATATTATGTAACAGTGAGATTGCGTCATTACTCACACCCTCCGTAACATTTGTAGGTACGCATTTTCTATGCGGAAATGTTACCGCATTAACTTAAATTTCTGCGAATTTACGAGTACGCAGGTAGGTATAAGTACCATTGAAATTATACCCCTTGTACATTCAAATTATACCTTACAAATTTCAATTATGCTGGAGAGCAAACATAATGATATTATTTATATATCTACATACATATATATAATTTCATTGTTTTCATGCTAAAACAACAATCAGAAAACGTGTCTGAGAAAAATGCTTAAGTTTTCGGGGGATTTTTTCTTCTCGACTAAGGTATAATAATATAACTAAGAACAGCTATGTGTTACGCACCTACCAGCAGTTTAGTTGGTAAGACCAACAGTTTGATCTGTGTACGGCGTACGCCTGTACGGGTACCCTGGAATGCGCTGTTCGTACCTGCAGCTAGCAAACTCATTACCACTGGTATGCCCTTGGATTATACGTGAATAATATTATGCAGACGCGGCGTGGTTGATGGTTGCCTTTATTTCGCGACCAACATTTCAGACTTAAGGCAATCTGAAGACTTCAGATTGCCTTAGTGTTCTACGGGTATCCATAATAATAATAATGTCCCCGACCGATTCCGGTCACGGCGGCATACTCCACAGAGATTAGTTATATGCGCCGGAGAGGCACGGATGTGTATATAAACAATTCAGTTTTCCAAGCAGAGTGTGTCGGCATCACAGCAGCAGCCATCGCCATGGCCAGCAGACGGGTAACAAATTTTAACATCAACATTAACACAGACAGCCAAGCAGTACTAAGAGCCCTAGCTAAAAATACGACCTCCTCAAAACTTGTATTTGACTGTCACAATGCATTACAAACCATAACAAAATCAAACAACGTTACACTGCGCTGGGTAAAAGGTCACAGTGACAACATTGGTAACGATGCAGCCGATGAGTTAGCTCGGCGCGCCTCAGCCCTGAAGGTTATGGGACCGGAACCGATCGCTTCTATACCCTTCTGTGAGTGTAAAACTTGGTTGCATAACCAAACAGTAAGTACACATGCCGAGCTCTGGGCAAACACTACAGACTGTAGAGTGTAGACAAACAAAAGAGACTTTTACATGCCTCAATCGACGCCTTACAACAAAACTACTACAACTAAACCGAATAAAATTAAGGATAGTTGTAGGCACGATCACAGGACACTGTTCGCTCAACAAACACCTTTATATTCTAGGTATCACCGACAACCCTCTGTGCAGAGCATGCATGGAGGGTGACGAGAAACCGGAACACGTACTGCTTAAACTCAGAGGTGTATCCGACCAACGTCATAAATACATTGGCTCTCCAGCTACACTTCCGGAAGTCCTCGCCGAAGGAGCTCGGCTGGCTGGAGTGATCCGGCGGGGAGCTGCACCAGAGAAATCACGCAAAACGGGCGAATATCGCCTACTTGCGGAGACAATTCCCAGGAAGAAGAGAAGAGAAGAAGTGTACATAAACAACGATGAACTCTCTATTCCCTCACACTTGCCACGACCTGAAGCGATCAGGCGCAGGAACGACGGCTTTATGAGCTCTCGAAGGCACGGGTGGTGTGTCACTACCAACTTCGCAACTCCGGGCTAATACTGAGAATATCTTGATAGAAAAACCAAATAAATGTTTGGCCCGACCAGGGAATCGAGCTTGGGACCTCGTGAACTGCAGTCCACAATGCTAACCACTAGACCATCGCGCCAGTATTCATAATATCATGTATGCGTGTTCAACATAGCTGGATCATGCGTTCGACTGGGCTACGCGTTCGACTGGGCTACGCTTTCCAGTGTGCAATGTACCTACCACTGAATAACCTATTTACTGCAATACACAATAAATTATTGTACCTACAGCGTAGAAAGCTGGATTACGCTATCGTTCGACTCTACGCTACGCGTTCCAATGTACATATACCCTAGCGTAGAACGCGTAGCTCATACATGGCATAAGAAGTTACATTTTTGTGCAGGGATCAAATAAAATAAGCTATCGGTACTTATAATAAATTATAATATTTTGATCACGCCACTACTGTTATTATATTAGGAATGTGCGTGAATAAATAAAAGTTTATTCACCCCATACAAATATGACATGCACCCTTCAGTAAGACAAATTGTTTCATTTCCCCGTCCAAAGGGACTACATACGTGACTCCCGGCGATCATCAATTGTATGACTTCGGGAGATTACCGAGATGCGACGATTTATCGCTAGAGTTAGTTACGATGAGTTATTTCGGGACGGTATTAATTTGGAGCAAAGGTCTATCTGTCTTTCTTTTTCTTATTCTTCCAGACAGTTTTTACCTTCTTATAATGTTCTTTAGCTTAGAATTTGCTTTATTATAAACCCGTAGTTGAACTAATTGTATATACCTACCTAAGTGTCTAATGTCTTACGTATACGACTTGTTCTTTGACGAAACTCGGATTTGTAATTTTTGAGTGATTCTCAAACTTATAATATTATACCTCTTTTAAACCTTGGAATGACTTACATAAGACGAGAAATCTGCAAGGGCCGTAACGTATTATTCAGTACTGAAAATGCGTGTAATTTCAGCTGCAAGATTCAGCTACATGAAGTGCTGCATTGTTTAACGGCGGGATCTTCGACATCGACCTATTTTTGATTGAATCGTAAGCAATGAAATATTCTTTGTTTTGATCGGTTAAAAATATATGTTGTAGTTTAATGTATGTTCTTAATTCTTTTGTGATTCAAAACTCTATATTTACAACTTCACCCGATCAAAAATAATTTCGAAAACAGTGTAATTTTTATCGTTTTTCAGGTCGTGTTCATAGAATATTAAAGTTAGACTAAAAAAACAAATTTCATAAAATAGGCAAACACTTTTAGAAGATTCTCTTGTGATTACTTTTTCTCTAAAAAATTTGTATTTTTTTAATCACGACGTTTTTACTTTTTATATAACAAAGTGGCTCGTGCGCTTCACTTCAGTAGCCCGCAAAGTATCATCGAGGTAGGACGTATCGCTTTCGCTGGCTCGCTGCGATCCCCCCCCCGCTGATCAAGCGATCTATTGCATAGATACCTATTATGTTCATTCCGTATTCATTTATCATAGATTAAATCAAATCTGAGGGTTAATATTGTTGTAATTTTTAGTATTTATTAATAAATCTGTAAATATTAGTATTATAGGTTTTAGGTTTAGAGTCTTATTGTATAGATAGTGTTAAACTATAATATAAGAATAATATAATAAAGTAAATCTATATATATAAAAGAAAGTGGTGTTAGTTACACTATTTATAACTCAAGAACGGATGAACCGATTTGGCTGAAAATTGGTGGAGAGGTAGCTTAGAACCAGGAGACGGACATAGGATACTTTTTATCCCGTTTGACCGCGTTTCCGTCATGTCACTATAAAACGTGGTATAAGAAAAACGCATCTGACATGGAATAAAAAAACGCAAATGACAGTGGAATAACAAAACGTAAATGACAGCTAAACGTAATTTTGTCTTTGGTTTGGTAAAAAATTTGACAATTATAAAAAGTGTTATAATAAAGCATTACTGATATTATAAATGTGAAAGTGTGTTTGTTGGTTTGTCCTTCAATCACGTCGCAACAGAACAGCGGATTGATGCGATTTTTTGCATGGGTATAGTAATGGATGTAGTAGTGGTTCCTCAGACCGGGAGAGCTACTTTTTATCTCGGATAATGAAAGAGTTCCCGCGGGATTTTTAAAAACTAAATCCATGCGGACGAAGTCGCGGGCATCAGCTAGTATGGGGAATAAAAATGGAAGAAAGAACAAAATATCTTGATTTAAATTACGAAAACTGTCGAAATTGATATCTGGGGTTCCAGTGCTAATAAAAGAGGTAACCATCGTCTAAATAAGAAAAAAATGCGGCCATTTTCTTTTTTTTTTGTTATTGGACCGATTTCTTTCAAAATTGATATCTGGGGTTCCCAGCGCTAATAAAAGAGGTATCCATCGTCAAATTAAGAAAAAGTGGCGGCCATTTTTATTTTTGTTATTGGACCGATTTCTTTCAAAATTGATATCTGGGGTTCCCAGTGCTAATAAAAGAGGTATCCATCGTCAAAATAAGAAAAAGTGGCGGCCATTTTTATTTTTGTTATTGGACCAATTTCATTCAGAATTGATATCTGGGGTTCCCAGTGCTAATAAAAGAGGTATCCATCGTCAAAATAAGAAAAAGTGGCGGCCATTTTTATTTTTGTTATTGGACTGATTTCATTCAGAATTGATATCTGGGGTTCCCAGTGCTAATAAAAGAGGTATCCATCGTCAAAATAAGAAAAAGTGGCGGCCATTTTTATTTTTGTTATTGGACTGATTTCTTTCAAAATTGATATCTGGGGTTCCCAGTGCTAATAAAAGAGGAAACCATCATCAAAATAAGAAAAAAAGGCGGCCATTTTCTTTTTCTTTGTTATTGGATCGATTTATTTCAAAATTGATATCTGGGATTCCCAGCGCTAATAAAAGAGGTATCCATCGTCAAATTAAGAAAAAGTGGCGGCCATTTTTATTTTTGTTATTGGACCGATTTCTTTCAAAATTGATATCTGGGGTTCCCAGTGCTAATAAAAGAGGTATCCATCGTCAAAATAAGAAAAAGTGGCGGCCATTTTTATTTTTGTTATTGGACCAATTTCATGCAGCATTGATATCTGGGGTTCCCAGTACTAATAAAAGAGGTAACCATCATCAAAATAAGAAAAAAAGCGGCCATTTTCTTTTTCTTTGTTATTAGACCGATTTCTTTCAAAATTGATATCTGGGGTTCCCAGTGCTAATAAAAGAGGTATCCATCGTCAAAATAAGAAAAAGTGGCGGTTAATTTTTTTTTTTGTTATTGGAACAATTTCTTTCAAAATTGATATCTGGGGTTCCCAGTGCTAATAAAAGAGATATCCATCGTCAAAATAAGAAAAAGTGGCGGTCATTTTTATGTTTGTTATTGGACCAATTTCTTTTAGAATTGATATCTGGGGTTCCCAGTACTAATAAAAGAGGTAACCATCATCAAAATAAGAAAAAAAAGGCGGACATTTTCTTTTTCTTTGTTATTGGACCAATTTCTTTCAGAATTGATATCTGGGGTTCCCAGTGCTAATAAAAGAGGAAACCATCATCAAAATAAGAAAAAAAGGCGGCAATTTTCTTTTTCTTTGTTATTGGATCGATTTCTTTCAAAATTGATATCTGGGATTCCCAGCGCTAATAAAAGAGGTATCCATCGTCAAATTAAGAAAAAGTGGCGGCCATTTTTATTTTGGTTATTGGACCGATTTCTTTCAAAATTGATATCTGGGGTTCCCAGTGCTAATAAAAGAGGTATCCATCGTCAAAATAAGAAAAAGTGGCGGCCATTTTTATTTTTGTTATTGGACCAATTTCATTCAGAATTGATATCTGGGGTTCCCAGTGCTAATAAAAGAGGTATCCATCGTCAAAATAAGAAAAAGTGGCGGCCATTTTTATTTTTGTTATTGGACCGATTTCATTCAGAATTGATATCTGGGGTTCCCAGTGCTAATAAATGAGGTATCCATCGTCAAAATAAGAAAAAGTGGCGGCCATTTTTATTTTTGTTATTGGAACGATTTCTTTCAAAATTGATATCTGGGGTTCCCAGTGCTAATAAAAGAGGAAACCATCATCAAAATAAGAAAAAAAGGCGGCCATTTTCTTTTTCTTTGTTATTGGATCGATTTCTTTCAAAATTGATATCTGGGATTCCCAGCGCTAATAAAAGAGGTATCCATCGTCAAATTAAGAAAAAGTGGCGGCCATTTTTATTTTTGTTATTGGACCGATTTCTTTCAAAATTGATATCTGGGGTTCCCAGTGCTAATAAAAGAGGTATCCATCGTCAAAATAAGAAAAAGTGGCGGCCATTTTTATTTTTGTTATTGGACCAATTTCATGCAGCATTGATATCTGGGGTTCCCAGTACTAATAAAAGAGGTAACCATCATCAAAATAAGAAAAAAAAGCGGCCATTTTCTTTTTCTTTGTTATTAGACCGATTTCTTTCAAAATTGATATCTGGGGTTCCCAGTGCTAATAAAAGAGGTATCCATCGTCAAAATAAGAAAAAGTGGCGGTTAATTGTTTTTTGTTATTGGAACAATTTCTTTCAAAATTGATATCTGGGGTTCCCAGTGCTAATAAAAGAGATATCCATCGTCAAAATAAGAAAAAGTGGCGGTCATTTTTATGTTTGTTATTGGACCAATTTCTTTCAGAATTGATATCTGGGGTTCCCAGTACTAATAAAAGAGGTAACCATCATCAAAATAAGAAAAAAAAGGCGGACATTTTCTTTTTCTTTGTTATTGGACCAATTTCTTTCAAAATTGATATCTGGGGTTCCCAGTGTTATTAAAAGAGGTAACCATCGTCAAAATAAGAAAAAAGGCGGCCATTTTCTTCTTCTTTGTTATAGTACCGATTTCTTTCAAAATTGATATTCGGGGTTCGTTCCCAGTACTAATAAAATAGGTATCCATCGTCAAAATAAGAAAAAGTGGCGGCCATTTTATTTATTTTTGTTATTGGACCGATTTCTTTCAAAATCAATATCAGAGATTCATCATACTCATGAAAGAGGTCGCCGTCGTCAAAATTAGAAAAAGTGTCGGCAATTTTTTTTTATACTATAAACATTTGTCAAATATTAAATAGGTGTTTTTATTATTCTTTGCTATTCCGATAAGGAATTTCATCCCAAATAGGTTGGGGGAAAAACTTTTCCATTTTTTTGTTCGGGCAACGGTTACCACTGTGTCATAACAGGTAAATGTTGCCTAAACTTGCCCAGGGATCTTCAGATATTGATTTTGAAAGAAATCAGTCCCATAACAAGAAAAAATAAAATGGCCGCCACTTTTTCTAGTTTTGACAATGGTTACCACTGTTTTGAGCACAGAGATCCTCAGATATCGATTTAGAAAGAAATCGGCCCCATATTAAGAACAAAAATGGCCGCCACTTTTTCTTGGACAATTGTTACCGCTTTTATGAGAACAAGGATCCCCAGATACGGATTTTGAAAGAAATCGGTTCAATAACAAAAAAAAAGAAAATGGCTGACATTTTGGCAACGGTTACTATTTTATAAGCACAGGGAACACCAGATATCGAGTTTGAAAAAAATCGGTCCAATAACAAAAAAAATGGCCAAGGAACTTCGTCCCAAACAGATTAAGGAAAAACTATTCTATTTTTCTAATTTTGACATCGGTTACCACTGCTATGAGCACGGGGATCCACAGATATCAATTTTGAAAGAAATCGGTCCCATAACAAGAAAAAAAATGGCCACCACTTTTTATTATTTTGACGAAGGTTAACTGTTTAATAAGCACAGGGAACCCCAGATATAGAGGTAGAAATAAATCGGTCCAATAACAAAAAATGGCTAAGGAACTTCGTTCCAAATAGGTTGGGGAAAAACTTTTCCATTTTTCCAATTTTGACATCGGTTACCACTGCTATGAGCACAGGGATCCTCAGATATCGATTTTGAATGAAATCGGTCCCATAACAAGAAAAAGAATATGGCCACCACTTTTTCAAATTTTGACGATGGTTACCGCTTTTATGAGTACAAGGATCCCCAGATATGGATTTTGAAAGAAATCGGTCCAATAACAAAAATAAAAATGGCCGCCACTTTTTCTTAATTTGACGATGGATACCTCTTTTATTAGCGCTGGGAACCCCAGATATCAATTTTGAAAGAAATCGGTCCAATAACAAAAAAAAAGAAAATGGCCGCATTTTTTTCTTATTTTGACGATGGTTACCTTTTTTATTAGCACTGGGAATCCCAGATATCAATTTTGAAAGAAATCGGTCCAATGACAAAAAAAGAAAATGGCCGACATTTTGGCAACGGTTATCTATTTTATAAGTACAGGGAACCCCAGATATCGAGTTTGAAAGAAATCGGTCCAATAACAAAAAAATGTCTAAGGAACTTCGTCCCAAATAGGTTAGGGAAAAACTTTTCCATTTTTCTAATTTTGACATTGGTTACCACTGCTATGAGCACGGGGATCCTCAGATATCGATTTTGAAAGAAATCCGTCCTATAACAAGAAAAAAGAATATGGCCACCACTTTTTCTAATTTTGACGATGGTTACCGCTTTTATTAGTACAAGGATCCCCAGATATGGATTTTGAAAGAAATCGGCCCAATAACAAAAAAAGAGAAAATGGCCGACATTTTGGCAACGGTTACGTATTTCATAAGTACAGGGAACCCCAGATATCGAGTTCGAAAGAAATAACAAAAAAAAACAAAAAAAAATAAGTAGGTAAATGTACCTATGTACGTAATATGCAAAATAACAATCACACTTATATAATATAAATGTATGAATAAAAAATAAAATAAATGTTTCTAAAACTTACAAGTGTCCCTGTACTGTTAGGTACAATAAAGTTATTTAATCTATGATGTAAAATTTGGGGTGAGTGAGTTCATTTGAAAAGCGCCTACGCGCACCTCACCGCGCGGGGACTGAGGTTGCTCTAAATGCCTACTGCGCCCGGAGATCCTGCCCTTAACGTCAGTGGTCAAAGGTCAGTGTTGAAGTGACCTCTGACAACGCATCCTACTTCCTACTTAATATTATAAATGTGAAAGTTTGTGAGGATGGATGTATGGATGGATGGATGGATGTTTGTTACTCTTTAACGCGACAACGAATGAATTGATTTGGCTGAAATTTGAAATGGAGATAGCTCATACCCAGGATTAGTACATACTTAGGCTTACTTACATTTTATCCCGGAAAATTAAAGAGTTCCCGCGGGAATCCAAAAAACTTAACCGCAGATGAAGTCGCGGGCATCATCTAGTTATTAAGATACACTGATGGTGATGTTCTTAAAATTTCCGATACCTACTGAAAAATGCGGTTTGTGCGACTCTGGCTTGATTAGCGGAAATATGTTATCTAATACGGTTGAACTGCAAAAGTTTTCTCCTAAACAGTTAAGGGTGTTATCGTTTATGCTTGCATAAGTAGAATTATGTATTTAATATTACCTAGTTAAGTAGATTGGGATAAAAGAGAACCGTTCAATTAAGATATTCACATGTCTATAAAATAATAGTTCCTCGTATCGATGCAACGTCAAAGTTGAGATATATCTAGAACCAGTCATTACTTCCACACAGCTGAACCCTGGCGGCACCACGTGACAAATGAGAAATACCAGCCGTTTTACATGAGACTAAAACAAATTAATGTCCACTAGACTGTAGCAATTTTCCACAGAGGCACTCGACGAACGATTTGCCACAAAACCTGTGCCATGATTCGGAATATGTGCAGAGGCCACGCTGCAAATTCAAACTTTTAAACCAATTGTTTAATTATCACCTCTACTCCTCAGTAATAAGATTTGAGTCCATTCCGCACTAATTTGCGGAATTCGACAATTGCAATATCGCGTTGGCACCCTCTAGCAATTTTAATTCCGTCCAGCCTTTAAGTAAATTGTTCTTTCACGCAAAATGGAATGTAAGCTCGATGTCACAGAGACGAAGGCATATGTGCCGTTTTCCCAGTCTCACAAAGTTGAGGCTAACGTGAAAGTATACCTAATCTATTTATTTTTAACCGCACTATTGGAACGTAGTTCCTTATCGCGCGGTGCGGAACTCGGAAGGGGGCTAGACGGATCGACACTTTTTTGAAACCGACACTTTTTTGAAGGCATTGTGTTCGGTATTTTCGCGGTACAATATTGGGTCTCCGTAGCCTTGTGGCTTCTGCAGTCGCCTAACAGTTAAAAGTCGATGGTTCGAATCCCTGCTCGACAGACTGAATTTTCTATTTTCAATTTTATTTTAAATAATTTCTACATGTGGAACTTTTCCCTAATTTTTTATAACTTATAAGTTACCACAAGGCTACGGAGACCTATTATTGTACCGCGAAAATACTAAACACAATGCCAAATTAATTAATCGAAAGGAACTACGTACCATCCGGGTGTCCCTTGACACCTCTCAAGTTTTTTATATTTCTCCGAAACGTTTTCACTAGTGGATAGACTGTGGTCTCCTATTCGGGGGGGTCGTAGATTGGATCCCGGGCACGCACCTCTGACTTTTCGGAATTATGTGCATTAAAGCAATTAAATATTATCAGTTATCACATGCTTCAATGGTGAAGGAAAATATCGTGAGGAAACTTGTACACCTGAGAGTTCTCCATACTGTTCTCGAAGGTGTGTGAAGTCCGCCAATTCCCATTGGGCCAGCGCAGCGTGGTGGATTATGGCCTGAAGCTTTCTCTGAGAAGAGACCTGCGCTCAGTAGTGAGCCGCTGATGGGTTGCTGATGATGATGATGAAGACACAAGTTATTATACACATATTATATTATGTCAGTGTTGGCAGACCCCCTACTAGGTGAACCGACGACATTAGACGGGTCGCAAGGAACCGCTGGATATACAGGCGGTGCAAGACGGTCCGTGACGATGAAGTCCATACAAAACATTGAGGTACATAGGTGCTGTAGTAGATAATAATTCAATGATGCAAAGAGACTTATGTTCAAAAGTGGACCTCTATCGGTTGATAAAGAAGAAGATATACAGTATCCTTCTAATATTAAAAATCCGAAAGTGTGTTTGTTGGTTTGTTGGTTTGCCCTTCAATCACGTCGCAACATGGCTACGGATCGACGTGATTTTTTGCATGGTTATAGTTGAGGACCTGGAGAGTGACATAGGCTACTTTTTATACCTGAAAAATCAAAGGGTTCCCGAGGGATTTTAAAAACTATATCCACGCGGACGAAGTCGAGGGCATCAGCTAGTAGACTAATAAACCCGGAACCCTTCCTTTTGGCTTTGTCAGTAGAGTAAAAATGTGCAGTTTTCAGTTACACAAAGGTAAGACTGGCGTAAAAGTAGACGTTTATTTAGTGTCTTCTTTGCGGACGGCACAAGGAGATGTTTTATGAAATTGTTTTTCCGGGACATTAGCCGGTCCTAATTATGGACCCTGTCTCTGGAGCACAATTACCCTGGACGTCCGTGTTGACTGTGACAAAGTGTAAGAGCAATTTCATGGAGACGCTAGCTTATTAGGGGAGTGAAAATAGGCTATATGAAATTTAGCCTCTATTGAGAACGCCGTCCGCATTATATTGTGTGCATATAATGTTGTAGAATTAATTAAGTCTCATATGGAGACAGTGGGAATTTAATTACATTTGAATTCAACAAGATTGTTATTTAAATGTTTCTGAACTTAGGTACGTGGTAACTCAATTAGTGTGAGTAGGTAGAGGCGACAATGTTTGTATCGAGGCAAATGTAAATGTTTGTGTTTCGTGAATATTAATTTAATAAAATAATGTACGTATAATTTCCATCACGCTATTCTTAAGGACTCGCTTGGCACGAAAGCTAATTTTGTGTAGGTAGGCAGATATAACATAGCTACGCCTCCGCTGTCCGTCTTTCCGACTGTCCGTCTGTCAGCGGGCTGTATCTCGTAAACCGTAACAGGCAGACAGTTAAAATTTTCACAGTGTGTATTTCTATTCCCGCTACAACAAATAATAAAAATTAATTTTCATTAAAAAATAAAGGAGGATACATGAAAAAGGAGTCGAAATAAAATTTTATTTTTTTACCCTGGCATGTGGGGTGTCATTGTCTAGAGCTCATTAAGTGGAGTTCAAATATTTTTTTTTATTTATCAATAATTTATCAATTTTTAGCTTCAAAAATTATGAAACGGGGGGCCTTCAAAGTTGTGACCAAAACAAACGAGCATTTTTTCCCCATATTATGTTAATTTAGTACTATCTAAGAACTAAGATATCTAAAATATGGGTTTAGTTTTAAAAAAGTGAATTTGGTCATATGTACGGAACCCTAAAAGAGCGAGGCCCGATTTTTAGTTATGGCAATCAAAAGTGGCTGAGGTTTTAACAACAAAGCTATCACCGCTCCACCACGATCATCAACATTAGATACTTTATAGCCATAGACTATATTTACTAGTTTATAGTCATTATTATTCACCTATCGATACTACATAATCTATACTTAGTGCCGATTTCACCAACGTCGAGTGACGTTTATCCGAGGGATAAATTAGACGTTTTGACAGTTATTGTATTGAAAACTCTGTCAAAATATAAAATTTAGCTCGGATAAGTCCTTATGTTACGTTGGTGAAATCGGCCCTAAATATTATAAATAGGAAAGATTTTTTGTTTGTTTGTTTTTTTGTTTGTACCGAATAGGCTTTGTAACTACTGGACCGATTTGAACTGAACCATTTTTTCACCAATAGCAAGCTAAGTTATCAGGAAGTAACATAGGCTATAATTTATTTTCAAAAAATTAGAGATCCTTAAGAAAATTGCAATAATTATAACTCAAAGTAGCAAAATTTTGCCTATAAAATGCATTATTTGGCGTATGCTGAGAAAACTATTGATGATACATAAAAATTATGTACTACATGATTAAAGTCATCATTATTCCCTATAAAAAAAGTCCCCAAGGGAATATATCTACCTATCATATTTAAGTCACAGTAGTAGCTTTTGTATTCTAAAATTTAATTAGATCGCCTTTATTATCGCAGAATTAATTCTTCCTTACTAATACACATTATAAATGCGAAAGTGTGTTTTATGTTGATTTGTCCGTGAACCACGCTGCAACAAAGTTACGGATTGACGTGATTTTGTGGATAGGTATAGTTGTGAACCTGGAGGGTGACATTGGCATCCCGAAAAATCAAAGAGTTCCCGCGGGATTGATCCACGCAGACGAAGTCGCGGGCATCAGCTAGTGCAGTATATAGTCGATATTAATCAAGCACACGTATAACTCTCGAATGTTTTCTTATCTACGGAACTTATTAAGATAAGCCTTCGCTGATAAAGGTCGTTTGTCTTATTGGTCGGAATGGATATAAATGGATGAATTAGGTCCTCGCCCCTGTTATCGATATCCTGATGGACAGTTGAAGATTATAATAATCCTAATGGAATTAAATATCCATTCCGCTTGATATACACGGGTATACATTAGTAATTCCTTTGTCATCTGCGTTTACTTAATGCATTATAATAACTTGTAGCAGTGTTAGCCTAGTAGGTACTGCGGTCTCCTATTCAGTATTCAGGGGGTCGTAGGTTCGATCCCGGGCTGTGGTTTTGGAACGAAGTTCCTTATCGCGCGTTGCGAAAGGGGGCTAGACGGAAAAAGTGTCGTTACAACTTTTGGCCTTAAAGATTAAGATCAAAAGTTGTAACGGCACTTTTATTTGATGGAGTAAAAAATATCTTATAAATATAATAATTTCAACAAGTTGTGCATCGCTCCCGTGGCGTAATCGGCTCGCGTGCGGCTGTTAAGAGGATTGTCTAGTTGAAAGTTTTCATACAAAAAGCTTCAAAAAGCGATAACGTTTTGCTACCCGTAAATGTTGTCCAATGTTCATAATTTTTTGAAATGTTGCAGATACAATGAAAAACTATGCCCGTACGTTTTAATTTTAAAGAAATATTGCTTATGTTAAAAGTTATTAGTGACTAAATATCCATATTTTTGACTAAAAAACTACCTCGACTAATTTTATTTTTTTTAATTTAACTAAACTGAAATACTAAAAAAATGAAACGTACGAGCCTAGATTAAGGTGTACTGAATCTAATGAGACCAAAATTGTCTAATTTTGTAAACGTTTAGGGGGGTAAAAACGTTATGACCCGAAACAATATTTCAAGAATAAAATTTAGGCAAATAACTCCTGGACTTGCAACTCTCTCTATCGCACGATGCGGGTCGGGCAGCGAAGCGTTGTGAAACAGATAGCATTTTGGAAAATACCTACTCGCGTCGCGTTTCGTCACTAGACACTCCTCTTAACCGAAAGATTGGTGGTTCGACCCCACCCGGGGGCGCGCAATTTTATTTTCATTTTTTATTTTATAAAATTATTTTAATTTTAATATTTTATAATTTCATTCATTCTAAGATTGTTATCGATAAAAAAATCATGATAAAAAATGTATACCCGAATAATTATTTTCTTTATACCTCGAATAGAACTTGAAATTAATATTTTTATAATAATAACTTCGTTCCTATCTGGTGTTCCACGACACCACACGACTTTTTTAATTTATGTGCGTTTAATAAATTAAAAATAGCACAAGCTTCAACGATGACGGAAAACATCGTGAGGAAACCTGATGCACACTTTTTTCACAATGTTCTCAAAGGTGTGTGAAGTCTGCCAATTTGCATTGGGTCATCGTGGTGGACTATGGCCTATAGCCCTTCTCTGAGAGGAGACCTGCGCTCAGTAGTGAGCCGTTGATGGCTTGCTGATGATGATGATGATGAATAACACGTATATTAAAAGGTTCAAATAAAAGGCCACCACAACGCACGTGCGTTTTTGCTATAGTTCGTCCGTATAAAGTTAGGTTTTCAAAAATCTGTTTTTACGGGACAAAGATTTTCGGGAGTCAGTTAAATACCTATAGAAGTGGATAATTTAAAAATATCAAGCGCGTCCTAAAATTTTAATCCACGCTTTTAGGGAGGAGTTAAAAATTCAATTCAATTATTCATAGGCAATTCGACTAAATGAATGCATCCGTGCCTAACATTGTAATATGCAAGTGTCAGATTGGGCACAGTGCATGTGATGGCAGGCGAAATTGCAGGCGACGTTTAGTCACGGCCGGTGCCCTCTGGTTGTATGGGCATCGCTGTTTGCGTGCGGCGCGTTCAGACTTGTATACCTTTGATGTGATGACATTTGAGATAAATAGGCGAGGTAATATACAATTTAAAAGAAATTGGTGAGGAAAAAGGCTAATACAGTAAGTATGCTCCAATAGCGTGCACATATACGCAATCCAGCTTAATCGCGTACTGTAACCCTTATCAAATGCTAACAGGTACGCCTTGACATCTGCCGCCTTCTGCCGCTAACTTCACTTAAAAATCTATACATCATACTATCATGCTTATCATCATACTAATATTATAAATGCGAAAGTGTGTTTGTCGGTTTGCCTTTTAATCACGCCGCAACAGTACAACGGATTGACGGACAACGGATTTTTGTATGGGTATTGTTGAAGTCCCGGAGAGTGACATAGGCTACTTTTTATCCCGGAAAATCAAAGAGTTCCCGAGGGATTTTAAAAACTAAAGCCACGCGGACGAAGTCGCAGGCATCAGCTAGTAAAATATAAAAATCAATTGCCGTATGTATCTATCTGATCATCATTTGAGATCGACTCGGTCGATTTTATTTTGTTGTATTCGTAATTGTCAAGAAAAGGTTTGTATGAAAGAAAAGTCGGAAATATCGTTGGTAATTTTGTACGAAACCCCTTCTAATTTTTTATTAGTAAATTTTACCTTGCGAAGCAGTGTCACTAGCGGAATGAAAAAAAAACAAAATGCTTTATGATCAAATTAAATAGGTAAGTACACTAAAGTTAAACATTATTTGCATACCCGCTCCTAACACAAGCTTTATAGGCTTATGTAGAGGAGAGAAGGAGTATTACTACCTAATGCTCAGCTTTTTCTATTCAATGTTGTAACTTAGGCTCGTAGTATGAACATAAAATACAATCCAGTCCCCGCTTCAGGGAAATAAATTACGCAAACAATTAAATATCGGCAATAATATGAACATGGGGTGCGACAATTTGTCTAGACCGGTCCGCTGGGGTAGCCTCGTCCGTGTATACAGAGTGTTTCATATGGTATCCAACGTTAAAACTTTTATCAATGTCCTCCCGACCGAAACCAGCCACGTCTGCGCGGGAGACATTATAGAGCATAAATATGTGCGCAAACACAGATACCACTATCTCCTCACTCTCATAGCCCAATGGGATGGAAATTCGACTCAACCGGAGACAAATCAGGCGCAGGAACGACGGTTTTACGCGCTCGTAAACTCGTAATAGGGATGCAATTATGAGAAAAAAATACATTTGAAACTACTATGATTTTTTTAAGCTGCCTACAAGACTTAGAGTGAGATCAAATAGTTATAATAATGCAATGTAGAGTTACACAGATAGCAAAAGGAAGCATTAATGGAGAAAAAGTTGTTGTCTAATAAAGAATATTTAATTTAGTCTTAATATTTGGGTATTTAACACTATACAGCACTATACTGAAAAAAGTTGCTAGATTAGAAAAACCACGAAAATTTTCATATTACTTACCTATTCGTAAATCAGCCTGTATATCAGTAGGTATAGTACAAGAGCAGATCGTGTAGTTAATGTAATTATGAGACCGTTACGTAAACGGTCCTGACTTGTTGCGATTAAGGATTGTCTCTTTTCAGAGGTAAGCAACATTTTACAATATACCGTGCCTAAGAATAAATAAATACATGATTTTAAATTAAATAATATTTGAAAAACTAAAAAATTGTAGCAGTAGAATTTTATAATTGAATTTTCATAATTATTTTAAATTAGAAAATTATATTTTACTAAAAACAATAACAAATTTAAAGTTATTGCTTTTGATGCAAATACAAGTGAAAAACGTAAAATTTTAAAATACCAGATTTGACTTCTCTAATACTTCCTCTGAAATTATGCTTTAAAAGTTTAAAGTTTAAAAAAAATATTGTTACAGACAAACAGACATACAAATTTATACCTCGAACACATAATTCATCTTCCCTTTCTTTGTTGGAAAAATGTTGGCAACAACTATACTAAATTGGAAGCAAACGCCTGTATTCATTGGAAAGTTAATTAAACTCGCCCCAAGTCAATAAATGCCAGAGTTTTGTGCAAGCACAAATTACTGCAAATGCTCTAGCCTCCTCGTGTTTATTACTAAAGTAATTTAGGATTTATAATAAGTAGTGCTCTAAGTACCTTTGTTTAAGACTTATATGGCTTACAAGTAGGTATAAGTACTTATTTGTGAAACTTCCACAGTCTCTTACAAAGTTTACAAAAATCATTGAGGACTTTGTACTAGACTTAGGTTATTAAATATTTCAGAAACGTTTTTTCCTGAAAAAAAAAAGTAGCCTATGGCATTCTCCAGGTCCTCAACTATAATTACTATCCTTGCAAATCACGTCGACGCGTTACTCCGTTGAGGCATGATTAAAGAAAAACCAACAAACACACACTCTTTTACACAATTTTTTAATATTAGGGGACCTACCTATTATGTTTCCGACTTCCATTCGTAAAATAATTATTTTGTAAGTCTAAAATTATTAAAAAATAAAAAAAATGGTAGGTACGTACAAAGTAACTCTTTGGTGAAAACTAATAAGGTTGATGAACTATTCAATCTTTAAGCCCTAATCCTTAATTAAGTTTACATACACTGGTACATTTGAACTTAACCAATTACCCAAATTAAAGCAATTTTAGGCACAGTTAAGCATTACGTAACCGCGAGGTAATAGTCTATGCAGTAGGCAATTACTTACAGGAATAGACCAATTAATAAGCCAGAGCCTACATGAATGTGATACTACGAGATCGAGCAACTAATTGCTTGAAATATGTACCTAGGTGGCACTTAAATAATAATATCATTATACTATTTCCATATGAATGAAAATGATAATAGTCTCTTTATCTAATATAATATTTTATATTAATATTATACCTTAAATATTTTTAGGGTTCCGTACCAAAATGGTAAAAATGGAACCCTTATGCTGAGACTTTCTCTGTCCGTCCGTCCGTCCGTCCGTCTGTCACAGTCGATTATTTCAGTAACTATTAAAGCCATCGACATGAAATTTGGCATAGTTATGTATAATAGTGGCCCAACATCATTGGAATAAAGAAAAATCGAAAATTATTTCTAGTTTTATTAAAAAAGGGGGAAAATCGGGGGTTTGAAATTTCAAAGTAAGATAACTATACCGAGTGGGGTATCATATGAAAGGCCTTCACTTGTGCATTCTTAAACAGTTTTTTATTTATTTCTATATATAATAGTTTTTGAGTAATCGGCCAAAATGTCGAAAAAAATACCGTTCCCCCCCCCCCCCCCCCTTATCTCCGAAGTTTACCAATCGAAAAATCTGAAATAATTATGGTCAATAGAGGTTTATGTATATTTTACAGGAAAAATAAAACCAACGCTCTAACTAGCATAGTTTTTTTATATTAACAATAAACCTCTTCAAACAAAGTTAACGATAATTAAGCAAATTAATATAATATTATCGTTTTACTTTTACTTTTGGAGTACAGAACCCTCGGTGCGCGAGTCCGACTCGCACTTGGCCGGTTTTTTATTATTATCCATACTTCTATATTATAATATTAGTTATGGATTTAGCCTTAGTCAGTTTTTAGGGTTCCGTACCCAAAGGGTGCCAACGAGACCTTATCACGAAGTCTCCATTGTCCGTCCGTCCGTTTCTCTCTAAGCGGGCTGTATCTCATGAACAGTAATAGGTAATTACTTAATGGCACAAGATGTGAATTTCTATTGCTGCTTTAACAACAAAAACAATAAAAAAGTTAAAAATTAAAGAGGGTCTCCATACAATCAACTTTTGTTTATTGCTCGATCTTAATAATAGCTATGGTGTTAAACCCATAGACGAATGATATTTACTTCATTTGTCAAAGGTTAAACCATATACGATGTTACGGAACCATTCGTGTGCGGGTCTGTCTTGCGCTTGGCTGGTTTTTTCATGTCATTTTGTATGAAGAGATAATTTCATACTATTCTAGCAGATTAACGTAATTCCAGTGCACTGTAAGTTTTTACTCCTCTATGACCATATCGCCAGGTGTAATTCCAGTGCACTGTAAGTTTTTACTCCTCTATGACCATATCGCCAGGTGTAAGTGTTGTGTAATCGCAAAAGCATATTATAAAATGTCAAAAATCTATCTCAAACGAAAATTTATGAATTCGGTGTACTGTTACAGTGTACAAAAATATAATTATTGAAATTACTCGAATAACCTCAGGCTGAGTACATGTCACTGTTAGTGGGACAGCGTTCCACTCTTTCATCGCCCTAGATTAATACTGAGTAGGAAACAATGGATTTAATATTTTTTTTCCAATAAGATCTGCAATCAGTCCCAGGACTATAAGCAAATGAGTTGAGCAGTAGTAGTATCTTGTGTAGAGGCCGATCCTCTGTAGGAGTCGGCACTCCTATGTTATAGCCTGGCAGGAGTATCTTATAGCCTGGATCAATTAGGCTTGTCCAGGTCTAGTATTCGTTTCTTTTTCAGGCGCCTTGGATAGTCATCGATCAAGAGTTTGCTTGCGAGTGTATTTGGATGGATTTGAAGCCATTTCTTATAAGATTGTGCTGGCCCCCGAACTTCCTCCTTTACTGTGAGTATATTCAGGTTCTGGTGGAATTCTTCATTGGTTATGTACTATGGCGTGTTAGCGATGGATTTAATTGATAAAATTTTTTTAATTCTTCTTCTTCATAAAACTATTGGCAGAGGGGTCGTGGTTATCACGAGTGACTTCTTTAGCGGCAGATGTGATTCGCCTCACAAATGTTGTCGCCGCGGTGCAAGATTTTATGTGTGCATAATAATGTATATATTTTAACAATTATAAAGTTAATTGTTTAACATAAAAATAATAATTATGAAACTGATTGTAAAATTTAAGATTAAACATAAAATAATTAATTTATTAAGTTGGCAGCTCTGTCTATGCCTCTTTGTATCATGTCGCCTCGCTATTGGTTCCCGCCAAAAGCGGTGCTAAGTGATTGGGTTTCGGCTATTAATTTATTAAGTTGGCAGTTCTGTCTATGCCTCGTTGTATCGTGTCGCCACGCTATTGGTCCCCGATTGGTTCTCGTCAAAAGCAATAGTGGGGCGTCACGAGGCGACATTATAACTTTTGGAAAATATCTAGTTAGTCTGTTTTTGGAGAGTGCACAAGTAGCACCTATTAAAAGTTAAGTGTGTGCGCGATTAAGTACCAATTTAATGTGTTGAGTTAAATAAATAACTAAGTCTTGTGTGAGTCACTCGTATTATTTAGTGCGATTTCACAAACATTCGGGAGAAGTGGCGACACTTCTCCGTTCTGGACGACAGCCTGGTTAACTGATACACCCGTACGATTGACTACACGCAGCAACTTAATTAAAATTTTTAATTTTTCATACAAGAAATAATTAAAAATATAGTTTACTAACTTTTTAAAATCCTGCGGGAACCCTTTTTTCTTCTGGGATAAAAAGTAGTCTGTATTTTAGTGGTTTCTTTCCCGATGCCCAACTACACCCATGCAAACAATTACGTCGATCCACTGCTTCGTTGCTTCGTGGTTGAAGTACAAACCAACAGACAAACACACATTGGCAAGAACATTGGTAACCTAGGATATAATTTTGGTAACGATACAACGCTATTCTTTAGACTGATAATAATAGTTTGTTCCAAATCAATTACACTTTCGATTGCAATAATTTTAAAATGATTCATGTTAGGTACATTTTTCCCAAAAATGTAATTTATAGGTCCCGCTTATTTTTAGATAAAATATACCTAATAATATTAGGATTTTAAGTTGTACACAGTTGAGTAATAATATTAGGTATATTTTATCTCAAAATAAGCGGGACCAATAAATTACATTTTTGGGAAAAATGTACCTAACATGAAATAATTGATCATATTATGATCAATTATTGCAATATATTGTTAGCAATTTAAAATTATGATTGGTGTTTTTCAGTATACCTCATGAAACAATAAGTGTAACAGTGTCAACATACCTTTGTCAATATACGTTTCATGACGTATATTGACGACATTTGACTTTGACAGCGCGGGCGCGCCATCTTGCGCGCCATCTTGAAATATTAGTATAAAACGGCTGTTTTGACGATACGAATTCAGTCTCTGCCCAGAGACTCATTCGACTAGTAGATGCCTTCGCGTCTAGGTCGTTCTTCTCGATTGAGGGATTGCGATAGCAATCGCTCCCTAATCGATAAAATATTGCCAGTACGCTTAGATTAGTTTAAATGATAAATTAATACTTTGATATTTTGATAACTACCCTCACGTTTAGATGTTGGTTTGATTAATTAATATTTTGATATTTTTGATAACTACCCTCACGTTTAGATGTTGTTTTGATAAATTAATACTTTGATATTTTGATAGTTACCCTCACGTTCAGATGGTGGTTTGTCTGTCGTGCTGTGGTTATTAGTTGAGTGGAAAGGGGCCGTTATTGGGGATGGTGGCGACGGCTATAGGTAGGGTTTTAGCGTTTTAAGAGATGTATTCTCTTAAGGCGTGATTAGTGTTTGAGTGATAAGTTCCACTTCTGAATCTATGTCTTACAATATTTTGGTTACTGATTCTGGAAAAACTATTTGTAGCTCTCTCATGAACAAAAAATAATGTAAAATAAATTTAGGCTTTCTCGCCGCGTCGTATATTGTTACTCGTACTAGGTATTTGTTGCTCAAAATAAAAGTAACAACTAACAAGACAATAAGGAAAATGAGATGCGTACTTGCACACCCCCGACCGTTGCCATGTCACAACCGCGAGAGAGATGAGAAATTTATACAACCCCGATCTTAGATAAAGCCACGAAGGGTGTAGGGTCTAGATAGGCGCTTTATTTTAATGCAAACCGACAACAAATAACGAATAAATATTCCCTTTTTTATTGTTGACTTGCGATGCGACGAACGCTATGATTTAGGGTCTACAGATAGAGGGGTTGTGCGCGACGAATTGTGGTCGAAATTATTTGGGACAGGACAGGGGTTTATGTCACTGTCAGAGTCTCGAGTATCAAGTTTCATCAATATTTGTATTGAACGGACTCAACGGATTCGTTCGCCATTGTTTGGGTTGAGGCGCCTTTTCACGACGCGTGGTAATACAAACCACCCGGCATTATGTTTAGAACTTCAATGAGTACCCACTTCCCAGCCAAATTGGTACGATGTTAAATGATTTTAAGAATAAAATAATTTATTCGGGCTTTAATTTACCGATTATTTTAGCAGATCTAACCACCCCCACTGTTGAGGGTTTTTGAGAGCTAGCTTTAGCTCTCTTATAATTTTTTTTCGTGCTCATATTTTTATCTTAAATTACTACGAGAAGCAAGCAGTGAAGTTTATTCTATCCCGTGAAAAACCACCATTACAGTGATTGTCATTTTTGGCTGCTAAAAATATTTTTAACTACTGTTGATCTGACTGAGCAACGGATTATGAATTAATATGCAATGAGGGGGATTACAAAGGAAAATCTCGTGTATCAGTATTTATTCAAACGTACTTGTATGTAAATTGGGTAGTAGATTTGTTGTTATTATTGTTTTCTCAGTAAAAGTAGTTCTAAGAAAGATTTTTCGTGGAGATAGAGACATCAGGCAAATAACCTATTAGAAAATTTTCCTTAAGCTTACAACTTTGCCCTCATGGATATAGGTTTTCCATCCATTTTTTAACTAGGGTAAATGGGTATGCACTGAGAAGGAATATATCCTCTAAGCTTCAAAGTTAGTTTAATTATTTAATTTATCTTTTCTAAAATATCTTACGTGCATTGCATTCCACCATGCATTGTATTAATCAAAAATGTAAGTATATTTTGTGTGCCATGGATATTTCCCGATAAATTTTCCAACACGTGCTTGAAATAGATTCAAAGTTTAAGACCGCACCCCAAACGGGGCTATAAAAACAATCAGGTTCCAATTTCTGTCTGTGGTGAAGATATAAGAAACAGACGCTCTCTGCAAGCTATAGACATAGCAGAGTTCATTTTTTATGGGAGAACACTGATAAAATAGAATTACTTACAGTTATTTCTTTTAAGAATTTAATAAATCAAATTTTTATTTGTTTACAAACATAAGATAAAATCGCAATCGTGTATGATTTACGATAAATTATGATATTACATTTTAATTGTATCTTGAATGTGAACGTATATGGGCCCCTTTGTATGACGATGCATAATTTTTTAAAAACTGGTGGGGGTTTGAACCGTTTACCCTTAGGTGTTGAACTTTATTTATGTTTGCCACTATGGAACTTATTTAATTTTTCAGTCCACAAAAAATAAGCACAATAAGTAGTAACATTTTAATGAAACTGTTTAGTATCTTTGATTTGTTATATCAATGTGGCGGTACCAAAAAATTATGTCCGGGTGATATACAGCGACACTTCGCCCGGAATTTAAACGTTCCGTTACTGAAATGGTTACTTACGACTACGAGGTGGGGCGTGAGAATGACCCTTAATAAATTTTGCATGATGTATTGGATCGCTGAAAATAATTGTGAAAATTTTCTTTTTTTTACACTTAGGAAACGCAAACTGCATAAAAGGCACAGAAAATTAGAAGCTATCGGGGAGAGAAAAGATTTTTAAGAAAAGATCAAACATAATATTTTTATGGTTATTAATATCTTTTTATACATAGTGGTATTTAGAAGCAAACCATATTATGGTGCGTTGCGGCGCCACAATATAATGATTTTGTAGATTTTCAAGCTACGCAGCGGAGTCGCAGAAGTTTTTTAGTGATTTCGTATCGTAATGCCCCGTCGTAGTGCAGCTTAGGTAAAACACAGATGACTCCGCACCGGCGTGCATATAGCTTTATAGGATGAATCTTTTTTTTATTCGATGACAAGTTAGCCCTTAGCTGCGATCTCACCTGATAGTAGATAGATCTAGTCATTGACTTCTAAATACTAAGTGATAATGTAGTCTAAGATGATAGCGGGTTAACTTTGAAGGGTTAAACCCATAACCTAACCTAATCGGTTTCTATACAATATGTAACAAAAACCCTGTTGTTCCTTTTAGCTACGTATACATTAACATGTAGGTTTACCATTCATGAAAATCTTATTTAAAAAAAAATCAAGAACTGAACAGTTACTGTTCATAGTCAAGACAGATAATAAAATAGACACGTAAAAAATGTTAGTAACATCTGCTAAAATGTTCGCACGATACGACTTGCTATCTCTCTCGCACTCGCTCTCGCTCGCGACGCCTCGCGGAATTGCAGGGGTGAGAAATCATTTTCATTTTACAAATAATAACGATTTAATATTTAATTTGAATATTTTAATTTAAGCGTTTTTCCAAATAAGTTGATTTTCTATGTTTGAAAACCGATTCTCATAATGCGGCTCACAGGAACAACAGGGTTTTTGTTACACAGTGTATATTACCTTCGTGCCGGAACGCTTAATCGCTTGACGGCACGCCTTTGACGGTAGGATCTAACCACAGCCAAAGCCACCAGATAACAAAAGATACCAGACAAGACGAAGTTGAAGTATTTTAAGTTCCATTACTAAAATAAAAGTGCAATACTACACCAAAACAAATAAAATAAAATATGGCGATAAGAGCCAATGCGGCGCAATAAACTATAATGGTAAAGTTTATCTCATTACTCATCTCGCTCCGAGTCGGTAGCAGATATTGTGACGATAGGACTGCACGACGGATATTGCTTGACCCTAACCATGTAAGTTACTAGACGATGGGATCTGGTAGCAACAATGTAGCAATACACCTCATATTGTTTTCTGTTCCTACTTATATATAAATATATACAAAATATTAAAAATGAATAAAAAACCCGACTGCTTTCAAGAATATCCATGAAAATATCAATTATCAAATTTATGAGAAAAAAAATTAAAAATATATTTACGTGATCACCTTTTCAAACCCTTTAATTTGATACGCCACTGAATAGGATTTGATGGAAAAAAATTTTTTAGACCCCACATTATGGCGTCCAAAATCCGCCATTTTGAATTTTTCAAATTTTTATGTTCCCGTTGACACTCGCGCTGGCATGGCGAATCTAACAAATTCCCACTCATCAAAATCGGCCCACGTGTTTGGTCTCTAGAGTGCCACAAAGGACATTACCACTCCTTTGCGTCGCGCAGTCGGGTGAAAACAGTAGGTACACTAACTGGGATTGATTGACAGGATCCAGAGATTTGTTAGGAAGAAATAATTCTTAAAACTACTTCCAACCTTTTCCAATGTTTTTTTTATAAAGAAGCCGGGAAAAGACGCATTTCATAAACGAATTCCCACTGATTGTGATTTGTGCGCTGATTACTGACTACTAAAGTATCTTTATAACGTCAACATATTTCGACTACATTGGAGACGCAAGAAAGAAAAAAAATTTTTTTCTCTAGACCGTGTTTGGCTCACATTAGAAATGCTAACTTAGTTTGTTATTTCTTTCATGCACAATGCAATCAATCCCTTTTACCATCGCATACGGGACGCCTCGGGCAATGCCGTGTTTGCAAAACCCAGTCTGTCCATTTGTCCCGCGTCTCAACTAATAGAGAAATTCCATTTAAAACTAAGTTCACGGAGGGGTTGTTACGTACCTATTTATTTTTTTAACGGCGACTTTAAATTGCGTTCGAGGCACGAGATTTATAACATTTGTTGGCTCATTATTTTTATAGCTATTGGTATTTGAATTTATAGCTGAAGTGTTTTAATTTATTGTCTGTTAAGGCTTGAAATATTTTTACTGTATCCACTTTATAACTGCTACAAAATGAATGTTTTATTATGACCTTATTGCATATTATTTTGAATAAAATTTCATAACAGTTCTACATAAAATTCTTTCACCTAGTCATTGACTTCTAAATACTTACTGAGTATAGGCCGGCCCGAGGCCCTTGCAAACTAGCAAAATGGTGTCAAATCGAGTGCGATTTCTTCTTACAAGCATCGATTTATCTAGGACACTAGGATAATTTAATATAAAAAAGTCTTTTTAAATAACTGACTTCAAACGCCCGCATCACTACTTTTTTTGATACGTTATAGTTGATTTTTAAAAAACGCTCGACCGATTTCGATAAAATTTAAATGGGAATTTAAATGTACCTGGGAAGTACTTATATCCTTTCAAACAAAAAAGAAATTTTCCAAAATCGGTTCAGGCGTTTTCGAGTAATCGGTGAAAATACATTTAAAAAAATCCGACAAATTGAGAATCTTCTCCTTTTTTGAAGTCGGTTAAAAAGTAAAATGTTTCTAAGAGTTTGATAAGGGATGGCTTTCATTTACTTGTTAGTAGAACCATGAAAATTGTTGTTCAGACGGTCTCTTTTTAGCTATTAACTTCAATGCTGCACCCATAGGCCCGCTTGCAGAGACGCTGAGTTAGGTTTAACCCAGGAATAAATTTGTGGGCAACTCTCCTAAATGTTGGCTAAGGCATGTCCAAGGCTGGAGAACGTAGGTTAAAACTAACTCAGGCTTATATAACTTTTTTTGTAGTGTCCTCTATATCGTCCATCAAGAAAAAGAAGATAAAAGAGGTGAGATCCAGCTTAAAAAAAATTTAATCCTCCATTTTCTAACCGCCATGACTGTCCCACTGCTTAAGTTGTATGTAACAAACTTATTTATTTAAAAACATAGTCGATTAAAAATTCTCAATAAAATATATTTCAATAATGAATAATTAATCTTTAAAATAACAACAGTAGCGTGAGGTTACGTCTTAGAATTAGTTTTTTATTAGTATTTAAAGTCTGTCCCACGACTTTTTAATCATTACCGTGCTCTTGTGCAAACACTATCGTAACTACCCACATATCCATACAATCCGCATCGTCGTCGCGTCTAACGTACAAAGTCAGTTGCCTTGAGCAACTCATGTCGAATGGATGTGTGTACGTCGTCGGGTTACTGAAATATTTGGCATTCTCCAACGGAAATTTCATTTTGGCAACTTTAATCGCTCATTCATAGGACTCTTACCGTACCGTAAGTAGTTATCACATTTATATGTTTGTATTTTTTATATATTTCAAATATGTTTTACTTTCTAACAAAGCACATTAAAAAAAATTACTATGTTTACTTATCAAGTAAAAATTTAATTACTAACCAATTCTAATTACCATGATCCTAATTACCATTATTACCAGGGCCATTTTACGTACTATGGTAATTGGGCATTAGCTAGGTAATTAGAGTAATGCTTGAATGTATGAAATCTTCTAGATTTTAACACCTCCCTGGCCCTGTGGTGAGTACTTTGGTCTTAAAAACTGGATCTTCATGGGTTTGACTCCCGGCTGGTGCAATTTTGGATGTTGTAAAATTGTCTCCAGTCTGGTCTGGCCGAGGCTAGTAACCATTCAATACTCTACCAGCAAAGATGTGCCGCGCCATGTGATTTAGCGTTCTGGTACGTATCAGCGTAGAAACCGGTAAGTTTAATACCAGGTAAGCTCGAAACCATCTTAGACTGCATTCACCACTTACCCCAGATTATCGCAGTCAAGGACCAACTTGTAGTAACATAAAAAAAGTTATAAGTAATCTGTGTTGAATGATTATGGCTGTATTTTGATACTGTTTGGGTGTTGGTAATGACAACATCGCTATATTTACCAACAATAAAATTAACTAAACCGAGAAAGATGGGCAAAAAAGGCTCGAATGGTATGCGAAGATAAAAAAGATCCTATATTATACCGAAAAAGATGGAGAATAAATCTTAATTCTTTTTATAGCTCAATCGCAATCAAACTCGCAGCATTGCAGCGTTGTATGGCGATTGACGACCTTTGGACCAGGTAAACCCCAGAACGTGGATCGCAACCCCTTCACCTTAACCAACGGCCGATATCGTGCAACAATCGCTTAGCTTCCACACTCTAGCATTCCGTGGTCTCCACTGCCAGATGGACAAAAAGGTAGCTGTCCAGAATAGGGGCATCTTTACTCCTTTTTTTAATGCAACGGACTCTGCAGCGTCTACCTGTGTTTTCCGGCTGAGATGACATGGTGCGAATGTACTCATGCACGTCGCGTCCCTCAGCATGCATTTGCTATTTTGCCATGGGACGAGCGTCAAGCCATCAGGATGCTTGCCATCCATGTGACTCAAACCGAGTGGCTCGAGTACACACTACGCAGGGTACGTTGACCGAGACGAGGGCTGTGCGGACGATATCGTTCAGAGAGTGGTGACGAGAGAATCTGGCCACACAACGACTGCAACTCAATGCGTGGTGGCCGTTGGCTTCCACCATGTAACCGCAGATGCATCGATGGAATTTGCAAACAGGCATGCAACCATGTTGGGAAGTCCTCAGTAGATATGTCATTTTCGGCACAGCAAAATAGTTTTGCAAGAGCGTAAGCGTAACATGGGCCGAAAGATCTTTCCAATGCTCTTGAAAGGCGGAGTGGCCTCCTTGCCTCAATGGCTTCCGGAATAGCAGAAGAAAAGATAGGAGACCCCAAGAGGAAAAATATGTCAGCGTTAAAGTCTTTGAGCCCAGGAACTAGGTCTTCAAAGCGAGGGAACAGAAGACGGGACTCTGGATTACAGGGGAAGAACTCTCACTTAGGCATGTTCACCTTCAACCCCAGCTCCTTCAAGCAATGTATTAAAAGCAGTAGGTCACGTTCCACAACTTCAGGTTTGCCTCCTATAGTACCATCATCGAGTTACCAGATATTAAGGGGGGATTTGAGGTCGTGAAGAACTTTCTGAATGCTGAGGCTGAAAATGAGAGGTCTAAGCGGATCTCCCTGTTGGACATCAATCTGCGAAAGGATAGAGGTTTGGTTAAAGAAGACATTGGAAGGGGAATGTTAAAATTGCTGAAGAAAAGGATACAGAGTAGGAATCAAAAACTTTGCTTCGCTCAGTAGAATGTCCTTTTCCAGTGTATTGAAAGCGTTATGTATGTCAAGCTTCATGATAACACAGTCCTTGTTGCTTGGGTCTATAGCGAACAAATGCGTTGCGTGGATAGCCTAGCTTAGTGTCAAGACCTAACAGTTGCTGTCGCAGGTAAGTCACTATTTCCTCCAAAGGCCCTAGACCCTTATTTGATTAGAAGATTACCGAATATATAGATCTCATCAACGACACTGACAATTCTGTATCAAATGTTATATTATAATAACTAGTGGTTCGCCCCGAACTGAGACCTCGCGGTAACAGTATCCCATGATTATTCATTCAATCGATACATGACGACCAAAACTGACATTATTATTATGCCCATTTTCACCAAACATACCTAAATCATCCCCTATGTAGGAGTCTCTTTACGTAGGTAGCTCCAAAACACAATCCTAAGTCCTAACATCCGTCCCAATGTCCTTTTAGGTGGCCCGTACAGGATCGTGATAAAGAAGTTGACAGTAATCATCACCTAACTTATCATAGGTAGCCCGTAAAGGTTAGGGAACGTCAGTGAAAACATTGAATTATTATGTAGGTACTAACGAGTGAAAACGGGTTAGGGGCATCTGTACAAATCGTCATCTATCGACGCGAATAGAAAATATACAAAATGCAGCAATTAATAGTTTATTGAAGTTTGATATTTAACTAAAGAATAATTTTAATTGAATAATATGTTATTATATTATGTACCTAAATAATAATGCTCGACGCAAAACTGTTTTTGGGATAGATCGTAGTCTTAATGACTGCACCATCTATTAGCATTATTGTGAAGCTATGTAAAATGTACTGATGCTCATTAAAAATTAAATAATCTCGTTTCTTTATAATATTCATATAATTTTAGTATTTGTTGTTCAAGTACAGGATACAAGTGAAGTAAGAAAATAAGTACAACTTGAAAATATATAGCCAATTTTACCAGAGAGCGTCTTCAAGCGAGCGTATTAAATCGCCACTTTGAAAGCCCCCCATTTCGTCAATTTTAGGAAAAAAATAAAAAAAAAAAACGTTTGTACTCTATTCCAAATTGTCTTTAAAATGATACACAGAAAACCTATGAATCGCAAATAAAAAAAAATTTCTTCGCATTCGCTTCTATGAGAGCCCCCCTGAAATAAAGATTTTTATAACTTTTTAAGCCATTTTCGGCTGGAGGCCATTGGTTTACATATTATATCTAAATTTGAAGTAATTACGTTCAGTAATTCAAAAGTTATAAGGCTCTGACAGACGGACGGACGGACGGACGGACAAGTGCAAATCGCTCTAGTAAACTCAGAGACCTCGCTTCGCTCGGTCAATAATTATTAATTATGTTTGGCATGTTATTTGAAGAATATTTTGTGTACATAGAGCTATCTTATGTTAAGCTCATAATATAATTAGACGCTTTTTGTAGGTAAGCCAAGGATAGGAAAATAACTGAATTTATTGATCTCGTCAGCAAGGCAGACTTTTGTTATGAATCTTTGTACGATTATGATTGGCATGCCGTTTTTACGAGATTTACTTAGACGCTTCTTCTAGGTAACTAATTAACTATAATAATTAATCAATAAATAATCGGAATTGAATCAAGAAAATTTATGAGTGACATTTTTATCTATTTTGTAAATCGTGATTGATACATTTGATTTATCAATTTTGAGGACTATTAATAAGTACCTACTTACCTAAGCAGATTTTTTTTATATTTTAAGAAATACTACGATATTTCTTTCAGTATTATTACTGTATTTTTCCACATTTACAGATTAAATAGATTTTATTAACAAAAACACTTATGTTTTATTTTTGTTTCTCATTCACAAAATTTTAACAAATTACCATATAGCATATTCTAATCACCATATTCCGGACCTCATTACCATGTCACAATTTATCCTTACCATGGACACCATAATTACCAAATACGCTATTTCTCCAAGAAAACTAGGTTCTGGTGGAGGCCTTCCTCATCACTGTGATAAATGAAGGCACCTCTCTGTCAAGGCATACTTAAAAAACCAATAACTCAAAAAAAAAAATTTTTTTTTTCGTCGGACGTTTTAGCCAACAATTAGGAGAACTGCCCTTGTAATTTTGACAGAAGTTTTATACGAAATCTGTCAAAGCAGCAGCTAATTCTGGGTAGGGTAAGGGTAACCTGGCGTGTCTGCATGCGGGCCTTACGGTAGTAAGGAATACTATATGTTTATGAATGTACCTAGCACAGGATCCATAATGAATATTTAAAGTCTCCGCCACACAGTTTTTACGCAATGCATTATTGAGATATCTTTTTCTAGTACATTACACTTTGTGCACACTGCTGCACTGTGCAGGGATGATAACGAATTGATAGGAGTAAGAACTGCTGTGAGATTATCTAAAAATGATCAATCTGCTCCATCAATGCATTTTAATCAATAGAGAGAGAGTACCAGCCAATCAGAGGTGATTCATCATCATCATCATTATCAACCTTTAGATGTCCACTGCTGGACATAGGTCTCCTGCATGTACCTCCACAGGCTTCGGTCTTGCGCCGCCTGAATCCAGCGGCTCCCAGCGACTCGTTTGATGTCGTCGGTCCACCTAGTGGGGGGTCTGCCAACACTGCGCTTACCGGTGCGGGGTCGCCACTCCAACACCTTGGGACCCCAACGACCATCAGCTCTTCGAACTATGTGCCCCGCCCATTTCCACTTCAGTTTCGCGACTCGCTGAGCTATGTCGGTGACTTTGGTTCTCCTGCGGATCTCTTCATTTCTGATTTGATCTCGCAGGGATTGCAGAGGTGATTGCTATCGTCAAACTGTAGCAATCACTTTTGGACAATCTCACAGCTGATATCGCAAAAACGCATTGCGAAAATATCAACCGTTTTAACTTACCTATCTGGTGAGACTTTATGTTTACATTTTATTTCAAAATACGCTAATTGAGAGAGTCTCATCTGTCTCCTTCAGACGTTTTTCGTGGCGTTAAAAGCAAAAAGAATTTAATATGATGAACACTGATGTAAGAAAATTTTGCAAGAGTGTAACTTTAATTTATTTATCAGACCAAACTATGTTACATTTCGGTCCGACCTTTGGATGATATTCCAGTGAGTTTTCTTGTGCTTAGTCAAATATTTTAATATACTTTATATCATTAGTAGGTATATTTTTTACCACGTTGCATTTATCCCAAAAATTTCATAAAATCACTTGAAATGGCATACCTCCACTACTTTTTTATTTACTTGGCCGGCGCATTATATGCGCAAATGTAGGTCCGCGCTCGGTGAGCATTTTGCAATGATCTATCATTTATTAAGCTATTGCATAGCTTTTATCGCGGGCTTTGAACTATAGGAATAACATTGTAGTTTGTAGTAGTTTGAGCGCGGCGACCGAATCAAGAAATTCCGTAACGAAAAAAACCTAACACCGTCGTTCAGTAAGCGTTCAACGTTTTAGAAGTTCTCAAGTAGTTATATTTGGCACAGTGGGCGAGCGACCGCTTTCTTTGATGATGTCGCAGGTTCGAATCTCACTCGCGACGTAGTGACAGTTCGCTTTTCTTGTTTGTGTTTTTTTTTGCATAATTTTTATTATGCAAAAAAATATTGCATAAATATTATAATTGCATAAGTTGATAAAAATGCTAAGCAATAGCTTTACCGCGGCAGTCCCCGAGTGCCAGTTAAGTTTTTTTTATGGGTCTGGTATAATCTCATGTAAGAGATTCAAAGACCTTTCAAAAATTCAGATAAAAAAAGGATCTATCAAACCTAATAAACTTTATCAGATTTAATTTATTTTATTAAAAAAAAAACTGTACTGTTTCTCAGGAGCGCAGGTTGGCAGACTCCCCACATCAGACGAGTCACAAGGAGCCGCTTGATACAAGACGCCGAAGCATGTGGAAGTCTATCCAAGGGACCTTTGTCCAGCGGTGGACGTCTATCAGCTGATAAAGTAGAAGTACCTATAGCTTGTAGTAAAACAAAAAAATACTTATATTTTGCCGCATCCGCATTTACTTTTTTTTGTTTACCCTCTTGCACCCTCTTAGCACCCTAACAACGCTTAACTCCAGAGACATGTCTCGTCCTCAAATGTATGTAAATTGGTAAATGTAATAAATTGCATGTATTTATGTGATAATGGCTCTCTTAAGCGAGGGTGTAGTCAATTGGGCATTTTAGGGTAGTCTTTGTAGCCAGGAAAGCTATTTATAGGGCTCTTAGTCGTTGGTACAAGAATGACTGCAGAAAACTACAAAATAATTTCAAGTAAACTATTAAATGGTGTAGGCCACTATACAGAACTGGTGCCGGCGGGGATGTGCAATTCAAGGTATTAGGTAGGTATCGTATTGCACGTAGGTCTCAAGTTATCGCGCACGGCTAGGTTTTGTGCAGAGTTGAATAGAAGTGAATAGTGTGAACTGCTTGCTTGCTTTTCTTCATGTGGTAGTGGCGGTAAAACGGGCGGTGCTAAGTGATTGTTGTACGTTGCAACAGACTGATTAGTCTGATTTTAGAGGATTTTTCTAAAGACAAAACTAAAGTCTTCGAACATTGTGTGATGCCAGTGATGCCTTTCGAATCTGAGACATAGTCACTAAATATGGGCTTCATAAGAAGATTCAGGGTCACTCATGGGGCGTTGGAGAGAGCTATGCTCGGAGTATCCCTGCGAGATCAAATCAGAAATGAGGAGATCCGTAGGAGTACCAAAGTTACCGACATAGCTCAGCGAGTCGCGAAACTGAAGTGGAAATGGGTGTGGCATATAGTTCAAAGAGCTGATGGTCATTGGGGTCCCAAGGTGCTGGGGTGGCGTCCCCGCACCGGGAAGCGCAGTGTTGGAAGACCACCCACTAGGTGGACTGCCGACATCAAATGAGTCGCAGGGAGCCGCTGGATACAGGCGGCGCAAGACCGAGCCCTGTGGAAGTCCATGCAAAAGAACTTTGTCCAGCAGTGGACGTCTATCGGTTGACAAAGAAGAAGAAGAGGATTTTAGCAAAACCCTTATCAATACGTCCTATGGTAATATTGACGATTATTTATTTATTAGCCATGCTGAACAGGAGTAACATTTCCTTTTCCCATGATCCAACCAATTTATAAGTTTAGGTTAAATTAAAATTACTCATTAGCCAACTAAGTTAGGCTAGATTGTAATCGAATTGAGCACCACTTTGGTACTCAGTATCAGGAAAAAAAAATGATCCAACTAAGTATAAAGCTTGTGCTAGGAATTAGGAGTGGTTTCGTACCCACTCCACTGCACTGTATTGCATCTAATGGAATTTGAACCATCGATCTTCAGCGCCATCTTTTGAGCTGTTGCGGCTTTTGTTATAGCAATATTGAGGATTATATACTTTGAGCACGAAATTGACAGGTATTTTTAAAGTTTGAACATGACAAGTATAAATTGATGATCTTTAGTTATCGATTTGTTTGTGGAAGTGACGTGACAAAAACAAAAAAAAGAAAAAATTCTATAGAATATATATATTAGAATTATATAGATATAACATGATCTTAACTTTTTTTATTAAATAAAATGAAACTGTCAAATAAAAGAGAATTAGTCGCAATAAGGGTGCCAATTCAGTCCGCGTCATGTCAATAATAAAAAGAGGGCCCGTGATCTGAGGGGGCCCCCTTCTTTGAAGGTTGTAAGCGTTGATTAGATTTGGCGCAAAGGTACGAAAATAATGTTCATGTTTGCTGCTATCTATAGAGAACAAAACCTAAAATAAATAATAATATCTACCTTATAGTTTGCGCTTTATATTTAAATTGGTATCTTTACGTAGGTAAAGGTACATATACATCGTTGTAGGTACTTGGAATTATAATAAATGTTTTTTGTTATTTTTTTGTATGAACAAAAAACTTCGTGTGTTAAGCCTGATTTACAGCTGCATAAATGGGTTAAATGAAATTACTATTCCAAACCATCTATATTATCATTAACATCATTAGCAACCACAGAAATGTTAATAACAAGTTGTTATTATCATTTCTGTGTTAGCAACTTATTTAGTTGACTACTGAGTGCAGGTCTTTTCTCAGAGTAGGGTTATAGGTCATAGACCACCATTGGCAGACTTCATAATAATTATTATATTTTAAAGTATGATGGAGAACTATCTTGCAAGATTACCTTCTATTACTATTTGCAAAACAATTAGCTGAATGTCATACAATACGATATTTTCTTAATTTCTTAATAAAAATAACAAATCGACATCTAAACACCGGCTTTTATAAAGCCATCATCACGGCAAAAACGGAGCGTGTACACGGAAAACGGACGCCGCCTTTCGTGGGGACAGTAACAATAATAATGATTCGTCTTCCTGTCGCCATTTCAACTACTCCTATCGGAAACGTTCACCATTGATTTTTCCGCAAATAATACACAACGGCTCTTCCGGAGCAGTACCTTGTAAGTAGCATTTTCATCAAATTGAAAAATGGAACTCGGCACCTCTCGATGTGGGCAAGACTAAGCTATTCTTAAAATAACTAGTGGTTCGCCCCGAACTGAGACCTCGCGGTAACGGTTTCCCATAATTACTTATTCATTCAATAGATACATGACGATCAAAATTGACATTATTATTATGCCCGTTTTCACCAACCATACCTAAATCATCCCCTTTGTAGAAGTCTCTTTACGTAGGTAGCCCCTAAATACAATCCTAACATCCCATATGTCATTTTCACCTTTAGTTGTCCCGTAGAGGTTTGTAATAACAAAGTTGACAGAAAGTGTCAACTAACTTAACATATGTAGCCCGTAAAGGTTAGGGAACTGTTATAGTGAAATCCTCAAGGCCTCAATCAAACTTAGGTATAGTTTTTTGGAACATTCAAATTAAATTACTTGTACACAGCGTCAACTATCGACACGATCAGAAAACATGTAAAAACAAACTGCAACGTGAAGTTTTATTGATGTTTGCTAAATGACTAAATAATAATTTTAATTGAATATATGTTACATATAAGCTGCATTTGCTATATGAGATGAGAGCGCCATCTATTGACATCATTGTGAAGTTTGTTGTTGCTGCTCATTAAAAGTTAAATAATTTAGTTTCCTTATTACATTTATCTAATTTTAGTATTTGTTGTTCAAGTACATGATATTACGCTAAAATTATAAAACTTTCAAGCCCCAGCTCTCAATGGTTATTCCGTTGTGAGGTCAAATATAATCTCCACTTTGAAAGCCCCCCATTTCGTCAATTTTAGGAAAAAAATTAAAAAAAAAATACTTTTGTACTCTGTTCCAAATTATCTTTAAAATGACGTACTGTAACCCTATGAAAAGCAAAAAATTTTTTTTTTCTTCGCTTTCGCTTCTATGAGAGCCCCCCTGAAATAAAGATTTTTATAACTTTTTAAGCCATTTTCGGCTGGAGGCCATCGGTTTACATATTATATCTAAAATTGAAGTAATTACGTTCAGTAATTCAGAAGTTATAAGGCTCTGACAGACGGACGGACGGACGGACGGACGGACGGACGGACAAGTGCAAATTCACTCAAGTAGACTCAAAGACCTTCGCTTCGCTCGGTCGAATATACGAATGAGTACATTTTGAGTTAATTTTAAGTAAGTTATTAATTTTATTGTACCATTTTTAACTGTACAAAAATTCATCAACATGAACGAATAGCTTAATTATTAAGTTAACTTTTCATGAAATTTTATTAAAATAATGAGAGTTTCAAAAAAGGGGGATTGATGTTAGTAGGTCTTGACGAGTTCATAACATTTACACTTAGTGCTCAATCAATTTTTAGGCAAATATTATGTCCTACTTTTTATTGTCAAACGACCTGAAATAATTTCATTAAATTGGATGTACAAGATCGCACAAAGTAGGCTAGAGTAATTAAGAAAGCAGACCCCACCTATTTTTATAACACCCATAAGAAGACGATGCTACTTACTAGGTTTTTACATATAGCAGCCGATTTTCTCCCAAATTCTTTTTTATTTGGCTGCATTGTTTTCATCCGGCACCCCTATTCTGCCCTCGTTCGATACGATGTCGCATGGTTTTGAGTGCATTAGATTCGCTCAAATACATACGCCACGCATTCGGTTTCCTGGACGTTGGTTGACACGTGACTGCAAATATAAAGGACTCCACGCCTGATCGACTCCGCTAGATGTGAATGGAATTGCCCGTATTGTATAATATTATATTGGGGTGCGATTCATTTAGTGGAGTAAAAGAAGCAATTTTAGTAATCGTTGATTTTGGTGATTGGTGCTTATCTACCTACTGGCCAAAATCAAGAAGTATTATATCGAGTAAATAATGAAGAAATAAGATTTATTTCAGTAGGCAAGGCGGCAAATGCCCACCATTTACAATTGTAAACATTTTACTAGGTATTAGCCATGCTTAACTAGAGAAAAATTCCCCTCTCTGCTCCACATAAACGTAAAGCTTGTATAAGAAGTGGAGTACGGTCAGTCCACATTTCGAATCATTGGGCTATTGATTATTTATACGTATTGGCTAAGTTACACAACATTAACATTCTATTTAGGCACATCCCATCCCGCCCATCGCTGACAGAAGATAATAGCCCAGAATACAAAACCGGTGTAAATATAAAATCAAAATAGGGCTTCTATCGTAAATATAGATTTGTGATAAATTCAGATTGTCAATCCAAAGAGTATTTAATCAACGTTGACGTTTCATGCAAATCTGTTTCGCCCTTTTTATGTGCATCTCTTTCATTGTAGTAACGCGATTAGATAAGGCCAGATAGATCCCTCTTTCGGAGGGCGCTAAATAAGATGCGACATTTTCCGCCTTGGGCACCTTTGATAGTACTTTTTAAAGCTGTGTCACGAATTCCGAACCTCCCTTTTATTGGTCGCCATTATGATAATTACATTAAGGACCGGCCTGTAGATACTTCGTCTTGTCGAATTTGTTCTGTTGTTACGGTAAGACGTCTGCCTCTTGAATATTGATCAGCTCATTTGGGAAAATCGCACCTATTGTCTACGTGACACTTTTATCCGAGGAAACTTTGGCCCACATTAAATAATTTTCGTCTGACTAAAATCGGATAAAGAGATTATTAAAAATGTCACAGGAATTTCCGGGGATTATTGAATAAAAATCAAGAATTTTTATTTTATTTTTTGTTTGTTTTTAATTTTTCAATATATTTTAAAATGTATATGATATTGATGAGTGTCTTTGCACAGCAGATTTCTAGAAATTGAACTTAAAATAATATTTTTGGAAAAAAAAAAACAAGTAACAACAAAGTATAGACACGCACCCTCGACCCACACGCACGCTGTGAATATCATGGTGGTTTATCTAATAAATAAATAAAATAAAAAATGTCAATAAGAGGGAAACTTTTGAATAAAGGCTCAAGAAAGTCCGCTTTCCGGTTGTAGCTCAGAAAACGTTTTTCAGTTGTAGGCAAAATAAACAGGTTTTATTTACTACAAAGCGACAGAAAATACCTTTGCCGACTTTTAAAATTTTTAATTGTTCCAAAATTCGCTGTGTTAATAGTACAGTATTATATTAGATTTTTCAATACAAATTTTTAAACTCAGTTCGTGGGAAAATTGAATTCATTAAATTAACTATATTCATTTGCATTGCTTACATTAAGCTCAAAAATGTATATTTAAATAGATAACTATCTCAGGATAAGAAAGTAGGAGACAAATAAAATTACTCTAACGTTTCAAAGGTTTAATTTAATAATTTAAAACTAAACCAGTTAGAAATATTATTGTACGACATGATATAAATATTTATTCAACTCGAAAAGTCATTTTACACAAAAAAGTTGCATTGCATGCATTATTGATAACTTGTTTTGAAAAGAGCAATCTCGGCAGGAAGGGCATTCCGAACCAGTGGTAGACTAACTCATCGATGATTCAAAAGCAACTTGTAAAAAAGTTTATTTGAATAAAAAATAATTTTTATTCTATTCTATTCTGTTCTGTTAGGGCTACCTCACTTTGGACTCTGCTGCACGGAATAAGGATCGAGTCCTTTTCCTGTTCAGTTGCGGCAAGTTTATAATCCAAGAAGTTCTCTTTCGACCGGGTGGTCTTTGGGCAGCCATATTATAAGCTCCTGCAGCTCAAAATTCATGGAAAAACAATAAGTTACTACTAGTTAATCAAAATAATAAATAACGAATCACTTTGTTCGTAGCAGCAGAGTGTGATGCGGCATTTATGAAATGACGAAAAAGGAAAACAATATAAAATTTAAATTATGTATTATTCAATTTGCTCGTTTCACGAGTGTTTAAATCGTGTTTGTCGAATCATGCGCGGGCACGGAACAACATCGTCTCGGACAAAAACGTTAAAATGGCTCCTCAATCCCTTTTAAAGCGCTATTTTCTTTTTATATCCATTGAACCGCGAAAATGTGGGCGAGTGTAGGCCCGGATTGAGTTAGCGCCGTGTTTGAGGCGAAACTGTTAAATATTTTTCGCTTGAAATGCAGAAAATACAATGAGAATCCCAGGTTTGCGTTTGATCACGACGGCCATCTTGTTTTATGGTGTTGCCACAGATATTTATCTTTTGGTTGGCTGCTCAATTTTTGTCTGCGGCTCCTGGATGGCGCAGTGGTGAGACTTTGTTCTTGTAAAAACCTATTTAAATAATTATTATTTGTTGGTTTGTCTTTCAATCACGCATTAACAAAGCAACAGATCGATGTTTTTTGCATAGGTATAGATGAAGACCTTTGTCCGCGTGAAGTTAAGTTCTTAAAAATTCCGCGGAAGCCTTGCTGCGTGATTGAAATACAAATCAGCAAACTAATAAACCAAGAAACAAAATAAGTGAACTAATATCATATTTGTAGATATATTTTTTTAAATAAAATCGTTTAACCATACAACGAATGGTCTCATGAAATCCTTGCCAAAAGTAACATCTTCCAATTTAAAGGGCGATGCAAACTTTTTACTTATTATTCCTTCCTATTTTCTTCAACAAGAGAAACTAATCTAAAGAAAATTTTCGAGTCTCTGAGAAGAAAATAAGCTTATAAGGAAGTGCAGTTTACTTGCACGAAAACCGTCTAGGAATACCGGCTGGCAACAAACTTTAAATTAAAGTTATTTCGAAAGAAATAAGATTTTTGACCGAGCGAAGCGAGGTCTCTGAGTCTACTAGGTGAATTTGCTCTTGTCCGTCCGTCCGTCCGTACGTCTGTCAGAGCCTTATAACTTTTGAATTACTGAACGTAATTACTTCAAATTTAGATATAATATGTAAACTGATGACCTTCAGTCGAATATTGCATAAAAAATTATAAAAACCTTTATTTCAGGGGGGCTCAGAAGTGAATGCGAAGTAAAAAAAATTTAATCGCGTTATATAAAATTGTAACATATCATGTTAAAGATAATTTCGAACCGAGTACAAAAATATATTTTTTTTAATTTTTCCCTTAAAATTGACGAAATGGGGGGCTTTCAAAGTGGAGATTTAATACGCTCTCTTGAAGACGCTCTCTAGGAGAATTCTCAATTGATTCTCAAGCTGATTTTAGTTTTTTGTTTCACTTGTATCCTGTACTTGAACAACAAATACTAAAATTATATGAATATTATAAAGAAATGAGATTATTTAATTTTTAATGGGCATCAGTAATTCATATAGCATCAACCTAGCTTCACAATAATGCTAATAGATGGCGCATTCATTAACTATTCCTTGGAACTAGGGAGTTACGACTATCCCAAAAACAGTTTTGCGTCGAACAATATTATTTAGTTACATATAATAATAACTTATTATTCAATTAAAATTATTGTTTAGTTAAATATCAAACTTCAATAAACTATTAATTACTGCATTTTGTATATTTTCTATTCGCGTCGATAGATAACGATTTGTACAGATGCCTGTAACCCATTTTCTTTACTTCATTTACTTATTAATTCAATGTTTTCATTAACGTTGCCTAACCTTACGGGCTATGATAAGTTAGGTGATGATTTCTGTCAACTTCTTTATCACGATCCTGTACGGGACACCTAAAAGGACATTGGGACGGATGTTAGAACTTAGGATTGTATTTAGGAGCTACCTACGTAAAGATACTCCTACTTAGGGGATGATATAGGTATGTTTGGTGAAAACGGGCATAATAATAATGTCAGGTTTGGTCGTCATGTATCGATTGAATGAATAATCATGGGATACCGTTACCGCGAGGTCTCAGTTCGGGGCGAACCATTAGTTATTTTGTTTTGGAAAAAATAATTATAATTTTTCTTTTTTGTTTTTAAAACAGCTGGCAACACCTTGTAAAACTGGGAGGGGACACAGTACAGGGGATCCTAATTTGGGGGCTAGCTGCCTAGCCAGGGTATTATACAAAGTTACTATATGTAGCCAGGTTGTTGTCATGATTTTTATTTTGCATATTTTTTACATAGGGTAGGCTGGTCTAAGAGCACGCATCCGATAAGAGTACGCAATGCCAACACTCGTGACGCTGTTAACGATACGCGGCTAACTTCAGAGTTATTTTCAAGTGCAAGCTATTGGCAAGTGCTGTGCGAAAAAATAACAAAAAACATGCAAAAACACAAAAATTACTTAAGTTTAAACATTTTTACCTATTTTCTTAAATAATTTTAGCGTTTTGGGATTATGTTTGTCAAAAAACTACAAAATTTTAAACAAAAACGATAATACGGCTTGATCGGCAAGGAATTCCCTAGAGGTCACAGCGACAATGATTCCGGTCGATGCTAATAGATGACGTTACACTTCGCTCGATTATAAAATCGTTAATGTGTGAAAGAATACGCACTTGTGTATGTTACAAGAGTACGCGCGTACTCTTACACACATTATTTTATTTTTATATTTTTCACATGTATTTTAATATTTATTTGTATGTTTAAATCCGCTTTCCGGTATAGCTCAACTATCACGAGCTGAAGTAATCTCAAGATCGAACCGCAAAAGAGCAAAGTTAGACATTTTGAGTTGACCTCCGTTCTAGTTGGCTCTCGAAGAGGATTCGGCCTCAAAATAAGCACCAGTGAAAAAAAGACTGCGAAATCTATTACTAAAGGAGATATAAAACTAAAACTTCCAAAGAATAAACCCAAAAAGAAAATGTGGGGATGTCCCTCATGACGTGGTACCTCCAAATGAAGACTGAATAGGATGTTCCAAATGATGAGGTGGCATGAAGCCTGTATGATCTATGAAGCTGAAAATATGTATAATTGTGAAATCTGCAAGTAGCATGGACACGAATGAGAATGAGTTAAGAAATATGAGATAATTTTTCCTGCGTACTCTTATCAACTTACATGCGCACTCCTATCCAATAGCTCGTGTAAGAGTAAGTATTTACCACTTTTGTTATTTTTTTTATTTTTCAAATATATGGCACATTACTGTTACATTTCATGTTACTTTATGAAAGCTGTATAAATTGAGTACCAAATAAAAATTAAGCTGATAATCTACAGTTAGTGAATTTTATTTCAAAACAGTTTGAACCTTAAGTGCGTGCTCCTAGACCAGCCTACCCTAATATATGTAGCTTTTGCCCACGGTTTCCCGCACTTTATGTTGGAATTTTCAAACCCTTATTTTATCCCCTTAGGGTTGAATTTTCAAAAATCCTTTCGCGGTTGTTTGCGTCATAATAGATAGCGATTTGTATATATGCAGCCCGATCCGTCCAGTGCAGTGGTTTGAGCTGTGTGTTGACAGATCAGTCAGTCAGTCAGCTAGTTAGTCAGTCACCTTTTCATTGTATATATTTAGATAATGGAATTAGGTTAGATGGTGCCCGTGACTTTGTCCACGCTTATTAAGGTTGTTTAAAAATTAGGTAATAGGTAGGTATGAAAATATTTTTGTGTTGAGGGAAGAAGAAGATAAAAAATATATAAAATGAAAAATTCATAACAAAGCCACGCGTGTAAGTAAATGAGTAAATATGTCTTTTACAGAACTTCCCCGATAAAGTTTACTCTTATTTAAATTAAGATTTATCTCGGCACCCGGGCCCGTATTTACCTTGCGTATGGCCACTTTCAGAACAAACTTTCCTTTGTGTAATGAACTGCACTGCATGAAAGTTTCGCAGTTTCCGACGCCCTGCTTAATTTTCTTTGATATTTTGTATCGCTAGAAGCACAACTTGTACACTTGGCTGTTTTTATCTTTACTACGAGGAGCAAAAAAAAAACCAAAAAGGTCTTAAAACGAAAATATAGTTTAAAAATTGTATCCCGACTACGGGAAAATGGATATAGTATCCGTCATAATATCGATTTTGATCGTGTAAAACGTAGCCTATGTCACCTGGACCATAATAACGAATCGATTGACACCTGATTCATTAAATCGGCTGTAGACACCACGCTGGAACATTCGTTAATAGCTTTAAGTATTGTGGTGGTGTCGTGTGATGCGAGTTGTTACGTTCCCTCAAATATGGTTTAGCGAAGCAATGGCTGGGTCCGAACGGGTGCTACCGGCGGAAAAGAGGCTACTTTCTGTCTGCCCGTCTTAATATGTGCTGAATTATAATTAGGTATGCTTTTGTGGAACTCATTGTGGAAACACTGCATACATAGCTTAATATCTATTGAATTGTAAACTTCTTTTGAACAGAGCAACCGCCGAGTTTCTTGCTGGTTCTTCTCGGCAGGAAGGGCATTTCGAACCAGTGGAAGACACAACGACGATTCGAAAGCACTTGTAAAAAAGTTTATTTGAATAAAAAACATTTCTATTCTATTCTATAAAAACTTCCTTGGCCAAAGGATTAGCTTGGCCATCCAAAGAGGTAATGCTGCCAGCATCTTGGGTACTATGCCACACTGCGGTGGCTTGGATGGGGTTTTAGATTTTTTTTTTCTATAAAACCAACGTAAATAGTCACATACATACATAGACTGCTAAATTCATAGCAGTCCTTCTTCGTGACTTTTTTTATATATAAATAGCGAGCAAACGAGCAGCGGGTCACCTGATGTTGAGTGATTACCGCCGCCCATGAACATTTGTAGCACCAGAGGCACCACCATTGCGTTGCCGGCTTTTCAGGAATTTGTTGTTCCGCCCCATGAATAACCTCATGTTGTAATTATGCGGGAACACAGTCGATGGGAATTGGTTCCACAGTTTGGTAGTGCGCGGGGAAAAAGAACTAGCACAGCGGATAGTCGAAGTGCTCCAGGTAAAAGGCTCCAGGCAAAGTACTCACTTTACAGTATTCTGATAAAAAGATAAAATTTTTGTCAATAATGTTGCTAGCTAACTTATACTGAGATAACCTAGGAGATTACAGATAGATTGATTATATAGATACCCGGGGTTAGTCAGTAACGTACATACCGTTACGTATAGCATATTATGCCGCATTTGCGGAACTTTGGGCCACCATCCGTTCCCAAGTGCAGACCAAAGCTAATATTACAAATGCATATTGCGTTTATCTCACGCACCGTTGCGTTTTGTTTGCGCATCCCTTTCTACTTCATATCTACCCATATCATTAACATTAATGGATTGGCCTTTTATGTGATTGCTTCAGAAATTACTTTCAAAGCATTGACTGGGTGAGTTGTTAGTTTGATTTATTTTTTAGAAAAGCATCAATGGTAGAAAATGCTTTAGCATTAAGTCAACCTTTTGTACTATTTTTGTGCAATAAAGTGAATTAAAAAAAAATGGTAAGTAAGTGGTGGCTGGATAAGTAGGCATTGCTTGTAGGTATAACCCTAATTATTATTAGTCCCCAACTAAATGCTCAAAGTAAGTAATTCTCTCATATAAATCGATACCCGATAAGATCTCATTTAAAAATATTTAAAATACATACAATGCTTACTACTCGTAAATATGAATTTCGAAACGTATTGATGTTACCCGCTAACTTCCATATTGTTATTGTCTCTCGGGAAATTATGTAAGAAATGCGAAGATACCAATAAAAGTCATCGTATATTTATCAATGTAAGACTCTCGCGGTAGCGGCATTTAATAACGTAGTACAAATTGTTTGTACGTTTTGCAAAATGTGTTTTATATTATTAGGTATTCGTACCTACTAAAGTAAACCAAGTAAAAACACTGACGTCTATCCCAAAGCAAGCATGTTAAATTGAGCTAAGTTCTGCGTTCTCCGTTTTCTGTATTCATAATGTTTTAAACGTTAAGTACATCATGATAGGACAGAATTTCTCCATTCAAGATAATTATTTTTATAGGACTGCCTCACCAGAGCATATCCATATAAAAGTGAGCTTTACTTAAGTCCGAGTTTAGGTCACACGTACCGTGTACGTTATTCGTGACTTACGTAAAGGAGTCAGTTAATGCACAGCGATTACCCAGTGCCATAATAGACTACTTGTTTTACATATATCGTAAACTATTATTATTTTTGATGTGGTCCTTTCTAGTGAATGTAAAATGCAGAAAATATATTTTATAGAATGTTGACAGTGGACTCCCACTCTCAGTCACTCGTTTAATTGTTTTTGTAGATCATAAATAATAATAAATAGTAACTTTTTAATTTGAAACTTACTCAGGGATATTTTATCATAGTAAGCATCGCTATTTTATCATGTTGATTGATGATGTACCAAGAATAAATTTTGCTTAGGAGTATCATCGAGATCTCAAGTCTTCAATCAAACATGTTGAAAGACAGGTACTGTGATTCCCGTGATATTTAAATCTGTTGACATTTTAGTTAATTTGGGTGTTCGTACTGTTGTTACTTTGTTGTTAAGTACTACTGTTGTTTACCTACAACTTACTTTGCTATGATAATTTAATATAAAAAATTATTTTTAAAAAACCTTTTCAAACAAAAAAGAATTTTCCAAATCGGTTCAGGCGCCTTTAAGTAATTCAGTGAACGTACATTAAAAAAAAAAAAAGATTCTAACGAATTGAAAACCTCCTCCTTTTTTGAAGTCGATTAAAAAAGATCCGATTGAGTGGTGATAGCCTAGGCCCTAGTGGTTAAGACTGACCTCCTTTTTGGGGGTTCCCGGGTTTGATCCCTGGCACGCACTTTTTACTCTTCGGAGTTATGTGTGCAATTAAATATTTACCACTTACATTTACTTTTACATTTACCTGTTTTTGTTCACCGTTCAAGGAAGTAACCTTAAAAGGTGAAGGGAAATACTGTGAGGCTCATGATTGGATACGGATCAGGGATCTTTTCTCTGAATAAAAAGCGTTTAGGCCATAGTCCACCACGCTGACCATGTGCGGATTGGAAAACTTAATTTAGGTACACATGACTGGCACAACACCTAGAGTAGTAGCATGCACATGAGGAGGCCTACGATGGACGTAATGAAAAGGCTAGCAAAGAAGATGAATATTATGTACCTATCTTTACAGTTTCAATCTGCTGTGTTTGATCACCTACGGGCATCAATGTCTTCAGTACGCCGGCAACAATGCGGTTCTTATAACACATTGTTATACTTGGACACGTTCTAACCCTAAATTCCAGCATTGGGCCATTTAGCGCGCCGGTCGCACTCTGCTACGTTTTACTGCCAACTTGCATTATTGAACACTCCCGCATAGAATCTTTTACATTACATTGATATAGGAAAATAAATTACACCAACGACATCATACATTTGACGATCTCACTGGCGCAGTGGTGAGCGCTATTGTCTTATAACTAGGAGGTCTCGGGTTCGATTCCCGGAGGGGTCAATTTAGGAATTAATAACTTATGAATTGTCTCTGGTCTGGTCTGGTGGGAGGCTTTGGCCGTGGCTAGTTACCACCCTTCCATCAGAGACGTGCTGCCTAGCGATTTAGCGTTCCGGCACGATGGCGCGTAGAAACCAATTAGTATTACGGGTTGAATGTACACTGCGAATAACTTAACCCTTAAATAAAACTAATAACTTAGCACTTAAAAGATAAATTAATAGGAGTTATTTTCAAATCTACTTTTTATTTCAATAAGGCCCGCTTGCAGAAACACCGGGTTATCCTTTTAACCCAGACTTAGCTGCTGTTTTGACAGATTTCGTAAAGAGCTTCTGTCATATTTATTCCTGGGTTGAGCCTAACCCGGCGTCCCTGCAAGCAGGCCTTAATAATGTATCTCGTTGGTTTTGTATATCAGTACGACATTCACAAAATTGTTTACGAACTTTGCATTTTAGAAGCACCGAGAATTCCTAGTACGTCTTCAAAAAGCTTACGCGAGATGAGAACGCTTGAAATTGAAACAATATGATTCTGTGTTGCTGCTGTATGAATGTTTTGTTGTTATTACTTTGTTCTTCAGATTGTGTTTTATTATAAAAGAGAGCGGTAATTCAGAGTCATACATATTATATTGTATTGAACCTATATTAACCAGTAGTAGGACCGACTACCGCTTTACTTGCTCTCCAAGGTACACCGCTAACTTCTTAATTCTGGGCTCGTGCTAAGAATTTCCTGACAGAAAACCGAGTATCTATTTTGTGCTCGACCCAAGAATCGAACCTAAGACCTCGTCATTCTCAGTCTACTATGCTAACCACTAGACCGTACCATGATACTGATTGTGTCGGATTTCCGCCCAATCAGACTATGAGAGTAAGGGAATAGAGATCATAATATTCACACATTTATGTCCATAACTTATAAATTGATCATACTTTCTAGATATGTCATACGAAAGAATTTTATTTTACTTGATAAAATCTAAAGTTATTTCATCGACTCTAAATATATTTGGCAAAACAGATTCCTTGACATAAAATGTTTAAGAAAACTATTTTCCAATACAATTAAGCGGTCAATACGAAAAGTTTACAAGGGAAAAAATATAATATACTTACCTGAGTAATAACTTCATACGAGTTCGGTCCAACCCGTGAAAAGGAAAAAACTTTGGAACTATTCAGCAGACGAAATGAAATCACATTAGAGCTAAGAGCCATTGCAGACGACCTATAATATTATAATAGACGGTTCCACGTGTTAGATTTAATTTTCATGAATGGATATTGTAAACTGATTTGACTAAAATTTCAAACTAATATAATATGTCATTACTTAGTCACATAAAGAAAAGAATCTTTAGCGGTATCATGTAGTGAATTTGGATAAATATGTTCAGTTTAAAAGTGTACTGAAGTGAAGTGGAGTTGACTGAAATTACTACAGTGATTAATGAATAAGTACAGATGAGTCGAATTTGATCAACAAGTTATTATCGTAGTAAATAACTGAAGGTGGTGAAAGGTCATGCCTATCAAACAACTTTAAAAGTAAACTAAGTAAGCAATGGTGAAGAAAACAGGGCATCTAGCTAAATAAAATTTTAGAATATTCTGCGCATCTTTTCACACCGATGTCTTATATAAACATCTGAACTTTTTAAGTGAAACCTATTTTAGACTAGAATTTAGAACTGCTAAATTTTTTGGACCATTTATATTATTATCGGTCTTCTACGACAGACGTTAAAGTTTCCGTCTAGTGGGTAGCAACGCTTTCTTAATTTGGTTATTGGTTTTCCGAAATTTCTGCAGATTGGATTAAATTTTCAAATAGTCATTATTATAGATATTATGATAGGAGTAAATACATTTTATCGGTTGCTACTATTTTACGCATTCCTAGAAAACGACACAGCATATTGCTATTTTAAATCCACCGTCCGTATTGTACAGAGGTTTTTGTATTTTTTTTACATCAGATAGGCAGAACTTTTCCAATCAGAAACTGGGAGTAATTTAAATATAAATTGAAGTTCCAAAGCACTGGGGGTCTAATAAAAAGTGGTCACTGTGTAATGAAAATCGACGTGTATACAGATTACTGAAATGTTTCTGGTAGACAGAGGTCCAATTTATGAGACTTAAGCGTTATAAGAGAATTTGTTGTTAATAACTGTTATTCACGAATGTTGTACGTTGACAGAAACATTTAAATAAGTTGGTGGGTGCCGCTGGATGTAATTGACGTAAGACCGCGAGGTACAGTCCATTCATTATAACTTGTCCCTTGCCATCATGTTGGCACCATTGCTTATCATGTAGGGCTTTTCTATACTAATATTTTAAAGAGGAAAGATTTTTTAGTTTGTTTGTTTGTTTGTACCGAATTGGCTCTGTAACTACTGGACCGATTCTAACCATTTTTTTCACCAATAGAAAGCTAAGTTATCAGGATGTAACATAGGCTATAAATTATTTTCAAAAAAATTAGGGATCCTTAAGAAAATTGCAATAATGTAGACCAAAGTAGCAAAATTTTGCCTATAAAATGCATTATTTGGCGTGTGCTGAAAAACTATTGATGATACATTAAAACGATGTACTACATGATTAAAGTACTCATTATTCTCTACAAAAAAGTGCCCGAGGGAATATAGCGAACTATCATAATAAGTCACAGTAGTAGCTTTCGTGTTCTAAAATTTAATTAGATCGCCTTTATTATCGTATAGTATTAATTCTTCCTTACTAATACGTAATTATAAATGCGTAAATGTGTTAATTGTTTGTTCGTTTGTAGGTTTGTCCGTCAATCACGCTGCAAAAAAGCTACGAATTGACGTGATTTTTTTGGATAGGTATATAGTACAGAAACTGGAGGGTGACATAGGCATCCCGGAAAATCAAAGAGTTCCCGCGGGATTTTAAAAACTAAATCCACGCGGACGAAGTCGCGGGCATCAGCTAGTATTATATGAAACAGTGGTGCCAATACGACGGCAAGGTACAAGTTATAGTGAACGGTCCGTAGAGGTACCAGTAGTCAATAAAAGAGAAGTCACCGTCTATTGGTTGATTTTGAACCCTAGTTGATCTCATGCCATTTATGACCTTTGGACACCCGGGCTCGTTTTACAATTCAATTTGTATTAAAATGGGAACGTAATAAATGTTGTTACTGACAGAAAGGTTACTCTAAATACGCCGTCGCTTAGCTTTTGCACCCAAATCTTTGCAGTGGACAGTTAAGACAAGTTTAATATGAATTTATTTCTTTTCCTGTTCTAGATTTTGCGGCCGAGATAATTGAACTGTATCTTTTATATTTAATGCGCCCATTTTATCATGATTCAGAAATAATAAGTTAAGGCGCTGTAGTCAGTCACGATCTTCATATCACAAGCCGAATGAAGATCGTCCAATTTAAAATCTATGGGTCATAATATTATGAAAAAAAAAGTAGTTATAATTGATCGTATTTCTGGCCTGATGGCTGTTTCCTAAACACGATGACGCAAACTTTTCTCGATAGAAAAAAATTGCAAAGTTGACTCTGCAAATACATAAACTCCCATCGTTCTCTGTTATGCATACATTTATTTTGGTAAAATTATTTACAATTGTTTTTCATATTTTAATACAACAAATGGCTGTTTTAGATTTTATTTATTCCAACTGTTATAATTTTAATATTATCCATTACAATTTGTCACTTGGCCCTTCTATTCCCAGAAGCGACTTCTTTGTCTCTCCTACTCAATTAGACAGTGATCGCCGAGGCGTGCTGCTAGGTGGACCTGCGTCGCGCTGCGCTCGCTCGGCTATCAAATATTATCGTAAATTGTAATAATTGAAAATTGTTTATGTTTATACTGAAAACTATTATTTTGTATATTTTAGACTTTAGAGAAGTCAAATAGAGTGTACCTAATTATAAGTTTGTATATATTAATATTGTAAATAATTTATCCATCAAAAAAGTTGTAAATAAGTAGGGACTGAGTAGTAGAGTAGACTAATTTTGAAAATGGGTCCGAAAAAAAGCAAAATCTAAGAATGTACAGTATAAAAAAATCGGCCAAGTGCGAGTCAGGCTTCGCTCTTTTAGGGTTCCCTTAAAAAAATTTAATTAAAATATTTCCATGTACCCATGGAAACATTTTAATTTAATTTTTTTAATTTAATTTAATTTTTATTATTTGTTGTTATAGCGGCAATAGAAATACATAATAATTATGTGAAAATTTCATTTGTCTATCTATTACGGTTTACGAGATACAGCCCGCTGACAGACGGACGGACGGACGGACAGCGTGGGCTTAGTAATAGGGTCCCGTTGGTAACCTTTGGGTACGGAACCCTAAAAATAACAAAAGCAGATGATGGAAGTTGTAAAGTAAGTAGGTACCTATTTCAATATTTTGTAAAGGATGATTTGTGTAACATGTAATGTAATGGATCATGAAATATCAATTTCATCATCAAGTAAGGTATCTAATAATGGTGGGATGCATCATGCAAAGTAAGTACATCATATAGGTACATCGTACAGTTTGGCTAATCAAATTGAGGTCAAATTGACGACCTCCCTGGCTCAGTGGTGAGCGCTGTTGTCTTATAACTGGGAGGTCTCGGGTTCGATTCCCGGCGGGGTCAATTTGGGAATTTATAATTTCTGAATTGTCTCTGGTCTGGTCTGGTGGGAGGCTTTGGCCGTGGCTAGTTATCACCCTACCGTCAAAGACGTGCCGCCAAGCGATTTAGCGTTCCGGCACGATGGCGTGTAGAAACCAATTAGGGGTATGGGTTGAATGTTCACTGCCATATCCCTTCCAAGTTAGCCCGCTACCATCTTAGACTGCATCGTCACTTACCATCAGGTGAGATCGCAGTCAAGGACTAGCTTGTCATCGAATAAAAAAAAAAAAAAGGTAGGTAGGTGGTAGTTAGGTACTTTATGGGTATGGGTAGGAGTAGGGGTCGGGGTAGAGGTAGGGGTAGAGGTAGAGGTAGGGGTAGGGGTAGGGGTCGGGGTCGGGGTAGGGGTAGGGGTCGGGGTAGGGGTAGGGGTAGGGGTAGGGGTAGGGGTAGGGGTAGGGGTCGGGGTAGAGGTAGGGGTCGGGGTAGGGGTAGGGGTAGGGGTAGGGGTAGGGGAAGGGGTAGGGGTCAGGGTAGGGGTCGGGGTAGCGGTAGGGGTAGGGGTAGGGGTAGGAGTTGGGGTAGGGGTAGGGGTCGGGGTAGAGGTAGGGGTAGAGGTAGGGGTAGGGGTAGGGGTCGGGGTCGGGGTAGAGGTAGGGGTCGGGGTCGGGGTCGGGGTCGGGGTAGGGGTAGGAGTAGGGGTAGCGGTCGGGGTAGAGGTAGGGGTTGGGGTATGGGTATGGGTAGGAGTAGGGGTCGAGGTAGAGGTAGGGGTAGAGGTAGGGGTAGGGGTAGGGGTAGGGGTCGGGGTAGGGGTAGGGGTAGGGGTCGGGGTAGGGGTAGGGGTAGGGGTCGGGGTCGGGGTAGGGGTAGGGGTAGGGGTAGGGGTAGGGGTTGGAGTAGGGGTTGGGGTAGGAGTAGGGGTAGGGGTAGGGGTAGGGGTTGGGGTAGGGGTAGGGGTATGGGTAGGAGTAGGGGTCGAGGTAGAGGTAGGGGTAGGGGTAGGGGTAGGGGTAGGGGTCGTGGTAGGGGTAGGGGTCGGGTAGGGGTAGGGGTAGAGGTAGAGGTAGGGGTCGGGGTCGGGGTAGGGGTAGGGGTCGGGGTAGGGGTAGGGGTCGGGGTAGGGGTCGGGGTAGGGGTCGGGGTAGGGGTCGGGGTAGAGGTAGGGGTCGGGGTCGGGGTAGGGGTAGGGGTCGGGGTAGGGGTAGGGGTAGGGGTAGGGGTAGGGGTCAGGGTAGGGGTCGGGGTAGCGGTAGGGGTAGGGGTAGGGGTAGGGGTTGGGGAAGGGGTAGGGGTCGGGGTAGAGGTAGGGGTAGAGGTAGGGGTAGGGGTAGGGGTCGGGATAGAGGTAGGGGTAGGGGTAGGGGTAGGGTAGGGGTAGGAGTAGGGGTAGGGGTCGGGGTAGAAGTAGGGGTAGGGGTATGGGTATGGGTAGGGGTCGAGGTAGAGGTAGGGGTAGAGGTAGGGGTAGGGGTAGGGGTCGGGGTAGAGGTAGGGGTAGAGGTAGGGGTAGGGGTAGGGGTCGGGGTCGGGGTAGGGGTCGGGGTAGGGGTTGGGGTAGGGGTAGGGGTAGTGGTAGTAGTAGTATTATTATATGTATACTTAGTGACATATTTAGTTCCTCTCACAATCTGTCCTTTTCTGCATATTACTTTTACAAAATAATGTCGATGTTTCACATCTGCCAGGCGTCCCACGACGGCTCACAATTTTTTTATACCTAAAAGTGCCTAAAATTACAAGTGTAGATCACGATTCGCATGCGAAAGGATCCTTTCGCATCCTTGGTTCCGTAAGGATGCGCACGGATCCTTCCAGATCCTTACGCGTGCGAAAGCGTCATTGGCAACTAGGGCAATGCATGAAGTGCCAAAAAGTATCGATATATCGAATCGATGAAATTAGTTTCTATCTCAAGTATGTGTGCAAACACAGGTGCACTTTTCCGCCATGTTGGAATTCTTTGATAATGGACGGATTACGTTCAAAATCGATATTTAGGCTTCCCTAGGGTCAAAAAGAAGAAATGGATGCCAAAATTAAAAAAAAGTCACCGCCATATTGAAATTCTTTGTTATTCGACCGATTTCATTCAAAATCGATATTCAGGCTTCTCTGGGGTCACGAAAGAGGAAATGGATGCGCAAATTTAAAAAAGTCACCGCCATATTGAAATTCGTTTTTTATTGGACCGATTACGTTTCAAATCGATATTTAGGCTTCCCTGGGGTCAAGAAAGAGGAAATGGGTGCCAAAATTTAAAAATGTCCCCGACATATTGAAATTCTTTGTTATTCGACCGATTTCGTTCTAAATCGAAATTTGGGCTTTCCTGGCGTCGAGAAAGAGGAAATGAATGCCAAAATTTTAAAAAGTCACCGCCATATTGAAATTCTTTGTTATGGCGGGGACTTTTTAAAATTTTATCACCCATTCCCTCTTTCTTGACCTCAGGCAAGCCTAAATATATATTTTGAACGAAGTCGGTCCAGTAACAAAGAATTTCAATATGGCGGTGTTTTTTTAAATTTTGCCACCGATTTCCTCTTTCTTGACCCCAGGGAAGAACAAATATCGATTTGGAACGAAATCGGTCTAGTAACAAAGAATTTCAATATGGCGGTGACTTTTGAAAATTTTGGCACCCATTTCCTCTTTCTGGACCCCAGGGAAGCCTAAATATATATTTTGAACGAAATCGGTCCAGTAAACAAGAATTTCAATATGGCGGTGACTTTTTAAAATTTTGGCACCCATTTACTCTTTCTTGACCCCAGGGAAGCCTAAATATCGATTTTGAACGAAATCGGTCCAGTAAACAAGAATTTCAATATGGCGGTGACTTTTTAAAATTTTGGCACCCATTTACTCTTTCTTGACCCCAGGGAAGCCTAAATATCGATTTTGAACGAAATCGGTCCAGTAACAAAGAATTTTAATATGGCGGTGACTTTTTAAAATTTTCGCATCTATTTCCTCTCTCTTGACCCCAGGGAATCTAAAAAACCCCATCTAAATCGAAGATCATGATTGTGGATCGAAGTGGCAAACTTGAACTCACGGGAGCACTAAAGCTAGAAGTGGTTACCAGCTTTACCTATCTAGGCTCATGTATCACCAACAATGGATCTTGTGAACCAGAGGTGCGCAGACGCATTGGTATGGCAAAGAACGCCATGTCCCAGCTATCAAAGATCTGGAGTAGCAGGAGCATATCAATACGCACCAAGCAAAGACTGGTAAATGCGCTGGTTTTCTCCATATTTTTATACGGTTCTGAAACATGGACTATTCGGGCTACAGACCGCAAACGCATTGATGCCTTCGAGACGTGGTGCTGGAGGAAGATGCTTAAGATACCCTGGACTGCATTCAGAACCAACGCATCTATATTGAAAGGGCTTAATATAAAAACCAGGCTGTCGACTATATGTCTCAGGCGCACCTTGGAATACTTCGGACACATTGCCCGCCGTAGCCCTGGAAACTTAGAAAAACTACTGGTCACGGGCAAGGTGGAAGGGAAGAGGCCAAGAGGACGTAGCCCCATGCGTTGGTCCGATCAGATCCGCACTGCACTCGGAACTTCGTTCCACGCCGCTCTACACAGTGCCGAGAACAGAACAACCTGGAGAAACATCGTACGGGAGAAGGTGATCCATGCAAAGGATCGCGACCCTCAGTAATGAGGACAACGATGCAGAGAGAGAGAGTGACCCCAGGGAAGCCCAAATTTCGATTTCGAACGAAATCGGTCGAATAACAAAGAATTTCAATATGGCGGGGACTTTTTAAAATTCTGGCACCCATTCCCTCTTTAAAATTCTGGCACCCATTCCCTCTTTCTTGACTCCAGGGAAGCCTAAATATATATTTTGAACGAAATCGGTCCAGTAACAAAGAATTTCAATATGGCGGTAACTTTTTTAAATTTTGGCACCCATTTCCTCTTTCTTGACCCCAGGGAAGCCTAAATATCGATTTGGAACGTAATCGGTCCAATAACAGCAAATTTCGATATGGCGGTGACTTTTTAAAATTTTGGCACCCATTTCCTCTTTCTTGACCCTAGGGAATCCTAAATATCGATTTTGAACGAAATCTGTCCAGTAACAAAGAATTTCAATATGGCGGTAACTTTTTTAAATTTTGGCACCCATTTCCTCTTTCTTGACCTGAGAGAAGCCTAAATATCAAATTTGAACGAAATCGGTCCAATAACAGCGAATTTCAATATGGCGGTGACTTTTTAAAATTTTGGCACCCATTTCCTCTTTCTTGACCCTAGGGAATCCTAAATATCGATTTTGAACGAAATCTGTCCAGTAATAAAGAATTTCAATATGGCGGTAACTTTTTTAAATTTTGGCACCCATTTCCTCTTTCTTCCCCAGGAAGCCTAAATATCGATTTGGAACGTAATCGGTCCAATAACAGCGAATTTCAATATGGCGGTGACTTTTTAAAATTTTGGCACCCATTTCCTCTTTCTTGACCCTAGGGAATCCTAAATATCGATTTTGAACGAAATCTGTCCAGTAATAAAGAATTTCAATATGGCGGTAACTTTTTTAAATTTTGGCACCCATTTCCTCTTTCTTGACCCCAGGCAAGCCCAAATATCGATTTATAATGAAATCGGTCGAATAACAAAGAATTTCAATATGGCGGTGACTTTTTTAAATTCTGGCACCCATTCCCTCTTTAAAATTCTGGCACCCATTCCCTCTTTCTTGACTCCAGGGAAGCCTAAATATATATTTTGAACGAAATCGGTCCAGTAACAAAGAATTTCAATATGGCGGTAACTTTTTTAAATTTTGGCACCCATTTCCTGTTTCTTGACCCCAGGGAAGCCTAAATATCGATTTGGAACGTAATCGGTCCAATAACAGCGAATTTCAATATGGCGGTGACTTTTTAAAATTTTGGCACCCATTTCCTCTTTCTTGACCCTAGGGAATCCTAAATATCGATTTTGAACGAAATTTGTCCAGTAACAAAGAATTTCAATATGGCGGTAACTTTTTTAAATTTTGGCACCCATTTCCTCTTTCTTGACCCGAGAGAAGCCTAAATATCGAATTTGAACGAAATCGGTCCAATAACAGCGAATTTCAATATGGCGGTGACTTTTTAAAATTTTGGCACCCATTTCCTCTTTCTTGACCCTAGGGAATCCTAAATATCGATTTTGAAGGAAATCTGTCCAGTAATAAAGAATTTCAATATGGCGGTAACTTTTTAAATTTTGGCACCCATTTCCTCTTTCTTCCCAGGGAAGCCTAAATATCGATTTGGAACGTAATCGGTCCAATAACAGCGAATTTCAATATGGCGGTGACTTTTTAAAATTTTGGCATCCATTCCCTCTTTCTTGACCCCAGGCAAGCCCAAATATCGATTTATAATGAAATCGGTCGAATAACAAAGAATTTCAATATGGCGGTGACTTTTTAAAATTTTGGCACCCATTTCCTCTTTCTTGACCCCAGGGAAGCCTAAATATCGATTTTGAACGTAATCGGCCCAATAACATAGAATTTCAATATGGCGAGGACTTTTTAAAATTATGGCAGGCATTCATTTTCTCTTTCTCGACCCCAGGGAAGCCCAAATATCGATTTTGAACGAAATCGGTAGACTAACCAAAAAAAAAAAAAAATTAAAAAAAGCATGTTATTGTATTTGGTTAGGAATTGAACCTGTATAATTTTTTTTTGACTTTCTATGAACATGAACTGGAACCATGCTAACTGAGCCAAATAAAGTATAACCCTTAGAATGACATCTGTCAAATGTATCGAATTACAGTGGAAGGTCCAGGCGCGCATTTCAATTTCGCGCCATTTTCTCTCTTAGCAGTTTTTCAAGTTTTTCTTCAAATATTATTATTACAACTTGTATAAATTATATGTTTTTAAAAACTAGATGAAATTTCCTACTTGGCTATCTATGTTATATGTCTACAAACGGTATGAAATAAAAACAATCCTGGATGAAATCTAAGAGTTTCGATTTTTTTCGTTCTTTTATTTTAAAACCCATAAAAAACTGAAATTTTACCCTTACAAATACTATTATTTGCATTAATTGCAAAGTTAGATACCTGGTTTACATGAATGAATTACAGAAATAAATCATAAAGCATTAAAACTCGAAATAATCAATAAGAATTACCACCTTCTACAACAGGCGCATCTGAACAAAAAGTATCTTTCATCTGTGGTCGCATTGACTATGAGGTACGTTGCGATGCAGAAAAGTGCAAGTGCATTTACTCTATGGTGCAGGGGCCCGTGTACCGTGCATCGTAGCGAACTCTGGGTTATAGTAGTAGTATGTTCCTTGGTAACGAAAAAAAAAATCGTCTATGGTGTGTGAATTCCTGTGATAATTAATATTTTAATTAATTAAAAATATTAAAATAACTAAAGATGGTAAGTATGTATGAGCTACAAAATAAATGCTGAAAGCAACACTTTTCATAAAGCATTTCAAGATACAATAGAAGTTTACACTGATGGATCGAAAACCAAACTTGGTACAGGAGCTGGAGCTTACTGCCAAGAACTCAACATGAAGATAAGTCACACACTTGGTAAGGATAACTCTGTTTTCCAAGCAGAGTGTGTGGGCATCTTAACAGCAACTACAGCTATAATTAACAGACAGGTAAAAAACTTTAAAAATCGTTCCCATTCCCTTCAGTGAGTACAAGACATGGTTGCATGAACTAACACTCAGAGCATTCCCTACTTTGGTAGAATGCAACAGACTGCAAGCAGACTAAGGAAGCCTTTCCTTATCTAGACAAACAACTAACAAACAGACTACTCCGCCTGGACAGAGATAAACTCAGGAAGGTGGTGGGAATCATAACGGGGCACAGCCCACTAAAACACCTTTTTATTATAGGTGTCACCTACAGTCCTCTGTGCAGGGCCTGCATGAAGGCAGATGAAAGTTGAAACACCCACGCACGTGCTCTTGTCATGCACGGGCGTGGAAGAACAACACAAGAACCACCTCGGATCTCCAGCTTCACTTCAAGAAGCCCTTGGCAACATGGGCGGCCTACTAGGCCTCTGTTGAGATCTGGGATGGTTGGAGTAACAACACAACAGACCATCACGGATTACGTGTGGAAACCAGCCCAGAAGAAGAAGAAGAAGTATTACTTGAATTTTGTACAGTAAGGGCTCGTTTCTGGACAGGGGGCGCTTTGCACGGTTAACTCAAACATATTATGGCCAAAAGTGGTCCAAAAAGGAGCCCTTACCTAGATGAGAGGCGGGATAATAAAGGAAACATATTCAATTCTTTATTTGCTTAAATCGTATACAGACAAGGTGACAACAAGACAGACAAAACTAGGTATTCATAAAAATAAATTGACCAATACTCGGCTATACTTTGATATGATAGATAGATGTTCTCTTAAGGTGTGAATAGTTAGAGTAAAAGTCAGAAAGGAACAGTGTTTGAACTCGAGACCAGTAGAGTAATTTAACACTCAGGTGTGCAGGTTTCCTCACAATGTTTTCCTTCACCATTTCAACAGTGAAGATGTTAATTATCTAAATTAATAAAGATATAAATATACTAAGGCAGCAAGAGATAGAGCAGCTTCTGGAACTTGCTCCACAACGTCATGGCCCCCCTCCCGCCCCCCCGGAACACGAAGGTTCTTCCAAGGTTAAACTGAAACAGAAAATGTAAACCTATACTCTCAAACAGGCAGTCTCCAGAGGGAGGTCATGGAGGGTACTGGTGTCTCCTCGGGTTGTGTACCCGATAAGGAACCTTAAAAAAACAATTATTACAGATAATTTGAAAAAGATATAAATGTGCAGTGATTTAGCCCAAGGAAAAACAATTAATACTTAGAATAAAAGTAATGAAGAAAAGAAATTGATTTATTATTGTTAAAAAAAAATCAAAATTATTTATTTCATGTAGGTCAACTTGGGGGATGTAATATCCCCAAAACTGTTTAATAGTGCACTAGAAGACCTCTTCAAAACGCTGGACTGGACAGGACGAGGATTTAATATAAATGGCGAATACATCTCACACCTGCGGTTCGCCGACGATGTGGTTATCCTTGCAGAGACTCCAGAAGATCTGGAGCAGATGCTGAGTAGTCTAAGCCGCTCTTCCAGACGAGTTGGTCTCGGGATAAACATGGACAAAACCAAGGTTATGTTCAATCAACATGTTGTCCCGATACCCGTGAACGTCGAAAATGTTGGAATCGAAATTGTTTCAGAGTACAACTACCTTGGCCAGACCATACAATTGGGTAGAAACAATTTCGACGAAGAAGCCAACAGAAGGATACGGCTGGGCTGGGCGGCATTTGGAAAATTAAGTCAGGTCTTCTCATCGTCAATACCTCAATGCCTGAAGACGAAAGTCTTCAATCAATGTGTCCTTCCCGTCCTCACTTATGGCGCTGAAACGTGGACACTAACAAAAGGCTTGATCCACAAATTTAAAGTCACTCAGAGAGCTATGGAGAGGGCTATGTTAGGAGTTTCTCTTAAGGACAGGATTCGAAATGAAGAGATCCGTAAGAGAACCAAGGTCGCCGACATAGCTCAAACCATTAGCAAGCTGAAATGGCAGTGGGCAGGCCATGCTTGTCGCAGAAGCGATGGCCGTTGGGGCCGAAAAGTCCTAGAGTGGAGACCACGAACAAGTAAGCGTAGTGTGGGGCGCCCTCCAGCACGTTGGACTGACGATATAAAGCGGGTGGCGGGAAGTGGCTGGATGAGGAAGGCTGAGGACCGGGTGTGGTGGCGTTCTCTGGGAAAGGCCTATGTTCAGCAGTGGACGTCCGCAGGCTGAGATGATGATGATGATGATGATGATGAGGTAAACTTGTGGCTCTTATGATAAGTGGAGAATCAACAAACATTGTTAAAAAAATATACCTTTCAAAAACCTCACTCCCCTTACAGCCTGTCCTCTCCCCCGTCTGCCTCTTCTCTCCACATTGCCGTCTGTCAATTGACTCATCCTGCCAACAAACCCATAAAAAATATATATTAATCTATACTAATATATAAAGCGTAAGACTTTGTTTGTTTGCTTGAATGTGCTAATCTCAGGAACTACTGGTCTGATTTGAAAAATTCTTTCAGTGTTACTATCTAACACTGAATGTTTAGAAAGTAACTTATTGACTGAAATAAAGGCTATTTTTATTTTATTTTATCTAACACTGAACGATTTTAATAGAATTGAAAGAAAAAAGAAACAAATCAGAATCTGAGAATCAGCCCATTTATTGTGGAAGGTTATAGGCTATATATCATAACGCTAAGACCAATAAACTATTCCACTATTAAACTATTCCAGATGTCACGGGCAGAAGCAAGTGTTATACATAAAAGGACTTTATATGGACTTTATGTGTTTGAACAATGTTAGTGATATAGAGTGTACTTTGTAAATGGACAATAGGGGTGCTATTGAATTGACCAATAAACTATTCCACTATTAAACTATTCCAGATGTCATGGGCAGAAGCAAGTGTTATACATAAAAGGACTTTATATGGACTTTATGTGTTTGAACAATGTTAGTGATATAGAGTGTACTTTGTAAATGGACAATAGGGGTGCTATTGAATTAACTAACTCATAAGAAAATTCTAAGCGAGCTAAACACAAAGTTGGAAAACAATCCTTATTAATATCATAAATGTGAAAGTTTGTTTGATGGTTTGTCCTCCAACACGCAGCAAGGAGGAGCATCGGATCGACGTGATGTTTTGCATGGGTACTTAGGACCTGGAGAGTGACATCTAGGCTACTTTTTATCCCAGAAGTTCCGCGGGATTTTAAAAGCTAAATCTACGCGGACGAAGTCGCGGGCATCAGCTAGTATAAAATATAAGTCTAATTAATAAAATTCCATGCTAAATTAACATCGCCTGGCTTTGGGTGAGCTTCACTAGTATACGTAATGAAAATTATAAATTTGGGTTTTTAGATGTCTCTGCATGCTCTCTTTTGTTTTGAAATGATATTTTAAGATATTGTCCCTACAATGCAACAGGATTTAACCAGAAAATGTTAAATTACTTTGTAATTTCACTTTTTCAAAATGTGTAAACAATGTTGTAAACAATTTGGGATAGTCCACTTTTTAAGTACAAAACATAAATGAAAACGAATAGATACGCATAAAACAACCTCATAATTAGTTTAATTAAACAATTTACTCACCTTTTACAATTTTGCGTCGCAAAAATCCACGTAATACACACAAAGAGCACCAATTGAAAATTCACCTCAGAAAAACGATCTGTTTTTGATCTGCGTATCTATGGCGCGTCGAAAATATTTTTTTTTTTCTAACTCCTGCCTAGTATTGCATGACGAATCTGAGCAATTTGTAGCCCGTTTCTTCCGGAACATTATCATAATGGCTAATTTGGCTTGATGGTTCAAAAAGGTTTTATTTTTATGGATAAAATAAAAGCGGGAAATGGTGGACAAGTTTGTTCTTGGACCTACCAGTGTAATTTTTGACAGTGGACAAGTATGGTCTTGGACCTGCTAAGGGATAATAGGATTGACGAAAATAAGTTACAGTACCTAATAAGTTTAGTTAAATAACCAGTTTTGTCAGTCGGGAGTTGTTTCCCGCCAGAGTTGCTTCGCACGGGGCGCCCCGCGGTGGGCGGGACTACGACTCCGCTCCTTCTCCTGCTTCACCCCCTCAAATACCTAAACTTTGTCTGCTTCCTCGCCTTAATCCCACTACTTCGACCGCGTGAAGAGCGCGTGTAACCCCAAAAAAAAAATCAGATTTCGCGATGAGATAAAACATAGCCACAACCTCATGTGAAGCGCGACAAAAGATAGCGTTTTGCGCGGAATAGGAGTGTAGTAAGCGCCAAAATACTTTGTAACTCGAAAAATATTCATTTTCTTTTCAATTCGCTAGGCTACTCCCTTGATAATATCAATCGGAATTTAATGTAAAAATTTTGGCTCTGTAATATGCAACACATTGAAAATAAATGAATATTGGTTAAAAATTAGACCTAACTTCGCGATTTTTTATTATCGAACAAATTTCATCATTTTATGTTTTTGCCCAGACACGTCCCTTGGCAGTATGATGTAATTCTTGCGTGTTTTTTTTCGGATAATTGAAACTTGATCTACTACTGTAAAAATCAAATCTGTTTACTGTAAACGAGCGCACACCCCCTCTTAAATTAGGTTTTTAAAAATCCCGCGTGTTGTGCTTCCTCGATAAAATATAGCCTATGTCACTCTGCAGGTTTTTAGCTAATTCATATAAATATCATATCATTCAATCCATAAAAATCACGTTGATTTCAATTCCACTGCTGTACCAACAAAGTAAAATATTTTTGTATTTATGATAACTAACTATGAAAGCGATTGTGAAAAAAAATCAAATACGCAATATTGCGTAAAAGTTTAAATCTACAAAACTCCTCACAACACGGACGAACGAAAAATTTCATAAGGCAGCAATCAAGTGCGCAATTATTTCCCAAGAGTCTATCCACAGATATAACGGCTCTGTTTCTAGACTTCCTCTGTTGGTCGACTTGATGAAGTCACGTTTATGTGTATTGTGTAAATATTTTAGCTGAGTCTGCAGGCACCATCTCAGTCTCATAATTGAGATTGGATTGCTGAATTTTTACAAACACTGTTATCTGCTAACTGCTTTGTCGGTAAATGTGTACTTTAATTTTCTCGGAGTTTTTAACGAAAATCGCATTTACATTTTTTTCTGGAACTGTGTTTTGCTTGTTGAGTTTATTCATTTAAAGACAGTCCTTTAACGATACGTTACAATAATATTAACTGTCACACAATAAACCCTTAAATATCTATATGGTAGCATCGCAATTAATTTGTCTGTCTTACACTGTATTTAACCTATATGTGTGCGTAAAATGCAATAGTGTTGGAGATTTAGTTTTGTATGTGCCATAATGACATTGAGAAAGTGTGCAGTTCTGTCTAAGTAGTGTTTCTTCGCCCCACACCAAAAGTGGCAGACTTTTTTGTTCGTAGCATTAGGCGCATTACTCGTCCTTTGGGTTGAATAATCTAAAGAATAAACCAGATAAACAAGGAATATAAAAATATGCACATCGATTGCAGCTCCTGCTTTGAAATTGAATAAAAAATTACAATTAAAAAGCGTAGGTAATTAAACTTTTAGTAGGTGCATCTGTGCCGTGAAACCAAAGCAGGAAAAAGAAGGGATAGAGGCCTAATAAAAATGACTGCCTTACAGCTGACAGTTCAATCTAACTAAGGTTTATGTTTGCCTTTAGGTCCAATTTCATCAACATAGAACTCTTTAAGGATAGTATCTAAATCGACATCAGATTCTACTCATAACCGGAAAAAAACATAAATGAAGTTTCATAACCTTATCAAAGACAAATTAACAAGATTGCTAGTTATAACAAATCGACAAATTACACTTTACACATAGATTGAATATAATTATGACCCGAGCGTTAAAGAATTTTTTATTTATTTTTATTCGATGACAAGCTAGTCCTTGACTGCGATCTCACCTGATGGTAAGTGACGATGCAGTCTAAGATGGTAGCAGGCTAACTTGGAAGGGGTATGCCAGTGAACATTCAACCCATACCCCTAATTGGTTTCTACACGCCATCGTGCCGGAACGCTAAATCGCTCGGCGGCACGTCTTTGACGGTAGGGTGGTACCTAACTAAGTAGCGACGGCCAAAGAAGCCTCCCACTAGACCAGACCAGAGACAATTCAGAAATTATAAATTCCCAAATTAACCCCGCCGGGAATCGAGCCCGAGACCTCCCAGTTATAAGACAACAGCGCTCACCACTGAGCCAGGGAGGTCGTCAAAAATAAAGTAAGCTAAACCTTCAAGTTAGTTCAACATAACCTCAGACTGCTCGAGAGAATGAAAAATTTCATAAGGGTGCAATCAAGCGAGCAATTATTTCCCCTGAGTCGTAGTACAGATATGCTAGCTCAGTTCCTAGACCTCCCCTATTTGTTCACTTGATGAAGCCACGCTCACGTGGATTGTATAAATACTTTACGCCGACTCTGCTGTCTCCGTGTCTAATTGTAATTGGATTGTTGAATTTTTACAAACATTGTTGCCTGCTTCATTTGAAATCTCGTTCTTTTTAACTGTCATGATTTTATGCATTTTAAAGAACATTGGCAGAGGTTCATATAAAACTTTACCTGAAATCGATTCGAAGCGTCTATACATGAAAAATTGTTAAAACCGGAGAGGTTCCATTGCTAAAACATAATCACTGAGATTTTTCGTTTAAGGAACTCAAAAAAAATATATTAACAATTTTATATGTATTTTGAGGTTATAAAAATACGTAGAAAGATATAGTCGTAATTCCTACTTCCATGTTATTTTAAATCCTAATTTGACATTGGGATGTGTTACTTAGTTGTCTATAGAACTCTCTACATAGACAAACTCTTGAATTTCCGGGCGAGCAATGTCATCCATAAACGATCCAAACCAATCCAAACTCAAAGCGCGATATGAATTAGTCAGATCATGGTTCAATATTTAATAATTACTTAACCAAGGCAAAAGATTTAAAACTAATTTCATAAAAACGAACTAATTTACATACTTTGTTTTGTATGAATCATATTCGTAGACGCCTCCTAAAACATTCAGGTACAATTCTGCCATTATTCTTTATCAATCCATTTTTAGGGTTCCGTACCCAAAGGGTGCCAACGGGACCCTATTACTAAGCCTCCGCTGTCCGTCCGTCCGTCCGCCCGTCCGTCCGTCTGTCAGCGGGCTATATCTCGTAAACCGTAATAGATAGACAGTTGAAATTTTCACATACAGTGTATTTCTATTGCCGCTATAACAACAAATAATAAAAATTAAATTAAATTGAAAAATAAAGGGGGCTCCCATACATGGAAAAGGAGTCGAAATAAAATTTTATTTTTTTACCCCGGCATGTGGGGTATCATTGTCTAGAGCTCATTAAGTGGAGTTCAAATTTATATTTTTTTATTTTTTAGCTGCAAAAATGAAGAAATGGGGGGCTGTCAAAGTTTTCGATTTAAATATGTATCTAGTTTCAAAAAATGATTTGGTCTTATATACGGAACCCTAAAAGAGCGAGACCCGACTCGCACTTGGCCGATTTTTAGCCATTTTCGACCATTTCATCTTAACGTCTATAAACATACTTGTTACTGTAACATTTGACTTTTACAATTTTAAGGCTCTATTATTATCTCCACAAACATAAAAAAAATAATTACCGCTTTATTTCCTTTTATAAAAACACCTTTAGCCTTGAAATTGTAGACCGAATAAATATTATTTTTGCAACTGAATTATTTGGTTATAAATACGAACCTTTATCACATAATGTCACAAATAATAAATCATATTTGCATAAACGCAAATACTCCCGAAAAGTTAGACGTATGTGCCCGCGATCGAACTCTGAGTCCGTAATCCTAACCACTAGGCTATCACTTCTCTTGATTGATCGGCAACACTGGGAAAGTGTATTTCAATTTAGAAAAGGCAAAAAAGCGAATTATTTATTGTATAGTTTGGAGCGAGCAAGCTGTACCTGGGCATCTTAAAGTTGCAACAAGACACTTTAATTTCCCCGGGGAAAAGCGGGGGAGCTCATAATTCATGCCGAGTTAACATTTTGTCAGTTCGCACTCGTTGTATTAAAGCACTCACATATGTGCCACATCTATATCATACTAATATTATATATGCGAAAGTGTGTTGCTTGGTGTTGGTTTGTCCTTCAATCACGCCGCAACAGAGCTACGGATCGATGTGTTTTTTTGCATGGGTATACCCATGGTTGACGACCTGGAGTGTACATAGGCTACTTTTATCCCGGAAAATCAAAGAGTTCCCTAAGGATTTTAAAAACTAAATCCACGCGGAGAAAGTCGCGGGCTAGTATAGAAAATCAGCTAGTATTAAAAAAATATGTTAGTATGGGTAAAACTCAAAAACAGCTGGACGATTTGAATATTTTTTTTGTTTTTTTTTCGCAGTAATACAGGGAGGTTAAAACAAAAAAAAAAATAGGAAAAAACCAAAAGAACAGCTGACAAATCGAATTAAAATGGGTAATTTTGTACCTATAGGAATCACAAAAAGTAAAAGCTAATTGGAAATAAATGTGATCTTTCTACAAGCACGGTTAGTTTATTTTTGTAATTTAATTGATTCTGTTTATGTATAACTTTGCAGTACATCATGACTCCATAGATCCAGCATAGATTTAGTTTTTATAAGTTCTTCTTATTTGTGGCACACAATAATAAAGCATGCATCGTCTGCTTTTTTAAAACAAATAGTTAATCTAAATATATAAAAGGCAAAGGTGACTGACTGACTGACTGGTCTATCAACGCACAGTTCTAACCACTGGACGGATCGGGCTGAAATTTTGCACACAGATAGTTATTATGACGTAGACGTCCCCTAAGAAAGGATTTTTGAAAATTCCAACCCCAAGAGGGTAATATGGGGGTTGAAAGTTTGTATAAAAGTCATAGTCAAGTATAATTGTCATTTATCAAATTATTTTAACTTTAATTTTTGGGCTTTCGATAAAAAAATAAGAAATACGTGTTTCGCAAATTTTGAAAATTCCACCCCCAAAGACTTCAAATAGGGGATGATAATTTGTATACAAGTCCAGATTTTTTAAGTTAATTTTCAAGTAATATCCATCCAACTTAGTATTTTGCCTTTCAATTGAAAATAAAGAAGTACTCGTTTGACAGTTTTTAAATGTTCAACTCCCAATGGAGTTAAATAGAGGGTGAATGATTGTTATTAAGTCTGTCGTTTTTCAACTTAGGTATAACCATGAAACTTGGTATGTTGGCTTTTTACGGAGATACGAATCGCGTTAAGTTGGATTTTAATTACCAATAAAAGTCTAACTTAGCGTGAGCTAACCAACCGTTAAGAAACTATTTTTGAAAATTCAACCGCTAAGGGGGTAAAATAGGGGTTTGAAAAATCGAACTTAACGTGAGCGAAGCCACGGGCAAAAGCAAGTATAATATCAAAGCGTCAATAGCGCAATGGCAATGGCATGAACTATGAACTAAAAAAGGTCGAGGTTTAAACCAACTTGTCATGACCTCACCCTAATACAATATTTAGGATTAGTTGGAGAGGCTCATCTTCAGCATGGCCTATTATCCGCAACGACCAATTCTGTTTGCTTTTGACCCATAAGAAACACCTCTAAAACCATTTTGTTGAAGCATTTTCGTTTAATGAGTATGTGCTTATTTTAGAGTCAACAGACTATAAAAGTACTTCTTGAGAATAGTCAGAGATGGCCCGTGTAACGTGACTTTTACCCGAACGCATGCTTGCCTTTGAAGTTCGGTTCCGTCTTGGAACACTTTCATGTTCCGTAATTAAGAACCTTATTTGAGCTGTATTTTGAGCAAATTGCCTTAAATCTTAATTGAATTTTTAGAGCACTGTGTTGTGTCAGCATTTTAATTGAGTTTATATTATGACAAAATAATCAAATTTGCTTTAGGAATATCCGCATTATGATGAGTATTGAGTCAAAGTAGCACATCTCGTAAAGTTATTTTCTAACATGATCACGTATGAGGAGGTACGTCTCTTTTGATGTTGATTATGATTATTATAAATCCAGATAAGTGATTAATAACAATGCATTTTCCCCTCTCTTTTCGTTCTTCTCATTGCTGAATGTTATTGCCTCTTTCCATTATTCATACTTAATGGTAGTTTTCATGGGATAGTAAATGCGGTGAGTTTCCAAATTGCTCTACATACGACTCAAATAAGAGTTTGCAATATAGCCTAGGAGGTATGACGATAATTGTTAGACTAGATAATGATCTTTATCCCGGGGCTTTATCCGTGTTGATTAAGGTTTTCAAATTCCCGCGAGAACTCTTTAATTTTCCGGGATAGAATATAGCCTATGTGTTAATTCAACCCCAATCAAGTCCGAATTCCAACCATTTGCTTGATATTCATTCATTGTGGCGTGAAGGAGTAACAAACATTCATCCATCTATCCATCCATCCATTCATCCATCCATCCATCCATCCATTCATCCATCCATCTCATCCGTCTTAGTTAACTTCGCATTTATAATATTGTTAGTAGGATGTTTGCAAGCCAGGTGACCGAAAAGACCGGCGCAAAAAGCAGAAAAATATTGCTAGTAGCCGAGACGTAATATTGAAACCTATTGGGATTTTGGGATCTAGGAATAACAATATTGCGAGGTCATCGTTTTGCGTTGTCAATCCGGAAGCGTGACACTTCCATTTGGAATCTATTTCCACTATAGTCCCCGCGGCCGGTGGACCTAATGGATTAGCCATTTGTCTGATTAGCTGCATCAATAAATAAAGAGGGTCAGCAAATCATTTGTTCATTAAAATTTAGGGGTTCAACTTCAAATAGTGGCTTGTTTGGGCTGTTTGCTTGGCAGTCTATGTGTACACTAATTACACTGGGTTTGTGTTTGATAATGCCTATAGAATGTGCTCGCGTGTTTGTACTGTCAGATAAGTGGATTACACTTGTTGGTGCATACGCGTGTTTTGGAATTGTTGAGTTATTCCCTAATAGCTTTCGTCCGCTATATCATCCGCGTGGAACTCGATTTTTTAAAATGCCGGGGAATCCCTTTGTTTTTCCGGGATAAAACGTAGCCTCCAAACCCTTATCTATATCCATACACGTCTATCCTTTGCGCTGCTCGCGCTGTCACATTTATAATATAAGCAGGGATTCCAAATAGACCCAAAAATATTTTTTTGTTTTTGAGTGGTATTTAAGGCCAGCTGCATATTTCAGAAACTGTCAAAAATATTTGATCATTACACTTTGTACTATGCACGCGGAACACCATTTTATATCGTTCGTTACTTTCTGACCCTCACTGAAACAGAAAGTTGGCCGACAATTTCTGATAGTATGCGGCCGGCTCTAGAAATAAACTATCTCATCTTATTTTTATTAATTACTTTTCTCATAAACTACGTCACGTTGTGTACTGTAGTCTATTTACACGCATAGAGCTAAGAAAAAGCTCAATATCATATTTACAACAATCTGGGAGTAGTCTGGCAATTATGAGGGAACAGATGAACGCACAAACAAACACTATACCCTGCCGTTGTTGGGTGAAAATTGCTTTACGTAAAGTTTAATTATGTGTACATTATATCCGACAAAATGGATGGCTGGTGTTCAGAGATACTGCACACAGAAGGGCATAAAATGAAAATCCAATAAAACATTCCATTACCACCGAACTCATTGAACGGTAGACAAAAGGCGAATTGCCGAATGCGCTAATTAATAAATCAAGACTCGTCTGGGCAAACACCGCCCGCCGGCGAAGCTATTCGGTGAAACCCATTATGTAATTACCAAAGAGTTGTCAGTGGTTCGGTGTTTAAGTTATACTGGGCGTTATTGACTTAGCTTTTAGTGTATTAAATAATGTTTATCGGATTGTCGCACATCTACTTAGTAGATATTGTAATAGAGATTTAAAAACTTTATGCTCGCAATAAATGAATAGTAAGTATTTTTAGGAAATGATAAAGAAAAGGTAACATGAAATAAAAATTTAGAAACCTCTGCTTGGATCATCAAAAAAATCATTATTATAGGTACAATATGAGCTCAACAAAGGGTAGTTAATTCGAAATCTTGTTTGTGATTGCACTTCAATATTATTTATTTGTACAGATTAATGACGAAGATCCATAGTCGTTGCGAATCCAAAGGTAATGGAGTGGCGACCTCGCATCGGGAAGCACTGTGGGTATTAGTAGACCCCCACTAGTTGGTCAGATGAGATCAGACAAATAATGGCAAGACGCCGCGCCGCTGGTTGCATGCAGTGCAAGATCTAGGCATGTGGAAGTCTATTCAAGGGACCTACGTCATAATATGTCCAGCAGTGGACGTCCATCGGCTGACAAAAAAGAAGGAGATAGTTTCCATTTTGAACATAAAATATTAAATGACAAAAATATTATATTGAATGTACATATTATGTATATTTTCCACAGTCTCCATCCCTCAAATTGCTGTCGGGTCCGAGAGGCCTTTTTAAATATCAATTATGTCGGGGCTGTCTTCTGGTGATTAATTAATTAGAGGCTGCATGCAATTATGTCCTTTTCAGCCGCTTCGGGATATTGTCCTCGGCTGAAATAATTTCAGAGGCAATGGTTGTTTATACTCTAATTAATAGTATCGAAAATTATTTTTCGGGCCTGAGCCGGGTCCTACAGAAAATGGGACGTAGTCCCAAGATCTTCAATATTCTTTTATATATTAATAGACGATTCTCCCGAGAAATCTGTAATTTTTCGGGGTAGCCTATGTTTTAATTCTGGGTGTGAGCTATCTCCATTCCAAATTTCAGCCAAATCAGTTAATTCGTTGTGGCGTTAAAGAGTAACAAACATCCATCTATCTATCCATCTATACATCCTTACATCCATCCTCACAAACTTTCGCATTTATAATATTATTATTAGGAAATTAGGAATAGGATAGGATAGTAGGAATTTATAATATTAGTAGTATAGCAGAATTATTCTAGTTTCTACCCACGTGGAGTTAGATTTTCAAAAAGTAGCCTATGTCACTCACCAAGTACTCAACTTTACTTATCCATTCAAAATATCACTTCGATCCATTGCTCCGTTTAAGTGCTATTGAAAGCCAAACCAACAAACAATCACACTTTTGCATTAATAAAACATCGGTAGAGATTATTTTTAGTGTCTGCGTAAGCCATGCATGTATGAGGAAGGGAAACATTTTGGTATGTTTCCCTCCCTCACACATACTACGTACAATAGAGTTGAATGGTAAATGTTGAAGTAAAACCGAGCTAAATGCAGCAATTTTGTTGTCATTTGCCGGTAATAGTTCGTAATTGATTAATATTTAGCGTCATTGAAAGTGACAAATCCCGCTCGCTATTATTGCATTGTGTTACCGAAAACCCTCATTTCTCTTTTGCAAATATTAGAACTATGTCATATTGCAAATATAGAAAATCAATGACAAGCAGCACAAACATATTTCATAGATTATTATGACAAAGTTCTAAATGAGGTGTGTATTATTGTTTCCGACTATACCTACATTCTTTCTATAAGGGGACATGATGAGTGTATATGACAGGATAATAAGCATCACGCCCTATGTAGGTACATAGTTATTGGTATTATCAATGTAATATTTTTGCAATGCGATATTTTTGTTCTCTTATTTGCTATGTGTGTTTAAGTTATTTGTATAACATTACTTAAATTACCCTGATTCGGTCCTAAAAAGTGGTGACGGTGACTTGAACTTCCTCTGGGTGGTCCGGGGTTCAATCTAGACACGAATATTTGACTTGTCAGAGAAGCGAAGAAGCGCGTTGTGCCGATTTCACCAACGTCGAGTGTCATTTTGTAGAAGAATAAATTGGGCGTTCAGATAGTTTTTGTATTGAAAATACTGTCAAAATATCAAAGCTACGCTCCAATAAGGCTTATTTTATCGGCCTAATAGGTATAACTTTAGTGCTGAATTAAAAAATCACAAGGAAACCTGCCTAACTGAGAGTTATCGTAGCCATAATGTTCTCAAATATGTGGGTTAAGTCTGCCAATTCGCATTTGACCAGCTTTGTGGACTGTGGTCCTTCTTATTTCAGAAGGAAACTTGTGCCCAGAGGTGTGCCAACTATGGGTTGAGATATTTATATGAATAATCCAGTCCTCTTCAATGGAATGTCTGCAATGATACATCAGTTTTGCTTATCCAATCTGTTATGATAAACGAATCACATGCTGTAGCAAAGCTCAGTTCTCTATCAACCATGAAACTAGAAACGATTTTATCATTGACAAGAACAGTCAAAAGTGAGGAAGAAGTGATAAGAACAGTCTATTCTATTCCGTCACTAAAATAACTTTAGCCATTACATTAGCTAAGCCCGGAAACTTATTTATATCACTTGATGAATCGGCAGTATAAGAAAACAGTAAAAGAAGTCGACTTTATCTACAAGTGACTTTAATAAAATTCTCTACTACCGTTTTCTAGGGAATATTCCGATAAGTTTCGATAAAGGCTTCGGAGGCGCGGGTTCTGATTTCCTTTCATTTCCTTTTAGGAAACTTAAATAGAACTGAGACTTCCCTGACGACGGGGCCGAATCAATTATTTGTGTTAGGAAAGTTTCTTCGATTTACTCCGTATAATAGAGTAAACCTAGTTTGTTTTATCTAATGTAACAAATCTTATAGAAATGTTTGTTTAACGTGATAAGTTTTGGGAAAAATAAAAATACTTTTGGAATATCAAGTGCACTGTGTTGCGGACGCCACATACAAGCATTAGGATAGGAAGGATCTACAGATATTGCTCGCTGTACGGAAAAAAACTTGATATTGCCATGTCATTCTCCCTAAGGGCCTGCGCAGACAAACGACTATTTTCCGCGGAGGAAGTATTGCATCTGAGTACCATAACAAAGACAGCAATAGCAGGGTCACACGTCAGATCGAAGTAAGATCTGTTTACGTTCAGTATCCCACAGTACTGGATTTGTAGTGTCGTCTCTGTTGCACGAAGTTATAAAGCTTCACAATAGGTACTACTATGAGGCTCAGGGGCGACGCTGTACGAAACCGAGGCTAGCTCGATGTGTCATGTGTAAGATGTAACATTTACTGCCAGGTATAACAGTACTGTGAATAATGAATGAATATACTTTTATTTTACGCCACATACTTTACATAAAAAACAACATAAACATAACCTTTGATACAAGAACCAGCCACTCTTATTCGAAAAAAAATCAAAATAAAACCGGCCAAGTGCGTGTCGGGCCACGCGCAGTGTAGGGTTCCGTAGTTGCAAGTCACAAATATTACCTATTGCGTGCTATTGCTGACCTAGGATAGTGCTTTTATTATATATATATGAATATATGAATATTGAATATATTTTGAGTACTATGGTTTAAATAATACGTTCTACCTAACCTAGAAAAAACAGATATAACTCCTTAACTTATGAACCCTACTTAGCCGTGATAGTTTTCCTATAAAATTCTTAATATATACTACTGCTGTGAATTTTTTCATGTATCGTATAAACAACCATTTAGCTGGCAGAGGGGAGGGGGGATCCCTGAATCGAAAAATGGTGTTCCCACACCCACAATATTAGTAAAAGACCAACGACACCCCACACTATGGGATAGACGAGAAAAAAAAAAATCATCCCCACTGTACATGTAGGGGAGGTACCCTAAATTGGCGTGATTAATATTTATACCTTGTCAAATTACAGTTTTCTAGTACGAATAGTCTCTGAGCTATACCGCGGACGGACGGACGGACAGACGGACGGACATGGCGAAACTATAAGGATTCCTTGTTTACTACGGAACCCTAAAAATACACACATAAACAGGTTTGTTTGCTGATCGTGCTTTGAGGTACATTTTGCGCAGGTTGCGTGTGCTTCTAACGCCGGCAGGGATTATAAAATGAGCAGGAACAAACATTTTATTAGCTCGCAAAAGTAGCAACGTGGGCAATCCTTACTCATCCTACTAATATTATAAATGCGAAAGTTTGCGAGGATGTATGGATGGATGGATGTTTGTATGGATGTTTGTTACTCCTTAACGCCCCAACTAATAAACTGATTTGGCTGACTGGAATGAAGATAGCTCATACCCAGGATTAACACATAGGTTACTTTTTTCCGGTAGGCCGGAAATTACAGAGTTCCCGCGGGAATTAAAAATCTTATTCCACGCGGACGAGATCACGGGTATCATCTAGTATTATTATAAATGCAAATGTGTGTTTGTTTGTTGGTTTGTCCTTCAATCACGCTGCAACAGAGCTATGATTTTTTGCATGGGTATAGTTGAGGACCTGGAGAGTGATATCAGGCTACTTTTTATCCCGGTATTAGTTAGTTTGATATAATTACACAACAGCTACTAGGTACAATTAATCAACTAATAGATATTAGTACGTATATTATATAATAAAATAATATAATTATTGTACCTATACATAATAGTCACTATTTCATTTAGCCTAATAATAATTTCGTTCTACCTACATAGTTAATAGTATGTAATTGTATGATTGTATTGTATGTAGACAAAAGTATAGCCACGGTAATATTACATAATATTACCGTGGTATATAGCATTCATAGGTTACGTAACCGATATCAATTATCAGCCGAAGCTTTTTTTGACTTCCCGTAACAATTTTTAATTTCATAGTAATACCGACGGGCTAAAAGATTTACAAACTTTCAACGTGTTAGGTTTACATTATTCGGGTACATTTAGGTATACATACACAACACTGTGTACGAGTCCATATTCATAATAAATAAATATTATCCAAACCTCCAAAGCGTGCAATAGTTTAAAACGAAAGATCCAACATCAAGACAAAATTTAATGAAAATCACAAGTTTGTATCAGGAGTTGAGGCAAAACGCCAAAAGTTACAGAGTTGCGTCCCCACGGCAATACAGAAGTTACGCCATAATTTGCTGACGAGGCACTTGCAACTTTTGCCTCTTTTTTGACATAATTTGAAGACATTTTTGCGTCTTTCAGTTTATTTTCTACTTCGCTTGCCGTTGAAAATTTTATTTATTAACGCCGCATTCGTTACTTGGTCTTCCTTTTATGGCTTTTTGGGTTGATTAGAGGGCTTTAGGTATTTTTTGCCACAAATACTTTTATAAAGTAGGTATTTTACCTGCGACACGTTACCTGTCCTTTTGCATCACATGAATGATTTCTATTTCGTGTGATCTCACCTGATGGTAAGTGAAATACAGCCTGAGATGGTAGCGGGCTAACTTGAAAGGAGTATGGGTATGTCCTCACTAATAATCAGTTTCTACACGCCATCACACCGGAACGCTAAATCGCTTACAACACTGCTAGCAGATGAGAATTCACAAGTTTCAGTCCCAGACCGGCACGGCACCCCGATTCAGAATTTATTTATTTAGTGCTAACATTAATTTAATAACAAGTAAAATTTTGATAAAACCACAAACTTCGTAAATCCACTTGTATTCTGATTCAAATAAATGTAAAAATCTTGTAGATACCGATAACGAAGCCGATACCATAGTCGACATCGAATTGAATTCTCTAGAGTCTAGCCGAACGTTCTGAATCGCACGACAAAAAAATTTTCGATACGAGATCGTTATCTAATCGTATCGAAATGGTAAGTTATCGAAATGTTCTGAATTGGGGTGCTGGTTTGAGAGATCAATTGCTTAAACGCACATAACTTCCAAAGTCAGAAGTGCGTTCCCGAGATCGATCCTGCAACCGATCGACTAGGAGACCGCTGTCCTAACCAGTCCTAACCATTAGGCTGTCACTGCTCTAAGCATATACGCCACAAACACAACGCTGTCTGTCACCACCAGAGAATGGTACCTACAGGTGAATTCTACTCAAATGTAGCTTAAATGTCTTATAGAAATTTTATTTTCCACGAAAGCTGCATATAAATTGACTGTTGCAAATACCTGCACGCCTAAGTAACTGAATAAGGAGTTAGGGGCGCCTCCCAACTCCACGATATAAACTTCCAACTTGCAAGATTTGCGAAATCGCTAGCGGCTTTCGTACTCGTATAGGGATGAGAACACACGTTTGTGGTAGGTTTTTTTGGTTTGTGTTTGATTGGGTATTTGACTGACATTTTTTTATTTATTTAAAATAACGTTTTTAAATAATATAACACAATGCCATTTTTTTATATTTTTACTAGTATCGGAATTATAAGCTGTTTTGCTGTGACTGTATCTGTCTCTTTCTAAAAAGAAATTTTCTATGGAGTGTTCAAGGAGCTGCTGAATTGTGACATCACACTTCACTAGCGCTCTCTCTGTCTAATAGGAAACTTGAAGGCTCTATAACTTATTTGTTTTTGGACCGATGTGTTTTCTGTTTTTAAAAATGTTATTCTTACATGTCACATTTTCGATTATAAATAATGAATATCAACATTTTGACTACAGTCAAATACCCAATTCTCTATTATCTTTACTCAAGAGCTAAAACTAACCAATTCAAAAATTATTTTGACGGCATATTTTAATTATTTAACTTTTACACTTCCGGAAGTGATATTCACTACAGTTTTAATATAGTTTTAATTAATATTCATCCTTAGTAATCCTTACTAATTCCTTACTATCATACTAATATTGTAAATGCGAAAGTGTGTTTGGTCGTTGGTTTATCCTTCAATCACAAAGCAACAGAGCTTCGGATCGACGTTATTTTTTATATGGGTATTAGGTGAGGACCTGGAGAGTGACATAGGCTACGTTTTATCTCGGAAAATCAAAGAGTTCCCGAGGGATTTTAAAACTAAATCCACGCGGACGAAGTCGAGTGCAACAGCTAGCATTAAATATTAAAAAGCCATCGTTATGTCTACTCCACTTTGCATTTTTATAATAAATTGTTTATAATAACAAGTTATGGGTGGGTAACTTTATCTTAAAAAGATTCTGCTTGATATTAGTGGACTCTTTTACATTTTAGCTAACCTAAAAACTCGTTTTGTTTTAATTTCCATATAAAAAAATTGTACTCTTTTTGTAAGCTAAAATCCACCTAAGTTAAATTGTAGTAGGGTTACAATGTTATGTAACAAGCTTTACATTTATGTGTGACATACTCGGGAATATCTTAAAGTGGAGAGGTATAGAAGCATCTTCTCGTTTTAACTTGTTGCGAATTTACAAGTCGTAACAAGTTGTGTTTAAAAAAATACTTTCAAATTCAGTTCTTGAACTAATTGAATTCTAACTTGTTTTAGTAAAGTACGTTGTTTTTTATGTACTTTTGTTCTTTTTAAAGTTTTATAAGCCTATACAAGGTTTCTTATAATCGTGATCCCGTTTTGGTGAGGGACTATCATAACCTGAAAGAAAATTTATTTTTAGTTGGCTACTTACCAATGTAAATTAAACTTGTAACTTTATGCAAATATGTAGGTACGTCAGTTTTTAAAATGTCGCGCGAACTGATGTTTTGCCACTTCTATTTATTTTGAATTCTGTAGTAATACCGAACAATAGAAGCCGTGTTATAGCTATACGAAAGCGATTCAAAGCTATCTTACTTTGAATATAACTATAATACGAACGCGATCTAGTAATATAGCTATCTGACTAGACTAATCTAGTAAAATGGTTATAGTGTAACGCTAGGCGCCATCTAGCGGACTAAGCTAATATTTACTATCTATTTTCCTTAAATTCTAAGTATATATTTAAATATATAGTAAAAATTATATAAGTAAATAAATAAAATAAACATAACATTATAAAATAAATTAAAATAAAATCTTAATACATAAACATAATACATAAACTCAAACGAGTACGGTCGTACGTAAAATGTGATGCACCGGGACTCGATTACCTGCAACGGTGAGAGACGTTCTTTCTTTTTCGTCTCGTTCGAACGTTACCTACCGCTACATAAGAAACTAAAGTTTTGAAAGAAGAATGGCGAATTTGGACCCAGAACTTTTAAAAACCGTTCAGATTCAGAAATCATTTCATTTTAATTAGTATTTTTCAAAGTATTTTTCTGTGTAAACCCCATATTTTTACAAGTTGGGGATCAAAAATATAATTATTCACAATTACACAATATAATTAACAGTTCTAAAGGCAATACTTAACATTTTACGGAATAAAGAGTAAAAACTTCTCAAATTATTTATGTCAATGTCAATTGTCAACTCCCTATAAATAGGAAGACTATAGTCGTCACTTAAATGTCCATGGAACTAGGAAGATGAGTTGTAATTCCTCATCATCATCATCATTAACAACGCATTAACGGCTCACTACTGAGCGCAGGTCTCCTCACAGAGAAGGGTTATAGGCCATAGTCCACCACGTTGGCCCAATGCGAATTGGCGGACTTCACACACCTTTGAGAAATGTATGAAGAACTCTCAGGTGTGCAAGCAAGTGCGTTGAAGCAAGTGATATTTAATTGCTTAAGCGCACTTGACTCCGAAAAGTCAGAGGTTCGTACCCGGGATCGAACCTGCGACCCCCCGAATAGGAGACCACAGTCCTAACCACTAGGCTATCACTGCTTCTAATTCCTAGTTCCATGCAAATGTCATTCGTGGTCATAGAAATAGGAAGGTCGTAATTCCTAGCTGCATGTTCATTGTCCGTGGTCATTTCATTTGTCAATTGTTTGTAATGCATTTGGCATTTGCGCGTTTATTTTATTTTTTCGTTCGTTTTGTGTTTGTTATGCATTGTAGTGTATTGATACTAACGATTTGGCGTGATTTTGGACAAGACACACCATTTCTTTCTGAACTTAAAGTAATTACAAGCAAATTGGTTCCAAAGCAAAGTTACATACATATCGCTCGATAAGATGACATCAGACGAAAGTGATGGAAGTAATGGATCTCTAATAATCATTTTCTAAAAATAGAAACAGCATGACAACCACCATCACTTAGTCGTTTTGCTAGTTCCATGCTAATACCATTTTGCACTAGTCGTATTACCATGGAACTAGGAATTGCGACGAATTCCACATTTTGGGTAAGGTTGGTAGGAAGCGTGTTCTCATTAAGTATATTCAGGCAATAATATTCTGTGCCTATTAGATTATTCAAAGCACAGATTAATGATTGATTCAAAGCTATAGTGGTAATTTGTCTTAAATATATTATATGGAAACATATCCTCATTTTTAACAATTTACTACTGAATATCTTTTTTTTCCCAACTTTATTTGATTGACTTTGATTAACTTTTTTGTTAGTCTGGTTTACTAGAACAAGTATCAGAAGTTTGATTCGTGAACGTGGGCCGCAAGTCTGGGTCAGAAACACTATGGGGGTCCGCCAAACTCCTTTCTGAGACATTTTAATTTCTACAAAAGAAGAGAAATTCTGATCAAAGAGTGATTACCAGTGTGTGATTATTTAATACGAAGGAATTGCCCCGATATTGGGTGAGTGTTGTGAATTAACTCGATGTTCGTTAGGTACCTATACATATTAGATTCCATTTTCATAGATTTCATTAAAAATGCTGATTCATTTTAGAATGCTTGTTCTTTTGTATTTAAAATCTCGACGATCTTTAGATAGTCTAACAATCTATACAACATTTAAAACAATAATTATGTTTTGAATGAAAATTTAACGTGTCACGTCACATACCTAGCCTATAGTAAAATCTTGTTTCCTTCTAGAAAATTATATCCAAAATCTTTTTGAATAAGAAATACCCTAAGATTATTATTGATATCATGTTTTTATACTGATTAACTTTGTAAATGTAAACTGTAAAAGAAATTACCTATTAATTAACGTGTGTTGCATTCGACGATTTTGCCTGCATGATTGTCATTTAGTTCTCGCGTCTGCTATTGTAATTATGTCTAGTTGGCCTCATCATTGATCACTATTTAATGCTTAAAATCGCCTATGCCATCTCGTCTCACCGTCATGCATCTTTGGCCGAAGATCAATGTTGTAGTCCAACTATGAAAGCGGACAAATTCTAAAACGTCCACTTTCGACTACATTCCAGGGTTCTTTCTTCCCTCCCCTACCTCGACCTGCGCTCACTACTTCTGGCGCGAGGTTAACCGGCTACCGACCGACCTGGAGTGGATGAAGACTACCTCGGCGACACTACCCGACGGCGCGCTCAACCCCCAGGGCAGTGGCATTTTTTACGAATTACTTAAAGACTCTCAGACTGTATAGTGCATACTGACCTACGACCCGGCTCTCCGCGTATCTCAGATTAATTGATTTAGATAATTTTTTGTAATTCTAAATACCACATTAATAAAAAATTCTAATTAATTGTAATCCATATTTATTAAATAAGTTCTACCTAGCTAAATTCTTTCTGTTGCCACCTAGAACGCGACAATGGCGCCCACTTTCTTATGTACTATACAGTCCTGAGCAAGTTTTGAGTAAGCTCGAAGTATTTTGTAGTTATCACTGGTGATGGTTGCATTTAGATATTAAATTAAGTTGCTCAACTTGTATGGATGGCTGTGCAATTTTAATTAATTTACTGCTCATTAAAAGTCTAATTCTTTTGCTCAAAATCTAATAATTTTAATTCTAATTGCTGACATACAAGTTGAACCTAGTTAAGCTGATTTAGTATTATATCAATCAACTAGTGCTGTAGCTGATCATATTGTACGCAATCGTTTTAAATTGCAACACACACTCATCGGTCTCGTTATTAATTCTACTCAATTTTTTTCTCTTCTTTGAAAATTAATAATGTCGTTTCCAACAAAATATTTATCTCTACAAAAATCAGAACTTGAATATGAGGTTGCCGTTCGTGGACTCTCACCTGCAGATTCCGTAGCGGAACTGCGAAAACAAATTGTAAAGATCTCTGTCTCATTACCTTCGGAAGATATACTAGAATCACATTTAGACCCAGCAAGTGATCTAAAAGCAGTTAAAGAAACTTTAAATAAGTCTCAAAATAATCTTTCAATTCTAAAAAATAAATTTGATAAAAACTTATATACTAGAACCGAGACTATACTTAATCACGTCCATCGTAGAATAAATCGAATAACACCTACAGAAGATCTTCAGGAAATGTATAAAGCATGCCGTTCCAATTACAAGTTTCAAAATAACGACATACTCTCCTTGAAACCAACAAGTTGCCCTTTACCACCTGATACAGCTGCTCCTACCGAATCAACAACAGCCCCTATTACTGAAAGAATCTTTTCCTGCGATAAAAACATAGCTGCAGAGATATCCAAAATTAAGTTTTCTGGAAAAACTTGTGTACGGGCATTCATACAGAGAATGGAAGAGTTTATTTTATCCAGGGATGTATCGCGTAGTAAGGTCATGTCATATGCATACGAATTCTTCACTGAAGATGCACTGCACTGGTTTCGCTACGCGAAACATAAAGTAAATTCTTGGGACGAGCTGGTACTTTTACTAAAACAAGATTTCAGTCACAGTGACTATGACTACAGATTACTCTCGGAAATTCGTAGTCGTACTCAGGGCGAGCAAGAAAATATCACCATTTACCTATCAATAATGAATGGAATGTTCTCGTGGCTAAATAATCGTCTCTCTGAAAGTGAACAACTTGAAATTATCCTGCATAATATACGACCTTGTTATGCAAGTACACTTGCAGCCTCTCCTGGCGTAAAGGACATTGAGACACTAAGAAATGTTTGTCGCAATTATGAAAGCATTCAGTCACGACTTAAACAATTTCGAGAACCTCCTAAGGCTAATTCAGAAACACTTGCACCTGAATTTGCCTACAACAAACCAAGCACTACTGGTAACACCAATTCAAACTATAACTACAATAAGAAACCTAACCATTATTTTAATACACATTCTAATAACTACAATAAAAATTACTACTCACAACATTATAATTACCAAAATAAAAATCACAAACAAGGCCACTCTAGTAACACAAACAACACAAACACATATCGAACTAATACCACTAACACAGAATCATCAATACCTAATCAAAATAAAAACTTACCTGTTACTGCCGTCTCTTCTGAAACTACAAACGTTTTTTGCCCTAGGTGTAGGAACAATACTCACTCTCTGAAGCAATGCAAGTTACCTCACTTTCCCATATGCTTCAAATGCGGAAATAAGGGAATTCGCTATCCGGAGTGTCAAAATTGTCATTCTAATGAACCTAATACAAAAAACTAGGCAGTCTGGATTGTCGATTCAGTGTCGATACTAATCGTAGTAACAATTTCAATGAATCTGAATGGAAAGATTGGTTAGAAACTATCTCTAAATATTTTTCTTGCTACACTGTTTCGTCAATCCAAAATTCTAATATCAACTCACGTCCGTATGCCTTGATCGAGATCAACGGTCTACAACTGACAGGTTTACTTGATTCTGGTTCATCTGCTACAATATTAGGTAATCATTCTCACGAAATGTTAACTAAATCTGGATTCAAACTAAATAACTGCGAAAATCTACAATTCGTTGCTGCGGACGGTGTAAAACTAAAATCTATTGGTTTTATTAACTTACCGGTCTCTTTTGCTAATCAACTACACATTATTAAAGCTCACGTAGTTCCTCAAATCTTAAACGACCTTATCCTAGGTATGGACTTCTGGAATACATTTAACCTATTTCCTAAACATATAAAAAATGTTATTTTGAAACAGCATGATGTTACACTAGCTGAAATATCAAGTAATGAACATAAACATCTTTGCTCGTATGATCACTTAACTCCAGCTCAAAAAGTGACAGCAGATCACATTATATTAGAATTCCGCAAAAATTCATACGAAGAACGAGGTTTAGGACGTACATCTCTTATCACTCACACTATTGACACTGGTGATGCTACTCCTGTCCGACAAAGGTACTATCGGATGTCCCCAGAAAAACAACGAATCCTAATCGAACAACTGGATGAAATGGTGAAGGAAGACATCGTAAAGCCTTGTGATAGTCCTTGGTCGTCACCTGTGCTACTGACTCCTAAGAAGAATGGAGAACTTCGATTCTGTCTAGACAGCCGCAAGTTAAACGCAGTCACTAAGAAGGACGCGTATAGTTTGCCTTACATTTCTGAAATCCTGGACAACTTGCGTGATGCTAAGTACCTAAGCAGTATCGATTTGTCCAAAAGCTTCTGGCAGATCTTAATTAAAGAAGAAGATAGATGCAAAACTAGCTTCTATATTCCCTCTCGTGGCACTTACCAATTTAAATGTATGCCATTCGGCTTAACCAATGCACCAGCTACACAGCAGAGGTTAGTCGACAGTTTATTCTACGGCCCTGAATTTGAGCACCTGGTATTTGCATTTGTCGACGACATTATAATAGTTTCGCCTACTTTTGAGAAACATATATCGCTTTTACTACGTGTTCTAGAAAAACTAAAATCTGCGAACCTAACCATCAACTTTACCAAAAGTCAGTTTTTTAGGCAACAGCTAAAATACTTAGGTTACGTAGTTGACTCTAATGGCCTACATGCTGATCCTGAAAAAGTTCAAGCTATTGTTAACTATCCCACTCCAACTAATCGAAAGGAACTAAGACGATTCTTAGGTACAGCCTCATGGTACAGAAGATTCATTCCTAATTTCAGTTCTTTAGCGGCACCCCTTAATAAGCTGACCTCACTAGGCAAAAAAGCACCTCCATTCTTGTGGACTTCTAAAACGGACGAGGCCTTTAAAAAGTTAAAGGATTGCCTCATTTCTACGCCTGTGCTAACTTGTCCTAACTATTCTGAACCTTTTGAGGTGCATACTGATGCAAGTGATTATGGCATCGGTGCTGTTCTAACTCAGGTGCAGAATGGTGACGAAAAAGTTATAGCGTATAATTATGAGCAAGTCACTAACTGATCGGGAACGTAACTTCAGTGCTACTGAGCGAGAAGCGCTGGCAGTTCTAACAGCCATAGAACACTGGCGCTGTTATTTGGAAAACGGTCGTAAATTCACGGTCTACACTGATCATGCTGCCTTAAAGTGGTTCATTAATCTCAATAACCCTATTGGCCGATTAGCTCGTTGGGGTGTTCGATTATCAGCCTACAACTTTGAAATAAAACACCGTAAAGGCTCTGAGAACATAGTACCTGATAGTCTCTCACGCTCTATTCCAATAGCTGCTATAAATGATGTCACTAATTTACCTTCCAACACATCAGACCCTTGGTACCTAAATATCTATAATGGATGTCAAAATTCTCCAACCTCTTTTCTTAACTATCGAGTATCTCACAATAAGCTTTACCGCTATGTAAAAAGCCTAAATCCACTAACGAGAGAGTTTGAATGGAAAGAGGTTATACCTGCAGAATCTAGGACTGAAATTATTTCTAAAAACCATTCGGAACCCACTGCTGGTCATTTTGGCGTCTTTAAAACACTAAAACGACTAAGTCTGAGTTACTTCTGGCCTGGTATGCATCGCGACGTAACTAATTTTGTTTTAAATTGCGATACATGCATTGCCCATAAACACCCTAATCACACAACTCTTGGAGTCATGGGTAGACCTAAAATCTGCTCAAGACCGATCCAAATGATTAGTATAGATCTAGTTGGACCTCTACCAGCCACTCGAAATCAGAATACATTTTTACTAGTTGTAGTATGTTGCTTCAGTAAGTACTGTTTATTATTTCCTATAAGACGTTCGACAGCTAATATAATTGCTCGCCTTCTAGAAGAGCAAGTGTTCCTAGTACATGGTATTCCAAGTACAATCCTCATGGACAACGGTAAACAGTTTACTGGCAATATCTTACGGCAGTTATTTGAACATTACAAAATACCTAATATTCTGTACACACCCAAATATACACCTCAAGTGAACTCGGTAGAACGCTATAATAAAACCATAATGACTTCTGTATCAACTTTTATCGAAAACGACCACCGATCTTGGGATACTAATATACCTAAGATACAATTCGCACTAAATAGTTCTGTTAACATAGTTACTGGCTTTACACCATCATTTTTAGTATTTGGACGAGAACTTATAAGCTGCGGATCTCACTACGTAGATTCTGAAACTACAGCTGCAGATGACATAGTTTTTATACCTAGAGATGAATACGCCGAAAATTTAGGAACGCTGCGCAAGGTATTCGATAAAGTACAGTCATCGCTACTAAAGGCTCATTCTCGAAGTACCGTTAACTACAACTTGCGACGCAAATATGCAGAGTTTAATCCAGGTGATATAGTTTGGAGACGCACATACTATCAAAGCGATAAAGACAATAAATTCGCCAAGAAACTCGCTCCTAAATATATAAAATGTCGTGTCATTAATAAAAAATCACCCTTGGTTTATGATCTAGAAGATCTTAACGGAAACAACTTAGGGACTTGGCACATTAAAGACCTTAAGCTGACAAATCTTCATTAGCAAATTAAGCTTTACTTACTACATAGCCCTAAATAACTCCTACTCCACTTTTATTACAAAATTAGTCCATTGTAATTGTAAATGATGAAACTTCTACCGAAAGCTACAAATTAAATACTACTATTTTCTAACAAAATTATAATGTCTTACGACCTAAAAGTAAGATAATTTAATTTTGACATCCTGACGACCTAAAAGTCGAGATATCTTATATTTTCTTAATATTATTCACTGACCTAAAAGGTGAAAAATATTTTAGTTGGGTAATAACTTTACCGGATCATCATTTCAAAACTACAGCTCTTGGACAATTATCTGAAATATTGTTATGTCTGAGTTTTTGTTGCTAGATCACGAAGACTCTGTATGCTAGGACGCAGCGACACTGCTGTAAAGTGCCGTTGCTATATTTATTAGATTGATGGATAAAAATGAAGGAGTGAATGAGTGAATAATGTGAGAGGAAGTATGAATTTAGAGACATAACTTTTAGGCTTGATATACAGTTGAGTACGGATTTCACTAGGTAAAATCCTTACCTAAAAAGGGGGATATGTAACGCTAGGCGCCATCTAGCGGACTAAGCTAATATTTACTATCTATTTTCCTTAAATTCTAAGTATATATTTCAATATATAATAAAAATTATATAAGTAAATAAATAAAATATACATAACATTATAAAATAAATTAAAATAAAATCTTAATACATAAACATAATACATAAACTCAAACGAGTACGGTCGTACGTAAAATGTGATGCACCGGGACTCGATTACCTGCAACGGTGAGAGACGTTCTTTCTTTTTCATCTCGTTCGAACGTTACCTACCGCTACATAAGAAACTAAAGTTTTGAAATTTCTGAGACATTTTAATTTCTACAAAAGAAGAGAAATTCTGATCAAAGAGTGATTACCAGTGTGTGATTATTTAATACGAAGGAATTGCCCCGATATTGGGTGAGTGTTGTGAATTAACTCGATGTTCGTTAGGTACTTATACATATTAGATTCCATTTTCATAGATTTCATTAAAAATGCTGATTCATTTTAGAATGCTTGTTCTTTTGTATTTAAAATCTCGACGATCTTTAAATAGTCTAACAATCTATACAACATTTAAAACAATAATTATGTTTTGAATGAAAATTTAACGTGTCACGTCACATACCTAGCCTATAGTAAAATCTTGTTTCCTTCTAGAAAATTATATCCAAAATCTTTTTGAATAAGAAATACCCTAAGATTATTATTGATATCATGTTTTTATACTGATTAACTTTGTAAATGTAAACTGTAAAAGAAATTACCTATTAATTAACGTGTGTTGCATTCGACGATTTTGCCTGCATGATTGTCATTTAGTTCTCGCGTCTGCTATTGTAATTATGTCTAGTTGGCCTCATCATTGATCACTATTTAATGCTTAAAATCGCCTATGCCATCTCGTCTCACCGTCATGCATCTTTGGCCGAAGATCAATGTTGTAGTCCAACTATGAAAGCGGACAAATTCTAAAACGTCCACTTTCGACTACATTCCAGGGTTCTTTCTTCCCTCCCCTACCTCGACCTGCGCTCACTACTTCTGGCGCGAGGTTAACCGGCTACCGACCGACCTGGAGTGGATGAAGACTACCTCGGCGACACTACCCGACGGCGCGCTCAACCCCCAGGGCAGTGGCATTTTTTACGAATTACTTAAAGACTCTCAGACTGTATAGTGCATACTTACCTACGACCCGGCTCTCCGCGTATCTCAGATTAATTGATTTAGATAATTTTTTGTAATTCTAAATACCACATTAATAAAAAATTCTAATTAATTGTAATCCATATTTATTAAATAAGTTCTACCTAGCTAAATTCTTTCTGTTGCCACCTAGAACGCGACAATAGAAGTACTATGGTTGCCAAAATCTAAAGTTAGGTTAGGTTTAGGTTCGACATGAACAGCCAGGTGCCCTTAGGTTCCATATACAAAATAATAATACATAAAAATAAATTACCTAACCTAATAAAAACCTAGGTTTATAGCTATACACGTCTTCAACTATCTTACTGCGACATATACAAGAATTTTAAAACTTTAAATATTAAAATGGTGGCGTGCTTTAGCATAAAATGCAGTGATATTAAAATAAATTAAATACATCTCTTTTGAGAAATTAACACACTCACATGGGCGTATTTTTTTTTGTAGCGCGTGGTCTGGTCTATTCCAAGTAAAGGTTGGGCCACATAACCACACCTTTATTTATTCGTGTATAAATTATTCAGAACTGTAACGATGCTATGCGATGGGAACCGTGATAATAGCTAATTTGAATTTAATATGACGCGACCCTATTTTTTAAGACTGAAAAAGTTTGTATTTAATTTTTTTAGTATCTCGCAATGTTTATTTAACAGAGTTTGTAAAGTTTATAAAACAGGCTCTACCTTGTTTATTTCATTTCGGATCATTAGTTAATCATTTGAACTATCAATTTAGTTAAGTAAGTACCTACCTATTTAAAGATATTACGAATGTGGTCTCCCTAGCGCACAACACAAACGAATTTAGATTCTTATTTTCATAATTGATCAGTCAAATTCAATGTTTGTGGTCTGTTCGATTTTCGTAAAAGTATGTCGTCACAAAGTTATACCTTTTCAAAATTTTGTAATAATGTTTCAATTATGAAACAAACTTTATTTGTACGGGGCGACCAAAATTAACTACTCGTAATTATTGTTGCTTCTAGAATAAGAATCAGTGATAGCCTAGTGGTTAGGACTGTGGTCTCCTATTCGGGGGGTCGCAAGTTCGATCCCGGGTACGCACCTCTGACTTTTCGGAGTCAAGTGTGTTTAAGCAATTAAATATCACTTGCGCTTCAACGGTGAAGGAAAACATCGTGAGGAAACCTGCACACCTGAGAGTCCTTCACAATGTTCTTGAAGGTGTGTGAAGTCCGCCAATTCGCATTGGGCTAGCGTGGTGGACTATGGCCTATAACCCTTCTCTGAGAGGAGACCTGCGCTCAGTAGTGAGCCGTTGATGGGTTGCTAATGATGATGATGATGAATTATTGTTGCACCAGAAAGCGCAGTGTTGGCGACATCAGCCGAGTCGCAGCCCAGGGAGCCGCTGGATATATGCGACCAAAGACCGGGGCCTGTGTAACACCAATGCAAGAGACCTTTGTTCAGCAGTGGACGTCTATCAGTTGATAACGATATAGAAGAAGAAGAAAAATATCGTTTTATTTGTTATCTTAATTAACAAAAAGTTTATAAAATGTTTATTTACATAATAGAAGTGCTTTCGGAACAATTAGCCGGCGGGTATCTAAGGCAATTCGGAAGGCACTCTGTAGTACTTATCTCGATGATAACGATTATTGGCGTACATTAGTCTGTTCACTTGGATGTACCTACATAGGTACTGAATTCTGAGGAAGTCTGTATTTTCTGGCCATAATAAGAACGGAACATCGCTTTTAGTGGAATAAAAAATGAGATAAAAAAAGCTTGAAACTCTCTCTAGTCCACTTTTAACAGATTTTAAATATAACAATAAAATGAGACAAGATGTTGATGAACGATGAAATTCTTATCTAGGATTAGAGGTTAGTATTATGAGGTGCTATTAGGCTTGACTTAAGTGTGGGAGTCACATAGACTATTTTTAAAGGTACCCGCGAAAATAGTTGTCGGATTTATTCGAATTTTCATTGATATTTTTATTGCAGTCAGATTATATTATTATTTTTGGCCAGAAAGCTAAAACAACACACAAAACATTATCTTTCAATTATTTCCTTGCTATGCAAGCGATTAATTTAAATATGTTAATATCATAAAAATATAAAATTTTCATCGAATATTGACATGATTTAGCCCCGATTTGGCATGTCGTTTATCCTCGGAATAAATTGGCCGTTCTGACAGTTTTTCTATTGAAAATACTGTCAAAATATCAAATTTATACTTATGCTCGGATAAGACTTATTTTATGTTGGTGAATTCGGCCCTTAATAGTATTATGGTATTATATTATGGTAGATTTTATAAAAATGGAAAAATTTGGAGTAAAAGTCATCGAAGTGTCTGTAATTTTTCAATTGTCTAAGTATTTGATCTGATATTTTTTTATAAATTCAAATTCAAAATTTTATTTATTTCATGTAGACCAACCTGTGGCTCTTATGACACGTCGAGAGTGGAGACTCTACCACCGTGCACCGTTTCGGTGATGCAAATTCTGCTGAGAAGAGCCGGCAAGAAACTCAGCAGTAGGTATTGAAGGCGAGAAAGCCCTTGACTGCGATCTCACCAAATGTTAAGTGACGATGCAGTCTACGATGGTAACGAATTAACTTGGAACGGGATTGGAAGTGTAAATTAAATAATTCAAATCGTTATTCAGCTTCAATTCATTCTTCATCTTCTTTATCAACCGATGGACGTTCGCAGGTGGACAAAGATCTCTTGAATGGACTTCCACAGGTTAAAAAATAGATACAAAAATATTTCACGAATTTACAATGTGTTAAAACCCATTTATTATGTCGTGCTTAATACAAAGTTAGTGATTTTCTTTTGACAAAGTTGCTTGGAAACAATCGGCTTGGCGTCCAGCTGATCAAGATAGTGCTAATTACCTACATGGTAACTTGAAGCTATACACAAAATAATACAATGTTACATATTTTGTTTTGAAAAGAGCAACTGCTGAGTTTCTTTCCGGCTTTTTTTCAGCAGAATCTGCATTCCAAACTGGTGGTATAATTTTGACGTGTCATAAGAGCGGTAGTAAATATCATTCGTCTATGCATAAGAGCTACAAGTTGGCCTAAATGAAATAAATAATTTTAAATTTTGAAATAAATATTTTTTTTTGAATTTTCAATTTTCAATTGAAGTTTAAATAATAATTTTGTTCATTTCCTCTATGAGTCAGAATAAAGCTCTTGCGCATTATTTATGGTTATTATACACAAGCGTTGAACAAGCATCGACTCTAGAAACAATTTGTTTTCTCGGTCCACCTATCTTGTTAGTCAAAATTTGACGTGTGTAGGCGTCCGTCTGTCACGTGTAGGTGCGGTCCCACATGGTCGTAATTCTTTTGTTCAGCTATCTAGTTTGTTATGTTTTTATATGAAGACTATGGAATAATAACAGGAAAAGGTAGATATAGCCATATATGAAGACGATCTCTGCAAAAGAATTTGATAGCGTGGCAGTGAAATAATTATAAATATCTGGGTGACCGAGCTTTGCTCGGTTATGGTTTTTTTGGTAAATCGAGTTTTTTGGAAATTATATAAGTATTTAAAAAAATAATAAATAAAAAAATAATATTAAAATTCATAGGGGAAAAAATAATCGCCTTGGACTCGAACCGGGGTCTTCTGGTATCGGGACCGCCCGACTTACTGTCGAGCTATCGGGAATTTATAGATGACGGCGAAAATTACCTTCGTATTCTAATCGACCGAGCGAAGCGAAGGTCTTTGAGTCTACTTGAGTGAATTTGCACTTGTCCGTCCGTCCGTCCGTCCGTCCGTCCGTCTGTCAGAGCCTTATAACTTCTGAATTACTGAACGTAATTACTTCAATTTTAGATATAATATGTAAACCGATGGCCTCCAGCCGAAAATGGCTTAAAAAGTTATAAAAATCTTTATTTCAGGGGGGGCTCTCATAGAAGCGAATGCGAAGAAAAAAAAAATTTTTTGCATTTCATAGGGTAACAGTACCTCATTTTAAAGATAATTTGGAACGGAGTACAAAAGTATTTTTTTTTTTAATTTTTTTCCTAAAATTGACGAAATGGGGGGCTTTCAAAGTGGAGATTATATTTGACCTCACAACAGAATAACCATTGAAAGCTGGGGCTTGAAAGTTTTATAATTTTAGCGTAATATCATGTACTTGAACAACAAATACTAAAATTAGATAAATGTAATAAGGAAACTAAATTATTTAACTTTTAATGAGCAGCAACAACAGAACTACACAATGATGTCAATAGATGGCGCTCTCATCTTATATAGCAAATGCAGCTTTATGTAACATATTATTCAATTAAAATTATTATTTAGTCATTTAGCAAACATCAATAAAACTTCACGTTGCAGTTTGTTTTTACATGTTTTCTGATCGTGTCGATAGTTGACGCTGTGTACAAGTAATTTAATTTGAATGTTCCAAAAAACTATACCTAAGTTTGATTGAGGCCTTGAGGATTTCACTATATCAGTTCCCTAACCTTTACGGGATACCTATGTTAAGTTAGTTGACACTTTCTGTCAACTTTGTTATTACGAACCTCTACGGGACAACTAAAGGTGAAAATGACATTGGTATGTTAGGATTGTATTTAGGGGCTACCTACGTAAAGAGACTTCTACAAAGGGGATGATTTAGGTATGGTTGATGAAAACGGACATAATAATAATGTCAATTTTGATCGTCATGTATCTATTGAATGAATAAGTAATTATGGGAAACCGTTATCGCGAGGTCTCAGTTCGGGGCGAACCACTAGTGATATTGTAAGGGGTTTTTCATTACCTGAAAACACGGATAAAACGACCTTTTCTAAAAATGAAACCTAGCTAGATCGATTTATCGCCCCCGAAACCCCTTGCATACCAAATTTCATGAAAATCGTTGGAGCCGTTTCCGAGATTAAGATTATAATTACAAGAATTGCTCGTTTAAAGATATTAGATTAGATATGAGGACCATAGATGAAATAGAAAAGGTAGATAGTCAGGCATGAAAATAATATGAAGTAGATTTCTGCAAAAGAAGCCGATAGTAAGGCAGTGAAATATGAAGACCATAGATAAAAAAGAAAAAGGTAGATAGCCAGGCATCAAAATAATATGAAGTTGATTTCTACAAAAGAATCTGATAGTGTGGCAGTGAAACATGAAGAATTGAAGACTATGGATAAAATAGGAAAAGGTAGAAAGCCAGGCATAAATATAATATGAAGTCGATTTCTGCAAAAGAATCCGATATTGTGGCAGTGAAATATGAATTTCGTGAATATGATCTAATATATCGGATGCTTTATTTAATTTAAATGGATGAAAAAATTCCTGTGATAACGAAGAATAGAATGAATCAACAGTACCTATTTGAAAATGACAAGATTCCCCAGATAAACCAACACTAATAATAGCAAAAGTAAGCTCTATTGCTCTTAAGTTAAAGTATAATATGATAGAGTTCCGAAACGATTTTTCCTTATCGATTACTATCACACGCATCCATCGATAGTTCGTAGCGACAATACTATTAAATCTCTGTACATCGATATGAGCACAACATCACAAGGGATACAGGTTTCTCGGATTATAGCTCTTATTTTTCATATCGTAAGAGCGATCAATTTACTGGCCACAGTGTAGAGACCAACGCATTCCATGCCTTTGTGTGAACACTTATTATGGTGATGAGATGGGCGAACCCCATTGATATACGTTCGAACTTATTGTCATTATTATTGGTGTACCCGTATTTTTAAAGGCAATTTATTCGGGCTCTTGATGGAACATCGATAATGCATAGTCAGGGATGTAGTTTCTTTATGCAGATTTTGTTTGTGATCGCCTGTCACTTGATAAAAGGGAACTGATTGGATTCCTCAACGTAAATAAACCTAAGCTTTACAGCTTAAATAGGGGTCGTAGATACTACACGCAGAGCTTTTGTGAGAGAGTTGATCTCAATGATGGCAGTGGATCCTAAAACCGGAATTTATCATACAGTACATCAGTGAGATACACTCAACGATAATTCCCTATTGATGAAGGAATATTGCAATGCATGGACACTAAAGTATCTACATTGGATTATGGTAAGCCCACTTAGATGTTAATGGATGGCTTATAGGGAAATAGGTTACTAAAGCTTTGAACTTTTATTATTGAAGGTTTTAAGGAAGGAAGGGTTTTAGGTGCATTTGCATACTGAAAGACCAGTGCGTAAGAATGCCCAATTACTTGTAAAAAAAAATCGAATTGTATTTTAGAAATAAATAAAAGTTACTTGGCAAATGATTGACGGATTAACTTAATTAAAATGTTACTTAATCCTTAAAGACTTTTTACATTAGATAGTAAGCAATAATTTAGCACACTGACCGTTAAATATATCAGTGAAATAATAAATCCCAATTAAGAAACGCTCCACACAATTGTGAAGACGCTCGTCTTCCACCCACCTATTAAATTTCAAACCCTTTAGCATTAACTCAACGAAGTGCCCATAAAATTGGTATTTACCCAAATTAAACCCTGGTCGTAATTGATACAAATGGGTGTTCCTAGTTAAAGTAAATTGATGGTGAAAGTAAGTTCGTCAAGACCCAGATAACTTACCAGCTAATTGTTCTTGCGTCAAGTCTAATCAAATGTTCAGGACCGAATGACAAGGCAAATTACATCCAATGGACTAGCTTGTACAATTGGTCGTTTATCATATTTGAGTGTGAAATTTTAGACGTACGTAATAATATGTTATGGTTCATTATTGCCTACTTCATTATGACCCTCGCTAATTAAAGGAATAGCGTCACAGACATGACAGTTCTTCTTCTTTATCAACCAGAATAGACGTCCACTGCTAGACAAAGGTCTCCTGCATGGACTTCCACAGGCTTCGGTCTTGCGCCGGCTGAATCCAGCGGCTCCCTGCGACTCGTTTGATGTCGTCGGTCCACCTAGGGGGGGGTCTGCCAATACTGCGTTTCCCGGTGCGGGGTCGCCACTCCAGCACTTTGGGACCCCAACGACCATCAGGTCTTCGATATATGTGCTCCGCCCATTTCCGACAGTTACTGGCTCTTAAATAATATGAATCTAATGAGAATGTATTGATATTATTATCAAACTGTATTGATATAGCCCGCGATGTAAATTACAATTTACTGTGCAAGTCGTCGCGCGTTCCCGTTTAAACTGGTTTGCACTGGATTTTACAACCAGTTTATACTACTTATAGCTATTACTTGCACAAATGCAAAGTTGAGCTTTTGCCGCATGGCCTATATAAAAGTGTTACTACTTTAAAAGAGATTTAGCGACATACTCGTATCAAAGCATGCTTATGTAAGAACATTCCTTCAAAATGGGTTAAAGTTGATTAAGATACAAGGTATTGTCATTAATTAGTAAAATGAATACTGGACCTCACCGGGTCTATCTTTTTCATGAATTAGCTTTTATTTTTATCGAAATGACCAACTCTTACTAATTTTTTAACCGATAAATTTTTGACGACCGATAGCATATATCTAGTACATCATATTGTATGCCATTTAAAATTTAATAATTGTATTTAATATTATGCTTTATACTTTTACCAATGAAAAACACATCTTTCCACAAAATAATAAAAATATGAAGCAATTCTTTTACATCTTCTTATTTCCATACATCCGCTATTAACAAATTGAGAGCAAGATTTTTATTCTTAACGTAATGGTTTAACGAACACATTACATAAAGAATCACGTCGCGTGCGCAGTGTGCTTACGGAAGTATTTAGAAAACTACGAGTGCCCATCGTGAGCGTCATAGAAGGGAGGTTAAAAGAACTTTCTAAGTTTAAAGTTAATAGAAATTATGTAATGGGGCCCAAAAAATAACGATTATTAACAAAACTAAGATGGATGAATATCAATACTACCACTGCAGTATGGTTCATGTGCAGACAAACAAGTTTTAGGTTTTAGTCTTAATAACATAAAGGTTTACATTAAGTTTTTGTTTTATTTTATTATTATTACTAACACACTTTCACAGTTGGTCGGAATAATTTTTTTTTATTTATTTAATATTAGCCGTAGCGGCTTATCTTAATTACAATTATTTGATAGTACCCATTACTTAGTTTACAGAAAAAATGCATCAATGATAGTTCCGATTCGCTAGTGTGCTGTCTGCTACAGAAAACTACGTCAAGGTTTATGGATAAGGTTTGTTGTAGGCTCGTACCATCACACATATGACATCGCGTACCTACTGGAAAGTTCCGCTTGTGCTTGGCTCGCCAAGCGTAGACACGGCTTAACATCGCAGCCATATATTTTTATTACAGTACAACCAACCGATTGTGAACTGAAATAAAATTCAAATGGACCTTGTTGTGTGTACTTATGGGTATTTAGCATACATTTCATTGTTTCCAATGGCTTGTAAAACTTCCCAAATTGATCATTATTTCCATATTATTTCGGTTTCTGGTGGATATTGATGTGCATACGCGCAGGTCACCCGCTGTGTCACGCCTATCATGTGTATCTTTAGAATAGTATAATCTATTAAGCCGTGAGATTTGTGCTGTACGATTGAGTTTGTTGTATAATTATGAAATAAATAAAATGGGTGCCTATTTAAATAAAACTTTCAAATAAACGTCGGAGTTGTACATGAAATTTAAATTCAATTCGAATTACGTTTCCTGCATTTCCTTTATGACGACGAGAATTTATTCATTCGTATAATAAATAATTTGATTTCACAGAATTATTTTAATGAAAGCTCTAAGTTATTTGATTATGAAATGAAGATTATTTTCTCTTTTTATAAAAAACCTTTTTTTTTTTTTTTAAATGTACATGTTCTAAATTACTTAAACGATATAGTCTCGATATATTATTTAGGCAACTATGGGCCCCATGAGAGAGCTTACATTCACTTAGCGGATGATGGAGAGAGTTATAGGCTTAGTTTCTCTAACCGTACTGAAATGAGTAGTTAATGAAGATGCAGATTCATCAACCCAGTTCAAGAATCAAGAAGCTGCAAAGTTGATATAGCAATTTCTTAACAGACGAGAGGTTATCAGACTAGTCGCAGTTACCCCTGAATCTGCATACAGGCGGTGCAAGGCAGTGACGTGTGGAAGTTAGTACAGGGGACACATGTCCAACAGTGGGCGTCGGTTGAAGAATTAGAGTTTGGTTATTGTGTATATCCAAATTAGTAGCAATGTGCGCTCAGCCTTATTTTTTAGTTACACTTTGGGTAACATGCAATGGGATTAAACAACAGGGCGTGTTATTTTAACTTTGATTTCGACTAAAACGTCCAAAGAATTGTTCACAGTTCGACTCATTTTAGTGGTAGGAGCCATAGCTGATTTAATGTTTCCCGCGGAGTAACTTTACTAATAAATAAACCGTATTTACACCGTTGTCACACTCAACGCTTGGTATCTTTCACATTGGATGCGACTGCTGCTTTTTGTTGGAACCACATAGTTAAAGAGCTGGTATATTTATAAAGTTAGACTTTAAAATAATTATGCTTATTGTGTTTTAGTAAAGTAGAGACCCAAACTTGAGTGTTTGAGTCAATACTTTATACTTTAAAAGGGGAAGACGATATCAAAAGTGAAAGTCACTTAATGAAAATACTAATTGTTATTATAGAAGTAAAAAGATAAACAATAAAGAAAATTATTACTTTACTATGAGTATGCTTAAAAGAGAGCAGACAAAAGATAGTTCTGTATAAATCATTAAACAGAACTAGCTTTCGTCTGCTACGTTCCCTCAGATATGGTTGAGCGAAGCAACCAACGGCTGGATCATGCGTCATGCTCGTGAACGGGTGTCGCCGGCGGGAATCCCCTACTTTCTGTCTGCCCATCTTAATATGTTTTGAATAGTTTTAAGTAGTCCCTAGTATGCATTTTTGGAACTTCCCCTCATTGTGAAAACACTTGATACATAGCATAGTATCCATGGTATTGTAAACTTGTTTTAAAAAGAGCAACCGCCGAGTTCCTTGCTGTTCTTCTCGGCAGGAAGGGCATTCCTAACCAGTGGTAGACTCATCTACGATTCAAAAGCACTTATAAAAAGCTTAAGTGGCACTCGGGGACTGCCGTGGTAAAGCTATTGCATTTTTTATCAACTTATGCAATTATAATATTTATACAATATTTTTTTTGCATACTAAAAATTATGCAAAACAAAAACAAACAAACAAGAAAAGCGAACTGTCACTACTTCGCGAGTGAGATTCGAATCTGCGACATCATCAAAGAAAGCGGTCGCTCGCCTACTGTGCCAAATAGAGCTACTTGAGAACCTCTAAAGTCTAAAATGTTGAACGCTTACTGAACGACGGTGTTAGGTTTTTTTCGTTACGGAATTTCTTGATTCGGTCGCCGCGCTCAAACTGTTTGTCCTAGTTCAAAGCCAGTGATAAAAGCTATGCAATAGCTTAAAAGTTTATTTGGATAAAAAATATTTCTATTCTATTAAAATCTCTCTCCACGTAGATTTGGATTTTTAAATCCCTTATCCCACTCGAACTCTCTGTTGATACTTTGTAGGTCCTGCACTATCCCCATGCATAAAATCACGTCGATCCATCGTTCCGTTGTTCTATTGCTGCGAGATGATCTTCTTCTTTATCAACGTATAGACGTCCACTGCTGGACAAAGGTCTCCTGCATGGAAGCTTCCACAGGCTTCGGTCTTGCGCCGCTTGCATCCAGCGGCTCCCTGCGACTCGTTTGATGTCGTCGGTCCACCTAGTGGGGGGTCTGCCAACACTGCGTTTCCCGGTGCGGGGTCGCCACTCCAACACCTTGGGACCCCAACGACCATCAGCTCTTCGAACTATGTGCTCCGCCCATTTCCACTTCAATTTCGCGACACGCTGAGCTACGTCGGTGAGTTTGGTTCTCCTACGAATCTCCTCATTTCTGATTTGATCTTGCGAGATGATGCGAAACAAAAAAATTACTCAAGTTTTAAAAAGTATACGGATTTTGTTGCTTAAAGCTGAACATACAGACATTTAGGTATACTAACAAAGAGCCTACAGTTAATTATAAAGTACCGTCGAGAGACACGGAAAATTAAATAGATCTTTAGAAACTTTTTTTTTGATATTCAAGCCACCAGCTCTAAAACGGACATAAATTTGTCCCTTTTGCCCACATACAACATATTCCAACCCCCTTTATGAGAAGGGTCAGTTTGTTGAACTTTACAATTTATATAATATTTTAATCGACTATTAATGAAGTTTATTGAGAGTGAAAATATGTTTGTGGGTCTCTAAATTTATCATAATTTATAGAATTTTAGAATAATTTTATAATTCATCATCATCATCAGCAACCCATTAACGACTCACAACTGGACGCAGATCTCCTCTCAAAGAAGGGTTATAGGCCATAGTCCATCAAAGCAATACACACGACCTAATGCACATTGGCAGCGTTCACTAACTCTCAGGCATGCAGGTTTCCTCACGATGTTTTCCTTCGCAGTTGAACTGTCAGCGTGGAATCAGAAACACCCAGGTTGTTTAAGTACCTAAGTGTAATGATTTATCGTGTTTTAAAAAATATTCGATGTACGTTCCTACTTTTGTATAAAAATCTAGACACTTTTTAAAAGGTTTATTAAGCCATTTGTCCTCAAAATCCAAGCTAAACTTTCAACCCAATTTTTGCATCAAAGGTGCTCTCATAGAAATACCTGATACGATAATGGATGGAAAAAAATGTTTCCGCATCACTTAGCATTGCTTCCGTAATCGATATATTTTTACGTAAAAATCAAATGTCACTCGACATTTGAGAATGACAGTGTGTCATTCGGGTGGCAAAGAAACCTTATAGGTATTTTTAATGGTGTTTTATTACACTGGAGGTAAATAATGTTTTTCCTTCGGTGGTAACATAGGTATTACATGCTTATGTAGGTACCTTTATCTACCTTATGGACGTAAGAGTACATGTCTACTTGTTACTAGGGTTACCACTATTTCAATTAGGATTGGTAGCTTAGTAGGTGCAAATCGACTACCGATCCTAAATCTATGTATTTCAATTCAAAGATTTCATGGCGCTATGTCAGCTGTACGTCAGGTGGCAGGTGGTTAAGTGACCGTTAGGGTTAAACTTGTGTACCAAAGTTTAAATAAAGTGAGTTTTTGTTTTATTTAGGTTGAGGGTCAAATTATGATAAAAAAATTAAAGATTACTGACTTGTTCACCCCAAAATAGCCTTTTTTGTGGTGTTTAATCTTAACCGTAATTTACCCTTAGCACGTCACATGTAGCTCATCCTTAGAATTAAACTTAACTAAAGTTAAATTCAGATTCACAACGAAAAAGTGTCTAGCTATGCGAACTTCAACTCCTAATATTGAATATCCGGGTTCAAGTGAGGATGTTGAAAATAGTACAATTGGCAACAATGCGCTGGTTGCAATGGCACAGTTGGCAGTTCCCAATGTTTGGCAAGCGCAGAAAGACGATTTCGGAAGTCATTGTTCCCAGCATAAACATCTTATAATGCATGAAAGGAGTATTACAAACGGGCTCATTTGGATATTTTAAAAAATGCTTACAAAATTACTTTGTTACGTCAAAATGTATAGAGCTGACATATGTTTCAACTGAATTTTATTGGCGTCGTCTAAATTAGTAAATTAATGGCTTCGTCACATCCGATAGGATGTCCATATTCCACATTTTTTTGTCCTTTGTCAGTCACCAGCGGCGGTTCCCTAAGAGTAAAAATCTTAGGCAAGTATCTAAGTAACATATAATTTTTAACTGACTCAAAAAAAGGAGCAGGTTATCAATTCGGAACTTCTCATATAAAAAAAATCCTTTTTTTGATGTGACAAGTTTTGATGCAATATGATTTTCTGAATAATCACAATTTAATAAATACAATTTAGAATAGAACAATAAAATTCAGTGAATTCAATAAAATATAATACAATAAATGTATTTAAAATTACAAATGTTACGCGTACACCTACATAATTTTTTGTAATCCATTAATTACCTACAATTATTATTCAGTATAATATTTATTATTAATAATAAATTGCCGAATAACAAAATAACATGCCGCTAAAGACAACTTGGCGGCATGTTTCGTGCAACTCTACGTAAATCTGAAAAATTGTGTTTTCTTCAAATGAGTAGGTAATTAGGTATAGGTACCTCGATTTCTCCGCTATTTCAATGTTTTTTCTCAGATTTTCGCTTACCTGCTGAAATGTAGATCTAAGAATATTAAGAACATTTTGTGTTCTAGTTCAGCATAAAACGCTATACCACTTTTTATGATATAAAAATATCTTTTACGATTATTACCCGTTTCAAATTATATTACGCTGACGTTGTTTATTCAATGCAGTATTTTTATGACAGCAATATGAGAGGACAGGACATTTAATGTACCGTGTTACCGCTCTTAATATTGTCCTTCCTTATAAAAGAAAATTACGTTTTGGGTTGTAGAGAGAAATTGTGTTTTTCGGCTTCTTACGAAGCTAAACATGAAATGATGATTATTATTCTGCCAAAACAGCCCAGCTCTATTTTGTTAAAAAACCTCGAATATAATAAAATAATTTAGGTAGATGAAGTATGTTGACAAAATTTTATTATTAGTTTATAATACCTATTCTTACATATTTTAAATAATATAATATTGTACAACTATTTTCAGTAAACAATCTCTAACTAACTTGCTCTCTACTGAACTATTGACTGGTATAAAAAATCCTTGTGAAAAAGGACAGCATTATATTATTTAGAACAGTCAATTTGTCACCCATTTGGCCAATGTGATGGAATATAGTCTAAATTCTCCTCATTAAAGAGGAGACTGTGCTCAGTAATGGGCCATGGGTTGAGACTTGAGATAAATCTATATATATAAAAGAAAGTGGTGTTAGTTACACTATTTATAACTCAAGAACGGATGAACCGATTTGGCTGAAAATTGGTGGGGAGGTAGCTTAGAACCAGGAGACGGACATAGGATACTTTTTATCCCGTTCGACCGCGTTTCCGTCAAGTCACTATAAAACGTGGTATACCAAAAACGCATCTGACATGGAATAACAAAACGCAAATGACAGTGGAATAACAAGACGTAAATGACAGCTAAACGTAATTTTGTCTTTGGTTAAATATGGTAAAAAATTTGACAATTATAAAAAGTGTTATAATAAAGCATTACTGATATTATAAATACGAAAGTGTGTTTGTTTGTTGAATCACGTCGCAACAGAACAGCGGATTGATGCGATTTTTTGCATGGGTATGGTAATGGATGTAGTAGTGGTTCCTCAGACCGGGAGAGCTACTTTTTTATGTCGGATAATGAAAGAGTTCCCGCGGGATTTTTAAAAACTAAATCCATGCGGACGAAGTCGCGGGCATCAGCTAGTAAAATATAAATATGTAAAATAACACATCATATTGTCATTCATTATGAATGTTTAAACCACACCAGTTAAGTAATCAGATCAATCACTTAAGTTCATCATCTTTAACATACCGGCGGATATATTAAAGCTCAGTGATTTACAAATACGACATACGATAAAATGGGTTATCATAAAACGCTATCACCTGTCCGAAGGGGACCTTATAAGGCGGCCTGTGGTCGTAATTAATAAAAATAAAAAGTGACGACTGAGGCCTAAAACGCATTTAATTCTTGATAAGGGTAACAAATTGGATAAAGATAGCGGAGAGGAGACATCGAGATCGTAAGTGCATTGCTGTGATAACTAGTGTGTGGAGAAACGTGTGGATAAGTTGAGTGTAATATAAAATGCCTGTTATTTCATCTTAGGTTTTTAGTTTTATAGTTGGTAAGTACCTAGTGTTATAATACAATATATTAGTATTATATTGTTTTTATCCAGATGCATAATAAAAAAATGCCACGATGGTGGAGAAGTGCGAACTCATTGATGGAGTCAGTTGCCCATTCCGCTTAAACAAAGTCAGCAGAAGTGTATACAATGGTGAAGAAGTATCTTGATGAAATAAGTGTCGCTGCTGTAAAGAGTGAGGCTAGTCAGGTTTTCAGGTCTCCTTATAATGTCATTGGAAAAACGATGAAGTTTCACAGTTCGAAATCAGCTGCTAGTGTTATGAAGAAAAATTTCAGCACCTTTATATGTCAAGTGAGCACAGTTTTGAACCCAGAACCTGATGATAAAGAGGATACTGAAGTCATTCTGTCTTCAGAGGATACCACATTGCTATCCACGAATAAAAGAGAACTGGAAGCTATCCAATGCGTGGGCGCTACATACATAGTGCCCGCATGCAGTCCCGCTATACTACCCTAATGAACCGAAAGGTGCAAGGCGGTGCTATCCTTTCCACCAACAAAAGCATTCCCAAGGAGGGTTGACGTCAGGCAGGCGGCCGGTCGTAAAATGTCAAGCTGAACCACTAACAACATGGCTTATAAGCCATGTTGTCCCGACCCCACATAGCGTGGGAAAAGGAGAGGGAGATGATGATGAGTTGGTAAGTGCCTAGAAAAGTTTTTTATTCAAATAAACTTTAACAAAGTGTTTTTAATCGTCAAGTGAATGTACCACTGTTTGGCTCGTAATGCCGTTCAAATCAAGCAGAACCAGCAAGAAACTCGGCGGTTTAAAAAATGTATTATGTAACGTACAAATTAAAGTTATTACCGCCTCCGTATTACATCCACCTTTTCATATTTCGCTTTTTAGTCTTCTAGTCTTTTCATCTTCAGTTAATTAAAGTTTTTTCCTGAGCATTACTAGGTACTTTTAATAGATTTCTTAAACTTATGTAAAGTTAAAGTAGTTCTTGAACTTACTTAAAGACTGCTCATTTTAATTCATGATTTTATTATTACCCTGTTATTGCCATTGCATCTATTCCACACTATTCTGTCGTGCGTCCTTCAAAGCCGACTGACTCTCGGTTCAGTATAACCGATGTTTGTAATCTCGAAATGTCAAAGGTATTTAATTTGAATATCATGCGTTATCTCAATCCCATACTTCCATACTTTGGATTTATCGATGAAGTGCCTATCTAGAAAATAAATTGTATTGTGAATAAAAACACCGAATGGAGTCGATTAAAATGATTCGTCGCCATTGATATGAAATATAACGATACTTACAATACACAGCATTTCTACTGTTTTGAGGCATTGTTATTATTTTAATTGAATTTTTAACGGTGAAGGAAAATATCTTGAGGAAACCCGCATGCTTGAGAATTCTCCATAATATTTTCAAAGGTGTGTAGAGTCTACCAATCCGCAATTAGCCATATAGCCCGCAAATAGCCGTGGTGGAATATAGTCTTCAACCTGTTCAATTTAATAGGAGCTACCTGAACACATGGATTCTGATGAATGGAGTAACTTGCGCTATTTCTACTAAATATTTCCATTAACGGCTTTAATCAAGTTTGGTTACCTTACAGGACTTAAAAATAAATAAATAAAATTTAACTGAACAAATACTAGACCGATTCTTGTGCGCTTTGTGCAATATGGATCATCGTGTGTTGTTTTTAATTCTATATCTTTCTTATAATTTTATTATAATATGTATCTCGATTTTTACTATCAACGTTCATCATTTACCAAAAAAGAATAAAGATAAAAGTATTTTTTTCTTGAATTGATGTATAATGAATAGGCTTTCCTTTGCAGCTTTTGTGCTCGATTATTTTTCGAACGTGACATAATATTTCTTTTTATGAATGAAAAAGACTTTTTGTGAAAATTGTTACGAGTACTTCGTAGTGCTTTTATAATTAACTTTTTCTTTTCTTCCTTATATTTTTTATTAACATTTCTCAATTTTCAATTGAAACATTATATTTAAATTGAGAAATACCTACTCTTAAAAGTAATAAAAAAACAAAAGTTTCTTTTTGCGTGATTTCGTAAAAAATTTGAAAAATTAAAATGTAATCGGGAAGTTTAGTTTGTGTTTCTTAAACCAAAGTTAAACCACACTGCTTATATTAAGTTCTACTTTAAGTAAAAAGTTAAACCAAAGAACTTGACGATTGAACTTGAATTGAATTGATTGAATTGAACTTGACGAAGGCGAAATGCTTAACAAATCTTTCAACTGCTCCCATTAGCTAAGCAGGGTGGAACAAGGGTACCCTAGAACGCACACCGCATTCCTACTTTTTCTTAGATAATACCTTGCAGTTGTCTAAGGAGTCAACCAGATTGCCCAAGAACTGAACTGAACCTCTTATATATATTCTTATATAGTATCTACTATACTTCGTCGTCATCGTCATCTCAACATACATCTCCATAGAGAGAGCACCATCTGCAAGGTCGCCACAGAACACAATCTTGTGTCGCTGGTGTCCAGCAACTTTCAGCGACTCGCCTGAGATCTACAATCTACAGTTCATATACAAATCGGTGACAATCGGTACTCTGTACAATATTTATATAGGAAAGCACCTTATCTGATCTAGTAAAAATAAAATGCTGAATATAACTGCGTACCTTATTCAGCCTACAGAATTCCATTTAATTTGTCTCTGGACACTACTACGCAATGTGAACTTTTGCGAGATGAATTATGCTTGTAAGATGTACTTATGAACTACCAGATATCATAATCTAACAAAAGCTCTTCTTTGAATAGATAGTAATACATCAAGACGTTAAGCATCTGTGTTACTGACGAAGTTCGCAGGGTATGCAATGTCGACAATGACCGGGTTAAGTTGACCTTGCACAGAAATTCTAGCCAGAGTTTCACCGAATAATCGAATAGCACTTTAACAATTTTTTTTCTTTAGTTGTTATCGTTGTCAACCTTCAATAGATGACCACCGTTGGACATTCTTTGGGTTAAGTACTTATAGCACATACCGCGGTCTGGCGCTGTTTGCATACAGTGGCTTCCTACAACTCGTCTAATGTCATTGATTTAATAGTGAGGAGTCTGCACTTTCCGTTGCAAGGTCGTCTTTCGCAATAATCAAAACTCGTAAAACTTTTTTCCTGCTTTGTTAACCGATAGACGTCCACGGCTGGACGAAAGTCTCTTGCAGGCTTCTTCTACAGGCCTCGGTCTTGCGCCGCCTGAATCCAGCGGCTCCCTGGGATTCATCTGATGTCGTCGGTCCACCTAGTGGGCGTCTGCCAACAATGCGCTTCCCGGTGCGTGGTCGCCACTTCAGCACCTTGGGACCCCAACGATCATCAGCTCTTCGAATTATGTGCCCCGCCCATTTCCACTTCAGTTTCCTCACTGAGCTATGTCGGTGACTTTGGTTCTCCTACAGATCTCCTCATTTCTGATTTAAACTCCTTGATCTCTTTGATCGTAAATCTAATGATAGGTTAAAACTATCTGCCCTGCCCTTTGCCATTTTTGTTTTGCAATCCGTTGAACTATGTCGAAGACGCTGCGGTTCTACATCTTTTCAACCAATCGTCAATCTGCTTCTGGGCACAGATCTCCTTTTGAATGAAAAGGGTTTAGGCTCTCCCAATGTGGATTGGCAGGCAGGTTCTTCCACGAATCTCCTCATTTCTGCTTTTAAATGGAAAGATGTAGCAACTATGATTATAATGAATAGTTCTCTACCAGGGCAGTATCGACTGTGCCTATTCATAAAACTTCGCTCGTAACATTTATACTGAATAGTTGCACCAAAAGATCAGGCTTAATACTAATAGGGCTTTATGTTGCTCGGGTGTGGCGCGATCTTTATCATGCTTGCGACCGTTCAATCATACCTTGTGTAGCTTCTCACGACGAATATAAAAGCAAGTACTCGCAACAAATGTATTGAATTCGGCACTTTGGAATGGTAAAAATGAGATATGAAAAATAAAAAAGAAAATTATGGTTTATAGTAAGTATTTGGAATAGAAATGTACGAAATGTTTTCTACATCACTGTTCGTTGAAATCGCTTTGTCTGTGAGATTATGTGTCTCGCATAGGTTTGAGAGCTTGTGAAAAGCTGAAAAACTTGTTGTTAGCAGCCACCCGAGATCAAGGGTCAAACTACGTGAAGGCTACATTATGCATAATTTCTTTAAAATTATTTTTGCCATTTATGCTATAAAAGCTGGTAACAGCTCAATCCTACTAAACTAATATTATTAGAAATGTGAAAGGCTGTATGGATGGATGGATGGATGTTTCTTACTCTTTCACGCCACAACGAATGAACTGATATGGCTGAAATTTGGAATGGAGGTACCTAGGTCATACCCAGGAATAACAGAAGTTTCCGCAGGAATTTAAAACAGACGCTGTTGCGTACTTCATCTAGTAAATTATACAAGGGCAATTTCTCAAAAAACTTGACCAATGACAGAACCACATATTTCCAAATCATACAAATAATGTAATATGGTATGGAGGTGTAGAATAAAATATATCTATTGAGCTCAAGAAATATTACCATCAAGGCAGCAATATAGCATTCCATAAGCGACCGTTTGGGGTAGAGGAGTTTATTGTCACGTGTCACGACATGCGGCAGTAAAAGATGTTAGTGATATAAATTCTACACAATTCTAGTCAAAAATGATTTGCATATCGCTGAAGTGAGTGGTTGCGTGTAAACGACCTATCATCGCTAGCCATATGAAAGTGTTATTGATGACTTGTTGGGACACATTTACATCTAGTGTTAATATTTCTAAAAGCATGATCTTATCTTATCAAATTCTATACTGTTGTAGTGCGAATAGTCGACAGGCACTCGTGATGATTATTATCACGCAATAGCATAATGAAAATATTATTATCCTTTAAAAGTGTTTGAACTTATTTTGATATAAGCTTTTGTCCGCGTGTAGTTAGGTTTCTGAGATAAAAAGTAGCCTATGTCACCCTCCAAGTCAATATAACTAGATCCGTGTAAAGATTACGTCGATCCATAACTCTGTTACGGCGCGTTTGAAAGACAAACCGACAAACAACTTTAGCATTTATTTAAATTAGTAGAGTTAAGAAATTTTATTTCCCTACTAGACTTCCCTCGACTTCGTCCGCCTGGATTAAGGATTTTTGATCCCGCGGGAACTCTTTAATTTTCCGGGATAAAATGTGTCTGTGTGTGTGCACATGTGTTAATCCAGGGTATAACCTATCTCTATTACAAATTTCAACCAAATCCGTCCAGTAATTTTTGCGTGAAAGAGTTACAAATACACACACACACACACAAACTTTCGCATAATATTAGTGTGATGCTTTGTCCCAATAAGTCACGCAGGGTGCCAAGTCGAAGATCCAATAGATATTGATGGGGTCCAAAGGTGCTGTAATGATGACCTTGCACTGAAGAGTGCCACTACACTTAGTCAGATCTCCATTAGGCGATAGACCGTCATAGAGAATCTCTGAATACAACCGATACAATATTGGGGTATAGGGTCGGTCTTGCAAGCGACATTATGTACAGCTGTGGACGACTATCAACTGACGAAATCAAAGACGAATACAATGCTTTGTCCTTTTTACCCGACTACGACGAAGCCAAAAGGAAGGGTTTTGATTTTAGCCGTCTATGTATGTAACTATTTACGAATGTTCCATCGTAGCACCTAAACTATTGAGTCCATTTTGATCAAAGAGGTGTCAATCGATTCGTTATTATGATCTGGGTATCATAGGCTATGTGTTTCATATGGACAGAATCAACATGACGGATGTTATATCCAATTTACAGGGTTATAGTATTTAAACTTTTTGCTTATTAGCTTTCTGATAACTAAAAACTACCGGCTCAACAAGAATAATTACATCAATATTAAAAAAATACCGTATCAAACATCGTCTGTTCATTAAGCTTTATTGAAGCCATTAAAAATGTACGACCGTATCAAAAAGAGCAAACGCTATAATTCAAGCCACATGCTTATAATGAAATTAATGCACACGCAGAGTTCATCATGGAGTTTCAACTTCCATTTCCCCCCCTATAGGGCTTAATGAGCGTTCCGTCCACGTCTCGGTTGCAAATATGATTTTTTAGGGGTCCTCAGATCAACAATGAACCTTTTATATTTTCTTTTTCATTACTTTTATAAGCCTTTATAGGTATAACTTATTTTATGTTAATTTAAAAATAAATTAAATTAATTAAAAGTTAATTTAAAAAAAAAAATTATGTCAATACTAGGATTGTGGGCTATAGGGCTTTTATAAGAAAAATAACATTTTGGGAAAAAAAACATTTCCTCAAATAACTAGTAGGTTTTAACCATCATAATCTTGTATCAAAAAAATTAAATATGTTTTTTTTTAAATAATACTTATTAAGTTATAACTATATATTTCTTTTAATTTATGGTTTAGATATAGATTAATTTTGTTTAAATTGCATGATTTACCCGCATTTGGATGGCTATAAAAATTGATTTCAATTACCTTTTCGGGTAAGTTCAGTAGGTAGCTCAAACTAGCTTGATTCAGGTAAAATACCTATAAAGAGATTACCTATACATTCTCGGATGTCAGTATAAATCAACGTTCGAATGTTCAAATTACTTTTGGCTTACGTGGAAGTTTCAGTATTCATAATATGACTACGGAACTTTGCCTTATGTATGACCCGACTCCCACATGACCGGTGTTTTTTCCCCGAGTAATTAGAACGTTTTGCGTACTGATTTATACGGTTCAGCCGGCCCTTGTTAATTTGTAAAGGACGCGGTACCGTGCCGAGTTTATTTTTAATGCTCTTATGAAAGGTGCCGCTTTCTCGTTTTTCACTTTCAATTATGTTTGGGTTTAACTGTAACTTCGTTTGTGGTGAGAAGGCTTTTAATATTCCGTGTCTGTGTACATGTACACGATTTTGAATTTTTAAACAATAAAACGTGAACTCGTTTAAAATTAATACTCTTTTACAACAATATTATCTATGACGTTTTTAAAATCGTATTAAAGTAGGTAGTTTCTGCGCATAGACAATTCTGAGTTTTTAATCGCAGATAAGTCTACGCTATACTGTTTTTTTATATCTTCTTCTTCTCTTCTTTGTCAACCGATAGACGTCAAAACGACAAAAGTCTCTTGTATGGACTTCCACAGGTCTCGGTCTTGCGCCGCGACTCGTTTGATGTCGTCGGTCCATCTAGTGGGGGGTCTGCCAACACTGCGCTTCCCGGTGCGGGGTCGCCACTCCAGCACCTTGGGATCCCAACGACCATCTCTACCATAGCTCTCCGAACTATGTGCCTCGCCCATTTCCACTTCAGCTTCGCGACTCGCTGAGCTATGTCGGTGACTTTGGTTCTCCTACGGATCTCCTCATTACTGATTCGATCCCGCAGGGATACTCCGCGCATAGCTCTCTCCATCGCCCGCTGAGCAACCCTAAGCCTACTTATGAGGTATGCTATATAGTATAGCATAATGCGTCATAAACAAAGAAAGCTCTACTGCATAGTATAGCTTTTACACTAGCTAAACTCTAGTTAATTTAGAGTAAATTTATATCTAAATTCTATCGCTCTAGGGCTGAGCGATATTGATGTGCTACATAAAATTATTATTATAAATCCCTACTAATAGGTATTTTACTGATATTGTTACCTATAAGTATATTGAATATTATTATCTTGATGCATATAGATATGAAGGCATGCATCATACTGAAACTTGAACCCTTTAAAAGCTCCAAGCATTCTATCATTGAGCGGAAAATAATAGCCCCTTCAATATTATAAATAATATTAACAAGCATGAATAAAATAATGCACGTCTACACTTTAAGATTACACGTCGCTAAATTATCGCAATTCCTGTATCAGCATCAAACGCCCACACAATTGATTCGAACCGCTGCCCACGCGGTGATATAAATCATAAATAAACATTATTAACACTGTGACAATCACTAACGAACACTAGGAATATTTATCTACCTTTTCTTTGAACACATTAAAATGCTTACAAACATTGAAATATACCGCTTAGAACAGACGTCTCTAAGCAAGTTCCGTTCCAAACGTAACGTTAGGCCCAAAACAACCAATGAAGTACGAGTGCCATGTAATTATCTTTATCTTTATAATTATCTTAGTACTGGCAGTGTTAATTACGTTTTTAATGGTTTTTGTGATAACTTATATGACGTTATGACACTCTTTCACAGCACAGTACGTTAATTTTTTAATAATTTTCTGCGAGTTTCGTCGGACTTTAAAGGCTTACTAAAATGGCTTATCATCGCATCGACTATTGCGCTTCTAAGCGTTATATTTCGATGTTTACAAGCAAGTATAGACTTCATCTTCGCCTCAGCCGAAATCCACTGATCGAAAAAAGGTCTCTAACGATAGATCTTATGCCGCGCTTGTGTCCACTGTCCAGTATCCTCGAATGCTGCGTTTCCGGTTCAGGATCACTTATCAAGCACCGTGGAACCCCAATGTCTATCTGGTCTTTGAGCTACCAGTATGTGTCCTGCCCATTGCCACTCTAATTTCACGATCGATCCGAATTAAATGGCCGTGACACACAGACTAACAGACAGACAAACAGACAGATGGACTGAACGAAACCGCAAGGGTTCCATGTCTTACTGCGGAACTCTGAAAATTTATTAGTGGTTTTACGTAGGTTTTCGATAGAGTATAATCATTGAAAGATCCGGGAATAGGACATTTGGGGAATTGGACCTATCGGGCAGACTGGACATTCCGGGAATAGGACGTAACGGACCCACTGGACGTTCGGAGAATTGGACCTTGGGCAGTAAGGGTAAAAAACGTTTTAAAGAGTATTTAAAAAAATTGTAGTAAACAAAAATTATGATTTATTCACTAAAATCGATATGACTCTGGAACATAAGACGAGTAATACTATCTTCTACCCACAAAAAAATATCAATGAAAATGATACTGTTTGTATTATTTCCGATTCGTTGTCTCTAGTACGTACTACGAGTTTCGCTCGAATATTGTGTTACGTGAAAAACTCAGAGCGGCAAAAAAGTTGAAATTGGAGGGGTTTGCAAAGAGAGCCGCGCCCGCAGGCGGTCGTTCGCGACACGCAACGCATTTTGTGGTGAATGGCGACGGTTTTAAATTAAGGCTGGCTACAAACATGGCGCTGCTTTATTAGGAACTAGCGATAGTAGTAGTAGTAGTGATCCCGCGTGATGTTTAAAAGCCTAACACGCCTACCACGGTAGGCTTTTAAACATCACGCGGGATCACTTTGCTTTTTCGGTACAAAAGGTAGCCTATGTTACTTTTCGTACCACTTGCTCAAAAAAGTGACATTCTGTGCCACAAAAAGCGAACATAACAATAGTCATTTTTAATCTGTTGAAAACAGGGAAAGAAAATTGTACTGAATTTTATTCATCCTCTAGGGGGAGAATGTGATTTAAATTTGGAATACTTACCGAAACTTATACTGAACTACAATTGTGTTTACACCATTGAGTTTGTATATAAATTATACATCTTTTTGAAAAAGGAATACGCATTTATAATATATGCAGTTATGATTATTAAATAAAATTACGAAAACCGACGAGGCCGTATGAGCTTGATGCCTTTGCTATTCCGACAAAAAAATATTAGTCTAGGAATTTGCCGCGTTTTTGTTTTCTTCAAATACATAAACGTTAAGTTTATTTTAATTTATTTTTAATTGTCATTATTTTTAATAAATGCTCTCATATTATTATTGTGTTAATTTTTTCGCAAATGGTACGAAAAGTAGAGTATTTTCCTCGGTGATAGAGCTGTCTTTGTCTTGGGTGAACTTAAATCCCTCGCTACACTCAGGACTCGTCTTAAATCCCTCGCCTTTGCTTTTCCGACAAAAAAATATTAGTCTAGGAATTTGCCGCGTTTTTGTTTTCTTCAAATACATAAACGTTAAGTTTATTTTAATTTATTTTTAATTGTCATTATTTTAAATAAATGCTCTCATATTATTATTGTGTTAATTTTTTCGCAAATGGTACGAAAAGTAGAGTATTTTCCTCGGTGATAAAGCTGTCTTTGTCTTGGGTGAACTTAAATCCCTCGCTACACTCAGGACTCGTCTTAAATCCCTCGCTTCGCTCGTGATTTAAGTTTTTAACACCCTCGCTACGCTCGGGAGTAAACCTCGAGTCCTTCGTTACGCTCGCGATTTAAATCGTCACCCGCGACAGAAGACACTGCTTTATCCCCTTGGTTAATAATCTACTATTAAAGTCCTCAGCTATACCAATGCAAAAAAAGTACGTATTTTACATTATTCGAAAATTCTACCCCCGAAGCGGTAAAAAAGGGGTTGATAATATTTAATTATATTTAAGTAATTCATTTTTTTAGTTCTATCTATGAAACTTTGTATATTTTGGGCTTGAGATTAAAAACAAACGTAAAAGTAAAAAGTACATATTTCACAGTTTTTGAAAATTCTATCCCTAAAGGGTAAAATAGATCGTTGAATATTTGTATGAAAGTCCATAATTTTTCGAGTTAGTTATATCGAGCAACGGATCTACGTGATTCTATAATGGGTATGGTTGCAGACCTGCAGTGTTACAGGTTACTTTTATCCCTATAAAACCAGGAGTTCCCATGGGATTTTCAAAGAACCTAATTCCGACGAAGTCGCGAGGACAACAGCTAGTTGAAAATATAATAATAATGTCCTTGCGACTTGAAAAGAAAGGGAGTTGTTTAAAATGGCGTATGTATATTACATATACATTGCAATAATTTTGTAGTGATGGCATTTTGCAGTTTGCTTTGACGTTGGATATTTATATTGAAGGACACCATGAAGTTATATTCTTTTATGATAATATTACGTATCAGAATCATAACAATGTTTCGGGTGAATTTTAGTTTTCAGAATTCTTTTATTTCTGAGAAACTATCGCAAACTAAGAGAACTTAAGCAGGTTTTTTAAGTATTTGACGTTATCTCCTGGGTTACGAAAAATGAGATACAATTTTTTTCCTTGCAGGTGTCGGAAAATTTTGCCGCGTTGGAAAATGAACGACAGGCTTGTAAGAACCTTTATTTGACGGCGGTTTTCGTCCTTTGTGTCTCGTGTTCACGTGTTCTTTCGGTCGGAATAACGTGTCGAGATAAATATACAAACCGAGTTCTGTTTTGATTCGATATTCCAAATGCTATTTTTCCTAATGCCTTTTTTTGATGTATGCAAATTTTTGTGATGTTTTTCATTCAAATTCTTTATGTATAAGTGGGTATTCCGTGACACCAAGTTCCCATCTGATTGATAGATAGCAAATTATATTGGTAATGACTTATGACTAAAGTTTTACGTAAGACGCGGCTACCAGCTGAGATTCAGAAGTACATAATTGAAAAAACTAGAGGAAATTTTACGCAGAGGTGAACAATAAAAACTTTTTCCACGGAGTTCGAGGGAAAGTGAGAAACAAGCGTTTTCTGGTTATGAATATAGTTTTAAAGTGGATACGTTTTTATGTACCTAGGTAACAAAAATTCAATCAAAAATTCTAAAAGATAAATACGGAATAACGAATACCAACGCAATTTAATTAAAATCCAACAGTTTTTCGTTAAAATTTGCATATTTATTGGAAACGGTATTAAGTACGTGTTGACATGAAAAATCTGTCGAAGCGCAACTGAATTTCAGTGGAAACAAACAAATATCAAGATTTATTATGCACCCTATTTTTTACGAATTCAAAAAAAATATAATACTGGATGAGGCTTAAGTTACAGTCCGAGGGGTGAATTCTTAAACCTATTATTCTGAAATTGCAATTATGAAAAAAGAAATGCAAATTTTAACACAAAACTCTATATTCTGTGACTTAGAGTATAAAATCCATTGCAACCGACATCAATCTCCTACAATTCGCGTTAGCTATGATTTGACGCTTTTTGGCACAAAAATGCTCTTCTGCATGGAAAATTATAGCCTATTGACTTTAGATAGGAGCTGAAGTTCGTGGATAGATTTAAAGGCGATCCTCCGTTAAAATTTAATGGTTATTTGGGCTTGCGTTCGGTTAGATGGAGTGTGTTGATAATTTGACGTTTAATGAAGCGAGTCTGCGAGCCCGAAGTGCGGAAGACGGTAGAAAAATGCTAGCGAATGCAAATTCTCTTCGTAATTGTGCGTTCCATTGTTTCGTTTATGAGGCGAATGGAAACAATTTTCACAATTCCTACCAGTTTCATTTGTATGAATGCAGAAAATGAAGCCCACAACCCGTCTACTTTATTTTCCGTTAGACAAAAGCGAAACGAGCCTAGGCTCGAGAAAATTGTTTTATTAGAGCTCCTGATTATGATGTGTTTTTATTTTTGGTCATTATATTTTCTGACGATATTGTTATGTGTTCTATGGAGGCTTTAAAAAAAGGAAAGCGATGGTTCAAAGAAGTTTCAAGTGTTGAATGGTCTACTCTACAACATAATTATGTATACTGGAGAAAAAACTTTTTGAACTGACTGAACTGTGGTTATATTATATAGGGAAAAAAACTCCCCCTAGCGTTTTTAAACAACTTTACCGATTTGAAATATTTAAAATGATTTGAGTCGATCATTAGAGACATCTAGTTTAAAATGAAATATCACGCTGACGCAGTAATGTTTAGCGCAGATCACCGATAACTGTCGATGCGACAAAAATCGGGATAAAGAGAAAAATAGAGTAGGTCGTTTAGTCTACAAAAATGTAAGTATGTACTTACGGAGTCGATACATTTTTGGAAAGAGAATGATTTGAGTCGTTCATTAGAGACATCTAGTTTAAAATAGAATAGATAGAAATATCCAAAAATGCATACTACTTACAATTATTCAATACATATTAAGATGGACACACAGAAAGTTACCCAATTCCCGCCGGTGGCACCCGTTCACGAGTATGACGCATGACCGTTTGCTGCTTCGCTCAACCATATTTGAGGGAACGTAACTATCTATGTATCTATAATCTAGCACCTAATTAAAGAATTAAGTCCTTGATGAATAAAAATCGGTTCCAAACTTACAGTGCTCGTCTGAGTTAGATCTTAGTGTTATTGAACCCAAAAGTTTTTAATTGTAAAGGAGATTAGTTGGTATCTGATATAGCCCAGTGTGAGCATTTGTAATAACATATTTATTTCTTGCGTTTGACAGCTGTAGGCGGTTCGATCTATATAGGTGATAAGCATGAGCACTTCTAATGATGCCTTCTCACGGTATCTAATAGTACGATCGACCGTGCGTTAGCAGCGCATTAACCTTTTCATCGATTGGTGTACACTGAAGGCAACGCTATCAAGCACCAGCCCAAATCGTGCTCGGCACTCCCATATGTCGTTTTATCAATAACCATGAGAAGGCACCTTTATTCAAGACTTTTAATTTTAATAAAATGTTAAATTAAACTTTAAAGCTAGAAAAATAAGACCTAGTTTTAGTTTAAGACCTCATGGTCTACAGTTTTTCTTGTACACCCACTTAGCAAAATATGACGGCACCTTTGATTTGAGTTTTTTACCTTGATAAACGCCCCTAATAGCCTTTGAGAAATAAGTACGAGTTATTTATTACCTGTTTAAGCAATGAAGTATATGAAACAGCGGTGAAGTCTTTTCCTTCTTTTCGGAGATTCTGGGGTTCAAATTCTAGGCCAGAACCTTCATGAGGTAATGAAAAACGTCATCTCGAGGAAACTTGCACGCTCGAGAGTTCTCCGCCATGCTCTCAAAGGTGAGAAACCTGCCAATCCGCATTTGGCCAGTGTGGAGGATTAGGGCCCAAACCCTAAATTCTTCAGATTATAAGGTGTAATAGATTAAGAAATGTAGTCATCAATATTTAAATTGTTTTCTATTAATATACAAAGTCATGCACTCTTGCAACCTCACCGCCAACAGCCGATAGGTCATTAGAAAAACTGCATTTCACGTATTTAATAACGTCGTCAATACACAACCCCATACAAGAAATCTATTAACGTCAAAACGAACGTTTTAGCAATCCATCAAGTTGGACCCTTGTAAATGAAAAACGTTTTTCGTCTTTAGGCGTATTAGCGTTGCAATTTTTCAACTACAGTCTTTAAATGTTACGTATGGATTGATCGATGTAGACGTAACACGATTTTAGGGTTGGATGGACCAGAAAACTTACTGCTGTAAGTCATCGTCATCTGTTCACCTGGATATAGGTCTCTTTAATGGATAACCACAAAACAAAATCTTGTGCCGTACATAACCAACGACTGCTTAACTTGCCACGAAATAAATAGCTCGCGATCACTGTAATAGTACAGCAAATTGTTCATTTTCAACCATAACTATCCTATTATAACACTATAAAACAAAATTGGAGTTTTTATTATATTATTATAATAGCTGATGCCCGCGACTTCATCCGCGTGGATTTAGATTTTTTAAATCCCTCGGGAACTCTTTGATTTTCGGGATAAAATGTAGCCTATGTCACTCTCCGGGTCTTCAACTATACCCATGCAAAAAATCACGTCGATCCGTAGCTCTGTTGCGGCGTGATTGAAGGACAAACCAACAAACCAACAAACGAACACACTTTCGCATTTATAATATTAGTATGATTTTGTTTGAACAAAATAATATGTTGTCACACATTACAATGTAGAATAGTACCTACAAATACCAATTATAAACCTACCAACGAACACAAACTCGAGAGTAATTTACCGAGACGGATTGCGCAATGCAACAGGAATTCTCAGTCTAGAGTCTAGACTCTAACGCTTAATGGGTGCATATCATTGCGAATTGCATTCCCTGTGCTGTAGATGACACTCTTAATAAGTTCAAATTGAGGTGTCAGCAATTTTATGTTCGATTTCACTTAACTCTTCATTCGAGAGCGATCCTGTTTCTAATTTGTCTGGTCTTTTAAATGTTTATTTGTGTTTTAACTTCAGGAGTTTACCGTTGGTAAACTTGACGATTCGAAAGCACTTTGAAAAATTTTATTTGAATAAAAACTTTTCTATTCGATTGTATTAAATTGAGTATTTTCTTGGTTTGACGGTAAGAACAGTTTTAGAAATGGGTACTAAATTATGTATTGGTTTGTACTGGAGGATCTGGATGATAAAGTGTACGTTTTATTCCGGAAAAACAAAGAACTCCCGTGAGATTTTTAAACATAGTACTTCCACTAACCTACTTCCACTAACAATAAATACTTGAATTAGCCTAATAATTAGGCTAATAATTAAAGCTTATCAAGCATATGTTTATATAGTGAAGTTATTAAGCAAAACCGCAAAACCGTTCGCTACGTTTTTCGAGCCGATTTTTTCATTGGAGACCAGTTTAAGCATACTAATGCCAACTTTACGTAATGTACATTTACAGATTATGTAGGTAGTACGTAAATAAAGCTATTTTTAAATAAATATGCAGTAGGTAACTTGTTTACGCAACTTGTGAATTGAAATTTTTTGCCCGTCAATCCTCATCATGTCTTCAATAATATTTTTGGCCGTCAGATTTTTATACTCGATATAAAGTGATTCTAGCGACCCGCCCAATCACTCGCTGCTTTTAATGGACTGTATTTAGAGAGCTAATGGCATTGGCAAAGATTAATTTAATACAACAGACATGATAAAACTTTCACTATTTTAATTTTAATGAAAAGATATGAAACTTATACGTACCATTAAATTATCAAATAACTTAGTTTTAACGTAAGCATTATTTATTAATTATTAATTAATGACGACTTTATAATTTTTCGTATTTTTGAAATAAAAAAATATGAAAAAAAAATATAATAATAAAATGGAAGTGACAGTTGCCGAAGGGTACATACAACAATTGATTTGTTACATTAAGGGCCTATTATTGCAATCACGAATAAAAGTGAAGTTTTGCCAGTTTTGTACTGGCAATCAGAGGTCAAAACGCCTTTAGTCATCGGTTAAAGTTTACTTGTTGATGTGGAATAAGGTGATTGTAGAAATTTTGTTTGATTTTGCGGAATGTAAATTAAAATTGAAGGAAATTTCAAATTTCAATACATTTTAATATTTTCTTCCACATTTTGCCATGTATGGGGTGGAATTGTTTATGATACGCCTCAATATTTCACCTCTATTTAGTTATGAAATTAGACTTAGGTATCTGAAAGAAAAATAATTTCATTTTGATTGTATGAATTCCACAATGAAGGTATAAATTAGAAAAACATTTTATGTGAAATCATCTTTGCACTTTGCTACCGTTATCAAATTAAGCGTCGCATAGGTATCAGATAAGCTTAAATTGAATCACCATCAATTTTGATTGAAAGCTAGTCACTGAGTCGACACAGAGGTACAAATTAATTAGATACATACTCGTAGCGTCGGTCTTTTAAAAACGGTTCACATTCATTTAAAAAAAAAAACTATACGAGCTGAGCCAAAAAGTAGGTAATGTAAGGTTTTACGTTTGACCAAGATTTTATTTATGATGTAAACGTACACGGTAACTTGAAAAAGTTCTACGTTTATGACCAAATTAGTAACAATGGTTAGGTCTAGGGCCTAGTTTTTTACTTATTTTGGTTAATGGCTTTGATTATTATTTATCAGAGGCGGTAACTAAGATATTGTGAGAATACATTGTGAGAGGAATGGCGAAAATATTTTTTACTTCAACCGTCATTCCTCCAGCGTCTGACCATTCAGATAAAAACACACAACAACATGCAACAACTCCTACGTCTTCTTATTCAATTATAGAATTGAATCCTTCTTATCGAGAAGTTTGTCTGGAAGAGATCGCTTTTTACCGATAAGACCGCCTTGTTGTGCGTAAAATTTAAGTGCAATAAAGTATAAATAAATAAATAACGACTCTTCTTGAACTCCTGTTCCTGAATGACTGACTGAAGTAGACTTAAAAGTGTTATAACATTTTTATCCTACCAACTCAGATAGGAAAACAATCGGCTATGCACCCATGCGATGGACCGACCAAATTAAGTCTGTTGTGGCACGGTAATATTATGTATACATACATAATATTACCGTGGTTGTGGTCTGTTGTGGGCGGTCTATATCTCGAGTGTACCAGGCTTTCGGCCAGCAGCGAGAAGTGGCGAATGCTCGTGAGGCGAATTAAATCTGCCGCTAAAGACGTCACTTCTTCATGACTACGACCGCTCTGCTCTCCAAGAAAAGAAGCAGAACAACAAACTTTGTAAAATAAATGTGAAACAAATTATCTGATATGTACGGCCTATTAAAGCAAATCAAATAAGACTCTATAAAAGATTCTAAGTGGCAATCAGACATAAAAGTTATTCTAATATATAGTTCAATTCTAAATCAGTTTATTTTTATGTCATAAAACCATTTTAGTGGTCTTCTGAATCATCCAACATTATACCAATCTGGATATGATTTGTACTTATGAAAACGCAGCGAGAGACGTTGTAAATCATTGCATGTGACAGTTACGATCTCTGCAGCTGCATAATCCGTCGAAAAATAGTACCCAAGTCACAATGACTCTGGAGTTTTTTAAATATTTATACTCTCAAGGAGGGTCTGATAATAAAGGTTGCGTCGTAAACTGAAGTAAATGGAGAAATTCTCCTCACAATGGTGTTGTATAAAAATTATGTAGTAGCGCATTCAGTTGTGAAATTGATGTGCATTTTTCCTTCGCTATAGCAAATTTTAAATTCCTTTTTTGCGTTTATGAAGTTTATGATGTTTTATCAAACGAAAAATTCTTTGATAAATGACCGTCAAAAATCAAATTTCAGAATTCATTCATCAATGAAATTTTCTAAGTAAATCTGTGTTTCTGATTTATCGGATTTCCAAATATTATGTAAAATGGAAAATATTTCATTTCACCCTTTTCTTAAGCCAACTTAATAAAATTCAAAAAATTCAAAATCATTTATTTCATGTAGGCCAACCTGTGGCGCTTATGACAAGTCATGACTCTACCACCGGTTCGGAAAGCGGATTCTGCTGAGAAGAACCGGCAAGAAACTCAGCAGTTGCTCTTTTCAAAATTACACATTTTACAATATTTTTTTGTAGGTAATATGTATTTACATTTTAATAACTTTTTATATCTTGTGGGCAGCTGGATGCCATGCCGATTTACCCCATGCAACTTGTTAGAATAGAATATTTCCAACAATACGATGATATAATATTTATAGAACAACTCCAAAAATACATAAGTACAATATTCAATACATGTCAAGACTGGCAGACCAGCAGCCCCGCTTCCGACGGTGGCACCCGTTCACGAGCATGACGCATGATCCAGCCGTTGCTTCGCTCAACCATATTTGAGGGAACGTAACAACCCGCACCACACAACACCACCTACAGAAACGTTAAAGAGAGTGTGACATACTCGACTACCCATGTCAAGACATCGAATTTATCTAATCTAATACAGTACTATTACTATTCAAATACTCTTTTCAAGATCCCATGCAACTTTATCATTAAGAAAGTCATTAACTTTGTAATAACCGCGACTCAGTAAGTGAGTTTTTACTCATTCTTTAAATTTGTGCAGTGGCAAATCTAGCAATTCCTTCGGAATCAGATTATATAAGCGTACGCTCAACCCCACAAAGGATTTTTGCACTTTACGCAGGCGACATGATGGTATTTCTAGTTTATGACGATTTCTAATAAGACGATTGTGTGCATCGCCCCTTTGTTTATACAGATGAATATTTTGTCTCACAAAGACTATATTATTATAAATGTACTGTGAAGCTACTGTAAGTATCCCAATCTCTTTAAACTTTTCACGAAGAGATACGCGCGAACCGAGTTTATAGATAGATCGAACGGCTCTTTTCTGCAATATAAAAATAGTTTCAATATTAGCTGCTCCGCCCCACAATAAGATTCCATAGGACATTACACTATGGAAGTAGGCGAAGTAGAGAAGCCTAGCCGTTTCCACATCGGTAAACTGTCTGATTTTTCTGACAGCATAGGCAGCTGAGCTGAGTTTACCCGCTAATGTCTCAATGTGAGCGTCCCACTGAAGCTTACTATCCAAGGTCACCCCCAGAAAAACAGTGGAGTTCTCAATTTTAAGGTTATCTCCGTTTAATTTTATTGATTTATCAATTTTCTTTACATTAGGTACAATAAATTCTAAACACTTAGTTTTTTTGGCGTTCAGGAGCAAATTATTAACAGTAAACCAACGCGATATTTGAGATAACGTACTGTTTACATCGTCAAAATTTACTTTGTTTCTATCTGTTTTAAATATTAGAGATGTATCATCTGCAAACAATACAATATTGCAAGCATCGCGTATGATATGGTAGGTCATTAATATATACCAAAAATAGAAAAGGACCCAAGATAGAGCCCTGTGGGACACCCAACAGAGCAGATGAACCCCGCGATTTCACGTCACCTACGCATATACTTTGAGTTCGATTATTAAGGTAAGAGGCAATGAGATCAAGTGCAACGTCTCTGATGCCATAATGTCTAAGTTTAAGTAAAAGTCACAAAATACCCCAATGGCATTCTGTGAACGCTTCCAGGCATCGTAAATATGTTCAAGTAGCTTAGCACCTGCGTCAGTGGTGCTTCGACCCTTCGTGAAGCCGTACTGTTCAGGATGTAGCAAATTATTTACATTAAAATGATTTACTAGTTGATTAAGAATAATTTTTTGCTTAGAGTCGGCAAGATTGAAACAGGTCTGTAATTATTAAGGTCGGTTTTACTGCCTGATATGAATAAAGGAATAAGTTTACCATGTTTCATTAGATTTGGGAAGGTACCTAGGGCAACACACTCGTTAAAAATTACGGCTAAGTAAGGAGCAATGTCATTAATTATATTAGATATAACTTTTACGGAAATACCCCACAGATCTCCCGTTTTTTTTCATTTTCAACAACTTAAAATTTTTGATAACCTCAGATGCAGTAATAAATTTGAACTCGAAGAAAACATTGCATTCTTTGACGTTGCCCCTTAATAAACTCTGAGCTGCAGTAGGTGAGGAGTTTAGAGAATCTGTTAGCAGAACAGGAATGTTCTGAAAAAATTCTACGAAAGTATTTGCAACTTCCATGTCAGAAGTTATTTTATCATTATTTACAATAATTTCAAAGTTAACATCACGTGGTTTAGTTTTACCAGTTTCTTCGTTGACTATGTTCCACGTGGTTTTTATTTTATTGTCAGATTTCACGATTCTCTCTTTGATATGTAGCGCTTTTGCATGAATACATACTTTTTTAAACAATTAAGAATACGATTTCACGCTTTCAAGAAAGATGGGGGACCGATTAAATTGCTTCTCTTCATACAGCTCATAAAGTCTATCTCTACTTTTGTAAATACCTACAGTAGCCCACTCACTGAACTTTAATTTACCATTGACATCTATTTGTTTAAGATTAAATGTTTTTTTAAATTCAGTGTCTATTGTCTTGAAGAGACTAGTGTAAAGATTGTCTGGGTTACCTTTTTTATAAGCTAGAGTTGGAAGTTTGGCAGAAATTTGACTTTTAAATCTCGCCAACTTATTTTCCGTTATGGGTCTATACTTAACAATTCTTTTGTCTTTGTTTACTTTGTTTGAAATTGTTATTCGTTGCCCACAGCAGTGATCCGACCTCAAATTGGTAATTATTGCTTTATCCAGGACGATATCACCGCTGCAAAAAATATTATCCAAACAAGTGGCCGAAATTTCTGTGATTCGAGTTGGCGCACAAAAGGAGTTAATTAAATTAAAACATTTCAATAAGTTTAGAAAACTGACAGTGATCGAGTTCTCCAATAGAATATTTACATTGAAATCACCGCAGACTATAATCTTTTTTGTGGACACACACAATCGCTTCAAAACGTCCTCCATTATATCTTCAAATTGTTTATAATCACCTGAGGGGGGCCGGTATACACAGACTATAATAAAACGCTCCAGCTCCACACAAGAAAGTTCAATTGTGCGTTCAACAGAGAGACCAGCTATGTCTTTACGTTCCTTACTAGTTATACTTTCATGAACCATAATTAAAGATCCGCCATGGATTGCAGACCTTCTAGTGAACGCACTTGACAATTTAAAGTTTTTTATTAACACTAGCAACTGTTGATTAACAAGCCAGTGCTCAGTAAAACATAAAACATGTGTATTACATTTTTCTAAAAATAATTCTATTTCCAATTCTTTGCCAGTGAGGCTCTGTATATTTTGATGTACAATGTTCAATTCACAGAGCCTCTCTGTTGTCTTACTATCTAGTTTAAACAAGCAACAGGCTCACTATTACTTGAGTCAATATTTTTTTTTGAGGCAAATTATTTATACCTAAAATATAGTAAAAAAAAGACGGGAGTAGATGTAGCACTGATACTAACATAAAAGTCACAAACCAAACAAACCAAATGGAATCGCTATTCGAAGAAAAGCATCAATACATCAAAATAAAAGGTTGTAATCGATAGCCTCAGTAAATACGAGGAGACCAACAAACCAGTCTATAATATGACACAACATGTAATTTGTTTTTGTTTTCCCGTAACTCTCCATATACCTACATCTATCAAACAAAGACTCACTGATTGAATCGTAACACAATACTTGAGGAAGTGGGGCTTGAACATTTTCCTGAATAGAATTTCTATTTTGGCTTTATTCTGGGAATACTGGACCCTGTATTGTGTTAAGGTACCTACTCGAAAATGTAGGCGAGATGGAGAGATCTATGCTCGGCGTATCGCTGCGGAATGTAATCACAGATCAGAATAGAAGAGATCGTTGTAGGAGAACCAGAGTTAGTTAGCATAGCTTATCGAGTTTTAAAGCTGAAGTTGCAATGGAATCAGCACATGGCTCGAAGAACCGATGGGCGTTGGGGTCTCAAGGCGCTGGAATAGTGAGAAAACCAACGTTGATAACTCCGCCATTAGGTGGGTGGAAAATATCAGACATGTCCAGAGGTGGTAGACGCATATCGGTTGCGGTGTTGATAATGATGATGACGATGATGATGATGATGATGATGATGATGATGATGATGATGATGATAAAAAATATTAAGAACATCAAGTATGCAGTTTTTTAACAAACTTAATTATTAAAAAGCTAATTAAGGTTCATCATAATATGGAAAGCTATTCATACAAAAACTCAGCAATATCAATAAGTTTAGCCATAAAGCTCAGAGGGTAAGAGGCAGCAATTTGCTGGAAACACCGGCCCCTGTCTTACAAGTTGAACGAATCGCTTAGCGAAAACATTAGCCACGGCTCAAAAGCTTTTCAAAGCAAATTGCACGTGAAATTCGACAGGCAATGCTCTCGCATATTGGTGATCCGCCTTGTTTAAACTTTGATTATATTGCGAATAAGGATAACAAGACCGCGAATCTAAAGTTTTAATTTAATCCTCTTTTATCTACTGTTTGTTTATGTTTTTAACTTTGTTTTGTTTTTTGCAAATCGCCCTCTTAAGATTTTTAACTAAAAGCAAGTACGACTCAGATTATAAAATTACGCTGTCTTGAAACACCAACTTATCTTGCTGACAGACAAATAATGACTTAAATAATTAAAAAGATATGAATTTCATACCAATTTGCATCGATAAAGTTTTTTGTGTATTTAAATTCTCATATTGGTTAAGTTGCGTCTTATTATTATGCATATATAAAAAAAGATTGAATTAATCAAAAGTACACTTAATTCCCTTTTTGATAATAACAATAGTATAAATTGGTACGAAGGTACTCTTATTTCTCCATCTCAGATAACCACTTTGTGCATAATTTATAAATACTTCTTGCTATATTATTCCTACGTTATCCATAAGTAATAATATCGATAAATATTATTGGCGTATCATTGTGGTAGAGTCCATTATTAAAAACGATCGGTAGGCGTATAATATAAATGTTTACTTTGATACTCAACATAAGTACTTTTATCGTTATTGACCTTATGCCTATGTCAAGTAGGTAACGTCTACCGAATATCATGCTCTTTTGTATCCAATGTGAATGTAAATAAATAGATTTTCACTGATATGATAAGTGCGTTTACTGAATAGAACGGATGTATATGATACTCGTAGAAAATCTTTATGACTTTACTTGATATATTGACTTAACTTTTTATTAGCTTTCTCTTGTTTGGGCAATATTCATAGGTTATATTATATGCACATAAATGTAGCTTTCCAAAATTAAATAAAGATACGGTGCTTTTTCTAAATATGGAAATTCAAGAAAAGAGGAGGAATATATTATAATTCGTTGAAGAAGGATACCTTTTTACAAGCTTTTATTTTCATTATGAAAATTGATATAACTGTGTACGCTTAGTGTATATATATTGACTTAACTATTTATAATATACAATATAAGTTTTCTCTTGCCTGATGTATTTCTTTGAAATTAAGCCAGTAAATTTGACTTTTCTTTGATGGATCAAAAAAAAAAGTTTAGTCATAGTATAGAAAATATAAGTCGTTAATTGATAAAAGTAGTCTCTCAAGAGATTTTTGTGAGGCACAAGAGACTTTTTCCAAGGCTTTTTGCCATAGCGAAATTTTATTACCAAAAGTGGTAATATAATTTAAAGCGATTATTCTGTTTGAAGTACTTTTCCTAATCAATGAAGCGTACTTCTATAGATTTATTTTGAAAAGTACCTACGTGTCATTTAAATTAAATTACATGGTTGACAAAAAGACGAAAGAGACACAAAGCTTTGTGCGTAGTAGAAAACAAATTGAGACATCTTTAGAAATCACACGGCGGAAACGAATTTAATTTATCGGCGACTTATTCAACTGCAGACAGCTCTATTGCCTTGGGACAATTAGAAGGGAACAAAGTTTATTTTACTTTTATATATGACACTATTTCTAAGTCACAGAGTTCATTTTTCTTTAACCCGTGTACGTTGTCGTTGTACTGAAGTGACAGAACTTAATAGGAGTTTAACAAATAACTAAACATTTAGTGATTCGAGGAATATCTCCAATGGTTAGTTTGCTTAACAAAAGATAGGCCGCCTTCGTTTGTTCCTCCACTTATACGATGTCAACATCTGCCCCTTTTTTCTTGTCCAGGCAAGTTGAAATAGATATTTGTTCAACTAGCCAGAAAATCAGGAGCCATTGTATTTTTTTTGGCGAAGGTGGTAATCAGTTTGTTTGGAATACAATTCAATAAGGTCGGATTGTGCACATTGCGTATTTTGACTAAGAATGTTCACGGTAATGCTATTCGGATAAGCTACTTTAACTTGAGATTATTGAATCTTTCAGGTTCATTCTATTTGTGAGAAATTGCTAATACTTAAACTACTATAATAATATGTACTTAGTAAATGTAACTTTGCAACGCCCTGACGGGGCCTCATGTAATCTAACCCCATAAAATTATAAGTTACATGAATGCAAATAATAAACGAGTAAATAAATTAAATAATTAACTAACTACAGTAGGTACTATTTATAAACAGTTAGTGAATAGAAGTATAGAAAGATTGCTTTGATTAAATAAAGTCTGTTCGATAGCAAATTAAATAGTTTGAAGTGTGTAAGATTCAAGTTCTTCATTTCTTGTTAAATGTTAATGGTTTCCGAAGTGTATCGTTATAAATAATTATATTATGGATTAGAGTAATAAGCAGGCTGCCAAATATCTAATAAGATTAAACCTACCTCCATAATTTTTATAACAACTTTCAATTATTAATGTATTAAAAGCTTATCATATTCTATTGATTTGGTTTAGAGATTATATACGTTAATGCGTAGTCAGTGAATATTAGTTTAATGTAATATTTAATATAGATTAAATTAAGCACTAAATAATAATATTATAGTGTGAGTAGGTACATACAGTAATATTTTTGTAATTACCTAAATACCAAATCCGCATTTCATTTGATAGAACTACTAATTAATCAAATAGTATTTTAGAAGTTAATTACATTTTTCGTACCACTTGCTCAAAAAAGTGACATTCTGTGCCACAAAAAGCGAACATAACAATAGTCATTTTTAATCTGTTAAAAACAGGGAAAGAAAATTGTACTGAATTTCATTCATCCTCTAGGGGGAGAATGTGATTTAAATTTGGAATACTTACCGAAATTTATACTGAACTACATCTGTGTTTACACCATTGAGTTTGTATATAAAGCATTATACAATATACATCTTTTTGAAAAAGGAATACGCATTTATTATGCAGTTATGATTATTAAATAAAATTACGAAAACCGACGAGGCCGTATGAGCTTGATGCCTTTGCTTTTCCGACAAAAAAATATTAGTCTAGGAATTTGCCGCGTTTTTGTTTTCTTCAAATACATAAACGTTAAGTTTATTTTAATTTATTTTTATAAATACCTAAGTAAATGTTCTAAAAATACGTTACGATGTTAAATCAAAGCGACAATGACAGTGAATTGTCGGATTCCATCAGTGCAAATGCTCAGACGCAAGAACAGAGAAATACTCAAATCAACTCATCAACAATAAATGTACCAAACAAAAATGTAACTCTCTCTATCAATAATAATTGGACCAATGTTTCGAATGTTAACTTTTACTTTTAATTGTCATTATTTTTAATAAATTCTTATCTCATATTTTATTATTGTGTTAATTTTTTCGCAAATGGTACGAAAAGTAGAGTATTTTCCTCGGTGATAAAGCTGTCTTAGTCTTGGGTGAACTTAAATCCCTCGCTACACTCAGGACTCGTCTTAAATCCCTCGCTTCGCTCGTGATTTTTTAGCACCCTCGCTACGCTCGGGAGTAAACCTCGAGTCCTTCGTTACGCTCGCGATTTAAATCGTCATCCGCGACAGAAGACACTGCTTTATCCCCTTGGTTAATAATGTACTATTCTATCATTTATGCAAATTACGTAAATAAACGTTTGAAAATCTAAATAATGTAAAACTTTGCAGCTAAATATTTTATGCAAAAATAATAACCTATGTTAATGCTTTGGTATAATAATATTTCTGTTTCTTTTATAAGCGCGATAATTTATCCAAGTATACCTTACCTATACTTCATACTTGCTGATATCTGCGACTCCATCGTCGTGGATTTGGGTTTACATTATAAACTCGCCGGCATATTTAGCGGAACATAAAAAAAAGGTTTGATATCAGTATCATATAAGGTTGCTGGCTGGTTTATACGTCATTTAATTTAAAAAGAAATATTTTCAAACTAAGAAAACAACTGAACATCACATTTTATGCAATTGTTTTAATTTTATTCAAATACACCTTATCTGGAGCGAACTTCGAGTATTTCTTCCTTCTGAGTTTGATTTAAAATTTCATTGAAATACTGTTTTTTGTTAGTTTTTTTAATCGCGTATCTTTCTGGAGTTGATGACTGAATTATGCCTGACTTAGCCCCAACGGAGATTGCCAGGGCACTCGAAATGCGAAGAAATGGTCAAACCTACAGAGTGATATCCAGAGATCTTCGTCGACCAGTTTCAACGATCCATCGCAGTATCCAACGGTTCAGGGAGACCGGTACTTATGTGAGAAGAGCAGGACAAGGCAGAAAAAGACGCACTTCGAGTAGGGATGATCGTTTCATTCGGCTTCGTGTACGTAGGAACCCCCGTTTGACGGCCGTCCAAGCCCGACATGAGTTAGAAGCAGTGCGGGGTGTAACCGTAAGTGAGCGTACGGTACGAAGAAGGCTCGAAGAAGCTGGTTTGGGTTCATCTGTGCCCGCGAAGGCTCCAAGGCTCGAGGTAAATCATCGTAGAAACGGGTTAACTTTTGCTCAGGAACATCGACTTTGGAACGCGGACCAATGGAGTAAGGTATTGTTTAGTGATGAGTGCAGAATTCTCTTTAATCAAATTGACGGCAGGCAAAGAATATACAGACGCAAAGGAGAACGATACATTCAGACAAATTTTGAAACTACAGTTGCATACGGTGGTGGATCAATAATGGTTTGGGCGGGCATTTGTTTGGGAGCTCGCACAGACTTGGTAGTGATTGACAGAGGGAGTCTGACTGCAGACCGCTATATCAGAGAAGTTTTAGAAGAAAATGTCGTACCGTTTGCCCCATATATCGGTGACGATTTTGTTTTTATGCAGGATAATGCTCGGCCGCATACCGCTCGGGTAACTCAAGCTTATCCTAATGATATGAATATCACTGTTATGGAGTGGCCGGCGAGATCACCGGATATGAAGCCAATAGAGCACGTTTGGGACTTGCTGAAAAGAAAAGTTAAGTCCAGAATTCCAGCTCCTGCCAACGTGGGAGAACTGCGAATCGCCGTAGTTGAGGAATGGCGGAGACTATCCCAGGAGACCATCGATAATCAGTATGCCTAGACGGGTAGAAACTTTAATAAGAGCACGTGGAGGAAATACGCGATATTAATCACCATTTTTCTAATTTAATTAATTGTTATTTTAATATTAAATTTCACTTTTCCCGGGTATATGAAAAGTTCAAAAATGTACAATTTTTCACAAATAGCCTTTACTCGCAAGATCTGTTCTTAATGTGATCTCATTTTAAGTACAACAAATGAAACTTTAAATAACAAAAGAAGTGTAGTAAGTAGATTTTAAAATAAAACTATATTTTTTTAATTATGGACCTTTTTTTTATGTTCCGCTAAATATGCCGGCGAGTTTATAATATTAAATTGTTATTGCATTCTTAAAATAAGGAAAGTACATGCTACAATCTGCCATCAGTCATAGATAGGTGTGCAATTTTCTCAGAGTAGTATAATTTGTTATGTAATTTTTTTAAATCCCTTGGGAAGTCTGATTTTTCGTGAAATAAAGTATCCTGTGTCCTACTCCAAGATGGAAGCTTGTACTAGATTTTACCAAAATCTATTCAGCGGTTGAATTGTGAAAAGTAACAGACAGTCATACAGTCATGCAAACAGACAGCCATAGCTATTTTCTAAATTATAATATAAGTAGGTAGGTATGGATTCTATGTATATTGTACAATACGGGTCGTATCGTATTACACAATGGCAATTAAAAGCATGATTGCGCTTAGTTTGGTAACCTAGCCGCAAACCATATAACATGAAATAAATAGCTATAAATACGGGAAGTTGCAATATCCGTCCGTTGGTACGGAGTGCAGAACATTTGCATGCGAGGCAGCGACGTAACGGCCTCTGTAGGAATTTAATAAAAATATCTCAGCTCGGCTGTGTTTATAAAACAAATATACGATGTGAATACGGCCCATGGACGTACACATTCGTAATGAACGTCGCACTTGCTCGTTGCAGTGTGATTGTAGTCAAGCTGCCATTTACTGGCAAACTCGACCCGGTTTCGCTCACAAAGTGAACTTTATTTAAGTTCCACACTTGGTGATAATCGGGAGTAAGTGACGACTTGACGAGTGACTACTGAAAAAGTAGTCTAAATGGAAACTAACCTCGAAACAAAATTACATTTTTTATCATTTGTTGAGTATTTGGTACATACCTATTTATGAAATGTAACTATATAGCTACATAAAGCATTTTTGATTTTTCCGCTTCTTGAAGAAATTACATTACAGGTATAAATTGTCCTTTGTGCACGCCCATTTTATTTTCTGTGTCTTAGATTTAATTATTTGGTACATAAATGAATAAACACGTCGTAAGTACTCCTATAATATCATACCACCTTTCATTCTCGATTTGATCTCGCAGGGATGTACATCGATAGGTGTCTCCATCGCTCGCTCAGAGACTATGATCTCTCATATTATAGGGTTTATAGACTGTTGTAAGGAAAGTTTGTATTAGGATTGGGTACGACAATAGTACGACAATGTGCAACGGGTGGGGATCGAACCTGCGGCCTTTTAGTTTTCAGTCCGCACCTTTAACCGTTGGGCTATTGAGGCTCTTATCAATATGCGATAGATATCATGTATTGAAAGTAGCTATTAAATTAAAAATTTCATATAGAAAAATGCTTAGCCTAAGAAAGTGCTTAGCATTCCTAGAAGGAACGTATCTCGATAAAGCATCTCCGAGAGAAAAGGGATTCAGCAATATAATTATGATTGCATGATATTGCAGTTTTCAGACGGAGACCTTTCATGTTTAATGGTGCGAATCTCAGTTGGGTTATTTGCTAAATTGGTTTTGGTACAGATTGAAGTTGTGGACAAAATGATAAAAATAATATCAAAGGTAACTCAAGTTTTATCGGTTGATTTATACTATAATCTGAATTTTCACTTATCCGAACTGTCAGATTGTTTCTGCATTTTTACTTAAATTACGTTTTTTTAGGGCTCCGTAACAAAATGTTAAAATGGAACCCTTATGGTTCGACTTTCTCCGTCCGTCCGTCCGTCCGTCCGTATGTCACAGTCAATTATTTAGTAAGCTAGCAATTATTAAGTAACTATAAAAGCTATCGACGTGAAATTTCGTATATTTGTATATAGTAGTAGCCCAACATCATTGAAACAAAAAAAAATCGAAAATTATTTTTACTTTAATTAAAAAAGGGGGAAAATCGGGGGTTTGAAATTTTAAAGTAAGATTACTATACCTAGGGGGTTATCATATGAAAAGGCTTTTACCTGTACGTTCTAAAACAGATTTTTATTTATTTTTATACTTATCAGTTTCGTGCAAAATGTAGAAATAAATACCGTCTGTAAATAAATAAATTTTTAACTGAGAATGACATACTTATTAGAATAAATAAATAATAAATATCAGTCACTTTAAAAAAATGAATTACTATTCTGAAATTCGTAACTCTATAGTTATACTAATATTTAATTAGGTATTAGTAATAGTCTGGAGAATATAGAAAATGAGGTATCTATTTTTTTATTGTTTTCGTTGTACTAAAATATTCATAACTTTATAGTCATTCTAGTATCGGTGTCATAAATATATCTACCAGTGAAATGGATGAGGCCATATCGCATTATCTATCTCAATACACCCGTACAGCGGGAGTGCCTTCCCCAGTAGTTAGTACGACATAAATAAAGCACCTAATGCACTCCGGCGAGTCCAACCGTGCCTGCATTAGCATACAACTTTATTAGTTCACCGCCTCGTGGACAGAAGCTGAGTGATGACGCCAAATGAGAGATATCTCTAAAATTAGCATTCATAAGCCAACACAGTCGACATAAATAATATCAGATGTTTCTCTTATTACGTATTGCAATGTTGCCAGTTGTTATCAAAGCGACTATGTATTATGACGAACTTTTAGACAACGGTGATCACATCCTAAGAAGAGAAGACGTCAATTCCACCTTTCTTACAAGTAATTAACTAGTTTTTAAGAATACTTGCCATTTTAAATATGAGCAATATTCCTGGTACCTATATATAATCAGATGGTAAAGAATAATCGGGTAGAGTTTTAACGACACCTTTCAGGGTCTTGTACGGCCCATTGCTCGCTGAGCTATTGAGGCTTCGTTTAAACCTCCAAACGTCCAAAATGCTATCTAGATCCTTCCACAAGAAGTTCGACTACCTTTGATCACCTCCGTAATAGGTAGGTAGGCCTAGCCCTTAGTAGAAACATTCGGCACATATTGTATATAACCAGTTCCAAGGCACATGATATTAAACAGTATGCTGTGTACAGGCTTTGCCGAAAGTCAGTTGAAATACAGTTGCAAATTTTCTGTTACAGATCCTCTCTAATACATAAACGAAACATCTATCTAGGGAAACATTGTGCACCCTGAGGAGGCTGCACTGATTTCAGACTCCAGTCAAGTCAAGAAACTTTTCAAGTCAAGAAAATTTAAAACAGGCGGTTGAGGTCACCCAGATATTTGGGACCTGCAATCTGCATAGCCCGTTTACAAAGAAGATGAATATGAAGTTACTTCTAACATTTTGAGCAAAAATATTCGTTTCCTTAAGGACTGCCTTCGTTATTATGAACAGGATTTGCCCATGGCGTTTCGAATACGTAACTAGGGAGCGTTGTCTATTAAACTACTCTGTATTCGAGTCAACTAGTTGTCATGTTACTTTGAGAATATTGCTATAGTTCTTGGCCGCAAGCACGCCGAGAGACGTACTCTCTGTTTACTACCTACACTGTGAGTCTGATATAACACCAGAGTTTCCTCATTAACATTATCATTTTACTTAGTTGCGCTTAATAAGTTATGGGAATGTGCATTAAGTGCATCAGGCGGTTAAAGCAAGTTAAATCATAAAAAAAGCTAATTTTGTGCAAAGTTGTTTACTTTTACAAAATATGTGTTAAATGACCATCTGTTATTTCATCATTGACAACCCATCAACGGCTTACTACTGAGCGCAAGTCTCCTTTCAGAGAAGGGTTATAAGACATAGTCCACCACGCTGCACGCTGGCCCAATGCAAATTGGCGGACTTCACATATCTTCGAGAACATTATGAAGAACTCTCAGATGTGCAGATTTCCTCAAGATGTTTTCCTTCACCGTTGAAGCAAGTGATATTTAATTGCTTAAACGCACTTGACTCCGAAAAGTCAGAGGTGCGTACCCGGGATAGAACCTGCGACCCTCCGAATAGGAGACCACAATCCTAACCACTAGGCTATCACTGCTTCTACCTGTTATTTACCTAGCCTAAATACGAGAGAATTCCGTGAAATTCAATTGATTCGCACATGCACATTAACAAAATCCGCTTTCTGAACCAGTGTGGAAGTAGCGTCGATAAAGACGTGTCATAAGACAGGTTGGCCTACGTGAAAAAAATATTACTATATTGAATAAAAATATGTTTATGACTCGAAAACAGTTGCATCTCTGATTATTATTAGACAAAGCGACAGTTTTTACGAGTTACGTGTCCTAACTCGATCTCCTAAACTACGCCATTGAAAAATCCTAAATCCTAAAATCCTTAACCTACTGTTAACTTCATTCGTATTGTCATTGATGAAATTTAGAATTCAAAATTATTTGTACCTGTGGATTTTATATGACACGTCATGACCAACTCTACTACCGCACCGGTTCGGAAAGCATGTGCATGTGCATTAATGTGCATGTGCAAATCAATTGAATTTCATAAACTGGAATTCTCTGGTATTTGGGCAAAATAAATAACAGATGGTCTTTTAACACATAAATCGCTAACTGACATTGTGCAACTTTAATGCAGTATGTAGCCAAGCGGTCGCCGCAGTTTTCAATTTAAAACATTTAATATTAAAAGCCATTTTATTTCGCGCAGTACGCAGAGTGTATACAAAGTATGAAACTCGCGCACGATGTCGCTTCGGCTAGTTTATTTTTCAAAAGTGCAATTTTCAGTTGAATAGCATGCAGCTCGCTTCGAAATTAACAAAGGCAAAGTCCGCAGTGCATTTAAAAGTTCCATAGCAAACGTTTCTATTTATTTCCACGCAATTTCCGCGATCACGAGTTTTATTAAAAAGACGTATTGAAAACTTTTATTGAAGCCGTACGTGGGTACTTGGGCGTTCGTACATGATTTACCTACCTACTCTTTTTTTTTTATTCGATGACAAGTTAGTCCTTGACTGCGATCTCACCTGATGGTAAGTGACGATGCAGTCTAAGATGGTAGCGGGCTAACTTGGAAGGGGTATGGCAGTGAACATTCAACCCATACCCTTGATTGGTTTCTACACGTCATCGTGCCGGAACGCTAAATCGCTTGGCGGCACGTCTTTGACGGTAGGGTGGTAACTATAGCCACGGCCAGAGCCTCCCATCAGACCAGACCAGAGACAATTCAGAAATAATAAATTCACAAATTGACCCCGCCGGGAATCACCACACACAACAGCGCTCACCACTGAGCCATGGAGGTCGTCAAAAATACTCTAATTTCGATGCATGTTGTTATTGCATGGGGGCTTATGATGTACTAACTGATTAAATATTTTTAACTAGTCTCGTCATTCCTGCTAGGCTCTGATTTCCTCCTAAGTATCTGGGTCCTTTTTTCAGTCCGTTTTGATTAGTGCGTTTGTGCGATTTGTCAGTCAGTCAATCACGTTTTAGACTGGGTTTCCACGGCGCGGTTCGCGGCCCGCGCCCGTAGCGGTTGCGGGCCCGCGGCCCTCCGTAGAATGCAGATTTGTATGGAAAATGAAGCAGCAATTCCCGCGGCGGGCGGGTACATCCCCAGCTACGTATGGATGCAATGTAATCTTATAAGATGACTTGTAAGATTATAAAAAAAACTAGAAAGTTTTTTTACTACGTTTTTTTCAGTCAGTCAATCACGTTTTAAACGTTTTTCAGATATTATACACTATACGATCCGCCCCAACTACGTATGGATGCAATGTAATCTTATAAGATGACTTGTAAGATTATAAAAAAAAACTAGACAGTTTTTTTTAGTACGTTTTTTTCAGTCAGTCAAGCACGTTTTAAACGTTTTTCAGATATTATACACTATACGATCCGCCCCAGCTACGTATGGATGCAATGTAATCTTATAAGATGACTTGTAAGATTATAAAAAATAAAAGCCGGCCAAGTGCGAGTCGGACTCGCGCACCGAGGGTTCCGTACTCCAAAAGTAAAAGTAAAACGATAATATTATATTAATTTGCTTATTTATCGTTAACTTTGTTTGTAGAGGTTTATTGTTAATATAAAAAAAAAACTATGCTAGTTAGAGCGTTGGTTTTATTTGTCCTGTAAAATATACATAAACCTCTATTGACCATAATTATTTCAGATTTTTCGATTGGTAAACTTCTGAGAAAAGGGGGGGGGGGGGCGGTATTTTTTCGACATTTTGGCCGATTAATCAAAAACTATTATATTATATAGAAATTAATAAAAAACTGTTTTAGAATGCACAAGTACAGGCCTTTCATATGATACCCCACTCGGTATAGTTATTTTACTTTGAAATTTCAAACTCCCGATTTTCCCCCTTTTTTAATAAAACTAAAAATAATTTTCGATTTTTCTTTATTCCAATGATGTTGGGCCACTATTATACACAACTATGCCAAATTTCATGTCGATAGCTTTAATAGTTACTGAAATAATCGACTGTGACCGACGGACGGACGGACGGAGAAAGTCTCACCATAAGGTTTCCATTTTTACCATTTTGGTACGGGACCTTAAAACGGAACTGCCAAATTTTTTTTTTAGTCATAAATTGGGTAAAATTGTTTGTCAGAGTAGGGCCTTTTCAGAGATTCACTGTTCACGTATTTCGTCACGCGCTCAGATTAGCCCTGTAAGCGTCGCATGACATTGTCTCCTTATTATAACGTACTAGCTGATGCCCGCGATTTCGTCCACGTGGATAAATTTTTTTAAATCCCTCTGGAACTCTTTGATTTTTCGGGATAAAAGTAGCCTATGTCACTCTCCAGGTCCTCAACTATACCCATGCAAAAAATCACGTCGATCCGCTCTGCTGCGGCGTGATTGAAGGACAAACCAACAAACTAACAAACAAACACACTTTCGCATTTATAATATTAGTATGATCAGAATCATGCTTAATTTCCTGATGCAGGTTTTATAAAAAACCATCTTTAAAATAATTTCACACGTGCACCTTGAACTACTCTAGCAAAAGCACCAACGTCGTGGCTTAGCAAATAATAATATGTATTACCAATGTTAGAATTAAAAAAACCTTTAGTAGGGGAGACCGAGGTGTTTTGAAACAAAGGTGAGTTAAAACAGCAGTGATTTCTCGGAACCTAGAGCCGTTAGCGAGCTGGCAACGTCGCAAATAAACCACGTCCCACCACCGGCCCGCGCCTCAGTTGGCGTCTGTGACTGTTGGCGCGCGGTTACGTAGTTCTGGTTCACACATCGCAAAAATAATGAAAAGTAAGTTTTAAGCGTTTTTTTAAGCCTTCTATATTATGGTAATCCGTTTGGATTTTGATTCAAGTTATATACTATATTGAAAGCTTATTAATTAATCATTCAAATGACAGCACTGATACAGCTTATTTCTTAGTGTTTACTAGTTGGTTTATAATTTTACAAAAATTGGGAGCATTTCTACACCTGAGGGGATTTGAAACAGACTGTTTCAACACTCCTCGTTTTTGTTTTGTATGGTTTTTTATTATTTTTATATTACGCGGTAAGGTTTATATATATTTTTTTGCTTATTTTGTTTCAGGATGCCTACTGATTATAAAAGAAAGACTGATAGAGGTCTGGCGAATACAGATATATACCAGCTCGCTGCAGAAGAAGTCACATTGAGAAATAAGAGTCTGCGTGATGCGGCTTCAAGTTACAATCTGAATCATAGTTCTCTCTACAGGTATATTAAAAAAAAACAAGCTTATGAAGCCGGTGAGACTGCATCTCCTCCAACAGTTGGATATCCGGAAAAAACGGTATTTTCGTCAGAAGAAGAAAAGATTCTTTGTGAGTATCTTTTAAACTGTGCTGCTGCTAATTTCGGCCTGAGCACTAAGGAAGCTAGAAAATTTGCTTTTAAGTTGGCCGTGGGGTATAAAAAAAAGTGTCCTCCTTCTTGGGTTGAACAGGAAATGGCAGGTGAAGTTTGGCTACGTTCGTTTATAAAACGTCATTCCGTCCTTTCTCTAAGACTTCCTCAGCCAACAAGTATCGCTCGAGCTACGAGCTTCAATCGTGCGAATGTAGAACTTTTTTTTCAAAATTACACCTCTGTACTTGATAAATACCAGCTGCAAGGAAAGGACATATGGAATGTGGACGAATCGGGCATCACTACTGTCCAGAAACCGGACCGTGTCATAGCTAGACGGGGACAGAAACAAGTCAGTGCCATGACTTCCGCAGAGAGGGGAACATTGGTTACTATAGCACTAGCAGGAAATGCCCTTGGGAATCACATACCCCCGATGTTCATCTTTCCGCGAAAAAGATTTAATGATCACTTTATACGCGATGGACCTAATGGATCAATTGGCACTGCGAATGGGTCAGGGTGGATGCAAGAAGAAGACTTCTATATATTTCTTAAATTTTTCAAAGACCAAATTAGGCCAACAAAAGAAAATAAAACACTTCTGTTATTAGATAACCACGCTTCACACACAGCACTTAAAAATATCGAGTTCTGCAAGGAAAATGGCATAATTCTATTGACTTTTCCACCTCACTGCACCCATAAGTTGCAGCCAATGGACAGAGCCGTTTTTGGGCCAGTTAAAAAAGCAGTTAACACTGCTTGCGACAATTGGCTGCGGTCTAATCCAGGTAAAGTAATGTCCATCTATGATATTCCTGGGATAGTCAAAACATCGTTTGATATAGCCGTCACACCGCGCAATATATCTTCCGGATTTATCCATACCGGACTTTGGCCAGTTAACACTGAAATATTCCAGGACGCTGATTATCTTCCGAGTCAAATTACTGATCGACCTTTGGCAAGTTCCGTTAGTCCTGGTCCATCCAGCTCTAACTTGGTGGGAATTTCAAGTGAAGAACCCGCACCATGTCCTACTTCTAGCACAAGTGATGAACGTCCCCTTACAAACAGTATTTTAGATGAATCTCGTACACCAAGTCCATCAATCTTAAATTTACCGGCTACTCCTCCAAAAATCAGCTACGAAATAGAAGACGTACCCAAGACTGCGGAAAACCCTGATAATAATTCACCTGATCTGGCGATATCTGAAGTAATGCTTAATACTATCACGATGCCTTCAACTACTGCATCCGTTGTTCCCTCCACAGTCTTTACATCTGATATAATACCGGTAGCATCTACATCTCGAGATACTTCAGTTACTGTGACAGCAATTCCATTCTCACCTGAAACTCTTAGACCCTTGCCAAAGGCTCCCCCAAGGAAAGGAAAAACAAATAGACGCAAAGTGAAATCCGCAATTTTAACCGACACTCCCGTAAAGGATGAACTAGCTGCAATCGAAGCAGCTAGAACGGCTAAGAAAAAGGTGAAAAAACCTAACTTTGAAGAAACAAAAACAAGAAAAAGATCAAAACCAGTCACTAAAATTAAAAAGATCAAGGTTGTCAAGAAACAAAGAGGAAACGAAGACAGTGAAGAAGAAGAAGAATCCTTTTGCCTTTGTTGTTTGGAGCCATATTCAAATAGCAGAGCCAAAGAAAAATGGGTGCAATGTCTGGAATGCAAAAACTGGGCTCATGAAGCTTGCACTGGTGGGGAATTTTCTTATGTTTGCCACAACTGCTTGTCAGATTGACTGTTTTTATTTTCATAATATTTTTATTTTTTACATTTGTGAAATTATTGTTACTTAAATATTTGAAGAAATATTGATCAAGACTGATTTGTAATGCTTAAGAAACGACTGAAAGTTAATAATTATTTTAAGGCAAAGATTAAATGTTGTTTTGTTCAAAGAAGTTTGTTTATTTGACTGTTATTTTAATTAATGTTACGAATAGGATGTTATGGTAATTTTAACTACTTTAGAAGTTGATTATTTGTATTAGACCTGTAGTTACCTAAGTACTTAACTGACATATCAGTACATAATATTAATAGAAAAGTTTGTTTCGTACTTGAAAATCTTTATTTTAATAAATAACTTTAAATTATTTCATCATTTTTATTTTACAGCCCTTAATATGTACTTCTCAAAAATCATGTTTCAACTCTCCTCAACCCCTGTTTAATCTTACCTCGGTATGAGGGGAGTTGAAACAAGTTGACTTGTTACGGTTAAGTCGATTTTTCACCATAATATTTAACGCTTACAATTTCTTTAAGTTAGTCATTCGCAAGTGTAAAGAATTACCTATCGATTGGTACTAATATCATACGATTTCTGTCTATAGTATTTGGTGTATGAAACAAAATGTCAAAATTGTTTCAACTCCCCTCGGTCTCCCCTATTTCGTTAAAGATTCCACGACAGAAAACGCAACCTTATTTAAAATCCCATGCCTATTTTAACTCAGCACATACTCGTATTTATACGGAATCACGATCACAACGTGTTACCGGAGTCGTGAAGCCTTTTATGACGAGTCTATTCCGTGACCAAACGGCCGCGTTGAACAAGAATGATCCCTATTGTCAAAGTACGAAAGGTGATGAAAAGACTCCAAAATATAGGGTAAAGGTCTTTGCGTACCGCTGGGATCTATGTAAGCGGTTATCTCGGCATCAGATTAATAGCTAGAAGGTCAAGTTTGGCACGCGAGCGAATACCTAGATCGGGTAAAGACACAGTACAAGAAGTTGCCATAATACGGCCATTTGCATCAGCCTTTGTATGGAAAGTGGAACATCTTAATGTCAGCAGATGTGTTTTATTTGTTAGGGTTCCGTACCCAAAGGGTGCCAACGGGACCCTATTATTAAGCCTCCGCTGTCCGTCCGTCAGTCCGTCCGTCCGTCTGTCAGCGGGCTGTATCTCGTAAACCGTAATAGATAGACAGTTGAAATTTTCACATATTGTGTATTTCTATTGCCGCTATAACAACAAATAATAAAAATAAAATTAAATTAAAAACAAAGGGGGCTCCCATACATAGAAAAGGAGTCAAAATAAAATTTTATTTTTTAACATCCCATTTTATTTTTTTAACATCATTTAATGACATCCCACATGCTAGCATGTGGGATGTCATTGTCTAGAGCTCATTAAGTGGAGCTCAAATATATATTTTTTCATTTTTTAGCTACAAAAATGAAGAAATGGGGGGACGGCAAATTTGTCGATTTTAGAACAATTTTGTTAGGGGGTCTATCTCAAAAACTAAACTAGTTAGGAATTTAAAATTTTGGTATATGTATTATGTACTATATAGTGTAGTTAAATAACAAATACTGAAAACACCGATTTATAATGCGGTTTGTAAGTTGTGACCAAAACAAACGAACATTTTTTTACCATAATATGCTAATTTAGTACTTTCTAAGAACTAAGATATCTAAATATGTATCTAGCTTTAAAAAATGATTTGGCCATATGTACGGAACCCTAAAAGAGCGAGGCCCGACTCGCACTTGGCCGATTTTTTTAAATTGATCATAGAAGTTTTGTCTGGTGAAAAACTTTGGTCGTGGCTATCACTCTACCGTCAAAACATCACGGCCCGATGGTGAATAAAAACCGATTAGGGGCGTAGGTGTAATTAAAAAAAACTGCTATTCTCCCTTCCAACTTAGCCCACTACCATCTTAGACTGCATCCTCACTTACGATCAGGTTACATCGCGGTCAAGGGATATCTTGTAATAATTAAGAAATACTTATTTTATGTCGAAGCAAGAGATAATTATATTGTTGTGAGCAACCCATTAACGTCTCGCTACTGAGCGCAAGTCTCCTCTCAGAGAAGGTTTATAGGCCATAGTCTACCACGCTGGCTCAATGCGAATTGGTAGACTTCACACGCCTTTGAGAACATTATGGTGAACTCTCAGGCGTGCAGGTTTCCTCACGATGTTTTCCTTCACCGTTGAAGCATGTGATTTAGTTGGTAAATCGCACTTATCTCGTAAAAGTCAGAGGTGCGAACCGGTGCCCGGGCTCGAACCTGCGACCCCCCGAATAGGAGACCGCAGTCCTAACCACTGAGCTATCACTGCTTTAAAGAGTGATAGTTATAATAAAAATGCGTGAGTGTCAACACTCGGTTGGAACGAAGTTACTTTGTATAATAAAAATAAATAAAATAAAAAATAATAACGTGAAGTCAATATTCGAACCCCCGAACCGATAGGATCCTTCGTTTAGCCACAACACCACCAACGCCATGACGAAACGTGTGTAATAAACGAAGGCAACACACAAGGGTCGTGAAAGAAATATTCTTACACGTGGTTATGTCCAAAAAGCTGAATTTCCTCGTTCAGCAAGCACGAATTGAATTTGGTTACGTAGCAACGCCTTCAGGGTTTCAGTGTAAACAGGACAAAGAGACGTCTCAAAGTTGATTTTCAAACGTTCACTCACAAACAAGCCGTCGTGTACGAGTTATAACTGACATGAACGTTATAGATAAGACATTTCTCCATTGTTTAGTGCTCCAGAAAGATAGGGTCATAATTTATAAGAAAATGTTCATGCGAAGATGATAATATTATTAGAATCACGACTCGGGTTTTTTTTGTAAAAATTCCATAGAATATTGGAACCGGTAGTATGTGCATCTTTTTAATGAAATTAAATTTGTCTAGTATAGAATAGAATAGAAATGTTTTTTATTCAAATAAACTTTTTTACAAGTGCTTTTGAATTGTCGATGAGTCTACCACTGGTTCGGAATGCCCTTCCTGCCGAGAAGAACCAGCAAGAAACTCGGCGGTTGCTCTTTTCAAAACAAGTTTACAATTCAATAGAATAATTATACAGTTTAATTACCACCTACTGTCTTATGAATCGCTGGAACGCTAAATAGTCTTCAATTGCATAATATGCTTTTTTCATGAGATTATTTTTAATTGATTTCTTAAACTTGTGTAAAGGCAAGTCTAAGATCGACTGTGGAATTTTATTATAAAACGTCACGCCCGTTAGTTGAGTGGTATCCAGTTCCAGTCCTCCTTTCAATTAGGGGCCAATGTTACGTTTTCCGGTGTGGGGTCGAGTTTTTCGAGTTACCAATATTTGTGCCGCCAATTACCACGTTAACTTCGCGACTTAATTAGTAGTAAATCTGGGGCTCCTACAGATCTCCTCCTTTATAATTTGAGCATGCAGTTATTTCCGGGATTTTCTAAGCTAAGCTAATTCCAATAACTGCTCTTGCAGTCTCTTGAGGCCCATAGTTAGTGACTATGTTTCGTATCTATAAATCATCAGCATTTATCTGAAGACTTTTGTCTTGAGGGATTTTGGACGAGACAACATCTTGAAGCTACTTAACCGAGCTGGCTTCGGCAGTTGATCTCTTTCTCAATTCATCTTCTATGCTATACGTATTCCTCTACTATTTCGGGTGCCTATATCTCAACGATTATTGAGTGAAATAAGATATTGGATAGAAGCAGGCGTTACTTTGCGGAAGTTCATGATTAGCAAGAAAAGGTTAGAATTATTTTGCTATAATCCGCCAACAGAAAAAAATCTGTATGGTCAAACATGCAATTAAAAGCTAAGCACCACTCACCTACCCAGCCAAGCAAAAAAGCCAAGTTCCCAAGCAAGCAATGCCACCACCACTCACATGCACCACCACACAAGACTTTTACACTACTCTCGAAACGGCGGGCGAAACGTGCGTCGAGAGTAGTGTAAAAGTCTTGTGTGGTGGTGGCATTGCTTGCTTAGAAACTTGGCTTTTTTGCTTGGCTGGGTAGGTGAGTGGTGCTTAGCTTTTAATTGCATGTTTGACCATACAGATTTTTTTCTGTTGGCGGATTATAGCAAAATAATTCTAACCTTTTCTTGCTGAAATAAGATAATTTAGGCATTAGAGATAATTTTCATCTAAGTCGTCTTGGTTTTTATCAAACTGTTGGGTGTCTACTCACGTTAATTAAGCATTGTAATAAGGTCTCCCAGGGTCTATGACATTATCATCGGAAAAATCTAGATCAGTGATGTACTCGATGAGCTCTCAAATTCCTCATCAAGTTTGATACCTCGTCAATCTCCTGCAAGTTCTGAGCTAAGACTTTTCCAATATATATTTAGAAGTTAGAATTCAGAAGTCTACAAAGCGCGACATCATTTTCATGAAACTACTTTCTCTATGATTAAGATACTTCTACTAAACAGCCGCAGTGACCTTTATTTCTGCTAGCAATAATGAAGTTGTCACCCATAATGCAAAGCATTCGAATATGCTCTTAATAGAGTTGTAAGTGAGAATGCTAACAGCACCAATACGGGAAGCCCATATAGCGGTACAGAATAGCCGTCCTTATTCAGTTAGACAGTACATGGCATTCGTGACTTACATTCTGTATAAAACAATTCTCGGACAAAGGTTCTGGCCACGAACGGCCAACAAAGGAACAATGCAATACGGGAGATGCCTTTGCTTCATATATCGATTGTCGACAGGCTGGACATCATAGATTCGATTTGCTGTGTACATGTCTTTGTACAATTATTAAAGAAACTAACTAACACACCCACATATCCATACACCCACACGTACATAATATACTTACATTTAGTTTGATAATTTTTATAATTTATTATATTACAAAGGGATGATGTATCCCTGAAAGTAACTACTTTCTGTAGCATAGGTCTATTGTAGGGACTATTAAATTATGTGGAATAGGGACTATCGTAAATTGTGTAAATGTTTAGGTATATGAAAATCAACAAATTCATATTATTTAGATAAGAATAAGCTAAGAAGTTATATTAAATAACACATGGCATTCTTCAAAGGATAGGCTTAACAAGGCTTTATGATAAAGAGTATTTCCAAGTAATACGTTAAAGTAATAAAAGTACGTAAATTCGTTTTATTTAGGCTTGAAGAATTTATTAAAGCGACATTATGAGATCAAAATGTTGCCTTTATAATGTTCCTTTCAAACAATATAAAGCAAGATCCCAGTGCCGCCAGACCTAAGTTATTTTCTCAGCAATTATATGTGTACGATAGAGTACTGTTCGAATGTCCTTTCAGTATATGCGTACCAGCTAGATTGTGCCGACGGCCAATTTCCAGATACCAGGTGCTAAAGGTAGGTAAAAACTAGAATAACTTATCTTAAATTCTCAGGGCTGATTTTCATATATGTTTTAAAGAATATTATAAAAATTAATAAATTAATACTGCCAGACGCTTACCGCCGGCGGTTACTTTAGCCAGACGCTTTGAAGCTCCCAAAAAAATATATAATTTAAGTTAACTTATATTCTCAGTTCTGATTTTTATACATGATACTCAGGGAACTATTGCGATATTATCTGTAAGCTGCCAGACCTATTGGAAGGGTCAAACATCCCCCCAGACACACATTATGCGTCCCCATATGTATGAGCGCTAGAACATGATTCACTTGTTTAAGTGTGTGAGAGATAATATCATCATACTATAATATTATAAATGCGAAAGTGTGTTTGTTGGTTTGTCCTTTAATCACTCTGCAACAGTGCTACGGATCGACGTGATTTTTTGCCTGGGTATAGCTTGCAGAAGATATTGCAATAGTTCTCTCTCTCTAGATCCTAAGCTATACCCAGGCAAAAAATCACGTCGATCCATAGCTCTAGTTTATATATAAATTTTTTATAATATATTAGATTACGAGAGCAAAATGTAAAAAATCATGGACTATGAACGATCATAATGACTTTGATGTTATTTCGATTGAAAGGAAAGAGCAACTTATACCTATGTGGGAGGTCTCCGCTTCGAATACCGCTGGACCGATTAGTGAATATTATAATTACAATTTCTTGAATATTGATCCAGGTCTGATCTGATGAGAGCCGTTGCTTTAGGTTACTTACCACCCAAAGGGCATAGCCGTGCTGCCTAGGGACTAAGCGTTTCGGTCCGATACCGCGTAGACTCCTATCAGCGTACCCAGTTTTCATCTGTATCATCACTCTACATCAGATGAAATTCCAGCGAGGGATCGAAATAGAATAAAATTAATTTAGGTTGTTCTTATTATTAAACTGCATTTTTACTGCGTCTGAAAAGCTGAAACGTTCTTTTCTGATCAAATTTATATTTAGGTCTATTCTATGGGTCTTTGTGTACAAGATAAGCTTGCACAAAAATGGAAAGCAGTGATGAGGTCTAGGTTGTAGTGCACTTGTGACTTGTCCAGACTATCTCTACTCTCTTTTGCCTAGAATCACAGAATATATAATAGTACTACGTACTAAAAAGTACTCAAGTTATAGGTACCTACGTAACAGGAAGCACTGACGCAGGAAGGGAGTTCCACACCCTAACGTTTAGTATTAGAAAAGTTGAACGAAATCGTTTCGTGCAATTAGATTGGATATCAACCATAATATAAGACTGCCCTCACGTCTACACCCTGTTCTATAGTAGAACGGTAAAGGACTCACAAGGTTGTGTTTTTATACCTATTTATAAGATGCTCTATCGGGTTTACTGTTTGATCTCACTCTCTGCGTCACCTACCTCATTACTGAAGGTCGAGATCATTTACATGGATCTTCTCACATACGATGTTTTCCATTTAGATCTAACCTCAGCATTGTGCAGAGTAGCGTAGAAAGATGTACCGAGATCAGTGCTGACCTAATTGCACCAATGCTATACTGTCCTCTTTCCTTCCATCTTGCCCGTGACTGATTGATAGATATATAATAGTAATTGATGATAGGAAGTAATGGTTCTTTGAGCAATTATTATCGAGCTATGAATCTAGAGTAACCTAGTTCCTGAAACTATTAATTAAGTTACCGTCGTCCTCCTTGAAACTTGCATGTTAATTTTGTAATGAAGAAAATAAAGATGTTTGAGTTTCTGTACTTAAATTGTTTTTCATACTCAATCCCGAGCTCTGTTTCAAGACGGAAAGAAGATTTTCACGTTTTCTGCGTTGCGACTACACAGATATTGTATGAAAATAAGTAGAGATGCGTCTAGCGCACTACTACTATTGTACTAGTAGGTCTATTATGTCTCTAATTTGAAGGTTACCTGCCTCTACTACAGGCACCCTTAATATTGCCTTCTTCTTTATCAACCGATAGACGTCCACTGCTGGACAAAGGTCTTTTGCAGGGACTTCCACAGGCTTCGGTCTTGCGCCGCCTGAATCCAGCGGCTCCCTGCGACTCGTTTGATGTCGTCGGTCCACCTGGTGGGGGGTCTGCAAACACTGCGCTTCCCGGTGCGGGGCTCCAGCACCTTGGGACCCCAACGACTATCAGCTCTTCGAACTATGTGTCCGCGCATTTCCATTTCAGTATAGCCTATAATATTGCCTAAGCTTTGTATAATTTATATTGTGTTTATGTGGTAAACACAATATAAATTACTCGTACTTGTATAACAAGTATAAATAACAAGTCTTGTTATTTAGTGATTAGAGTAGGTCTGTGATATGATTGAGGAATGAATCGTACAAAAATCGACAGTAATAATTATTGTCGTAAATCGACAATAGGGAAACGGGTGCGAATTGAACCGTCCGACCTTTCGGATTTTCAGTCCGTCGCCCTGACCGTTGCACGAGTGTTGCATTCCTATAACCCCATATTTTATTTATTCTGTGCTACGTGTTTTGTTGAGAGAATGTGCCCCAATTTCGAATACATTGTTGTCAATGCTGCTCTAAATATGCGGTCAATGTGTCAATAAGAGGACATTATGGTCAGCAATCAGTCCTTCTATCCAATACCCCGCAGGCTTCACAACAATAGTGACGAATCCATTTTGCGTTGCACAAAAGCCAGGTTGCAGGCCACCCGCAAATAATAGAATGCGATATGAATTCGCATTGTCTGATAACTTCAGTGCTGTAAACGTAGATATTATGTTGACGTATGTCCCGTTATTGAATCTCGAAATTTCGTTTTAGTTCATCGGAATTTTAAGGCTTGATTTACGGTACTCACAATATACCAATCGGCATCCGTGTTCGCTGCCAGTATAATTTGAGCATTTTCAATTCAAGAGTTATTATGCATTTTATAGGCAAGCGCGCTCCAATCTAGACCTCATCCGATCATTTCCGTCATTGATTGTCGTCAAGCGTAAGCCTACCTAGCAATAAAAAGAGTCGCAATAGCCACCAGAGTCTATGGTGCATTTTCGATCGAGCTAAAATTCGGCGGCTGATCGATCGATCTATCTACCTCTGTACCAAATTATATTATGAAGTATAGTGCTATGGATGGGCCATAATAAAGAGTTTTGATAGTTGCCTTAACGCTACTTGCAATGCTCAATGCTCATCAGTTGACTGTTTTTGAACTCTTTTTAACCGACTTAAAAAAATACAAAAAGAGGAGGTTCTCAATTCGACGCGTATTTTTTTTTAAAGAATTTTTATTTATTATGGTTCGCACGGTCCTTTCCGCTAGACACTTAGTTGGTGAAGGTACTTTTTTGGAGTTTAAAACGGACTACGTACGGAGTCTGTTCCGCTTGTGGTGGTAAACTCGCTATAGCTAAAGAAAAAGGGAGATAATAATTTAAATCCCATAAAGCTATTTCATTTTGTTTGTATGCAAAATAAGCCTTGCGGATGACGTAAACTGGACCGGTGGCCGAACAGGGATATCCATTGCAATGCAAATTGTCTAGGCACTACAACGAACTTACCTGGCTCCTAACTTTTTGTCCACTCCAAATTAGACTATGACCGAGTTCGGGCGGATGCGGCGTGTCAACTTGCGCTGTACGGACTTTATTTATAGATACTTAATGGCTATTTTCCTACGACGGAGTGGAGACGGAGCCACCATAGCAATTTCCGTTGGGATTTTGTGACCAACGATAGCCAACAGTTGAGAGATTGTAGTTTTTCTACGGTTAGCACCACGATTTTTAGGGATGACAATTAGTATTGGCCAACTAAACTAGGGACAAAGGCCCAACAGCCAACGCAAATTGCTGCTTCTTCTTCTTCTTCTTCATCAACCCAAAGACGTCCACTGCTGGACAAAGGTCTCCTGCATGGACTTCCACAGGCCTCGGTCTTGCGCCGCCTGGATCCAGCGGCTCCCTGCGAATCGTTGGATGTCGTCGGTCCACCTGGTGGGGGGATCTGCCAACACTGCGCTTCCCGGTGCGGGGTCGCAACTCTACGTAGCACAAATTGCTACGTAGAGGGTTAAATCCACAGGTTAAATCTATGTGATTCAAAGACACGTTTGAGAAATACCACTAGAGGCACTGCAGTTTTCTTTCTTTTTTCGAGATTCTTGTATAACTATGAATATGCTATACTTAAACATGAAAGTTCAAGGTCGATTTTTTTGCTAAGTAAGATGTATTGCCAAACAAATTAATTTAATTTACCTATAACAATTTATATCTATTTTTAAATAATTTTCAAAGATGTCTTAACTAGATTATGTTCCTGTTTAAATCACGAAAGATTAAGATATACATAATCTTTTTTATCTATTTCGAGGTTAAAATATAAAATTAATTGCATTTGTCTCACAGATTTTTAAACAGTCAATAAAAAACTGTGCTAGAGGAGTATTCTACAGCAAGATTTAAACTTCAGCCAAAAGAGAGCATTGGCTCTCTTTTGGCTTTTGGTATATTTAAAAATATCGTCCCGTAAAATTGCAATCAGCGACAAATAAGACGACCTCCACTGCGAGTACATCAGACATTCTCAAATTGAACAGCAATTCACATTTTATTGGAGTTACTAGCCTTTGTTCGTGACGTAGTCCGCCTGTAGTTTGGTTTCAAAAATCCCGCGGAAACCCTCTGTTTTTCCGGGATGGAAATTTGTAGCCTATGTCACGCTCTAAGTCCTCAACTATACCCATGAAAACCATCACGTCTGTTACTGCATGATTAAAGGACAAACCAACAAACAAACACACTTTCACATTTATAATATTACTGGCTGATGCCCGCGACTTCGTCCGTGTGGATTAAGTTTTTAAAATCCCGCGGGAAGCATAGAGGACAATATACAAACATTGATTTTTATTTATTCAATTTAGATAATACAAAGTGTCTTCAATAAATAAAGAAAGACTAAGATGCGTCAGTGGACTAATTCTTAGCATTAAGATAAAATTTATAAGTTTAGGTTAAAGTTAAAGTTACTCATTAGCCAAATTATTAGGCTAGATATATTAAGTGAGTATATATTGTAATGTATACTCATATTAATGAAAAAAAAATATTTAGATAATAAAATTAGATCACAATTTACAGAAAATAGTTTAAAAATTAAACTAAAATCATATTTTTTGGATATGTTGGAATGTTAAAAAGTTTTTATTGGTATTTGTGTATAACGGAATCTGCTTATAGCACACAATTTAAACCTAATTGGTTTCTCGTGGCTAATAAGAACATTTTTTTATTTCCTGTGTTGTTAATAAAAACAATTCCATATTATATAGATAGAAGATAAGATGCTCTTTCATAAAACTGAATAGGGTCCCAATAAGCTCATTGTTCACAATCACTTAAATAAATGTATTGTTCACAATACATAATAATTTGTGGATGAACTTTCCAAATTTTTGTCCTTGCTCGATCCTAAATTGGAGCTGTGACCGAGTTTGGTCGGATGCGACCTGTCAACTTGTCTCGTTCGCTGGGCAACCTAAATACAGCGCAACAAAATTGCTATTCTAATTGTGGTATTGCTGGATTCCGGCGACCGCCTATTTAGGGCAGCATTACGTTGTGTAATCGAGTTCTCTTAGATAATTATGGTATTAGGACGAAAAATAAGGGAATTTAGACGTTCTTATTATTTCGGTTTGCCACACAGCAGTAGGTAAGTACCTACGTGAGTAAAGGTAGAATTTGGCTTTTGATAGTTAATTTTAAGAAGCATATTATTTTGTTTGTAGCTATGTAAATTTGGGATAAAACAACAAATTTAAAAAATAAACAAATGTAAATAAATAAATTAATTAATATTAAAAAATACCTAAAACCCCATCGAAGTTACCGCAGTGCGGCATGATACTGGCAGCATTACCCCTTTGGATGGCCAAACTATATAACCATTTGACCAAGGTACCTGCCAACTCTTGGATCCCCGGTAGACTCGATCACCCTTTTTGATAGTTCTACAAAAGTGCGCGAGCCTCCGGGCCCCACAGCCCTATAGTCTCCTCACCAAAAGGCACAAATAGGAAACTGCTGTCAAGGTTTTGATATTTGCGCCTCTTAGCCTTTTCGGCGCTTGTAGCCAATCTGATATAGGTAATCTAAAAACTGTTTAACTATAATATTTACCGCAATAAGGCGATATTTTGCTTGCTATTTATGCGCTACATATTCTACGTCATTAATTCATGATACATAGTTTATATGAAAAGATTTATAATGAACTGCTGAAAATAGATTACTCATTTTCTTCCTTAAATCTCAATTAAATTTCATAATATTGAGTTCATAAATATTGATTTCTCTGTAAAATAGAGCATTTCATAGTCTACAACTAGTACCTATATTGCGGGATACGGGGCATTCATTAAAATGCAAATTTTTTCCCGCCACAAAGAACCCAGTTCTCTGAATTTTTTGACTATTTTAGACTCGAAATTGTTTTACGATCGAGTTGGGTCTGATACAGCGTATCAACTGTCTAAGCTTGAACATAGAGTTAGAACTCTATTTTTATTATTATTGGAATGTAAGTTCCTTATCGCGCGGTGCGGAAGGGGGCTAGACGGAAAAAATTAAGGAACCGACACTCCCACATTTTTTAAACCGACACTTTTTTGTTGAATGTGAATTTTGCATTGTGGAATTTTTTACACAATTTCTACATGTGGAACCTTTCCCTAATTTCGCGGAAAAATTCCACATGTAGAAATTATTTAAAATAAAATTGAAAATAGAAAATTCAGTCTGTCGGTCCGGGATTCGAACCATCGACTTTGAACTGTTAAGCGACTGCCGGAGTCACTAGGCTACGGAGATCCAATGTTGTACCGCGAAAATACCGAACACAATGTAATCGAAAGGAACTACGTTCCATCCGGGTGTCCCTTGACACCTCTCAAGTTTTTTTGTCGTATTGATCAATAAAGTTTATCGAATATTTAAGGTAGCATCAAGGTTGTAGGGACAGCTTCATCTATTAACCGACTTCAAAAAAGGAGGAGGTTCTCAATTCGTCGGAATCTTGTTTTCTTATGTAATGTATGTTCACCGATTACTCGAAGACGCCTGAACCGATTTGAAAAATTCTTTCCTTGTTTCAAGGAGTATATTTCCCATGTCGTCCCATATAAATTTTATCGAAATCGGTTGAGCGGTTTTTAAAAATATCAACAATATTTTTGTAGAGCACCTATTTTACTTTTATTACTTACTTATAAGTAGAATAACTGCATAAAATTGTATGAAACAATAAAGTACCATGTATCAACAATAAATTATATACTTTGTATAGTGGCGCGGGAGTTTGAAGTCAGTTTTTTAAAATAATTTTTTTATAATAAATTATTTATTGCACAGGTTATTGCTTCTCAGAACTTCCTTAGTAGGTAGGTATTTTAAATAGTTATCGCCCAGTGATAATCCTTCCTATTAATATTATAAATGCGAAAGTTTGTGAGGATGGATGTATGGATGTTTGGATGGATGGATGTTTGTTACTCTTTAACGCGACAACGAATGAACCGATTTTGCTGAAATTTGGCACAGACATAGATTATAGTCTGGAATAGCACATAGGCTACTTTTTATCCCGGAAAAGCAAACAGTTCCTGCGGGATAGCATCGCTATTTTTTACGCATTTGTCCTTCAAAATACGCGCAATGGAGTTTTAGATTGACGTGATAGTTTTGCACAGGTAAAGTTAAGGGCCTGAAAATGACACAGGCTACTTTTTATCCAGGGAAAACAAACGGTTCCTGCGGGATATTAGTATACTACTTTTTACACATTTATCTTTCAATTATGCGCCAACGGAGTTACAGATTGACGTGGTTTTTTGGATAGGCATAGTTGATGCCTTGAAAGTGACAAAGGCTACTTTTTATCCCGGGAAAGCAAACAGTTCCCGCGGGATATTAGTGTGCTACTTTTCACATATTTATCCTTAAATTATATGCGCGAACGGAGGTTTAGATTGAAGTTTTAGATTGTTTTTAAGCACAGGTAAAGTTAAGGGACTGAAAAGTGACAAAGGCTACTTTTTATTCCGGGAAAACAAACAATTCCCGCGGGATATTCATATGCTACTTTTCACATATTTATCCTTAAATTATGCGCCAATATGCATGCATGTATACATGTATGTATGTATGTACATGTATGTTTGTGTGTATGTATGTATGTATGTATGTATGCATGCATGCATGTATGTATGTATGTACTTATGTATGTATGTATGTATGCTTGCATGGATGCATGCATGTATGTTTATATGTATGTATGTATGCATGTATTTATGTATGTTTGTATCCTCCTCGTAGTAACTATAAATACATTAACTATATCCTATCCTACTTATTATTACTCATATTATCCCACTAATATTATTAATGTGAAAGTTTGTGAGGTTGGATGTATACGGATGTATGTTTGTATAGATATATCTATAATAGTAAAGTTGTAGTATACGGATGGAGGGATGTATGTTCTCTGAGATAGGGGTTGAACTATTTTGACTGTTTAACTCCATAACTTCGTTAAATTTAAACTAATTTTTATTATTATTTTAACCGACTTCAAAAAAGGAGGAGGATCTCAATTCAACGGAATCTTTTTTTATATACGTTCACCGATTACTCGAAGACGCCTGAACCGATTTGGAAAATTCTTTTTTGTTTCAAAGGGTATACTTCCCAGGTGGTCCCATTTAAATTTTATCGAAAGCAGTCGAGCGTTTTAAAAAAAATCTACAATAAATTATATACTTTGTAGTGGCGCGGGCGTTTAAATGTATGCTCCCGGGACAAAAAGTAGCCTGTGTTATTTTCCAGGTCCTCAACTTTAACCTGTGTAAAAAACCACGTCGACTATATGCACTTGCACTTTATATGGTGAAATATTATAACTGCGAAAGTGCGTTGGTTTGTCCTTCAATCACGCCCCATCAGAGCTACGGATCGACGTGATTTTATGCAGGGGTACCTATAGTTGAGGACCTGGAGAGTGACAGGCTACCTACATTTTATCCCACAAAGTCAAAGAGTTCCCGAGGCATTTTAAAGGCTAAGTTCACGCAGACGAAGTCGCGGGCATCAGCTAGTAATATAATATACGCTGCGTTATTACAAACCAACGAAAACACATTAGCGATTAAATTATTAAATAATGGCCGATGAACCCCACACCACCACGCTAAGAAGGCTTGGGCCCTCGGGTTCGAAAATAGGTGTACCTACCGACGATGGTTTATATTATTATTAAATAAAAGAACGGAAAATATGTATTATAATATAAATGTTCCAAAAATATAACCGCTGCAGATATTTTAATGGTTTAGGTATTTCTAGTATGCTTTTCTAATTATCATTATTTGAAGAGCAGTTAATTTTTAATTTACTTACATTTTCCGAGTTTAATCAGTTTAGCTGATGATGTAGTAAGAAGTGAATTGAAGGTAGGTATGATATGATAATAAAGACCAAGTTAGATAATTTCTACATTGAACAAACAATAATAATAAGAGAATTTCAGTAAATGTAAACATCGTAACGCAAAAGATATTTTCTCGGATAGCTACCAGGGGAATAATATTACAAAAGCAAAAGAGAAGAACTAAGTAAGTTTCCTTAGAATTTCTCATCCCAGTGATACTAATAATAATAATTATTACTAACCTACTTAAAAATTTCATTATAATATTTATATTCTTTTATTTGGTGTCTGGGAATAATTTAAGTATCTAAACAGAAAATGTTAAGTACTTACTTATTGTTTTGAATATTCATTATTTTCTATCCAGTAAAAGTTTTTCTTTTTTCTTAATGGTTTTAGCACTTGGTAACTCTTGAATGGATGGATTTTAATTTCTTGCCTTCTATTATCAAAAATATTTTTTTCCATGACCTGAACCAAACGGGAATTGAATCCAGGAAATCGCGCTTTTATTACCTTTAACGATTTATGACCCTTTGGGTCTGCAGCGCGATTCGCGCGTTTTTGTGGCCTCTTGCGTCTGCTGGGCGATTCGCGCGTTTTTATGGCCATTGGCGTTTTTATGGCCTTTTGCTACTGCATCGTTTTCGCGACACACGCGTTCACGTTTTTACGGCTTTTAGCGTTTTTATGGCCTTTTCCTATGGCCTATTAGAATCGCGCAGCAGACGCAAAAGGCCATAAAAACTCTAATGGGTAATGGCAATCAAATCGCCTCGATCACTGCCGCTAAAAATCGCAGTTAGCCCTCTCTCTAAGGTGCCACTTATGAATACATACCTACATATTTTGAATTTTTGCTGAACCAAGTTGAGAATGTTTTATTAATATTGGCAATGCTCTCGCTGAAATTAAATTAATTAACAAATTGATTGTTATGATAGGTTTCCACAAGCGAACATGTTTTTTTAATTTTTTCAAACAAACTCAAATATGTGCGGCGATGTACGTCGAAATTTGTTATAAACATCGCTTGTCCAACATGTATCCGGATATGCTTGGTCTTTAAGTTCGTCATTTCTAGCAAATTTAAACTTGTGGATACAACGCAAAGCTTTGTTCTATGCAGAACGCATGTTGATCATGTGTTTAATCTAAGTAAGTTGCTTTATCACCGCGTGCGATTGCTCTTGATCCTATCTGTAGCAGCAGCGCTGACAGGGTATTTTGGCGACCGAGTTTTATTTAAACGTTTTGAACTGACTGCGAGTCAGTTGTCCCTTACCGGCCGCACACGTCACACTGTTCCACTGTAGGGTTTAGTAATTTTGTAATTTATTATTAATGTGCAATTGATTAAATATTTAAAGTCACGGAGTAACTTCTTTTAACAAACCCTATAAACCTTGATAGAGAACACGGCGCTGCATACGGAGTCGTAAGGAGATTCTCTAAGCTGGTGACGCGATCATTTCCCACACTGGTGACCACCGCGTCGGACTATCAAGGTTACACGTGTAAATAAATTTGCGTCGTTGCGTTTTTAAGGCGGTCGGTTCTACGAAAAGGGCAACTCAACTCAAGTGGACAGTGTTTTAAGTTAAATAAAGACATTAATTAAATTCAGTGTAAATCGGCGAAAGACTTTTAAAAAATGACGCAACCAGCGACCGTGCTAAAACTTGAAGATTCGGGACTAGCATCCATATCACTAGCATCCAAGATTCCGGAGTTCTGGACAGACCAGCCCAGGGTCTGGTTCATTCAACTGGAGGCGATACTGGCACCGCAGAAGCTTGGCGATGACACCAAGTACAATATGGTGGTAGCGAAGTTAGGCAAAGAGGTCATACAGCAGGTGACAGACATCCTGGTCAACCCGCCCGAGGAACGGAAGTACAAGGTACTCAAGGACAAACTCCTGGAAATTTACGAGGAATCCGAAAATAGGCAGATCCAGAAGCTAATAGGAGAGATGGAGCTAGGAGACCAGAAGCCCAGTCACTTACTCAGGAGGATGCAGGATCTCGCGAGAGGCAAGATAAGTGACGATACGTTAAGCGTTCTATGGCAAAAATTATTACCAGCAGCTGCCCGAGGAGTTCTAGCTGCAACCGAGGCCAAAAGCTTAGACCGTCTAGCTGTAATAGCGGATAAAATTATGGAGAGTATGAGGCCGCAACCTGTCGCCGAGGTAGTGACAACAGACACAGCGTCGAACACTACGTCGGTGTTGGCGGCAGAAATAGCTAAGCTCAGCGCGAGGATAGACCAAATGGACCGTTCCAGGTCAAGTTGGCGAGGCAATCGAGGTCGCGGAAGGTTCCGCGGACGTACGCGTTCCCGAGAGAGAGACAGCAGCAGGTCGAGACGGACACCGGATAGCCCGGACTGGCTATGTGTGCACCACTATAGGTACAAAGGAAGGGCCAACCGATGCGAGCAGCCATGCAGCTGGAAGAAGAGTCAGGAAAACTAGAGAAGATGCAGGTAGAACCGGTGGGTACCTGCATCGAATTAGGAAACCACCGCTTATGCGTCACAGACAAGGACAATGGTATGCGATATTTGATCGATACGGGAGCAAACATATCAGTGTTACCTAAAGCTCATAGATCCGTGCGTAACAGTGCAGTGAACGAAAAGTATAAACTTTACGCCGCGAACGGTAGTGAAATACAGACATACGGTACCAAAACTTTAGTGTTTAATTTAAACTTGCGTCGTGCTTTTAAATGGACCTTCGTGATAGCCGATGTAAAGCAACCTATTTTAGGAGCAGATTTTTTGTCTAAGTATAATTTGTTAGTAGATTTAAGGAACAAACGATTGTTAGATCAAGAAACTAATTTGTACGTCGTTTCTACAATAGTTAACTCGGAGCATACGTCGATTTTTACTATAGCCGAGTCTCATCCTTGTTATTCTCTCCTAAGTAGGTTCCCTGAATTGACTAAGCCAGCGACGTTCAAAGAACCACCACGTCACAACGTGCGACATCACATCGAGACTACAGGTCCACCAGTACATGCGCGCCCAAGGCCACTACCACCAGACCGATATAAAAAGGTAAGAGAAGAATTTCGCCTTATGCAGGAAATGGGTATTTGCCGCCCGTCGAAGAGCGCGTGGGCGAGCCCCCTACACGTAGTACCTAAAAAAGATGGAAATATAAGGCCGTGCGGAGACTACAGAGCGCTAAACGCTATAACAAAGCCCGATAGATACCCAATTCCTCACATAAGAGATTTTACGTTTATTTTAGCGGATAAGAAAGTATTTAGCCGTATCGATATCAACAGGGCGTATCACTACATTCCGATAGCGAGGGAAGACGTAGAAAAAACCGCGATTATCACAAATTTCGGTTTATACGAATGGCCTTGTTTATCTTTCGGTCTTAGAAACGCAGCGCAGACTTTTCAACGTTTTATGAATAATTATGTTTTACAGGATTTAGAGGCAAATTTTCAGCAAAATAACCCCGAATACGCGAAGTATAAAACGGAATTCGTTTTTTCGTATTTAGACGATTTAATAATAGCTAGTGAAAATAGAACTCTGCACGAAAAACATTTAGAGGCTGTTTTTGAAAGATTACAGGAAGTAGGTTTAACGATTAATTTAGCAAAGTGTGCGTTTTCGCAAGACAAAGTCGAGTTTTTGGGTCATGAGGTTTCAGCCAATGGCTTAAGGCCGCTGCCAAGCAAGGTCCAAGCTATTGTAGACTTTCCCAGACCAAAAACGGTCGAGGAACTTCGTAGATTTCTCGGCATGGTAATTTTTTATAGAAGTCATTTGCGCCAGGCAGCCCAATATCAGGCAGAATTAAATAAGTATCTTCACGGGGCAAAGAAGCGTGACAAAAGTTGTATAGTGTGGACAGAAAATGCTGTTCAAGCGTTCGAACAATGTAAGTTGGGTTTACAGAACGCCGCATTGTTAGCGTATCCGATTTCAGGTCAGGCGATTGCGATTATGGCAGACGCATCAAATAGTTGCGTCGGTGGAACGTTACAACAGAAAGTGAATAACGAATGGGTACCGTTAGGTTACTTTTCAAAGAAGTTGACTGACACGCAACAGAAGTATAGTACCTACGATAGGGAGCTTCTTGCGCTTTATTTGTCAGTGCAATATTTCAGGAACATGTTCGAAGGTAGGGATCTGATATTGTATACAGATCATAAGCCGTTAACGTTCGCTTTCAAAAAGCTAGGGAGTAGCAAAGAAACGCCGAGGAGAACCCGTCAGTTGTTATTTATTAGTGAGTTTACGACGGATATTCGTTATTTGAAAGGCGATGAAAACGCGCCCGCGGACACGTTATCGCGGGTCGAAACGATTTCGTGCCCGTCAGTACTCGATTTCGCTGAAGTAGCACGGGCCCAGGCGAACGATAAACAGCTCGCTGGAATGCTTGGAGCAGGAAACGGTAATACGAAACTAATAAAAATAGATTTGCCTAACGGACCTCAGTCGATTGTTTGTAACTTGCGAGACGATAAGGCCAGGCCATACCTACCGGAGCAGTTTAGGCGTACTGCATACGAGGCAGTTCATAATCTTAGCCACCCAGGCATTAGAACAACGCGAAGGATGGTAGCTAATAATTATTTTTGGCCTGGGATGAATAAGGATATAGGTATTTGGGCTAGGTCGTGCATAGAGTGCCAAAGAGCAAAGGTTCAGAGACACACTATGTCACCATTAGGACAATTCGAAAAGGTAGATAGGATGTGTCACGTACATATAGATATTACCGGTCCCTTTAACACTTCTGAGGAAGGATATAGATATTGCCTCACGATGATTGATTGGCAAACGGGGTGGCCGGAAGCATTCCCCATTAAGGATATTTGCGCAAAAACGGTAGCTAAACACGTCTACGAGGGATGGATCGTCAGATATGGAATATTTTCTAGGTTAAGCTCCGATGGCGGTTTGCAATTCGAAAGTAATCTCTTTAGACATCTGATGAAATACCTAGGCGTACATAAGTTAAGGACGACACCGTACCATCCGCAAAGTAACGGTGCGATAGAACGTTGGCATCGTAGTTTTAAGGCCGCCTTAATGGCGAGGTTAACGAATAATAGGTCATGGGTCGATGAAATGCACACCGTGATGATGGGACTGCGTGCAGCACCGCGTAGCGACACAGGGGTAAGTCCCGCCGAGCTAACCTTTGGGCGAACTCTAAGGCTACCTGGAGAATTCTTCGAATCATCGGATGGCAGAATAACGGACGGTGAGGAATACCTAAGGCAGTTGAAACAGGTAATTAGTAGCCTAAGACCAAAACCCGATACCCAACGAGACTCCCGGACTATATTCGTTCATCCAGCCTTAAAAGACTGCGAGAAAGTGTTTGTAAGAAACGATGTAATGAGGAAGTGTCTGCAACCCCCTTATGACGGGCCGTATGACGTCATAAAGCGGTTGGACAAAGGGTACGTAATACAGTTACCCAACAGGCAAGCACTTGTGTCCATTGATAGGTTAAAACCAGCGTTTGTCCTGGATGTTAAAAATTCACGACAAACGCCGGGTGAACCAGTAGTTAAGGAAACGCGCCGACTTAGCAGTGACGACATTTTGCCGACCCCAATTATAACTCGTACGACGCGCAGTGGTCGGGTCAGCAAAATGCCAGTTAGGTTTAGGTAGAATGCTAAGTGTAACAATTAAGCTTATCAGTAATTATTGTGAAATGACCCCGATCCGCAAACTTTATTTTTCATTAGAAGATAGAAGTAAATTTTATTATTGGGAGAAAAATCTTGTTCGTTCCACGTTCAGTAACCAGTTGTGTACAATGGGTAAACAGTAGAGCAAGGCGACGACAGTTGGACAGCGCGGGCTTAGCGACAGAGCAGCGTAATCCTGCCGTAGCAACCCCGGCGCCTCCCGCCCAGGTAGTGGTGACGTCAGCCCAAGTAGTGTGATGCAATAGAGTATGTACCGTGCGTTGAAAGTGAAACGAACAATGTAATAACATTATAAGGGTCGAGTCACATTAGAGTTGTTAGCTAAGCGGATCTGGATCATTAATAGGGTTGTCAAAAATAAAAGTTGGTATAATTGTTAGAATAAATTTATTACTGTGTACCTAGTTTAAGATTTTTTGTTTGTTAATTTTTACCAAGATAAAAATTTGGGGTGGTGTGATGTAGCAGCAGCGCTGACAGGGTATTTTGGCGACCGAGTTTTATTTAAACGTTTTGAACTGACTGCGAGTCAGTTGTCCCTTACCGGCCGCACACGTCACACTGTTCCACTGTAGGGTTTAGTAATTTTGTAATTTATTATTAATGTGCAATTGATTAAATATTTAAAGTCACGGAGTAACTTCTTTTAACAAACCCTATAAACCTTGATAGAGAACACGGCGCTGCATACGGAGTCGTAAGGAGATTCTCTAAGCTGGTGACGCGATCATTTCCCACACTATCCATATACTTGATACGTAGGTACATATCGCAACAACTAGTGTTGTATTTGGAAACCTTCTTTATCAAGACAAGTGATTTTTCTCTACGTGATTAAACCAGAAAGGTGGAGATCTGACGATAAACCAGTATGGCTAACATAGTTGAACTAATTACGAAGCGAAAATGTCTAAGTCCTAACCTAGTCCCTAGACTACGCACAGAACGAGTACATGAAGCTGTTGGGTTCACGTGATACAACAGAGAAGACCCTACAAGTGATCTATGTAAAAACTCAAAAGGGTTATGAAGAAGAATATGAAGCAAGCGAGCATTTTGTATCTATTTGCTCGATTTTCAAGTGCGTATGCGTTGAGCATCTGCGAAGCTTGTTCGTCGAGCATAATATTATTGTATCATTGTGACGATTCAGCTTTATAGTAGCAAAAATTACTTATCGACCCGGTCACAGAGGTAGAGACAAAATTTAATAGACATGTTATGTGCAGGCTTGCATCAATATTGACTAAACTCTTAATAAGCACTAATGGACGGTACGGTCAGTATACAGACACGGGATCACATTTACCTACGCTTTTAAAAGTAAAAAAATACTGTGAGTTGGAGCGGTTCAATTGAAATTTGGATTCCGTACATTTTCGTATTTTGTTTTAAGGTTAATAGTTCATAATCATAACTTGCATTGCTTATGTGATAATAAAATGCTAGTAATTCTGCTTATATTTTTGCTACATATTAAGTATATTATGTATGTGTAATTTATATTATTATAATAATACTTATAAAAGACCGCATAAAAATCTGAAACAAATAACATCTAACCATGAAATATTTACGACAATATTGCAATTTGGCCTCAATATATTGCAATTTGCGCAAAAATAACTTGCTTAAATGAGTTTTCAAAGAATCCTTTTTGTTCATTTAGTTCTCTAGGTACTAGGAAACTACGCTATTATCAACTTAAATTTTGCAATTTTAACGAGAAAACTATAAAACTATTTTTCTCTTTAAAATGGCAATCAATTTTATTACCTCGAGTTCTTAGCTTACACTGTATACCTACTTATAAAGAGTATTTTAAATTTTCTTTTATGATTTCTATCACGCTTACGAAACTCTAATAAAAGTTGGATAAATAGGTGTCCTGATTAATCGATGGGCATGAAGGGGACACGAGAAATATTTTTATGCATCGTTAGGTAAATGCGTGCTCGTAAAACCACTATTGTGTTGCCAGAAAGGAAATTATTTTAAATTACTCGACAATCGTATTAGTGTCAATTTTATTGGACGCAGTTTGTCAATTCGTGTTTAGTTTGGTTACTTAATACAAGCTTATTAAAGTTATTACATATAAAATATATAAAGTGCGTTTAAGCAATTAAATATCACTTGCTTCAACGGTGAAGGAAAACATCGTGAGGAAACCTGCACACCTGAGAGTTCTTCATAATGTTTTTGAAGGTACGTGAAGTCCGCCAATTAGCATTGGTTCAGCGTAGTGGACTATGGCCTATAACCCTTCTCTGAGAGGAGACCTGCGCTCAATAGTGAGCCGTTGATGGGTTGCTAATGATGATGATGAAATATAATAATATTTTGAACTAAGTGCCTATTTTACCAACAACGTCGAGTGACGTTTAATCTAGGAATAAATTGGAATAAAGCCGCAAACCTTCCAATAAATCATTGACAATTTAAAAGAAATTGACAAAATTAAACTTTAATACTCAAAGTATTTAAATTTTAAACCATTATATTTGTCATAATGAGATTTTTGGGTTGCGTATTTTACCATCCTTTTCTCTAAGATAAAAGTGGATCTTGCTACATATTATTATGAATAAAGTAATGTAAATACATAATAATATATATTATAAGATATAAACTATTGAAGATTTAAAAAAAATAAGATACTATAGGTAATTTCGATAATAAGTTTTGATACGATAATTAAGTAATTTTTAATAGGATAGTTTTAAATTTTATTAGACTCATATGTAATGGTTATATGTAATAAAAACAGACATCATAAATTTTATTGGAGATTTAAAAGCATTTTACGGTTATAATGCCAGGATTAAAACCTCTTTGGTTTTATTAGCTATTGATAATAAATAAAAGCGTATTAAAATTAAGTACTACGCGTTCGTTTCAAGTTGAGCCCTGCACCATAGAGTAAAGAAATCTTCACCCCTCGCGCTTCCTCGCACCGCACCTCAAGTCAGACCCACAGTACCTAAAGACACAGTAAAAGAAGATGCAGTAATAGTTTATCTATTGTTTTATCGACCGAGCGAAGCGAAGGTCTTTGAGTTAACTAGGGCGATTTGCACTTGTCCGTCCGTCCGTCCGTCCGTCCGTCCGTCTGTCAGAGCCTTATAACTTTTGAATTACTGAACGTAATTACTTCAAATTTAGATATAATATGTAAACCGATGGCCTCCAGCCGAAAATGGCTTAAAAAGTTATAAAAATCTTTATTTCAGGGGGGCTCTCATAGAAGCGAATGCGAAGTAAAAAAAAAAAAATCGCGTTACATAAAATTGTTACGTATCATTTTAAAGATAATTTTGAACTGAGTACAAAAATATTTTTTTTTTAATTTTTCCCTTAAAATTGACGAAATGGGGGGCTTTCAAAGTGGCGATTTTATACGCTCGCTTGAAGACGCTCTCTAGAAAAATCCGCTATGGATTTTCAAACTGATTTTATGTTTTTAGGTCACTTATATCCTGTACTTGAACAACAAATACTAAAATTATATGAATATTATAAAGAAACGAGATTATTTAATTTTTAATGGGCGTCAGTAATTCATATAGCATCAACATAGCTTCACAATAATGCTAATAGATGGCGCAGTCAGTAACTATTCCCATGGAACTACGAGTTAAATTCAATGTTTGATAAATAATTCAATGTTTTCACTAACGTTCCCTAACCTTTACGGGCTACCTATAAGTTAGGTGATTGATGTTTTCTGTCAACTTATTTATCACGATCCTGTACGGGACACCTAAAAGGATATTGGGACGGATGTTAGGACTTAGGATTGTATTTAGGAGCTACCTACGTTAAGAGACTCCTACTTAGGGGATGATTTAGGTATGTTTGGTGAAAACGGGCATAATAATAATGTCAGTTTTGGTTATCATGTATCGATTGAATGAATAATAATCATGGGATACCGTTACCGCGAGGTCTCAGTTCGGGGCGAACCACTAGTTTATTAAGTACTAGCTGACCTGTCTTAACTATGAATATTGAATTTGAATTGGTATAAATAATAAAAATATATATAAAAAAAAAGTGTTTATTATTCTAATGCTTTACGATATACAACATTCTTAGTTTTTTTTTTAACCAAACCTACCAATACTCCTAATATCCAAAGTTCAATTTAATAAATTGAACTTTTAATACGTAAACTTAGAATAAGAATTATTATTAAATATTATTTTTGCATGCCTATCCGGCAGATTGTAAGGACTTTTATTATAATGTAACACCATTGTACTACTCAATCTGTGAAAATAAATAATTTGAAATTTATTTTTAATAAGCGGTGCTTCGCGCTTCGCGAGCGGTTTACTAAGTGGGTCTGACTTGAGGTGCGGTGCGGGGAAGCGCGAGAGAGCTAGGGGATTTTGTAACGCGTAGTACCACTAGATCAAAGGTGTCAAACTACTGCATATCCTATACTGTGTCCGTACTGTCGGTATGGAACTAGGAATTACGACTACGTCGATTACTTTACTCTATGGTGCAGGGCTCAACTTCAAACGAACGCGTAATAAGCTATGCTCATCTACACGTCATTTTTAATGTCTACAACTTTATTTGTGTGCATTACGAATTAATCGTACCTTTTGAAATATAGAGGTTGAATGAGGGAAGAAGACTACTATTAATGAATAAAGTTAAGATAATTCTTAATACTATTAATTTATAAATGCGAAAGTGTGTTTGTTTGTTGATTTGGTCCTTCAATCCCGCAGGCCGCAATAACGGAGCGACGCGACGATGCGAACGAAGTCATTAGCTAAAGCTATAATATTATTATTATAATGTCAATACAACATTCAGCACTTAAAAATATTTTATTATAATATTGCACCTATTATAACTATTAGATTACAATATTATTAAAAACAGATAGTAAAATAGGTAAAATAGTAGGTATAATCCTTGGAACTACTTCCTTGGTTTAGTGGTTAGTTAGTCGACTACGGATGACGAGGTCCCGAGTTCGATTCTCTAGTCGGGCCAAAAAAAATTATTGGGTTTTTCTGTCAAGAAATTCGCAGTACCAGCCCGGAGTAAGGAAGTTGGCGGTGGGGCACACCCGTGCCTCGGCGAGCACGTCAAGCCGTCGTCGTCGCGTCCAAGGGTCGCGTCGTCGGTCCTGCGCCTGATCTCTCTCCGGTCGTGTCGGATTTCCGTCCCAAGCCCAACGGACTATGAGAGTGAGGAAATAGAGAGTGCACCTTTGTTTGCGCACACACTTGTGGACAATAATATGTCCCAAGCAGATGGCTAATCTTTGAGGAGGTTGGCCGCCGTAACCGGATTCGGTTGGGAGGTTATTTTTTTTATTATAATCCATGGATTGTATACATCACAATTTCAAAATATTTTTTTAAGTACCAAAGTAGATTTTTATTCAGTGAGAGGATTTTCGTATTTTATTTTGGTTACCAATTGTCGCTTGGAATGATGAATGTGTTTTTAATGACCACCGTAACCGACCACTGTCATCAAAATAGTTTTGAGAATTTGTGAAATATAGATATTTTACTTTCTATTTTTGTTTGCATTAATTAAAAAAATATATATACTAATACTATGCATATTTATTTATTAATAAGTACTTATTTGAAATAAAATGAAAAATTAATTCAGGTTAATTAATATAAAACAGTTACCTACCTACTTATTGTGTATAATAATCAGGTAAACAATATTATATTATGTAGTAGAGAACTTAATAATATAATAGCTATAAAAATAAAGTAATATCAGTTAATCTTACAAAATTATAGACTAAATAACGAATCTATTAATAAAATAAAAAGTAAAACTTTTATCAAAGCTGTTTGACCAATTATATTATTTCAAATTAGGTTAACTAGCTATTAATTGAAATATAAGATTGAATAAATTTAAATATACAATAACATGGAATTATAAACAGTCTAACCAGATCGAGTCGAATAAATAACGGATAATCTACCGACTATAAAGTGTTGTTATCTTTGAGAGATATGGGGCTATAATATTGAGGACCTTCCATTATTTATTCTGAACGGAAACAAAATAATAATGATATTTGGAAATGTTTTTAACGCAATGTATAATCCTTGTTGGAAATGTTTTTAACGCAATTATAATATTATTATAATAAGAAATTACTAACTTCTTACCGCATAAACTTGTACTAACTAACCATGCGTCTTAGTACAGTCGGGTTTTTGTGCTCAAAATGTGGGAAACATTTACCGGACTTTTTCTTTCCGCTGCTCGCGCCACCTTACGAAAAATATGCTATTATTTGACAGTCTCTTATCTAAACTAATTTGAAATGTATAGCTTTTGCGCTATCCCTTGCAGGGAACATGATGAACGGGATTGCACAATATTTAGAAAATTAGACCTGTAAATTTATTTGCGTTTAGACCTTTACCATTTATTGTCCTTTTTGACTCAAACATACAGTGGATTTCATTTATAACGACCTCGGTTCTAGCGGCTATGCATCTATAACGACGTTAAATCTAAGTCCCTTGAATTTAAAGCATACTTTAGTATAAAATATATCGCTATTAGCGACTTCGGATGTAACGCCGAGTTCGGGTGAAGCGACTATTTATAATGAATAATTTGTAATAAATTCTTAGAAATCCCATGCAGATATTGCGACCGAAGTTGGCCGCCAAAAACACAAAGAGCTTTCTTTTCTTTTGTTCACAGATGGTCAGCAACTGTGGTGACCTTTACTTTTTGTTTATAGATATTAGCTAGGTAGGTAGATAAGCGTGTACGTTTCGGAGTTAAATTTATGGTTCAGTTACAAATTGATATTGTGAGTAACAACTGTGTTTAGTAAACTTTTGAATAATTATGGCTTCTAGACGCATAATCACGTTGCCTTTAACGACTTCCGGATATAATGACGAAATTACAGTGGTCCCTTCATCGTCGTTATACCCGAAATACACTGTATTTTCTAATCTTTTTTCCTTCACTTTGGTCAGTATTCAGTTCCTTGTGTTAGATATCCATTATCATTACCATAGAAGCTTTAAAAATGCAAACAATAAAGTCATACGATACATTTGGTTTATTTGAAAAGTCCATACAAATATTTCGAGCCTACAACATTATAACATCACACTATTTTTGATAAGGGCCTTATTTAATAAGGTAATTCGACTGGACCGCGTCTCGAACACTAGTTTAAGTGTAAACTGCTGTTCTTGAGATAAAACGTCACATTTCCATAATTTAGCACGATCGTCAACCAAGTAAGTATTAAATAGGTCTATGCTGTATTGTAATGAATACTTTTTAGTTTGTTTAAGACAATAAGTACATGATTCCATATCTTGTATCAGGACTTACAATAGATAAGAAATCTTAATATCATGTTAAAAGTTGGAAACAGACAAATAAATTGGACCGCAAAGAAAAAGGGTCGGTTAGAAAATGCTAAGTTTTTATTTATGCAAAATAAAAACTTAGCATTTTCATTTATTTTACATTTATTAAATGTCAATGAATATATTAATGAGCTTAAATGAAAATAAAGAAAACATAAATTCAAGCTTTTTATTATTAATAAATGTAAAATAAATGAAAATGCGTAGTTTTTCTTTTGAAGATTTTTTAACCGACCCTTTTTCTTTGCGGTCCAGTTTATTAAAGTTACGAACAAACGAAGTTACTCGTAAGTTAGAAGCTTTCTTTCAAACCAATCAAAGTAAGTTAATTAAATTATTTAATATTATAGGCAGTCTCTAGATTTAATTTTCAGATTTCCATAAAAATGTATAGTTTCTACAGTAACGAAGATCAAAGATTTGTATGTACTTAAACCTTTTTGAAAATAAGTTCAATACTAATTGATTTTATTATATAATTATTCAAATATGGATAAAACTTCGTTTGTATGCTTCTACCTCAGCGTAAAGTCCTCAAATAGTTTTCGAGTCCAAAACTATTTATTAGGTACCTATACTTACAACGAATCCAGCTGATAATTAAGTAATCGCAAAACTTTGATCTCAATTTAAAAAAAATCTTTGCTCCATCGATGATTGCACTAACAAGGTGTTAAATGGATTAAAAAAAAAACTATTATTACCACAGCACGATAATGTTAACGGTGTTGTTAAACAAGTTCTTTAACAGGCCATTATAATATAAATTTGCAACCAACACGTAGAAGTTTCTACACTGATGAAATGATAGGCGGACAACTTTATTACCTTCACACCTTGAATATAAAGAAGTGGAATAGTTGGTTTTATTATTTGCCTGTAACTTTATATTTATGCCGGAATATTAAGGGTTCTTGTGTAAAAAAAATTGTTTAAAGGACCACATTCCTACTTATATCCCTATTAATGCTTGCTTTTATTATAAATGCAAAATAGGTTGATTAGTCCTTCAATCACGCAGCAACGGAACAACGGATCGATATGATTTTTTGCATGGGTGTGCCCTGTATAGCTGAAAACCAGGACAATGACATAATATGCAAGGCTACGTAAAGCAAAATACAGCCTAACAGCCGAAAAGACCTTGAAATTTTTACTTATAGGTATTTGCATGGATTTAGGATTGGTAGTTTAGGCGAAGCGGTTACCAATCCTTAATCTATGGGTATTTATATAATCAAAATAAAAAATCGCATGTACCTATCACAAAGCTTCAAAAAACTGATAAATACAATACAATAATTGTTTATTTGGGGTTAAATACTTCAAAAATACTCTTTCCATAATCATAATAATTACCTACAATAAATAATCTCTTATAGATTAATTTTTCGTGAGATATGGTTCAATTTCTATGGCGCCTGTGGCCAAAATCTCTTAGGTGTTAGCCCTCAATAATTAGGCAATAAATATTTATAAACGGAACGCTATCCCATCATGTTAACGAATAGACCTTTCCTTTCTTTTTTAGACAGCCAAAGTTCCATGCCTTCACCCACGCTTGATTTTAAACTTTACCTATCAATACTTCAAGTTCAATATCAATTAACAAGGCAATATCAAGAATAATTTGAATTTGAATAGAAAAAATCGGCCAAGTGCGAGTCGGGCCTCGCTCTTTTAGGGTTCCGTTAAAAAAATTAAATTAAAAAATTTCCATCTACCCACCTACCCATTTTAATTTAATTTTTTTAATTAAATTTAATTTTTATTATTTGTTGTTATAGCGGCAATAGAAATACATAATATGTGAAAATTTCATCTGTCTATCTATTACGGTTTACGAGATATAGCCCTCTGACAGACGGACGGACGGACGGACGGACGGACGGACGGACGGACAGCGTAGGCTTAGTAATAGGGTCCCGTTGGTACCCTTTGGGTACGGAACCCTAAAAGTGTGAATAATTCTTATTATCTATTTCATTTCCAGAAAAACCACAAGCATTGCTTTGCGACTTTTAACAGGTGCGTCCACACTATATAGCAAGACGAAACAAGAAGTCGTAAAAATGCGAAACATGCAAAAACGCAGACACAGTACGTACATTTCATGAAGCCTACTTCAATTTTTAAGCACTGTATCATAAGTTTTTCTCGGCTCTAGTATTCAGAATTAATTAGAAGCACTAATATCCATTTTTTACTATAAGTAAGCTATCAGTGACCCCTCTTTATTATACAACACAGTGCAATTAACTTGCCAGATTTTAATTCTGACAATATTGCTAATGAACACTTTGCTTCAAGAAGATTGATTAGATTTCATTATTTTCGACAGAATAGTATACCTACATACAAAATCACTTCGATTTGTTGCTCCATTGCTGAGTGTTTGAGGCAAAAACCAACAAACTTTCGCATATAGAATAATTGTAGAGATAGTAAGCATATTATTTGGGAAATCAGATGAACAACAGTCTAATATATACCTCTGTAGAAAGACAAAATAAATATTCATTTTCGTTGTGTCGTAGATTCAGCATGTTCAGTGTGCGCGAATCTTTAATATACGAGGTGTGATGTTCTCTTTAAAATTATACAAGTGGTGTAATAAGAGCGATGTATCATAACAGGTGGTGATTTAAATATTACAAGCGATTATTGGAACTGTGCAAAAGATACTTCAATAAAGGCGCAAAATTGTCGATGCTTTATGCATTCAACGATAAAACGACGATAACAGAATCTAAGAAACTGAAGCCGGAAACAAAAGCTCGTTATTTTGTACTTTTTCTTGAAAAAAGGTGAAATGGAGAGTTTGGTAGTTAAGTTGCGTTAAAAGGTCACAATGGTAATGATGTTTTTTTTATTCAATGACAAGTTAGTCCTTGACTGCGATCTCACCCTATGGTAAGTAACGATTCAGTCTAAGATGCATATTTGAAATAGGTATCAATTTTTTCTTTTTTCTTTTTTAATCTCCCACAAATTAGCCCCTGACTGTTTTCTCACGAGGTATGCAGAAAATTTAATACGCAGATGGAAACGGACTAGCATGTTATAGCAGTTTTTTGAAATACTTGACCCTACCCTAATTTGGGTTTTGGTAGAGTAGTACCTACCAACTTAACTACAATCAAAACCAAGTCAGATAAATAAAAGTTACAAATTCCCAAATTGCCCCTGTTGAAAGTCGAACGCAGGGCCTTCTCTGCACCAGGGATGTGAGTTAAAAAAAATGTTTATGTTACTTATCTGATTTTGTGGCATTTCAAAGCTAAACGTGAAACTTTCGGAGTAGGTAAACAATATTTTGACGTCTTATTGAAATGCTTAGTTAAAATTAAGTATAGATTTAAGGTCAAAGTCTTTTTACAAGCTGTTATCTCGGCAATGTGTGTATGTTTAGGTCAAATCTTGCAAATTGAATTAGAACGGTTTCCGATTGACCTGAAATTTTGCATGTATATGTGAATCGGATGACAATACAGTATTATTGTGACATGGAGCTGATCTGATGATGGAGCTGGAAGTTTGCTACCGGAACTCTGTAATTAAACGACGTAACTCCATCGAGTTTGGGCTCGTTTGATTTGTCTTGACAAGTTACTCTGGGTCCCAGATAAAATCCAGGGTCTGATGATGTAGCAAGCTACTACAATTTTTTTTAATAAAATGTTTAATTTACACTTGTTTAAACTTGTGACATTGTTATGAAGAATGCCAAAGATAAGTAAAATGGACGTCACTTTTTACAGAGATGCGATCAATTCGGGAACGTTTTTCGTAATAAAACGTTTTACAACTTCAATACGCCTCTCGTCAACGTCGTTCCGTTGCTTAAAAAGTAACTTGTTATTCGACGTTCGTTTAATTTATAGAGACTTTTATTGTTAAGGTTTAACGTTCACCAATTCAGTCTAAATTTAACGGAAAATTCAATGAACAAAATGTCCATGTACAAGGATCTGCAGCGCATAATGTGAATCCTGCTATTTTATATTTTATTTACAAATATATTGCAATGAAGCATTATCTTATTGTAGCTTTTGCCTTCAGCCGAGACGAGTTAGGTTTTCTAAAAATCCCGCAGAAAACCTTTGTTTTCCCGGAATAAAAAGAAGCCGATGTTACTCTCCAGGTCCTCAACTATATGCATGCAAAGTATCAAGTTGATCAATAGCTCTGTTGGGGTTTGATTGAAGAACAAACCAAAAAAAAATACACTTTCACCACAGACCTTATAATACTGACGTACTTTCACATTTATAATATTGGTTGGGGATGTTACAAAACATCCTGAAAAAGGGTTCGCTTCAGGTTCACTTCAGGTTCAGCAAGTTGTTCTGGGATGCAGTAGCGATGCGAAAGGCCAGAATAAATCTATACAAATAGTTTTGAATACTACCTACCGTTGATTAACTTATTACGCACCCGTAATAGTTTTTAAGGGCTTTGTGCTCTTGTGCTAATGGTTGTCAGTCTAAAACACTTCTTCATCTTCTTTGTTTAGTATATTGCCCATAAAAAGCCTACTTAAAAGAATCTTTATACTCCAACTCAATGTCTGGCCTCTACTTGTCTTAATTTTACCAAATATAAACAGGCAGTTTCATTGTAGTGGTGCTAGAGACATCTTCAGCGTTCATTGCCGAATCGAGGGCCCTCGCTGTCCTAACCTGTCCCGTCCTGCAAAGAAAATAATTAATAATTATACATCAAGTAAATAAAACCAAAGTATTTTGTCGTCATTTACTCTTCAGAGATTTTATTAAAGTATTTTTTCTATTAAAAGTAATTATCTGTTTCTATGTGAATATTTCTTCAATTTTTCAGCTGTACTTTTGGGTTTTTTAGGGTTCCGTAGTAAACAAGGAACCCTTGTTGTTTCGCCATGTCCGTCCGTCTGTCCGTCCGCGGCTTAGCTCAGAGACTATTGTTACGAGAAATCTGTAATTTGACAAAGGTATAAATATTAATAATCACGCCAACAAAGTGGTGAAATAAAATTGTGAAAAATATTTTTTTTTAAGTGAAAAAATTCACAGCAGTATATAGTGATATAATAGTATAAAGTATATAGTGATAAAATAGTATAAAGAATATATAAAGAATTTTATAGAAAACTATCACGGCTAAGTAGGGTTCACAAGTTAAGGAGTTATAGCTGTTTTTGTCTAGGCTAGGTATTACACGTAGTGTAAGTTGCATATATTATAGTATATTATAGTATTTAAACCATGGAACTCAAAATATATTCAATATTCTTATATAAAATCTAAGCACTATCCTAGGTCAGCAATAATATTTGTGACTTGCAACTACGGAACCCTACACTGCGCGACACGCACTTGGCCGGTTTTTATTAGTGTATTATTTTGAACTATTCTTATCCTACAAACCACAGATTAAACGTCTCTATAATAGGATCACTTAAACACTTCTCCCCTAAAATAGGATCCCATGCGATATAATAGGATAGATAGCTATGTATCTAGGTAGGTATACACTAATTAGTAACTCGTTTAGTAGATAGCGTTCACATGAGGCCGACAGCTTTATTGTCCTTCATGCGGTCATTGAGGATAAAATTTTAATGAGATCTTGTTCTCTTATAAAAGATATTGGGGGCTCTTTATGAACCTTCTGTTCTTGGAAATTCTTTTTAATTATGTTTAAATTATAAAAAAAATTTATTTAAGTTTTACCATAATCTATTGAACAACTTTTTTAAAAATGACAAATTTTGGCAGCAAATGCAAAAAATATATCACCTGCTTTAAAAATACAAACGTAAATTAAAACTAATATGGTGTTTTATCTGATTTTACTAAAACTGTACCCTATACATAGATAAGATTAGCAAAGCGTGCCGGCACACTGCATTATTGGAAACCCACAAAAGCCTGACGACGCGACGGGTCTCAAAAAAAAAGAAACTGTCCACCAATAAAACAATAAAGAACGCAAATACGAAACAAAGAGAGCTATAAATCAGATGCTGCGCAGTAGTACAGACGGACATCGCACTGAGGTCTGACATCAGGCTGTTAAACGAAATTTATTATTCATCTTGACCGAGGCAGCCTCATTCTCGTAAATTTTTGTGTAATACGAGTAGATTGATACTAGATGCGAGATAAGTACGAAATGGAAATAATTGGGCAGTTTTATGAAGATACAAAGGCTCTAAGCGGCCCGGGAGGATGAGTAAATCAAGCAGTTAATAGCCCAGTACATATAAAACTACTTGAAAATGTAAATTGTCGCATGTCCTTTGACTTGACTTTTTTTTACATAAGGCTGGAGTTATATCTTTTTAATACGCTCCTTCCAAAAGAGCTCCTTAACGGGACATTTTATTCAGAATTTATGCGATTTTTGGTACGCCTTAACATGAAAAATACACGGATAATGACTTTTTTATTTAAATACGTTTTGAAGTTGAACAACTTGTAGTGGAAACAAATTTCTAGACATTCAAAAACTGATTAAATATTTGGATTTTAATAATAATGCTAATAATGCCTTGTGCCTAATGCAGGCACAATTATTGTGAAATCGAGGTTTTCAAAATATTAATGATGAATGTTGAGAGCTTCGTGGGAACCCTTGTGAAGAATATGACTTTATTAGTTACTGAGTACCTAATAAAGATGCCAAAATAAGCAAATATTTTGGCATCCTGAATCCTGAACTTTGAATAAATGCCACCTGATCGTAGAAGAACGAAAAGCTGGCATCAATAATAAGGTACTAGTTTTACCAAGCTCAAATGCAAAACAGAAAACTAGAATAATGATGTAACCCTTTTTAAAAATATATTTGTCGATTAATGTAGCATAATGGTTCTGGTGGGCGAGCAGGTGTTAAAATTAGAATTTATTCGAATGAGAGCAGGTCGGGTGGGATTTCGTGAGCGCCATTCCATTGTAATTAATTGCTTTTATTTATATCGTTCTTTTTAAAACGAGATAATTTGAGGTTACCCTTTGATGTACAGTCTACTTTAGGTATACAGATTTTTATTTAAATAATGGATATTCATAAATTAAACTTCATAAAAAACTAGGAGATTCGTTTACCTAATTAGTTTTTCTATACCTACATTTTTCGATGAAGTATCTAGAATTTATGGTTTAATGTTTGAACATTAACTCATAAATTCTAGATACTTCATCGGAAAATGTAATATTGTAATGTAATATTGTTATTATATGATTCCCTACCCTTCTCTAAGAGGAGATCTGCTCTCAGTAGTCAGCCATAATTATTGATGGGTTGCTGATAATGACGATGATAACGTCACGACGATGAGGATGATGACGATGAGGAGGATAACGTTACTAATAATAATTAGTAATATACGTGATGAAAACCTTTGCTGAAACAAAATAATAATTGCACAAAATAATAATTGATCTATTAATTTGTAATAACACAATTATCGTGCTCTGCCTACCTATTCATGTACCAAATTATAATTAATGTTTACAATAATTATTGTGCATTATTTGGTAGTGTAACTGTAACGTATAGTGGTGCGGTATTTCTACTACATACTTACCCACTGAAAGAGCGGCAGTGCACACACGTTCTATTATGATAAAGAATGGCTTTAGGCCTGCCTATTAAGTTTTGAGCTTTGTGCTATAAGTAAGAACTGTAGATTGATACTAATGCTACGATTGTAATATTATTTTATCAAAGCATGTTAGGTATAGGTACAGTTATTATTTCCCAGACAAAGATTAGCACATATTTTGTAAACAAAATAATTTCGTCTGTCAAACTTGTCGGATTACATAGTTCGCAAGTCCCATTTATCAAAGGGTTGTTTGTATCATTTATTAGGCTACCCTTCTAATAATTGATTTCATTTTGGTTATTAATCGGTTCACTGTGAAACGAAAGTGTACCATTAAAGTTTATTTATGGACTCCTAATGAGGGACGACCATTCTCTAATGAGCTTTTAAATCCCGTTTATCTTTTATAAAGTTAGTAATGCCTACAAGGAATTTGTTCGCATTAAACATTTTATTGGTTTAATAGTCTTCTTTTAGGTAATATTCACACAAACACTCAACTCAGTGAGATCTACTTTTAGTACATAATAATTCAATGACTAGCGGTAGGTACCTACTATTTTTGCTACAACAAAATGTTAGTTGGTATAAACTAATTTCTATATCAGTTATGCCCTCTTCGAATGGTAATAAGAATATCGGATACATGTCTGCGCTTAACAGCCAGGCTGATTCTTTGCACAAAAAATGAGCCAACTCTTTTTTGAATAGAAGCAAAAAATAATTGCGTTGAATGCTAAGTAAGGTAAGGTTCTTTTAGCACTTGAACTTTATCGAGAAAGTTTGTAAAATTTGCATGCTTATTATGACGTGAACGTGATATATCTGAATTAAATTACTCTGTAATACATAATAAATTTTTTATGTAATTCCTGCAAAATAATCACATTATCACACTAATATTATAAAGGCAAAAGTTTGTATGTGTATGTGAGTGTGTGTGTTTGTGTGTGTGTCTGTGCGTGTGTGTGTGTGCATGTTTGTCACCCTTTCACGCAAAAACTACTGGATGGATTTGGCTGGAGAGAGCACACTGGATTAATACATAAGGCATACTTTTCATCCCAGAAAATTAGAGAGTTCCCGCGGGAATTAAAAACCTTAATCCACGCGGATGAAGTCGCGGGCATCAGCTAGTATGAACACAAATTATCTTGTATTATTCGGTATATTATGTTATAGTATTTTGTAAAATCGAATTAAAAAGATCAGGATCAGGATCAGGAAAAGTATCCTAATCACTAGCGACAGGATATTGCGGCCAGTTGAGATGATATCAAAGATTATAATCGTTGGGATATTCTCAAGTCATCTGCACGTCTCATATAATTTACAGCATTAATCATGGCCAACACGGCCCGATTCTAATTAAAGTTTATGAAGGCAATTAAGGGGCTAAATAAAACTTTTCATACGAAACATTGTTTCCTGTGTCTTCGCTGGGCGCAGGCTGTCCAGTTTGACTCCCGCTGTTTCAATTAAATCACTGACAATAGTTCAAATGCCTGACCAAAATGGTACCAAAACATGCCGAGTTCTGCTATCATGATAACACGGCACGATATAAAGTATCAATACAAGTTTTGATACTTTATAATAAAACATTTTATTATATGGAAAGAGTAGAGCTGAGTTTCTTGCAGACGTTTAGTCATTAGAATCTATGGAAAGAAAAGAAAGAAAGAAAGACTAGACTCAGGCTGAGATCTATATATCATATTCTGGCTCTGCTCAAGACTCAAGATATAATTAAAAATGAGACACAAATAATGTGTTCCAACATAAATCTGTCTCGTTTTAACTCAGTCTGGAGTCTGAGCTGAGTGAGAGTGTCTTCTGTAGATCTTACCCTTAGAGACTACTTGAAAAACAAATTGATTTGTGTTTTTATTTCTCCTTGACTTATATCAAAAGCATTTGTTTTTTATTTTATTTTACGTGATATTGGGGAAATAATAATAAGCCTTTAAAAACCATAATTCAAACTTATTTTTAAAGTCATATTAATTAGTAACTATTCGACGTTGAAGAAAAAGTACCTATTTTAAAAATCTTACAGTTTAGTACCTTAACTAATTATTTAATTTACATACATTAAAGTATGTATCTGTATTTTAAGCTTAAAAAAGATAATCCAATAAACTTTCTTTGTATTGCTAAAGTTTGAACCAAAGTATTAAGTACAATCGTTCCATCTAAAGTCTTGTTATGGACTTCACGATTGAACTCATGTGCCGACAGGGTCAGATAACATCTAATCCAGATTCTCCTCTCTTTAATTGATTATTTCATAGAGAATATGATTCGTCATACTAGATGTACCTATGGCATCAAATTCTAAAATGTTAAAGTTCATACTTTGTCTTACAAGAAAATTTAAACGAGAATAGACTTTATAGCATTCAAATGAATATTGAAGCAGAATTTAAATCGTCTCCAGTAGTTGCAGTATCAGTGTTTCTAGTACATGTAGAAGCAAACAAGTAACATAGAGTAAATCAAAATCAATCATGGTCCGTAGCACGGTGATTAGCCGTGATAAAAGTCTCCAATAAGTAGGAAATCCGAATCAGAGATGATCTTTCTCTTAAATTTGATCCAAACAAAATCGAATCCAGGTCGGATCAGATATCGAGGCGATTAGTCAAACTAAGGAGAGAAGGAGACTCCTACTTACAACAACTTACAACTTATCTTAGCCCGAGTAAACTCGAATGTTCCTGCAAACGTAGATTTACTTTAATTTAAAATTGAAATTTAAAAATTCAATAGTTTAGCTGTTATTATTAGCTTGTTAGATTAATACAACATTTTGCAAACAATAATCGGGTCAAACCAAGGTTTGAAAATGGTTTTTATTGATAAAATAAAATGGAAAAAATAGAGCGAAATCCAGTAAGGAACGCCATTAAATTATTACCTCACTTCATTAATAGGTCAATACCCCCATTAACATTTAAAGCATAGCTTGGTTTGTACGGAAACTCTTGTCGCTTGTCTTAAGCGTAAACTAGACCATAATATTTTTTGTCATCCCTTTTTTGAAGAGAAAGTAGCACATGTACCTACTTGCGTGTAATTCGCATACTTTCGCTGACATGACAGCATAGATAAAAATAACAAAGCATAATAAAGCTTTGTTATGTATAAAATTTCCAATACAAATGCCTACAAGGCCCATAAACGACGGTTATTAGAGCATGACTTAGCAAATAAGGCTTGCTTGTGTCAGCCCGCAACTTTATTTAAAACCTTCCATAACATTTTTTTGTATGAAATCGGTTTGATTTCTGACAAATTATTGATGATTTTTATTTATTAATGATAGGTACTTTAACTGCTGGCTGCTGCTTTTCAAGTTGAGTTAAAGTTATTCAAGAGTGCTTTGCATTAAGCACCAAAATAGCCGGCTCTGTTGTAATACATTATAATAATCTAGGTTTTATTATGTAATCTATATCTATATATACTTATACATATAAAAAAAGCTTGTCCTGACTGACTGACTGATCTATCAACGCACAGCCTAAACCATCGAAGCTAGAAACTTGAAATTTTGCCAGTAGCTTTCTTTTATAACGAAGGCGAGCACTAAAGGAAAGGATTTTTTGAAATTTCACCTCAAGGGGGTTAAATGGGGGTTGAAGTTTGTATGAAAGTCCGTCATTTTTCAAGTTATATCCATGAAACTTGGTATTTGGGCTTTAAATTAAAAACAAAGAAGTAGGTGAAAATTCTACCCCCAAAGAGGTTAAATAGGGGTTGAATGTTTGTATGATAGTCTTTTATTTTTGAAGTTATTATTTAAGTAATGTTTACGAAACTTAGTATTTTGGCTTTTGATTAAAAATTAAGAAGAACGTATTTTACATTTTTTGAAAATTCTACCCCCGAAGGGGTTAAATAGGTGGTTGAATTTTTATATGAAATTCCATATTTTTTCGAGTTAGTTACATTGAGCAACGGATCTACGTGATTCTTTAATGGGTATGGTTGTAGACCTGCAGTGTTACAGGTTACTTTTATCCCTATAAAAACAGGAGTTCCCACGGGATTTTCAAAGAACCTAATTCCACGCGGACGAAGTCGCGAGGGCAACAGCTAGTTATAATATACTGATGTTAATATAATTATTTATCTATTTTGGCGAACCTCTTAATTATTCGTAAAGTGAAGGATTTGGGCCAGCGAAATCTATATTTAAACCTTCCAATATTCTCGAAATAGTTCTGATTTATTTTTATTTTTCTTCTACTCTCTTCCAGAAAGTGAGAATAGATTGAGATCGTTCAGAATTTTCTCCGGCAGAAAACAAACGCAAAGGCTTAACTGTAAGAGAGGTGATTTAGGCACAACATGATCATAATGCAGTTAAGTTAATTGCCTAAAAAAGATTAGTTACCCTGATTGGTTTCGATAAAATAATATGGTGTGGTTAGGGTATACATATTAAAATGTAGTAAGTGCGTGGGTATTTAATCGCTCTATTTTCAGTATTATAACCAGAAGATATCGGGTCTCTCTCCTAAAAAAAATGATTATCAATTACACCGGACACTGCTGCCGTTTATATCCATTTAAGTGCAAACAGAGGTTTCACAACTAGAATCGTCGATTGTCCCAGATTAACGAACCATATCATTACGGCTAATGAATCGGGCGGGCGATCTTATCTACCCATCAATGTCAGTCTAAAATCTATTACAGCAGTTATATTAGTAAACATACGTAGCTGTATCGTATTGAAATACGGTTAGGATGTATTAAGGCTATACATGGTATTTAAATCTTCATGATTAGCTATTTAATTAGTATTGCAACAGACTATAGAAAGTGTCATGACACTAGCGTTTAATGAGGCTAGTGTATTTAGATTCATTCTGTATGGATAATTGTGTTTATTTTGCAAAAAAATCCAGTTCTATTGTGAAATCTAGCGCCCTCAACTTCGTCAGTGTGGAGTTAAAGTTCGGCCGTTCAGAGAATGCGTTCCTGACACCTGTCAGTTAGTCACGACAACTGTCACAAAATTATAACATTAATTGATTATTGATATAATAATGTTGTTTTAATGCTCATCAATTGTTAAAACGGTAAACAACCAGCAATAATATTTTTATCGTAACTGCAACGCCATTACAAAGTTACGTCGTCAGTTCAATCGCGACGTGTCAGGAACGCATTCTCTGAACGGCCGTAGTATAGTATTTTAAAAATGCTTTAGTATGCTGTGATAAAAAGTGGTCTATTGTACTCTCCAAGTCCTCAACTATGCCTACAGCTAACACAAGAAGTTACGTCGATGTGTCACTCCGTTGACTTACGTGATCGAATGACAAACCAACAAACAAACAAATACACTTTCCCATTCACAATAAAATGTATAAGTAAGGATAAGGAGATCTATATGCAGCTTTGAATGTCTATCGATTGAAGAAGAGAGCTGAACAGCTGAAGAAAGAACATAGCTGTGAACATTTTAACTGATCTGATGACTGTAATTTTTTTTTTCAAGACAAGGAGAAGGTTTTCAAGTCGGTACGTAACAATATATTTTGTTGTTCCCCTAGAAAAAGGTTTGAAATAAAAGCTCTTTTGGATTTTTTCACTACTTGAAAAAATAAACAACCCAAAAACGCATACATCACAAAATGCGTTTTTGAATTTATCTTTTCCGCAGTGTTCAAAGATAAACATCGGACCTACAAAAAACTGACGAACCAGGCTAACGACAAAGGATGCATTTAGTCTAAATGGATCACAACTCTTATCAGCACCACCTCATCGATTTTGATACAAAGTGAGCACAGATAAAGGAAGAACCCTCTCGCATTCGCTGCGTCATTCATTGATTAACTAAGCGACTTGACAACGTAAGGAGATAACATAACGCGCAAACGCCATAATATAATTGGTTTTTATGTAAAGCTCAATCTTATTGTGAATTAAAAACAGAATAAAATACTATTGATTTACTGAAATTTCTAAGCTGTGGCGCCGTTTCTAGATAGCACATGGCATGTTTCAGTGAATTGAAAAACACGCTGACTCATATAACAATAGTATAGCTGTCTATTTTAGGCTGTGGCATCTTCTGACACTCAGTTCTATTGAGGTAAATACTCGTACGAGTATCTCTAATGTCCTATCCTATCCTTCCTACTAATACATAAATGCGATAGAGTTTTTGTTTGTTGATTTGCGGTTTTATCCTTCAATCACGCAGTAACGGAACAACGGTTTGATTTTTAGCTAGAATATAGTTCTGAACCTGTAGAGTAAGTAGTAACATAGGCTATTTTTTATTCCAGAAAACAAAGGGTTCGCAGGTTTGCAAACTGAATCCATCGTGATAAAATTAATTGGCACGGCTCTTATATCCTAGGGAATAAAACAGTTCTTGCGGGGATAAAACCAAACTCATGCATATGAAGATGTAGGCATGCACTTATCTAGAATAAGTTCAGTAATAGGTATAATTAGTTTCTTTGAATTAATAAGGGCAAATTATAATCTTTGTCCCAAAAATATAATAATAATCGCATTGAACTTGCTGTATTTTCTGCGCTATGTCCTCATCTCAGTAGAGCACCTGAGTTTTATCTAGACATCTACAGCATGTTAAAGACTACCGACAGCGTGTGTGCAGCCCATTGTAGTCTGTTCTCCTTATATAACATCTTGAATATTTTACAACAGGTTCCTACAGTGAATTGAAATGCACGTGGAATTTTATGCGGAAATTCTAACGGTTTAGTAGATAATAATATTATTTTACTATGCAAACTCGGGCAGAAGAAACAGGTGTTATATGGCGTACATTTATTTCATTGCATGTAAGCCTACTTTCTACTTCCTACTACCCTATTCTCTACTATCCTATCCTACTAATTCCTACTAATATTATAAATGTGAATAAAATAAGAAATTAAATATCACAAGCTTCTACGGTGAAGGAAAACATCGTGAGGAAACCTACACAACTGAGAGTTCTTGATATAATGTTCTCAAAAGTGTGTGAAGTCTGTCAATTTGCCAATGCAAATTGGTAGACTGGCCAGCATGGTGGACTATGGCCTATAACCCTTCTCTGGGAGGAAACCTGTGCTCAGTAGTGAGTCGTTGATGGGTTGCTGATGATTATAAATGTGAAAGTTTGTGAGGATGGATGTATGTATGGATGAATTAGTCCAGTCAAATTACGGCTGAGAATGGGAAAAATAATCACTAAAATACCTAGTCTGGGAATTATGAAGGATCGATCGGGGGGTGTATTCTGAGCTTATATTCCAATGTGAGGGAATCTAGGGAGGTCAGCTCAAGGGCATTTCGATGAAAACGCGTTTAATTCGATATCTCGAGAACGGTTAGTGTTAGGCAAAAAATTGTAGAGACCTTTTCTCTTCTAAATTAAATTTACTAACTTTTTTATCCGATTTTTTTTTTATCATCAATATTTTTCAATTTATTGCTTCCGATAGGCAAAAAGTTTACTTTTTTCCTCCCTTTTTTTTATTTTTCGCCATTTTCTCCCCAACCGTTCAATTTTATTAAATTTTACCCGAATATGAAAGTGTTGCTCTTTTAATTATGAACAACTTTATTTATAAACTGTTTTCTGTAATGCCAATACCTTCGGAGTTATATATTACTTTACCGAGCGAAATCCGTGCCACTGTCGCGACGCGTATTCACAGACACACTGTCGCGTGCATTAGTGTGGGTAAGGGACATCTGTTCCTCGACTGATTTCGATTTTGTGGCACGGATTTCGCTCGGTAAAGTAATATATAACTCCGAAGGTATTGGCATTACAGAAAAAAAGTTTATATATAAAGTTGTTCATAATTAAAAGAGCAACACTTTCATATTCGGGTAAAATTTAATAAAATTGAACGGTTGGGGAGAAAATGGCGAAAAATAAAAAAAGGGAGGAAGAAAAGTAAAATTTTTGCCTATCGGAAGCAATAAATTGAAAAATATTGATGATAAAAAAAAAGTTTCGGACAAAAAAGTTAGTAAATTTAATTTAGAAGAGAAAAGGTCTCTACAATTTTTTGCCTAACACTAACCGTTCTCGAGATATCGAATTAAACGCATTTTCATCGAAATGACCTTGAGCTGACCTCCCTAGATTCCTTCAAATTGGAATATAAGCTCAGAATACACCCCCCGATCGATCCTTCATAATTCCCAAACTAGGTAGGTATTTTAGTGATTATTTCTTTCGGTAATTTGACTGGACTAAATGGATGTTTGTTACTTTTTCAGGCCACAACGAATAAAACGATTTGGCTGAAAATGCAGAGTGCTCATACCCAGGATTAACACATAGCTAACTTTTTATACAGGAAAATTGAGTTGGGCATTAAAAACCTTAATCCGCGCGGACGAAGTCGCGGGCATCATCTAGTAACTAGTTTGTATAAGTCAATGACATTTAATTAATTATTTACATCTTTATGTTTGACTCTTTTTCATCATTACATCATCAGCAGCAACCCATCAACGGCTCACTACTGAGCGCAGGTCTCCTCTCAGAGAAGGGTAAGCGACACTTTTTATTATCACTAAAATTAAATTTCTTTTTAAAATACTTACAATGCTCATCATTATCATCCATCATTATTTAAGTATCTTTTATTAGAAATAACGAACATTATATGTAGTTGTAACCAAAAGAAAACAAGCTCAGAGAGTCCAGAATGTAAACCAGTAATATGAAAATTCTTCGTATTAAATCACGTTCTCACAGAAAACAGACATATTGCAGTAAAAATATCTCCGTATCATTATTTTCCGCTCATCGTTTAAACTTTTAGCGTGTACTTTCCGTATAGCAATAAAGAATTCCCAATTCATACATTCAGCTCATGTAGTACTGCGGCTAAAGTTTTTGATATTAATCCATACTTTATCCATAAAAACTCTCGATATTACTTCTACAGTGTCTATTTCAGTTCAGGAATATGCGATGATAAATTGCGAGCTATAAAAAGGCTTATAGTATTAATATTGTTTTATTTTTTGTTTTATACAGATTATTTGTACTTTAAGTAGGTAAATTATTTAGCACATTACTAATAATAAAAATACAGATTAAATTTCAAGCTAGCTAGTTGATAAAAAATAAAAGAAAACATAATATTATTATATGCACATTGCACATCAGTAATTTTATCTCTTGAAATCAGAATGCGTAAAACAGACGATAGTTAATTACAAATCATTAATTATTATAAATGAGTACAATACGTACAATTCATTGAACTTTTCACCTTTATCTACTTTTCTTTTAATATTACTTTTAATACGGTTTTTTGGAACAAAAATAATGAATACACAATAGAATAATCTTTCAGTATCGCTGTCCCAATTTCTGTCAGTTATGTTATAATGAGTTATTTATCAAATTTACAGTAGTAAAGTCGATACATAATAACTCAACATCATCATCTCAAAATGTGATAGACGCATAGTGCTTGGTCTCTTGGAATAACAATGAGATTTTGTGCCGCCTGTACCATTTCTTCTAACGCTGCACCTGCCAATGACGGGAAGCCATTCCAGAACCTAGAGCCCCAACTTCTATTGATATGTCAATGTTAGTTGACAATTAGGAAAAACAGTATTTTATGTTAAAAATATTGAACAGGGATTTATACAACGTCAGGCTTTCAACCCATATTAAATCTATCTTCCCATCTCGAAAATATCAAATGTCAAAGAATGGGCTGTTTATTACAAAATAACGAACAACGTGCTGAGGGCACCCGAAAATAAAACGATCGACGACGTATAAAATAACCAGAGACAAAAAATATGAGATTAGTATCAGAGTATTTATGTTAAAGGAAACGTAGGAGTATTTAAAGGTTAACGATTCCTATCAATTAAGGTTATTGGTTGACTCGACAGGTTCGAACCCCCGCTGTGGAAGGATTTCGCACCTGTCCTTTTCGGTTTAGTTTTTCACTTCAGCGGCACCCTTAAAACAGTAAAGGTGCATTGAGTCCTTTTTCTCAAGTGACCATTGATTTGATAAAAATAGGATAGTCCGTGACCAGAGAATTTAAATTATATTGAAATTATTATTTACTATAGGTTTTAAAGAAACTCATGAGAAATGAATTTGACTACAATACTATAATACTTAGATTTGCTGAATTTTTATTTTATTGTTCAACTAGCTGATGCCCGCATTCGTACGCGTGGACTTAGTTTTTAAAATCCCGCAAGAACTCGTTGATTTTCCGGGATAAGTAGTAGCCTATGTCACTCTCCAGGTCCTCAACTATACACATGCAAAAATTCAATTCAATCCGTAGTTCTGTTACGGCGTTATTGAAGGATAAACCAACAAACCAACAAACACACTTTCGCATTTATAATATTAGTATGATGGTTCCAGAAGATCTGCTGAAATCATAAACACTGATAACAAAAACAACACCAACAATAAACAACAACAACGCACAGAGAACAACAAGACACAAAGTATTTCTTCTCAAAGAAATGACACTTCTCATGGCATACGCAAATAAATAGCTTCTTGTAGATTTAAGCAAAAAACCCTGTTTAGATTGTATTGATAGTGATTCGTTTTTCGGTCATAATTGTATTTGATGAAAGTAATCAATTTTTAAATTTTATTTTACTGTAGGAAATTCTTAGTTAGTCCATAAAACTTCAACAGCATGGTAATCACAGTCAAAGGTAATAAATAAAAACTTATTAATAATTTGGATATGATAATTTGATAGAAAGTGCCAATACCCTACTGAGAATAAGCGGAACAAATAGGATTTCTTAAATATCATATTTAACTTTGGATTTATTAAATCGTAACTTTGACGTTTATTATTATTCTCTAGTGTTAGGAAATTAATAAACCTTCTATCCACGAGTATGTGTGATTGTTTCTATATTTGATTTATATTTTCTGATAATTAGCTACAATACATCATGATCTAATTAAATGTATCACGTGATCATACATGAGATAATGCAATTTCAATAAATATTTATGACGGATATAATGTAAATTCCCGATATTTTAATCGCGCTAAAAAATAGACATTTGAATCTAAGTATTACTAATCCTTTTAATCGTTTGTTTTGCTTTGTACTTTTTTTAGTTCAGGCACGAAGTTTGCTTTGAACTAAAATAGTTCGAAGATCACAAATTCCAAAAGATTTGTAATTTTACTATTTTGCTTGCGCAAAAGCATATCAGTTGATCGGATCTTGTTTATCGATAAGAAGTTGCCCCCGTCAATTGATACACCGTTTAAGCCTTACCTTCGTTACTCTGTGGTTTAAGCCAAGTTGAATACCATTAAAATTATCATGGAAGTTAAACTTAATACATCTTCAAAGGCACTTCGTCATAATCGGAGAATCAATAACACTTGACTAGCGGCTTAATTGATAATGAAACCTGACTTGACCTAAATAACAAGCGGCAGAAAAAGAGCTACTCAACGCAGACGACCGCTATTAATTATCTGAGGACCGTTTTTTTTAAGTGCTAAAAATATAATAAGACTATAATGTACATTACTGCTATGAAACTATTGCAGTGGACCGAAAAGGAAAAGATGCTTATTTAAATATTATGTTTTAAAAAAATATCTGCATAAGGACAGATATGTTCGCTATGACAATTTTGACAAACCAATTAATTCTGCTGCTAAGGTTTCGATGAGAATACGATGATACTATAAAATGATATCCAATTTTACCCACCTCTGTTTAAGAATTTGTTTAATCAAATATTCTGTTTACAGATACATACAGTACTTATTATCTTTGTTAAAATTGAATTGGGTCGGCGAGAGCTGCTTATACTCACTCTGAATCTTCTTAAGTCGTGAGACCATTGCATTGAGGTAGGTGAACAAACTTCTGTTGGGAGGCGATACTTTCACTGTCATTTGAGTTGAGCAACCACGACGAATTTCTGTCTTCTCTTCGCTCCACGATCAAGTGACACTTTGAAGTTGTACCTAGATATAGTAATAATTCATGTATTTGTGTTTTTCATTCACCGACTTTTGTTGAACCGATTGTATTTCGTCGGTAGTTTGCAAGAGGAGTAAGATCTTATCTCCGATATCTTAATTTAAGTAAGTAAATACTCGTTCCTAATGAAGAGGCACTAAAGGAGATCTCAGTGACAGTACATTTTCATTTGCTCTAAGATAATTGTGTTTGTTCGTATAACCGAATTTACCTGGAGAGAAACGATGGATGAAAACTTGACAAACTTGGCCTGTTTGAGATAATTGAATGGTAGATATAAACATATCCTACATAGTAGGAGTCAAACGTTGGTTGGTGGTGGTAGAAGATCATAAGGTGAATGTTTAGATGTATGTTATGTTTAGTAATATGTAGAATGAATATTTGATACAATACACTATGTAAAAAATTATCTGCTATGAATTCTAATGAAAATTTTATGTGTAAACACAGTATAATCTAAGAGAAAAATTGAAAATCCCCACAAAGAATTTTGTATTACAACAATAATTTCCTAAACTACCCAGTTCACAACAATTTTCAAGATGAAAACTTATTTTTATGAGTTTTTAGCGCTATTAGTCTCTTCAGGCGAGCTCAAAAGCAAGCATAAACTTCTCTGATTATAACATTTTAAAGTTAAATTAAACAAAAAATGGAAACTGAAACAAACCATTAAAGAAAGATTAAAACCTTCACAGAATTCATCAAAGCTTTAAAAGTTAGTTCCGGCTTAACCGTTGCAACTATGAGTTGGAGAGGAAACTTTGTACTCGGGAACTTTAGAGCACCCGTGCGGACTAACGAAAAAAGAGGCTTAATTGAAACTGTAAACTTTTTAATCACTCTTTAGGTCTTATGCTGCCCGAGAAATGGGTGAAAGTTGATTAAAAATATAATAAGGTGGCAAGTGGCAACCTCCTTTTACACTTACCCCGAAAACTTTGGCGTAGTTATTATAAAATTTATGGTTATTCAGCGCTGGTTTTCTCCAAAATTGATTGCATCAGTGTAATGATCGCTACTCATACCCACTAGAATATGGTGGTCACTTTTTTTTTCGATGACAAATACGCGCTTGACGGAGATCTTTTCTGATGGTTAGTGACGTGGCAGTCTAAAATGTCTAAACGCCATCGTACCGGAACGCTTAATCGCTCGGCGGCAAGTCTTTGACAACAAGCTGGTAACCAGACACAGCCAAAGGCTGTGGCAAGACCAGACCAGAGACATTTCAGAAACTAGAACATTATTTATTGCCCCCAGGACCTCTTAAAAAGGACAAGACGCTTACCACTATGCCAGGGTGGTCGTCACTCGTCAGTCATCGTCAGTCATCGTCAATGCGCAAACAAGATAAAAATAATGGAAAAAAATCTCCCAAACACTTTGGTGCTGAAAAAAGACCGAAATTCGTTTAATAAGGGCTTAAAATTCCAAATATTTCGCTACCCCGAATAATGACAATACTTTGCGAAGAATGCGAGATATTGGAAAACCGTAGCTAAGCCTTTTTAATAAGGGGTAGGCTTCATTCTAACAATCTAATATTTACTTTTGGTAGTACATACCAATGGGCTGTATTAGATTTTTGTTCGTAATAACTTTCTGGGGGTTTCATACATTTCGTGTAATAGAAATTGATGTAACTTTTTTATACATTAAAGGCCAGATATTATGCTGCTACCGTCAGTATAGGGATTAGACGACTTTTTTTTTCCTGGTACTGAGCACCAAAGTGGTGCTCAATTCCATTACAATCTAGCCTAACTTAGTTTTAATTTAACCTAAACTTATAAATTATTATATTATATACTAAGAGATTGTCCAATGACACATCTTAGTTTTTCTTGGTAATAGTTTTTAGAGACACTTTGTTCATGTGTTCCTTCAGGCAGCACTAACACTACACTATCACTATTTCACTATTCACTATTTAATTTAACTGTACACCAACTCAAAAGGCTTTGTTCGTTTTAAACGTCTCACTAGCTCCGTTACGACGTTAGACGACTTTTAAATTAATTTTTTTCTTTGATAGATAACAAAAACTACATAAATCACATTCGAGGAAAAACACTATGTAGGGGTATATAGTTGGAGGCCCTATATGCATTTTTACACCATACCCCTTCCAAGATAACTCGCTACCAACTCAGACTGCATCGCCAGGTGGGATTGTAGTCAAGTGTTAATTTGTCTTCGAAAAAAAATCAAGATTAGTGCTTGTTTTCTTATTCATTAAACAAAGGTCTAGTCATAGAACATTTTTCTGAGAAAGATTTAAAATGCAATAACACAACGTTTTCATAATTATTAGTTATATAATAATAGTATAATATTATCATCTTTTTAATAGCTTTACTTTTTAGCAAATAAAAAGTTTTGTTCTTGAAGAAAAAAATATAACTTTACGATGTTATTCTTTTAATGGCCGTCGCACGGCCCTTGGGTACAATTTGGAATGAAAACATTCCTATTGCAGCTATGGGACGTATTAAATTTTGTGAAGCGACAAAGTTCACGAGCACCATCAGTATTGTTCTTTCATTTGATTGTATATTCTCAAATAACGAATATTCTCGTTACTGAGAGTTCATACTTCATACCTAGTAGAGTTTACAGAGATATAAGTTTTTTTTTATCTCTAATGAATGTATTTAAAATATCGGTAATACATTTTGTATATACAATTTTCAAAGATTTTAGTACTAACCATAATAAGTATATTCAATAGGTACCCCAATGGTTAAAACTACAGGCTGAAAACTGAAAAAGGACGTTTCAATCTTCACCCGTTGCACTAATGTCGCACCCACTCCTAACACAAGCTTTATTCTCATTTGGAGGAGAAATACATATTAGTCAAGTTCCTAAGTTCCAAGGCCTAACAGGTACCCACGTAAAAAAAATTCAAACTTTATTTTTTTTTCCTTTTTAGTACCTACTTGACCTTATTTACTTGAATGCTTATTACTATTCCCAATTGTCTCTCCAGATATTGCCATAGTGTAATAATTAATTCATGATTTTATTTCGGAGTTTCTGAATTACTCGCTATTCTGCTATTTGCAGTACCTACTCGTTGAAAACTACATTTGCTGCTATTCTAATTTTCTTTCTTGTGTAGAATTCTCATAGCTGCTTATTAAAAGTTGGAGCACCATTTGCCATTTGAACTATTTTCATCTTGACATAATTCAAACGGGAAAGTTTAGTTGCTGGAGTCAGTTTGTAGCTTTTATTAATGTTGGGGTTTGAGTTTAAAATACCATATTGCAGTTTCAGATGTAAGAGCTTTAAGGTAGGTCTTATTTTATGAGCATGTTTTCTGAACATTAAGTGAAATGGTGAATCGCGCATGAGCAACGCCTCTCCATCAGCTTCCATCAGGCATGATTGTCGCTTGATAAAGCTTGTTCGCTTGATCACTTGTTTAAATAAGAAAAAAAAATTGGCGATAGAAGTTAAAACTAGATTGACTAATAATTAAAAACAAATATAAAAAATAAAATAAATATAAAAATAATTAAAAAAAGCGCACTGTCACATTTCGTGAGATTCGAACCTGCGACATCATACATTAAACAGTAAGGAAGGCGGCTGCTGGCCGACCGCGCTGTACAAGATTGCTTGAGAATCTCTAAAATGTTGAACGCTTACTGAAATCTCCAGGTGACGATGGTGACGGTAACGTTTTCGCGAAATCCATGTTTTTTGAACACCCAAAAAAGTGCTCAACGTACCTAAAGAACTTTTCACTTCAAAAAAATATACTAGATCTATTTCTTCTTCGTCTTTATCAACCGATAGATGTCCATTGTTGATAGACTTAGTTAGTTAGTTGGTTGATAGACTTCCACAGGCTTCGATATAGCGTCGCCTGAATCCATCGGCTCCCTGCGATTCATTTGATGTCGTCGATCCACCTAGTGAGGGGTCTGCTCACACTGCGCTTCCCGGTGCCGGGTCGCCACTCCAACTTTCTCCAAGCAGTATATTATAGATCTAACGTTGTAATTTGTAAAATTATAACTTCACAACGTTAGTTATTATCAGATTCTAACGCAAAATCCATAGCCATGCTGCCTCAAATTGAGGCAACTAAAATCGATAACATTTTTCTATGAAATGCATAAAATATGTCACGGCAGGCTCTTGAGGCAAGCGCTATAAAAATGTAATATTGTATGTAGCATGTATGTAGCAATGTATTTCCCCTACATGTTTGTATGAGTGTTATAAAAACGTAATATTTTACCCATATAGAACTAACTAACTAACATAAAAAGTTGTACTTATTTACAACATTTATAATTATTATATTGATCTAGTAAATACAGCTGAGCTATATGTAGGTAGGTAGATATAACAACCACATTTGAACATCTGTCGCTGAGTCCAATACTGGAGCTATCTGACAAAACCGTGTCCCGCTTGCAGTTAAACTGTGAAATTAGTGCATAAATCCAGAACAGAATATTGAACTTAGCTGTAGTTTATCTGGTAGCTATTTTCATATTCACCTAAATAAACCTCAATTTAGCTTCAATACCGTTCTATGACTAATAAAATATTAAAAATAATAATAAACAATATCTTGTACATGACGGTAAGAGTTTTACTTGTACATGTAACACATGTACTGGTGAAAATGGAATTGAAATCCGAAAAATAAAATTGTGACCGAATATATTGTTAGCTGTAGCTAAAGAAAGAGATTGTATTTATTCTGTAGAATAAATACAATCTCTTTTTTCTAGAAACTGTTTTGAATTGACGGCTAATTTCAATACAAATCTCTTTGCTGAAATTCATTGGCCACCTATGTGCATTTTTTTAAAATATTAAAAAAAAAAGTAAATCTGCCACTTTTTCGCCCTCCCGCAAGATACATTTTTTGAATGTTTCGAAAGCTGGTTCACCCGAATGCGTAAGTGCTTAAGTGCTTGCGTAAGGGTTGGAGGGGAATATTTTGAAAAGCTATAAATAAACTTTCTTCACGATGCACCTATTTTTCATTTCCCTAACAATTTTTGAAACAGCCCACGTATTTACGTCATGTTATGGTCAGAGTAATAAATGCATAACTACTTTTAGCCGGTGACTTAATGCGTGAGATTTTCAAATACTTTAAACCCTCTTTTTTCCGAGGTAAAAGTACGTAAGTAACTCTCAATATACCCTCCTTAATTATAGCCTTGTATAAAACCACGTCGCGACATTGGTCTGTTGAAGGACAATCCAAGAAACAAACAAACACAATATTATATTTAGGTATGTATAAAATTAGTACAAAGAGAGATTACATCCCCAAATAAATACATTTAAAAATATTATGATGAAAATCAATAGCTATCACCTATCAATTCAAATACATAAATACAAAAAGGCGGTAATCTGGAAATACCAAAATACTGTGACCAAACTGAACTTCTGTGCATTTCGCTTCGCATCCCAGAGGTGTCACAGAGTTTGGAGTGGACAGCCGTTGTCCACATTTTCAGTTGCGGACGGGAATAGATGTGATTTCGCGTTTATTTCGGAAAGAGCCTTTAAATTATTTCTGCGTTGACTTAAATATTTTTGCAATTTCGTATTCCACTGAACGCTGCGCCTTTTAATTTTTAATTTTTTTTAATCGATGACCAGAATAATATATAATCCTTGACAGCGATCTCACCTAATAGACTATGATGATAGCGGGGTTTTCTTGGAAGGGGTTTGGCATTGTACATTCAACACACACACCTATTCTGTTTCTACACGCCATCGTGCCGGAACGCTAAATCGCTTGGCGGCACGTCTTTGACTGTAGGGTGGTAACTGGTAACTACTTTAATTTAAAGAAAGTAGCTCGAATCTAGGACTCGCTATCATTAATTGTAGATCTTTTTAATGGTCATTGACATAATCTAATACAATAAACGGCCAAGTGCGTGTCGGGCCACGCGCAGTGTAGGGTTCCGTAGTTGAAAGTCTCAAATATTATTGCTGACCTAGGATAGTGCTTTTATTTTATTTATGAACTAGCTGATGCCCGCGACTTCGTCTGCGTGAGTTTAATTTTTAAAATGCCTCGGGAACTCTTTGATTTTGTGGGATAAATCCTGCAGGAACCGTTTGTTTTCCCGGGATAAAAAGTAGCCTTTGTCATTTTTCAGGCCCTTAACTTCACCTGTGCAAAGAAATCACGTAAATCTAAAACTCCATTGCGCGTATTTTGAAGGGCAAATGCGTAAAAAATAGCGATGCTATCCCGCAGGAACTGTTTGCTTTTCCGGGATAAAAAGTAGCCTATGTGCTATTCCAGACTATAATCTATGTCTGTGCAAAATTTCAGCAAAATCGGTTCATTCGTTGTCGCGTTAAAGAGTAACAAACATCCATCCATCCATCCATCCATCCATCCATCCATCCAAACATCCATACATCCATCCTCACAAACTTTCGCATTTATAATATTAGTAGGATAAAAATAGTAGTTTTAATATCAATAGGATATTTCCGGGATAAAATTTATTAAGTATATTTCCGGGATAAAAAGTAGCCTATGTGCTATTCCAGACTATAATCTATGTCTGTGTCAAATTTCAGCAAAATCAGTTCATTCGTTGTCGCGTTAAAGAGTAACAAACATCCATCCATCCATCCAAACATCCAAACATCCATCCTCACAAACTTTCGCATTTATAATATAAGTAGGAGGAAATAGGATAGTAGGATAGGTAGTAGGAGCACACATACATACATACATACATACATACATACGTACGTACATACATACATACATACATACATACATACATACATACATACATACATACATACATACATACATACATACATACATACATACATACATACATACATACATACATACATACATACATACATACATACATACATACATACATACATACATACATACATACATACATACATACATACATACATACATACATACATACATACATACATACATACATACATACATACATACATACATACATACATACATACATACATACATACATACATACATACATACATACATACATACATACATACATACATACATACATACATACATACATACATACATACATACATACATACATACATACATACATACATACATACATACATACATACATACATACATACATACATACATACATACATACATAAATGCCGCGTAATTAAAAGATAAATATGTGAAAAGTAGCATACTAATATCCTGCAGGAACCGTTTGTTTTCCCGGGATAAAAAGTAGCCTTTGTCATTTTTCAGGCCCTTAACTTCACCTGTGCAAAAAAATCACGTAAATCTAAAACTCCATTGCGCGTATTTTGAAGGACAAATGCGTAAAAAATAGCGATGCTATCCCGCAGGAACTGTTTGCTTTTCCGGGATAAAAAGTAGCCTATGTGCTATTCCAGACTATAATCTATGTCTGTGCAAAATTTCAGCAAAATCGGTTCATTCGTTGTCGCGTTAAAGAGTAACAAACATCCATCCATCCAAACATCCATACATCCATCCTCACAAACTTTCGCATTTATAATATTAGTAGGATCTTGAATACATTTTGAGTTCCATGGTTTAAATACTATAATATACTACAAAATATGCAACTTACACTACGTGTAATATCTAACTTAGAAAAACCGATATAACTCCTTCACTAATGAACCCTACTTAGCCGTGATAGTTTTCCTTTAAAATTCATTATATATACTACTGCTGTGAATTTTTTCTTGTATCCTGTATACAACCATTTAGCTGGCAGAGGGGGGGGGACACCTGACTCTAATAAAATTTAGCACTTTAAAATATCATATTTCACAAACGGATCCCTGAATTGAAGAATGGTGTTCCCATACCCACAACGTTTTTGAAAGACCTATTCAACGATACCCCACACTATGGGATAGATGAGAAAAAAAAAATTCATCCCCACTTTACATGTAGGGGAGGTACCCTAAAAAAAATATTTTTCACAATTTTATTTCACCACTTTGTCGGCGTGGTTGATATTTATACCCCTGTTAAATTACAGATTTCTAGTACCAATAGTCTCTGAGCTAAACCGCGGACAGACAGACAGACAGACAGACGGACGGACATGGCGAAACTATAAGGGTTCCTTGTTTACTACGGAACCCTAAAAATCACATTGTAAGAATTATTGCATATGTGTATCTATAATCTCATAATGGTTTAATTAGGCCAAGGTATATTTCACGCCTATTTCACGTATATTTCAAGGTATTTTATTTATTTTCTCGAGAGTCATTACGAATCGTCTCGCTCGTAGGTTTGACGACTTCCAGCCTCCCGAACAAGCCGGATTCCGAAAAGGCTTTGGTACCATAGATCACATTCATACGCTGCGGCAGGTTATACAAAAGGCGGAAGAGTATAACCAGCCACTTTGCTTAGCGTTTGTGGACTATGAGAAAGCCTTTGATTCGGTGGAAACTTGGGCTGTATTGAGGTCGCTGCAGAGATGCCGGATTGACTACCGGTATATCCAAGTGTTGAAGTGCTTGTACGAAAACGCCACTATGTCAGTACGTATACAGGACCAGACTACGAGACCAATCCACTTGCAGCGTGGAGTGCGACAGGGAGATGTAATCTCCCCGAAGCTATTTACCGCTGCGTTGGAGGACGTCTTTAAGCTTCTGGATTGGAAAGGACTTGGCATCAACATAAACGGCGAGTACATCACTCACCTGCGATTTGCCGATGACATAGTAGTCATGGCAGAGACTCTGAGAGACCTCAATACAATGCTCAATGATCTCAGCAGGGTTTCTCAACAGGTGGGCCTGAAAATGAACATGAGCAAGACGAACCAATGCTCATGTTCCGCTCCACCCAGTAATTGTTGAGAACTCTGCACTCGAAATTGTCGACGAGTATATTTACCTGGGACACACAGTCCAGCTAGGTAGGTCCAATTTCGAGAAAGAGATCAACCGCCGAATCCAACTCGGCTGGGCAGCGTTCGGGAAGCTTCGAGATGTCTTCTCGTCCAAAATACCTCAGTGCCTGAAGACTAAAGTCTTCGAACAGTTCGTGTTGCCAGTGATGACTTATGGATCCGAGACATGGTCGCTAACTGTGGGCCTCATAAGAAGGCTCAGAGTCACTCAGCGAGCTATGGAGAGAGCTATGCTTGGGGTATCCCTGCGAGATCAAATCAGAAATGAAGAGATCCGCAGGAGAACTAAAGTCACCGACATAGCTCAGCGAGTCGCGAAACTGAAGTGGAAATGGGCGGGGCACATAGTTCGAAGAGCTGATGGTCGTTGGGGTCCCAAGGTGTTGGAGTGGCGACCCCGCACCGGTAAACGCAGTGTTGGCAGACCCCCCACTACGTGGACCGACGACATCAAACGAGTCGCAGGGAGACGCTGGATTCAGGCGGCGCAAGACCGAAGCCTGTGGAGGTCCATGCAGGAGACCTATGTCCAACAGTGGACATCTAAAGGTTGATAATGATGATGATGATGATATTTCACGCCTATTTCACGATACGATTTTTCTACCAGCCGATTTTTTTTAAAGGAAGATGGCTAATGTTCTTTTAAAAAATCGTTTGAACCTGACTATCATTCTACGTATTGGATTGTAAATTGGCATGTAAACTTCTGGGCCAGTATAATTTCGTAACTAAGTACATATTATTATTTTTGCGAAAAATGCAATAAACCGCAGACATTTTTTATTTTATTGGTGCTTACAATATTTGGTTATGTTCTTTAGTATGTATATTATATGTAGTATGTGCCATTCGCGATAATTGAAATTCTTAAGTACCGAAGTAGTTTTTAAATCCACTTGGAGGGGAAAAACTGTCTTTACCTTGGATGAAAGTGCTTGTGCTTACTTTCTTTAAATTTTCCACATGATATATTTTGAAAGCAGGCAATATGGTCCGGTAAACATTCCTTTACACGATGCAGTTTACTGTGCAATATCCTGTGCAGTCGCCGGTTACGGATGTTGCGTTCGTCGCTTTGAACCAACAACAATCTGCCACTGTCTGACTGCAAGCGATACAAGTCTGTACTAACATATTGCTATAATAGGTTAAATTCGAAAGCTCTCGTAGTAGGTACATAATATGTCACAAGTCTTGTTGACACTGCAAGGTTCGTATGTCTCAATTTTTTTCGTTCAACAGCTACTTCGCGACTAAAAATCCCGCGGTAGTTTTTTAACTTTCTTGGCTTAAAAGTTAAATATATATATATATATATATATATATATATATATATATATATATATATATATATATATATATATATACTTTAACAATATAGACTCTAATTTGTATTAGAATCTTAATTTTGCGTGCCATAATTGGCTGATTGTAAAGCGTTCGCGTTCTTTCTTTCTAGCCTGTCACTAACAAATCCTCAACCTACACCTGAGCATAAACAAAATCCATCTGTAACTCTGTTGAAGCATATTTAAGGAAAAACCATCAAACAAACACACTTTTGCCATAGACGAACGATATTTACTACCGACTTTTGCACATATCGGAAAAAAATGTTCGGAATTTATTTGAGTGAAAAACTTTAGTGCTTATAGGTGGATAGCCCCTATAGCAATCGATAGCATCGCAACATGTCGTCAACTATTTTTACCAACAATGCGCGGTCACTATACTTACAACTACCTATGTGCAGGCTGTATTGCTCTGACCAACGTATTTACGTGCAGTACTGATAATACCTCGACTGGTTTCGTTTGACTTTTTACCATACCTCGAACTATATTTTACTATACAATGGATGCAGCTCTGCTACGTAACATTGTCCTAGTTTTCGCTATTTTCCTGGATTTTATTCTAAGCCAATAATTGACCAATAATTGAAATATTATAGCCCTAATTATGCTTTAAAACCCTAACTAAATATGATCGATATCTGTAACTGTAACTAATAATACCTACTGGGATGACTTAATAGATTGTCATCATCATTAGCAACCCATCAACGGCTCACTACTGAGCGCAGGTCTCCTCTCAGAGAAGGGTCATAGTCCACCACGCTGGCCCAATGCTAATTGGCGGACTTCACACACCTTCGAGAACATTATAGAGAACTCTCAGATGTGCAGGTTTCCTCACGATGTTTTTCCTTCACCGTTGAAGTAATTGATATTTAATTGCTTAAATGCACATGACTCCGAAAAGTCAGAAGTCCAACCCGGGATCGAACCTGAGACCCCCCGAATGGGAGACACAGTCCTAACCACTAGGCTATCATTGCTATAGAGTGTAAGTATCTTCTATTTATTTAAAATACGTAGTATGTATTCCGTATTAGAAAATATATTTTATAAAAAATATTATCTAGATGTAACTTCAAGATCACAAAGAAGAAAGCCATATAAAGTACTTTTCAAATGAAAGATAAAAGATGTTCTAGTTTTTAAAGAAATTAATTCTTTCATTTTACTTAATGTCTAAGAGCCCGACGTAAGCCGTTCAAAATTAGATTTTCTTCGAATCTACGAACCATATTTTTTACTGTACCTAATACATATTAGGTTCCACGAAAATAGATCCTTTGTTGGAAAAACTACTGGCAATCACTTAGTTTTAAGGACCAAAAATGTCATAGTAAGTAATGTGGTAAAGTCTTGGTAAAGTGTAAACAATTACCAATCTCATTTTGCAATTTACCCTTATGAATTACGAAGTGTCGGCCGCCGTGACGTCACGTGCATCTGATTGGGGCGCCATTAATCATGGGGACAGAAGTGTCAACCTGTCAGCCCCTGCCCCTGGATACTATTAGTAACGTAAGGAATTATAATGTGAAGGGTCAGAGAGGTGCTGTTTATTAGAGAAGGTGCTTCTGTCTACCTTATGGCAGGCCAGGCGCACTCCGCATTTTAGGTATAAAGCTACACAAGTAGCCGACGCGACGTCGTCCCGGCCAATCATGCCAACTCAATGGGCTAAAGTAGCACGCAGAGATAGAGTTACGCGATAGAAAGAGAGACAACTTCCAGGTAGGTATAACTACATATAGGTAATTTAAGGTAATTTAGCGCTGTACGACCGAAATTGCATTTCATTGTGTGCTAGGTAACAAGAATCGCTATTTATTTAAATGATTTTGCCGAGTGAAACTTCGTTACCTGTTCTATTGATATGTATTCTGTGCTCATAGCCTTATTGGCTTGCTTATTCGATTGCAAATAATTATGAGATCCTGTGTCACGGGTGGGAAGCTGGTGGTCCACTTCTTTCCTCTTAGCAAAAAAACTCTTTTGCATTGCATGCGGTGCATTCAGACATGTGATCAGAATTTTATTAAAATTTTACCAAATTCAATCTTACAGTTAAAAATAAATAAATCTCAGTTTAAGCTTCTATCATTAAAAGACCTCAGTACTTGTATAAATCGGACACCAAACCATAAGTGTGCCATTTTACTAGATAGGTAGTTATAGAAATGAATAAAATCTAATATATAAAATTCTCGTGTCACAATGTTCGTTCCCGCACTCCTCCGAAACGGCTGGACCGATTATTATGAAATTTTGTGTGCATATCGGGTAGATATGAGAATCGGCCAACATCTATTTTTCATACCCCTAAATGATAAGGGTGACCAACCACTAAATATTTTTGCTGGCGGTACGAAGTTCGCGGGGTCAGCTAGTATAATATAAAAATTATTTATTAGTCCCAATATCTTCCTACAAATTATTACTGCGGTACTTTTATGGCGCCTGATTTCTGCACCTCTATGGTCTATACTTTTAACTCAATGAAAAGGGGTTTGTCGGAATAGGTGACTTCACTCTTTTCGTTACGTATCTTCTTATGTGGATGTGACCTAGTTACGACAAAGGGCCAGCAGGTAGGCAATCTACGAACACTAGTACTACCCACGTACAGAAATATATTTAAAATTTTACTTCACTGATTGCTCAGATTACAAGTCAAGACTCTCAGCGGTGGTGAAATAGATAGTGAATCGCTTTGAGCGTTTTCGTGAGTTTGGAATTTTGACTATTAGGTGTTCTTCTTCAAACTATTGGAAATATTATTAACTAGCTGATACCCGCGACTTCGTCCGCGTGGATTTAGTTTTTGAAATCCCTCGGGAACTCTTTGATTTTCCGGGATAAAAGTAGCCTATGTCACTCTCCAGGTCCTCAACTATACCCATGCACGTCAATCCGTAACTCTGTTGTCTGTAACAACAAACCAAAAAACACACTTTCGCATCATACTAATATTATAAATGTGAGTGTGTTTTTTTGTTGGTTTGTCCTTCAATCACGCCGCAACAGAGCTACGGATCAGCGTTATTTTTTGCATGGGTATAGTTCAGGGCCTGGAGAGTGACATAGGCTACTTTTTATCACGGAAAATCAAGGAGTTCCAGAGGGATTTAAAAAACGAAATACACGCAGACGAAGTCGCGTGTATTTCGTTTATAATATTAGTATGATATGATATATCGACGCTGGAAAGCAATTAGCGGAAGCGATTCACGCGTTTTTATGGATTTTAGCGTTTTTATGGCCTGTTGCGACTGCATCGCGTTTTCGAGACTCAAACGCGTTCGCGTTTTTATTGCTTTTAGCGTTTTTATGGCCTTTTGAATTCGATCGAGGAATCGCACAGTAGACGCAAAATGCCATAAAATCGCTAAAAACCCTTAAAAACGCGCGTATCGCGCAGCAGACGTAAGAGGACATAAAATCGCTAAAAGCTATAAAAACGCGCGATCGCTGCAGCCAAAAGTAGCCAGTGTGCCCTCTCCCTTGACGCGCGCGAAAATCGCGACTCAAACGCGAACGCGTTTTTATTTCTTTCGATCGCAGAATCGCGAAATCGCACGAATTGCGCGAAACGCGATGCACGCAAAAGGCCATAAAAACGCTAAAGGCAATAAAAGCGCGCGACCGCTGCCGCTAAAAGTAGCCAGTCTGCCCTCTCCCTAAGAATACAATTAAAGTTAACCGAAAGTATGAAGAGGGGCGTCGATGGTTAAAAATCAATATCCTAACTAAAAGAACATGACATCCGTTTGACCCACAAAATGACCCGAGCGATTCCACTGCACTGTAAAAGAAAATCTATGACCAATATTTTCCAAATGAATACTGGCAATCGACGGAAAATTCTAACTGAAGTTGCTTCAAGGAAAGTTCTCTCTAAAGCAAAAATACTGTTTTAATAATAAAACTGGCCAAGTGTGAGTCAGACTCGCAACACGAAGGGTTCCGTAACTTCGTAATAACGCTTGTTAAGGTCGAGCAAAAAAAATGCCGAAAAAATCACGTTTCTCTTCAATTTTAAACTTATTTTTTTTTAATTATTATTTGTTTTTATAGCGGAAATATACACACATCAAAAGTGTCTAGGGATCAACATATATTTTTGCAATAACTTTTCTCCTGATTGATATTAATTAAAATTTTCTTTAAGGATTCATCAAATAAAGTGTTTTCGTTTGTCACAGTAACGATAAACCAAGTCACCTTTGCATTAATAAAGAAATTTGCCATTTTCCTAATAAAGGGATATTTGACATTTGAACCACTAACATTAAAGTTCGAAAAAAAGACTGAAATAACAGTTTTCTTTAAAATTTTATTGGGTAACTTAAACAATTAATAATCCGTGTTTCTACCGCGAACACTAACAACACAAGAACATCGGTTTGGCATACTCAAAATGAGTTCATCCAAATCACGCTGTGGAATGGCCGCCCATGTTCGTTGCAACAACAAAAAAAGGTCTTCTTGCCACTGGATACCCTCCATATTCGGCAGAGCTCTTCTCTGTAGCATATCCCATGCATGCTCAATCGGGTTCAAGTCTGGCGACTGAGCAGGCCAGGGCAGGACATTGATGTTAGCTGCGGCGAGAGTCTGTCTTACAACTCTTGCGGTGTGCGGTCGTGCATTATCATGCATTAACTGAAATAAGGGACCGATTTGCACTTGTAGAGGAACGATGACGTCTGATACAATCGTCTCAGCATAAATTTGAGCGTTGAGGTTGCCTCTGATCCAAATCAACTCAGTTCTTCCGCCGATCCAAATACCCGCCCATACCATGATGGTTCCACCACTATAAGGATGGACTTCCTGGCAGGATTTTAATCGCTGTTGGCGTCCAGGGGTTCTCCAGTGTCGTATACGTCTTGTATCCGGTCTCATACCAAAACGAGACTCATCAGAAAAGCACACGAAACGCCATTGTTCTTCTGCCCAATTTCTGTGTTCAAGAGCCCATTGATATCGAATCCTACGATTGTGCATTGCTATAGGTGGTACCCGTAGCGGTCTTCGGGAATGAAGGTTCACTTCATGCAAGCGGTTTCTGACTGTTTGGTCGCTAATTAAGTTCCCTGAAGAGTGATGAAGCCTCACGGCTAACATCATGGTGGTTATTGTTGGAGCTCTTCGAGTTAAGATTTGAATGTATCGGTCTTGTCTCCGTGTGGTGCAGCGATACCGTCCTCCATGGCGCTCAGCCACGGTACCAGTGCTTCGGTAACGTGTCCAAAGTCGACTGATAACACTCTGACTTGTATTCAGAGCTAAAGCCACAGTACGTTGCCGGGAACCAGCTTCTATCATTCCCACGGCTCTGAGCATTTCTTCCCTGCTTAAATGACGTCGCCGCTCCATAATAACGTTGGTTTTAATCAGTAGTAGGGAAACAGTAGCACTAATAATGTCTTCAATGCGTTGTATGTTTTTATAGGGAAAATATTGACAGCTGATTTTCATCTTTTACTCGAATTTGATTGACAGTTCCTGATTCAAATTATGAAATGCACCAAAAAGGATCCATATAAAAGAGATGGTCCACTTTGGGTGTACTCTTGTACACTATACCATGAAAAGCAGAAAAATACAGAAAGTTCATTAAAAATAAAATAAATTAGAACATCGCAATAAATAACTTGCTAAAATAAAAATAATTTCAAGTTTTTCGGTACTACTTGCAACACTTACAAGATGGCGTCCTTCAATCCGAGTTTAAGCTATAGAGAAGATAGGTATCATGTAGACGCGCATCTATTTTCAAATGGCTGTCTTATTTTTTAATTTATTCCTGTCCCAAGCTCATTGCTTGTAACAAATCACAGAGTACTTTGTTATTAACAAAGTACTCTGTGGCACAAGATAGCTTTCTGATCGGATAATATCTCATGATATTTTGACAGCTAACATCATTACGTCAAAAAACATGAATCCGCCCGCCATTATCCAGATTATACCTAGCTAGTTAAGTTACGTCACGTGGAGATAATAAATAATTTTTTGCTCCATAATTTAGATGAGTTCGTGGATTTGATTAATCAAAAATGGGTTCATATTCTATTTTCTTTTATTTTATCACTGGTACAAGACCAGACCCAGACTCAATACAATTTTGGACGTCTCCTTTATAAAATCATAAATTTATTACAAAGCCACATCTCAATCTCAAGAAATCCGCATAAAAATGCTTGATCCCTAGACACTTTTGATGTGTATAGATTCGGTGAAAATTTCAAGTATTTGCCTATTACCGTAGATGAGACACAGCACGCTGACAGACGAATAGATGGACAGCGGAGGCTTAATAGGGCGGGCCTATTGGCACCCTTTGGGTACGGAACCCTAAAAAGGACTTTAAAGTTAAACTAAACATACAGAGCGATAATGTTGATTTTTCTACACTAATGCGTTTTGTGCATTCAACTTCACAGTGATGACTGGATTAGACGTTTGAAATCTGGTGAACTTAGTGGTTACTATAGTATTATAGAATGTATATAGTAATGGAATATAGTAGAATGATTTAACACATATCGATTAGACTAAAGACACTACTTTGAAGGCGCGCTGCTATGGGATTTAGCGTACCTACCGGCGCGATGGTTTGTAGAAACTGAAACATCGCTGCTGCTGCCATCTTAGACGTCATACTTTCAGGTGAGATCGCAATCAAAGGTTTTCTTGTCATCGAGTAAAAAAGATAACTTAAGGGGAGGGCAGACTGGCTATTTTTAGCGGCAGCGATCGGCGTTTTTATGGCTTTAAGTTGCTGTTCGGAAGCTCAATTCCGCGTCCGAACGCCAACGTGGGCACACAACAAACGCCAGTCGCAGCGATCGAATTGCATTTCTTAGCATCGGCGGCGTTTCGCAATTTTTGAACTCTGACCTTAGTTACTTTTAGCGTCGTATCGAATGCTTTTGAATCGCGTAAACGCCTGCTGCTAAAAATGGCCAGTCTGCCCTCTCCCTTATACTCTCTACTTCATGGACAACATAGAGCATAATTATATTTTCAAGAAGGGTAAACTAGTAAGTAAGTAAAGGTGAAGCTATACCCTGGCGTTTCACATTAGAACACCGGGTTAACTTACCTCATTATAAACCGGATGCTGAATCCCTCAGTAACAGTAGTTTCATATTATCAGGTTTCTTGTTATGATCGTTATAAATGTTTTTTGGCACGGGGCGGGGCTAACAAGTGTTTCAAAAGAGCCTTAGGTAATTTTGCTTAAAACTCAATATTTTTGTGGCAAAACGATACAAAAAAAAGATCACTGTATAAGTTCGACGAATTGAAACGAAACCTATCGTCGTTGATGTAGACCCAACCTAAAATTATAAAGATTAACTAAATTTTACTAAACTAGCTTTTGCCGCGGCTTCACTCACGTTATTTGCTATTTTACCCCCTTAGGGGATTTTCAAAAACCTTAGATATAATAGCTATTTGTATGCCTCAGCCAGTGGTTTGAGCTGTGCGTTGATAAATCAGTCAGTCAGTCGATCAGTCAGTCACCTTTTCCCTTTAAATATTATGTATTTAGATCAGATTTTATTAGATTCTGATTTAGATTAGATTAGACTACGATAACAGAATTATCTCTCTTTAAGATGGTCTTTGAATTGTGAAATAAGAAGGGGTTCAATGAACGAACGCTAAAAGTTAAAGGTTAAATATACGAATACCGTAATTATATTAAATCAGCCCAACGAACAAATTAATTCTGGATTGAACAAAGTCACGAAAGCGTGCAATAAGTCAATGTTTAATGTTATTTAGTGATCCCATATAACATAGCATAAATTAATATGAGTATAAAAATTGCTTTACGAAAAATAATATTATGTAAATGAAATGTTTTTGATCAAAGTTATGATCAGAATACTGAGTTTATTTTGTTTTGTACGAAATTCTTGGAATAATAGTATGGAATAATATATATTTAATCCTTGGAATAGTATATGTTTAATACAAATGAGATGAAATTTATTATTATTCTGGATTTAAAACATTTCAAAAATCATTAGAATATAACAGATACGTATTATGAAATATTCGAATGATTTTATCGTAGCTATGTACCTAAATACATATCCATACGTAAGGGTAGCAGAACCTTCATTTGATTCGAACAAAATATCTACGTGTATATTACTATTAGTAAAATAATAATAGTTGATATCAAAAAGAACAAACTACCTAAATAAATATCGGATAAAAGTTCTCAAACAATAATAACAATTAATATAATACCAATTATAGTACGAACAATTCGCAAAAATGAAGAAAGTAAGGGAAAATGATGAACAAGTCAATTACACGTGATGTCTATCCCTTGGCATTGGGGGATAATTGATTTGCAGACGCTGACGGGAGTTTTTTTTGTAACTCAACGAAGAGAACAGTTAATTTAGTGATTAATGCGAATTTCTTTCGATCATGTTCGCCGAGCTTAATTGGCTATACTTACCTACTACATTTTTATTGGATAAATACAATGTTACTACCTACTTCCATGGGATTAGTTCCTAACTCTATGATAGTAATGGTCTGTGTTCTTTGTGTTTCCTGCTCTTGTGTGTACACCGTTTCTTTTAATGAATTTAATTATTACAAATAAAACTCGAAGTTCAACGTATTTTTTGCCTGCTATTATTTATAAATCCCGTTAATTTTTTATTCGATAAGATAATCCTTGACTGCGATATCACTTGATGGTAAGTGATGATGCAGTCTAAGATGGTAGCGGGCTAGCTTGAAGGGGGTATTACACATTCAACCCATACCCCTAATCTGTTTCTACACGTTAACAATCAGTGACACAACAGTTTTGTTTTGATCACGTAACTCTAGAGTAGAAATAAAATACCCTGCCATATCCAACGACTCCATACCTTTCTCCCTGAGGGGTGGTTAGAATTAACACAACAGTTTGATAAACGATTCAATCCGATGACTTGAAAAAATAACCCCTAAACGACCATTCCACTGTGATACCGCACTTTATTCACGAAATACACAACTCAATGCTTTGATTGCAAAAACTTTTTTCTGTCGTTAATTTTTGAGAAAACAATATTTTTTATTTGAAAAAAAAAAAATCATTATTACAATTTACTTAATATGAAAGGAATAGCGAAGCAAAAACTGTAAGTTGAATATTTAAATAAAAATAAAAATTAATCTTAGGAAGGAGGAAATACTGACGTGAAAACTGTATTCTCACAGAATGTGTATTTTTATTGCCGCTTTATCAAATTAAAATTTAAAGAGAGTCTCCAAATCTTTTACGATGGTACGGAACAATTCGTGTGCGAGCCCGACTCACACTTGACCTGTTATTTTAATTTTTGTTTATTTGTCTGAGCGAGTCGAAAAAGTTGAAGTCAGGATTTATTTCAACTAGCCATCAACATGAAACATGAGATTGTTTAAAAAAAAATGTTTAATAATATTATATTCATGTTATGAAGTTAGTAAAGAAACCATCTGATTTAAGCTGTAAAATGCGATCATGTAAAACATAAAATACTAAAAAAATACTAGCTTAAAAACTTTAAAAAATGCTAGAAATGTAAGGACCACTAATATTATACCTACCCCTTACGCTTCTTATTAAATCTAAAGGGTCTGCAACAATAATAATTAATTATTAAATTAATAATTTTGAAAGCACTTTGCAAAAGTTTATTTGAATAAAATAATATTCTGTTCTATTTTATTCTAATAGAGGCAATGGAATTAAGTTTTTTTGGTTTTTGGATTTCAGTCCACACAAAACAAAGCAAGCTACAGATAATTTATTATTATGGACTACAATTTTAACTGTTTCAGTCTAGATATTTAGTTGTGATGTTGTGCTCTAGCTATTACATCCCCAGGACGAGCATCTATCAAATTACTGGCTGTCGCGACACCATCTAAATCAATCCTCTATCAGGAGAATCAGAGGCGTGAAATAAATCACATAAGCTTTCCCATTCATCAAAGTTCATTGATATTTATAGTCTTTAACACTGATCTTTGTGTTATATTAATTTATCATTTTCATACAATCGTTACCAAAATGATGTATGATGTTTTAGGCTTTTCTTCTGAAAATTATATTTCTAATAAAGTCTGTTATTACGAGTGTATTTTCACTTTTAATAAACTTTTTATGATACTTAGTGCTAGATACGCTTTGTTTATTCAATTGATTTATTACACCCATATTTTACTACCCGTGAACATTATTATCGTGCGAAACGTCATTGTTAATTTGATTAATATTTTTTCAACACGAAGGACCAATAATATTGTTTGCTAAGTTAATTTTTGAGATTCCATAGGACATACCTATGGAATCTCAAAAATTAACATAGCAAATTTCACAATTTATCCTAATTATATAATTTTTAATTTTATTTATATTACTAAACTGTGTTGATAATGAAATTATAAAGCGAACGTAATACCAAATAACGCCGACAGGGCTGGCAATCCCTAACATAATTTCTCAATATCGAGACGGAGGAAGGGGTGCAAACGACGAACATCGTTAGTGCAAAGACGCTGTTCATTGGATTAATTAGTTCTTCGGAGAAACACTCCGACATACTTTCCCAGTAACACTATCAAGTTTAGGAGCTTATTGTTCGGGACGCCTGAGCTTTCGTTTATATTTTAAGTTTGTCGAGTTACGAAAGTTGCTTCAACCTTATAATTGGACTTATAAGGTAAAGCCTGTACAGTCTTAGTTTTGCTAAAGTTTTCACAACCATAGGTTACTGTGCAATTGGTTATTTTGACTGTTGTCAAAATGGTAATATTCATTATTTATAATCAAGAATGTAACATAAAACAATATCATTTGTAAAAACAGAAAATAAATCGGCCAAAAACAAATAAGTCATAAGCTGTTTTACTGCGACTATATTATGTCTCTTTGTAAAACGAAATTTTCTATGGGGTGTATGGAACTACTGTCTTGTGATGTCACACTCCTGAAGCGCTCTCTTTTCCAGGAAACCCAAAAGCTCTATATTTCCGTTACTAGTTAAGATATTTAAAAAAGAAAAGTATGAGAAAAGTATAGGTAGGTAATGAGGCATTATAAAAGGAAGAGTAAAATCAAACCGCTTTATCCGGTGACAATTTAGTGGCAGTTAGCAGTAATTAAAGTAACTTTTGTTTTTCCCCTGTCATAAATGTGTAGCTTCGTCGCAATGTGTTAAGCATTTTGCACGCCACAAGGAGTCCGCCCTTTGTCGGCTTATTTTGGCAACAAAGAATAAAATATGCAGTGCAGATTGTTCTTATGTATGTTGGTACATGTTGGTTAAGCAATAAAATATTACGTATATTTAAGCTATTGCATAGCTTTTATCGCGGGCTTTGAACTAGGACAAACAGTTTGAGCGCGGCGACCGAATCAAGAAAAAAAAAATCCGCAACGAAACTAAACCTAACACCGTCGTTCAGTAAGCGTTCAACATTTTAGAGGTTCACAAGTAGCTCTGTTTGGCGCAGTGGGCGAGCGGCCGCTTTCTTTACCGTATGGTGTATGATGTCGCAGGTTCGAATCTCACTCGCGAAGTAGCGACAGTGCGCTTTTCTTGTTTGTTTGTTTTTTAATTTTTTTTGCATAATTTTTATTATGCAAAAAAAATATTGCATAAAGATTATAATTGCATAAGTTGATAAAAAATGCTATGCAATAGCTTTACCGCGGCAGTCCCCGAGTGCCACTTAATTTTTTTATTGTTATAATTCATCCTACCGGCTGCGCCATATCGAGTATATAAATTATGAGTATATGAGTTCGTGGAACCAGAGGGCGACTACTAGTACACTCATGTCAATGTCAGTGCATGACATTGGACGACAAGTGAAAATGTGACGTTCTGTTACTACATTTAGCACTAGCATATGCCCGCGACTTCGTCCGCGTGGATTTATTTTTTAAAATCCCTCGGGAACTCTGACTTTCCAGGATAAAAAGTAGCCTTTGTCACTCTCCAGGTCCTCAACTATACCTATGCAAAAAATCACGTCGAAATGTGGCTCTGTTGCGGCGTGATTGAAGGACAAACTAACAAACCAACCAACATAATATATGCACTGGTTCTCAACAAAGCTCTTGAAAAGCACGTAGGTATCTATCTCACGTGGCCACTACATGTTAACTCACTTAATCTTTGTCATACAAAAAATGGCGGACACATGCACATCAGTCATTTGAGTGACAAGGTTGCACGCGACCGCAAAAATACATGCCTTCAGCCTTGAGCTTATCTGCAGAAAAAATATGAAAGGCAACCGACGCGCGACGGTCTGATTGGCGCGAACAAAAGGCAATGGCACAAGTGAACAAAACACTTATTGGTTGATCAGTGACTAGCTATATTAGCTTTTTTTATGTCTTGAGACTTTGATGAATTAATCGCATTCGGCTGAAGAAAAAAAATATACTAGGAAACTGGCGTTTATTTTATAAGGGTGACTTCAGTAATACCTACTAGTAAGTTTTCAAGCAAGGATCTTATTGTTCATGCCAGAGTTCCTGGGTTTGATTCTTGGTAGTTACTCGATCGGATCAATAGACCCTGACGAATGAGAAGATCCTTAGCACAGGTTACAGGTAACATTCCTACCCGTAGTTGTGGCTCACATTGGTCATCATGCCGTTTTTAGAATATCAAAAGAAAAGAAAATAATTCTTTAATAGGTATAACCACTATTGTAGGGTGTATAAGTTCAAATTAAAATTTTATATTGAATCTTTAACTCTTCGGAGTTTTTAATGCGTTTTAATAAATTAAAAATCACATACTTTAACGGTGATGGGTAACATCGTGAGGGAACCCACATACACGAGAGTTCTCAATACTGTGTGTTCAAAGGTGTGAGTAGTCTGCCAAAACGCAGTTGGTCAGCGTGGCGCACATGACCTTAACCCTTCTCATTCTGCGATGAGGCGATGGGGTGATACAATTATAATCCGCCGCCAATATACCGCCTGAATCCAGCGGCTCTCTGCGATTCGTTTGACTGGTCGTCGGTCTGGTCTGCCAACACTGCACTTCCCGGTGCAGGGTCGCCACTCCAACACCTCGGAACCCCAACGACCATCAGCTCTTTGAACTATATGCCCGCCCATTTTCACTTCAGTTTCGCAACTCGCTGAGCAATGTCGGTGACTTTGGTTCTCTTACGGATCTTCTCATTCCTGATTTGATCTCGCAGGGATACTCTCGCCATCGTCTGCTGAGTGACTCTGAGCCTTTTTATGAGGTCCATAGTTAGCGACTATGTCTCGGATCGGTAAGTCATCACTGGCAACACGCACTTTTCGAAGACTTTATCTTCAGGCACTCAGGTAGGTTTTCATAGTTAATATATTATTGTTTAAATAAATACTTATGTTCATTGTGTCATAATATGGTTATCATATTGAGTACTATTAATATAGACGTATATTGCACCAGACGACATCCATAAAGTGTATTGTGTGTAAACTTATTTATTCATTTTCTGTCATTAAAATACTCGTAAAATGTCATGAAACAATATTGAAATAACGTCTAGGGCACGATGCTACAATAGAACCATAAAAACACACAAAACGTTCTTTTTTGTCACCATGACACCATATGGTAGGCGTGGTACAGCGAAGAGCATATAATAACAGTTGGGGACCGATCCTAGATTACGACATGTTATCTTGTATAATCAAAGCTTGTAAAATAAGTAGGTAGTCTGTAATACTAACTACTTATTTTACAATATAACACAGCACGATGAAAACGTTTAGTCAATTTTATTTCACAAAAAATAAAATTTACTGAAGTTTTTTTTATTTTTCATCTTATCTTTACTAGGAGCTAAAGCATATTGACAGAGAGTTAAATAGCAACAATAATATGCCTTTTTAAATGTTTCAAATTAAACTGTACTGTAAGATGTACTTAGTGATTTTACGGCATCCCTTCTAATTTTGATTATAAAAATAAACTGAGCTTTAACTTTTACTAGGTAAAATAAAAACAAACACAAAATATTGGAACATCTAGGATCAGCAGTAGCTAATGTTTCAGCTATTTATAAAAATTAAAAATTCATAACAACTTTTCTTTAGGAAATTATTTTTCGCTGGAAACTAATTATTTCACAGAAGATTAAAAACCGTTTAGCAAAAATTATTTTTGACTAAAATCAGAACACTCAAAGATTTTCCTCCATCTCAAAAGGATTGTGACAGCACAAAGAAATGGGATCAAGAGAAATGTCCAAAAATTTTAATCCAAAGAGCCGATCAAGTATATCGCCCACAGCGCTTTCATCTTTAAATTTTATTGAATCTCTGTAGCCCTCTAATCGGAATATTATGTCCGAACTTTGAGATTATTATCAAAACATCCAAGGATTTCCCTTAGTTTCTCTCAATTACAATTTAGGGAAATTGCTAATTTTATTCGGAATTAATTTTCGACCCAAGGGTGGTAGGTATTTTAGATATTTGTTTGATCTATAATTATGTATAATTTTATTAATGATATATTTTGGGATGTCTCATAAATTATTAATAATTCTATTAATATCTTCGTAGGTCGCAGGCGTGCTTAAGTAATAGGTAATTATGTCTTATATATCTTTATAGTAAGCCACTGGTTTGAGTTGTTTACAAAGGCTCATCATCATCAGAAACCCATCAACGGCTCTCTACTGAGCGCAGGTCTCGTCTCAGTGAAGGGTTATAGGCCATAGCCCACCACGCGCGTTCGAGAACATTATGGAGAACTCTAGGTGTGCAGGTTTCCTCACGATGTTTTCCTTCACCGCTGAAGCATGTGATATTTAATTGCTTAAAATGCACACAACTCCGAAAAGTCAGAGGTGCATGCCCGGGATCGAACCTGCGACCCCCGAATAGGAGACCACAGTCCTAACCACTGGGCTATCACTGCTTTGTAAAGGCTCAAAATAAGGAAACTTTTAGCAACCGTTTAATGAAGAGCTGGTTAAATGAGAGTTGAAAGATAAATATAATGTACGTTGGAATCTATTAGATCTGTTATTATCTGTAAGATAAATGTACGTTAATGTAGCAAAATTTATTAACCCTATGAATTTCCACATTATTTATTATTAACACTAGAATGTTCTGTCCCTGTAAAGCTCCTACTCTGCAAACCTTGAAGGCACGAACCTAAGAAGTCTGTAATAAATATTCACTAGAGATAAACTGAGAATAATTTACTACAGCGTAAACCTTAGATCTTTCTTATTTCGGTATATTTTTTGGCATGTCGATTTGAAATTGTTAATCAGAAAACAGATAATTGAAAAGAAGATAGACAAAAATAGCCTTTCTGAATGATTTAATGGTAACTAACAAACCAACAAACACAATTTCACATTAATTAAAATATTAATAAGGACTGAGTACCATCCGTCATGTAGCCTATAATGAATACGATAAACCTCAAATTATAAACAACAGAGTGTGGGGTAAACCACTTCATTTCTAGCCTACTACACCGTGATACCGTAGGATATGATCCAAGACCATCGCGTTTTCTACAAACCCCAGAGGTGCTGCGGCCGTGCGGAGTGGAAACATAGTGGAAAGTTTGATCAAACTTGGATAATCAGTTGTACGTATAATTAAGCGAGTCGTGTCGAGGTAACCACGGGTGTTATGGCAACGCGGCTGGAAACTTGTAAGAGTTTCACTAGTACCTACTCGTTATATGGTACGGGACTTGCGAAGTTCATGCGAGCAAATTATATTCACGTATAGTTGGCCAAGGAAGTTGTTGACCACATTCAATGCAAAATTAAATTGGAAGTTGGCGGTGTGCACGTAAAAGTAGACTTCCGATCCTCATTCCTGGTTTCTATACTAAAAGATTTCTCAAAGAAGAAGAAAGCAAAACGATGACCTGTTATTATTATATTATTTACTAGCTGATGCCCGCGACTTCGTCCGCGTGAATTTAGTTTTTGTTTTTTTTTTATATTAAAACCTTCCGTGGAACTTAAGGAACATACAAAAAAATAAATTAACCGAATTGGTCCATCCATTCTTGAGTTATGCGCTTACCAACATTCATTTTTATTTATATAGATAGATCATGTGAAAGGGCAACACCAGCTCCAATTTTTTGTTCATACAAGAGTGACTTCGTCACTAATCGTTCGTCGTAATGAATGATTTGGAAATAAATTAAGTTTTATTTCATGACGTAAATGTAAATAATAAAACGTAAATGTAAATAAAAATGTAAATAATGATAATTTTGTAAATGTGTACCTATAACTTAACTATAAAAGATAGCAAACATGAGTCACATGGTTTGGTTTGACCTTTTTAGGGTTCCGTAGTAAACAAGGAACCCTTATAGTTTCGCCATGTCCGTCCGTCTGTCCGTCCGTCCGGGGTTTAGCTCAGAGACTATTGGTACTAGAAATCTGTAATTTGACAAGGGTATAAATATCAATCACGCCGACAAAGTGGTGAAATAAAGTTGTGAAAAATAATTTTTTTTAGGGTACCTCCCCTACATGTAAAGTGGGGATGAATTTTTTTTTTCTCGTCTATCCCATAGTGTGGGGTGTCGTTGAATAGGTCTTTCAAAAATATTGTGGGTGTGGGAACTCCATTTTTCAATTCAGGGATCCGTTTGTGAAATATGATATTTTAAAGTGCTAAATTTTATTAGAGTCAAGTGTCCCACCCCCCCCCCTCTGCCAGCTAAATGGTTGTATATAGGATAAAAGAAGAAATTAACAGCGTTAGTATATATTATAATGAATTTTAAAGAAAAACTATCACGGCTAAGTAGGGTTCATTAGTTAAGGAGCTATATCTGTTTTTTCTAAGTTAGGTATTATACGTAGAGTAAGTTGCATATTTTGTAGTTTATTATAGTATTTAAGCCATGGAACTCAAAATATATTCAGTATTCATAAATAAAATGAAAGCACTATCCTAGTTCAGTAATAATATTTGAGACTTTCAACTACGGAACCCTACACTGCGCGTGGCCCGACACGCACTTGACCGGTTTTATTAACCTATAATTGCACGCGTCTGAGCGTCCGCGTCCTGTACTGTGTCAAGCGCGTTTCAGACGCTCAGGGCGGCGTCTATCTGAGAGCGTCAGTACTGCGCGCGTCAGTGGTGCTAGGGTCGAATGGCTTCCCATACATTTCCATAGTGCATAGTACAGACACTCAGACGCAGCGTTAATGACGCTCGCGTACAGACACGCGCGTCTGACGCTTGACGCGAGGATCGGAATTCTACCTTGAAGAGCACGCACGTCCTGCGCTTGATTTCTCTCCGGTCGTGTAGGATTCCGTCCTTCGAACAATGAGATTGAGGGAATAGAGAGTGCACCTGTATTTGCACTTACTCCCTCGCCTAATTACTTAACACTAAGACTCTACAAAAAGTTTTGAAATATTAAATCGAAAGCTCTGAAAAGCGTAAACTGTGTTATATTTTTTGATGAAAATTAGTTATAATGTATAAAAGGTCTCAGGAGAAAATAGTTTCTCTTTCTAATTACAAAGTAAACACCTAAGTTTCGCTGTAACCATTAACGCGTAGGTACTATCAAAACTCGCTCCAACTCGCACCAGAATAAATTTAAATTCAAACACAAACGTAATTCCGAATTCTAAACTTATTCCACTTCTCCGCGGGATATGTGGGAACTTCAAACACGTCTTTGATATTAAACACAAGTTAAATAAAGACGTTTCCGCCAAGTATTGCACCTTACGTGGAACTTTTTTGAGAAATAAGTAGGTATAAGGACTGGTCAAAAACAAGGCGTAACGTCAGCGCAGCGCAAAAAATACGCTTAATATCCAGCATAATTAAGCACAGCTAGAGTCTTGACAATAATTACAAATTGCAAGTTTCGAAAGTAGTAATATCGCTACGACTAAAATATTAATAAGTTGTTTTAAATTCGTTTTCAGTACCGACTGCTAATATCTGTTTCATAGTTCGCTTAGGGAGTTGGATAGTGAATATCATTCGTCTATGGAATAAGATGAGGAAATGACTATCAATAATATTATATATAATATAATTATACATATATATATATATATATATATATATATATATATATATAAATAATATGTATTAATAACATTAATATTAATATGAAATACGTAATTGATTACAAAAATCTAGAAAGTTCGCTCGCTTACAGTGGCCATCAAAAGTCGCTGTCGTCTCGCTTATTGTTGGTCCAAGCCTTTATTTGAGAATCAAGTATAATTTCTCAACGAGTACCGGGCGAACTCTTCAGGAAATGAATTTAATAAATTAGTTGCGAAACAAGAGTATAAAAGTTGTGCTTTTACAACTGAAGCGAAGGAATTCAAGGCATTCATTGTTTTCGCATACTTTTCTTTTCTATTTAAATAAATAAAATTCACTGTAATTTTCCAGAATAAAAATATCGATAATGATGTTTGATATATTGTTTATGAGAGAGGCAAAAGATTTTCCAACTAACTGAGAGGACTTTCGCACGGGTGCATTCTTCTCTTTATCAACGTCCACTAAAACGTCCACTGCTGAACATACGTTACAGTAATAATTAGAGTAATCTTGCATATACTTCCACATACCTCAGTCTTGCGCCGCCAGTATCCGCGGTTTCAGGCAACTCGTATGTTATCACCTTTCCACCTAGTGCACCTTGGGACCCCAATAAGCATTAGTTCTACTATTTGTCCCGACCACTGCCAAATCAGCTTCGCGACTGGATGAGCTATTCAAATACCGACATAGCTCAGTGACTCGCGATGGTAAAGTAGAAATGGGCCGAGAACATCATACTAATATTATCTATAAATGCGAAAGTGTGTTTGTTTGTTGATTTGTCCTTCAATCACGCCGCAACAGAGCTACGCAACGACGTGATTTTTGCATGGGTGTAGGTGAGGACCTGGAGAGTGCCATAGGATACTTTTTATCCCGGAAAATCAAAGAGTTCTCGGATGAAGTCGCGGGCTGCGGGCATTGTAGCTGATGCTAATAATATATTAAAAAAATCAGCAGCACAGTAATATGCAAAAAAAGCTTTTAGTATTAATTTTATGACCATACATTCAGGCTTAAATACCTAATCTTTTGGGATTTCAAACTGTCCCCGTCGATAGCGCCAGCTCTTATCCCTTATATTACAAATTAATGTGTTTTAGATTACATGCCGGTCTTGTCAAACGATAACAGGGCCGGACCACACATTTATCGAGTCCACCGCTAATTAAATCCCTTTATAACGCCAGGGCGGTGAGGTGTAAGGCTTGGCATACACTCGTGTAAAGAGCTGCAGAGTCAGATCTTGTTTACACGCAAAAGATTTTATATTATTTCCTATTGGATGCACATTGCATTGCTGTCTTGGTTAAATGTTACATTAGAATTTTAATGTCGTGATCTTCTACAACCAATTGACGTCCACAGCTGGAAATAAGATCTCTTGTAGAGACTGTCGTAGTCTTTTACCGTTTGTATCAAACCGTTCATTGCTGATGACTACTCTAATGTCAGTCTAGCCAAATCTACGCTTTCTGGTACAAGGTCGACATTCCAGTACCTTACAACCCCAACGACTATCGGTTCTTCAAAATAAATACATAGTCTACCCATTTCCCATTTAGGTTCGCCACTTGATGAGCTATGTCAGTGACTCTAGTTTTCCTGTACGGATTTATCCACATATCTGATTTTATCATGCAGGGATACTTCACGCACAACTCTCTCTAACATAGTTTATTACCTACGTATTCTGTTCTCTAAATATGTTTTAAAAAAGTATTCTATAAAAGGCTTTTAAAAAAATTACAAGTACAACCAAAACATGCAATTTGTACATGTAAAATAGATTTGAACAAAATGAATGATTTTGTATAATAAAAAAGCTACGTACCTATATTAATCATCAACTTTAATTTCGGTGCTTAAATATTTTAAGGGGCATATTATTTGCAGCCAAGCTGCGTTTTTCTCACATATGGAAAATAAGCCTTAACCGGGAACCGCGAGATAAAGATTAATGCTTTTGCGTCAAATAATTTACGATACTGATATTGGACCGGAGCGGCCCGTTTTGGGTTTGTTTGCGATATGCATTTATTGGTACCTAAGAGACGTCCACGCACTAAGCGGCCAAAAGCAGTGGGATTGCATTAAAAAGATCGGAATCAACTCTGATTGGATGAATTTATGGCGTGCTTCCTACAACATTGAACTTTAACCAGTAGTGAGAGAGTACCAACTACCAGCTGATAATATTATTATAATAAAAAGTTCATACTTACTACCATAATATACGCTTAGTCCACCAAGTAGACTTCCTAGCTCTAAATCGTCTCGTGTTCAAATCCTTGCATCAGACCACAGATGAGACCTTTCTCTCTTCTTTCGGGATCAATCTCCCCAATACAGCTTTCCCAACCGGTGCAGTGGTAGATTCATGACTTGTCATAAGTGCTAAAATTTGGCCAACATGAAATAAATGATTCTGAATTTTTGAATCGTACTAATATTATAAATGCGAGGGTTTGTTGGTTTGTTGGTTTGTCCTTCAATCACGCTGCAACAGAGCTACGGATCGACGTGATTTTTTGCATGGGTAATGGGTATAGTTGAGGAACTTGGAGAGTGACAGCACAGTAGAATTATAACCAGGAGGCCGATCGCGCTATTTGCATTGTCAACGAAACGTTTACAGTTCAGTTATGGATCAGTTGCGATTGTGGTGCAACTACAATTCAACTTTAATATAAATAAACACTACACTTGTAAACACTGTATTGAACTGTTGCGATCGAACTTCAACTATAAAAAAGTAGCGTCTATTGAACTGTTGCAAAAACGTTCGTTTGACAGCAGTTGCGTTCCAACTCAAGTTCAACTGAGTGTCACCTAGCTGTCAAATTGTTAGCGCGATACGAAACGTTCAAAAAGCGGTTGCGGTTCGTTTGCAGTTCAGTTACGTTTCAGTCGTAAAAAATAGCGCGATCGGCCCCCTGTACCGAAACTACCTACGAACGCTCGAAACGGCCTCACTCACACAAACATGCGCATCCACGAGCCACGAGCCAAATAGGGGGCCTCGCGGTGCTGTCAGTACTGAGGACGGGTATTTGGTCTCGTCGATGCGCATGTTTGTGTGAGTGAGCCGTTTCGAACGTTTATAGGTAGTTTCCATACTCTATCTATCTTTACTCTGGTGACAGGCTACTTTTATCCCGGAGTTCCCGAGGGATTTTAAAAACTAAATCCAAGCGGACGAAGTCGCGGGTATCAGCTAGTTTTGAATAAACTGTAAAGTCTGTTGTGTGTGATGCACCACTCCTTCCGATGTCGCCACTCAAGACATCCAAGGTCACTCCAGAAGCGTAGAGAAGACCTGTGTCTATCAGTAGACTTATTTATTTATTTATTTATTTATTCATTTTAGTTGCAGATAGTTTACACATACCCCGTTAGGGTGTAGCAACTTGGTCTGAAATCGACCGTAGTAGAGAGACCGATTTTATTTATTAATATTATTTGTATCGTCAAAATAATCATCGACCGAGCGAAGCGAAGGTCTTTGAGTTAACTAGAGCGATTTGCACTTGTCCGTCCGTCCGTCCGTCCGTCCGTCCGTCCGTCTGTCAGAGCCTTATAACTTTTGAATTACTGAACGTAATTACTTCAAATTTAGATATAATATGTAAACCGATGGCCTCCAGCCGAAAATGGCTTAAAAAGTTATAAAAATCTTTATTTCAGGGGGGCTCTCATAGAAGCGAATGCGAAGTAAAAAAAAAAATATCGCGTTACATAAAATTGTTACGTATCATTTTAAAGATAATTTTGAACTGAGTACAAAAATATTTTTTTTTTAATTTTTCCCTTAAAATTGACGAAATGGGGGGCTTTCAAAGTGGCGATTTTATACGCTCGCTTGAAGACGCTCCCTAAGAAAATCCGCTATGGATTTTCAAACCGATTTTATGTTTTTAGGTCACTTATATCCTGTACTTGAACAACAAATACTAAAATTATATGAATATTATAAAGAAACGAGATTATTTAATTTTTAATGTACATCAGTAATTCATATAGCATCAACATAGCTTCACAATAATGCTAATAGATGGCGCAGTCAGTAACTATTCCCCCATGGAACTACGAGTTACGACTAACGACCTATCCCAAAAACAGTTTTGCGTCGACCATTATTATTTAGTTACTTATTATAATACAATAATTGTATTGTAATTTTTTTTGTACCATATTATTCAATTAAAATTATTTTTTAGTTAAATTTTAGTTAAATATTGTATATTTTCTATTCGCGTCGATAGATGACGATTTGTACAGATGCCCGTAACCCGGTTTCACTCGTTAGTACCTACATAATAATTCAATGTTTTCACTAACGTTCCCTAACCTTTACGGGCTACCTATAAGTTAGGTGATTGATGTTTTCTGTCAACTTATTTATCACGATCCTGTACGGGACACTTAAAAGGATATTGGGACGGATGTTAGGACTTAGGATTGTATTTAGGAGCTACCTACGTTAAGAGACTCCTACTTAGGGGATGATTTAGGTATGTTTGGTGAAAACGGGCATAATAATAATGTCAGTTTTGGTTATCATGTATCGATTGAATGAATAATCATGGGATACCGTTACCGCGAGGTCTCAGTTCGGGGCGAACAACTAGTTTATTTTGTAGTAACATTTTTCCAATAAAAAGTTTTTTAATGTTTTATAAAATTTGTTATCTTTTTCTATGTTTCGAATGCTGTCTGGCAAATTATTATATATTTTTATGGACATTACGAAGGGACTCGAGGTGTAAAGTTTTAGTTTTGATGGTGGTAGGGTTAGTTTATTTTCATGTCTTTCGGGAAATCGACGAGGTTTGTCTTCTTTTTTTTTATAACAGTGTAGATTTTTTCTAACAAATTTACATATTTCATAGATATAGATGGAAGGTAGTGTTAAAATTTTTAATTCTTTAAAATGAGGTAGACATGAGTCTGTAGTTCTTATGTTTGCTAATATGCGTATGCACTTTTTTTGTTGTCTGAAAAGGTCCAGGGCATCGGTGCTATTGCCCCAGAGAATAACACCATATTTCAAAAATGCGTACCCATAGGCATAATACGCAGCTAGTGCAGTTTTTAAGTTGGAAACTTCCATTTGTTACGACGAAAACGAGGACTGAAACTAAAACCGTTCGAAGAGATTCTCGGTTACTTTACCGTCTCCCCACTTAATCTCCTACACAACGAACCACGAACCGCAGAGGGAAACTTTTCATCCGTCCTACAAACACAAGTTTAAAAATCCGAATCGGCGAAGTTGTCTCTGATTAGTCCCCGTTTGTTTTGTCTCAGATCAAACAAGTTCCCGAGTAAAGGCGGCGCCTATTCAAACACGCTATCTAATGTGTTTACCTCTAAATCCAAACAAAAGTTGCAAGAACCGGTATACGCGGATATACTGTCTTGTAAAACACACTAGCGACACAACAAAAAATTGCTTTTCTTATCCCACATTTTGCAAATAGGTATTGGTGCTAAAGTTGTAAAATATACGGAGGTCAATCATGCTACGTATCCCTGTTTTAAATTTTATTTTAATTATACCCAAACTCAGATAAATTTTTTTTAATTCACGTTGTGTATGCTAGATACCTATAAAAAATCTCAAATAAGTCCATTTAAAAATGGTACAAATTGAAACCAATTTTGCCAAAATGGTAAAATGGGACCCTTATGGTGAGACTTTCTCCGTGCGTCCGTCCGTCCGTCTGTCACATCGATTATTTTAGTATCTGGGAAAATCGGGGGTTTGAAATTGCAGAGTAAGATTACTATACCGAGTGGGGTATCATATGAAAGGCCTTTACCTGTACATTCTAAAACAGATTTTTATTTATTTTTATATATAATATGAATAATCTAGCAAAATGTCGAAAAAAAATACCGTTCCTCCCCTCTTATCTCCGAAGTTTACCAATCGAAAAGTCAGAAATAATTATGGCCAATAGAAGTTTATGTATATTTTACAGGAAAAATAAAATCAACCCTCTAACTAGCATAGTTTTTTTGATATTAACAATAAACCTCTACAAACAAAGTTAACGATGATTATGCAAATTAATAAAATATTATCGTTTAACTTTTACTTCTAGAGTACGGAACCCTCGGTGAGCGAGTTCAACTCGCGCTTGGCCGGTTTTTTGTTGTTGCTCCTGTTTTTAATTTTCAGCCCGTCTCTTAAATAAATTGTCTTGTATGTAACAAGACATTTTGTGTCAAGACAATAAGTCTTGACACAAAATGTCTCAAGTGAATCCTTAAACTTATATGCAGATAATATTATGTAGTATGTTGTCTATCTACATTAAATTTGTATATTGTGTTCACAGATCTACCGTTAGTTCTTTGTGGATCATTGAGATGTTTATCAGTATTTAATTTGAATATCAAGAAAAGATTATTTTTATATAATTTAACCAAATGAAATGGAATTTCTCAGTAAATCGGTTAATTATTTTGCATTCCAATCTTTAACTTAACTCTGGCTATAAAAGAAAATGCTTCTGTATAGTCAAAATGTCAATAGAGGTCAGATTGTTTCGTAGAAAAAATGAAAACTCGCTGATCCCATTTTGCGTTATTTCAAAACCAAACATTGTCAGTAAGCGACAAGCCTATTAAATAATTGAAAGCTGCGTAAAAAATTTACACTTAATTTATCAACGCATTTTCGACAAAACATAACCAAATCTTATATATATAAAAGAAAGTGGTGCTAGTTACACTATTTATAACTCAAGAACGGATGAATCGATTTGGCTGAAAATTGGTGGAAAGGTAGCTTAAAACCAGGAGACGGACATAGAATACTTTTTATCCCGTTCGACCGCGTTTCCGTCATGTCACTATAAAACGTGGTATAAGAAAAACGCATCTGAAATGGAATAACAAAACGCAAATGACAGTGGAATAACAAAACGTAAATGACAGCTAAACGTAATTTTGTCTTTGGTTAAGTATGGTAAAAAATTTGACAGTTATAAAAAGTGTTATAATAAAGCATTACTGATATTATAAATGTGAAAGTGTGTTCGTTTGTTGGTTTGTCCTTCAATCACGTCGCAACAGAACAGCGGATTGATGCGATTTTTTGCATGGGAATAGTAATGGATGTAGTAGTGGTTCCTCAGACCGGGAGAGCTACTTTTTATCTCGGATAATGAAAGAGTTCCCGCGGGATTTTTAAAAACTAAATCCATGCGGACGAAGTCGCGGGCATCAGCTAGTAACTAAATAATAATCTTTTGCGAATCTGTCATTAAATTGGTACTCTCTATATGACAAACCAAGACGGTTTGCCATTTATAGAGTACCAATTTAATGGCAGATTAACGTTCAGTTACCTAACGTCTATTTGAAAAGTAACATGCCTCTCGGTAATGTCGGAATAAATACTGTGCCAAGTTATACCTACCTATGTGAGCCGGGTGCTTGGGTACATTAGAATCTTCTAAATCCCTGGCTCTAAAATTTTACATATAGACGCTTAACTCTCGCAAAGTAGGACGGGATTTGGGAACACAAATTTGCTTAAAGTAGTTACGGTACAACGAAGTCACGCTTTAGAGAATCGGTGTCTTAATTATGAGACTGTAAATAAATCAGCCCAAAAGATGATCGATTTTCCATGGCAACCCAAAACTATGAACTTTTCATTAGATAACTACCTACCATCACTTTCGTAATGAAAACGAATCTAAGAAATGCGGATGACGTCATCAGCAACAATTGTAATGGGCAAAAAAACAAAAATGGTAATGGGCAACAAAGCTCGATGAACCGATAGACGTTGGTTTAATGCTCAAAGCTTTGGTGTCCTAATGTTAACAGTATAATTATTACCACAGTATAGTTACCATCAGTAGCATCAGTAGCTATCTATGAGTAGACGTATGACGTGTTTTCACTTCTATCGGAATGACTTTCAATATCTACATTTTTGCATTCGCTTTTTTTACAGCGCTGTTAAATTATGTAACAATACTATCGCACAGTTTTAATTTTTAACTTACCGGGCTTAACTATCTACAGAATAGCTGATGCCCGCGACTTCGTCTGCGTGATTTTCCAGGATAAAGAGTAGCCTATGTCTACTCCACAGGTCCTCAAATATACCCATGCAAAAATAATGTCGATCCGTAACTTCCTGATTGAAGAACAAACACACTTTCGCATTTTAGTAAGGATATAAGCGATGACGTAGGTAACTCCTTTGTTCTGTTCTTTATCGTATCAATTAAAAAAACCTTTTTACGTCTTCAGAGTTCGGCCATAAAAGGGCCGGATCACGCCTCCCCTAGCTGCCCTTACAAAGAAGTTTGATCAAGTGGGAAGAAACGGAAAGTTTGTACATCCCACAGGAAGTGGAATAAATATTCATGAGGCTTAACTCGGGGAAACTTATTTCCATGTCACTCAGTCTACGATCCATTCCATCTGTACATTTATCAATTACATAATAATATGTATATAATGGTTTCGTTATTGTTTACTGACTACAAGTGTAAATTGAAAATTTAAAACACCCTAGATATGAGAATCTATGGCTGTTGAAGTTAACAATTAATTGTCATTTCACGATTAAACTGGCACGCGTGAAGCACTTAATCGTGTAATCATACGCCAAAAATGCCTTACTTCATTTTGGAAAAGAGCTGATACTCTTACACTGCTGGACTGATATTAACCAAACATAGCTAAAAACCACCGCAAAGAAACTGACTTTCAAATGAAAAAAACCGCATCGATACCGGTCCATCCGTTTGAGAGCTACGATACCACAGACAGACACACACACGTCAAACTCATAACACCCCTCTTTTTGCGTCGGGGGTTAAAAATAGCCGAATATTAAAGAGGTACGAAAAATTTCTGACGATGGACTGGAAGATGTACTGTAAGGAGATGTACTGTAATCTGTAATGTGTCGCTACTAGATGTCGTTAACGATTGCATAAAATATAATAGAAAAAGTAGATACATAGGTACTGAATGGTATTGAACTAGAAAACTATCACTAATTTGCTGACTTGTAGTTCGACTTGGCAGTAGTATAAACTGTAGGGTTAGTACAAGATTGGACAGTTAACTATGAATAGTAAACTATGACATTACCATCAAAGTAAAATAAACCATAATACTATTGAGTAAAAGCTCAATTTCGTGTATGTATTCTTCTACGTTTACGTAACGCCAACGCTCCAAATTAAAATCGTCTGTATTGAATTTGTGACTTTAAAACGATAATATTATGGTTCATTTTACTTTGATGTCATAGTTAACTATTACTATCAAACGAATTAAAACTCGGCATAACCACACTGGTCAAAACACTCAGGGCGAGTTTCGCGAGAGATGTGGGTTCGAACTTCGCCAGCCTCGAAATTTTTGATAATTATTGATATGACGTATTTAAACATTTATTCGGATATTTCCTTTTTAATACAGTTGCTCAAAAAGTGGCGTATTGCAGGGACGTATAGCGTTCGGGATGTGGGCTATTACACACTCGTGCTTTTTTTTTACCTTTCCCGAACTCGTGCGTTCTCTTTCCCAACTGTCAAAATAATGTCAAAATGATGAGACCACAGTCTTAACCACTAGGCTATCACTGCTTATTTCATGCTTAATTCATGCAAATACCTACATATATTTCTAAAAAGAACCTACTAATTTGTTTCAATATCAGATTTAATGATTTGATTGAATGAGTTTGGTTAGGTTTCATTTCATTTTATCTCAATAAATTTCATTTTCATTTCATATCAATAAAAAAATTCTACTGAAGACTTGGCTGTATGGGCATAGTTCCCTTTGCCTACCAGAATGGGTGAAGAAAAAAAAACTCTGCTTATATTCTACGGTTGGCGCCATTTTTCAGAAATTTTCTTTGCGAGTTTAGTTGTTTGTTGCACAAAATGAGTAATTTCGATCCTAGTTTTTTTGAATTGATACCACTGGAACTCAGTATAATTGCACAAAATGCTTCGGAGAACATTTTACCGGAAAAAAACTGTACCAATTTCAATGTATTGTGTTTTTATTATTTTATTAAATTGCTTCATTTTTTCGCAACTGTATTAAAATAGTATATTTCATTACAAGTGCGGAAAGGCTGTCATTGCAAAGAGTTCCGACAAATGTCAACCCGAGCCGAGGCGCAGCCGAAGGCGAGGATTGACAGTCGGAACAAGTTGCAATGACGGTTCCGCACGTATACTGAACGACTATTTTTAATACAGTTGCGAAAAAATGAAGCAATTTAATAAAATAATAAAAACACAATAAACTCAACTAACTTAACATTTATTTCTTATAAAAGTTATAATTCACATATACATTGAAATTGGTACAGTTTTTTATACTAACTGGGGAAGTTTTAGGTTGCATATTTACTGTTTGAGACAAACTATTATTAATTTCGTATGATTGTTCATGTATATTTGTCATACAATGGCGTTTGCTAGTTGATGGAGTTGGATCTGATGAATTATCACTATCAACGAAGGTAGATGTATTCACTTATATCCACGTTGTTCCTTATTTTCAGCATACTTTTTATCATCGAAAACCTCGACCATAACGTAGAAGGTTTTAATTTTGCTGCGAGTTCGGAGAAGTATGCCAACATAACATTTTCTGAAAAACTATTTGCTTTTTTCTCTTCTCTCCACGCAATAAATTCGTCGTATGTAGATATGTAGCGACTTTTTGACTTTTCCGGTAAAATGTTCTCCGAAGCATTTTGTGCAATTATACTGAGTTCCGGTGGTGTTAATTCAAAAAAAACTAGGGTCGAATTTACTCATTTTGTGCAACAAACAACTAAACTCGCAAAGAAAATTTCTGAAAAATGGCGCCAACCGTAGAATATAAGCAGAGTTTTTTTCTTCTTCACCCATTCTGGTAGGCAAAGGGCTATGCCCATACAGCCAAGTCTTCAGTAGGTAGAATTTTTTTGTTGATATGAAATGAAAATGAAATTTAATGAGATGAAATGAAATGAAACCTAACCAAACTCATTCAATCAAATCATTAAATCTGATATTGAAACAAATTAGTAGGTTCTTTTTAGAAATATACGTATTTGCATGAATTATAAAAACTTCTATGAATTTTTTTAGTAAAAACTTCATGGTTGGTTTTTCTTTTTAGTAGACATTATTTTGACAGTTGGGAAAGAGAAAGCACGAGTTCGGGAAAGGTAAAAAGCACGAGTGTGTAATAGCCCACATCCCGAACGCTATACGTCCCTGCAATACGCCACTTTTTGAGCAACTGTATTAAAAATAATCGTTCAGTACACGTGCGGAACCGTCATTGCAACTTGTTCCGACTGTCAACCCTCGCCTTCGGCTGCGCCTCGGCTCGGGTAGACATTTGTCGGAACTCTTTGCAATGACAGCCTTTCCGCACTTGTAATGAAATATACTATTTTAACACTAGTCGAAAATAAAAAATGTTTCAACGTGATTGAAACTGCATAATATCGTTGAACTTGTTATGTGAGAAATGTAAATTAATTTAATTTTTAAAGAATAAGCTTTTAGTAGCTGGCTACATCATCAGACGCTGGATATCATCTAGCACCAGAGTATTGGTCAGGACGAATCAGACGAAAGCAAACTCGATGGGGGTTACGTCGTTTTATTACAGAGTTTCCATAGCCATCTTCCAGCTCCATCATCAGATCCTGGATATCATATAAGACTAGAGTACTTGTCAAAATAAATCTAACGAGCCCAAACCCAATGTTGTTACGTATTTTTATTACAGAGTTTCCATAACCACCTTTTAGCTCCATCATCAGTTCCTGGAAATCATCTAGCATCTAGCACTAGAGTACTTGTCAAGACGAATCCGACACAAACCCGAAACAAACCCGATCAGTGTTACGTCGTTTTATTACAGAGTTCCAAAAGCAACCTTCCATTCCCATCATCAGATCAGCTTCATGTCACAATAATATTGCAGTGTCATCCGATTTACTTTTACGTACATACATACATTGCAAGTTATATTATAAGAACTTGTAATAAGGACATTGTTACAAGTTAGATACCCTTGATCTGCGCGGTAATCAGGTACGTAAGTCCCGTAATACTTCCTAAAGCCGTCCGTCCGACTTTTTTAATTAACAACGAATGTTTTTCCGCCTTTTTTCGCTGAGCACGTTTTTCCCTAAGGTAATAATGTTTTCTATTTTTGTTATTTAATATTTCTTACATTGCGCCAGTTCCTTTTACGCTCTTACAAAAAATGTAGAGCGACGTATCTTGCTGGTAGAAGAACGGTAATTATTAAAAAAAATGTCATTTACAAAAATACAAGTAGAAGTAGAGATTTTGGTATGAATTTTTTTCTATCAATATAAAATCTCTCATGACGTGATTATAATGCCACATTTTATATATATAAATGCGAAATTTATCACATGTGTTAGCTGAGGGTAGATTTTTATAAAAACTACCGAGCTGCACCGTTCGTCAATTCCATAAAAGCCAACGAGTATCGACGACAGGGGCCATTCTGCTTCGGGTTGTCACGTCGTTCACGTCTCCTTATACCTACTTGTGTTGTATTAATTTTATTCAATTATTGAGAAACGGATATTTGTTTAATTACTAAATGAAGAATTCCTTACTGTGTTTTTTGTAAAAATAATAAGGGTCCGCCATGACATGATTATTAGTCAGCATCGTGATGTAAAACTGGGAAACGTTATTAAAATAAATGTAAGTAGGTAGAACAAACCAGGCGGCATTTCAGTCTTTCACATCATTAGCACCGACCACAAGCTTACGGCGATGCCAGCAAACTCCACTCCAAACTGCGATAAAACACATTTTCTGGGATATTTTCTCACACAACTTTTTAATGCTGTGCCGACGTAAAGGGGTCTTAGCGGGATACGCTCTTTAATGGCTTGCTAGAGTGGCCATAGCCCCTCTCGTCTCGAGCCATCAAGTTAGTGTCTACTAAAAACCTTAAGGAGTATGGAGGGTGATACTTACCTGAAAGTTGTTCCACTAGTGCTTATAATATAAAGACTACATACAACGAGATGACTCCATGCAAGCCTCGCCAAAGGCTCAAGACTCAGCATATTACGCCTATGCTTTGCAAACTCCTTGGAATGTTCCTTATGTTATACCTCGAACAGCATCTTGAACAGTACGTAGGCAACAGGAACAGTAAGTATCGCTCGGAAGCGCTTGACTAAAAGTATAGGAACTCGCGGAGCGCGCTTGAAATTATTTTGGCGTGCGATTGTTTTTATTTTGCGATAACTCCTAAGATATTCATTTAAATTGTATGGTGTAAAGGACTATCATAATGTGCATGAAATACGTAAGGTAACTGACGTATTTACGTTGATAAGAATAAATACTGTACCTATGCATAGTACGTGACCATTTTTAGTGGGTATATTGAGCTATTTTTAAATGATAGAATGTATGCCATCTTGGACTTTTTTGTAAATAATTATGCCACCATTCCACCACCATACATTTTTGTTATATCTCAAAGGGATTAGGCAGCGTTTTCTATAAAAGCTCCCAGGCGGCTTAAATTTTTCCGACATCAACAATTATCGTCATAATATTTCAACCAATTTACACAAAATCTTAACAAATTATACACTAAAACCTTAGTCATGAATCACCCTACTATCTATTGGTGAAAACCACATTAAAATCCGTTCAGTAGTTTTTGAGTTTATCGCGAACAGACAGACAGACAGGCAAACAGACGCGGCGGGGAACTTTGTTTTATAATAATATATATATGTAGTGATGTTGGCAGATGTCCTCCATCCACTTTTCATTTTTATTTTTATTATGTTTCTGTGGTTCACAGATTTCCAGTACAATATAAAGAGCTGTCAATCACATTTAATCATCAGTAAATTAAAAATGTTTAATCTTTTGTAGTGAGACCGTAAACGTCTGAAACGAAGGCGAAGCTAAAAGAAAAGGAATGCGCTGTAATTGGCTTCATGACCCCACGAAGACTTAGTGGCGTAATGAGCACCGGAAAGATCTTTTAAAATCCCACTTCCGACGTTTCACGTCCCTTTAGTGTCTTACCATTTTAATATTCTTTTTGTGGAATTTCATTTGGTTCAAATCTTCCACGGTAGTAGTGGCACAATGGGATATTGGCATTTTGAACGCCTTCGTTAGGGAAGGCTATTCAAGTTGCGAGACTCTTTTTTTAATGAGCTGATGTGAAGATTTTTTACAGTAGCTTTGCCTGCGACTTCATCCGCTTTTACTTAGGATGTTAAAAATCCCTCTTTTGTTTTCTCGTGATAAATTAATCCTATTGTAACTACATACCATAATACATACCGTGTATAATTAGCAAACGATAGATATTAGAGGCACAAGACCGTGTGCTATGGAAATACTTGCAAGAGACCTGTGTCCAGCTGTGGACGTCTATTGGCTACCAACCAAAGACGACAACGTTAGAGTATGGAAAGTTTGTTCACTATTAAATTTAAGATAATTAATATTATAGTAAACTTTTTATTTGAAGAGTTGATGATCCTTGACTGACTTAATAAGACCCTAACAGTCTAAAATGGAAGCAGGATAACCTGATATGGGGTAAGTATTTAGGCAATTTTTTTAAGCCGGCTAGGCATCTAGGTGGACCGACGACATCAGACGAGTCACAAGGAGCCGTTAGATACAGGCGGCACAAGACCGAGATCAGTGGAAATCCATGCAAGCGACCTTTGTCCTGCAGTAGACGTCTATCCGCTAATAAAGAAGAAGATATCTGATATAAGAAGATACCTACCCCTGATTGATTTCTGGAACGCTTCCCTCTGGTACACTAAATCCCTTCGTAGCACTTCCGAAGTCTCTCTATACCAATAGATTTGTTTTATAGCTCCATAAAAAATTAAATGGCAATGCTCTTCAATTGGATCACACAATTGAATTACACAAAACACTCCTGGTTATGATCATACTTTACAAATAGCGGCGCGTTGAAAATGTTAGTGTCTAATATTTTATCATAATGGACACGCTGCAAATGTTAACAACATACCCGCTTGGAAGCATATGCAACTGTTTCCTGGACAACTAAAGTGAAAATTTATCTTCTCAATATAGTTTACCGCGTGCGGGAGCGGGAAATATGCACTTTTCAAAGTCAACCGACATAAACTGGCTCTCTTAAACAAACCAGATACTAAAGTTTCTCTGTTCAACGACTGAAGCGGTAAACTTTCGAATTTGTGCCCCGAATTATGGTCTACGTATTTACTACAATAAAGTTAAATAAGCAGTAAGTGCTGATATAAGATAATGTAAGTACGCATCAGAAAAGGATTGTAACTATTATATCTATTATGATTTTATCGATTAAGTAAAACAACTTCTCAAAGGTTTGTGAAGTTTACCAAACCACATTGAGGCAGCGTGGCGGACTATGTCATAAACACTTCTGAGAAGAAACTCATGCCCCGTAGTGGACTAGGGACTGGGTGACGGGAAATAAATCGGACGTTACAAATACAGACCTTTACATACCGTTATTGTATAAAGAACTCGTGACCCAATTGAAAAGGGTGAAGTAAAAGCTGTGTGTGAAATTTTCATTTAAAAATTGTTTTACCTTCAATATAATATTGCACTGCATTTAAATCTTTTAACGCTCGCTTACTACTTCATATAGGTACCCAGAGACCTCTTACTTAGAGATTTCCTTTTAGTGGAACTTCAAAGGTTTTTCTTAAACGTATTGAGTTAAAAGAAAAGGTAGAGAGAGCTAAGAAGTGGTTTTCGCTGTCATTACAGTTCATTTTGTTGGGAAGCTTTTACAGAAGTTGTTTAATGTTTTCCCTCTCAACTATCATTATCTTGAATTCATCTCGAAAATACTTTTTAAGTGTAGTACCTGATAATGGCGCTCTTGTATGGAAACTTTGGTTTTACGAAAAGATATTTAGGAAGACTTCACTCGTTACCAGCGAAAACTTTAATAGCTAATAGCTGAAAAGTTATTTTACCTTGTTTTTTATTATTTTTGAGACTCCTTTTTTGGGCGGGGACTTTTAAGCTTGAATCTTAAGAATATAATGAGAATTTATGAGATTTTAGTTAAAGCATACCAACCTATTGAGATTTCAGTATGAAAATAAAGAAAAATTACTGGAAACAATTTTCTCAGTAGCGAGTTTTTGCAGCCCAGTTTTTATTATGGATTTTTTTTTTTTATTTATATAGTTACAAGAAATAAGCAGGTACTTATTTTTTTTTCTGAGTTATTATCATAGATTACTTCTCAAATTTTTTTGTTGCTCAAGTTAAGTTAAACACATACATTGTGGCGTCTACTTATCCACGTAGTCGTAATTCTTACTTCCATGACTTATCCCCTACTTAAATGTTGACGAACACAAAGTTATGCCTCAACTAGTAATTTACTTTCGGCGCCATAACATTGGTTCATAATATACCCAATGTTGGCAGCAGTGACACAAGACTAAACACTGGCTTACATAAGCAAAAACCATACTAGGAACTTTTTATTTTACAACTCTTTGTCGTGTCACTTTCAACAAAATAGATGCGAGAGCCGAGACAAATTAAATCCTTTATCTAATATAAGTTAGTGATCATTTCAGATTCTACTATTAATATGCGAAAGTGTGTTCGTTTGTTGCAGCAACAGATCGGCGATTAAGATTTTGAATTTGGAGAGTAATATGAAAGCCTCTTTTTATGATAGAAAAACATAAAGTTATTCATTTTTATAAAACTTAATTTCACGCAACGCGAACTTCTTTAGTTCATTATTTTGCTCTTTTTTTTCAGAGACTTAAAAAATGAGGATTATAATTATATTATAGAGACTTTTTATCGAGCGACATATCTCTTGTGTGTTCATTTAGTAATAAGGTCATGTCTGCCTTTGGGCTGGCTTCCAACGTCTTGTATTTGGGAGCGCAGGCCTAATTTATATCATCTATCGTAACATTGTTGCAATGATATAGCGGCCCATGTACCGCGTGCGCTAAATTGCTCAGAGGGTATTATGTAATAGACTGTGTAGTTCTCCAGGTCATACTAAGCCTATGCCAGCTTCTTATAGGAAACTACGAAAGAGCTCAAATATTTAGGTATGCGGCATACGTACAGTTGTACTTAACTTAAAATTATCGACTTTCTTACATTTTCTCTAATAGGTATTATACATTTTTAGAACTTTACTGTTTATTTGTATAGGTATATCTATCTACCATGACAAAGTTTATCTTCTCTTCTTCTTTTTCTTTGTCAACTAATAGACGTCCACTGCTGGATATAGGTCTCTTGTATAGACTTCCACAGGCTTCGGTCTTGCGCCGCCTGTATCCAGCGGCTCCCTGCGACTCATTTGATGTCGTTCATCCACCTAATGGGGGGTCTGCCAACACTGCACTTTCAGTGCCGGATCGCTACTCCAGCACCTTGGGACCCCAACGACCATCAGCTTTTCGAACTATGTGTCCAGCCCATTTCCACTTCAGTTTCGCGACTCGCTGAGCTATGTCGGTGACTTTGGTTGTTCTACGGATCTCTTCACTTCTGATTTGATCTCGCAGGGATACTCAGAGCATAGCTCTCTCCATTGTCCGCGGAGTGAACCTGAGCCTTCTTATGAGGCCCACAGTTAGCTACTATGTCTCGGATCCGTAAGTCATCACTGGCAACACGCACTGTTCGAAAACATTAGTCTTCAGGCACTGAGGGATTTTGGACGAGAAGATATCTCGGAGCTTCCCGAACGCTGCCCAGCCGAGTTGGATTCGGCGGTTGATCTCTTACAAAGTTTATACCAATACCCAAATAAAATTGAAGCTGTGACTGAACTGTCTATCTGTTGTTTTGAAAAACTTCCACTTATGAAGCTCTTTATAATAATTTGAACGATAGAATAATTACTCGAGTTTTTTTTAATTTTGTTTGTCTGTATGTTTAGTACAGGCTACGCTTTGAAACGGCTAAACTGATTTCAACGGGATGCCTACCAAGTAATATAATAACTTAGGTTGCGTTTCATCCCAGGAATAAGTTCCTTTGTAAAACATAAAGGGAGATATTACGGTCTAAACGCTGAACCGATCTTAGCTTGTATTCCGGATACGGATAATATTGATCTCAGAAAATAAAAGTTCCCATGGAATTTTTAAAAAAAACTAATTACACCCAGACCAATTCACGATACCATATACATATAACAATATGTAATTATATTGTTACATATAACACAGAGAACATACAGATTTCGTTTCAGTATTTACGAAGTGCGCCTGCATAGTGTTAACGACTTTTGGCAGCCATTGCTACGTGCGCGTATATCTAAACAATAAACACAGCTTCCTTAGCTCTATGAAACTCTCACTTTTTACGCGTATTTGTGCCAATCCTCATCTCGTATTTGGTTCTATTCCCAGTGAAGCGAATTTTTACAATGCCATAAAATTTAACCTAAACCGTCCCCGTTTTCTAACATGCTTAATGATAAAAAATCGGCCAAGTGCGAGTCGAGCCTCGCTCTTTTAGGGTTCCGTTAAAAAAAAATTAAAATATTTTCATGTACCCATGGAAGTATTTTAATTTAATTTTTTTAATTTAATTTAATTTTTATTATTTGTTGTTATAGCGGCAATAGAAATACATAATACGTGAAAATTTCATCTGTCTATCTATTACGGTTTACGAGATACAGCCCGCTGACAGACGGACGGACGGACGGACGGACGGACGGACGGACAGCGTAGGCTTAGTAATAGGGTCCCGTTGGTACCCTTTGGGTACGGAACCCTAAAAACGCATTACTAACTTGCAGGTATATTAGCGTTTCCATCTGATCTCCTCTAGTTTTGGAACGAAGTTCCTTAGCGCACGGTATGGATTTCGTGGATGGGGATTGGGGGGCTAGGTGAAAAAAGAGAATTTTCCGTCACAAGTAGGGTTGGGTCCATAGCGCGTATGCTATATTACGAGATGATTCTAACATGTGGCCAGAGATGGGGTTGATTCTAATAAGAATTTTCCGTCACGAGTAGTGTAGACGGTCCGGTCTATAGCGCGTATGCTATTGGCTGTGCCCAGTCAGCGCGAACATTGTAATATCTAGTTACCTATGTTTACAATTTGGCGATTATCGCATCAACAAGAATTTAATAATATTAAAAAGGTATAAATAATTATATTTTATATTTTAGAAGGTGTGTTTAATTTTTGTACCGCACATAGGTATTACAGTAAAATTAATCCATTAAAGTTTTGTAATAGTAGAGTGTTGTAAATAAATAAAATAATAATAATAAACGCAGTGTTGGCAGACCCCCACCAGGTGGACCGACGACATCAAACGAGTCGCAGGAAGCCGCTGGATTCAAGCGGCGCAAGACCGAAGCCTGTGGAAGTCCATGCAGGAGACCTTTGTCCAGCAGTGGACGTCTATAGGTTGATAAAGAAGAAGAAGAAGAAGAATAGTAGACTATCTATCTATCTATCTACCTATAATATAATAAAACTGTAACAGGTCCAATTCTGTACATTGAAGATATTTTGAAAATTTTTGTTTGAGGGCACTCTATAATCGATACTGAAGCCAAAACAATTTTTTTTAAATTTTTTGTCTGTCTGTCTGTCTGTCTGTCTGCCTGTCTGTCTGTCTGTATCTTGGCCGCGCATCACGCCGAAACTACTGGATGGATTTAAATGAAACTTGGCACGATTTAAGTTAATACTACGAGGTATAATATAGGATACTTTTTATCCCGAAATTCAGCACGGTTCCCTTGGGAGAGGGGATGAAAGTCAAAATGTGTATTTCGCTGTAATTCATTAAGGCGTATTCCGATTTAATCCATTCTTTTTTTGTTAGAAAGCAGGTTCTTTAGAGATTGTCCTGTAATTATTTCAAGGTCGTCAATTTAGTAGTTCAGAAATTATAGACATCACGATCTTCAGTATAAGGTCCAAATAACTTGAACCCCGGAATCTACAAGATACTTTGAATGAACGGCTCATCTTAAGCTGGCAAGTGTACTTTATCGTATATAGCCATCGTGGATTATTTTGTCAAAGTCAAACTACTCCAAAGGCGTCAGATTTTGCCAAACGATCATTATACCTACATACTACATAGTAAGTATGGATGTAATACATCGTATGGACTTAATGCTACAGTGTTTTCCTATGCAATTTAATATTCTAATCATACTAATATTATAAATGCAAAAGTGTGTTTGTTTGTTGGTTTGTCCTTCAATCACGCCACAACAGAGCTACGGATCGACGTGATTTTTGCATGGGTACTATAATAGTTGAGGACATAGGCTACTTTTTATCCCGGAAAATCGAAGTGTTCACGAGGGATTTTAAAAACTAAATCCACGCGGACGAAGTCGCGGGCATCAGCTAGTTTTATATAAAAATAGTAGCTTTTGCCAGCAGTTTCAGCCTAAAATTCTAAGTTTTAAGTTGTACTAGCTGATGCCCGCGACTTCGTCTGCGTGGATTTAGTTCATAACATCCCGCGGGAAATCTTTGTCACCCTCCAGGTTCTCAACTATACCTGTCCAATAAATCACGTCAATCCGTAGCTTTGTAGCAGGAAACATTTGATCGTCTTGCTCGCGGCATTGTTAATGATGATTCAAAGTGAAAACATATTACTGATGATATTATCAATTACGTTTAGCTATCATTTTTATAATTGTCAATTTTTTTACCATAATTATAAATTAACCAAAGACAAAATTACGTTTAGCTGTCATTTACGTTTTGTTATTCCACTGTCATTTGTGTTTTGTTATTCCATGTCAGATGAGTTTTTGTTATACCACGTTTTATAGTGACTTGACGGAAACGCGGTCGAACGCGATAAAAAGTAACCTATGTCCGTCTCCTGGTTCTAAGCTACTTCTCCACCAATTTTCAGCCAAATCGGTTCATCCGTTCTTGAGTTATAAATAGTGTAACTAACACCACTTTCTTTTATATATATAGATTTAGAATTCTGCTGAGCACTAAGATATTGTTTTAATATATTGCTTGATTTTTGCTATACACCTACAAACAAACTCAGTATGACATATAAAATAGTAGAGATAGCAAATTGACCCTTTTCAAAAAATAACAAAATCTACAAGAGCAATAGATTCCGCAAATTAAAAGTTTGATACTCGGAATCCGAGATAGCGACAGGTGTATTTAACGAGCACTCACAAGATTTAGAGCGGGAGGATTCGCCATTAATCTCGTTTAGACAGACGCGAATAGAAGTGGCAAAGCAAACATTGCGTTATCAAAACAGCTCATTGTTTCTTTAATGTAATTGTACTGACAGATTGTATTGCGTGCTGTAAATCTTTAAGCTTAGTTTACACTGATGCCACTTGGGTTAGTATGTCATAGCCGAGAAAGCTCTTGGTCAAGAGGCACATACATTTAATTATTTTTTACTATGTATCTGACTAATGAATTACAAGTATAATAAAGACAACGCTTTAAATGAAATGACATGAAATTTATTTGCATTAACATGGGTAATAACAGTATGGCGTATGGGCGTAGACTATGATGTAGTTCCAAACATGTTTTGCCTCAATTCAGGCGTGCAAAATATTAGAATTACTAAAGCTAATTTATTTTATATCTACGTAATATTAAAGAAATAAACGTTGAAAAGTATATATTATGAAAGATAAATAAACAACTAAGTGCCGATTTCACCAACGTCAAGTGATGTTTAACCGAGGAATAAATTGGGCGTTCTGACAGTTTTTGTATTGAAAATCTGCCATAATATCTTTCGAATCGAAATCGATTCTTACTGTACTGTCTTTAATATTGCGGATAAAATGTCTTAATGTGTTAGCATTCATTTTGTACCATTGAATCCATTGTCTCAGTAAAATTGCAGAAGTGAAACTTCGGAACGGAAAAAGCGGTCAGTGTAAACTATCCCTAAACACAAAGTCGTCGTTCAGATGTTTGCGATAAAATATGTGGTTGCGAAATGATTACGAAATCCATATTTCAGCATTATGTCACCAAGTCATAGCTTATCAGTGTTTTGTATAGCAAACTCAAAGAGAGCTCTTTGTTTTTTCTTACCCGTCTTTTAAGTAAGTACATACTCGTACCTCGTTAACACCCCTTCAAAGATTTTAATGGCGATAAATTGGAAATTCAACTAAGATTTTGCGTTGTTTTTTCTTATTGAGTTATTCATGTGGTAACACGTTCAGCGAGTTGCGATGTACGAGTGACATTATGGAATCAGCACATCAGAACACCCGAGTAGAGAGGAACAAGTTTCCATCATAATTGAATTTCCGAAATCGGCAGACTTCTGTAACTGGGATATTTCTGTGAGATCTTTTATTGTGTGTGATTTCTTCGGCAAAAAGTTAGCGCGTAAAGCGGAGAATGTTTGTTCAAACTATTTACTAAAAGCGTTTGTTAACACTGCTTCGGATCGTCACTGATGCGAGCAAAAAGCGCTTAACACGATTTCGCCGGCCATTTTGACATAGAAAATAAGCTACAAAAATAGGAGATAGGACTTCTCCCAAAAAGGCTTTTAGAACTCAAAGGGTTTAATGCAATATTTTCGCAGATATGTGAGTAAATTACTCGTAAGATTAAGTAGGTATCTTACGAGTAATTTACTTACTAGAAGTGATTCAAGAAAGTTTCCTCTTTATCACACACTTACCTACAACTAATTTAAGAAATAAATAAATACATTTACATTCCAGAGCTAACTACAATTTACGCAAATGATTTGATCTAAAAAGCTTTAGTGTTTTTTTAAAGATGCAGAACGTGACCCATCTCTTTCTTGTCCATACTAAGCGATAGATTTACACACAGTTAATTGTGTGTAAATTAACGTTAACTTGAAAAGTTACTAACTAAGACTAGAAAAACTGTGGTAGTCTTGACGTGTCTGAGCCACAGGCTCATGACTATGAGCCACAGGTTGGCCTAAACAATAATTTTGAATTTGAATTTGATATCGTGTCGTTAGCGTTGCGTCAACTGTACACAAGCCATCAAGAAGCGATATATATTTTAAAGCCGTTCAAAATAATATAAAACTGTCCTACGGGAATCCTTTAAAATTTTGCGCCTCGAACTGTATCGTTAGCGGCAGGAAAAAACGTCGCCAACAAAATATAAGAAGAATTTTAACAAAATGCATCGATGCGAATGGAAACAATCACACTTCGATTTTCATTGTTAAGCCGACAGGGCGACAATCGACCACAAACAATGGCTACTCATCCTATAGGTATAATATGCGCTTACGTTTCGCGATAAAAAAAAGTAAAATTCGAAATCCCTTACCTACACGAAATATTACTATCTATAATTTCAAATTATACAGCAACGGAGCAACAAAAAGACTCAATTTTTGCATGGATATCGACGTTAACTTACAAAGTGACAAACATAGACGTATTATATTTACTAGTTGGCAAAGAATACTTTTTATCACGGATAAGCAAAGAGCTCTTGAAGGATTTTTAAAAGCCTACATCAAAATTCACACGGCAGAAGTCGCAGCTAAAAACTAAGAAAATCTCGTTTTATTAAAATAAGCAATTAGAAAGCGTTTTTGAATACCTAGTTAAAATAAATCAATTAAGAGCTTACTTGAAAAGATTCGTTTATTATATTAACAAAAAACTAACCAAAACGGTATGCGTAATTGATTATTAAAACTAAAATGTTTTATATTAATAATTAATTACGTCGAAATAACAAGAGTTAAAAAGTATACACGCAAGGGGTAGAGCTGGCGGGTACTCTACAAAAACCTTACCGGGAAATTAAAAATTATAAAGATCAGAACCAGAGAGATGTTATGAACAGAGCGTGCCCACAAAATGGCATTAATAACTGGTGTAAAGTTAGCATGTCCTTAACATGTGAGTTCTACGCTTAATCTCTTTCCAGTCGTATTTTAAATTGAGTAGGTTTTTAATTGTAAGTACCATTCCGAACCAGTGGTAGATTCATTTCATTTTTGGTGACGATTCGAAAGCACTTGTAACAGTTTATTTGAATAAAAAATATTTCTATTCTATTCTATTCGGCTTTGCTTCAGCTCTCCACAAGATAGATAAGCTACATTTTTGTTTTCAAAAGAGCAACTGCTGAGTTTCTTGCCGGCTCTTCTCAGCAGAATCAGCTTTCCGAACTGGGTGGTAGATTCTTGACTTGTCATAAGAGCCACAAGTTGGCCTACATTAAATAAATGATTTTGAATTTGAATTTTGAATTTGAGTTTGAAAGCACATGACGTATTTGTGTGTGGTGGTAGGTTGTATGTGTGGTGTGGTGACCCTTGGGTATTAGTTAGGTGGTAGGTGGTGGTGAGTACTAGAATATCTCTTGTATGGTTATTTCTAGTTTCCGTTGATATTAGCTGTCGTGATGACGGTGAATTCAGTCAGTAAAAAAATTATATTTGAACCCTAAAGTGTTTTTACCACCTGTACATGGCGTTTGCTTCTCCAGTGATAGGACACTCTTTGTAAAAATATGTAATGAGTCCTGAGTAGTGCCTACTGGTAACTCTGTTAAGAATAAAAAAGGTACCAAAAATTTAATAAAACATTATAAAATAATTTAGAGTTTAAAAAGTAGACGGGTACTTAATTAAAAATGAAACTGGAACACCCAAGTGAGTACTATACTTACATAGAAAAGTTAATTAATGTGCTCTAAAGTGTAAAATAGTCGTAAAAAAATTGCGCTTTAGTTTTTTCACAAAAATTTTATTAGCGACAGTTTTACAATGCAAAATAATAAGCACATAGTATTTAAGAACCTACCGTTACTATTAATAGGGATATTTAATGCAATTTCTGTATACATATAGGGCGTGATAAGAGATAATATGTAACAAACCATCACTTAAGCGTAAGTACTAGCCTCGCAAGCGTGCTCGACGCATTGCATTGTTTTATACATCAGCTCAGTATCTTGTTATCCAGACGCAGCAGGTAAGTGGACTCTAGTAAACGTGCGTCACAAAATCAGCATAATAAGTATATTTTCTAAATAGGTGCTCTAACCTTCCTTGTAAATTCTTCAGGACGATTTTGTACAAACTGCTTGAAAAGTTTTAGAAGAATTAAGTGAATAACACACTAACCCGGATTACGACTATGTTTTACAATATTTAGAGAAGAAATAACAATATCATGTTTCTATTTTGCTGTATTACATTTTCTGTTTCATGTTAAATCAGTTTACCTTTGATATAAAATCTGGAAATTGAGGGCAAGAAAATAAATCACAAATGAGATTCGTGTTTTATCTAGCAGAAAGCATGTCGGAGACGCAGTCTCTAATAAAATTTTAATAGTATGGTTGACGGAATATGTCAGAGTTATATTCCATCTTAATGTTGGAGTAGCAAATCACATACATCAGGAGTTGAAAAGAGATATTCCATCTGTGTAAAGGCTAAGCACGTGCACAGGATTCGAAGTCACGGTATACTGTAGATAGGTAGGTATGTATTATTAAAATTTATTTTTCAAGGTAAAGTATAGCCGACTTGCACCAAACTGCTTATTCATCTTTAATTAAATTTTGTTATGCTGTCCTTCTCATGTCAACTCTGAAATAGTATTGTCAAAAAGTGACAGTATTAAAAATTTAACTAAACATGAATAAGCAGTTTGGTGCAAGTTGGCCTAATTTTCCTTTTTTTAAATACCTTAGTAGTAATTTTAAGCCTAAATGAAATGCACTCCACTGGCTGATATCTAAAGAGCATGCTTTCGAGTACCTTGAATTTGATGAGACTCAAACTTATTTATCTCAAAAATCTAGGCTAAGTCTTGACTTACCTTACTTACTTAGTGTACCTTCGTACAACCTATACATTTTGGTGTAAGATTATTAATAGCTTTAGGAAATGAGCGTGGTATTGCATGCTCTAGTAATATGAAAACTCTCAGAAATATACGTGAAAGTATACCAGTACTAACAAGGAAATTCCATAGTAGCATGTTATTTTCTCCGATGTTCTCATAAAACCTAGCAATCTTATCTCTTTCAATGACTTTTGAATAAAATATGCTGTGAATGGAGTATCCAAAATCGTTTCCAGTTTCCCTTTCTATCTTGTTTATCTTGTAGTACCTACCTCATATGTTTTTTTTTCAGCAACAACAAGCCACATCATTTGATTAGCTACTTCACTAAAACGAATTTTATTAGTTTAGGGTTCTAGTTATATACCCAGAAGCACTATTTGATACCTATCTTTTTCCGTTGGTTTAGTGGGACTTTGGTTGTGTTCGCTCCGCTTGCCAAACCTTTATTTTTAGTCCTATCATTTTGCTGTTTTATTGATGCAAAAGTATTTAATTAGCCATTATAGCAAAATTACAGCCAACAAAATTTATTTCGTTTGCTGAAATTGGCTGTTTTCTTTCTTAGATATATTTGACGATAGAAAATATTTTAGAGCTTTCCAAAATCTTAATATTATGTAATATGGTGACCGCTCAAATGATATGCTTAAAGCACGTGTGAGTAAGTGGGTACAGTACCCTAATATATTGTTAAAAGAAGTTATATATGCTTAAAGAAGTTTCGTTTCAGTACTATTGTTTTGAGATGTCATAATTACAATGACAACTTTAATGACATTGTATGACATATCAAAACAATATTTAAGCCTTAATAGCCCAACGGTTAAAGGCGGACTGAAAACTGAAAGGTCGCAGGTTCGAATCCTACCCGTTGCACTATTGTCGTACCCACTCCTGGCACAAGCTTTCCGCTTATTTGGAGGGGAGAGGAGAATATTAATCAAGGTCAATCAACTTGGTTGATATTCTTTTTTAGAAAAATTAAAAATAAAATAAAATAATATATAATTAATAATAATATAATTAAGTGATATAATTAAGTGTGTACTGTGAACTATCCAATTTTTAAATTTAATTGTATAATTTTCTATTGTTATTGCACACCATTAGATTGGTAATACACTACGGCCAACAATCTATTGTACCTACCATCTCTTGTATACTACTAGTGTATAATGCAATAAATAAATTCTGATTCTGATTCTGAAAAAAATAATAATATTGAAATAATAATGCTTTAAGAGTTGTTCGTTAAAGGCTCTGATACTTTGTTCAAAAAATTTTTTCTTGAGATGTCAAATTTTAATAATATTATCCTTTTTTAACCTATTTTATCACTACAAAAAAGGGTATTTAACAGTAATTTGTCAAATGGATTTGAATTTGGAGTTTTTTAGGTACTTATTACTCGTTTATTTGTTAGATCACTTTTTACTACTTTTCATCAACAAAAAAGGAACCATTGAAATTGATGGTATAGGCTTTGACCGGGTTTTACTTTTTCTAAAAGTTATTTTTTACCGATGCCTCTATACTATGACCATTCGTAAAAAAGTTGAGGCAAATGCTAAATATTGGTTGAAAACCTTGTTCTACCGCGCACTTCACACTAGTATTACACAAAGTTACTGTGCTTGTGCACTGTGCTTCACACGGTGGAAGTTTCGCCTGCATTTCACCTCGGAAATCCATCAAGGAATTATTGACTAAAAATTTGTCGTAGTCCGAAATCCCATACATTGACCTCTATCATAAGGTGCATCGGGGGAATTCCGATAGAAATTTTGATGAGATGACAGGCGGCTTAACGTTGTCGAATTAATTTAAAATATTTATAATTTTATTTACTAACAAATTTTACTACCGTTTTTTTAAATAAATGACCTATTGATCCTTATGAAGAGATTCAATAAAAATGCTTATTTAAATTAAATACAAATATTTAAAAATTTAGTTCGTATTTTTTGTTAACAAGAGTAATTCCGATATATGTTGGGGTTATTCCGAATATTTTAAAAAATGAGTTTTATTAAGTTTAAGTTTAGAGTTCATATTTCATTTTTACCCAAGATAGTCCTTATGTCAATTTGGTTCTTATTACTGTTGTCGATGACCGAGAACATCGATTTAGCCATCTAATGGTTCGGAATAACCCCGCCAAGAACCTCAAAGAAATAATGGTTCCCAAATTTCAAGCATTTACTTACCTTTTCAACCACAATATGTTACTAATTAAAACAAAACAATAATTACACGCAATTCTTTATTGAGATAAATTTGAGCAATTATAATTAATTTTTAAGCTTAAGAGAACTATTAAATAGTTAATTCACTTTATTATTTATGTGCTCTGGAATCGTTTCTCGAGCAAGAAATAGCTTTCCATTTCAGTATTTTCTTCATTGTGTCGTCCATCTTTAATATCTGCAATGGCTTGAACCAAATCTTTTGGTTCGTTCTTTTTTTTTTGCGAACATAAGTAGGTACGAGGCATAATTCTGAAAAAAAAAGTACAATAAATACTATAATAATAATGTTAAAAAACCGAAGCGGCTAACCCATACGAGGGTCCAAATTCCATTTTAGGGTGAACCTATGCTTTGCTTAGTAAACTAATTATTAATAATAATGTTCTAAATAAAAATCAAAATCAAAATTGACTTAATTACATTTAATACAATAATTAAAAAAAATACTACAATATGTTCCATTAATCAATTTAGTTAGCTGAAGCACCTAATATTATTATGAGTCAACTACAATATTTATTTTACCAATAAAATATATTCACAGTTTGACAACCTTTGACAATAACTGTAAACGAGGTAGCTCTATCGGAATTGCCCCGCAGGGGTTATTTCGAAAAAAAATCAAATATAGAGCTACGATATTCTGAATCATTTCATAATTTAGTAAAAACGTCAATATATTTGAAAAACTAATTAATATTTCAATAACTTACCAGATCACTGAGAAAAATTGCACGGGGTAAATCCGAATGTCGAAAATGGCGCGAAAAATGAGTAGGCTCAGAGAATTTGAATTTGCACGCGTCTATTCGATGGTAGCGGCTAGACTCAACTGAAGCGGCGGAGGGCATTAAATATGCCATCTATTGCAGTGCTACCTTAAAAGGAATGATAAGGCATTTCGGAGAAATTTTAGACTTTCGGAATATCCCCTTTTTCGTAATTACCCCAATGCACCTTACTTAAACTTTTACGCTTGGTGAAAAAACATTAGTTAATTTTGCTTCCTATTGTTTAAAAAACGCAGAATAAAAAGCAAGACCTTTAAAAAAAAGGTGTTCAAGCAGCTTTATTTCATTTTGGTACACGCACCTACGTAATATTTACATAAATACAAATCTAAAGCTATAGACGTTGGCAGCGATCGATCTCGGATCGGTCTTATCACGGTAATTTTTCCACATTTTTTGGAGGTAGGAGGACCCCTTAGCGGAAACCAAGAATTCAACAAACGATATCAATACCAAAATCTCTGAACTTTATGTCAGTAATATATTACTGACGTCGCTGACAGATGGAACTACTAAAATATGGTGGAATTCTTAAAGAATTGTTTTAATTACATGCGATACCGATCGGTATTTCTGTATCGCGACCGGTATTTTTGAATTGAGCCTAGAATTTTCTTAACTAAAATTAGTCATCATTAAAAATCTAAAAATTCTTAACAGTGTTGTTCTAGCTTCCAAGTGTTAGCTATGTATGAATCATCATATTTCATACTAATATTATAAAATATGCGAATGTGTGTTTGTTGGTTTGTCCTTCAATCACACCGTAATAGAGGTAGGTACGGATCGGATTATATGCATTAGTGGAGGATCTGGAGAGTGACATAGGCTACTTTTTAACCCGGAAAACGAAAGAGTTTCCGAGGGAGTTTAAAAACTAAATCCACGCGGACGAAGTCGCGGGCATTAGCTAGTACCGAAATATCTCGAATACCTAATTAAAAAAATCGAGATACGATCCAGAGACCAATGTCAATCATCCCCTTCTTTTTTTTAATTACAACTTTCACGTTCAATATTAAAAAAAGGAATAGTATATTACACATCTAGGGCAGTAAAATAAGAAATGTCTCAGATCACATGTAATTGTTGTCCGAGGCGAAGCCGAGGTCAATAAACATGTGATCTGAGGCTTTCTTATTTACTGCCCGTGGTGTGTATACTATTTTTCTCCTCGACGGAGGCGGAAAGCGACATTTTCGTTTAGCGCAGCGGGAGGAAAATTGACGTTTTCCGCCCGGAGGTGTGAAAATAATTTTTCTCACCGCTTTGTCGCTTTCCGCCTCCGTCGAGGAGAAAAATAGTATACACACCACGGGCAGTAAATAAGAAAGCCTCAGATCACATGTTTATTGACCTCGGCTTCGCCTCGGACAACAATTACATGTGATCTGAGACATTTCTTATTTTACTGCCCTAGATGTGTAATATACTATTTATCAGACTTTGGCAGTTATTTTTTTTTGCCCATATTACTGAAATCTGCCTCAGCTATAACCTTTGAGTATATTTATATACCCAAAGGCTATAACACGGGGGAAAAAATTACCATTGTTCTTAGAATAAAGTTTTACTATTGGTAGTATGACTGACTGTAACACGGGTAACGAACGTCAATTTCTTGGCTAAGTGTTTTCACTGCTTCACAATTATTATGCACTAGCTGATGCCCGCAACTTCGTCCGCGTGGATTTAGTTTTTAAAATCCCTCGTGAACACTTTGATTTTCCGGGATAAAAAGTAGCCTATGTTACTCTACAGGTCCTCAACTATAGTACCCATGCAAAAAATCACGTCGATGCGTGACTCTGTTGTGGCGTGATTGAAGGACAAACCAACAAACAAACACACTTTCGTATTTATAATATTAGTATGATTAGGATATAAAATTGCATAGGAAAACACTGTAACATTACGTCCATACGATGTATTAAATCCATACCTACTATGTAGTATGTAGGTATAATGATCGTTTGGCAAACTCTGACGGGAGTCGTTTGACTTTGACAAAATAGGGCTATCCACGATGGCTATATACGATAAAGTGCGCATGCCAGCTTAAGATGAGCCGTACATTCAAAGTATCTGGTAGATTCCGGGGCTCAATTTATTTGGACCTTATACTGAAGATTTTGATGGTTATAATTTCTGAACTACTGAATTGACGACTTTGAAATAATTACAGGACAATCTCTAAAATACCCGCTTTCTAACAAAAAAAGAATGAATGAAATCGGAATACGCCTTAATGAATTACAGCTAAATACACAATTTGACTTTCAACCCGTCTCCCAAGGGAACCGTGCTGAATTTCGGGATAAAAAGTATCCTATATTATACCTCGTAGTATGAACTTAAATCATGCCAAGTTTTATTTAAATCCATCCAGTAGTTTCGGCGTGATGCGCGGCCAAGATACAGACAGACAGACAGACAGACAGACAGACAGACAGACAGACAGACAGACAAAAAATTAAAAAAAAATTGTTTTGGCTTCAGTATCGATTATAGAGTACCCTCAAACAAAAATTTTCAAAATATCTTCAATGTACAGAATTGGACCTGTTACAGTTTTATTATATTATAGATAGAGTTCATCATTCATCAAAAAAATTGTAAGACATCATCATTATTATTATCGTCTCAATTCACAACCCTACGTGGCGTCTAACTACTACACACATCAAAAGTGTCTAGGGATCAACATATATTTTTGCAATAACTTTTCTCCTGATTGATATTAATTAAAATTTTCTTTAAGGATTCATCAAATAAAGTGTTTTCGTTTGTCACAGTAACGATAAACCAAGTCACCTTTGCATTAATAAAGAAATTTGCCATTTTCCTAATAAAGGGATATTTGACATTTGAACCACTAACATTAAAGTTCGAAAAAAAGACTGAAATAACAGTTTTCTTTAAAGTTTTATTGGGTAACTTAAACAATTAATAAACCGTGTTTCTACCGCGAACACTAACAACACAAGAACATCGGTTTGGCATACTCAAAATGAGTTCATCCAAATCACGCTGTGGAATGGCCGCCCATGTTCGTTGCAACAACAAAAAAAGGTCTTCTTGCCACTGGATACCCTCCATATTCGGCAGAGCTCTTCTCTGTAGCATATCCCATGCATGCTCAATCGGGTTCAAGTCTGGCGACTGAGCAGGCCAGGGCAGGACATTGATGTTAGCTGCGGCGAGAGTCTGTCTTACAACTCTTGCGGTGTGCGGTCGTGCATTATCATGCATTAACTGAAATAAGGGACCGATTTGCACTTGTAGAGGAACGATGACGTCTGATACAATCGTCTCAGCATAAATTTGAGCGTTGAGGTTGCCTCTGATCCAAATCAACTCAGTTCTTCCGCCGATCCAAATACCCGCCCATACCATGATGGTTCCACCACTATAAGGATGGACTTCCTGGCAGGATTTTAATCGCTGTTGGCGTCCAGGGGTTCTCCAGTGTCGTATACGTCTTGTATCCGGTCTCATACCAAAACGAGACTCATCAGAAAAGCACACGAAACGCCATTGTTCTTCTGCCCAATTTCTGTGTTCAAGAGCCCATTGATATCGAATCCTACGATTGTGCATTGCTATAGGTGGCACCCGTAGCGGTCTTCGGGAATGAAGGTTCACTTCATGCAAGCGGTTTCTGACTGTTTGGTCGCTAATTAAGTTCCCTGAAGAGTGATGAAGCCTCACGGCTAACATCATGGCGGTTATTGTTGGAGCTCTTCGAGTTAAGATTTGAATGTATCGGTCTTGTCTCCGTGTGGTGCAGCGATACCGTCCTCCATGGCGCTCAGCCACGGTACCAGTGCTTCGGTAACGTGTCCAAAGTCGACTGATAACACTCTGACTTGTATTCAGAGCTAAAGCCACAGTACGTTGCCGGGAACCAGCTTCTATCATTCCCACGGCTCTGAGCATTTCTTCCCTGCTTAAATGACGTCGCCGCTCCATAATAACGTTGGTTTTAATCAGTAGTAGGGAAACAGTAGCACTAATAATGTCTTCAATGCGTTGTATGTTTTTATAGGGAAAATATTGACAGCTGATTTTCATCTTTTACTCGAATTTGATTGACAGTTCCTGATTCAAATTATGAAATGCACCAAAAAGGATCCATATAAATTTATAAAATCATAAATTTATTACAAAGCCACATTTCAATCTCAAGAAATCCGCATAAAAATGCTTGATCCCTAGACACTTTTGATGTGTTTATTTAAATCTCACTATGGTATATATAGCGATCAAGTCAATAAGGCGCAAGGCCCAGCAACTGTGCGTGGCGCTGAGGTGCAGTCTTTCAAAAACAACCCATATTCCGCTTTATTAATTAACAAGCGCGCTGGAGCGCGTTTTGTGTTTTGTTTGTATTACCTATCTATACCTACCAACGTAATCTAATATATAAAATTCTCATGTCGCGGTGTTTGTTAAAAAACTCCTCCGAAACGCCTGGACCGATATTTATACCGCCGATACCGCCTGCGCCTCGGCCTCACTGAAAGCAGCATGGCAGTTTATCAAAACTATAATTATATTCACAGCTTCTTACAGGAACGTATCGTTTGGTGGCACATTATAGCCGGAAGAGTGGTACTAGGCTCAAATCTATCCCAGACCAAACCCAAGTCAGCATGATTCTTAAAGGCCAGCTGGGATTAGAACCCGGGAAGTTTAATTTATATATCCCTCAAATATGGTTGAGCGAAGCAATGGCTGGGTCATGCGTCATGCTCGTGAACGGGTTCCACCGGCGAGAATGGGGTTACTTTCTGTCTGCTCGTCTTAACATGTGTTGAATTATAATTACATATAATTAAGTATGCTAATGTTAGAAATTATGAATTATTATATATATGAACTAGTAGGGCGCGTGGGTGCGCGGCCCGCAAGCGGACCGCGGTTTTTCTACTCGTCTAGTAGACTTTCAGCTCCTGATCATTTTCTATCACAAAACCACTCGTCCATCTTTTATACTCTCCGAGATAGACACCGTTGAAGTTTGTATGGCCGCCATCTTGAATCCGCCATTTTGGATTTTTTTCAGCTCACTGCCAATTGGATGAGATTTCGAGTGACTTTTGTTCGAGCACCCCCACCTATCTACATTACCATGGCCGTGCTCCTCACCCACCTTCCAAACCCTCGATCATCATATGTCATAATTTGTCATAATGAAAATTCTTCAATAAAAAAAAATCTTGAAAAGGAATTGTATCAAAGTCGTGCATGATTCCCGGCTTCTAGTCTCTTCAATATTCGCCATAATATATTTTTGTATGAAGAAAAAAAAAAATCCGCCATCTTGAATTTTTTTTCTGTTCGTCAAGTAGACCTTAGGGTCTTGATCAGCTTTTGCCAGGAAACCACTCTTCTATCTTTTATACTCTCCGAGATAGACACCGACGAAATTTGTATGGCCGCCATCTTTTTTCCGCCATTTTGAATTTTTTTTCAGCTCACTGCGAATTGGATGAGGTTTCGAGTGACATTTGTTCGAGCACCCCCCACCTATCTTCAATACCCTGGCCGTGCTCCTCATCCGTCTCCGAAATCCTCAATCATCAGCTCTCTCCATAATTTTCCTCCGAATGAATTTTTGTCCTCTATACGAAACCATCGGTGGAAAAAAAATTTTTCATACAAAATTTTACAGGAGAGGTGATCAATCAGTCAGTGAATCAGTGAATCAGCACGAGCAGCTATATATATATTAACTAGCGTTTGCTCGGTGCGCGAGCTGCTAAAGCAGCTCGCGGGAAGTGTTATTACTAAAAGTACGGCGCGTGGGTGCGCGGCCCGCTAAAGCGGACCGCGATTTTTTTACTCATCAAGTAGACCTTCGGATTCTGGTCATCTTTTGCCAAAAAATTTGTTCGAGCACACCCCACCTATCTGCAATAACCTGGCCGTGCTCCTCATTCACAAAAGAAAAAGAAAAAAAAGAAAAAAAGAAAAGAAAAAAAGAAGAAAGAAAAAAAGAAAAGGAAAATGAAAAAAAATAAAAATAATAAAAAAAAGGAAAAAAGAAAGAAAAAAAGAAAAAACAAGAAAAAAAGCAAATAAATGAAAAATGAAAAAAAAGAAAATTAAAAATGAAAAAAAGGAAAAGAAAAAAAAAAGAAAAATCAATATTCGCCATATATTTCGCATGGAAAAAAAATCCGCCATCTTGTTTTTTTTCCTGATCATCAAGTAGACCTTTGGGTCTTGATCATCTGTTGCCAAGAAACTACTCTTCCATCTTTTATACTCTCCGAGATAGACACCAGAGAAAGTTTCTATGGCCGCCATCTTGAATCCGCCATTATGGAGTTTTTTTTTCAACTCCCTGCTAATTGGATGTGGTTTCGAGTAATTTTTGTTGGAGCACACCCCACCTAGTTGGTCGCGTGGATAGTTGGCAAAAAAACCACTCTTTCACCTTTTTTAACCCATTTCCAAAAAGGAGGAGGTTCTCAATTCGGCCAGTATATTTTTCTTTTTTAATTCTCCAAGATCTAAGACACCTATGAACCTATCAAAATCAATGTCTTGCATAGTTCCCAACTTCTAGTCCCTTCAATATTCCCCATACATTTTGTATGTAAAAAAAAAAAATCCGCCATCTTGAATTTTTTTCCTACTTACCAGGTAGACCTCCGGGTTGTGATCATCTTTTGTCGAGAAACCGCTCCTCCATCTTTTATAGTCTCCGAGAGAGAGAGACGGACAAAATTTGCCGCCATTTTTTTTCCGCCATTTTGGAATTTTTTTTCAACTCACTGGCAACTGCTCGAGGTTTCGAATGACATTTGGTCGAGCACCCTCCACCTATCTTCTATACCCTGGCCGTGCCCCTCGCATGTCTCCGAACTCCTCACTCATCAGCTCTCTCCACCTTTCTCCGAGTCACATTCTTTGAGTTCTATACGACACCATGGGTGAAAAAAATTTTTTTCATACAAAATTTTACAGGAGAGGGGTGGAAATTTGAGACGTCACAGCTCGGCCGCCATCTTGTTTTTTTAATTTTTTTCACTTTTTCTGTAAATCGTTTACTAATTTCTACAATAATCCAAAATTTCAAAGAAATCGGTTGGAAAACAAAAGAGTTGCAAGATTCACGTCGGCCGCCATCTTGTTTTTCCGAAATGTCATAATTTTCCCCAACTCGAATCCCCCCCCCAAACACATTTCCCGAACATCATTATATAGATTTCCGTCTCCTTCTAGGAGAACAATCGTGTCAATGAGTCAGTCAGTCAGTGAGTGGTAATCGAGCTATATATATTATAACTAGCATTTGCTCGGTGCGCGAGCTGCTAAAGCAGCTCGCGGGAAGTGTTTTACTAAAAGTAAGGCGCGTGGGTGCGCGGCCCGCTAAAGCGGACCGCGATTGTTCGGCTTTATTTATTTCGCTCGGTGCGCGAGCTGCTAAAGCAGCTCGCGGGAAGTGTTATTACTACAAGTAGGGCGCGTGGGTGCGCGGCCCGCTAAAGCGGACCGCGATTTTTTTTCTCATCAAGTAGACCTTCGGATTCTGGTCATCTTTTGCCAAAAAATTTGTTCGAGCACACCCCACCTATCTGCAATAACCTGGCCGTGCTCCTCATTCACAAAAGAAAAAAAAGAAAAAAAATGAAAAAAAAGAAAAAAAACAAATGTAAAATGAAAAAAAGAAAAAGAAAAAAATCCCTATGAACCTATCAAAATCAATGTCTTGCATAGTTCCCAACTTCTAGTCCCTTCAATATTCCCCATACATTTTGTATGGGGGGAAAAAAAAATCCGCCATCTTGAATTTTTTTCCTACTCACCAGGTAGACCTCCGGGTTGTGATCATCTTTTGTCGAGAAACCGCTCCTCCATCTTTTATAGTCTCCGAGAGAGAGACGGACAAAATTTGCCGCCATTTTTTTTCCGCCATTTTGGAATTTTTTTTCAACTCACTGGCAACTGCTCGAGGTTTCGAATGACATTTGGTCGAGCACCCTCCACCTATCTACTATACCCTGGCCGTGCCCCTCGCCCGTCTCCGAACTCCTCACTCATCAGCTCTCGCCACCTTTCTCCGAGTCACATTCTTTGAGCTCTATACGACACCATGGGTGAAAAAAATTTTTTTCATACAAAATTTTACAGGAGAGGGGTGGAAATTTGAGACGTCACAGCTCGGCCGCCATCTTGTTTTTTTAATTTTTTTCACTTTTTCTGTTAATCGTTTACTAATTTCTACAATAATCCAAAACTTCAAAGAAATCGGTTGGAAAACAAAAGAGTTGCAAGATTCACATCGGCCGCCATCTTGTTTTTCCGAAATGTCATAATTTTTCCCCACTCGAATCCCCCACCCAAACATATCTCCCGTACATCATTTTATCGTTTTTTGTCTCTTTCTAGGAGAACAATTATGTCAATGAGTCAGTGAATCAGTGAATCAGTGAATCAGTGAATCAGTCAGTGGTAATCGAGCTATATATATTATAACTAGCGTTTGCTCGGTGCGCGAGCTGCTAAAGCAGCTCGCGGGAAGTGTTTTACTAAAAGTAAGGCGCGTGGGTGCGCGGCCCGCTAAAGCGGACCGCGATTGTTCGGCTTTATTTATTTCGCTCGGTGCGCGAGCTGCTAAAGCAGCTCGCGGGAAGTGTTTTACTAAAAGTAAGGCGCGTGGGTGCGCGGCCCGCTAAAGCGGACCGCGATTGTTCGGCTTTATTTATTTCGCTCGGTGCGCGAGCTGCTAAAGCAGCTCGCGGGAAGTGTTATTACTACAAGTAGGGCGCGTGGGTGCGCGGCCCGCTAAAGCGGACCGCGATTTTTTTACTCATCAAGTAGACCTTCGGATTCTGGTCATCTTTTGCCAAAAAATTTGTTCGAGCACACCCCACCTATCTGCAATAACCTGGCCGTGCTCCTCATTCACAAAAGAAAAAGAAAAAAAAAGAAAAAAAAAAAAAAGAAAAAAAGCAAATGTAAAATGAAAAAAAAGAAAAAGAAAAAAGCCCTATGAACCTATCAAAATCAATGTCTTGCATAATTCCCAACTTCTAGTCCCTTCAATAGTCCCCATATACATTTTGTATGGAAAAAAAAAAATCCGCCATCTTGAATCTTTTTCCTACTCACCAGGTAGACCTCCGGGTTTTGATCATCTTTTGTCGAGAAACCGCTCCTCCATCTCTTATAGTCTCCGAGAGAGAGACGGACAAAATTTGCCGCCATTTTTTTTCCGCCATTTTGGAATTTTTTTTCAACGCACTGGCAACTGCTCGAGGTTTCAAATGACATTTGGTCGAGCACCCTCCACCTATCTTCTATACCCTGGCCGTGCCCCTCGCCCGTCTCCGAACTCCTCACTCATCAGCTCTCTCCACCTTTCTCCGAGTCACATTCTTTGAGCTCTATACGACACCATGGGTGAAAAAAAATTTTTTCATACAAAATTTTACAGGAGAGGGGTCGGAAATTTGAGACGTCACAGCTCGGCCGCCATCTTGTTTTTTTAATTTTTTTCACTTTTTCTGTTAATCGTTTACTAATTTCTACAATAATCCAAAATTTCAAAGAAATCGGTTGGAAAACAAAAGAGTTGCAAGATTCACGTCGGCCGCCATCTTGTTTTTCCGAAATGTCATAATTTTCCCCAACTCGAATCCCCCACCCCAACATATCTCCCCTACATCATTATATCGATTTCCGTCTCCTTCTAGGAGAACAACCCTGTCAATGAGTGAGTGAATCAGTCAGTGAGTGTGTCAGTGGTAATCGAGCTATATATATTATAATAACTAGCATTTGCTCGGTGCGCGAGCTGCTAAAGCAGCTCGCGGGAAGTGTTTTACTAAAAGTAAGGCGCGTGGGTGCGCGGCCCGCTAAAGCGGACCGCGATTGTTCGGCTTTATTTATTTCGCTCGGTGCGCGAGCTGCTAAAGCAGCTCGCGGGAAGTGTTATTGCTACAAGTAGGGCGCGTGGGTGCGCGGCCCGCTAAAGCGGACCGCGATTTTTTTACTCATCAAGTAGACCTTCGGATTCTGGTCATCTTTTGCCAAAAAATTTGTTCGAGCACACCCCACCTATCTCCAATAACCTGGCCGTGCTCCTCATTCACAAAAGAAAAAGAAAAAAAAAGAAAAAAAAGAAAAAAAGCAAATGTAAAATGAAAAAAAAGAAAAAGAAAAAAGCCCTATGAACCTATCAAAATCAATGTCTTGCATAGTTCCCAACTTCTAGTCCCTTCAATATTCCCCATATACATTTTGTATGGGAAAAAAAAAATCCGCCATCTTGAATCTTTTTCCTACTCACCAGGTAGACCTTCGGGTTTTGATCATCTTTTGTCGAGAAACCGCTCCTCCATCTCTTATAGTCTCCGAGAGAGAGACGGACAAAATTTGCCGCCATTTTTTTTCCGCCATTTTGGAATTTTTTTTCAACGCACTGGCAACTGCTCGAGGTTTCAAATGACATTTGGTCGAGCACCCTCCACCTATCTTCTATACCCTGGCCGTGCCCCACGCCCGTCTCCGAACTCCTCACTCATCAGCTCTCTCCACCTTTCTCCGAGTCACATTCTTTGAGCTCTATACGACACCATGGGTGAAAAAAATTTTTTTCATACAAAATTTTACAGGAGAGGGGTCGGAAATTTGAGACGTCACAGCTCGGCCGCCATCTTGTTTTTTTAATTTTTTTCACATTTTCTGTTAATCGTTTACTAATTTCTACAATAATCTAAAATTTCAAAGAAATCGGTCGGAAAACAAAAGAGTTGCAAGATTCACGTCGGCCGCCATCTTGTTTTTCCGAAATGTCATAATTTTCCCCAACTCGAATCCCCCCCCCCAAGCACATCTCCCGAACATCATTATATCGATTTCCGTCTCCTTCTAGGAGAACAACCCTGTCAATCAGTGAGTGAGTGAGTGAATCAGTGAGTGGTAATCGAGCTATATATATTATAATAACTAGCGTTTGCTCGGTGCGCGAGCTGCTAAAGCAGCTCGCGGGAAGTGTTATTGCTACAAGTAGGGCGCGTGGGTGCGCGGCCCGCTAAAGCGGACCGCGATTGTTCGGCTTTATTTATTTCGCTCGGTGCGCGAGCTGCTAAAGCAGCTCGCGGGAAGTGTTATTACTACAAGTAGGGCGCGTGGGTGCGCGGCCCGCTAAAGCGGACCGCGATTTTTTTACTCATCAAGTAGACCTTCGGATTCTGGTCATCTTTTGCCAAAAAATTTGTTCGAGCACACCCCACCTATCTGCAATAACCTGGCCGTGCTCCTCATTCACAAAAGAAAAAAAAGAAAAAAAAATGAAAAAAAAGAAAAAAAACAAATGTAAAATGAAAAAAAGAAAAAGAAAAAAATCCCTATGAACCTATCAAAATCAATGTCTTGCATAGTTCCCAACTTCTAGTCCCTTCAATATTCCCCATACATTTTGTATGGGGGGGAAAAAAAATCCGCCATCTTGAATTTTTTTCCTACTCACCAGGTAGACCTCCGGGTTGTGATCATCTTTTGTCGAGAAACCGCTCCTCCATCTTTTATAGTCTCCGAGAGAGAGACGGACAAAATTTGCCGCCATTTTTTTTCCGCCATTTTGGAATTTTTTTTCAACTCACTGGCAACTGCTCGAGGTTTCGAATGACATTTGGTCGAGCACCCTCCACCTATCTACTATACCCTGGCCGTGCCCCTCGCCCGTCTCCGAACTCCTCACTCATCAGCTCTCGCCACCTTTCTCCGAGTCACATTCTTTGAGCTCTATACGACACCATGGGTGAAAAAAATTTTTTTCATACAAAATTTTACAGGAGAGGGGTGGAAATTTGAGACGTCACAGCTCGGCCGCCATCTTGTTTTTTTAATTTTTTTCACTTTTTCTGTTAATCGTTTACTAATTTCTACAATAATCCAAAATTTCAAAGAAATCGGTTGGAAAACAAAAGAGTTGCAAGATTCACGTCGGCCGCCATCTTGTTTTTCCGAAATGTCATAATTTTTCCCCACTCGAATCCCCCACCCGAACATATCTCCCGTACATCATTTTATCGTTTTTTGTCTCTTTCTAGGAGAACAATTATGTCAATGAGTCAGTGAGTGAATCAGTCAGTCAGTGGTAATCGAGCTATATATATTATAATAATAATAACTAGCATTTGCTCGGTGCGCGAGCTGCTAAAGCAGCTCGCGGGAAGTGTTATTGCTACAAGTAGGGCGCGTGGGTGCGCGGCCCGCTAAAGCGGACCGCGATTGTTCGGCTTTATTTATTTCGCTCGGTGCGCGAGCTGCTAAAGCAGCTCGCGGGAAGTGTTGTTACTACAAGTATGGCGCGTGGGTGCGCGGCCCGCTAAAGCGGACCGCGATTTTTTTACTCATCAAGTAGACCTTCGGATTCTGGTCATCTTTTGCCAAAAAATTTGTTCGAGCACACCCCACCTATCTGCAATAACCTGGCCGTGCTCCTCATTCACAAAAGAAAAAGAAAAAAAAGAAAAAAAAATGAAAAAAAAGAAAAAAACAAATGTAAAATGAAAAAAAGAAAAAGAAAAAAAGCCCTATGAACCTATCAAAATCAATGTCTTGCATAGTTCCCAACTTCTAGTCCCTTCAATATTCCTCATACATTTTGTATGGGGGGAAAAAAAAAATCCGCCATCTTGAATTTTTTTCCTACTCACCAGGTAGACCTCCGGGTTGTGATCATCTTTTGTCGAGAAACCGCTCCTCCATCTTTTATAGTCTCCGAGGGAGAGACGGACAAAATTTGCCGCCATTTTTTTTCCGCCATTTTGGAATTTTTTTTTAACTAACTGGCAACTGCTCGAGGTTTCGAATGACATTTGGTCGAGCACCCTCCACCTATCTTCTATACCCTGGCTGTGCCCCTCGCCCGTCTCCGAACTCCTCACTCATCAGCTCTCTCCACCTTTCTCCGAGTCACATTCTTTGAGCTCTATACGACACCATGGGTGAAAAAAATTTTTTTCATACAAAATTTTACAGGAGAGGGGTGGAAATTTGAGACGTTACAGCTCGGCCGCCATCTTGTTTTTTTAATTTTTTTCACTTTTTCTGTTAATCGTTTACTAATTTCTACAATAATCCAAAATTTCAAAGAAATCGGTTGGAAAACAAAAGAGTTGCAAGATTCACGTCGGCCGCCATCTTGTTTTTCCGAAATGTCATAATTTTTCCCCACTCGAATCCCCCACCCAAACATATCTCCCCTACATCATTGTATCGTTTTCTGTCTCTTTCTAGGAGAACAATTATGTCAATCAGTGAGTGAGTCAGTGGTAATCGAGCTATATATATTATAACTAGCGTTTGCTCGGTGCGCGAGCTGCTAAAGCAGCTCGCGGGAAGTGTTTTACTAAAAGTAAGGCGCGTGGGTGCGCGGCCCGCTAAAGCGGACCGCGATTGTTCGGCTTTATTTATTTCGCTCGGTGCGCGAGCTGCTAAAGCAGCTCGCGGGAAGTGTTATTGCTACAAGTAGGGCGCGTGGGTGCGCGGCCCGCTAAAGCGGACCGCGATTGTTCGGCTTTATTTATTTCGCTCGGTGCGCGAGCTGCTAAAGCAGCTCGCGGGAAGTGTTTTACTAAAAGTAAGGCGCGTGGGTGCGCGGCCCGCTAAAGCGGACCGCGATTGTTCGGCTTTATTTATTTCGCTCGGTGCGCGAGCTGCTAAAGCAGCTCGCGGGAAGTGTTATTGCTACAAGTAGGGCGCGTGGGTGCGCGGCCCGCTAAAGCGGACCGCGATTGTTCGGCTTTATTTATTTCGCTCGGTGCGCGAGCTGCTAAAGCAGCTCGCGGGAAGTGTTATTACTACAAGTAGGGCGCGTGGGTGCGCGGCCCGCTAAAGCGGACCGCGATTTTTTTACTCATCAAGTAGACCTTCGGATTCTGGTCATCTTTTGCCAAAAAATTTGTTCGAGCACACCCCACCTATCTGCAATAACCTGGCCGTGCTCCTCATTCACAAAAGAAAAAGAAAAAAAAAGAAAAAAAAAAAGAAAAAAAAAGAAAAAAAGCAAATGTAAAATGAAAAAAAAGAAAAAGAAAAAAAGCCCTATGAACCTATCAAAATCAATGTCTTGCATAGTTCCCAACTTCTAGTCCCTTCAATATTCCCCATACATTTTGTATGGGGGGAAAAAAAAATCCGCCATCTTGAATTTTTTTCCTACTCACCAGGTAGACCTCCGTGTTTTGATCATCTTTTGTCGAGAAACCGCTCCTCCATCTTTTATAGTCTCCGAGAGAGAGACGGACAAAATTTGCCGCCATTTTTTTTCCGCCATTTTGGAATTTTTTTTCAACTCACTGGCAACTGCTCGAGGTTTCGAATGACATTTGGTCGAGCACCCTCCACCTATCTTCTATACCCTGGCCGTGCCCCTCGCCCGTCTCCGAACTCCTCACTCATCAGCTCTCTCCACCTTTCTCCGAGTCACATTCTTTGAGCTCTATACGACACCATGGGTGAAAAAAATTTTTTTCATACAAAATTTTACAGGAGAGGGGTCGGAAATTTGAGACGTCACAGCTCGGCCGCCATCTTGTTTTTGTAATTTTTTTCACTTTTTCTGTTAATCGTTTACTAATTTCTACAATAATCCAAAATTTCAAAGAAATCGGTCGGAAAACAAAAGAGTTGCAAGATTCACGTCGGCCGCCATCTTGTTTTTCCGAAATGTCATAATTTTCCCCAACTCGAATCCCCCCCCCAAGCACATCTCCCGAACATCATTATATCGATTTCCGTCTCCTTCTAGGAGAACAACCCTGTCAATCAGTGAGTGAGTGAATCAGTGAGTGGTAATCGAGCTATATATATTATAACTAGCGTTTGCTCGGTGCGCGAGCTGCTAAAGCAGCTCGCGGGAAGTGTTATTGCTACAAGTAGGGCGCGTGGGTGCGCGGCCCGCTAAAGCGGACCGCGATTGTTCGGCTTTATTTATTTCGCTCGGTGCGCGAGCTGCTAAAGCAGCTCGCGGGAAGTGTTATTGCTACAAGTAGGGCGCGTGGGTGCGCGGCCCGCTAAAGCGGACCGCGATTGTTCGGCTTTATTTATTTCGCTCGGTGCGCGAGCTGCTAAAGCAGCTCGCGGGAAGTGTTATTGCTACAAGTAGGGCGCGTGGGTGCGCGGCCCGCTAAAGCGGACCGCGATTGTTCGGCTTTATTTATTTCGCTCGGTGCGCGAGCTGCTAAAGCAGCTCGCGGGAAGTGTTATTACTACAAGTAGGGCGCGTGGGTGCGCGGCCCGCTAAAGCGGACCGCGATTTTTTTACTCATCAAGTAGACCTTCGGATTCTGGTCATCTTTTGCCAAAAAATTTGTTCGAGCACACCCCACCTATCTGCAATAACCTGGCCGTGCTCCTCATTCACAAAATAAAAAGAAAAAAAAAGAAAAAAAAAAGAAAAAAAAGAAAAAAACAAATGTAATATGAAAAAAAAGAAAAAGAAAAAAGCCCTATGAACCTATCAAAACCAATGTCTTGCATAGTTCCCAACTTCTAGTCCCTTCAATATTCCCCATACATTTTGTATGGGGAAAAAAAAAATCCGCCATCTTGAATTTTTTTCCCACTCACCAGGTAGACCTCCGGGTTTTGATCATCTTTTGTCGAGAAACCGCTCCTCCATCTTTTATAGTCTCCGAGAGAGAGACGGACAAAATTTGCCGCCATTTTTTTTCCGCCATTTTGGAATTTTTTTTCAACTCACTGGCAACTGCTCGAGGTTTCGAATGACATTTGGTCGAGCACCCTCCACCTATGTACTATACCCTGGCCGTGCCCCTCGCCCGTCTCCGAACTCCTCACTCATCAGCTCTCGCCACCTTTCTCCGAGTCACATTCTTTGAGCTCTATACGACACCATGGGTGAAAAAAATTTTTTTCATACAAAATTTTACAGGAGAGGGGTGGAAATTTGAGACGTCACAGCTCGGCCGCCATCTTGTTTTTTTAATTTTTTTCACTTTTTCTGTTAATCGTTTACTAATTTTTACAATAATCCAAAATTTCAAAGAAATCGGTTGGAAAACAAAAGAGTTGCAAGATTCACGTCGGCCGCCATCTTGTTTTTCCGAAATGTCATAATTTTTCCCCACTCGAATCCCCCACCCGAACATATCTCCCGTACATCATTTTATCGTTTTTTGTCTCTTTCTAGGAGAACAATTATGTCAATCAGTGAGTCAGTCAGTCAGTGGTAATCGAGCTATATATATTATAACTAGCGTTTGCTCGGTGCGCGAGCTGCTAAAGCAGCTCGCGGGAAGTGTTATTGCTACAAGTAGGGCGCGTGGGTGCGCGGCCCGCTAAAGCGGACCGCGATTGTTCGGCTTTATTTATTTCGCTCGGTGCGCGAGCTGCTAAAGCAGCTCGCGGGAAGTGTTATTACTACAAGTCGGGCGCGTGGGTGCGCGGCCCGCTAAAGCGGACCGCGATTGTTCGCCTTTATTTATTTCGCTCGGTGCGCGAGCTGCTAAAGCAGCTCGCGGGAAGTGTTATTACTACAAGTAGGGCGCGTGGGTGCGCGGCCCGCTAAAGCGGACCGCGATTTTTTTACTCATCAAGTAGACCTTCGGATTCTGGTCATCTTTTGCCAAAAAATTTGTTCGAGCACACCCCACCTATCTGCAATAACCTGGCCGTGCTCCTCATTCACAAAAGAAAAAAAAGAAAAAAAAATGAAAAAAAAGAAAAAAAACAAATGTAAAATGAAAAAAAGAAAAAGAAAAAAATCCCTATGAACCTATCAAAATCAATGTCTTGCATAGTTCCCAACTTCTAGTCCCTTCAATATTCCCCATACATTTAGTATGAAAAAAAAAAAAACCGCCATCTTGAATTTTTTTCCTACTCACCAGGTAGACCTCCGGGTTTTGATCATCTTTTGTCGAGAAACCGCTCCTCCATCTTTTATAGTCTCCGAGAGAGAGACGGACAAAATTTGCCGCCATTTTTTTTCCGCCATTTTGGAATTTTTTTTCAACTGACTGGCAACTGCTCGAGGTTTCGAATGACATTTGGTCGAGCACCCTCCACCTATCTTCTATACCCTGGCCGTGCCGCTCGCCCGTCTCCGAACTCCTCACTCATCAGCTCTCGCCACCTTTCTCCGAGTCACATTCTTTGAGCTCTATACGACACCATGGGTGAAAAAAATTTTTTTCATACAAAATTTTACAGGAGAGGGGTCGGAAATTTGAGTCGTCACAGCTCGGCCGCCATCTTGTTTTTTTAATTTTTTTCACTTTTTCTGTTAATCGTTTACTAATTTCTACAATAGTCCAAAATTTCAAAGAAATCGGTCGGAAAACAAAAGAGTTGCAAGATTCACGTCGGCCGCCATCTTGTTTTTCCGAAATGTCATAATTTTCCCCAACTCGAATCCCCCCCCCAAGCACATCTCCCAAACATCATTATATCGATTTCCGTCTCCTTCTAGGAGAACAACCCTGTCAATCAGTGAGTGAGTGAATCAGTGAGTGGTAATCGAGCTATATATATTATAACTAGCGTTTGCTCGGTGCGCGAGCTGCTAAAGCAGCTCGCGGGAAGTGTTGTTGCCACAAGTAGGGAGCGTGGGTGCGCGGCCCGCTAAAGCGGACCGCGATTTATTTACTCATCAAGTAGACCTTCGGATTCTGGTCATCTTTTGCCAAAAAATTTGTTCGAGCACACCCCACCTATCTGCAATAACCTGGCCGTGCTCCTCATTCACAAAAGAAAAAGAAAAAAAAAAGAAAAAAAGGCAAATGTAAAATGAAAAAAAAGAAAAAGAAAAAGCCCTATGAACCTATCAAAATCAATGTCTTGCTTAGTTCCCAACTTCTAGTCCCTTCAATATTCCCCATACATTTTGTATGGGGGGAAAAAAAAATCCGCCATCTTGAATTTTTTTCCTACTCACCAGGTAGACCTCCGGGTTGTGATCATCTTTTGTCGAGAAACCGCTCCTCCATCTTTTATAGTCTCCGAGAGAGAGACGGACAAAATTTGCCGCCATTTTTTTTCCGCCATTTTGAAATTTTTTTTCAACTCACTGGCAACTGCTCGAGGTTTCGAATGACATTTGGTCGAGCACCCTCCACCTATCTTCTACACCCTGGCCGTGCCCCTCGCCCGTCTCCGAACTCCTCACTCATCAGCTCTCTCCACCTTTCTCCGAGTCACATTCTTTGAGCTCTATACGACACCATGGGTGAAAAAAATTTTTTTCATACAAAATTTTACAGGAGAGGAGTCGGAAATTTGAGACGTCACAGCTCGGCCGCCATCTTGATTTTTTAATTTTTTTCACTTTTTCTGTTAATCGTTTACTAATTTCTACAATAGTCCAAAATTTCAAAGAAATCGGTCGGAAAACAAAAGAGTTGCAAGATTCACGTCGGCCGCCATCTTGTTTTTCCGAAATGTCATAATTTTCCCCAACTCGAATCCCCCCCCCAAGCACATCTCCCAAACATCATTATATCGATTTCCGTCTCCTTCTAGGAGAACAACCCTGTCAATCAGTGAGTGAGTGAATCAGTGAGTGGTAATCGAGCTATATATATTATAATAATAACTAGCGTTTGCTCGGTGCGCGAGCTGCTAAAGCAGCTCGCGGGAAGTGTTGTTACTACAAGTAGGGCGCGTGGGTGCGCGGCCCGCTAAAGCGGACCGCGATTGTTCGGCTATATTTATTTCGCTCGGTGCGCGAGCTGCTAAAGCAGCTCGCGGGAAGTGTTATTACTACAAGTAGGGCGCGTGGGTGCGCGGCCCGCTAAAGCGGACCGCGATTGTTCGGCTTCATGTATTTCGCTCGGTGCGCGAGCTGCTAAAGCAGCTCGCGGGAAGTGTTATTGCTACAAGTAGGGCGCGTGGGTGCGCGGCCCGCTAAAGCGGACCGCGATTGTTCGGCTTTATTTAATTCGCTCGGTGCGCGAGCTGCTAAAGCAGCTCGCGGGAAGGGTTATTACTACAAGTAAGGCGCGTGGGTGCGCGGCCCGCTAAAGCGGACCGCGATTTTTTTTACTCATCAAGTAGACCTTCGGATTCTGGTCATCTTTTGCCAAAAAATTTGTTCGAGCACACCCCACCTATCTGCAATAACCTGGCCGTGCTCCTCATTCACAAAAGAAAAAGAAAAAAAAATGAAAAAAAAGAAAAAAAAAAAAAATGAAAAATGAAAAAAAAGAAAAAGAAAAAAAGCCCTATGAACCTATCAAGATCAATGTCTTGCATAGTTCCCAACTTCTAGTCCCTTCAATATTCCCCATACATTTTGTATGGGGGAAAAAAAAATCCGCCATCTTGAATTTTTTTCCTACTCACCAGGTAGACCTCCGGGTTGTGATCATCTTTTGTCGAGAAACCGCTCCTCCATCTTTTATAGTCTCCGAGAGAGAGACGGACAAAATTTGCCGCCATTTTTTTTCCGCCATTTTGGAATTTTTTTTCAACTCACTGGCAACTGCTCGAGGTTTTGAATGACATTTGGTCGAGCACCCTCCACCTATCTTCTATACCCTGGCCGTGCCCCTCGCCCGTCTCCGAACTCCTCACTCATCAGCTCTCTCCACCTTTCTCCGAGTCACATTCTTTGAGCTCTATACGACACCATGGGTGAAAAAAATTTTTTTCATACAAAATTTTACAGGAGAGGGGTGGAAATTTGAGACGTCACAGCTCGGCCGCCATCTTGTTTTTTTAATTTTTTTCACTTTTTCTGTTAATCGTTTACAAATTTCTACAATAATCCAAAATTTCAAAGAAATCGGTTGGAAAACAAAAGAGTTGCAAGATTCACGTCGGCCGCCATCTTGTTTTTCCGAAATGTCATAATTTTTCCCCACTCGAATCCCCCACCCGAACATATCTCCCGTACATCATTTTATCGTTTTTTGTCTCTTTCTAGGAGAACAATTATGTCAATCAGTGAATCAGTCAGTCAGTGGTAATCGAGCTATATATATTATAACTAGCGTTTGCTCGGTGCGCGAGCTGCTAAAGCAGCTCGCGGGAAGTGTTGTTACTACAAGTAGGGCGCGTGGGTGCGCGGCCCGCTAAAGCGGACCGCGATTGTTCGGCTATATTTATTTCGCTCGGTGCGCGAGCTGCTAAAGCAGCTCGCGGGAAGTGTTATTACTACAAGTAGGGCGCGTGGGTGCGCGGCCCGCTAAAGCGGACCGCGATTGTTCGGCTTCATGTATTTCGCTCGGTGCGCGAGCTGCTAAAGCAGCTCGCGGGAAGTGTTATTGCTACAAGTAGGGCGCGTGGGTGCGCGGCCCGCTAAAGCGGACCGCGATTGTTCGGCTTTATTTAATTCGCTCGGTGCGCGAGCTGCTAAAGCAGCTCGCGGGAAGGGTTATTACTACAAGTAAGGCGCGTGGGTGCGCGGCCCGCTAAAGCGGACCGCGATTTTTTTTACTCATCAAGTAGACCTTCGGATTCTGGTCATCTTTTGCCAAAAAATTTGTTCGAGCACACCCCACCTATCTGCAATAACCTGGCCGTGCTCCTCATTCACAAAAGAAAAAGAAAAAAAAATGAAAAAAAAGAAAAAAAAAAAATGAAAAATGAAAAAAAAGAAAAAGAAAAAAAGCCCTATGAACCTATCAAGATCAATGTCTTGCATAGTTCCCAACTTCTAGTCCCTTCAATATTCCCCATACATTTTGTATGGGGGAAAAAAAAATCCGCCATCTTGAATTTTTTTCCTACTCACCAGGTAGACCTCCGGGTTGTGATCATCTTTTGTCGAGAAACCGCTCCTCCATCTTTTATAGTCTCCGAGAGAGAGACGGACAAAATTTGCCGCCATTTTTTTTCCGCCATTTTGGAATTTTTTTTCAACTCACTGGCAACTGCTCGAGGTTTTGAATGACATTTGGTCGAGCACCCTCCACCTATCTTCTATACCCTGGCCGTGCCCCTCGCCCGTCTCCGAACTCCTCACTCATCAGCTCTCTCCACCTTTCTCCGAGTCACATTCTTTGAGCTCTATACGACACCATGGGTGAAAAAAATTTTTTTCATACAAAATTTTACAGGAGAGGGGTGGAAATTTGAGACGTCACAGCTCGGCCGCCATCTTGTTTTTTTAATTTTTTTCACTTTTTCTGTTAATCGTTTACAAATTTCTACAATAATCCAAAATTTCAAAGAAATCGGTTGGAAAACAAAAGAGTTGCAAGATTCACGTCGGCCGCCATCTTGTTTTTCCGAAATGTCATAATTTTTCCCCACTCGAATCCCCCACCCGAACATATCTCCCGTACATCATTTTATCGTTTTTTGTCTCTTTCTAGGAGAACAATTATGTCAATCAGTGAATCAGTCAGTCAGTGGTAATCGAGCTATATATATTATAATAACTAGTATTTCGCTCGGTGCGCGAGCTGCTAAAGCAGCTCGCGGGAAGTGTTATTACTACAAGTAGGGCGCGTGGGTGCGCGGCCCGCTAAAGCGGACCGCGATTGTTCGGCTTTATTTATTTCGCTCGGTGCGCGAGCTGCTAAAGCAGCTCGCGGGAAGTGTTATTACTACAAGTCGGGCGCGTGGGTGCGCGGCCCGCTAAAGCGGACCGCGATTTTTTTACTCATCAAGTAGACTTTCGGATTCTGGTCATCTTTTGCCAAAAAATTTGTTCGAGCACACCCCACCTATCTGCAATAACCTGGCCGTGCTCCTCATTCACAAATGAAAAAGAAAAAAAAAGAAAAAAAAAAGAAAAAAAGCAAATGTAAAATGAAAAAAAAGAAAAAGAAAAAAAGCCCTATGAACCTATCAAAATCAATGTCTTGCATAGTTCCCAACTTCTAGTCCCTTCAATATTCCCCATATACATTTTGTATGAAAAAAAAAAAATCCGCCATCTTGAATTTTTTTCCTACTCACCAGGTAGACCTCCGGGTTTTGATCAACTTTTGTCGAGAAACCGCTCCTCCATCTTTTATAGTCTCCGAGAGAGAGACGGACAAAATTTGCCGCCATTTTTTTTCCGCCATTTTGGAATTTTTTTTCAACTCACTGGCAACTGCTCGAGGTTTCGAATGACATTTGGTCGAGCACCCTCCACCTATCTTCTATACCCTGGCCGTGCCCCTCGCCCGTCTCCGAACTCCTCACTCATCAGCTCTCTCCACCTTTCTCCGAGTCACATTCTTTGAGCTCTATACGACACCATGGGTGAAAAAAAATTTTTTCATACAAAATTTTACAGGAGAGGGTCGGAAATTTGAGACGTCACAGCTCGGCCGCCATCTTGATTTTTAAATTTTTTTCACTTTTTCTGTTAATCGTTTACTAATTTCTACAATAATCCGAAAATTTCAAAGAAATCGGTTGGAAAACAAAAGAGTTGCAAGAATCACGTCGGCCGCCATCTTGTTTTTCCGAAATGTCATAATTTTTCCCCACTCGAATCCCCCACCCGGACATATCTCCCGTACATCATTATATCGTTTTTTGTCTCTTTCTAGGAGAACAATTATGTCAATGAGTCAGTGAGTGAATCAGTGAATCAGTGAGTGGTAATCGAGCTATATATATTATAACTAGCATTTGCTCGGTGCGCGAGCTGCTAAAGCAGCTCGCGGGAAGTGTTATTGCTACAAGTAGGGCGCGTGGGTGCGCGGCCCGCTAAAGCGGACCGCGATTGTTCGGCTTTATTTATTTCGCTCGGTGCGCGAGCTGCTAAAGCAGCTCGCGGGAAGTGTTATTACTACAAGTAGGGCGCGTGGGTGCGCGGCCCGCTAAAGCGGACCGCGATTGTTCGGCTTTATTTATTTCGCTCGGTGCGCGAGCTGCTAAAGCAGCTCGCGGGAAGTGTTATTGCTACAAGTAGGGCTCGTGGGTGCGCGGCCCGCTAAAGCGGACCGCGATTGTTCGGCTTTATTTATTTCGCTCGGTGCGCGAGCTGCTGAAGCAGCTCGCGGGAAGTGTTATTACTACAAGTAGGGCGCGTGGGTGCGCGGCCCGCTAAAGCGGACCGCGATTTATTTACTCTTCAAGTAGACCTTCGGATTCTGGTCATCTTTTGCCAAAAAATTTGTTCGAACACACCCCACCTATCTGCAATAACCTGGCCGTGCTCCTCATTCACAAAAGAAAAAGAAAAAAAAGAAAAAAAAAAGAAAAAAAAGAAAAAAAGCAAATATAAAATGAAAAAAAAGAAAAAGAAAAAAAGCCCTATGAACCTATCAAAATCAATGTCTTGCATAGTTCCCAACTTCTAATCCCTTCAATATTCCCCATACATTTTGTATGGAAAAAAAATAAATCCGCCATCTTGAATTTTTTTCCTACTCACCAGGTAGACCTCCGGGTTGTGATCATCTTTTGTCGAGAAACCGCTCCTCCATCTTTTATAGTCTCCGAGAGAGAGACGGACAAAATTTGCCGCCATTTTTTTTCCGCCATTTTGGAATTTTTTTTCAACTCACTGGCAACTGCTCGAGGTTTCGAATGACATTTGGTCGAGCACCCTCCACCTATCTTCTATACCCTGGCCGTGCCCCTCGCTCGTCTCCGAACCCCTCACTCATCAGCTCTCTCCACCTTTCTCCTAGTCATATTCTTTGAGCTCTATACGACACCATGGGTAAAAAAATTTTTTTTCATACAAAATTTTACAGGAGAGGGGTCGGAAATTTGAGACGTCACAGCTCGGCCGCCATCTTGTTTTTTTAATTTTTTTCACTTTTTCTGTTAATCGTTTACTAATTCCTACAATAATCCAAAATTTCAAAGAAATCGGTTGGAAAACTAAAGAGTTGCAAGATTCACGTCGGCCGCCATCTTGTTTTTCCGAAATGTCATAATTTTCCCCAACTCGAATCCCCCACCCGGACATATCTCCCCTACATCATTATATCGATTTCCGTCTCCTTCTAGGAGAACAACCCTGTCAATGAGTGAGTGAGTGAATCAGTGAGTGAGTGGTAATCGAGCTATATATATTATAATAACTAGCGTTTGCTCGGTGCGCGAGCTGCTAAAGCAGCTCGCGGGAAGTGTTATTGCTACAAGTAGGGCGCGTGGGTGCGCGGCCCGCTAAAGCGGACCGCGATTTTTTTACTCATCAAGTAGACCTTCGGATTCTGGTCATCTTTTGCCAAAAAATTTGTTCGAGCACACCCCACCTATCTGCAATAACCTGGCCGTGCTCCTCATTCACAAAAGAAAAAAAAAGAAAAAAAAAAGAAAAAAAAGAAAAAAAAACAAATGTAAAATGAAAAAAAGAAAAAGAAAAAAAGCCCTATGAACCTATCAAAATCAATGTCTTGCATAGTTCCCAACTTCTAGTCCCTTCAATATTCCCCATACATTTAGTATGGAAAAAAAAAATCCGCCATCTTGAATTTTTTTCCTACTCACCAGGTAGACCTCCGGGTTTTGATCATCTTTTGTCGAGAAACCGCTCCTCCATCTTTTATAGTCTCCGAGAGAGAGACGGACAAAATTTGCCGCCATTTTTTTTCCGCCATTTTGGAATTTTTTTTCAACTCACTGGCAACTGCTCGAGGTTTCGAATGACATTTGGTCGAGCACCCTCCACCTATCTTCTATACCCTGGCCGTGCCCCTCGCCCGTCTCCGAACTCCTCACTCATCAGCTCTCTCCACCTTTCTCCGAGTCACATTCTTTGAGCTCTATACGACACCATGGGTGAAAAAAAAATTTTTCATACAAAATTTTACAGGAGAGGGTCGGAAATTTGAGACGTCACAGCTCGGCCGCCATCTTGTTTTTTAAATTTTTTTCACTTTTTCTGTTAATCGTTTACTAATTTCTACAATAATCCAAAATTTCAAAGAATTCGGTTGGAAAACAAAAGAGTTGCAAGAATCACGTCGGCCGCCATCTTGTTTTTCCGAAATGTCATAATTTTTCCCCACTCGAATCCCCCACCCGGACATATCTCCCGTACATCATTATATCGTTTTTTGTCTCTTTCTAGGAGAACAATTATGCCCGCTAAAGCGGACCGCGATTGTTCGGCTTTATTTATTTCGCTCGGTGCGCGAGCTGCTAAAGCAGCTCGCGGGAAGTGTTATTACTACAAGTAGGGCGCGTGGGTGCGCGGCCCGCTAAAGCGGACCGCGATTTTTTTACTCATCGAGTAGACCTTCGGATTCTGGTCATCTTTTGCCAAAAAATTTGTTCGAGCACACCCCACCTATCTGCAATAACCTGGCCGTGCTCCTCATTCACAAAAGAAAAAGAAAAGAAAAAAAGAAAAAAAGCAAATGTAAAATGAAAAAAAAGAAAAAGAAAAAAAGCCCTATGAACCTATCAAAATCAATGTCTTGCATAGTTCCCAACTTCTAGTCCCTTCAATATTCCCCATACATTTTGTATGGGGGGAAAAAAAAATCCGCCATCTTGAATTTTTTTCCTACTCACCAGGTAGACCTCCGGGTTGTGATCATCTTTTGTCGAGAAACCGCTCCTCCATCTTTTATAGTCTCCGAGAGAGAGACGGACAAAATTTGCCGCCATTTTTTTTCCGCCATTTTGGAATTTTTTTTCAACTCATTGGCAACTGCTCGAGGTTTCGAATGACATTTGGTCGAGCACCCTCCACCTATCTTCTATACCCTGGCCGTGCCCCTCGCCCGTCTCAGAACTCCTCATTCATCAGCTCTCTCCACCTTTTTCCGAGTCACATTCTTTGAGCTCTATACGACACCATGGGTGAAAAAAATTTTTTTCATACAAAATTTTACAGGAGAGGGGTGGAAATTTGAGACGTCACAGCTCGGCCGCCATCTTGTTTTTTTAATTTTTTTCACTTTTTCTGTTAATCGTTTACTAAATTCTACAATAATCCAAAATTTCAAAGAAATCGGTTGGAAAACAAAAGAGTTGCAAGATTCACGTCGGCCGCCATCTTGTTTTTCCGAAATGTCATAATTTTCCCCAACTCGAATCCCCCACCTGGACATATCTCCCCTACATCATTATATCGATTTCCGTCTCCTTCTAGGAGAACAACCCTGTCAATGAGTGAGTGAGTGAGTGAGTGAGTGTGTCAGTCAGTGGTAATCGAGCTATATATATTACTAGTAGGGCGCGTGGGAGATAAGGGGGGAGGAACGGTATTTTTTTTGTGACATTTTGGCCGATTACTCAAAAATTATTATATATCGAAATAAATAAAAACCTGTTTTAGAATGCAAAAGTAAAGGCCTTTCATATGATACCCCACTCGGTATAGTTATTTTACTTTGAAATTTCAAACCCCCGATTTTCCCACTTTATTTTTTATAAAACTAACAATAATTTTTGATTTTTCTTTATTCCAATGATGTTGGGCTACTATTATACACAACTATGCCAAATTTCATGTCGATAGCTTTAATAGTTACTGAAATAATCGACTGTGACAGACGGACGGACGGACGGACAGACGGAGAAAGTCTCACCATAAGGGTTCCATTTTTACCATTTTGGTACGGAACCCTAAAAACAATTCTATTCTATTATATTCTATTCTATAAAACAATGTCTTTGTTTTATAAATGAAACTTCCCGGGTTCATGGGATGCTCCACTGTGTCAGGGAGTTGCAGGAAGGCACGGCATCGCTTGGCAGTACTCTAAACATTTTCACCAAAAAGCTATTTCAGTATAGGCAAAAAAGGTAAAGATACAGCGTTCAATTTTTCACTACCGTAGTCGAATGGGTCAGTAAACGGTTATTTATCGCAAGGGTTACGCTCGCTCGTTAGTGCGACTTTTTTTATTCCAATGCAGTTCAAAGCACGTGCCGCCACGTCCTTTTGAAGAATTTACCATAGAGCTTCGGTACCGGCATTCGCAATGCGATACGTTTTGGTTTTTTACTAATAACTACTTTTTGCTCGCACCTTTATACACTTGTATTTGAGTTTTATGAAAGCTCGTGGGAACTCTTTGTTTTCCAGGGTTAAAAAATAGAGTTAGGTAACAAAAATCAGAACACAATTTTTAGTTACTTTAAATTATGACATTTCATTCACTTTGACACGTTTAATGAATGATGTAAATAATATAATCATGATAGTCAGTCTAGTACCTTGGTTTGATTCTCGACAATAATAAATTAGGAAGAATCCTCAATGGGTGGATAATGAAAAGAGTTTGAACACTCAATTAATCTTTACAGTTCAGTAAAGAGAACTCTCACGCGAGCAGGTTTATCACGCTGTCCCTTCACTGTTGAAGCACAGTATCCTATCCTTACGCTTTCTTAAACGTACATAACTCCGAAAAGTCAGAGGTGCCCGGGATTGAACCAGTGAACTCCGAATAGGAGACCTCTGATGTCTCTGATGTGCTATACCTACCTATTATATTAACATGTATTCTACGAGTAGAATGTATGTATGTTGTGAACTGTTTATGGTAAAACAAAATAATACATATTAGGCAACGTCGTAAGCAAGACTACCATAAATTGTATATCCCAACGTTTATAAGAAGCCAATTTTCTCCAAAGAACCGTACAATGTTGGAGTAATTCAAGATATGCCTTCACGAGACGTTACTCCTATCTTTGTAATATTCTCCTTCCACCCAACGCTTTATAGATGGCCCGAGTATTCACACAAAACAAGTAACATGTTTGGCCCTTGGCTAAATCGTATCTCGCTTACAGCCTAGGACTCACGTGCGAAATGTAAGGCTGCGGTCCAGTAAACGCATGAGAGCGGTGCGCCGGCCGGTGCCATATTGCGATGCGGTGCGGAGTTGCAACTAAGTGATTTTGCCAAACAAATAACTGTGGCTTTAAATTTTTTGACAAAATAAAGTGGTATTGAACTTATATAACACATTGCCATGATTTTTTTTTCTATTTTACTACCCGCGTTTTTACTACCCTAATAATTTCTGAAATAACAGGCGAGGAACATGGCACCGCACCATGAAATGTGCTTTGACAGGGTGCGTATTGTGAGTCAAACTACTGTAAGAGTGCCCTTACAATTATATAATACTACACTAGCGGCACGCTATGATGGCCGGTTTGACGTTTGTCCGCTCATGAAGTTCCGTATTAATTGATAACGACTTTGAAGGAAATAATTGTATTACTTTATTGACGATAGTGATGTGCAGAGATTCATAAATTTTATCGAATGTAGTTTTAGGTTTAGGACTCAAAATTTATTTATTAAATTGATTTCTAAAATGTATACAAGTGTAGAAAAATCAGTTTGCACCATTTAAGGGGTGAATGTACTTGTGAATATGAACAATTTTCACTATGTGGACAAACCTCTGAAATCGCAAAAAAATATCAGCTGTTTCATACAAAAGGTAAAATTTTTATTTTTATATGATATATACCACAACTCGGCATTTGGTTTTCTAAATTGAAAATTTTTAAAAATGGAATCTAATACGATCGTCACATAGGATCGCTGGCTAGCACAACTACTACCTCCGGCAAACTCGCGTCAATGCTCAATGCAAAACAAAGCAGTTTCGAATTGACGTTGCTTCGAAAAGTATAAACTGTCAGTGCAATGCGATTGTGATATAGTTTTGACCTGGCTTTGGATTTCAAATATTGATACTGCATTACTGTTGACCCTTGCTCGTTAATTTGGACTCTGTTCAAGCCCTTTGTTGTGGATTTCGTCGATATGACCGAACGTACGCAGAGAACTGTTCTAAATAGTCAGACACGTGAGTTCGTAATACGCCTTCGTAACTATTTCGATCGTGAAGCTCAAAATGGAGGGCCAATTTTACCTATAACGTCAGTGGTTGAACGCGTAGCTGATGCGCTTAATATTGGACAACGAACTGTTAGACGGATAACTAAAAAAAAATATGGCGAGACTGGCACAGAAGAAAATAAATTTCACACACCAAAAAAGAGAAAACGAGCAAAACCAGTCGTAGGCATCGATAGCTTTGATACCGATGCTATCCGAAGACATGTTTACGGCTACTATTTACAGAAGGAGTATCCAACAAGAAAAAAGTTGGTGCATTCACTGAAGGAAGCTGGATTATTCTTCGGTGGGGAAAGTTCTTTAACGAAGATTTTGAAGACCATTGGATTTCGATACAAAAAATGTAACAAACGCAAAATATTGATGGAAAGATTTGATATAGCGATGGCAAGGTATACTTTTTTACGGCAAGTGAAAGAAATCAAAAATTGGCAAAATGTTGTGTTCTTGGATGAAACATGGCTTAATGCTAACCATACTGTAGGCCGTTCTTGGAACGATGACACAGCAGCATCTACTTCCAAAGTTCCTGTAGGAAAAGGATCGCGACTTATAATTTGTCACGCCGGAACCATCAACGGGTTTGTCGAAGGTTCTCTCATGGCTTTTGCGTCAAAAACCACTGGAGACTATCATGAAGACATGAATGGAGAAAAGTTTACTGAATGGTTTACCTCAATGTTGTGTAGCCTCCCTGAACCATCTATTATAATTATGGACAACGCCCCATACCACTCGATGCAAATTGACAAGCCACCTGCCCAATCCCAAAAGAAAGCTGATATCGTCGCATGGCTTCGTAAAAATGGCGTAGATGCAAACATGAATATGTTAAAAGCGGAATTAGTACGTCTTTTAAAAGAAAACAAACCAACCAAGATCCGATACGTCATTGACGAAATAGCATTAGAACATGGGCACAGAGTTATACGGTTACCGCCTTACCATTGTGAGTATAATGCGATTGAGTTGGTGTGGGCTCAAATTAAGGGATATGCTGCAAGACACAATACAGAACCCCCATTTACCACAAAAAAAATGGTAAAATTATTAGAAGAAGCTTGTGAACATGTGACTAAAGGAGACTGGGAAAAGGTTGTGAATAGAACTGTTAAATTAATAAGGGAAGATTATGAAAGAGATGTGAAAATAGATAATATTATAGAAAACGAACATATAATTATTAATGTAGGTGATGATAGCAGTGACGACAGTGAAAATAGTAGTATGGACGAATCTGATTAATTATGGCCTTTTGTGGCACCTTTTTTGGTATCTTTTGTATTCATATGTTTCTTGTGTGCATATAAAGTATGTATATTCATTTTCATTCAAATATTCAGTTCGTTCAAATAAATTAAATAAACATATACATTTTTGTTTTATTAAACCTATTTAATCAGGTACAAAAACAAAACTTAATTGTTTTTTGTTCGAGAATAAATTGACATTCCACATCACTATTGTAATGTGTCAAACCGGCCATCATAGCGTGCCGCTAGTTTAGACTTACAATTTCATGTTGTGCACTAAATCGCAGAGTATACTAATAAGCATAGTGACTTAGGTAGCCCGTGCATCTTATGCAACTAAAGCGTCCAACTATATTTAATTGGTGAAATTCCTTCCTATTACGCACAAAAAAATATGATTGATAATTGTAAAAGTACGCAACTTAGTTGTACGATAGTCGGCCAATTTGCAATTGTATGTCTGCGGGCGCTCTAATAACTACTTGGGGCATACAAAGCAGCCTATGTCTCTCTGCACCTATGTATTCTTCAAACAGACACCCATTCACATTTAAAACATCAGTAAAGATGCTCATTACTATTTTACTAACAAAATTTTATTTAAACAAAATTTTATTGTGGTGCGGTTGGTGCAGTCACGAGCAGTTTATAGTCACCCTTAGGACCCGCGTATGAGTACCCGGCTTAAAGCAACACGATTGCGAATTTGAAATCCCTTCTGGCCCACTCAGGCACCTCTGAGGCTTTGATGGCAAGCGTTAAGCATTAAACACACAATTTGCTACGTGTTGAAAGAAACGCTGTGAGCCGCGAGGCATTTCAAACTAGCGTGCCTGCGCGCTACACCAATCATTATCGTTTTAACTTTTACTCTGTTAAAGTAACTACGTCGTACCACTGTTATTATAATATTATGCAGTTAAATGAACAACGATCGCGTCTTCTTCGATATTTATGTGATTCCTATATTAATTATAGTTTTTGAAAAACTAACGTCATTCTCCAGGACCTCAAATATACCCCTAAAAAATATCAAATTGATCCGTTGCTCTATGGCTACGTGATTGAAGGAGAAACAAACAAACATTTATAAAGGGATCTAGAAATTCCTAATTTCTAGGGCCTATACTAGATAATATATGAAGTAGGGATGTTCTAACTTCTAGCACCAAATAACATTCCCGGGGAACTCTTTTTCGGGATGAAAAGTATCCTTTCGTTTCGGCTACACGCTACTACTATATCAGCAGGGTGGAAATGTTCTAAAATGGCCAAGATTGAGTTTTAGAATTTCGCGGATATCTTTGAATATATTTTTCTCATATAAAATATATTTTTGCAATCTCTAAAACTTAGCTCGATACCTTTAAATTTTCACAAAGTAATAAAACTGTTCATTTTAATGGCGAAATTCGTTTTACGTATATTTTAAAAGAGTAGAGACCCCAGTATTTATAAGACGAACCATATATTAGAGAGTTGCCACGGAAGCCCGTTTTCGCATAGCAAACGCAGGCTACTAGTTCATTAAAAAGATATATACGGTCATTACGAAGACATTCGGAGTATTAAGGTAATACCGCCCTTATTGTATTTTATTGAAGTAATTTGTTTATCAAGTGAATGGCGAACATTGTGAACTGGGCAAGTACCTTACTGAAATGGTAGAGTTGTATTTTCTTTATTGCTTCATTTAAATTACAAAAAAAAAAACAAAGAGCATAGATTACAATTGGTAGTCGTTACGGTAGGAGCGTAGCGACACAGGTAGCGATTACCAATCCCAAACTCTATGACAAAGATTTTAAGCACTGACCTCTTTAATGTTATGCACTGGAGAGGTTGTAGCCTACACTACAGCTTACACCACCTACAATGTGACGTCATCCACAATTTTGGAACTCTTAACTACACGCGGACGAAATTGCGGGTAAAAGCTAGTTGTACTTGTGATGAAGATTGGGAAATTGTCAAATTTAGTTCTCATAACCTTCGGTGCGGAGACTAAGATCAATAAAAGAATCAGCTGTCATTTTAAATGACACGATTATTATGTCAACTTAGTAAAAATTTATAGTAAAATTAAAAGGTCAAAGGTTTAAAGGGTAAATACCATTACTTTTGGCAAAGCGCCATTTACAGAGAGATTTGGGCATCCAGCCAGGTAATGTAAGGCAGACCTTTTGACGTAGGTAAGCATTATTCGTAAAAATCCAAGCTCGTTGGGACGGCTTTGTATGCTTGGTAAGTTGTTCATTTTTCCTATTTAAATTGTAACTGAAACAAAAAATTCTAGAAATCCTGGACGGATTTGTTAAACCACGAATATTTCTTGTGCATTATTTCAATTTCTTAAATTTTTTATCTCAAGTACTACATAATTACGGAAAATATTTATGTCTTTAATATTTAAACAATTCTATTATTAACATACTAATATCTTCATTTTTAGGGTTCCGTACCAAAATGGTAAAAATGGAACCCTTATGGTGAGACTTTCTCCGTCCGTCCGTCCGTCCGTCTGTCACAGTCGATTATTTCAGTAACTATTAAAGCTATCGACATGAAATTTGGCATAGTTGTGTATAATAGTGGCCCAACATCATTGGAATAAAGAAAAATCGAAAATTATTTTTAGTTTTATTAAAAAAGGGGGAAAATTGGGGGTTTGAAATTTCAAAGTAAAATAACTATACCGAGTGGGGTATCATATGAAAGGCCTTTACTTGTGCAATTTAAAACAGTTTTTTATTTATTTCTATATATAATAGTTTTTGAGTAATCGGCCAAAATGTCGAAAAAAATACCGTTCCCCCCCCCCCCCCTTATCTCCGAAGTTTATCAATAGAAAAATCTGAAATAATTATGGTCAATAGAGGTTTATGTATATTTTACAGGAAAAATAAAATCAACGCGAAAATTATTTTAGTTTAATTAAAAAAGGGGGAAAATCAGGGGTTTGAAATTTCAAAGTAAGATAATTATACCGAGTGGGGTATCATTTGAAAGGCCTTTACTTGTGCATTCTAAAACAGTTTTTTATTTATTTTTATATATAATAGTTTTTGAGTAATCGGCCAAAATGTCGAAAAAAAATACCGTTCCCCCCCCTTATCTCCGAAGTTTACCAATTTAAAAATCTGAAATAATTATGTTCAATAGAAGTTTATGTATATTTTACAGGAAAAATAAAATCAACGCGAAAATTATTTTAGTTTAATTAAAAAAGGGGGAAAATCAGGGGTTTGAAATTTCAAAGTAAGATAATTATACCGAGTCGGATATCATATGAAAGGCCTTTACCTGTGCACTCTAAAACAGTTTTTTATTTATTTCTATATATAATAGGTTTTGAGTAATCGGCCAAAATGTTGAAAAAAATACCGTCCCCCCCCCCCCCCCCTTATCTCCGAAGTTTACCAATCGAAAAAACTGAAATAATTATGGTCAATAGAGGTTTATGTATATTTTACAGGAAAAATAAAACCAACGCTCTAACTAGCATAGTTTTTTTATATTAACAATAAACCTCTACAAACAAAGTTAACGATAAATAAGCAAATTAATATAATATTATCGTTTTACTTTTACTTTTGGAGTACGGAACCCTCGGTGCGCGAGTCCGACTCGCACTTGGCCGGCTTTTTTTTATTATAATTAAAAAAGGGAACAAATTAACAACAAAGAAAAAATAAGACATCAGAAATAGAACGCAAAAAATAAAGCAGCAGATAAATTGTAATGTACTTATTAAAATCTCATTTTATTATTGAAATTTCATTTTATCTTATTTAAAAAAAAAAATTGGTTGCCTGTAAAGTCGGTATACGGGCGAAAGTTTTACGTGACAACCGAAATAGAAGCGCAAGACATGAACCGGTGTGTATGCCTATCTCTCTCACTCTCTCTCTCGCTCTGTCTCTCTCGCTCTGTCTCTCTCGCTCTTAGGCGGGCTAACTGTGCTCGAGTGGAAGGGACGCGTGCCTTTCACTTTTTATGTCTGTCTCTCTCGCTCTTAGGCGGGCTAACCATGCCTCTCACTCGCTCTCATTGTGAGCGCATAACGTGAGCGGAGCGTAACGCAGTTTCTTGAAGTGTCACCCGGCAAACCAATTTATAAGACGTTGTCACGTCAAAATGTGGAGCAATATACTGACTTAGAATAAAATATGAGATAGTGATTATATTTTATTTTGAGCCACTCGTGCATAAACAGAAATTTACACTAAGAAAATATTATTTATTAATTCACGACATATAACTTTATTGTGAAGAATAGCAGTAAAAAAACCAAAGGGTATAATATTATTTGCATATAAAAGAGTTCAGCTGCGGTAATACTTCTCTCAATCAATGTGTCCTTCCCGTCCTCACTTATGGCGCTGAAACGTGGACACTAACAAAAGGCTTGATCCACAAATTTAAAGTCACTCAGAGAGCTATGGAGAGGGCTATGTTAGGAGTTTCTCTTAAGGACAGGATTCGAAATGAAGAGATCCGTAAGAGAACCAAGGTCGCCGACATAGCTCAAACCATTAGCAAGCTGAAATGGCAGTGGGCAGGCCATGCTTGTCGCAGAAGCGATGGCCGTTGGGGCCGAAAAGTCCTAGAGTGGAGACCGCGAACAAGTAAGCGTAGTGTGGGGCGCCCTCCAGCACGTTGGACTGACGATATAAAGCGGGTGGCGGGAAGTGGCTGGATGAGGAAGGCTGAGGACCGGGTGTGGTGGCGTTCTCTGGGAAAGGCCTATGTTCAGCAGTGGACGTCCGCAGGCTGAGATGATGATGATGATGATGAATACTTCTCTCGTAAAATATCTAAAACATTTTCTCCTTGGTCTAGACAAGCTTGTAATATCCGGGAAATTCTTTAACTAGGAAGAATAGCGTGTAAGAAACCCCGGCCACTTGAGCTTTCATACCGAGTTTCTATTAGATAGAGTTACATTTAAAAGAAGTTTTCTAAGATTTAAATCTCAATCTTTTAAGTTAGATAAAAATAGTACGTATGAGTAGGTATGTTTTCTTCACAAACCACTATAAAAAAAACTTTTCTTCCTACCCTATTTTAAAACACGTAGGTACGGCGAATGTTTTAAGTTTGGTTTGCCCAGTATTAGCCGAGGACTATAAAAAGTATGTCCATTTATTTGACAAAGTACGCGAGGCATAAGCTCAGATTTGCATTTATGTGAGTGATCGCCAAAAGTAGTAAAAACCGGGTGTCAAAAAGCTGTAATCTAAAAACCAGTTTCTATCGTGTGACTCCACAAATGCAAAGCCGTGCTTATACATCGTCGACCGTATTTGTTATTATTGCTAAAAAAAATAAACAAAATAGAAATAATAATAAAACTTTATGAAAATAATAAACCAATAGATAGGTAGCTAAATTTCATCGTAAATAGAAACAAGGCTATCATAATTACACAAGTCGCTATCACAAAGCGTCCACCAGTAATTATACAAAGGTTTGGACACACAGCCACGCCAAATATAGCCTTCGCTTCTGATACCTTTTACGCCACAAATTTCATTTTCTGAACACTCTTGAATTGGAAGCGTTCCACTAAAATAGAGAATTGAAATGTAATTCAAACATATTCCTGGCTAATAAAAACATTTTAGAATTTAAAAAAATCGGCCAAGTGCGAGTCGGTCCTCGCTCTTTTAGGGTTCCGTTAAAAAAAAAAAAATTAAAATATTTCCATGTAGGTACCCATGGAAATATTTTAATTTAATTTTTTTAATTTAATTTAATTTTTATTATTTGTTGTTATAGCGGCAATAGAAAACAAAATATGTGAAAATTTCAACTGTCTATCTATTACGGTTTACGAGATACAGGCCGCTGACAGACGGACGGACGGACAGCGGAGGCTTAGTAATAGGGTCCCGTTGGCACCCTTTGGGTACGGAACCCTAAAAAGTAAGTAGGTAATCCCGACTTCAAAGTACAATACTTCAATGATTGAGATGTTGTCGTTTTAGGAGTTCCGACCATCGTCGCCGAAGTTATTCATAGGGACCACCCTAAAGACAACCTATCAAATAAAGAATGTATCAATCAAGTCGGTTTACTCAGTAGAAAGTGCATGCGTGAATATTTACATACATACAGTTACATAATAATATATACATAACCACATACCTTTACCGTTTTTTCTCGGAACTACAAATCTTGGCATGATTATTATGAGGTAGAAATCCAACAACAAACCTATTCGCACAAAACGTTCCTGTGCAACGTTTATGAAACTACCTGCTAAAGTGTGGAACACTCGTCCGGTATCCGTGTTTCCTGCCACGTATAATTTAGTTCTCTTCAAGGCAAGACATCTTCTAGGTAAGCGCGCTCTAATCTAGACTTGATCATTACTTATTAACAGGTATAATTGACGTCTAACGCTTATGATAGGCTTCTATCATACAATAATATAAAATATTCTCTGATTGTGTTAAAAAAGCAATACTTACACATTACCCTCCAAGCAATTAGCATTATCAAGCATGTCACCAGTTTTAGCAGATATATTGACCTCGCATCTTAAACAAGAGATTTCTTTCAGCACAGATTTTCTGAGTCGTCTTATTCTTGAGAGTTCTATAACGTTTTCTACCCATTCTCTTTTCGTAGAAAATATGTAAGGCATTTCAGAAATTGAAATGTAGTTGCAAAGATTACAGGAGCAAACATATGTGGACAAGTTGCGATTAACATTCAAACATCCACGATCCACTATACCAAATGGAGTATGCTGGGAGTAACATAAATCATCTTCATTTTCACAAACATGAGATGGAATCCTGTTAAGAAATACCTAATAATTATGTATTTGCATTTAAAACTTATACAATAATGACACTATATGAATAAGCTAGCGTCGAAAATTCAATGATAATAATAGTATAGATTTATAGAACTTAAAGTTAGATATACCTACTAGAAAATGATGTTCTGTTGATAATAAATTAATACTTCAGACCAGCCACGCCGAATCGAAAACTAATATGAAACTTACAGCTTTTTCTTCGGATCATAGCATTCCATTACAGCAACATTATTGCAATAGATACAGGAACGACTTATTGGAATATGTTTATTTTCAGGCATTGACTTCTTACAAATCAAAGGATCAACTGATTCAAGTGACTGATTTTCTCTCTCTGATTTTTGTATTGTTCTTAAATCTTTTGATAAATTTAATAATGCTACTCTCTCTTTTAAATCCCTTAAAGGTTCAGACGGTCTTATGGAAGAATTCGTGGTAAAATTTAATAGAGTTTTAATTACTTTAGTTGAATTTTCAGGGAGTAATTTTTCATTAATTATTATACTATTATCAGAACTCAGTCCTTTTTTATTCGTTTCTACATCAAAACTCATCTCTTTTTCATCTATTGCCATATTCAATTTACTTTTTCCTTTATTCAGAGAAAGTGTAGCAACTGTTTTTCTAAAAGGTAAAGTAGTTTCATTGCTATTAATATTAGGTTCTAGACGAAATGTTGTGTCTTCTAATGCACCAAATATTTCTCTTACATTATTTACAAGTAATGATACAAGATTGTTAGAAGCATCGTCAGTTTTTGTAAGTATTGGTTTTTCAACAGTTATCTCTTCTATTTGTTTTCTAAAACTTGGTAGCGAATTTGTACTTCCAATTAAATTTTCTTCCTTACAAGTGCATAACTGAATGATTATCAAATATTCAATAATTTTAAACATCATTATAGACTTCTTCTTTGTTAAGTACTCTACTCATGACCACAGATTAATGATTATGTATACCAGATACTCATGACATTGACAAAATAAATGACATTGACGTAAATCAAACTGAACATTTAAAAATTACTATTTTTTAAAAAAAAAGGTTGATCTCGCAAAACAAAAAAAAATGTACCAAAAGAGAAAATCTTTTGAAAACTTTATTTTAATAATCCCCTTAGAACGTAAAATTGGAGTTAAAGGCTTTAAAGTTAGTAGCTCACTGCGTCTAGTCTTTGGACTTTTGAATGCATAAGAATTGCATAAAGTTTTGTTGCAAAATTGATAAAAGCTGTTGTTTGCTGGTCTATCTATGCATCCTCTTGATACAAAAGATATATCGTTGTCGATATTTACATAACATAGTTGATTTTTTCCACAGACCATATAATCAGCACTACGAATAAAAGAAACAGAATATTATTTTAAATTAAAAACAGTATTCCCGCGTTCAAAAAATTTTTAATAAATCAAAATACTCATTAAATAATTATGTTATACTTACTTTTTACCAACTCTACAAGTTCTATCTGCTGCTACATTAGTTCCCTTCGTCTCACATACTTTACAAATGAGATCCATGCCTTCCAATGGCTTTTGTAAACGTTGATTATCAAATTCCCATTCCTCTACCCTTGTATATTCATAATATGAGTAGTCGCCTGAGTGTTTGTCATTACACAGTGGACATTTGCAAACGAATGTTCTGTTCATTCTGTTTTTTGATATGCAACCACGTTTAATATATTGTGGACGAAGTTCCACATAGCATTCTTGGTCATACGTACATTTTTCAGTTCTAGTCCTTGAATAAAAGAATTTTGAAAGTAATCCTTTGAGAATTAACCGAAGAACCAGTAAAGAAAATATGGCTAAAAGATTGTCTTACGCTACTCCACGGTAACAATCTGGGTCTTTCACGCTGACTCCATCATCCACACAATGAATACATTCTAAGCCATCTACTTCTGAGCTCTTATTTGCGGTATTGTGTATTTGCCTCTGAAAAATTTTTCTTCTCTTTGTTTCAGCAGGTACATGAACATCTATTTTTTCCCGAAATTTGAAATTGAGCTTTGTGAGGTTATTAAGGCTTCCAAGTTCACTATTAACAAATTTTTCACCAGGAGTAGTAATCACAGTTGTAATAACGGTCTCAGGAGTTTCTACGGAATTATTTTGGAGCCAGAGCTTCTCTGCAATTTGACTTTGTTTCTCGTTATAAGCTGAGTCGACTTTACAGTGGACTGTGATGGTGTAGGCAAATAAAACTAATAAAAGAAAATTGAATATATTAAGAGAAAATAATTGTACATTTACCATATTATGTAGGACACCAAAACCGTAGTGATAATATTATGGAGACAATGACGACAATGACGTTTGTCTGTCTAGGTCTATGTCTACATCATAGAATTAAGAAGTACTTCATTTTTAGGTACAAGGTCCAAAGAGAGTATACCATAAACATAGTATTACTTACTACGTGCTTACTACCATAGACTTGGTATTCTAAGCTTACTACCGGAATCTTTGAGTATTAAACCAAACCGGAATGTACTTACTTATGTCGAAAATAGAGCTGAGCTTGTAGTGTTTTTTCCCGTTTATTGGGATACGAGCATCTTGGCCTGCACCTTGGATTTTGCTTGATTGTATATTATTATCATGCCTTTCAACTCGCGACTTGTACCACTCACGGAAAGTGTTGCGCCTTTGCAAAAAGTATAATAGATAAATACTTACAGTTAATATACCTAAATAAATATGAATTTATCAGTAATTTTATTATTGTTTCAGTATAACATATTATAATTAATATAATAAACACAAACAATCAACAAAATTAGGAAAGTAAAAATATTAAAAATCTGGGTCAATATCATAAACTTGGTATTTAACAGGTTAATATAGTCCTCATACAGACTTAAATACATGTTGTAAGTAGTCACAGAAAAAACGATAAAGGAATTAAAAAAAGTATAAACAACCCTGAAACTTTTCACACAGCAACAACTTCGCAGATAATAGTTTTTGTTAAGAAAAAAAGTACTCCGTCTAGAGTCTAGACTCTAGACTAAAGCAGATAAAGTAGATGGTTTCATTTGTATTCACAGAAACAAGAGTTGCCAAAATGTCTCATTTACTGAATTTTAATTTATGCAAAGTAAAAAATTCTAAGAAAAATGCTATTTTTGGTAATAAGTCTTTGATGGTAATCCGCTTTAAAAAAAGTCTCCATTTTCGTGGGCAAAAATTTAAATCCTCTTTTACGCTCGAGGTTTTCGGTATTAAGCCTTTTGTAATGAAGTGCCCACTTACTTCCGTCTTTGTTTTTGCTTTCTATGCAGACTTTGCTCTCAGCTTCGCTTGACCTGTAATTCAGTCAATCTGCTATTTATGTTTTTATTTTGTTAACTTATGGATTTGGTCCCACCATTACGTTCAAGTCATATTGCTGTAGAGTCGAATGGATACGACTCTTCATTTCTTAGTTATTCCGAACTAAACTGAACTTTCTCTCCACTTGTAGGTACTAATATTAATACCTATTACAAAGCCTATTATTACTTATTATATTTGTGAGGAACTAATTACACAAAAAAGAAAAGAATTAATTTTCATCTTTCTTCACATTGTGTACAATATGCATCAGACATAAAGTTCAATTTACTTTCTAATATTTTTAAAATGTCGTTGACGTGCATTTCAAAGGCATTTCAATTCAACTCTGTCGTAATTTGGAAGGCTTATTATTTATGCTTTCGAATCAAATATTATCTAATTTAATCCAGAACTTTACGCGTACCGAGAAATAAACAGATTAATTAATAGCTAGTAGAGAAAATCCATAATATTATTTTCATAAAATTTAGGGTTAATTAATCCTATTAATTAATTCACATAGATCGATAGGTAATTGCAAGGAAGCTATTAGCTTATCATTGTCCAATTATAACAGGAGCCACTTGAATACGCAATTAATTTGATGTTGTTCGGATACACGGTTGAATAGCTCGCATGTGTAAATTCAGCTCTACTATGATAATTAACATGTACATGGATGGATAATATGCTTGTTTGGTTTATCTTCTCTGAGCTACCAACATGATGAACTATACTAAAATAATTACATCCATTAACAACCCATCACCGGCTAACTACCGAGGGCAGGTTTCCTCTCAGAGAAGGATTATAGCCATAGTCCACCACGCTGGCCCAATGCGAATTGGCGGATTTCACACACCTTTGAGAACATTATGAAGAACTCTCAGATGTGCAGGTTTCCTCACGATGTTTTCCTTCACCGTTGAAGAAAGTGATATATATATATATATACAAATATAGATAATTACATAATAATATGTATATCCCACCGACTGAATTTCAGCCATCAATACGCGTAGGATTAGGCCCAGGACCGACTTTCTGTGCTCTCTGGAGCATGAGGGTCTAACACCACCAAATTCCTAAGTACTGTTGCTACTAAGTATTTCTTAATTCATAATTTATTCATTTCAACCCATCATCCCCCCACTACTGGGCACAGGTTTCCCGAGAAGGGTCATATTTCGCCAAAAAGAGCCATACTCCAAATGCGGACTGGCAGACTTCACACACCTGTGAGAGAGTGCGGACTCGTGGTCACACCAGAAGAACATTATGGAGAACTCTCAGGTAATTCAGGTATGTAGGTTTCTCACTCAGGCTCAGGGTCACTCAGCGAGCGATGGAGAGAGCTATGCTCGGAATATCCCTGCGAGATCAAATCAGAAATGAAGAGATCCGTAGGAGAACCAAAGTCACCGACATAGTAGCTCAGCGAGTCGCGAAACTGAAGTGGAAATGGGCGGAGCACATAGTTCGAAGAGCTGATGGTCGTTGGTGTTGGCAGACCCCCCACCAGGTGGACCGAAGACATCAAACGAGTCGCAGGGAGCCGCTAGATCCAAGCGGCGCAAGACCGAAGCCTGTGGAAGTCCATGCAGGAGACCTTTGTCCAGCAGTGGACGTCTATAGGGTGATAAAGAAGATAAAGAAGGTTTCTTACATTTTTCTTTGTTCACTGTGAAGCAAGAGATTGAAAACATGCTTCAAAAGCATACCTATAATATAACTCCAAAAAGTTAGAGATTCACGTCAGACCACTAGGCAATCGCGTTTCCTTAGCGGAACAAGCAGCTACCCACTAAACCAACGAGGTACTTGGTATTTACGAGTGCAAACCACTCAAACTGCAACGTGCAGCCACTCACTTTTACCAAGTTAAATATTGCCTAAGAATTCTACTGCTTTATTTTATTTGAGCATTATTTGAGTTAAAAATTCGTGATTAAACCTTTTGGGGATTTATTTAGGTACACGTAATAATAATGGTAGTGATTGATAAAATTCCTCTATGGTTTATCCATACTGTTATTATGGCCAGCGGATATACTTGTGGCGCCTAGGCGTAGCGTGTTATGATAATAAAACTTAAATTCGCCTTTATTCAGTTTACCATATTATGGTTGCAATTGTTATAATGATAATTGTGTCTAGGCGAGCCTAAGCGCGTTTTGTGTTTTGTTCCACTTCAACTATGTTATGAAGTGAATGAAGATGAGGGTATCCCGATAGACCAAGTTTCCATACAAACATAATTTTGTTTTAATTTAAAAGAGCGTTTCGTTTTAATTATAAAATTTTGCAAATGCAGTTGGCACGTACCGAGGTTTGGAAATTGGTTTTTGTTGTGAAAAAGTAAAAGAGAAAATAGAGAGCATGTTAATTATCTGCAGTACAAACAAACGCAAATATTTTTTTAACCTTGATATATGTCACCATTAAAATGCAAAGTTTTAATTAATCTGACTTAATGTTATGGTTTCCAAAATAAAGCATGTAATGAAAAATCAATAAGTTTATATTTGAGAAACCGTTAAGTTATTTTGGTTTAAAATATTAAAAAAAAATATATATATAAGCCATGCTGACTAATATTCCCCTGTCTGCCCTTCCAAAAAGCTTAAAGTTTTTGTTAGGAGTGGGTACTACAGTTAAATAGTGAAACGGTTGGGTATTGAACTGTCGACCTTTCAGCTTTCACTGTAATCGTAAGACTATTGAGGCTTTACAGTTGCGTTATCACAATAAGACAGCTCAAACCATGATTTTACTCAGTTGCTGGACTGTGCACAGTCTAGTAGTAATAGATAAACTTTCAAGTAATGAAACAAAGGGACCCTTTTTTGGGAAACCTGCACTGAAGTTTCAGTACACACCTTTACACGTATTTCTTACTTGTTTATGTAAGTTAAACCTACTTGTTAACTATATATGCGTGGCTACTATTATAGGAATCTAAAAAGAATTAATTTTCTTACACAGGACCATTAAAATAAGAGAAAAAAATTAGCAGCTCACTGATCTTGCAGAAGCTTTAGATATGCATCAAACATTAGAACGTTATTGGCCAAATATTATTGTGGTTGGACGAAGGTCTTCGTGTGAGTCATGTCAGGAAATTTCCAAGTCGGTGATCAGTGATTCCCGTTCGAATGGAGATAGCCACTGTGGGCAGCACCGATAGGGTTACTCTTTAAGAATTCCCTCCAATGACGCATAGAGTTAAGAACAATTGCGATTTCACGAAATTTATTTTTTATTTCCCTCCTCCTCCAACTCCCTAGCTTAAAAAGTAAGCCTGTGTTGCTCAATAACTGAACAAAATATTTACATGTTGCTCAAAAGTGAAAAAAAAAGATACGGTGCAAAATGGCATTTTTTAAATTAAGTACAATGCAAACATCGAACATTGTTTTTCTGTTTTCAAGGGCTAAGAAGTCGGTTAATAAAACGTTCAAATCTAAGTATACTCTATCATTTTATTTCATAAAAAAATATATTATACTTCCTTAGCTTGATTAAATATCATTAATATTTAGAAAAAATACGGATTGTTTGATTAATACCTATTCATCATACAGATGTTCCAACTACTTATTATTATAATGTATACGATATTATAAACTTCCAAATACATAATACCTACGACCTACGTAAGCATTAGAAAGATATACTTAGATTCTTCTTTTTGAAGTGGTTTAATAAGTTGGTAAGTATATAAAGCTGAAGGACACTAGGTACAACGAACTGTATCTAAATTAATACACCTAAGACTAGAGCTCGAAAGTTACGCAAATGCTGAGCCAAGCAATTATTACCGAAGAAGTTTCGAATGCACAATCTCAGTCCAATTTTCCAAACCAATTCACCTAAATTATTCCACTCTCAGTGATAATCGAATTGAAAGCCAAGTGGACAAATTCGCAGCAGAACTCTAATTGAGAACTTCAATATTTAGATACATTTGCAATATAAGTAATGACATCAGCGCCTCTTGAGAGTAACTTTTCAAGTTAAAATGAAAATATTATCATGTTTTTCCAAAACTTAATTTTTATACTGGACAACGGATCTTCCCTACTTTGCATAGACAGCTCGCTTTGTTTATACTAATATTATAAAGAGGAAAGGTTTTTGTTTGTTTGTTTGTTTGTACCGAATAGGCTCTGTAACTACTGGACCGATTTTAACTATTTTTTCACCACTAGAAAGCTAAGTTATCAGGAATGCTACGTCCTGATAACTTAGCTTTCTATTGGTGATGGTAGGCTATATTTTATTTTCAAAAAAATTAGAGATTCTTAAGAAAATTGCAATAATGTAACCCAAAGTAGCAAAATATTGCCGATAAAATGCATTATTTGGCGTGTGCTGAGAAAACTATTGATGATACTTAAAAATTATGTACTACATGACTAAAGTACTCATTATTCTCTACAAAAAAGTCCCCGAGGGAATATATCTAACTATCATATTGAAGTCACAATAGTAGCTTTTGTGTTCTATAATTTAATTAGATCGCCTTTATTATGCAATAGTATTAATTCTTCTTTACTAATACATACTTATAAATGCGAAAGTGTGTTTGTTTGTCCATCAATCACGCTGCAACAAAGCTACGGATTGACGTGATTTTTTGGATAGGTGTAGTTCAGAACCCTGGAGGGTGACATAGGCATCCCGGAAAATCAAAGAGTTCCCACGGGATTTTAAAAACTAAATCCACGCGGACGAAGTCACGGGCATCAGCTAGTATTTAATATATAATATAAGCTTTATGGGTTTTTAATCCACACTAGAATATTAGGAATGCGAAAGTATGTCTGCGTCTGTGTCTCTATTTGTTACCTTTTCACGGCTCAATAGTTGACGAAAGGTACTAAAATTGCTTGCACCTACAAGATACTTTATATTCCGGAAAATGTAAAAGTTCCCACTGGATTTATAAAAAACCACCAAAGGTATGAGCATTCGCTAGTATCCTGTTATTAATCGAAGTTTTTTATTTTGTCTAAAATACAAAATACCGTACTACATACCAACAGAATACATGTTACCCTATCTAGATATTCTTCGCTCTATATCAAGACTTTTTACCGCGCCGTGTAACACAATAGCCTATGGTCAGCCTCTACACTCCATTGCTTCTTAACCCGCTCCACTTGTTTCCCATACTCTAAGCATACCTACCCATACACTCACAACGCACAATGTGAATACATACAAAACAAGATAAAAGCATATATATACATAATATATAATATTATATTGTGTATGTAGGCAAATTATTTATTTAATTTAACGTTTAAGAACGCGTATAACGCCAAAAAAAATATCAGATTTCGCGATGAGATAAAACATAGCCGCAACCTCATGTGAGGCGCGACAAAAGAAAGCGTTTTGCGCGGAATAGGAGTTTAGTAAGCGCCAAATACTTTGTAACACGTAAAATATTCATTTTCTTTTCAATTCGCTAGGCTACTCTCTTGATAATATCAATCAGAATTTAATGTAAAAATTTTGGCTCTGTAATATGCAACACATTGAAAATAAATGAATATTGGTTAAAATTTAGACCTAACTTCGCGATTTTTTATTATCGAACAAATTTCATCATTTTATGTTTTTGCCCAAGCACGTCCCTTGGCAGTATGATGTAATTTTTGTGTGTTTTTTTTCGGATAGTTGAAACTTGATCTACTACTGTAAAAATCAAATCTGTTTACTGTTAACGAGCGCACACCCACTCTTAAGTGCCGATTTCACCAACGTCGAGTGACGTTTAACCGAAGAATAAATTGAGCGTTCTGACAGTTTTTGTATTGAAAATATGCCAAAATATCTTTACGTTCGGATAAGGCTTATTTTACGTTGGTGAAATCGGCCCTAAATAGAACAAGAAAAAAGACGGAATCTTTACTAAAATCCATAAGTCAATCTTCAGCTTTTGTTAAGATGTAAGTCAGATAGTGATATTATAATGTAACAAATAACATGAGCAAAATGCATAATTTAAACATCACGACTAGGTATCATTTTTTTTAGATAGTTGATTTAATTTTGATGGTAAAATATTGTAAAGAATCAAAAACATCCTTAGGTATATTATGTATAAATGCGAGTGTTTGTTGGTTGGTTTTTGGTTTGTCCTTCAATCACGCAGCTTCAACGCTACGCAACGCTAGTAAAAAAATAAAACCAGTAAGTATAATGAGAGGATGCTAACTGAATTACCATCCCGTCTCATAGAGTCCACTGGCGAACGCAGTTACCTCGGCTAACATATACCTAACGTTGGCACGTTTTCTCGTTCCAGAGGTGTAAATTATAATATTTTTTAAATTTAGCTTTTAATTTTTATATTTAAAATTTTGTTTTACTTGAGATTTTAGTTGAATAAAATTTGATGTTAAGTAAAATATTATTGAATAACAAAAGTGGCGGCTAATTTTGTCCCAGACAGACGCCTAGCAAGCAAAACTCTAATGGTATAATGAAATAAGAATTCTCTACAGTTTAAGCGGAGCCAATCTCACGCAATCGAGTGCGCCCGCTACTAATTGTCTTTCTGATTGTGCCTCCACAATTAACCGCATCGACGCTATTTAATAATTGCCAATCTGCTAATGGCTGCATGTGTATGGAAATGTGAACCGATAGTAAATAATGAATCGCATATTGCAGAAAGGCCACTAGTCCAGTCTCATGATAAATCAAAGTTTGTTTTGTGAACTGATCCCTACACCTAACTGGTGCGTTTCGTCCAGAAAGGTATAGGTGTTCAAGTCTGCAGAAGCAAACCAATTCTACAGATTACGCAGAAAGGGCTTATAGTTTAGTTCATTGCCAATTCAAAATTATTATTTGCAAAAGTAGACATACGGACTAATGCCCTATCTGTAATAGCGATTCATATTATGGTACAGTAGGTACATTACTATCATACATGATATCGATTACCTTTGCCGGTAGAATAGTTACCAGTCGCAACTATTTTTTTACCAAAAAAATTGAGCAAATCAATCAAGAAAGAAAATTCATTTTTTCAGCGCTTCAGTGCTATTGCAAAGGTGAAGAAATTATTGAAAAAATGTTTCCTTAACTAAAGTAAGAAGATTTAACTGTGTTAAATACCTGGCTACACATATGTCTGTCTCCTCTCGAACAAAAATTTGCAGTCCGAAAAAAAAATAGTAAATAGCAAATACTCCGTCACGCTGGCTACAAGTGAAGATTGGCAGACTACAGTAGACATGAATCAGGTATGAGCACATGAGCAGGTTTCCTCACGATGTTTTCCTTCGCCGTTAAAGCAAGTGATGTTCAATTGCTTTAAATAAAACACACATTACTCTGAAAACTCAGAGATTCATGCCTGCAATCAAACTCCTATCCCCCGAAAAGGAAGGATATCACCGCTATAATATAAATATTATGATCACCTTTAAAAACGAAACGCGAATGGGTTATGAGAATAAAACAAAAGTTGGGTTAATTGACATCTGTTACGAGTTCGATTGACGTTTCCACACGAGTAATCGGTTTAAGAGACTATCATTTGAGTTCGGCGCATTTCGGATTAATTAATGAATGAAAAGGGTCAGCGTGGTTACTCATTTCATATAAATTGGATTCCTATGTAATCAATCGGCTCCCTTCCGGTGGCTTGTTTGCCTCGGCGTCCGTCTATTGATGAAAATTTGCAAGTTCTCTTCTTCCGCCAATCTAAACTTTGTTTCAAAGTCGCTTGCTTTAATTTGATTAAATGGTGCTAAGTTTGAGTTTATCCCATACCTATTATTCGAAGTTTAGTGACCGACTTCAATTAAGGAGGGTATTCGCATTCTCGTACAATATTTGTGGTTACTCATTTCATATAAATTGGATTCCTCTGTAATTCAACCGGCTCGCTTCCGGTGGCTTGTTTGCCCGTCGTCCATCTATATTGACGATTTGCATGTTCCCTTCTTCAGCCAATCTGAACTTTGTTTTAAAGTCGCTTGCTTTAATTTGATTATGGTGCCAAGTTTGAGGATATCCCACATTTGAAGTTTAAAGACCGTCTTCAATTAAGGAGGATATTTGTGTTCTGATTTATTTACATTGTATTATTATTATGTTTAATCAAATTAAAAAAGTGCTATCATTCTTTATTCAAAATCAGACTAGCTGGTTTTGGAAATAAAAAAATTACGATTAAGTATGAAATCAAGATAAGAAAATATGAAAACCGCTATTACCAATTTCTGTCATACTTAGGGTCGATTTCACCAACATGAATAAGTCTTCTTCGAACGTAATGATATTTTGGCAGATTTTCAATACAAAAACTGTTAGAACGCCCAGTTTGTTCCTCGGTTAAACGTCACTCGACATTGGTGATATCTGCATTTATTGTAGAAGAAATAAATGTACAAAAAAAATGGTTGTCTGTAAAGTCGATTTACGGACGATAGTTTTACGTGATAACGTCATAAAGAAACATAGACGATGACTGGCGGGCGGCACAAGCCAACGCTTGGGCCGATCGTGCATCTCTATCGCTTGTTCCGCGCTCTCGCTTGCATCCTCAGGCTCAGGCGGAACGTGACACTTTTTCGTGCGTGCAGCTGGTGTTCATCGATTTATAAGATGTTATCACGTCAAAATGTGTGCATTAAATATCAGCTGTTTATCGTTATCAAAGTATTATCAGGAACGGATAGTTTCCATTTTTCTCTCGCACTGTAATGTAGATGTGAAATCGCATCGCCTTTTCTATTCCCTGAAAGCCATCTACACCTTATCACCTCTTTGTATTCCCAACAAGCCGCACGCTTTCAATATGCAAGCAGATATAAGGCCAGACGTACACTATAGACTTTCGGTAAATTGTTTTAACTTAAAACAATGGATTAAACATTAAGGAGGGTAGGTAAAAGAATGAGAGAAATAAGACTATTTATGTTATCAACGCTAACGCAGTTTCGCTCCCGCCATCTATACCTATTCTAAACAAAATTAACAATTTTGATTTTTAGCTTGTTCAGCTTTTCATTACGATTTCCCTATTTTTTTATATTTTTAATCCACCCCTGTATAAGATCGAACAAAACAAAAAAAATCAAATCGGTCAAGCCTTAAACAGTATTAGTCAGACTAATGAGCAGCAATATAATTTTCATTTAAATTGATATATAGATGTGTACTCTCACGGTATACGCCGGTATATATATTTAATTAAGATTCGCAAATATAAATATAAAATAAAATGTTCACAGAACGTCTTTATATCCAGTGTGCATACGAGCAGTGCTTGGTACTTTCATTAAATGCAAGCTTGGATATCGTCGGCTTAACAGAGCATAATTCCGTGTGTTTGCCTTACAATGTTTCCGCCTACTGCATGCAGACGCGATTATCGTAAAAATTGAGTGTTTTACCTGGTGCGTTTGTGGGAGTTCTAGGCACTTCTAGACGGAGATTTCTACGCTTAATGAGCTTAACACCGTATAAAGACGGCTTAACATGGCATAGACGACGAAAACGGCGTAATAACGTGTAAAATAGGGAACGGTAACTTGAACTTAGTAGGAACTTTAATAAAATTGTTAACATGATACCTATGTGTACAATGCATTATTATTATTCGATGATAAGAAAGAAAAAGGGTTTTAGAACTTAACTGATGGCAAGTGACGATGAAGTCTATGGTGGAAACAGGCTAAGCTAAAGCGGTTGCAGTTTAATTAAACCAAATACTTAATTGGGTTTTTAAGAAGCATCGTCGCATTGAAATTGGAACGCGACCTTTTACGGCTGGCAGCTACTAGCTATATTGCAGATACTTCCAAATATACGTTGGATTTTTCCAATTCAAACTGCACTGACATTCACCACTACGCCGGAAAGGTCTTAATTTTCTAATTACATATTTAACTATGTACCTACCATTTATTTAAATTTTGAAAAAAAAAAAACAGCTAACAGCTTAATTTTACACTGAATTTTAGTGTTATAATTTTGTAAACTACGACGGCAAAATTAGTTATTATGACCTACTTGTGAAGTCACTAAAATTCAGTTGAGTTTGAGTAAGTGACATTCTTGTTTATCAACCTATAGACTTCCACAGCTGGATATAGATCTCTTGCATAAGCTTTTGCCACGCTTGTATCCAAGGGCTTTCTGCGACTCGTCTGATGTCATCGGTCCACCTAGCGAGTCGCCACCCCAGCACCTTGAGACCACAACAACCATCAGCTCTTCGAACTGTGCCCCGCCGATTTCCACTTCAGTTCTTCAGAGTCTTGAGAACCTAGTTATGGACGTCTATCGTCTTTGAGACCCTAACAACCCCCAAGGAATTAGGTGATATTAATTCATTCAAAATCGCTGTGCGCCTGTAAATTGTCCCACCATGAAAAGATACGTAAAACATAAGACCATTCTGCGCCCTTCCGTTCCCGCGCTGCGTGTCCCCTTTCCATGTAACGACTTAACTTAGATGCAGGAGATTATGCGCTTGCCGTTGCTCTAAGCGGCAGTGTTACACGAAACTTCATTTGCTTTGTTGTATATTTCGAGCAAGTATTTTAATTTTAATGTGCGCTGGTCTGAGGACTGAAACACAACTATGTCTAACAATTTTTTTGGTTGGTGACAATAGTTAGCCCTTGACTGCGATGTCACAAGTGCAGTCGACGATGTAAGCAGGCTAACTTGAAAGGGGTATGGTCAGGATACGGTAGTGTAATTAGGGCCGATTTTACTAACGTAAAATAAGTCTTATCTTAGCCTAAAGATATTTTGGTAGATTTTCAATACAAAAACTGTCAGAAAGCGCAATTTAGTCCTCGATTAAACGTCCCTCGACGTTGGTGAAATCGGCATTTAGACCAATTCCCTTAGGTTTCTACACGCCATCGTACCAGAACGCTTAATCACTTGGTGGCACATCTTTGACGGTAGGGTTCTAGCTAGCCACGGTTAAAGCCTCCCATCAGACTAGACTAGAGCCAAATCAGAAATTATAGAATCCTACATTGCCCCCGCCGTGAATCGAACCCGAAACCTCCCACTTATAAGACCACAACGCTCACCATTATGCCAGGGAGATCGTTAATGCCCTTAGTATGAGTTTTCACATCTCGACAACGTTGACAGAATTTTGATATCGAAACGCAATAACGTAAAACTAAAATGCACTTAAAAGTCCTTATTTTAAAGTCATGTATTAAGTATTACCGATTAATATTATCAAAAATTTCGTTTAGGGTGCTCGCTCCAGATGAATGGAAGAACATGAGCCTTGTTAACAATGCTGTTGAGGTTTCACGTTACTCTCTATATTACGACGTTACTCTTAGGATATTAAATCAACGTTTAGCAAAAATCAACTAATCAATTATTATGTATTTACAAAATAAAAATACGTATGGCACTCGGGGACTGCCGCGGTAAAGCTTTTGCATAAGATTTTATAGGCTTGTGTTAGGTTTATTTTCGTTACGGAATTTCTTGATTCGGTCGCCGCGCTCAAAGCCCGCGATAAAAGCTATGCAATAGCTTAAAAACAACTGGTGAACAAATATGAGAGAACCGATAAGAGATAATCGCTTTCTCTTGTGACTTAATAGCAACTAACTTATTTGCAACAGTAACAGTGGCAACACAAGGGATTCACAGGCTGCGATGCTGTGTTAGAGGGTGTGTGAAACGTTAGAACACGCTTAGTAGACTCGCCGTTTGTGGCTCTGGCTGTTGACGTTCTTTGAGCAAGCATCCTGATTAACACACACAGTTTTGACAGATTTGGAGTACGAATTATGTTGCTTAAGACGCATTAAATAATACGGCTTCGAATGCTCATTGTCTCATGACTCATATAAGTCACAGAATGTATAATGGTATACTTCTAAGTTTATTGGATCTTTGTCTTTTTGGTGCAAACCTTGTGCAAACCTATGACTGCTTCCGTGGCTTCGAAAAAATACCAACCAATTTTTAAGCTATTGCATAGCTTTTATCGCGGGCTTTGAACTAGGACAAACAGTTTGAGCGCGGCGACCGAATCAAGAAATTCCGTAACAAAAAAAACCTAACACCGTCGTTCACTAAGCGTTCAACATTTTAAAGGTTCACATTCAGCTCTGTTTGGCGCAGTGGGCGAGCGCCCGCTTTTTTAGATGTCGCAGGTTCGAATCTCACTCGCGAAGTAGTGACAGTGCGCTTTTCTTGTTTGGTTGTTTTTTAATTATTTTTATGCATAATTATTACAATGCAAAAAAAAATATTGCATAAATATTATAATTGCATAAGTTGATAAAAAATGCTACGCAATAGCTTTACCGCGGCAGTCCCCGAGTGCCACTTAATTTTTTGTTTGAAAATATCTTTTGCAGATAGAAAACTATAGATAGTGACGATCACAATAGATCGATAACGAACACGGACTGCAAGAGAACCTATATAATCACTAGTGCCAAGAAGAAGAAGTAAGGTCAATATTTTTTGCTTAATCAAAACATAGTACGCGAACAAGTTCATACAAATCACGCGTTCTAATAGCAATCATATAATTGCATATTAGTTACACCACCACAGAGTTTCAACTCGTGAATTTATAGCTGATATCCTGTCACCCGTGGGTTATAAATCGACTATAAATATGGGTTTCGGATTATCCTGTCCATCAAAGGTATCCGCGTCTAATGCTCGAGGCGTAGCGGGTTTTTGTCGTGCTTTGCCTTTTAACACAAGAAAACCTTGTCCATTTGTTAGGTCTTCTTTTCAGCTGTACATGTAGATATAGTTAGATAACTCTACTCAACTGTACTGTAGAACTTTCTATAGCGCTAGTCGCGCTTGATTGTGATTATACCTTTTACCTAGTAAGTGAAGATGTAGCTTGAGATGGAGCATGCTTTCCTAGAAGACATCTAGTCAATCTTCATTTCAACATCAAAATTATGGTTAGTAAAAAAATGGAATCCGGAATTCCATAAAGATACTCGTACGTATTACGAAAGAGGAAGCAGCGTTTAATCGTTTGGCGGCACTTCTTTGGCAGTAGGGTTGTTTAAAATTAGCCAAGCTCACAGCCTCCCACCAGAGCCAACTGTTCTTGCCGGGAATCGAACCTAAGTCCTCTGACTTATAAGATCTTTTTCTTCTTCTTTATCGACCTTTAGACGTCCACTGCTAGACAAAGGTCTCCTGCATGGACTTCCACGGGCTTCAGCCTTACGCCGCCTGAATCTAGTGGCTCCTTGCGACTCGTTTGATGTCGTTGACCTACCTAGTGGGGGGTCTGCCAATACTTCCCGGTGCGGGGTCGCCACTCCAGCACCTTGGGACCCCAACAAACATCAGCTCTTCGTATTATGTGCACCGCCCATTTCCACTTCAATTTCGCGACTCACTGAGCTATGTCGGTGACTTTAGGCGGTGTCCGTGACCTATAAGATCACAGTGCTCATATTAATATCTGCGCCAGAGAAGTCAAAAAAGTTATTGCAATCTATCTTTTGCTGTACACTTTGACTCACAGATATCCAACTTCTATTATCATTCCTTTGTTTGCACCTACATGGTCATTACCGATACTCCTTTAACAAGCCTCCAGCATTTCATATATTATTTCCTTATTTATACACCGGCGTTTTTTTACTTGTTGCTTACCTCACGTACCTACTACAATGAACCATACAAATTATCGCTTGTGCTTACTTCTGCTGCTCTTCAGATGAACATATTAAATGCATTCGGTTCTAACACTGGAATGTGTAATCTACATGCGTCAAGATAAAGTTCATTTTCGAGTGGGGTTATTTGGAGATGTGGTTGTTTTTATGTCATGAGAAGGTCAGTGTTCGTCGAATAACTTGGTGAGACATGATCATGACTGGTGGGCTTATGCTCCACACCTCGTTATGTGTTAACAGCCACATTCGCTCACGACGCGATGCTTATCCGGCAAACTTCAAAACGCCAGCCAGCTATGTCGAAATGTGTAATGAGACCTACGTGATAGGGTACCCATTGATTTTGGTGCTATAATCCTGGGAAACCCAGCATGATTATAGTGATAAAAATGGCAAAAGGCTTTTCTGGCTTAGGTTGAGATCTATAGATAGCACTCTCACTCAGCTCAGACTCAAGACTGAGTTAAAATGAGACAGAATTATGTCAGGACATATTTGTGTCTCATTTTAACTCTATCTTAAGTATTGAGCAGAGCCAGAGTGCGATCTATAGATGTCAGCCTTAGAGTTATAATAATTATAGAGGTGTCATGACTTTTTTCTTTTTATTTTAGAGCTAAGACACGAATGAATTTGTCACACAAAAACTCATTTATTTCAAAAATTTTATTTTTTGTTTCAAAAATTTATGAAATAACTAGCTGATGCCCGCGACTTCGTCCGCGTGGATTTCATTTTTAAAATCCCGCGGGAACTCTTTGATTTTCCCGGATAAAACTTTGTCTTTGTCACCCTCCAGGTTCTCAACTATATCCATGCAAAAAATCACGTCGATCCGCATTGAATTATTATGTACTTTGATCCGTAGCTTTTTTGCTACTTGATTGAAAAACAAACCAACATACAAACACACTTTCGCATTTATAATATTAAAAAGTATCCTATGTCCGTCTCCTGGTTCTAAGCTACCTCCCCACCAATTTTCAGCCAAATCGGTTCAGCCGTTCTTGAGTTATAAATAGTGTAACTAACGACTTTCTTTTATATATATAAGATTTGCAAATGAATCTTTACTCCCTAGGTAGGTAGCCAAAATTATTTGCAAATTATTTTTGCTTTATTTGCAAATTATACTCGCTTATGGGAAACACCAAAAACCAGAACAGCTTCCATAATATCACTAAGTTAAGCATAAATAATACGGTAAAAAATATTTGATACCGAGACAGAACTAACAAAAGAAAAAAATTATCTACGATGTGTAAAAAAGAAAAATTAGTTTAGAGAATAACAACTACATCATTAATAATAATAATTATTCTCTAAAAATATTTTAAGTTCTATTACAAGTGGAAAAGGCCAAGGAACCAACCGAAAATGACAAAATTCAATGATGGAGTCATGTATGCAATGTTTATGCAATGTTTATGCAATTGCAATGTGTATGCAATGTATGTATGTATGTCTGTATGTTTAGGTCAAATCTTGCAAGATGAATATAACCACTTTCCGATTTCCGATTGAGCTGTTTTGCATGTATATGTAAATCGGATGACAATGTAGTTTTATTGAAACATGAAGCTGATCTGATGATGGAGCTGGAAGATGGCTATCGAACGCTGTAGTAAAAGGACGTAAACCCGTCGAGTTTGGAGAGATGATATCCAGGGTCTGATGTTTGTTTTTTAAAAATAAAATTTTAATTTACACTTGTTTTAACGCAAATGAAGTCTTCAGAATCTGACACTCGTAAGAAAAAAGTAAAAAACAAAAATAGTTTACCAGGAGTTCTAATTCCGTCTCTGATTGTAAATCATTAGGAAAACTTTGTGATATATTTCCGGCCTTGATGCTGTAACCCCGTTTCTAAGTAGGTTACTTTGATGATATTTTGTTATTTGACGCTTCCATCAAATCAAGTCATAGATGTCGTAGAAAATTTATTAAGTTCACAGACGATATAAACACACGCTCGTTAAATTTTCATTACTATTGACGTAATGATGAAACGTAAAGCAATAAAAGATAATAAATTTGTAAATGTGAAACCAATTCATTAGACATGTGATAAATATTGTTATTAAAACTTGTTTTTTGAATAAGACAAATTGATCCACTTTTTAAGCTATTGCATAGCTTTTATCGCGGGCTTTGGGCGGCGACCGAATCAAGAAATTCCGTAACGAAAATAAACCTAACACCGTCGTTTCAATTCGGCAGACTTCGGCACGGTGTTTGTGTGCGTGCGACTAGAAAATGCTATGCAATAGCTTTACCGCGGCAGTCCCCGAGTGCCACACGTATTTTTATAAATAAAATGTGTACCTATAAAACGACCTATAAAACGACCGAGATTAAGCGACACACTTGATATTATCAAAAATCTACTGTATTGACAGTCGATGCTTTTCATCAGATCTTTAACGTATTAGATTAAAAATATACCTATTTAAAAAAAAATTCGTTACTAAACCGTGGATATTTTAGTAACTGGATGAAGTGACTAAAAATATTATAAAATGCCCGTAAATTATTATTGACTTGTATTTTTTATGCAAACGCATCATAATGGTACACCATAAGTTTTCTATTTGGCGCATTTTGGTGTAAGTGAATACACACGTTTGACCACTGTCACACCTGATATATTATGACATTAGGTGAGTACCTGATGTGACAAAAGTGATGACATGGCGCGTCTGCCTAGAGATGCCTATTCACTCTTGGCATTCCAGACCCTGGCCGTGCGAATCAGAAATGAAGACTTATAGCGCTTCGTGCGCGTAGATGGGATATCAACGATGTAGGGTTGGAAGCCCTCTCGATGTCTTGCAGTACGGTGGTAGAAAGGAGAATGGGGGCAAAATCGAAAAGCTCCTGAGCACACTCACCGACTAAATATAATCATGTATTATTTATTCTTTTCTTGCATGGACTTCCACAGGTCTCGGTCTTGTGTCGCCTGTATTCAGCGGCTACCTGTGACTCGTCTCATGTCGTCGGTCCACCTAGTGTAGGTATTTAGGTACATGGACTGTTTTAATATCGCGTCATTAGATTGACATTTGATGAGCGTGTTCACAGAACATCGTTCCACGGTAGCTTTTAACCTCATTTACATTACATCTGTACGCCGTTCCCAATGTTGTTACAAAACAACGTGCTGACATTGATGCGATGTTATTGAATTATAGCGGATATTCGTATTAAATCCGTTTGTAACAAAGCAGCCGTTTACATGATTAGCAGAACACCGTGTTTGTTTACGTTAGCAGGAAAATGGACTCGTATATTAAATAAAAAATATTGGGTAGTTTGGGTTGAAGAATTTATTTTGATGTTCTCTTTCAAACTTTCTTATTTTTTTATTCGACACAAGATAGCCTTTGCGATCTCATCTGACGGTAAGTGACGATCCAGTTTAAGATAGTAGCGGGCTAAATTGGAAGAGATGTATGGCAGCGTTAATTATATCCATGTCTATCTGTTTGTTATTTATACACGGCTCAACCGTTGAATTTCATGCATCCTCAGAATAAATACTCCTAGAAATGCAATAATCGACGCAGTATCGTCACGTTAGTACGACGAACTCGCAGAATATTATTACAATAATACAACCTACTGTGCTGTGAAAGGGTGTCATAATCACAATAACCATCAAAAATGTAATTAACAGTACCAGTACAGAAAATAAATACATGGCAAATTTGAGTGTCCAGCTCAAAGCATGGCACTCACACATTCATTGCTTGTTTTAAGCCTACGTTTGGAGCGGAACTTTGTTAGAAACTTCCGAACTATGAGTATTTAATCTAAGCATGCATCATAGTAATTTAAAAAAAACCTTAGTTTAAGTAGGCAAAGACGAGGGCTTCGGATATTATTGCATAATTCAATTTCATTCAATTATTTCAACCCACTGGCGGCCCTATTCCACCACACATTATATTATTATCCTCTCTAATGAGAAGAGTGTAGGCCATAGTCCACCTTGGCCAAGTGTGAATTGGCAGACTTCACACTATAGTATGACTCTTAAGCATACTTTATAATACGTAAAGACAATGATAGAGACTATTACCTCTCACAGACCTTCATGCATCATTTCCAAGTTAACATCATAATAAAGATCGATATGTTGTACAGCGCAGCGTGGCTTAGAAACTTTTTATATGAAAAAAATCTCATAAAAAGCAACGATGTAGGCTCAGAGGATATCAATCTTCAATACATTACACCCTAACTACCTACGAAGTGGATGATAAACGGCCCTTTATGCTGAGATGGGTAATTTTACTGTTCTATAAATGAAGATAAGATTGCAGTCTGGAATACCATTTACCCCGTCGACGCCTGTACCGACACTTATTTTTATGCTTTTTTCACCTTGTAAGTTAATGTTTACACTATAGGCTTTCTGTTTAATGATAATTTTTACCATTCAGACGTTCCTGTGCATGCAAGACTTCTTATGCATCCTTGCCCAAAAATCTTGAACATGTTGCCTTTGTATACCTACCATCAACGAGTATCTATGCACCTCGCAAACGTTATCATATTTCGTTAATCAAAAGACAATAACGTCCTAGCTCGTACGTAACAACGACAAAAAATCTTACCATTTTTCTTTTGCATTTCCACTTTGGGCGCTGCACTGGGCTGTAGAAAATTATGTTAACGAACTTGATTCTTAAAATAAAACTATTAATAGGTATATTATTTTAATTTAAACTTATGGAATGTATTGATACTATCGACGTTGTCAAAACGTGTACATTAATAATAAGGTAATAATCCTTTTGTACTATTTTAGCGAGTCCTGAGACAAAGTGATAAAGAAATAATTTTGAAAATCAAACAAAGAGTGGAAATCAATATTACGTCATTATGATTGCACTTTTAATATTTCTTCATATAAATTAATAAGGTAGAGCGATAATTTGTCGGGAGACAAGTCGACAACGTGAATCTTATTCTAAAATGCAGAAACGCATTTTATTCGCCAATCTCTGAACTGATATTCAACTGTGTATGGTAATGATATTTTAAGCGTTTTTAAAATGTTATTGCAACAGTGTTGTGAGAATTTACACACAGAACTTTAAGGCACTCGACTTTATTGTTACATTAAAACTTTAATGTTTGCATAATTAACTTAATTTATTAGTGATAAACGGTAATAAATAAAGGGTTAATGACCCATCTTTTAGTCTATTTTAGTGTTTGAATAGAATATGACATCTTTTATTTATAAAATTTAATATGGCTTGCATAGTTCCTTTAGTTTTGAAGTTACATTCAGATTATTATCCATTAGTAATACAATAAAAATCTTTATAAATATTAAGTTATTAAATTGTCCTCGATGCATGAAAAGGAACAAAATATTAAATGTCTAAGTATTATACCTACATTAGTGAGAACATTGTGAACAATAATATATTAAAAGCCTATTACATAGGTACATTTATGGGTCCAAAACAACATAATATCCAAAAATTATAGAACACGCATAAGTTATGATCCCGTAGGATTAACGTATGTTGATGAGACGTTGAGGTCAGAAACAGTTATATGGCGTACGTGGAACATATGAAATGTCTGTTTGCATAAATCAACTCAGCACCGAGTTTATGAAATGGTACTATTCACAGACTCTTGGAGTTTTTTAACAATGGCAAAAAATGCATTTAGAAACAAAAAGATCATGTCGATCTCGTTGTTTCCAAATGCAAATGCAAATTGGTTTGATTTTCAATACTGTTGATTTGAATTTTTTTATTTCAGCATTTGTCTTTTGCTGAAATAAAAAACATTTTGTTCTTGTAAATGCAAAATTAGTATCGTAGGAGAAAAAATTTAGTAACTTAAACTTAAAGTAAATGTTTACTAAAGAGATGATCGTCGTCGTTTTTGTATCAACCCTAGATGTTGAAGCGGCAAGCTTGCACCAGAAAGCGCAGTGTTGGCAAACCACACACAGGGCACTGGGAGTAACTGGTTACAGACATCGCAAGACCGAGGCATTTGGAAGTCTATGCAAGAAACTATGTCCAGCTGTAGAAATTTACGGGTTGATTAAAAAAGATCTTTTTTTAATATGAATAGCAAGCAAACGAACAGGCGGGTCAACTGATGTTAAGTGATTACCGCCGCTCATGAACATTTGTATCAACAGAGGCCACCACTAACGCGTTTCCGGCTTTTTAAAAAATTGTTCGTGGTAATTAAGGGGGAGTGTTGCAGTTTTAATGAATCGTCTTTTAACCGCTACAGTCTATGACTTGCGTCACACGCTTATTTCCTCCCTGCCTCTGGAGCTTGTTATCTATCGTCTTGCGGGGTCCCTCGGCCTTCATTACAATTTTCATCTAATATTACATACAGATAATAAACAACCTCCAATGGCCTATGTGGGTTGTCTTTTAATGAGGACTTCAAAGCTGCGTTATTTCCTTGCTCTCGAGTTGCCAATTTGGGGGAATTACCATCAACTTGTTATTATAATATAGTTAATATGCTTATGGTGTACCTCCCAACAGGCTTTTTTTAATTTGTAATTTCTACGATGCTACTAGGAAGTGTGGTCATTCTACAACTTAGACTTCTCTAAGGGATTTATTTGGGGGGGAAATATGGCATGCCGCATGCCCAAGTTATTTAATTGTCAGAGTATCATGACTTCGAGACCAGTGAAAATAATATTATTGCATAATATTATTTTCACTGGTCTATTTTCGCGGTTAATAATATAAATTACTAGCTAGCTTCGATTTTAATAATATAAATTTATAGTTGGAATGCCTGCGACTTCGTTCACATAGATTTAGTTATTAAAAATCCCGTGGGAACTCTTTTTGTGTTTCCGAGATAAAAGTAACCTAGCCACACTGCATGTCCCCAACTATACTCCTGCAAAAGACTATGTCGGTCCGTAGCTCTTTTGCGGCGTAATTGATGAGAAAACCCATTTTCGCATTAATAATATTAGTAAGGATACTCTAAGACAAATAATAATATACTTAGTACATAGTACATAGATCATGTTGCAGCTCCATATTAAACCCCTCATACCGTAGCATGTACAAAACAAAATAATACACAGCAAACACATTATCAGCTACCCAAGTCCAAAGTTTTGAAGCTTTCACTTAATATGTTCGTGGAGGAAGTTTGCTAGATTGAAGCGAGGCGAGTTGATGATCACACAACCGTACCTACTCGTACTAACATCGTACGGTAATGCTTAATGTGGATACGCTTAAGGCAGCTACTTAGTTGATTAAATTTGTAAGTCTATAGGGAATATGAGTTATATGAGGCTTATAAACGAATAAAACAAATTAAATCACAGGAAAATTACCTTAGTTAGTACCTTAATTATTTATTTATATATACTCTTTTCTTCTTCTTCTTTGTCAACCCATAGACGTACTGCTGCTGGAAAAAGGTCTCTTGCATTGACTTCCACAGGCCTTAGTCTTGCGCCGCCTGAATCCAGTGGCTCCCTTCGACTTGTTTGATGTCGTCGCTCCACCTAGTGGAGGGTCTGCCAACACTGCGCTTCTCGGTGCGGGGTTGCCACTACATCACCTTGCCATATATACTTTATTGCCCACAAAAACAGTGGTTATTCAAATTATTCAAAACTTTAGTATTGTAGTAACTCGTATGTTAAAAGTAAAATTTATAACAGTGAAAAGTGAACTGTAACCTAACTACGTAAAATTTAACGTAACATCCTCATATTGTAGCCTATGTCGAATAAAAACGAATTGATTGCCAACTCATTCATCAATATCGGCCCAGTAATTTAGGCGCTACGGTGGAACATAACTACAAATATACATTAACATACATGGCTTTGCCGTAGTCAGGTTATAATAACAAACAGTAGTCGTATCTATTCTAAGGTGATTGCATGTATTGATGCGAAGAACACGATGCGGCAAAGGGCAAACGCCGGCAACCTCTGAATATCGCACAACCTGCTGTGAGAAGACATTGCACCAGTGCATCAATTGTTGTAACCCGATTCCAGAAAGCGAGATAGATATATCCGCTTAGATATATACTGCTGCTGAAACAAAAATATGACTGAACTAAAATCTGTCAAAACGATCTGTCAAATCTACCTGCTGTATCATTATCTAGCCGGATTATTTATCTAATCATACATCAACACATATTATAAATGCGAAAGTGTGTTTGTTTGTTGGTTTGTTCTTCAATCACGTCGCAACAGAGCTAAGGGTCGACGATTTTGAAATCGGTTAAAAAGTCAGAAGCTGGGATTCGAACCCTCGATTTTTCTTGACCAGATCACCGCTATATTTTATACATAATCAACTCCATAACAAAGGAAACTCAATACAACATAATATTGGATATAATCATCATACATCTCCAACCAATTACCAGTACGTAATAAACAACAATATGAAAAGCGTTGAGAGCATTAAAGGGCAGAGCCGACAATTTTTATTACAACTACCAGACGAAAATGACCAATATGACAGTTGAATAATGTACACCGTGATTTCAGATAATGAAACGAACCGAACCTTAATAGCTTTAATAACATAACATCACATAAAACTTTGGAATTTGACGATCAAGTATAAGTATCTGGTAGTTATATTTGAGTCTATATTTGTAATTAATGAAATCAGTTTTCGTTTAGAATCTCGTTTGTATATTATATTATCTGGGTGCTTCGGCGGCTTTGAATTGGCTTTAACAGTAAATGTATACCAAAGTTTGATTTGATCGTCTCTACGGTAGTTGAATGTATTATCTCTAATGTAATTGTGATTATTGTGCATGCACTGATAAGGCCTTAATAATGTCTGTCCTACATATGCATATTATAGTTTTGAAACATTTGAACCAGATATTTTACTAGCTGATGCCCGCGACTTCGTCCGCATGGCTTTAGTTTTTAAAATCCCACGGGAACTCTTTGATTTTACGGGATGCCTATGTCACCTTCCAGATTCTCAACTCCAAAAATCACGTCAATCTGTACCGATAGATGTCCACTGCTGGACAAACGCCTCAAAAATATCTAATAAAACTACTAAATTGATACCTATATCACAGTTAAGCTGCTTTTACACATGCGAACTAGTGAAGCGTGTATACAAGCGTCAAGTTAATTGCGTATTCAAGTGGCTGCTGTGATAATTGGACAATGATAAACTAATAGCTTCCTTAGAATTATCGATCAACGTGAATTAATTGGTTCATACCTGTGATTAAACAAGCGTTGGGCTGCTTTCTCAACAGGGATGTGAAAGTTTGCGTAGGTTATGTGTGTGAACTAAGTAGATATAAGCTTGATTAATTCTATGAAAAACGCTTCCATCCATCCTCACCCCGCATTTATTAGGGCGAGCAAAGCGAGCCCTAACACTATCCCACAACCTGAGCATTTTTGTGGTACACTTTACTGAAAAACTATCACGCCTATAGATTTGTGCTTTAATATAGTAATTTAAATTTATATCCAGATGTGTTATCTGTCAAACAAAAATATAATTTTATAACCATTGAAAAAATAAACATTAACAATTTTGTATTCATTGGATAGAATTTTATTGTACTACTAACACCATCTGTTAGAAAACCAAAGAGTTAACATCGCTGCAACAGAACTTATTACCCGCTAATAAAAAACTACGCGAGCCCTCACAAAGCTCAGCTTTTTGCTTGTAATATTATTTATTTATTATTAGTAGTAGGATGTATTTTTACACTACAAAAAGATACCTGCCGGATTAGAAAAATAGCAGTCTAACAGACAGATAGACAGATAGTATGTAGTACTTTATTATATGTGAGACATAATTATTTTAAAATCATAGATAACTCAAATATAAAAATATCAAATTGTTGTGAAAATACCTCACCAGTTATTTTCATAACAATTTGATTTATTTGAGATATAAAATAAAAGTTTCTAAAGCAATTCGTAAAGCTTACTCTTCGAGCATGTCCCAGCGTGAAAACGAGGCTTTACCAAAAACGGAACACCATAATCTGAATCCTTATACATATTCCCATCGATCCGTAGGAACTTAAACTGTTGTTACTATTTTATGACATATTTACTTTGACATTGTTTAAAGGCAGTTCCTGTTTTATTGCAGTTTCTACTGGCTATAACCCATTACAATTTCATAGAAGCTCATTTTGCAAGTCGGTAGTATTATTTTATGCTCCCAGCCTACTTGTTTAAATTGGCTGCGTGATTTACTATTCTCTACTTTTGTTTGGTTAGCAAATATTGCTAGAATGGTGAATATTATTTATACAAATACTATAAAATTACAAGAAGACAATATTATTATAAGAATTTACTAGGAACAATAAAAAAATTATAATAAGTAAATCAGGATAGCACAGTTATTATACATTATTAAGGTCAATATTGTTTATAAATGGTACGATTTTATGTTGTACCCAATTTAATGACTGAAGACTTAGTTTTAACATAACTTAATTTTACTAAAGAAACGAGATAGCTTTATTATTAAAAACTAATTCGTTCAATATTTCCACATGTCATATCAAACACTTTTATATACAGCAATGGATCAAGGAATTACTCATACGTCTCAACTAATACACATCTCGTTTAATCATTCATGCGTATTATGATTCGGTTTTCTAATAAAATGCACATCAATACTTGCGCATGACACTCGTTCAGCTTAAGAATGGGTGCCCACTTACAATTTTCGTATCCCTTATACTAAAACTAGACTCTATTTGTTAGAAGATAAAGTTAATGATAGCATGAAATCGTTTTTCCCTTTAAATCAGTAGGCATTTTGTCAACTGCTCACAGAAGCAAATACTGTAGGCTTCGAGATTTTATCTTGCCCACCGGTAAAATTTAGTGTAAGTCGGCTGGAAACAGAAGATGACAGTGTTCATCATGCCACTCATTTTGTAGAACATTTAATAATTGACCAAACTCTGTAATCAGGATCAAAATCGATATGGACCTACTCGAACTACACTTGGGTTTTTTAAAACAGCGCTACTTTTTAAAATACCAATAACCTTCTGCTAGCAACTTTTATTCGTCACTTATTCATCAATAGTTTTGTTGTAGGACCTTTTAAAATTCTTTAAAAAGTAGTTTTTATTTTTTCTAAAAAAAAATATTGAATGTATAATAATTATTAAGTTTTGATGTAAGTAGTGCAAGTGTTGGAAATAAGCAAAGATAGCAAAGATGAGTAAGTAGATTAAATTGATTTATTTTCGAAAAATAATTAAATTCTTAAATTGAATTTATTATTCAAATAAGTATCCTCGGCCCAAAAACTCGATCTTGATAAGCCACTAATTAAAATATCGGTTGATCTTTTCGAATTAAGGTTGATCCAAAGAAGGCAATACATCGAACTACAATCAAGATCTCGATTGCGCAAGTAAATGAATCGATTCGGATTACCTTTTTATAATTATTAGCTACCTCAAAATAGTCGATGCGTTCGCGTTGGATTTCTTTTGTCATAACATACTATTGTGTTCAACGCTATAAATTTTTTCATAGAACTAAAAAATAACCTAAGAAGCAAAGAGCAAGAAAAATATTTTTTTTTCATTAAGAGAAGTTTCTTCCTAGCCCCCTCCATACAGACTTTGTTGTAAGCGACACGACATATTTTGATTATACATATTGCATTACAGTACATTTGATTATTTTAATTTTGGGCACGAAAGAAATAAGGTCAAATTTAGACCTCCAAAGTTAGTCACTTTGCAAGTTACTAACTTGGATTGGGATTTAAGTTCCACAATAGCTTTGCGAAACTACAAAATAACTGCTACTGCTAAAATAGACAAGAAAATATTTTCATTAGGTCTTTTCAATGTATAGTTATAATTTTCCAGCCTTTCACCGTTTCGTCGACCGCCCCAAGCTGTCGCCTGACGCCGTTATTAAGAGCTTTTCAAGAACAGGTGTTGATAATAATGGCAACGGGGTGAGTTTAATTAATGAACTAGTTTCTTATACACCTATAGCTAAATGTAGAAATAGTGCTGTATACAGCGTGCCCCTTTTTTGATACATTGTTTTATTATTTATCGTCAGGATATTGAATTAGTTCACTGATAGACGTAGACTTATCTGAAAGCACGTCAATAGATTTGCCATCTCAATCCATCGAAGCTTTATACCTCTACATAGACTATATATGGTTCTATTGTATAGATATAGTTACCAGACCTATCAGTTCTGTGACGAATTTTTGTATGGTGAATTTGCTGTTGTGACACAAAGAGTTGTGAGGATGTTTTAAAATATATACTGGCTATCTTTTTTCTCAGACAACTAAAAAGTTTTGATTTTAAATTCAAATTAAGTCTTAGAATAAATACTCTTAGAAACGCAATAGTTGACGTGGTGACCATTTCTAGTAAGCCTTTAAAGGCCGACTACGCAGTATCGTCACGTTAGTACGACGAGCTCGCAGATAATTATTTAAAAAACAATAACGTACTGTGCTGTGAAAGGGTGTCATAATTCATTTCAATAACCATCAAAAATGTAATTTACAGTACCAGTACAAAAAATAATTACATAGAACTCACACATTCATTGCTTGTTTTGTGCCACATTTTGAGTCTACATTTGGAGCGGAACTTTGTTAGAAACTTCCAATCTATGAGATTTTAATCTAAGAATTTTTCAATGATTCTTGCAGGCATAGTATTCGATGGAGAAGTTCATTTTGTGAGAAAAGTTCATAAATTAAAAAATGGCTTACATTCATTTGGCAAGCGAATCATAAATATAATAAAAATAAATTTATGATGAAATTGAAACTCTATTTGAGTTTATTTATCGAACATCATGAGTTATATTAAAAGAAGCAGTATATAAACTTTTATATAAAATCTACATCCTGTATACCGCTGTCTGGAAGCCTTCAAAGCATATGAGTGAATTTCATAAAACGGTTTTCTTCAGACTATGACTAATTACAGTTCTATAACATAACTAGTAATAAACATACGAGTATAAGAGACTTGGCTTGCTTATAATAATTATAATATTTTATTCCACATTTTAAACTGCATTTTACCTCCTATTATAAAACTAGCTGCGACCTTACAATTCATAACGAGCGAAATGGCAGATTTACATAAGTTTCCAAGAAATGTAATCTGTAGCTTGAATAGGAGCAAGTCACTAGTAATCTTGCACGTAGTGACTAGTGAGTTAGCACCTTGCTTCGTAAATAGGGCCTCCTAACAAGCCAGTACGGTGATCAACTCCTCGACTAAAATGTTTATTTGCGCATCCCAAAAACACATCTTTCACAAAGGCATAAAGGTCAAAATGAGATGATTTTGAAGTGTTTGAATTTGTCAATGTTACTATTAGCGAGTTATTGGCTGTCCGTAATGATCAGTCGGTGCTACATCAAGATGTATTTAATTGGGTTTAGCTATAGTGTTTGCAGGTGTCGCTAACGAAACATAGATGGTTTGTGGTTTATCTAAAATTGTGAGAATGTAAAGCAAAACTGGATCTATCTCGTACTTAAAAACTTTTTGAATATAATTTTATCACGAATGCCAACAATTTTTTTGTTGTATGATAAGCTTGCACTCAGTGCCAATAGGCAATCTTGTTTGATGGTAAGCAATGATCAGGTCTAGTTTGATGCGCGCTTGCCTAGAAATGTCTTCTTACTCTTGCATCGTGGCACTAGCAGTACTTTAGAACGCTGGAAAGGTGTTCCACTTCTTAAAATGGAAGTGCCTAAAATGTCTTTAAATCCTGAAACGCAACAAATGTGGGATTGTCTAAAAATCACACACATTGTGACGATCGCAATGACCTCTAATTGACGGATACTCTCTCGCTATTGGTTAAATTGCATTTATGCCATAAATTCAGCAATCAGAGGTGATAGCGATGGTCACACTGTTACAATCGTTTCTAGACAATCCCACAGTTGTTCGAGTATCGCTTATGTTTATTGCATCTAAAATTATGCTATCCTTTTCCATAGGAAATATTATTATGAGCAGGATAGGATTAGATAGAAGTGTCGTTTATGATTGTGTACAGTTTACAATTTCAATTTAATAAATCTAGCCCTAAGACTATTCCAGAGTAACAAAATCTAGGTTGAAACCTAAGTACTGGTTACATCGCTGCCAAAGATCACGCGACGTGGGAGGCTTTGCTATTCTTTATAGCGCCATTAGCACTATTAGGGCTATATTATCGTGTTCCGTACAGATTTGAAAGCGTTATGTATAATAGACTAGCTGATGCCCGCGACTTCGTCCGCGTGGATTTATTTTTTAAAGTCCCTCGGGAGCTCTTTGATTTTCCGGGATAAAAAGTAGCCTATGTCACTCTCCAGGTCCTCAACTATACCCATGCAAAAAATCACGTCGATCCGTAGCTCTGTTGTGGCGTGATTGAAGGACAAACCAAAAAATCAACAAACCAACAAACACACTTTCGCATTTATTATATTAGTATGATAGTATGAAGTATGATGAGCTTGCAGATCCTTGATGATACCAAATAAAACTATTGATAGCATGAACCAGTCAATTGAGTTTTGTTTAAGGGACTAGTGTAGTATTTATTTATTCATTATGATTGTCACTTTAGATGGTTGGTGACCGATTTTCGTTTATCACTACGTCATATTATGTCAGTAGTCTTTATAGTTTATCCGCTCAAATAGTTTGCAGTCCAAATACACGGTATTTTGGAAACTATGTGAAAATAAATAAATACATTATTTAATCATTTAGTACCATCATTTATAATTTTTTTTTAGATAAATGACAAATTTAAAATCAAAATACTGTTAGTATTAGATCTGAATCATCACTTTATATACATATACTATCATAATACAGCACACAAAAATTTAGCGTGACGCACTAAAGTACACAATGGGTCCCATAAGTCGCGTCGCCTTCGGCATGTACCGGCGGTCGCTATGCGTCAGCTTTACAAAGGGCGCCAACAATTTGAGCGAACGAATTTACTGTCCTTACAACGTCATCACATCATCTGACGTGAGGCGTCTAGCGTTTACGCGCGGAAATTTAAAAGGCAAACTTTAAATGCATTTTTTTGGTACTTATCGATTGAATAAAATTTTAGTAAATTTTCTAGTAGTATTATCTTAGAATCAAATTTAGACACTTTTCGAAAAAGAGTAAAATACCCTATTGCCGTACCTACACAAGATTTATGCTTATTTGGAAGGGAGAGATGAATGTTAATTAAATTTAACCCGGCTAATAAAGTTTTCTAAAAAAATATATAAAGCGCCTTTGGGAGGTCTCAATCAGGTTTGATTCCAAGCAGGTGATGACTATCCCATAGTCATGACATTTCGATGATGATGACTATCACTGAACTATTCTATTAGTAGACTATTACTTAAGAAGTTAAAAAAACAGATGTGGTCTGCATTCTGTATGTTATTGATAGTTGTACAGTAGGAACGTGATTCTATTGAAGAATATTTAAAGTACTGATTACATTCAGCAATCCCTCACATTCAAATGATTTTAAACAACTGTCCGTGTAAACGAAGTCGTGTCCTGCGAAGAGTAAAAATGGCGGCATATTACCTTATACGCCTTAAAGACCCCTTGTCACTTGGGAACGGACTTAAATCAATTGCCTTTGCACCTGTGGATACGTCGATTATGCAAATCGATACTTTTTAACTAAATACCGCGCTTCAGTGTTGGTTTTTGCCACTGAATGTCTGATTTGCATAAAAAATCGATTCAGATGTCGATACCATCTTCGTGCTTAAGATGTGAAGTCAACAGACATTTATTTATCCTCGAATTTAATGTCGTTATCTCGAATCAATTTTTATTTTCCTAAAACTAATTAAGGAGCAGGCAGCTAAATTTATAGAGATTATAATTTAATTTATAGAAATATCCAATTAATTTAATATATCGGTAGGTAAATTAACAAAATGATGTCTATGAAAACGATCAAGTGTACCAAAAATATCTTGAGAGCGTATTTGAATATTGAAAATTAAATAACATTATTCTCTGACTGATAAATTTAGGTAACTGATGTAGATACCTACCTAGATATCTATTTGAAATTTGGAAGAAGTATTCTTTCAATATCCTGGAAATGCTTAGTGCAGAGAGATTTTTGACATTCCTTCCTTAAAGGGGTAAATTCAAGGAACCTAAATCTACGTGAATATTACTCTATCTGATTTCTCGAAAAGGATAAAATATACTGAACCAGTGCTAGATATTTTAATAGTTCCACCAATAATCTTATCTAAGATCCTAACAAAACATTCGACCTCCCATTAGACGGAGCTTTATAAGACAAAAATATTTACTAAGTATGAAAACCGCAGTATTTTGTTCCGTCGGAATTTATTCGCATTAGCCTTACTTGAATTTAAGACAGTCACATAAAATAGAGACAATTTGTAGTAAAATAAACGACGGTTGGCTTCAATTGAATAGAAGAAAGCCCAGGTTACCTGCGAGTCTTTAGCTGTATCTGTCCAATTTAGCGAAAGGATGCCTCCTGTTACTTGATTTAAAGGTATCCCATTTAAATGGTTAAGAACAGATTTGTAAAGGTTTTTAAGCACGCTTCGAAGTTCATTCACGTAAACTTAAACCTATCTAAAAACAATAATCCCATCCAAAAAGAAAACTAATAATCCCATCCCAGTTTTTTCTTTAATAAAATATACCAAAAATGAGGTATATTTCGTATTTTAGCTTGATGCGTATCAAGGTTAGGGGTCATCCTTTTGGTAGTCAGACCTCGCTATTGAAGCTTTTAGTACAAAGTAAAACCAAGCAGCCAAGTGCGAGTCGGGCCTCGCTCTTTTAGGCTTCCGTTAAAAAAAATTAAATTAAAATATTTCCATGTACCCATGGAAATATTTTAATTTAATTTTTTTTGTTTAATTTTTATTATTTGTTGTTATAGCGGCAATAGAAATCCAAAATATTATTTATTATATATATTATAAAAATTTCAACTGTCTATCTATTACGGTTTACGAGATACAGGCCGCTGACAGACGGACGGACAGCGGAGGCTTAGTAATAGGGTCCTGTTGGCACCCTTTAGGTACGGAACCCTAAAAATGTATAATACTTAAGTAAAATGTGGCAAAATCCTTTGGGCATAAAGTTAGACATAATATTTGTTAATAAATAAATAAAATATCCTCAATGGGATAAATAATATTTTATTTTTCGGTCTACACAGTAAATATTCAAGCAACTTTTGACGACTGTACTAAATATACATAGCTAAAATGTGCTCATGATTATTTTAGCATACAATATTAAACACTTTCATTAGCACGTAGCTTTTGTTTGTTTTATTTTAATTTTTACTCACTGTTTATGGAATAATTAAATTAGTTTTTCGCTCTGAGCTAAGACAGAGTGTTACACTGTGACTAAGATCACGGTCCCTAGAACTTTGGCACCTAGAATTAGGTAATCGATATAAACAAATGTTTCTACAGAATAGAAATTGAAAGAAGTACGGATTTGTCAACTACATATATAGGTATCTATCAAAGAGATAATCTCGACACTAAAACTCGGTGGATCTTTTGTAAAGGTTTTACGCAGCCAATTTCCCCACTGTACTGGACATGTAGACGCATCCTAATGGCCTTTTTGAATTTAATGCAAATTGCGTTTAGTCTTGTTAAATGCGTATTTTATGGTGCAATTAATCCCAGAACTACAAACTAATTGCTTGAAGGCGAAAAACGAATAGCTGGATTTACGATTTATTTTCAGTGACAAAAAAGGAATATACATTTTATGTTATGTTAAGAACATAGACATAGAAATCTTTTTATTGAGACCTGTTGCTATCATTGTTGTCAACCCATTAGACTTCGCTGTGCACTATAGTTCTCTATTCTTTTGTAGGAACTTTCAAACACTGCGGTCTTACGCTGCTTCAATCCAACGGCTCTCAGTAACGATCAGTCGGTCCACCTAGTTGAGGTATGATTAAACTGCGCTTTCAAGTAACCCAACGTCTATCGGGCAAAATGAAACCCGTAGAAATACGTATGTCGTATGTCAGATACTCAGGTTCTTCTGCGGATATCTTCATATCTGTTTCGACACGTGGAGAAACTAAACGTAGCACAGCTCTTAGGTATATCTGATACATATTTAAATAAAAACCAATCAGCAGGCGAACATTTGTAAATAATGGGTATAATTATTTTGGGGCCATCTTATATCTGTTATTTTATAACCATATCCGAACTGTTACTCTGCTAATATCTTACAAACAAAATGTAGACCTTTTCTATAGACATTACATGTAAAGAAATTATTTCCATTTCGAACATCATTTCAAAACTAATTAAATAAGTAGGTGCTTATTATTATAGTCGTATGTAATGCTAGCCAAGCTTGAAGCAAATCAGCCCATATTAATTTCTCGCTTGATTCCAGATTCTATTTAGATTAAGCTCGTACACAAAATTTAAACAAAAGGGATTAGTTTCAATCGCTTCCCAGGCTTTTGTTCTCAGTGGAATTTATTATTGGGCAACTAGAGTTCACTAATTTCAAGTATTTATTTTAAAGGCTTACATATTTAATCCAATCTGAAATAATTACAGTCAAATAGCAAGTGGCGGTGTCATGGGTGCTCTGTTTTTTACATCTATTTTTTTTTTGTATAATTATGAGTTTTTGTCATTTAATCCTATTATAGCTTAACAATAAACTTAACTCACTTAAAACAGAGACATCTGAAAGTCACTGATATACTATAGCATTGACTATATCATACACTTTTCTAGTTAATTTCAATGTGGGGTTAAGAATATGGAAGTTCTTGGTTCTTTGATATTAGGTATAGTTTGCTGACGCAATCCTTTTATCGGCGTTGATACTACCGGTTAGTACCTTATTAGACTTGTTTATGACACTAGGTAGTACTTAGTGTATAGTCCAACTAGCTTAGAACACAAGCCTAAATTTTACTTTTGCAGTAGGTACAAAAATTTAAAAACAAAAATATTTCATTTCGGCCATTTGTTACCTTGTCTGATGCTCTAATGTCTAACTTTAATAAAAATGAATTTCCTAACGATAACTTTCTTTTTTCTTTTCCTTGAATTTATATTTCATTTCTTGGAAAACTTGAATTTGGTTAATTGTGATTAATGCAATGCAACTGGCATTTCATTAATCACAATTAAACAAATTGATATCGTTGTGTATTTTAAAATCCTTGCTATCAATAGATTATTATATTATAAGAAGCAGAAATCCATCAATCAAACCGTAACTACTTAAAAACACATTAACGATTGTCTTAACATAATATACATACAAAATATTTAGAGTTCCGCAAAAGTTGAAGCTTAAACGCTTTGAGTTAAACGTAACGATACTTCATAACTGTTGTTAATCCAAATTTTTAAATAAAAACGAATATTCCTTTGCTATAATCCTAAATTAGTTCGCTTTTTATATGAAATTAGTTTTACATCTTTTGCCTTGGCTAAATAATTATTAAATAACCATTATTTTTAATTAACCATTATTTGACTAATTCATATCGCGCTTTGAGTTTGGATTGGTTTGGATTGTTTCTCGATGACATTGCTCGCCAGGAAATTCAAGTTTGTCTATGTAGAGAGTTCTATAGACTAATAAGTAACACATCCCAATGTCAAATTAGAACTTAAAATAACATGGAAGTAGGAATTACGACTACGTCTTTATACCTATCTCATAGAAAAAGGAAGACTAGTCGCAATCCCTAGTTCCATGACCAATCTACATAAATTTTTATAACCTCAAAATACAAATAAAGTTGTTAATATCTTTTTTTGCGAGTTCCTCAAACAATAAATCTCAGTGATTATGTTTTAGTAATGGAACTTCTACGGTTTTAACAATTTTTCATGTATATACGCTTCGAATAGATTTCATGTAAAGTGATATGAACCCCTGCCAATGTTCTTTGTTTGTTACTTCAGTGCATGTATTTTGGTTAGAGAATATTACACTAGAAGTATAGTTATTTGCCAAAGTATGGATATACATGGCGAATTTTATGGAGAACTCCAAGGTGTGCAGGTTTCCTCACGATATTTTTCTTCCCCGTTGAAGCATTTGATACAAAATTGCTTAAACGCACATAACTCTGAAAAGTCAGAGGTGCGTGCCCGGGATCAAACCTGCAACCCTCTGAATAGGAGACCACAGTCCTATCCACTTGGCTATCAATGCTTGCTTACATAGCGCAAACTTATTTAAGGGTCGTTTTACGTTTACTTTGAATAAGTTTTGAATAATTTTCAGCCTTTTTTTTCTTAACTTTAACCGCAATAGTATTTTAGTAAGCTTTTCTTTTAAAATAGCTACTTTATTATAAGGAACTGTTAAACGACTCATCTTAATTCTATACCAGCCAGGTGTATTCATTCTCTATACCCGTTCACTATCTCCCGCAATTATAATTACCGAATCAAGCTACTGACCCACATCGATATTAAACTGTCATGAAATCATTTAGTTATCATTTGTTACCGTTTACTTATCCCGTGTCACTCATTAAGATAGGGTTCTATTTGAAATTAATTTTCGCTCTGAATTAGAACCTTGTCTAAATTAAACTGATATAAGACAATTAATAAGAAATGTCGAAATGTGGGGCGGATGTAACTTGACGTACGCCTGACATGGCGACGCCATAATAATTATGTAGTTTGAGAGCTCGATATCGTACAAAAACGGCATAGGTTATGCTTCGTTGACGGCCCCTAGCACACGGCAACGCCTATTTCACTATACATAAGTTCAACAGGTATAGTATGCATTCATGCTTATGGGTGGCGTTTACCTTGTTTTTAGTTACAACTAGCTTTTCCCGCAACTTAGTCCGCGTAGTTTCGTCCCAAAGGAACGGTATAAATAATATCATCCCTTAAATAATTCTCTGTCTGTGATAATTCCACCATAATCGGTTCAGCCGTTCCGAAGTTTGACCCGGACAACAAACTGAATAAACCTGTGTTTAGGTAAAAAATCAAGGCTTAGATAAAACATGCAATAATAATAACAACATGAGTAAGTCTCAAAAATTTTTAACCAACTTCCAAAATGGAGGAGGGTCTCAATTACCCGATTATGTTCTTCTGACCGATTTTGGCAAGTTATAGTGCACATGAAGTGTACACAAACACATAAATGGGCAATGGGTTTAGTTTTTTGTAAAGCTGTCAGTATTAAAAGAAAAAGGATAAGTATAGAAATTTCTACTTTAACGGGTTGGTGAAAATGGACCTTAAATAAAAGAAAATTAGGTATCCAAAACTAATTTGTTTTTATCACCCCAAATATACTGTACCGAAACGAATTCGCAATCTAAAGCAAACCTGATAATAATAGTGATGACTTCAGAACTTAAATGTTATTTTCAAAGTTTCATCTGCGGCCTGCCTAAATAATGATGAGTCCTAGATAGAGAAAATTATTCCCGTGAAGCCGTTCATCTAAGGCATAGAGCACACAACGCGTGAGGAAACAATACCTATGGCGGGGTGAACGCTTGACGTCACACTCACGACTAAGTACATGTAGTTATAGACAGCACATCACACTTGAATTTCTTGCACTATCTACTGCAAAAGCACCGCAGCGACGCTTTTCGGAACCATTGCGTACCAAGATAGTAGCATAACACCATTAAAGTAAATAAGAGCCCATCTGAACAAAAATGTTGACGGATCTACTGACAATTAAATGACATATCGCATAGCTATCTCCTAGAAACAATAATTTAGTTCGTGATACGAATGAAGTCCCGTAGAGGCGGTGCTAGTAGTCACACGTTTTCTACTATAACGACTTCAGGCAAGTCAGTGCTTTTAAGAAGAAATCGCTTCAACGAGTGTAGCCATTTTGCTAGCGTGGAAGGGCCGGTTCTGACTCAGTTTAGATATAAGTCAATGTATTGCTCCCACTCATACCAATGCATTCAAGACAAGCGCTCCGTTATTTAAATGCTTGGATAGAAGCAGCAAACTTCAACTTACTGAATTCGCTATAATCTGCCAAAAATACAATCGCAAAGGGAAGACGATGCATAGCGCGTGCTACACTTTGTACTCACGTACATATTTTTTTAGTTTGGCGGATTTCAACAAAATTAGTTTGCTGTTCGTTGTGCGGCTTTACTGCAATAATATTATAATCTTTTAGATAGAGCAGCTTTTTTCACGTTGCCGGTACACGTTCCATGTGTTCCACCCTTAAGCCATTCATCTAAAAGCAGGTAACTTATAATTCCCCTAACGAAATTGTCATATTTTCCTTTGAGCACGCCTAATGAAATAAGCGTAAGACGAGTGCCGCGGGCGACTCTGGAATTTTTTATAAGCATTTTACATTCAGGAAAATTACTTAAGCAATTTTCTAGTGAAATTTGTTTACAATACGACGCGCACGCTTGTTGAGACATCCTATTTTATTGACCGAGCGAAGCGAGGTCTCTGAGTTTACTAGAGCGATTTGCACATGTCCGTCCGTCCGTCCGTCCGTCCGTCCGTCTGTCAGAGCCTTATAACTTTTGAAGTACTGAACGTAATTACTTCAAATTTAGATATAATATGTAAACCGATGGCCTCCAGCCGAAAATGGCTTAAAAAGTTATAAAAATCTTTATTTCAGGGGGGCTCTCATAGAAGCGAATGCGAAGTAAAAATTTTTTTTTGCTATTCAAAGATTTTCTGTGTATCATTTTAAAGACAATTTGTAACAGAGTACAAACGTTTTTTTTTTTATTTTTTTTCCTAAAATTGACGAAATGGGGGGCTTTCAAAGTGGCGATTTAATACGCTCGCTTGAAGACGCTCTCTGAGAAAATTGGCTATATATTTTCAAGGTCTACTTATTTTCTTACTTCACTTGTATCCTGTACTTGAACAACAAATACTAAAATTAGATAAATATTATAAAGAAACGAAATTATTTAAGTTTTAATGGGCATCAATGTTTTTAACAAAACTTCACTATACTGTTAATAGATGGCGCTGTCTTTAATATTGTAAATACGCATCCCATCCCCGAAAGCAGATGACGATTGACGTCATCAGATTCGGCGCGTTTTAATTACAATATAATATAGTTAAAACTACCTGTTACCCTTTGCTATACTGCATAGGCGCTTGCTCGTCTTCACTCTTCGCGTTAGTCTTAGGTAAAAATCGTAGGTTTTTGTGATGGCCGTTCTTCCTTTCTTGATGATTCAAAATGTAATACGTTAGTAATATAATAATGAGCTTCTGTCATTGTCACTGTCACGCTTTTCTAGACCATAGGTGTGACGATGTAATCTATGGTCTAGTTTATGGTTGTGTTCACAACACTACCTTATGGAAATTATGGGATACCGCGAGGTCTCAGTTCGGGGCGAACCACTAGTTTAACAGAGTTATGTCATATTCCTAGAGCATTGTTTCTATACTGTTAGCTGAGGCTTAATAAGGGTCCGCCAATAATTCTATTTTTATGTCGCTACCCACGAAGAAGCTAAGAAGTAGAAGGAAGTTAAGTAAAAAGTGTTGCGAGCCCTACACTATAAAATTAAGATATTTAATCGTTTATTTATAAAAAATATTCAAGGCTGCAAATTGGACGTCGCGTCACATCAAGTATCATGCAAAGTTGACGATAAACTCGTCTATGGCCTGCGCTAGGCAGACCCGATTTTATTGCAGCAATAGGTAGGATGTAAGATCACACGCGCCCAAATGCGAAATGTACTAAGGGCAGATATCTTACCTTATATTATGTATTGCAGGTGGTAAATGCAAAATCGCGAGCGTAATGGTGTCATTTTCCGCAAAAATACCACAACCACACTAATTGAGACAAGGAAATTATGTATATTCAGAAAAGGAATGTATCGGGGATAAATCAGGAGCACATAATATACCCACTACCCATGGATTCGTCGAAGTATGTCTCTCATTTATTAAGACTAACTCAATAACTGCGGATATCTTTTGTAGTCGCTTCGTGCCTAAAACAATAGAAGGTCTTTTACGAGTTACGACTGCTTTCGAAGGCGGCTGGTAATTAACAAGTCTTGGATTTATTATGAGCGGAATTAGCTTTCAACGTTTCATATCATAATCGGAAAGCGTTTTATTGTCCTGAATTTGTTGATATAGAGATACCAAAGATAGCACAAAATGCTTTCCATAATAAAAATTTAAAAACTGTAACCCTACTATGGAAAATTTGATGTAACATCCGTCATAATAATTTTGTTCGAATAAATTTTTATTTTCAAATATGTATTACATAATTTTATTTATTTAGGTACCAGCTATTGCTTGCGGCTTCGCTCAGGTTAAGTTCGATTTTTCAAACCTCTATTTTACCCACTTAGGAGTTGAACTTTCAAAAATCCTTTCTTTGCGGATGCCGACGTTCTACTAGCTATCTGCATGCTTCAAATTTCAACCCGATCCGTCCAATGGTATGAGCTGTGCGTTGATAGAATAGTCATTCAGTCAGTCAGTCAGTCAGTTAGTCACCTTTTCCTTTTACATATTATTTAGATTTATTTAACTATACTATACTAATAATTATTATTTCTTGGGTTTCGTACATCAATAGCTGAAATAGAAGTATTCGATGGAGGTAATTAATTACACGTAACACGGTTTTACGACAATTTTGTAGAGCCTCCTGAGAGCCTCGTAATAAAGAGGAGAATTAACTAAGTAATTGATTTTCATCCATTCTACTTTTGTATTTGCCTGGCTAAGAAGTTCTTTAAACGAAACTCGGCGAACAGTGGATTTCTTCAATTTGATTGGTGTTCTCGCGAGAGTTGATTAAAATGAAAATTAGCGATGTAACTTTCTGTTAATTATTTTGATATTTTCTGACGATAAGAGAAATCTAACGATCAAACCAAGCCAACGTACCGAACAAAAAAGAGCGTTAAACTGCTTGTTGATATTTTCTTTAGAGTATTTTATTTTTTGTGACTTTGTTTATATAAATGTAAAACTAGAAGCCGCTGGGTTTATCTCATTGTTAAACAGCAAAAACACAACATAGGCAAGCAAATAACAACGGACTTTATTTAAGGTAATTCCAGACGTCCCCTTACAATATGTCAAAATTGTACAGTCAGCTTCAGATGAATTTATTCGATAATGTACGAGTACAAACTTATTCCAAATAATTTAGCTTCTCATTTCACTGTCACAAGATGCAGCACTACGTTCAGCAGCATTTCACTAAATTCAACACTTTAATGGGCAATCTAGGGTTTCAAAGTTTTCACTGAAATAAACTAAGTTAACTAGTAACATTAATAATATTAAACATAGATTAAGTACATAATATTGTGACATAGTATGTAACATATTGAGATACTTACGTTCTTTACGTTTTAAAAAGAAATTTTTGAAGAATTTACCAGCCTTGCGGGATCTTCTTAGCAGAATTCACTTTTACCTGTTATGAATAAATAAAATTTAGAATTTTCGTGAATGTTATACCTTCCACTGAAATTAACGTAATATTAAATTTAATTGCAATAATAACTATATAATTATTATATTATAAAGATATTATTATAATTTTATATATAATTATATATATAATTAGAATAGAATAGAATAGAAAAGTCTTTATTGCACAACAAGAAATAATGGTTGAAATACAACAAAAAGAAAATAAGTACAAGTATAATATTATTATTCACTGCTTAACCTAACATAATTTTCAATATACCTAATTCAATAAGTCTAATAATATTTATCTTAGTGGTTTTATTGATATTTACTAACATGGACAGACAGACTTTAGATGTTCTACATATTTATTTCCAAGTAGCAATATCTGAAGCCGAGTATACTTTGTTCTACTGCACGCAGCACCCGGTAATTGTGTCGGTGACAAAACGGTGTACCCAAAAACTCTGCAGAACGGGTTGGCAATAAAAGTCACATACCTCCAGCTTATTACCGCCATAACAATTTAAGGAAGCCGAAAGGCTGGTGCCGAATTTCGGCCAAAAGTTTCGTTCGCGTCTCCGTCTTCCGAATTGTTTTATAAACAATGTTTACAACAGGAACTTTATGGTCCACTTGTTTTATCTCGGCTCTACACTGCGACACTATTGTCGTTTCGTTTGAACAATTTGTGCCATAAAAGTTATGATAATGAACAAAGATTTCGCTTTTATTCACAAAAGAGCTGTCCTTTGCGTGAATTGTATATGGATACTTTTGCTCTCGTTTACTACTTACATTTTTCCCTCTTTTTTCCCTGAAACAATATATTTTTTTACAACTCTTTATGACATCTGAATGTAATATTTAAAAGTGAAACTTGGCTATAACTCAAAGCTCTCTTTGTGAATAAAAGTGTCTGTCATAGTTCTTTGATGTCAACATCAGAACTATAAGTTCTTTTTAATAGAAAACTTTGAATGAATTTGCAAAATATTTTTTGTTCTGCTTTGGTTTTTTTATATATATTATGTATTAGGTCACTACGGAAGCAAGAAGAAGAAAAATTAGCTATCTGCCAGAGGAAGATGGAGAGAAGCATGCTCGGTGTTAGGCTGAAAGACAGAATAAGTAACAAAAACATTCGTAAGAGAACTAAACTGATGGAAATAAGGAAAAGAATTAAGACATTAAAATGGAAGTGGGCTGGACACGTTTGTAGATTAGACAATATGAGATGGACGAAAAGAGTTACCGAATGGATACCAAGAGGAAGGAAAAGGAAAAGAGGCCGCCAAAGGAAGAGGTGGCGGGACATATTTTTGGAAAAATGCGGACCAGACTGGATGCGATAGGCTAGAGACAGGAAGCTCTGGAAAGATTTGGGGGAGGCCTACGCCGTAGAGGCGACTTATACGTGAAATATGATATTTTTTAATTAAGTATTTTCGCTAATTTACATATTAATTATTGACATAGTATTTTAATGTATATTTGACCTGATAATTTAACTATTTTACTTTTAATTAATGTATATATTTGACCTGATTATTTTATTATCTTAAATATTGATATGAATGATGTAATTTGTAGTATTAATTTAATAAATCTTTATTTTATCAAATTGTGAAAGTTAAAATGATTATATTAATAAATTAAAGAATAATGTAACTCTAAGCGAATAGATCTAATTGTAATTCTGTAACGTATTCGAAATAAAGGGCTTTTTTTTTATTATTTGTTTATGTATTAGGCATAGAACCATACCATAGATTTAGGATCGGTAGTCGCTTCGCACACTCCACTAGCTTAGTGGAGTGTGCGCAGTAACTAATCCTAAATCTATGAATCATACCTAATTTTCTATTTTATATAAACTAGCTTTCGTCGCAAATGTGTACGTCCGCGTGAAGTTAGGTTTTTAAAAATTCCACGGAAATCCAGCTATAAAAATATATTTTGCCGAAACTTTTCTTTCTCGGACCGAAAATCCAGGAATATACAAAATAGGAAGTAGACATTACAAAAATTAAAAGCAATTTTTCCAAACCTTGACACGTACGTCATCAGAAATAATAGTTTCAAATACCATCAAAAGCTTATAAACCGCTGAGTTAATACCAGGAGAGCAGAAGTTGGAGGAGCGCTTCGTGACTGACTTTTGGCCTGAATAATTTACCTGGTGTGCCTGCAGGCGCCATTCCATACTATGCTTACGTCTAAAATCGCATGCATTGCGACGACTTTGACTAGCACTTGTTATTTTCCACCGGTAATATGCATACCGTACCGAATTTGTATCACGAATTACTAGGCATCATATGTAGTTTGCTTGCTTGGAGGAAGCTTCGAAAACTCTCTACTTTGATGTGTCCATTGTTATTACATTGTAATCGTTTGATCATAATATTATATTCAAATGAGTGAAATAAACATAAGATGCACTTATTTAAATTTTTTATTGTAAATTTTTATTATTTGCATAAATAGAAACCACATTTTTACAATACTCTGATTAAACTTCCAATAAGAGTAGGATTTGAATTGTCATTTTGTTTTGTGGTTAGTGGTTACTCTTATGACCTTAAAAGTTAGCGTATGAGGTTTAAATTCTAAAAAGCTAATCATCTAATGATTCACATAATGTTATTGTTTTTATTCTTTTACATGAACAGTTAGTTCCAAGTATATTTTAAAATACTTATTATTTACCAACTTGAAATCACTACACTTAAAAACGATTTTCAGCTAATTTTATTTTTAAGACAAGGAAAATGTAATCTTTTAAAAAGCAGACTCCGTTTAATTGAACTGATTGAGGATCAATTTCAAAACATTTAATTTCGCTGGCCCTTCTCAATTTTTGAATTACTGTTATTTCTAACGTTGGACCGATCTCAAAACCTTGTTAGTACAGTAACCCGCCCAATAAATTATAAATGCGACCTTCTATAGCTTATTAACTGTTATTTTAAACGTGAAAATTGTTATTTTCTAACGTTCGCGGAACAGCTGCCCCGGCAAAGTGGAGGTATTTCGTGTTCCCAAATTATATGATCCCGCCTTGTTAACTTTAGATGGCGTAGGCCGGAAAGCTTCTTGTACGCGGAAGACCCGAAAATTTTAATTTTAAAGAGGCCTTTGAGTTTATTCTTACGGACATAATATTCTGAAGCCGGTTTTTGCACTGAACACTGCCTATTTCACGGAATATATTATGTAATATTATGTGCTTTGATAAAAGTAGGTAGGTTGGTGATAGGTACCTACGCACACTGATATATGTGACTCCGCGCACAGCATTTTGGAAATATGTATTATCAGAATAAATTTATAAACACATATCAAAAATTCTGATTCCCAAGAGATGTGGGTTCGAACCCGCTGGCTTCGGAATTTTTGATGTGTTTATAAATTTATTCTAATATTTCCTTAAGTGTAGGTTAACACTTTAATAACTAGTGGTTCGCCCCGAACTGAGACCTCGCAGTAACGGTATCCCATGATTATTCATTCAATCGATACATGACGACCAAAACTGACATTATTATTACTAGTGGTTCGCCCCGAACTGAGACCTCGCGGTAACGGTATCCCATGATTATTCATTCAATCGATACATGACGACCAAAACTGACATTATTATTATGCCCGTTTTCACCAAACATACCTAAATCATCCCCTATGTAGGAGTCTCATTACGTAGGTAGCTCCAAAACACAATCCTAAATCCTAACATCCGTCCCAATGTCCTTTTAGGTGTCCCGTACAGGATCGTAATAAAGAAGTTGACAGTAATCATCACCTTACTTATCATAGGTAGCCCGTAAAGGTTAGGGAACGTCAGTGAAAACATTGAATTATTATGTAGGTACTAACGAGTGAAAACGGGTTAGGGGCATCTGTACAAATCGTCATCTATCGACGCGATAATATTCAAAATGCAGCAATTAATAGTTTATTGAAGTTTGATATTTAACTAAAGAATAATTTTAATTGAATAATATGTTATTATATTATATACCTAAATAATAATGCTCGACGCAAAACTGTGTTTGGGATAGATCGTAGTCGTAACTCCTACTGACTGCGCCATCTATTAGCATTATTGTGAAGCTATGTGAAATTTACTGATGCTCATTAAAAATTAAATAATCTCGTTTCCTTATAATATTCATATAATTTTAGTATTTGTTGTTCAAGTACAGGATACAAGTGAAGTAAGAAAATAAGTACAACTTGAAAATATATAGCCAATTTTCCCAGAGAACGTCTTCAAGCGAGCGTATTAAATCGCCACTTTGAAAGCCCCCCATTTCGTCAATTTTAGGAAAAAAATTAAAAAAAAAACTTTTGTACTCTGTTCCAAATTGTCTTTAAAATGATACACAGCATAACCTATGAATCGAAAAAAAAAATTTTACTTCGCATTCGCTTCTATGAGAGCCCCCCTGAAATAAAGATTTTTATAACTTTTTAAGCCATTTTCGGCTGGAGGCCATCGGTTTACATATTATATCTAAATTTGAAGTAATTACGTTCAGTAATTCAAAAGTTATAAGGCTCTGACAGACGGACGGACGGACGGACAGACAAGTGCAAATCGCTCTAGTAAACTCAGAGACCTCGCTTCGCTCGGTCAATTATGCCCGTTTTCACCAAACATACCTAAATCATCCCCTATGTAGGAGTCTCTTTACGTAGGTAGCTCCAAAACACAATCCTAAGTCCTAACATCCGTCCCAATGTCCTTTTAGGTGTCCCGTACAGGATCGTGATAAAGAAGTTGACAGTAATCATCACATAACTTATCATAGGTAGCCCGTAAAGGTTAGGGAACGTCAGTGAAAACATTGAATTATTATGTAGGTACTAACGAGTGAAAACGGGTTAAGGGCATCTGTACAAATCGTCATCTATCGACGCGAATAGAAAATATACAAAATGATATTTAACTAAAGAATAATTTTAATTGAATAATATGTTATTATATTATGTACCTAAATAATAATGGTCGACGCAAAACTGTTTTTGGGATAAATCGTAGTCGTAACTCTTAGTTCAATGGAATAGTTAATGACTGCGCCATCTATTAGCATTATTGTGAAGCTATGTGAAATTTACTGATGCTCATTAAAAATTAAATAATCTCGTTTCTTTATAATATTCATATAATTTTAGTATTTGTTGTTCAAGTACAGGATACAAGTGAAGTAAGAAAATAAGTACAACTTGAAAATATATAGAAAATTTTCCCAGAGAGCGTCTTCAAGCGAGCGTATTAAATCGCCACTTTGGAAGCCCCCTATTTCGTCAATTTTAGGAAAAAAATTTAAAAAAAAATACGGTTGTACTCTGTTCCAAATTGTCTTTAAAATGATACACAGAAAACCTATGAATCGCAAATAAAAAAAAATTTCTTCGCATTCGCTTCTATGAGAGCCCCCCTGAAATAAAGATTTTTATAACTTTTTAAGCCATTTTCGGCTGGAGGCCATCGGTTTACATATTATATCTAAATTTGAAGTAATTACGTTCAGTAATTCAAAAGTCATAAGGCTCTGACAGACGGACTGACGGACGGACAAGTGCAAATCGCTGTAGTAAACTCAGAGACCTCGCTTCGCTCGGTCAAAAATAAAAAAGTTAAGTGGCACTCGGGGACTGCCGCGGTAAAGCTATTGCATAGCATTTTTTATCAACTTATGCAATTATAATATTTATGCAATATTTTTTTTTGCATAACAAAAATTATGCAAAAAAAAAATTAAAAAACAAACAAACAAGAAAAGCGCACTGTCACTACTTCGCGAGTGAGATTCGAACCTGCGACATCATACACCATACGGTTAAGAAAGCGGTCGCTCTCCCACTGCGCCAAACAGAGCTCTTTAAGAACCTCTAAAATGTCGAACGCTTACTGAACGGCGGTGTTAGGTTTATTTTCGTTACGGAATTTCTTGATTCGGTCGCCGCGCTCAAACTGTTTATCCTAGTTCAAAGCCCGCGATAAAAGCTATGCAATAGCTTAAAATAATATGTATTATTTTTGCAAAATAATCAATTATTATAGGCAAGTCTTTTAAATAATATCACAGCTGTGGAACTGCTCGTTGAATACGAAAAAACTGCATCATTCATAGCGACATTCTCAACTGTGGTGATTGGCACTCTTGCTGTATTAATCTATTTTAAACCCCCGACGCAAAAGAGGAGTGTTATAAGTTTAACGTGTGTATTTGTGTATCTGTGTATGAGTCTATCTGTGTGCCTGTCTGTTCCCTCGTAGCAGCCTCCCCAATGGACCGATTTTGATGCGGTTTTTTCTGTTTGAAAGCTAATGTAATCGAGATGGATTTTAATTAAAATTTATGAAGATCTGCTCAGGCGTTTTAAGATCATCTCATTTCCTTCTTGATTAAAAGTTCTTACTGTTACGTCGGATTATTTCCAAGGCATAGCAAGAACTGATGCCGTAGCACCAAGTAGTCTGCGAGATACCCAATTCCTCAGCAACTTACTTAACAGATGTAGTGTGTTTGGGCTCATTAGAAAATTGTCTCAATAAGTAGGTGTAGATTCACTATATTAGGGGTGTTTTTAATTTTTAATTCACACTTGTAGTCAATAGAAAGTGAGTGTAGGTTAATCAGCGGTATTTTGCAATTATCACACTTTCATTGGTTTCGTATAATCTGGAAACCAGTGTTTCTAAAACTAATTAACAGTACCTTGGGTTCTCTTAGTTAAAAAAAAGCCGGCCAAGTGCGAGTCGGACTCGCGCACCGAGGGTTCCATACTCCAAAATAAAAGTAAAATGATAATATTATATTAATTTGCTTATTTATCGTTAACTTTGTTTGTAGAGGTTTATTGTTAATATAAAAAAAACTATGCTAGTTAGAGCGTTGGTTTTATTTTTCCTGTAAAATATACATAAACTTCTATTGACCATAATTATTTCAGATTTTTCGATTGGTAAACTTCGGAGATAAGGGGGGGGGGGAACGGTATTTTTTTCGACATTTTGGCCGATTACTCAAAAACTATAATATCTAGAAATAAATAAAAAACTGTTTTAGAATGCACAAGTAAAGGCCTTTCATATGATACCCCACTCGGTATAATTATTCTACTTTGAAATTTCAAACCCCTGATTTTCCCCCTTTTTTAATTAAACTGAAATAATTTTCGCGTTGATTTTATTTTTCCTGTAAAATATACATAAACCTCTATTGACCATAATTATTTCAGATTTTTCGATTGGTAAACTTCGGAGATAAGGGGGGGGGAACGGTATTTTTTTCGACATTCTGGCCGATTACTCAAAAACTATTATATATAGAAATAAATAAAAAACTGTTTTAGAATGCACAAGTAAAGACCTTTCATATGATACCCCACTCGGTATAGTTATCTTACTTTGAAATTTCAAACCCCCGATTTTCCCCCTTTTTTAATCAAACTAAAATAATTTTCGCATTGCTTTTATTTTTCCTCTAAAATATACATAAACATCTATTGACCATATTTATTTCAGATTTTTCGATTGGTAAACTTCGGAGATAAGGGGGGGGGGGGGAACGGTATTTTTTTCGACATTCTGGCCGATTACTCAAAAACTATTATATATAGAAATAAATAAAAAAACTGTTTTAGAATGCACAAGTAAAGGCCTTTCATATGATACCCCACTCGATATAGTTATTTTACTTTGAAATTTCAAACCCCCGATTTTCCCCCTTTTTTTATTAAAACTAAAAATAATTTTCGATTTTTCTTTATTCCAATGATTTTGGGCCACTATTATACACAACTATGCCAAATTTCATGTCGATAGCTTTAATAGTTACTGAAATAATCGACTGTGACAGACGGACGGACAGACGGACGGAGAAAGTCTCACCATAAGGGTTCCATTTTTACCATTTTGGTATGGAACCCTAAAAACTGTTGATATAAATAACATAACGATAGCAGCCCTAATAAGCGAGTTAACAAAAAAAAACCTTGATACTTGGCTTAATACAGTCCATGGCTGCCCTTGTAAATTAGGGGCCGTTGAGCGTAAAGTGGGGGCCAATTAAGGAGTTTATAGTCAGGATACGTTATAAAACAATAAATCCTACAATGCCTTTCCGCAGCATGCCCTATTAATTAATCGTTTTAGAAATAATCATGGCCGACGCAATCATGAAACTTTATTGAACGGAAAAAATCGTTTAAATATTTAGTACCTAAGCTACGGCCAGTTTGATATTATTGTAAAAAAGGTTGTGGTATGAACGTGTGGAGTATTGTGCTCAAAAAAGTTTGTATGAACCTTTTTGATAAAAGGTTACACCTAGGTATTTTAAATTCATAATATGAACAAATACATACTTTTATTATGTTTTATAGGTAGGTACTTCCCATTACTGCATCTCTCACCTTCGAATGAGCAAGACAAACATAGTTATGGACGATATAGGGTCCGCATAAATCTCTTTAATTTATATCCAAAAGCATAATAAGAGGAAAATATATTCAAAGCACAGCTATAAGTAGGTGTCCAATCGCCTCATGACATTATTTATAGCTTAGACTTCTACAGCGTCAAACCTTGGTCAAACCACTATAAAAGTAAATAAAACTCATGAAATAACTATAAATCCGTAACAGTGAAAGGCGATACAGTGTAAGTAAAGGCGTTATTTGGGTGAAGTATGGCTGTATTTAAACGTTTATTACGTGTGCTATATGGAACGATCGCGCTAAATCTTTTCTCATAAGCGCCCTAAGTGATTTGTGGCAACAGTAAGTTATAAGGAAATTTAGGAAACTATCCTTTTTAAATTGGCTTAGGTTCTTGTAATTTGAAATATCGGTAGAGTAATATTAGAGAGTAATAATAGCGTATCGTAGAAGCAGTGATAGCCTAGTGGTTAGGACTGTGGTCTCCTATTCGGGGGGTCACAGGTTCGATCCCGGGTACGCACCTCGGACTTTTCGGAGTAAAGTGCGTTTAAGCAATTAAATATCACTTGCTTCAACGGTGAAGGAAAACATCGTGAGGAAACCTGCACATCTGAGAGTTCTTCATAATGTTCTCGAAGGTGTGTGAAGTCCGCCAATTCGCATTGGGCCAGCGTGGTGGACTATGGCCAACCTGCGCTCAGTAGTAAGCCGTTGATGGGTTGCTAATGATGAATGATGATGAATATCGGTAGAGTATAACCTCTTTCAAGTCAGCTCAGGCTACGCTTTCATAGCTATACAGGTATTAGCTGATGCCCATTGCATCGTCGCGTCCTTGTGGATTTAGGTTTTCTAAAATCCCTTGGGAACTGCTGTAACTTTCTTTAGGGTGCAAGCAAGGTTGCCCAAACTTTGTCGAAATCTATACCTACAGCGGTATAGGCGTGAAGAGGTAACATACAAACAGACAGCGCTTAATTCACAGACATGGTCACATTAAGCTTTATGTACTACTTAGGTATATAAGTATATAACATCTAGTAGGTATTGGTTTACTATGCTTACTATTATGACGCAGTATGCTATACATACTGTAGTAAGAACTTGAAAAAAGTAATGCACTCACGGAGAGTGCATCTACATCGTATTTGCATTCGAACCTGCATTTTCAGATTTTTAGGAGTAATTTAATCAACATCGGGTACGATAGTAGTCAAGATTTGACTGCATCCTTACTATCTAATATAAGACATCAAACATAAAATATTGAGAATCACATAGGTAGTGTACAGTTCTGCTTTCAACTTTTGAAGGAATTGAAAAAACTTCACTATTTTTACCAATGAAGTGGAATGAAGTAGAACCAATCTTAATTGGTAAAACAAAAAAATCATAAAACATTTTAAAAACAGTAAATGGAGCACCCAAAAATAATGTAAGTACATGTAATTACAGTACCAATGAAATTGGACGGCGACAAGTCATTTGAAAACAAAATTATCAGGAATTTTATCGGTAAGAGAGCGGACCGATTTTAATAATTACTTAACACTTCCTGACGGTGGAAATCACACCTTTAAGGCTCGAATTAAAAGTCTGGTTTCTTACGATGTGGCTCCGTTGAGTGACCAGCCGCTAACAAGACGTCATTATAAGGATGTCGAGTTTGTGTGCGGTATATCGATACAATGAAATCGATTTCTGATGCGCACTATTTAATCCGTGACTAAACTTAAACAAAATGTTTCTTCATAAAACTTTAACACCCCTTTTCTGCCTTGGTTTTAGTGCACCACCGCGCTTGTATATTCAAGGAATATTTTCATCAAATAAAATAATTTAATACCGCAGTTTAAGCTATACGCATTGTCTGTCAGTCAATATGACACATGATTATATTTATATAAATACCTATAGATTTAGCTTTTCCATTATTAGTAATATATACCTAATTAAATCAATTCAAAATATTATTAGTTACTGAAATCCAATACCAGATTTTATTTGTTTACTAATTAAAATTTAACTTCAATGCCAGAATATTTGAATTGAGTTCACCAACAAATTCGACAGTATTAAGCCCGGAATAAATAATTACAAATTAAAATTCTATAGTACGAGGGGCGTTTGAAAAGTTCGTAGCCTAACCAGGAAAATGAAAAGCTATAATTTTTTAATTTATTTATTTTTCAACATAGTCTCCTCCGAGTTCAATGCACTTTTTCCATCGGCCTGGCAATGCTTCTATACCAGTTTAAAAAAATCTTCATCTAAGCCCTCAAAAAATGCATTGACAGCAGCTTTGACCTCTTCATTTGTGGAAAATCTTTGACCTCCTAAGTGGTTTTTAAGCTTTAAAAATAGATAATAGTCTGAAGGAGCTAGATCAGGGGAATACGGGGCGTGGAGTAACAATTCGAAGCCACACTGATGGATTTCTGTCATGCTTTCAACTGACGTGTGAACTCGCGCATTATCCTGGTGAAACAAAACTTTTCTTCTCAGCAAACCAGGCCTTTTTTTTTATTTCTTCTCTGAAACGTCGCAACAGATTGCAATAGTAAGCAGAGTTTATGGTTTCACCTTTTTCTAAGTAATCTACCAAAATTATACCTTTTGAATCCCAGAAAACTGAGGCCATCACTTTTCCGGTGGATAAAACCACTTTTGCCTTTTTTGGAATAGGAGATCCTGATCTTTTTCACTGTTTAGACTGTACTTTTGTCTCTGGAGTATAATGATGTACCCAAGTCTCATCCATAGTCCCTATAAATTCCAGTGGATCAGCCTCAAACAGCTCTAAGCAATCGCGGGAAATTGTCAGTCGAACGCGTTTTTGTTCCACTGAAAGCAGCCGAGGCACCCATCGCGCAGACACCTTGGAAAAATGTAATTCATTGGTGATTATGTGATGCGTTCGTTCAGTTGAGATACCAATAGTGTCACCTATCTCCTTAACAGTCAATCTCCGATCAGCTAAAATCATATCACAAATTTTTCCAATGTTATCGTCGGTGGTTGACGTTGATGGTCGACCAGTACGTGGGTCATCTTTAACGCTCTTACGGCCACGTTTGAACTCCGCCACCCACTTTTTCACGGTAGCATACGAAGGCGCTGATTCACCTAGAGTTTTTAACATGTCTTTATAAATCTCTTTTGGTGTTAAACCTTTCTTATTAAAGTACTTAATCACTGCACGATACTCGATTTTTCCATTTTCAAAAATTGTCACTACTTATTCGGCGGGATCACCTGAGGAATTGTAACGAATGCAAATAAACGAATGAAATTTTATACTGATACTATTGAATAATATAGCTTTAAAATGAGGGCAGTTTGAAAAATATATGACGTTACGATCTACGTTAGGCTACGAACTTTTCAAACGCCCCTAGTATTACAATTATTTATTATACAATTAGTGTAATTTTAAAGTCTCGCTGCGGCCTGCGGTGACATCGATGAGGTATTAGATTAATTGTTTTAGTTTTGATTTTAGAAGTAATTTAATATTCATTGTTCGTTATTAAAACTTCGATTTTACTGTAAAGTTTATTAATCCTTGGACTCTATGTACTAAAAACTTATAAAAATATTCCCAAAGTTAAATCGATTTGACAATCACAAGGGAAAAGTGCAAATGTTTTGGTTAGATAATAAAGTATTTGTTACACCATATAATATCTGCGTTACAACAAGGCTACAACAGCGTTATCATCAAAATATGTTATTCCGATCTCTCGAAAACTGTTTTTCCTTCTACCGTGTAGTTATTATCGCAGCAGTATACCTACTATAAGATCACATGAATGTTCCCACAAAATATGCTAAAATAAATATCGCAACAACACATTATGTTGTTATGTGTTGTTGTGTGTATGTTATGTTATCGACCGTTGTGGTGAAGCCTTAAGTTAAGAGTTAAATCGAATGAATTTTATCGATAAAATCTCATCACTATGGTGTTTGGGCAGGTGGCGAAACGGACAAAGGAGGCGGTATCATTATGTTGTCTTGTTACCGCTCGCGCATCGGCCGAAGCGCGATAATTCAAAGCGTAATTACTTTGAATACTAATACGATATACCTAGCCTTGCGTTTTCCCATCACTAAAAAGTTATTTCATAATATCTTGTACCTAATTCTAAAATATTTCTTTAAACATTTCTGTGGTGGTGTCGTGTGATGCGGGTTGTTATGTTCCCTTAAATATTATGGTTAACCGAAGCAACGGCTGGGTCATGCGTTATGCTCGTGAACGGGTACCACCAGCGGGAATGCGACTACTTTCTGTCTGCCCATCTTAACATGTATTGAACTGTACGTAGGTATGCATTTTTGGAACTTCCCTTCATTGTGGAAACCCTACATACACAGCATAGTACTTATTGTAAACTAGTGGTTCGCCCCGAACTGAGACCTCGCGGTAACGGTATCCCATGATTATTCATTCAATCGATAAGTACATGACGACCAAACCTGACATTATTATTATGCCCGTTTTCACCAAACATACCTAAATCATCCCCTAAGTAGGAGTCTCTTTACGTAGGTAGCTCCCAAATACAATCCTAAGTCCTAACATCCGTCCCAATGTCCTTTTAGGTGTCCCGTACAGGATAAAGAGGTTGACAGAAATCATCACCTAACTTATCATAGGTAGCCCGTAAAGATTAGGCAACGTTAGTGAAAACATTGAATTAATAAGTAGGTACTAACGAGTGAAAACGGGTTACGGGCAAATCGTCATCTATCGACGCGAATAGAAAATATACAAAATGCAGTAAGTAATTAATAGTTTAATGAAGTTTGATATTTAACTAAACAATAATTTTAATTGAATAATAAGTTATTATATTATGTAAATAAATAAAAATGGTCGACGCTAGTTCAATGGAATAGTTTATGACTGCGCCATCTATTAGCATTATTGTGAAGCTATGTTGATGCTATATGAATTACTGATGCCCATTAAAAATTAAATAATCTCGTTTCTTTATAATATTCATATAATTTTAGTATTTGTTGTTCAAGTACAGGATACAAGTGAATTAAAAAAATAAAATCACCTTGAAAATACATAGCTGATTCTGCCAGAGAGCATCTTCAAGCGAACGTATAAAATCTCCACTTTGAAACCCCCCCATTTCGTCAATTTTAAGGGAAAAATTTAAAAAAAAAAAAATTTTTGTACTCGGTTTGAAATTATCTTTAAAATGGTATTTAACAATTTTATGTAACGCGATAATTTTTTTTTACTTCGCATTGACTTCTATGAGAGCCCCCCTGAAATAAAGGTTTTTATAATTTTTTATGCAATATTCGGCTGAAGGCCATCAGTTTACATATTATATCTATTTGAAGTAATTACGTTCAGTAATTCAAAAGTTATAAGGCTCTGACAGACGGACGGACGGACGGACGGACGGACGGACGGACGGACAAGTGCAAATTCACTCTAGTAGACTCAGAGACCTCGCTTCGCTCGGTCGAAAAAAAAGTTAAAAAGTAAAACATTGTCCATACAATTGTTTGCATCCTTACCAGGTATTTCAAGAATAAAGTATATTTACACGAATTGAATGTAATGTAATTTTAATAAAGTATACCTATTACTGTTGTCCAATGTTCAGTAGGAAATATGGAGAGTGAAATAAAGGGGATTATTCCTGTCTCCCTGAATTGTCCCCTTCGGGGGACAGATAGGAGTAATCCAAATAAAATAAAGCACCTGGTATATTTATTATTCTTGAGAATCTGGTGAAATCGGTTCTAAAAGATTTAAAACATTCAAAATAGTAAGATTTGGCTTAGAATAATAAAACGTTTAGACTTTTCTAGTTGCTGTATTATCGTATAAAAGTAAAGTCTCAGTTCAAGACTTGTGATGGGTAGGCACCTAATTTGGTCTAGGGATTTTCATTGGAAACTTTAAAAAGCTTTAAGAACTACACGTCTTATAAAAGACCACAAATATATATTGAGGTATCTAGTTTCAAATACTTTTGATTGTGTAACCTTGAAACCAGCACAGCCCCTTTCTCCTTTCAATTTGGAGAATTTCCCAGCAATGTGAGATTACTACTTACAAGGCTGTTACTTCGTGTTCAGAAACAACCGTGAACCCACAGTAATTACTGCTAATTGATCCCAATTACATTGTACGTTTAGACTTGTTATAAAAAAGTCTAATTAATCACCTGGAGGATTTCTCCAATCCGATGAACTCATCAAAAGAACTTTAGACGTTAACCACGTTAGTTGATCATAATTACCTTTGCCGGTCCTGGGCGTACTCTTAAATACATCATTCGTGTTTGAAATAATATTCGGAACTAAGCCCAGCGGGTTGATTTTGGAAAAGCTGCATCAATCATTGCTGCTAAAAGCTGCTACAATCTTAATTGTAATGATTGGCTGAATAAATGTATGAAATGGGCGAGAGAAATTAATGAAATATACGAATGAACGAAAATAACGATTGAAAGGAATTATTCTATTTTACAGTAATACCGATATCCATAATACAAAAAAAAAATCTGCTGCCACTATATCGTAGAATGGAGTGGAAATCCGCCATTTTATATTTCTGTCCTGCTCGCGCGTGTAATGTATTGAGCAAGACAGAAATAGAAAATGGCGTCTGCTCACATTAATCTTCACCGATGCGTTAATACAAAAATTTCTAGATATACAGTCTCTTCTTCCAATGAGATGAACTTATCAAAAGAACTTAACATTAGCCGCATTAGTCCAGTAGAATGATAATTACCTGCCCCGGTCATGGGCGTACTCAAATTCATCATTTGTGTTTTAAAGATGTTATACGGAATTACATTTGTCTTAAACATTGATATACATTGGCCTAGACAGACAGACTAATTATATGATCAAAGCTTTGAAAATTCCACTCGGCAGATAATTAGCCATAACAGTTAAAACATACATACATTATCAAATAGATAATAATTAAATAAGTACAAAATTTTACGACTGAGTAAACTCTTTTCAATTTATTAGTCACGAAAATGCAGATTAAAATAAATGTAACAAAAAATATTTGGTAGCAAAGATTTGCTACCACCTTTGCTACCTGATTTCGGGACTCATGGAATTTTACGAGATAAAAAGTAATCTTGTTACCTGATATCTCCCAAAGCCACCATGATCCAGACTTCATAGTCAGGGATCGTTCTTACCTTAATGGGGGGCATACGCAGAGAAACTTTCAGCCTTTAAAAATGCCGAAGGTCTGATCGGCCTGGGCTTCCAGTCCATAAATAAGAATAAGACAATTAATATCAAAATCATAGAATAACCTATCTATTTTCCCGAAAATGGTTCACTTTTAAGTGCTAAATTAAAAAAAAAACTATCTATCTTGGATTTTTACTATTATATCAATGATCTTGAACTGACAATTTGAGAGATATTTTATCTGGTGTTCGTGAGATTTCTTTTATAGCAGTTCATTTGTAAAGCATACTCTGGGCGTTAAGAAGAAGTTGTTTAACGGCGTATGAATAAAATTGTTACAGCTTTGATAAATGAGTGAAGATTTAAAAAGAAAATCGAGGTAAGGAATGCTAGCTGGTATAATCAAATACTCGTATACGTAAATTATATTAGTATGTTTTATGGTAATGTCAAATAAATTCGTTCATTCAATACATAAAATAATTTATTCTATAAAATTACTTAATTCAAATAATGAATTGCTACATATGACTCGTTTTAGAAAACCTATTTGAATAAAAAATTAAGAACATACATACAAAATAATAATAACTTATGTACCTAACCATGTACCTATCTAAGATTTTATATTTACTGAACTCGCGTGAGCTCACGTGGACATTTCTTTCTCATATTGTATCTTCTATCTATGTTACCCTGTAATTTTTCTTTATGAATTACTAGCTGACCCAGCGAACTTCGTACCGCCAACAAAAATATTTAGGGGTGGGTCACCCTTATCATTTAAGGGTATGAAAAATAGATGTTGGCTGATTGTCAGACCTACCCGATATGCACACAAAATTTCATAAAAATCGGTCCACCCGTTTCGGAGGAGTAAGGTAACTAACATTGTAACACGAGAATTTTATATGAAGAAGATTTATTTAACTAAACTTAGGTAAGTAACTTTTGCCCAAAACGTCGTCCGTGTAAATAGCTGCTGTCCATCGTTCATAGAAACCCCGTATGAACCCCAATTTTCCGGGATAAAAAGCGTTTTGAACTCAGTGTAGAAAAATTTATTTGTACGAAATGTTACGTATATAAAAATACTTCTCCTTCATTATCTGATAGACGTCCACTGCTGAACAAGATATACATATCAGGTAAAGGCCAATGATAGAGGTCTCTTTCATGGACTTCAACATGACTCGGTCTTGCATCGCCTGACTCCATCGGCCTGCCAACGCTGCACCAAGTCACTTCAGCACCTTTAATGAGTTTTCTATAATTTAATTAACCTGGTGAAGCTGTTGGCAATATCACATAAGGATTAATTTTAAAATGTAGGATTCCAAATTTCTACCGTACCTGACTGACTAAGCAAATCTGGGCAAAGGGCCAAGCCCGGCTAGCTCGGTAGCCAATCGTTGCCAAATTCGTCTTTTATTACTCTCAAGGATTACTTCGAAGTGGACTCTTATGCCCAGAAATCATTTTAATTTGACAGTGGCTATGCTTTATATTATACCGGCTTTAGCCCGCGACTTTCGCATTTTTTGTAATATAAAAAGGATTCACAATTTTTTTTGAAAGTGTGTTTCTTTATCAGTTTGTTGGTTTAGTCTTTCAACGGTGCTTAGGTGTCGCGTGATTGAAGGACAAACAAACACATTTTCGCATTTATAATATTACCAAGAATAATTGTATTTAAAACATAAAATGGTTTGAACCAATGTTTTCTACATACTGTAATTAATATAAAGTTTATACGAAATTCATGAGAAGGACTCAAGTTAACTCTATTAATTAATCGTGGTTGAATTAACACCAAATCCGAACTAACTTGAGACTTAATCTTTGTATTTGTATCTTAATAACTTAATTTGAATCGTGCGGTATACTTCCATTAGCATAGGCGTATGTGAAAGTGCAATTAGGGAGGCAACGTAGCGTTAGAATTATTATGGTGTACGTTCTTGTAATATCGTTCAGAGAAATACTATAATTTTATTCGAAGTAATTTTGCATACCTATATTATACAAGATATATTTTATCCTTTCGTGATCCAGGAATTAGGAGATCCGTAGAAGTACCAGCCAGAGAGTCACGAAGGTGAAGTGGCAATTGACTGTGGCATATAGTTTTAACTCGTTGGGGTCCCATTGTACTGATGTGGTGATTGCATCATAAAGCGAAGTGTTGGCAGGACTCCCACTAGGAAGACTACGACCACCACCAGACGAGTCGATTAACCGAGCTCTTAAATAATAAGGGATGGGATAAGGACACCTTTTCACTTGGCCGAGCCTCATTAAATCGAGTGATAATAGATACTAGTGGTTCGCCCCGAACTGAGACCTCGCGGTAACGGTATCCCATGATTATTCATTCAATCGATACATGACGACCAAAACTGACATTATTATTATTATGCCCGTTTTCACCAAACATACCTAAATCATCCCCTATGTAGGAGTCTCTTTACGTAAGTAGCTCCAAAACACATTCCTAAGTCCTAACATCCGTCCCAATGTCCTTTTAGGTGTCCCGTACAGGATCGTGATAAAGAAGTTGACAGTAATCATCACATAACTTATCATAGGTAGCCCGTAAAGGTTAGGGAACGTCAGTGAAAACATTGAATTATTATGTAGGTACTAACGAGTGAAAACGGGTTAGGGGCATCTGTACAAATCGTCATCTATCGACGCGAATAGAAAATATACAAAATGATATTTAACTAAAGAATAATTTTAATTGAATAATATGTTATTATATTATGTACCTAAATAATAATGGTCGACGCAAAACTGTTTTTGGGATAAATCGTAGTCGTAACTCCTAGTTCAATGGAATAGTTAATGACTGCGCCATCTATTAGCATTATTGTGAAGCTATGTGAAATTTACTGATGCTCATTAAAAATTAAATAATCTCGTTTCTTTATAATATTCATATAATTTTAGTATTTGTTGTTCAAGTACAAGTTTTTAAAATCCCTTTTCTCAGGAACTCTTTGATTTTCCGGTATAAAAAGTAGCATATGTCACTCTCCAGGTGCTCAACTATACCCATGCAAAAAATCATGTCGATCCGAAGCTCTCTTGCGGCGTAGGTATACTTATGTCATTTTTTTTACTTTTTTTAACCTTTTTTTTCACCGTTTAAACCTTCCCTGGATTACGACAAACATTTCAAAACCAAAATCAGCTAAATTGGCCCAGCCGTTCTCGAGTTATAGCGAGACAAACTAATAGCAATTGATTTTTATATATATAAGATTTATATATATATATATAGAGATGTACAGCTTTGTCGTGCGTTAAAATATCAGTGAGATCAAACACTTAAGTTAATACAACACGACAGAATAGTTTTTTATTCAAATAAACTTTTACAAAGTGCCTTTGAATAAGTTTCACTAAACTAAAATTTATAACTAAGTTTGCAAACAACATCAAGACTTGTATCATAGTGCATCATAAATATTAGCTTCGTTCTTTTAAGACAAAGTTGGTAGACCATCCAGGAGATAGACCGTTAGGTATGCTCGTCCTGCAATTTTTAATATATTAATTGAAAAGAGCAACTGCTGAGTTTCTTGCCTGCTCTTCTCAGCAAAATTTGCATTCTGAATTGCTGGTAGAGTCGACGTGTCTTAAGAGCCACAGGTTGGCCCTGTATAATAAAGATATAAATAACTTTGAATTTTGATTTTTTTAATTTAAGTATAAATATATGAAAAATACTCAGGGTAAGAAATGGCTAACCGAAAAAATATCATAAATACTATGTTCTTTACATCCCAATCTTCTACCCAATAAATTTGAATAAATTTTCGCTTAATTATAGCGAAATCGATTTGAATAATCGGAATTCAAATTTCTCGATTGATAAGAAATTTCATTCGGTTAAAGCAATAAATAAGCTTCTATAACTACGCAAATAACTTTGAATAAACGTATTTCAATTTATTAAAAAAATCTATAGTCTGCTTAATGATCTAATCAAATTGTATATTTGAATGTATAATGATAATTATGACGATACGAGTCGATATTCCCATTTTGGATTTGTTCGTGTTATTTTCGATTAATGAAATTAAATTGTAGTTAATATGCTTTAAAATAACCTTAAAAAAATTACACACAAGTTGTTAGTACATAATTATGTCTGACGTGCGTTTTGACGTGTATACGCCATCACTAAGAATATCCTGCGAACATGTGTTTGTTGGTTTGTTTTCCCTGGATAAAAAGTAGCTTTTAACACTCTCCAGGTCCTTAACTGTACCCATGCAAAAATTACGTTGATCCGTTGCTGCATGATTGAAGGACAAACCAATAAAACAAAAACTTCCGCATTCATAATATTAGTAGGGATAGGAATACTAGTAGGACTATATGGGGATTATGCAATGTAAAGTGTAAACTGTAAGCATTTGTTAACAAAAATTATTTATGTTAATGTAAATATGTATAATTATTTTGCAAGATAAAGCCGGGATAAGGTATATTTTCTGAAAATATTAAGCGATAGTGTAATAAAAATTACATTAACATTTCAGCGTCGTATTATTTCAATTGCAGAAAGCGTTGAAATGTCTTTCAGCGTAAATGTTTGCGACTGAGAGAGAGCCACTTTAAAAAACTGCGATAAAATGCAGTTCCTTTACTTTTGCTTGCACGTTACTGCATAAGAAAGAATAGGATGGATCTGATCATAATATTAATAATCTATAAAAAATATTTAGAAAAAGATTTTAATACTACTACTAAACTTACATAAAAAGTGATCTCAAAGTGTGTTCACATTAATTTGTGGGTGCGGTAGCGGGTGCACTTGCGATATATAGAACGTTGGAAATATGTAGTAAGTATGCGAGTGTTGACGTGCCTACTTACCTACCCACCACCGCATCTTTTAGCACATTAGCTTTGACGTAAGCCCACAAGTGTTATAATTTTTAGTTTATAGCAGTTTTTTCATTAGGTACTGTGTTCCAACGGTTATGTTACTAACCATTGTAATTCAAAGTCACGATTATTCAAATTTTTCAAATGACTAACTTAATAAAATCTTAAGTTCCGAATCCTAAGTCGCGAAGATGTGTATCTTTCGTTCCGTTCTACAATTTTCACTTTCTTTCGCTTGTCCTCTTGGTAACTACATATGTCAGCATATTATACTTAACTTCCATATTATTGTGGTTGAGTATTTATCATCAGTACTACAGTTTTAGTTTTACTTAACTAACTTTTGTTTGATTATTATTGTTCGAGCTAATCTTTGAACGGCTGAACATAATTTAACGATACTTTCACATGCTCTTATGGGAATTATTCAGAGTAAAATAGAGATTTCTTATTGAGGTCAATATAAACCCAAATTCACGAAAAGAAATAGCGGACATCAGCAGGTAATAAAAATTTCTAAATATTATCCATACATTTCCAACGTGTAACGCTAGACGCATAAATAACACGTCGGTCGTTGCACGTCGCATCTCGTGCACGTGAAACTCATAACATTCATAAAATGATTACGTGAGAAGAGTCGGTCCCGGGTTCTAGCTTTGGCTACACTTGCGGTTTACCAGCTAGCGACACTGTGTCTTAATTTGACTCTTCAAGAAACGAGATTTGAATTTAGCGTGTCACGTAACTGATCCTCATTTATGATTTGATCACGCAGAGAAACGCCGAACATAGCTCTCTATCGCTAGCTGAGTGACTCTGAGCTTTCTTATGACGCTCATAGTTAGCAACCATGACTAAGAGCTGTATGACATGACTTGGAGCTGCATGTCATGACTTGGAGCTGTATGTCATGACTTGGAGCTGTATGTCATGACTTGGAGCTGTATGTCATGACTCGGGGCTGTATGTCATGACTCGGAGCTGTATGTCATGACTCGGAGCTGTATGTCATTACTTGGAGCTGTATGTCATGACTTGGAGCTGTATGTCATGACTTGGAGCTGTATGTCATGACTTGGAGCTGTATGTCATGACTCGGAGCTGTATGTCATGACTTGGAGCTGTATGTCATGACTTGGAGCTGTATGTCATGACTCGGAGCTGTATGTCATGACTAGCAATAAACTCAAATACACTGTCTTCAGGCACTGATTTTTTAACGAAAAGACATCTCGCTTTCCAACCACCGCCTAACAAGTTGAGGAATCTAATAGTTCAAAAAAAAACGGCAGTTTTTGGGGTCCAAGACGCTGGAGTGGTTACCTCAGACTACGTAAGCGCAGTGTTGGTAGACCGAAAAGATCGAAGAGTGTGTGTCCTACAAAAGAATTGCCTAGCGGTTGACAAAAAATACGACTAAGTCTCTGATCCATACATCAATTATCAGTTGCCATACCTAGAAGGTACTTCGCTTTCCCGATTCAGCCACTGCTCGTCATTTTCTTGAAGTCCACTTCTGAATACGTTTGCTCTACTGGACATCACATCAGCGATTGACCGAACCTACCCCTTGCGATTTTAGCTAATATTGCAGTGAAGCGTCAATAGTTATAAACATATAATAGAAAAACGAAAATACACACATCAAAAGTGTCTAGGGATCAAGCATTTTTATGCGGATTTCTTGAGATTGAGATGTGGCTTTGTAATAAATTTATGATTTTATAAATTTATATGGATCCTTTTTGGTGCATTTCATAATTTGAATCAGGAACTGTCAATCAAATTCGAGTAAAAGATGAAAATCAGCTGTCAATATATTCCCTATAAAAACATACAACGCATTGAAGACATTATTAGTGCTACTGTTTCCCTACTACTGATTAAAACCAACGTTATTATGGAGCGGCGACGTCATTTAAGCAGGGAAGAAATGCTCAGAGCCGTGGGAATGATAGAAGCTGGTTCCCGGCAACGTACTGTGGCTTTAGCTCTGAATACAAGTCAGAGTGTTATCAGTCGACTTTGGACACGTTACCGAAGCACTGGTACCGTGGCTGAGCGCCATGGAGGACGGTATCGCTGCACCACACGGAGACAAGACCGATACATTCAAATCTTAACTCGAAGAGCTCCAACAATAACCGCCATGATGTTAGCCGTGAGGCTTCATCACTCTTCAGGGAACTTAATTAGCGACCAAACAGTCAGAAACCGCTTGCATGAAGTGAACCTTCATTCCCGAAGACCGCTACGGGTACCACCTATAGCAATGCACAATCGTAGGATTCGATATCAATGGGCTCTTGAACACAGAAATTGGGCAGAAGAACAATGGCGTTTCGTGTGCTTTTCTGATGAGTCTCGTTTTGGTATGAGACCGGATACAAGACGTATACGACACTGGAGAACCCCTGGATGCCAACAGCGATTAAAATCCTGCCAGGAAGTCCATCCTTATAGTGGTGGAACCATCATGGTATGGGCGGGTATTTGGATCGGCGGAAGAACTGAGTTGATTTGGATCAGAGGCAACCTCAACGCTCAAATTTATGCTGAGACGATTGTATCAGACGTCATCGTTCCTCTACAAGTGCAAATCGGTCCCTTATTTCAGTTAATGCATGATAATGCACGACCGCACACCGCAAGAGTTGTAAGACAGACTCTCGCCGCAGCTAACATCAATGTCCTGCCCTGGCCTGCTCAGTCGCCAGACTTGAACCCGATTGAGCATGCATGGGATATGCTACAGAGAAGAGCTCTGCCGAATATGGAGGGTATCCAGTGGCAAGAAGACCTTTTTTTGTTGTTGCAACGAACATGGGCGGTCATTCCACAGCGTGATTTGGATGAACTCATTTTGAGTATGCCAAACCGATGTTCTTGTGTTGTTAGTGTTCGCGGTAGAAACACGGATTATTAATTGTTTAAGTTACACAATAAAATTTTAAAGAAAACTGTTATTTCAGTCTTTTTTTCGAACTTTAATGTTAGTGGTTCAAATGTCAAAAATCCCTTTATTAGGAAAATGGCAAATTTCTTTATTAATGCAAAGGTGACTTGGTTTATCGTTACTGTGACAAACGAAAACACTTTATTTGATGAATCCTTAAAGAAAATTTTAATTAATATCAATCAGGAGAAAAGTTATTGCAAAAATATATGTTGATCCCTAGACACTTTTGATGTGTGTATAGAGTTTATTTCTTACTTGCATTATACTATGCTAAGGCTATTAGCTAATGCTTACAACTTGTCCGTAACCGAATTACGTGTCTGTTCAAAAAAAAATTTCTCCCCACAAACTTTACCACCTTCTTTCTCAACTCAACTTTAGCTAACTCAAGCAATATTTCCTCCAAGTTTCAAATCTCTAGTCTTCTAATCTATGAAAAAATATGATTTGAAAATCGACGAGTGTACTTACTTAAAGTATACCTACTCGTCGATTTTAAAATCATATTTTTCCATACATTTTCTTAAAAGTTACAGTTGTTCTCCGTACTGTTATTTCTTTTACAGACTAAATAAAACGGCCCCGTTACATTATTTATGTAAAATCTGTTTTAACTTTAAGCGTAGGTAGAACCCAAAAATAATTCAGCAATAGTATAAAATGTGGGCGTCATTTTATCTCTATTATCCACCAAATAAATAGCCATCAAAGGCACTAACCGAAATTTATTGGTATTTTAATTTAGAGTCAATTTGCCGTTAATTAATTTATTTCTACCTCGTCCTCCGACTGTAAATAAATCTAATTGTTGGAAGTTATATTATGGTCCCATGTGGTTCAGTGATGCGAATATTCAATTCCTAGCTAAGAGACATTCGATTCCCGATTTGGTAAAGAAGTCAAAAGATTCAAAAGGTCAAACAATTATTTACAAAAATTTGTATAAAGAAGCTACTTAGCTATGTAGGTAAATTAACTTTAACTTCTTCATTAAAAGAAAAATAGATACCGGCCGATTTGAGAACCTCCTCTTTTTTGGAAGTCGGTTAAAAAAGTAAATATTTTATTGGATACGATGTCTAAAATTGAACTCGTGGATTCAGTCTATCTTTCTATTAAAAGTTTTTATTTCGCAACCTTTCAGCTTAGGGCGTTTTCTGTAGTTATATGAACCGCTTTGAGCTTTCGACCAATGCAATTAGAGTCCGTTTTACTTTGACCTTACAGTGTTCCGATACTCGACATCGATCAACTTTGTCGAGATGTCAAAACTCGTACTATAAACCCTACGTATAATGTTGACCGGTCATCAAAATGTCCACTAAGCAATTAATTAAAATGTACTCAAACGGAACCGTAACTGATAATGGCACCTATCCGCGATAAGCCAGTGGTAATTACAAAAGAGTTATGTCGTTCCTTTGTTTCCGTTAGATATGTAGATAAAAACTAATTCCGTTAATTAAGTGGCAATTTATTTTTGAGACCCATTTTATCTCTTCCGACCCGCCGCGCCGTTTTGTGGTAGAAAAAGGGTAGAAACTACTTATTGTGAATTCCAAAATTCAGGTGAATATCCATACTCCATCGCATTCCTGAGAAGGGAGTAAAAATAAAAAAAAATCTTCAAATGCAAAATGCAAATACACAGTTGTAAATTAGCTTATACCCAATTACGGACTCACGTAACGACTTAATTTTATAAGTTACTAGATGATGCCCGCGACTTCATCCGCGCTGGTTAAGATTTTTAATTCCCGCGAGAAATCTTTAATTTTCCGGGATTAAATGTAGCCTATGTGTTAATCCAGGGTATGAGCTATTTTCATTCCAAATTTCAGCCAAATCAATCCATTAGTTTTGCGTGAAACAGTAACAAACACACACACGCACACACACACACACACATACATACACACACACACACACACACACACACACACACACACACACACACACACACACACACATACACACACACACACACACACACACACGCATACACACACTTTCGCCTTTATAATATTAGTGTGAAGTGTGATTTAGCTAATACCCGTGACCATAGATAACGGAACCAAGCGACCGTTCCCTTTGTTCTTCCATGATAGAATAGAGTAGAATAGAAATGTTTTTTATTCAAATAAACTTTTTTACAAGTGCTTTTGAATCGTCGATGAGTCTACCACTGGTTCGGAAGGCCCTATATAGATAGCCTATTCTATGTCCATCGAGATGCTCAACAGCTATGATGAAAATTATCACATCGATCCTTAACTCCATAGCGGCTTGATAGAAGAACAAACCAACCAACAAACACATTTATAATATTAGTAATGATTTTGGTCATACACCTTATGAATACACAATAATGTAGACGCTAAAGTGCGCCGTAAGCTGTAATAATATATTTTTATCAATTGTAATTCCTCTGTTATAAAGTGGTTATGGTTATGGTCATTTTATGAAAATAAGGTAATGAAATGGTTTTGTTTGATAATAATATAATAGGGATACGCTAATTAGTCGAATTGGAGGTGAATCTCTGGCTAGTAAAGGTAATACTGGATTAATTTTATTTGATTAACGTGACCAAAACGTATAGTTGGTATAAAATGCAAAGGCCTGTTTTGGTTTGGTCAACCTTAATTCACAAATGTTTTTATGGTGGCTTAAATTAAAATTGTAAATGCATGTAAAATAAACTCAAAAAAATAGGTTAACTACCTAAGGTTTTTGATTCCCGCGGGAACTCTTTTCCAGGATAAATTGTAGCCTATGTGTTAATCTTGGATATGAGCTATTTCCATTCCAAATTTCAGCCAAATCCATTCAGTAGTTTATGCGAAAGAGTAACAAACATACACACAGATACACAAACTTTCGCCTTTATAATATTAGTGTGATGTGATGTGATATTAGTGTGAAGTGTGATGTGATGTGATGTGATGTGAAGTGTGATGTGATAGTGTGATGTGATGTGATGTGATGAGAAGTGTGATTAGTGTAATGTGATGTGATGTGATTAGTGTGATGTTAAATCGATACAGTACAATAAAAACTTAGCTAATTACACAAAAACAAGATAACTGAACGCATAAAAATAGGTCGCAAATAATACACACGCAATATTAGGTATATTAACACGATTCGCGAATAAGTAGGTACCTTTAAAGAAGTAAGAGATTCTTAACGTTACCAGTTTACAGACACGAAACCTTATTTTGTGTTAATGATAATTATAATATAAGAATATTAATATTAAACTTACTACATGGCATGCTTATTATTTATGATAGAAGCTATAAACTATGTGTAAATTTTAAAAGGGTCAAATACTTTGTTGTACGAAAAGGGAGCGCGGCGAGAAGCTTCTTTGTTTTAACCCTCCGCCGCTGCATCTACTTCACGAAGCAAAAAAAATTAAAGAATATAAAAAGGGAATAAAAAAGCAAATTAAAGCCGAGGCAGACGTCCCGGCCATTCAAGCGAGTATAAAAGTGTTTAATTAAACTGTTGTTATTGATGGGGTTGCCACTAGATGGCGCTTAATCAACAGCTCGCTCCGTTCAGTTTTTTCTTCTAGTTAATTATAACAGGCTGAGAATGTTTAATGCATTTCAAAAGTTCAACTGTAATAAGCGTATATTTTATTGTACACGTTTGTTAATTAGTTATGAAGTAATAAAGTTAGTGATGAAAATGCAGATTTTCACGTGAATGATAAATAGTAGGTAAGCCGGGAATGATAAGAGTAGCGACGATGAGTTACTGTAGGAAGGTATAGGCATCTACCTTGTATCCTGTAGCTACGAGTATGTCCTTTTGCACAATTTTAATTTTTTGCTTGGTTCTTCTAACTTCTAACTCTGAGTTTCTTTTAGGCCCACTTTCAGAAAAGCCGGGTTATTTACTGCTGCAATTTGTGGTGTCTGTGTCCCACATTACGCCTTACGCTAATTATACCTAAATGAAAATAATCTGTTAATTTTAAGCTCGTAGTTTAGCTGTGTTTTATGACTTGTTTCTCACGCCTATGTTTTATTGTAAGGCCGTAGCTATTAAGTTAGAAATATTTTTACTTTGGGTTTTTCTTTGTAACACCGACTATTGTCTTTGTCTAAATTAATATTTTAAAGTTTATTTTTTTACAACTCTATTCCCTGTACTGTACTGCAAATGTAATTGTTTATTTCTTTCTGTTTTGGTAATCTGCTTTGCCTTTGTGAAGTCAGCCGACACTGACCGCTGTATTATTTTTGATTTTAAAAAGTTCCGATTTCAAGAACAGTTCACAATTCACATTCAACACTCGAGGAGTTCACACTGAACACTCGAGGAGTACACGCGCAACCACGGTCCGAGTCGGTTCTCTTATACCACTCTGTGTATATTTATTGCTCAATATAAACCATATCACTAAGTGTTAAAATCCATCATTACTCTCCGCACAAACCCTAACCGTATGACCAAGTCAGAGCGCCGACAAATTAACAGAATTCGTATGAAATTGCTGTCAAAATTTCAAATTTATTCCTGGGTTAAACGTAGGTAACCCGGCGTCTCTGGATTCTGGAAGCGGGCGTTAATTGCGTAGTGGTGCCACATGAGTAAAGAATCCTTAACTTAAGTGGTTATACGTTGCCACGAGCGGTTGCCACGAATGGTAAAAACCTTTACCTTCAGGTATTGATTTTTATCGGCAAGTTGACAACCGGCAAGAACAAAATATTAACCGAAATAAATCAACCAGTATACTTACATCAGATTTTCGTGCCAAATAAACCGAAAAAGACGGATTCTCATTGCGAATTCCATAAAATGTTAGCAAAGGAGACAGTAGACGTCGTCGATTTGCCGAAAAAGCACCGCTTTACGGGGGCCAGGCACCGTCCCCGAACTGTAGTTGCACAAGAATGTAATTGAAATGTCAGCATTAATTTGTAACTTTGCCTAAGACGTCGCCTTAAGCCGAGCGTTAGTAAGAATGCGCTTTCATTAATTTAAATTATTTCGCGGGCTGTAATTTGTTGCAGATTCTATTAACACCTCTCGGACGCAGGGTGATAAATTAAGTTTAATGTACTTAAGTTATGGACTAAGTAATTGCGCGGTACTACAAAAATAAGTTAAATTATTAAATTCTACTAATATTATAAATGTTATAATTTGTGAGGATGGTTGGATATATGGATGTATGGAGGTTTGTTACTCTTTCACGTCACAAGGGATGAACCGATATGGCGGAAATTCGGAATGGAGATAGCTCATATCCAGGATTTAACACATAGGCTTTTTATCCCGGATAAATTACAGAGTTCCCACGGGAATTAAAAACCTAAATCCACGCGGACGAAGTCGCGGGCATCATCTAGTTATATTATATAATAATAATATAGCCTTTATTCAGATCAACTTAACCTAATAACAGTATTCTAAAGCAAACTTAAACTTAAAACTTATTCTAATATTTGCTGCTTTTTTATCTTTTGTAGATCTGTTTGCCAATCGGCAAAGGCCTCCTCCAACCTTTTCCATTCTGATCTTTCCAGAGCTCCTGCCACTTCTCTTATATCGTCGTCCCACCTTTTCTGTGGTCTGCCTCTTTTCCTTTTACCTTCCCTTGGGTACCACCTTGTCACCTTCTAGTTATATTATAGTCATAAACAAAAAACTAAACTAATCCTTTTAACTAGATATATCCGATATTTGAAGACTACAAAGAATATTTTTCAATATTAATACCTTTAAAATACATACATACTTCCTTTTTTAAAAAATATGTATGACGGCTCAAGAGCCTCAGAGTCATTTTTAATAACAGTGACGTCAGCATAATCTTCAATACTTTCACTCATAGGAGTCAAAACAAAACTTGGTCGGACTTTACTTTTACCGTCCGGGGTCTTCCGCGTAGGCCTTCACAGGCCTCGGGGTAACTGTTCGGGGCGATGGCCCCCTACAGTGGTCTCAACGCCGCCTGCAACTACAGGGGGGGCACTGGGTGGGACCGGTTGGTCCTTGATGTCATATCCGGGGGTGTCAAGTCCGGTGGTATCCTGTCGCAGTGCGATCGAGCCCGCGTAGTGTCGCGGGCGATCTGCGGACTGCGGCAGGGTGGTATGTCCGTGGTGGGCTTCGCCCGCCGCTCAGCGAGGTCGAGCCCGCCGGTAGCGTACCGGTGAGCGCCCATCAGCCAGCGGCGAGGAAGTGGTCGTGTCCTATGGATCTAGGTCACGTGGCAGGCCTCTTATGTCCGGCGGTCGTCGATGGTATGGCGCGATGCCATGCAGATGCTGGGATCGCGCTCCGTCGGCGCGTGCAAACATAGAGGCACTCAGGCGGCGAATGAAGTCATCCAGGTTCTCCATGCGCAGGTCTCTGGAGATGACCTGATTCCGTACGAAGCGAGGTGCTCCGGAGATGGTGCGGAGCGACAGCGACTTGCGGTCTTTCTCGCTTGTGAGAGCGTACCACGCGGGTGCCGCGTAGGTGAGTCGCGTGCGAACGTACGCCTTGTAGACGCACAGCTTCGTACGGAGAGGCAGGTGAGACGCCAGCACGGGTCGGAGGAGGTTCCGTGCGGCGCGCGTCTGGGCGACCACATTCTTGACATGGGGCCGCATCGAGAGGGTCCTGTCGATGGTCACGCCGAGGTACTTGGCCTTCGGCGACCACTCGACGGTCTCGCCCATGAGCGTCATCGGGGGCGGCAGTAGTCGCGCCCGCCCGATGGAAATCGCCTGAGTTTATCGCGAATTCTTATACTTTACTTTTATTACGACAACTCTCAGAGGTCCGTACGGTCCGACGCCTCGAGCGAGAATGAACTGCGAGGGCTCGGCCGCCCGTATTTAAATGAAAGCATGCTTGTACAATCATCTTTTGTAAATTGTTTGCTACCGTCCAAATTATGTTTACAAAATCATATTGAGGGTAGTTAACATTGATTAACAAAGAAATGTTTGATTTATGATTCAAACCGTCCAAAAGCGGTTAGATATTGAAATCTAGACTTTCTTGACGCCTCTGAATGAGGTTAATAACCTCTTCGCGCCGACATGTATAATATAGATATGTATAATAATAGAACTTGACTGCAATATATCACCTGGTGGATGACGTAAAACATTTCAGTTCTAAATAACTTCCTACATCTATATATATAAAAGAAAGTGGTGTTAGTTACACTATTTATAACTCAAGAACGGATGAACCGATTTGGCTGAAAATTGATGGAGATGTAGCTTAGAACCAGGAGACGGACATAGGATACTTTTTATCCCGTTCGACTGCGTTTCCGTCAAGTCACCATAAAACGTGGTATAACAAAAACGCATCTGACATGGAATAACAAAACGCAAATGACAGTGGAATAAGAAATCGTAAATGGCAGCTAAACGTAATTTTGTCTTTGGTTAAGTATGCTAAAAAATTTGACAATTATAAAAATGATAGCTAAACGTAATTGATAATATCATCAGTAATATATTTTCTCTTTGAATCATCATTAACAATGCCGCGAGCAAGACGAACAAATGTTTCCTGCTACAAAGCTACGGATTGACGTGATTTATTGGATAGGTATAGTTGAGAACCTGGAGGGTGACAAAGATTTCCCGCGGGATGTTATGAACTAAATCCACGCAGATGAAGTCGCGGGCATCAGCTAGTAGTTTATTGGTTTAAGTTAGAGACAAAAACGAAACATTCAAACCTTTATACAGGAATATAAAATTCATATTGAAGTCCAGTACATAAAATTCGTTTATTAAACTTTTTGTATTGGTTTGAGTAAATAGCCTGGTGTTAAAATTGGGTAGGTAAGTACCTACACAGTGCATACACGATCGTGCAAATGGATTCAATTTATTTGAAACAGAAGTAAATGAGATACCAATAGGAATGTTCTCTACGAATTATACAGCGAAATTAAATTGGACATTTTATTGTATTTTTATTAAGCGTTGTTTTATGGAAAATAAATTACTATCCTATATATCCCAACCCTATAAATATCTCTAGGTCTATCCCTATGCTAGTTTTGTACAAATGAAACGAATTAAACAGGGGTTTTCACTGCTCATACGCGCAGAATACTGTCAATAAATATTCCATTTTTATTAGAATACGAAATCCTTCCTAGTTAAAGGGTGTTTGTTTGTTTGTTGATTTGCCCTTCAATCATGCAACATCAGAGAAAGGGATTAATGTGATTTTTTGCATGGGTATAGTTTAGGACTTGGGCAGTGACTTTGAGCCATCGATAAGCATAACATCGATAATTACTCGTGAATTTTTAATGATTACGTTCATTAATTCAATAGTTATAAATACATAATTATGTACTCAGACAGATGGAAAATTACGTAGATGGATAATTACTCAGACAGATGGAGAAATACTCTGAACAAAAAGATAATATTACTTATTCTTGGGATTATTATGGTTGTAGAGGTATTGAACCGTTGTGTATGGTATGATTGTATGTACCTACATAATATAATATGTCTGACATTATTTTGGCAATTAAGTGAGCGATTTAATCAATTATTGTTTAATTCATTTCCGCGTTCCGATGCGTTTCTGAATAATAATATTTCGAGTTCAATTCGGTGTTCGGTAAATTAATATTAATTTTATATTATTAACCTCACCCTCAACATCAATATGAATATCAGCATAATATTGTGAAAGAGTTAAACATTTTATAATTTTTAATCTGTTTATTATAAGTGGATTCTTATTGCCACCGATTTTCGCTGCTTATTGCTGACAATTTTTGTGCAATACAGTCTATAATATCAATCGCAGCTGACATTTTCTCAATAGAACCAGTGTGTTTGGAATCTACATAAGAATTTTTAGAATTTCGCGAATTCAAATAAACATTTACACAAAATTACGTTTTGTTTGACAAATCTATATAATTTGTGTGGTTATATAGAAGTGAAGTAAAGTCACAGCTTGTTTAAAGTTTAATCAGATTATATCTGCCTCGCTTTATAACAAGTCAGCAGACGAGCAAGTTCGACATTCAACAGAGTCCATTCGATGGTCGACAAGAAAAATATATTGGGTTTTTCTATCAAGAAATTTTCAGTAGGTTGGTACTAGCCTGGAGTTAGGTAATTGTCAGCGAAACACCCCTGAGAGCACATAAAGCCGTCGGACCTGCTCCTGCTACAACTTATATCTCTCAGGTCTTTTCGGATTTCAATCCTATCAGACTATGAGAGTGAGGGAATAAAGAGTGCACCTGTGTTTACGCAAACACGTGTACTTTTAAGTAGCACATAGAATAGAATAGAATAGAAATATTTTTTATTCAATTAAACTTTTTACAAGTGCTTTTGAATCGTCTGACTACCACTGTGACTGGTTCGGAATGCCCTTCCTGCCGAGAAGAACCAGCAAGAAACTCGGCGGTTGCTCTTTTCAAAACAAGTTTACAATACAGTAAATACTATGCTATGTATGCAGTGTTTCCGCAATCGGCGGTTGCTCTTTTCAAAACAAGTTTACAATACAGTAAATACTATGGCTATAAGTATGCAGTGCTTCTACAATGAGGGAAGTTCCAAAAATGCATACCTACTAACAATGCAATATATCTTAAGATGGGCAGACACAAAGTAGCCCCATTCCCGCCGGCGTTGGTTAATTCATTTGCGGCGCGACAACGCGAAGTGTGGTATCGTTTTTATATCAACGATAAAACGTAAGTAGATACAGAGATTTTTGTCACAAACATTAACTGGTTACCTACTAAGTGTAAGTAAGTGTATCACAGTATCAATTTAGAAAGGCTCCATTAGCGGATATACAATAGTGCTCGTAATAACAGTTCAAAATAACATGCAAATGTTGTGTTTCCCAACACGTATCAGTTCCTTATTTTACTTACTCTATCACTAGGGTTGGTACATCTAATTGAAATATTGTTTATTCATTTCATGTGCAATGTGCATCTTTGTTCATGATATTGTTGTGATAATTAAAATAATTTCATAAAATTACTTGCATTAACAGACTTCAAAAAAGGAGGAGGTTCTCAATTCGTCGGAATCTTTTGGAACGAAGTTCCTTATGGGGCGTTGCGGTGGGATACCCTAGCCGGCAAAAAACGTCCGTAACGTTAAAAAGTAAAAGCGTAAGATTTTTTCGTCACAGTCCTTGTTGTCTTCGTTTATTTTACACATTCCAACAATGCTTCGATGGCGCAGCGGTAAAAAGAGGGAGTGATACTATCGGTTCAGAGGTTGGAATCCTGACTTCAGATAACTATTATTTATTTTATTTTTATTATTAATTTATTATAATTTTATAATTTATAATAATTATTAAAATAATATTAAATTAATACAAATTAAAATAATTGTAAACAAAATAAAGGTGCTAAGATAATTTTGTAAAGTAGTTTTTTTGATTTTTATCGATAAAAAATCATGATAAAAAATGTATACCCGAATAATTATTTTCTGTATACCTCGAATAGAACTTGAAATTAATATTATTATAATAAGGAACTTCGTTCCTATCTGGTGTCCCTCGGCACCACACGACTTTTTTTTATGTATGTTCACTGATTACTCGAAGGCGCCTGAACCAATTTGGAAAATTCTTTTTTTAGTTTCAAAGGGTTCCCTTCTTAGGTGGTTCCATTGAAATTTTATCGTAAATTTTATACTTTGTACTGGCGCGGACGCTTAAAGTCAGTATTTTAAAAATAATTTTTTATATTAAATTTACATTTATCTGGTATCTTAGTTCTGCTGTAGAATTGTATAAAAATGATTGCTTCAGTTTGTTGATCTCGATCACCTCTAATTGGCTCCCTTTAATTATGGCCTTCGTGCAGCATCAATGCATTTTCAATTTTTAACGCGATTGCGATCTTTATTTTCATTTTGAATTTTTAACGCAAAAGCGAGAAACAAGCAGTAAATCAGAGTGATTGTGATCGTCACACTGATGCAATGATTTTTAGACATCCGACAGATGGGTTTCATGGTCAAAAATTATAAATTATTCAGTTACAAACCAAGCCCCTTCATAAGGTCAGAGAAACTTAAAACTTTGTTTCGGCTTTTTATCAGTTCCAAAATTGTTTAGCAAAAACTTATTGATGTTGGCAACCCTATCTATCCTCCACATAAGCTGTTACAGCAAATTAAACCTTATTGACAATGAAAACCTTAATGACTAATAAAGTTTTCTTTAATGGAGGTTTCAAAATGAGATTAAAGTCGTTAGAAAATAATAACTGTGGGTACTTGCTCTCGCGTCGAAATGATTGCCATAATAAACACAAATCATAATATGCCGAATGTGCTGCGATGTGGCTCTTTACGTTACAAAAAATTCGAAGAAATTATAACCTAAAAACTTATCCATTAAAGTTGAAAATAGATTGATGCAAAAGCTATTGAACTACATAAAGAATTTGGTACAAACCTGTCGATAATAGTGCTGGCCTTTGCTCTTTTGTATTGTTGAAATTTCACGTCTAAGTGTTTAATATCATCTGAGTCGTGTATCAAGTAATGTGGATGTTGTTGGTCATGGGAATGAGGTGCTGATCTGTGATGCCACTAATGCATTTTAGAATTGAGAAAATACCCTTATTTACAACACTGTGATTTCTCATTTAGGAACCTTTTTGTTCATAGATATTGAAAAGTAATTTTAGTGACAGAAAGACACTTCGGTTATTAATAACGTCGTCAAATGCACAGAATGCTAATGGATTAAAAGAAGCGTCATTTGCATAGATTAGTCATTTGTAATTTTTTTTTGACGACTAATATTTTGCAGGAGATCAAAATTATGTTAGAATCTTTTAATTCAATTTTCAATAGTATTATAATATATTTTTTCAATTCGCATTAATATTTCCTAATAATAGCCACCACTTCAATTCATTTTTCCTAAATAATGAATTTTTACTTCTCATTAATATCGTGAAAAGCTAGCAGCTAGCTTAGGGCATTTCAATTTCCCATAATAGTAGAAATATTCGCTACCCCAAAAATTACAGTATAAAATAGTGTATAGTATATTCACCGTAGCGTGCAACCTCTTTTACCGCTCAGTAGCTCCATAATAAATAACACTAATAGGCCTAGGTTAGATAACCGGCGCGGCGTAAAGCTTAGTACACACGTGTACGCGGTATAGGCGGTGTTACCATAGCGACTATAATTTAACGTCACTGGCACTTGCATTGAAACCGCGCTACAATTTAAGACCTATGCAATAAGGGAGCCAGCATTGTCTGCCAGCGTCTCCTGTTACAACCACGCTTTATGTAAGCCTTAATCTAGTCCCGAGCCTTTAAAATATGTGTACCTATTTCGGTTGTTCTTCTATGAATAGATTTAATACAGCATGTTTAAGCGCTCATTAAAGTTCTGTGCCAAAATGGTGAAGAATTGAATGTTACTTGATTTGACGGTGAAGTAAAACCTAGTGAGGAAACCTACACGCCTGCGAGTTCTCCATAAAGTTTTCGAAGGTGTCAGAAGTCTTTCAAGTGTCAATCTGCACTTAGCTAGGCGTTGTGGACTATCGTCAGCATTCCATTTTCATTCTGAGAGGTAACCCGTGTCTAGCAGTGAGCCAGCGATGGGTTGAGATGATGAAGATGATGATGATCTGTTTTTCACAGAAAAGTATCAATATCAAAAAATGTAAACTTTTTAAATAAATACTTTACCTACCGGGAAAACATTTGAGAGATATCTTCTTACGTTTATGACGAAATCATAATCTTTTTAAGATTAATCCTAATTTTGTATTATAATTTTAGAGAGTTTTGTGTTACAAATTCACGATATTTTGATTAAAATTTGTTTTCACCTCTTCGGAATCTATTTCATAGGCACTTAATTTATTTGAGTGAAAGATAAATAATCGCATATCCAGTCGAGAGAATGATTTAAATCTTGAACCTATTTTATTTATTGGTTATTTTCTACTAACATGTATGTATGTATGTAAGTATACATTGCAAAACAAAGAAAAATATAGAAGAGAGAATCTAAATTTTTCCTGAATTTAGTTTTATCAAAATTTTCATTGATCATTGCCTTCAGTAACTAGTTTTGTTAAAACTTTAAACCTTAGGTAATGCCAGGTAAGTAACCTTACGTTCTGGTAAGTTACGTTCTCAATAAGACATAGCTTATTGAGTTGCGAAGTTGAATTCAAAATTTTAATTGGGGTCCCAAGGTGCTGGAATGACAATCTCGCAGCGGGAACCCAACATGGAAAACCCTCACTAGGTGGACGGAAGCAAATAGTTGGAAGCAGTTGGACACAAGCGGCACAAGACTGTATTCTGTTGTGATCCTTGAATGAGAGCTAGAGTCTATCAGTTGAGACTTGAGATATTGACTATAACGACTGTCAGGTAGCGCAATAAATGGAAAAACTTATTCTCGAGGCTCCGTCTCACATGGCCGGACATGGCCGGCACCGTCTCCTTTGCGTTGGCGGATTATAGCAAAATAATTTTAACCTTTTCTTGCTATTATCACATAATTCGATCCGATGTTTAGGAATAACCGTAAAAACCATGTTATTATATTCTTGATCTCCCGATCGGATAATGTAAAGACATCGTGGTTTTTCCGTACAAAAACGATAAGTCATTTTTCGAAGCAATAAAAAAACTATTCGTCGACGTTGAAAGACAAAAGTTGCCGACGCTATTGTTTGTTCATATTATTTACGAGCGTTTTATTGTTCAAAACACAGACTCATTTATACATGACACGGAACTGCTGCCAGTTTAATGCCAGCCTTGTCATTTTCCTGTGGCTCCGGAAATTATGATTGAATCACGCGAATTTTGTGTTAGGAACTCTACTATAATATTATTTAGGTATGTTATACTGTCAATACCTTGTTATTCGCGCCCCGTTGGACACGGGCGCAATGCATTCTAGCATCGAATACTTTATGCAATATCATCATCATCATCATTCAGGCGGCGATAACCAAGTGATTAAGACTTAGACCACCTTTTCATGGGTCGCTCCAATCCCGCATATTACTTATACTTATGGGTTTTAAGCAATTAAATAAATATCTCTTACTCTAACGGTGAAGGAAAACATCGTGAGGATAGCATTGAATAATGTTCTCAAAGGTGTGTGAAGTCTGCCAATCCACACTTGGCCAGCGTAGTGGACTAAGGCCTAAACCTTTCTCATTAGAGACTCCTCTCTAACCTGAGACCTGTGCTCATTAGTAAGCCAACGATGGGTTGTGATTGGACGTAAATCTTTTATTAATTTGCGTGGAGCCCAAAAATCGTGAATCACCCAATAGATTTTTGTATTTCAGAATTACATATTCACGGGCTTGAAATCATTCAAAGAGACTTATTCTAGAACCAAGACTTTGATGAAATCTCACAGCCAAGCGAACCGTGTGGGGATGCTGCCGTAAAAAACTCGTAAAACTTGAAGAAAATCAAGGGTTAAAGAATTCAAGAAGTAAAAAGTTTCCTTATCTAAAATATATTTCCTGAATTTTATCTTGCAACATAATATGATCGCATTTGATGCATTTTAGACGAGCGTCATCTATGAGATCAATTTTGGATCTGATTAGACACTTTGTAAAGTTATGGTATAGTGTGTCTGCCGTGTTAGTCCAGTGGTTAGCCAGTTCAACTGCGGTTGACGAAGTCCTGGGTTTGATTCCTGGGTTGGGAAACAAAAATCGTACTGGTTTTCATAAAAATTTTACATTAGCGAAAACTATGCCTAATTGCTAGACCCACAACATTATTATGGAGAGCGGGGAGCAAGAATATACATATAGGTTAGACTAGCTGACCCAGCGAACTTCGTACCGCCAATAAAAATATTTAGTGGTTGGTCACCCTTAGCATTTAAGGCTATGAAAAATAGAAGTTGACCGATTCTCAGACCTACCCTATATGCACACAAAATTTCATAAAAATCGGTCCAGCCGTTTCGGAGGAGTTTGGTAACAAACACCGCGATATGAGAATTTTATATATTAGATTAACGGTTGGGTGAATTTACGAAATGATATTTTTCTAAGTATATTGTTTCAGCTCTGTTATAAAATTGTATTAGGTACAAAATGTCCCTACGGGCTTCGTATGCCCCACGCATTGAACAGTTTTTATTTCTTTACCAGAAATCGGAACAATTACAGGCAATAGAGCTAAACGATTAATTAATTAAGGCAATAAAGGATACCTACGGCTGTTCCAATTAAGTACATCGGCATCAGCATTGTTATCATAGCATGTGATATGTGACGTCACGACCCGTTTAACGAAGCATGTCATAAAATGTGCAGTTAATTTTTAGATGCTTCTGACTTTCGGCTTTGGGATTTTGTTGTTAACAAGTATTTTAGATACTGTAAAATAGCTTTTTATTGCATTGTGAATTGCGATAAAAATGATGTTTTGTTAATTAAATCTTTTAAGGAGGAAAAGGGTTCTCTAAGAATTTTTATGTAAATGGATTGTCCATACAGCATTTTTTCATTTATTCATCTCAACACATCACCAGCTCCCAATGGGCATAGGTATCTTCTCAAATGAAGAAGGGTTTAGACCATATTCAATCACTCTAGCCCATAATGTGAGGAATAGCAGCCTTCACACACGTTTTAAAACATTATGGAGAATATTGGATTTTCTAGACAATGCATCGTTGTAGAGTCGACATCTCCTGAGGATGCTCCGGTGTCGGGGCGAAACGTGCGTCGAGAGTAGTGTAAAAATTATACAGATTTTTTCTGTTGGCGGATTATAGCAAAATAATTCTAACCTTTTCTTGCTCATTATGGAGAACTTTTGATGTTTTCCTTCACCGTTACAGTATTTGATATTCAATTGCTTAAATCACACGTAACTCAGAAAAGTCAGAGATGCGTACCTGGGATCGTAGCCTGGACCCCCGGAGTCTTAACCATTAGGCTATCACAGCTTTAGGTAACACTTATAAACGATAATTACGTCTAATAACATTGAAACGATTATATTATTATCACGTGTATGAACAGCTGGACAGTAAAGCACCACAGCAGATATTCTGAGCAGAAAACCAATGAGCGTCAAAATAAACAGCCATTGTACACGATCAGTAATAACCACCTTATATAGATAAAGCCCGTTTCTGTTCGGGGTAAAGCGAAAAACTTCTCCGAGATAGTCATTAGGTACCCTCGTAATACGCGATCGTTGGTTCGAACCGCCCTTCAATCTCACCATAACTCTCCACGTAAGAGGATTGCCTCTCCATAAGGATATCGCAACAAATTGACTGTAATTTTCATTGCTATAAAAACCAAAGATACACCGTGCTTTAGAAAATATGTACGAATAACTCTACCCGGCAGCGTTCGCCACAGAATACAGTATTAGACACAGTAATCTTTAACAATTTATGTATTAAATATCTTAACTTTCTTTGTACTAACGAGATAATATAATATATATAACTATAAATTAGGAATAAATACTTTACTTATATTTTCAATGGATCATTTATTTTTATTTTGCATAGCCTAGCTTAATTAACATAACCATTATATTATACCCATGCTTTGTCCTTCAAGATTAGCAATAGTTTACATGTAGTACACACTAGGTGGCGCCAGTCTATCACTGTCTATTGAGATCCTTTTTATTTTTTATTTTTATGTCGGTGGTATCACTATTCAGTAGGTACCTGCAATCTTCATTACACTTTCAGTGCTCCGCCAGTCTGCACGCGTTCTATCGTGTTGTGCATTCAAGTGTTATTTTACAAAAAATAAGCGGTAAACGTAATCGTACCCTTTCCGAGGACACCGCGCGCGAGATCAACAAGGCTGTCATCGTCGTCATTATCAGTGTCTGATCAAGATCATCATCACGCTCAAGTTCCGCTTCAGGTTCGCGGTCGCCGCCACCGGCCACAATATACATTGAAGGTAGATGAAATATCAACCTACCTACATATTCATTTTAAATCAATACTGCGGTTAACCTAGGGGGTTATCACTTTATTGATAAATGGAGTTTTTTCATGTACGTCATAATATTATAGTGATGCGGGCAGTCTAGGGGACTTTCACTTCGCTATAATTGACGTGTTTAAACTAAGTTTAAACAAAAGTGATGAATGCCGCTATCACTACCTACCTTTGAGTATTAAATTCAAAGCTACCTACCCACACATTCGTCTTAAATTAATACTGCGGTTAACCTATGGGGTTATCACTTTATTAATATTCGGCGTTCTTTTTTTTTTCATTTACGTCATAATATAGTGTTGCGGGTAGTCTGTGGGACTTTCACTGCACTATAATTGACGTGTTTAAATCAAGTTTAAACAAAAGTGATGATGCGGTCATTCTCTGGGAATGTCACTTCATTGCTATTGCTTTGTATATGGCACACCTACTCAAATCATTGCAGTAGCATTAATTTGGAGAAGCGGTCAGCCTTTGGGGCTGTCACTTAACCAAAATATACAATCTATAATACATTTTATTGGGAATTTCATTACCCAATTGTGCCAATACATGCGACTAGTGCCACTGCCGCCAACGCCTTCTGAGACCGCGCTCTTAGCCTCCACCAGTGCTGTTGCCGCCGCCGAGCTGCCCTAAGTTAGCGTTGCCTCCCGGCGGGGTACATCAGTACCCACCTACAATGATGGAATCGGCATGATGCCGGCTTTAGTAGATCCGACACCGTCTTGGTCCGTGACTCCTATTAAAACTGGGAGAGGATCATACGCAGGCAAAGTCGTACAGTAAACCGATTCAACCAGACCTTGCCTATTCGTCTGAAGCATATAGCTAAGATGAATTGGCCGACAGACATCCGTAATAAGAAGGTCATAGATACCTAATTATTTACCGCTGGCAAACTGCACTTTGATTGAAGCACCCATTCTCAATCCGGAAGTGATGCTACTGTCCCCGAGGCTGTGATTAAAAGAGTTAAAGGTGTAAGAGGTCAGACAAAAGCAACGCTCTTCCATTGTTGTGTTTTTTTTTATTGCTGAAGCACTCACACTGCTAATACCTTCAGAATCTAAAAATATCGCTTCTTAGCGAAGACTTGACTATAACATTAAAGGCTGTGAAAGCTTATCTAAATCCGGAGCGAACATGAAGCCAACATAATTATTGTAAGATTTAAATTGGTGTGCTCGTACCCAGTACCACAGGCCGAAAGGGACTCTGAGAACGTAAAAGCCTGTCTACGAGGATCGCCCCGCCAGTTCATAGAAGCCGTCGTCGCGTCCAGCGCACAATCACAGCCGCAACTGCAGCTACACAGGGTGAGTTGCGCCAGTAGGCTTTCTTACCTTTGTGATCAATGGTCACTCATAACGAGCGACAGTATTATTACTTTCGTGGATAAAGGGGTGTAAATTACCTTCCCCATCCAGTGAAACAAACAAACGTTCTTGTTGACAAGAATGTTTTTTGTCACGGAAAAATCTAATACGAATGTTCTATTTATTGCTTAGCAATATGTTTGATTGATCGTGATATGTTAAAAATAGCTGATATGCTGTTATGAAATATCAACCTTGCTATGGTCAATTTCTGTCTCATTTATTTTTAGAAACGAAACCTAATGGAAAATATGTTTTTTAGTTTACTCTAAACTTAAAATTAAAATCATTAAATAAATTTATTGATACTTCTCGCGTCAAGCTTGAAGATTTACGAACGACCCTGAAACTTGTTTTTAGATACCGCTTTATAAGTACGGTAAATCTAAAAAATGCATATTTTTATACGCATTCATAACTATTCTAAAAAAAAAAATCTCAGCTTTCAATTTAACAATAAATTTTAGATATGAATTAAGGTTTTACCATGATACCCATGCCTTGGTACCTACTGCTCCTTTGGATTATTAAAAAAGATTATGAAACCGGTAAACAGTACAGTCCTATTCCAATGTACTCTGTCATACAGTTTACTGACTTATTGTGGCCGTTTATCGGCAATATATTATCTAGATGATACTTTATTGATATCTATCTAATACTTAGTCTAAAACCATGTCTAAAAAACATTTACGGCACAACTAGGTTTTTTAAGGTCCTAGGCTTCATTATCAACACTAAAAAGAATAATTTTTCTCCTGATACAACATGTAATACATGGATACATGGATAATTACCTCTGGCTATCCAGCCGTCAAATACTTTACACAAAAGAACTGGAGCGATGTAAATATTTAATCATGAAAGGTGATAAAAATTATGACTAATACATGAGCATACCATCGTCAATATTAATAGATATTGAGTGGTGATCTAATACGATGGTTCACCCCACGTTCACCCCATAAAACAAAATGAGTTTTGTTTGGAAATCTATAGTAAAGCCTCAACTATGGGATAAAGAGCTGCCTATAGTGGAAAACGCGCTAGTGGGACGTCGAAGGGCAGTGAGGGTTCTCGACATATTAATTATTTAGAAATATAGAACTCTTAGCTTCCTTTTTTGGTTTATAACTCATTGCAAAATTTTATCAAGACTGTCAAAAGTTTGACGGATTGACGGTAGTTTCATATATAAATCGCTTGGAAGCATGGAACTAGGATTTGCGACTACCACGGGAGGAGCCTAGTTCCCGCATCTCACAAACGTTGTCTAAACATTTATTAAATTAAAAAAAAAAAGACGCAACGTTTTTGGAAATATTTAAATTGACATACATATTTGTTAGTAGGCTGAACTATTAGTAAACTATCATGGCATAGTGACCCAGATGTTTTTTTTTCGGAGATGCATTTATAATTCTGTGGCCAGATCTTTATTTATATTGTTTTTCCCATAGACTTGGTATATAAGAGGTTTTTCCACCATTTGCCATTATAATGAAGGCACTGGGAAATTATTATTAATGACAAGGTTAGGGGAATCATGGTAGTCCCATTTTGGCCCATGCAACGGTGATAATCTTTATCCAAGAGTCTATTAATTTCTAATCCGTTGATTCTAAAACCTTCTGACACCTTGATTATTATCTCCCACTCTGGTAATCAAAATGTGCATCGGAAGGTTACCCTGATTGCCGGGATGCTATCAGGACTTCACTCTTGTAAAGAAATGATCACCCAGTTTCCTTAACCATAATGTTGGCATCACTTTCTGAAAACTCAGTAAAACTTAAGGAAGTGTTTCATATTTTGAAAATCGAATAAATTAATTTTATACTTGGAATTTTTGCATAATTTTCTATTGTTTCAATACAATCTCATGAGTCTGGTGCAAAATATGAAACTATAAAACAGTTGTAGATCACCTCTTTTTCTTATCCCTAGCCAGGAATTAACCAATGCTGATCTTAACAAGCGTACATAGATTACATCCACCGTTGCCCATGTATAAACATAATGGGTCACATTTTTTATACTCAATTCCTTAGCGAAATGGTACCCTTACAAACCTTAAATTTAGAAAATATATCAAAACAAATAAATAAATTAGCGACTACTCGCGCTAACAATAGCGCATAGAGCTTGAACAATCACTAAGATAATAAAAATAAATAAATTAGAATTTCTACACAACAAAAATATCGTAAAAATCCCACACTTGATAAAAACCTCTTGTTTTTGGAACAACGCAGCCGTTGCTGATTCTGCCTACTCTTCATGAATGGCAGGAATATGTCCTGTTGTTACATTGCGCTGCTATCTAAATATAACGCAATCTTTGCGTAGTGAAGATAATCTATACTTATAAAAAGACTTTTCTTGTTATAAAGGTTAGGAAAACTCATAAATCCATCACTACTCCGGCTTGGAGCAGATGGATTAAACAAATCTAAGCAGTTGTGGTAGAGATATATCAATTTTTCCTACTCATAGCAATTGTCTCATGGGCGGTTAATTTAGACTGTAGACTGTACATTATATTTATTAAATAAATAAATAAAAAACTTCAGAATGGAGCGGTAGCTCCCAAAAATATTAATAGAAAGCTTTTTTAAAATAGAATTATAACTCAAGATGCTAATAATGATGTCTCTTTCGCAAGAGATATTATGAGTGATTCATTAAATGATTAAAAATATTATTTATTTGATGTTCATTTAATATAATATTATATGTATACTAATGTATGTGCTTAAGCTATAATTAATGATGATTCATTTGTTCCTTAGTAAATGAATCTACTTTTTGCTAAGTAAATGAATCTAATGTTTCTTTGAATGTTGATATTTTCACTCTCAACATCTACATGTAAACTATTGCTAATCTCGAAAGACAAAGCATGAGTATAATTAATGATTAAACGAACTTACCTGTACGTGAAGTTCTATCATAATTATACGAAGGCTTTGTCCGAAGAGATTAGCAACCCACCCACCCGATTTCCCGAATAATGTGCGTATATTTAACATTTTACAGTTAAATCTGCTAACCTTTTATATATTTCAGTAAAGGTACATTCAAATATCAACATTGACAAAGAATTGTCAGATGCTCTTAACTAAATGAAGATTGCAGGTACCTACTGAATAGTGATACCACCGACATAAAAAATAAAAAATAAAAAGGATCTCAATAGACAGTGATAGACTGGCGCCACCTAGTGTGTACTACATGTAAACTATTGCTAATCTCTTCGGACAAAGCCTTCGTATAATTATGATAGAACTTCACGTACAGGTAAGTTCGTTTAATCATTAATTATTCCCCTTTCCCATCAAACAAAGAATCAAACTTGTGCTAGGTATGGACTTGCAACAATTTTTTCTTTTTGAACTATAGCATGGAAGACTTGTAGGTATTTATTTCTAGATTTTTGTATATCATTGGCAATTTTGTTTCTTTTTTCTTCTCACGAGCACAAATCTGAATAGATCTCATGCTAACTTTAGGATTCACTCGCGGTTAGCGTTCACGAGTGCGAGAAAATTGGTTATTTGAATCCACTTTGCTATACGTACGGGTTTATATGTTACCATCTTTCACGCTTAGCTATTAGATATGAAACCATTATGATTTCACGCTTTAGTAATAGCAAAATTACTATTCCATGTAACGTTAGCACCGAATTAGCATGTCTTCAGACGGTCTGAAATGGCTTTAAAGATATCTATTGAGATTTAACAATAGATTTATTTAATACGGAGAAGAGATGGCAATAATGCAAGTTGGCCGCAAAGTGAGCCCAAAAATACTAACTTCGTAACGAGAATTGGTTTCCAATTTTCTATTTTATATTAAATCTAATTTTTACCATATTTTCTGTATCTATATTTTCACATCGTCACTTTAATTTGCTGTTTGATCGACATTTTTCAAAGACACTGTTTTAAGATGCTTGTTGCTAAATATTACCTACATACTAAATCAGTACCTCTACTCACTATTCTCTACTTTTTAGTCTTTCTCTTCTCCTTCTCTCTATCTGTGATCATATCAAGACACGCGGAAGCGTGTCAAGCCAAGTTTAAGCCAAGAAAAACCCAGGTAGCAATTTTTCGTCATCACGACGTCCATTCACAGTCATTTCCGACGTAAATGACGTCGTAATCTTCGTCGCACGGACGTACGAAATGACCAACATATGTCATATCCCTCAGGACGTCTCTAAATGACGTTTATTGGACGTCGACGATAAGACGTCATTAGAACGTCATAAAGAACTACAATTAGAACGTCTTGAGGTCGTTAGTAGGACGTCATATAGAAATATAATTATAACGTAATATGAACGTCATATAGAACTACAAATAGAACGTAATATGAACGTCTTCGGAGGTCGTTAGCAGGACGCCTTCTGAAGACGTCAATAGGACGCCTGCTGGAGGCGTCAGTAGGGCGTCTTTTGAGGTAGTTATCAGGACGTCTTCTGAAGACGTCAATAGGACGCCTGCTGGAGGCGTTAGTAAGACGTCTTTTGAGGTCGTTATTAGGTCGTCCTGAAATCGTTATCAGGACGTCTTCTGAAGACGTCAATAGGACGCCTGCTGGAGGCGTTAGTAGGACGTCTTGTAGAACCGTAATATGGACGTCTTCTAAAAACGTCAGTAGGACGTTTTTGCAGACTTTGAGAGGACGTCATCTTACCGTCAAAATATCGTTCAATGGGCAATAACGTTAAGTATTGCCAATTTTTTTACGATAAAAAATACGTCCCAATGTGTGTTCTCAGTCTGCAAAAAAGCCATTTCTGGACATCTGACGGAAACCGAACAGGCTAAAAGAAAAATAAAACCACAATTTTAACTGATTTAGCATAATTGCAAAACCCTTTTATTAATAAAATCAGTTTTTTCTTCAAGCTTTCCATGAGAGCTTATCATTGAACGACTTTTTTCTTAATTAAGGGGTAATTATTTATTTATTTACTTATTATAAAGTAATCAACAACGTTACATCTAATTAGTATACAATTAAGAATAGTTATCAAATAAGGCCAAACAGATTACACAATAATTACAAAATACATATTAACATTATATAATTTCATATTACATATTAGGAAAGAAAAGAAGAAAAGTAATTAGTTCAAAATCGATTTTACTGTATAAACTAAGGCGCGCTTGCAGAAATGTCGTAACCCAGAGTTAGTAGCTAACTCTGGGTTAAAAAGACAGATTTGACAGATTTCGTATAAAGCTTCTGTCAAAATTACAAATTTATTCCTGGGTTAACTAACTCGGCGTCTTTGCAAGTGGGCCTTAGAGATTCAAAGTTCTGTCAAATTTCAAATCGTTCATTTATTTTGTTACTTCTTTTCTTTCTATAATATAATAGTTGTAAGTCATACACTAATTAAGAATTATATTAAAAAATAAAGATTAGAATAAGTACATGAATCAATTACAATATGCATTGAGAATAGGAAAACAAATAAAATAGTTACTATTTGTGTCTTGGGGAGTGACAACACATTTTGAAATAATGTTTTTCCATTAAGTTTACATCTCAGTATATTATGTACTTCAACCACTATCTCTTTTGCATAGCAATAACAATCAGCTAAACGAATGGATTTAGCACAAAGTGCAAAACCGTTATAAACAAGTTTCTTAAAACATTCATGAACACGTTTATTATAGAAACACTTCCTCCTTCACTTGGCGAGAATTGAACCACACTATACATATACATCCTTGATCCTAGCACAAAAGTTCACACTTATATATTTCCATGGGTACATGGAAATATTTTTATTTAATTTTTTTTAACGGAACCCTAAAAGAGCGAGGCCCGACTCGCACTTGGTCGATTTTATCATGATTTTTTATCGATAAAAATCAAAAAAACTACTTTACAAAATTATCTTAACACCTTTATTTTGTTTAAAATGATTTAACAAGTGTAATTTGTTTTTAATTTCTTAACAAATATTATCAATAATAATAATAAAAATAAAATAAATAATAATTATCTGAAGTCAGGATTCGAACCTCTGAACCGATAGTATCACTCCTTCTTTTTACCGCTGCACCATCGAAGCATTGATGGAATGTCTAAAATAAACGAAGACTACAAGCTCTGTGACGAAAAAATCTTACGCTTTTATTTTCTAATGTTACGGACGTTTTTTGCCGGCTAGGGTACCCCTGCGCAACGCCCCATAAGGAACTTCGTTCCAAAAAAAATCGGCCAAGTGCGAGTCGGTCCTCGCTCTTTTAGGGTTCCTTTAAAAAAATTAAATTAAAATATTTCCATGTCCCCATGGAAATATTTTAATTTAATATTTTTAATTTAATTTAATTTTTATTATTTGTTGTTATAGCGGCAATAGAAATACAAAATATGTGAAAATTTCAACTGTCTATCTATTACGGTTTACGAGATACAGGCCGCTGACAGACGGACGGACGGACAGCGGATAAATAAATAAAATAAAATAAAAAGCCTTTTATTTCTTGCATAGTTATACAAATCAATAAAAATGATTAATTAGAAAAAAGATTAAGAAGATTAAAAAAATTAATACATACTAATTTTACTATCTTATGTACATAATGTTAATTGCAAGAACCCCTCCTCAGGTGAAGGTGAAGGCCTCCTCTAAAGAAGTCCATTTCTCTCTGTCTTGAGCTATTTGCGGCCAGCAGGGGCCAGTGACTTTGACTATTTCGTCTTCCCATCTCATATAAGGTCTGCCTCTGAGGCGCTTGCCCTGTGGGCCCTTCCATTTGGTTACCCTGCCGGTCCACCTCTCGTCCGTTAGCCTACGTCCGTTAGGACGGACAGCGGAGGCTTAGTAATAGAGTCCCGTTGGCACCCTTTGGGTACGGAACCCTAAAAAGTAAAAAATTAAAAAAATACGCGTCGAATTGAGAACCTCCTCTTTTTGCTTTCTATGTCGGTTAAAAATACAATATATATGTGCAACACGTTCATAGTTCAAGCGGTACAAGTACAGTGCTGCCATCTTAAGATTGGCGAACTTGAACAACAAGTTATATAGATTGTTAATTTTTTGTAGTTAAGTTTTTATTGAAAATTAACGATAGGTATAGTTGACTGTTGAAGTAATAGTTTAGAACATGTTTGTAATTAATAAATAAGCAAACTGATGATTTTTCCTAAATATTCTAATTTCGTACGGTATTTCATATATCGAATAAAATATATCGATATTATATATTGACTTCAATTCAATCATTCGATAATATCGAACTTATCGATATTTTATCACGTATCGAGCACTCCTAAGCGTTCGCGTCTGGCCGCCGGCATCAGGCGCATGCCGCGTGGGCGCGCATTTGGCGGGAACGGAGTTATACTGCGTAGAGTATTGCATGCACGTGTATTTTGTTTCTAAGAATTACAAAAGATTGACCATTATATTGTGCCCCAGATGTGGATACTTTTACCTATTCAAATTGTTTACAATACAGCTGGTCGTGATATCATTCTCCAAAGCTATGCTCCGAAGATATTAGTAAAATGCATGGTAAAATGTAGTCGCTTAATCAGGTACCTTATGTCGTAGCAAGCGATGTCTTAAAAAGCGATATTTTTAATAATGCGGTCATATAGCATTCAGCCGGAACCTTTGATTTTGGTCAATATTTGTACCGATATGTTGTTCTAAACGATGTCGTAAACGGTTTTAACTGTATTATGTTCCCAGACGTCACAGATTGAAAATCTTTTTCCGTGCTTAATTTTTAAAAACCTCGCAATAACTGTACAGCCTGTCTGTTTTTTATCCGGTAAATTTTGTTATTTTTTTAACTTTCCTTTACAAAACAATCACCCAATTTAGCCCGGTTACTAAATTTCGGAGTTTGGATAAAGAAAAAAATTATTAGCAAATTGTCCCCCAAAAATAATTTTAAATTTCAAAAATGTGTACGATGAATATAGTACGTCCAGATGCTTATACTAAAGTGACGTTAGTGAAACGTCCTCTTTAAGACGAACATAGGTAGTAAGTCCAGATGCTGACCCTAAAGTGGCGTTAGTGAAACGACCTCTTTACGACGAATATACTACGTCCAGATGCAGGCCCTATAGTGATGTCAGTGATACGCCCTCTTTACGAGGAATTCAGTATGTCCAGATGCTGTCCCTAAAGTGACGTTAGTGAAACGTCCCCTTTACGACGAATATAGTACGTCCAGTTTCTGTCCCTAAAGTGACGTTAGTGAAACGTCCTCTTTACGACCAATATGGTACGTCCAGATGCTGTCCCTAAAGTGACGTTAGTGAAACGTCCTCTTTACGACGAATATAGTACGTCCAGATGCTGACCCTAAAGTGACGTAAGTAAAACGTCCTCTTTACGACGAATAACGCACGTCCAGATGCTGACCCTAAAGTGACGTTAGTGAAAAGTCCTCTTTACGACCAATATGGTACGTCCAGATGCTAACCCTATAGTGACGTTAGTGAAACGTCCCCTTTACGACGAATATAGTACGTCCAGTTGCGGTCCCTAAAGTGACGTTAGTGAAACGTCCTCTTTACGACCAATATGGTACGTCCAGATGCTGTCCCTAAAGTGACGTTAGTGAAACGTCCTCTTTACGACGAATATAGTACGTCCAGATGCTGACCCTAAAGTGACGTTAGTGAAAAGTTCTCTTTACGACCAATATGGTACGTCCAGATGCTGACCCTTTAGTGACGTTAGCGAAACGTCCTCTTTACGACCAATATGGTACGTCCAGATGCTGACCCTAAAGTGACGTTAGCGAAACGTCATCTTTACGACCAATATGGTACGTCCAGATGCTGACCCTAAAGTGACGTTAGTGAAACGTCGTCTTTACGACCAATATGGTACGTCCAGATGCTGACCCTAAAGTGACGTTAGCGAAAGGTCCTCTTTACGACCAATATGGTACGTCCAAATGCTGACCCTAAAGTGACGTTAGCGAAACGTCCTCTTTACGACCAATATGGTACGTCCAGATGCTGACCCTAAAGTGACGTTAGCGAAACGTCCTCTTTACGACCAATGTGGTACGTCCAGATGCTGACCCTAAAGTGACGATAGCGAAACGTCCTCTTTACGACCAATGTGGTACGTCCAGATGCTGACCCTAAAGTGACGTTAGCGAAACGTCCTATTTACGACCAATATGGTACGTCCAGATGCTGACCTTAAATTGACGTTCGCAAGACGTCCCCGTAGCGTCCGCTCTTGACGAAAAACTAGCTGACCTTAAACTGACCTATGAATGACGTCACCTATACGTTTCTGACGTCAGTCTGCTACCTGGGAAGGGACTGGCGACGCTGCTACCGTGTGTTATATTACATGAACCATTTAGAGCCTCTTTTGCCCCCTTAATAACTCAAAATATATTTAACATAAACACATGAAATTTGGTTTATTTATTAAAACTCCTCAGATTAACTAGAACCCCAAATTTCATAAACACAGCTCAAACGGTTATTAAGATATTAACGTCCAAAATCGGCATTTTTACCACTGACTGACTGACATATAGATCAAAAACCTAACCCACTTCCAGATTGACCTAGCAAGCCATAAAAGGAATTTGTTAGAAGTTTTGAAGACATAAAAGGAATTGTATGTGAAAACTAGCCAATATTTGAAAGAAGTCAAATATTGAACTTCAATTTATCCTAAGTAAAGTAAGTTATGTTTTTTGTAAATAAGTCTACCGTTCAAATTTACGAAGTTATATTTTTAAATAGCAAACATTGTTGTAGCAGAAAAAACATGAAATTGTGTTTTGAATTTATATTTTTAGAATGTTGTTTGTTTTTAAAATTAAATTTCAGGATTATCTACAGAACTTGGCACCCATTTAGTTCTCAATTCTTTTGTCGGCGAATTCAACAACCACCCATATTCTTTCTATTGAACTTATATATATAATACTTGGCTTTCATTTTCACATTTATGTTTTTGATGGGGTTCTTTATTTCTGAGAGTCATGAATCGATATAATTAATCACTTAATGGTAGGTATTCAAAGCTTATATTGACTTATTATTATATTACTATCCATCTATCCATTATCCATAGTTTCCTTCTAAGGGCCAGTTGTAGTTCAGGCCCAGTCAGACTCTTTATTAGGTTAAAATCTGTAATGAGGTCTATACTTATTTTTTTTGAATCAAAAGATAGACACTTATATAATCTGTTTTCTAGCTACGAAATAATGAAGAATATTTTATGCATGAATCAATCTTCAAACAAGACTGCCCAAAATGGACGCTGCTGATATGAATGAATGGTCTGAGCAGACTCTTTTTTAACACAACTATTGAGTATGTTTGCAATATTCCTTGTTGACACCAGATAAATTGGATAAAATATGCGTAGATGCAATAAACCGTTTTATTTATTGTCTAGGATTGTTGTATTATTTGTGTATTTTTTATTTATTGTCTAGTTATATGATATCGCGGATGGTTGATATGATATCCACATGATTTTCGAACATTTAGCTTTTCAGCAAGACTTTACCTACCTACTTCACAAAAAAGTTCAACTAGGAATCTGTTAACAGTTATTTAAAATTGCTAATAATAATTAATGTTAAAGCTGTTCGAATAATTATATTATATTTTCTGTCTTCAGCGATAGACGGAGGTATATACAATGTACGAGATCTCTGATTCCACGTACTACATTCTGATACCGCGTCCAGCATTTTTGTGTTTTCTTCAATACTGTCAACTGCTTTTCTGACTTGGAAGCTTGTGTTTTCAAGTACTATTATGTATTCTGTGGTCTTGTTTTAAAATAAAAATCATGTCGTGCAAATAAGACCATGGAACTAGGAATTTAAGACTTTAAGACTTTAAGACATACGAGAGAGATTCATATATAACGGGACTTACTTGTGTCTCGTTTTATCTCTGTCTTGTGTCTGAACAGAGTGAGAGTGCGATCTATGGATATCAGCTTTAGACAATTTTATCTTCTTTTTAGTGAGAATTGCTCTTGTCAATAGATCTAGGCCTATAGATATAGTGCTATATTATTAAAGTAAAAATGTATTTTTAAAACTTAAGAAACCACAATAGCGCAATGGTCAAATCGTCACAGTCGAAAAGCCATTGTACCTACTCCGAACAAGTTTTAGGTTTAGTTAGAGGGGAAAAGAGAGGTCATGTTTATCACGGCTAGTGTTCTTTAAAAGATAATGACAAATGGATGTCCGCAGGGTATATACCTACTTGTAGAGTCTTAGACTGATCATTGTTCATTTTAATTACAGTTAAAAGTAAACATGTAGTAGGCGAAGAATGACAGCGGCTCAACAGAACTGATGTGGCTTGCGGCTACTAGAAATAATGGATGCTATCAAATCTGGACCGGCGTAATTACACCAAAAGAATTAGGAGCATTCGAGTGTAGTATGATCACTGATGAGTCTGATTCAGTAACGTGGTTGTTATAAAGTAATTACTGAGCCGGAAGACCTGTGAAAAAAAGTTTCTTTTATTTTATGGGTCGAGTAATCGTGATTCATGCTTTGGTAAATTTTATTAAAAAGACTATAATATTTACAATTTCTTATCTTTTACTAACCTCAATTAAAATTACTCGTGTTTTTATTACTAAGGATAGCTAATACGATAATTTATTCGTGTCTTAATTAATTAATAAATAAGTAATAAATCAGATTTTTTTCACTAATTAAAAACTACGATATAACAGAAAAGAATAGAATAACGGAGAACGGGCAGCAGCGTCCTCTGTGCTACTACTACCATCTAATGCGATTATCAATCCGTCTGTCCAGTGTAACAATTATGGGCACACGCTCCTATTGGGAGAGGCCTCTAGTCCAGAAGTGGACTGTTATAGGCCATTGATGATTCATAATTCTGAGTTTTTAACGCAAACACGTTTTGTTCATTACCGTTTTAAATATCATTAAGTTGAACCAAAGGCAGAAAGAAATCAACACAACTTAATATTTCTGTTTCTTTGAAAGTAAAGCTTTGTGTAAGAGGAAGTGAGCTTTCTCTAACTATAAGTTAATTTTTTTATTACACAGTTCAGTTCTTTTTTATCATTTCATCCCGGATATTAAAACCAGTTGGTACTGTATCTTTTAAAACTTTGCTTTACAAAACAATGTTTTCTTAATTATTATATTAACAAATTCGTATAGCCATTAAAATTTTTAATTGAATATGCCAATTCCAAATTTTTGCTATACCCAGTTCAGATCTCTCATTTTCCTCTCTTCTCATAAACAGAGGTCTCTTAGTAGAATTGGCGTACAAGTTGAAAGAATAAAACGCCTTTCCCAAGTTGGATGAGTTTTGTTTAAACAAAAAATTACAACCAATGAATCCAAATCAACGAATTTTGTGGATTTGGATTCGTTGGGTGTAATTTTATTTTATTTACATTTAATGTATACCGCGTATGCGATAAGGTATTAACTAACACGAAACAAATTGGTATAGGTACTTAAGTTGATTTACAGAAACGTGCGAAAGGGTGGTCCAAACATTTCATAAAACGCCCGAGCTCCTACATAAACCGTGTATGAACACTCGTAATGTAACCCGAGCTTGAGCTAATCAAAGACGCAAAGCGAAATTTATTGTGTGCACTGTTCCTTGCAAGTTTATTGTACACTCATATGACGGTAGCAATTACTCAGCCCCCATATAAACTCTCTTACCCTTTACTCCTTTTGTACTCACAATAAATTGTCTGGATTTGAATTTGTACACTGTATAATGTGGGTACACAAACTATTATTTTTTGATGAATGTAGTGTACTTGCTTCACGATGGATCAGTTTTTTGCTCCAATCAAGACACGCGTGCGTATTTACCAGATTTTAGTTTTAGTCCACTGAAGCGAAGCAGAAACGTCTTGGATAATTTTGCATCTCATATCCCAATTTTAATTGAGTAAAACGGCGAGTGTGCACTGTGCTCAACACCGGGTCACTTAATTATTGATATTTACCATGGAATTTTTAAGGTTTATTCATATATCATCATCATCATCAGCAACCCGTCAAAAACTCACAACTGGGCGCAGTTCTCCTCTCAGAGAAGGGTTAGTCATTGATAATATTATATTCATTCATAAATTACATAATAATATTGTCATAATAATCCATCATTTTAAATATCACCTTACTTCACATCATGGGAAGGTGTAAGTTAAATCTAATATTTAAAGCCTTTTTTTAGCTAAATTTCTATAAATAAATATTAATTATGTGTGGAACAAATTTTCGATAAATTAATTGAATATGAATAAGCTTCCTGTCTCAAAAAGAGAATTCGTACTTCAATTAATTGACTCCATAATTGTGAATTATTTTGTCCTTGGAAGTTGATTTCTCGTCTCATCTTTATTATGGTCAAAATTGAATTTGGCTGTTGAATTATATTCTCGGTATAGATCGACGAAAAAGCTTAATAATGTTGCCACATTCGTCTCACTGTGAGACGTCCAGCCATAATAAATGATCTAAAATATTCCAAGATAATTTTTGACGTTTCTTATTATAAGACTATTATCGATTTGGCAAGCTTCGGTAAGGTAATTCAAATAACAATTTCTATTATTTCGCGCCTTACTCGTAATTAAGTTGATTTGAACTGTAATAGAGCAAGCTGATTTTGTTAGGCATGGATGTTAATTTCAGGGTATTCTAATGAATTATTTATTATTTTTCTCTATATAATTCGTTTCATTGTTATATTTTGACGACCTCCCTGGCACAGTGGACGTGAGCGCTGTGGTTTTTATGACCGTGAGGTCTCGGGTTCGATTCCCGGCGGGATCAATTTGGGAATTTATAATTTCTGAATTGTCTCTGGTCTGGTGGGAGGCTTTCGTTGGCCGTGGCTAGTTACCACCCAACCGTCAAAGACGTGCCGCCAAGCGATTTAGCGTTCCGGCACGATGGCGCGTAGAAACCGATTAGGGGTATAGGTTGAATTTTCACTGCCATACCCCTTCCAAGTTAGTCCGCTACCATCTTGACTGCATCATCACTTACCAGCAGGTGAGATCGCAATCAAGGACTGTCATCGAATAAAAAACACCTACTTATAGCGTGCTTTTTTTTAACCGACTTCAAAAAATGAGGAGGTTCTCAATTCGTCGGAATCTTTTTTTTTAATGTATGTTCACCGATTACTCAAAGACGTTTGGACCGATTTTAAAATCGGTCGAGCGGTTTTTAAAATAATAATTAAATACTTTGTATAGAGTGTGTGTAATGTAGTAAAGCGGGAGTTTGAAGTCGGCTGTTTAATATGAATTTTTATATTAAATTATTGAGAGTAATATATTGATTATCAAGTTTCATTTCAGTGAAAATTATGAGCTCGGTATATTTGTTGGTACAAGAACTCAGATTCTTCGATAAACTCGTATCTCTTTGTTATTGAATGAAAAAACATCAAAACAACGTTCTTAGAAATGATTCGAGGTCACATCAAAAATTCAAGTTACCCTGTCTCAAGGGTTGTGATTTGATGAATAAGTAATGTAAAAAAACTCTTTCTTTATAACTAGATTAGTGCTTAGCATGACAAAACTTACTTATTTGATATTGAGACTTATTTTTACTATGGATGATCTATGCGGCTACGCTTATTCAAAATTTGAATTAACCATACGATTGAACGATGAATTAGTTGCAGATATTAATTTCTTACAACCGTCGCAGTCTAATTAGAATAAAATAACACTGTCCAATTCACTCATCATTGCAATATTGTTATTATTTCAGGTCAGTGTAACGGAATGCCTTCCATAATACCTGCAGACCTAATTATGTGGGTAGAAATCAGAATGGTCCCCAATCTATCAAAACTCCTCGAGCTAATGGATTGGAATGCAAAAAACTATCCCAATTCAAAGTTAAAAGTACATTCGTATATAAAAAAGTCAATACAATTCGTCGGTTGTCGGACATTGCTGGATGACACTGCTGTACTGTGATTAATAGTCGCCGCGATTGAAACGGCCGAACCCCCACTGGCAAACGAAATGGGATATTGTGAGCCACCGTACCCAATAGGACCTTTTAATGTCGAGCGCCGATCGTTACTAATTTATGTATTAACTGTTAGTTCGAATTTAAACATTTTCCTGATGCTGTCTTTAAAGTAGCTGTTCGGAGTAGATGACATACATTAATTTTTCGTTTGGAGATAATGGCCAAGAAAGATAGGTCATTCTAGGTAGGTATTTCTCTCTGCTGTCTCTACCAGCTACTGAATGACCTGATTTAAATAAATTTAAATGACGCGTGATTAGTTTTTTTTTTAATCTCGCCTCACTGAATGATCTGAATTTACTCAAATGACGCGTGATTAGTTTGTTTTTAAAATCTCGCCTCACTGAATGATCTGAATCTAATCAAATGACGCGTAATTAGTTTTTTTTAAATCTCGCTTCACTGAATGATCTGATTTTACTCAAATGACGCGTGATTAGTTTTTTTTTAAATCTCGCCTCACTGAATGATCTGAATTTACTCAAATGACGCGTGATTAGTTTTTTTTTTAAATCCCGCCTCACTCTAGGTTCTAACCTACATAATAATTTTTACGACACAAACTTATTATAGGTCGACCGTTTAACTCGCGTATCGCCTGCGCGGTAAGAAGGGAGCGGAGGGAGATGTTAGAGATGTTAAAACTTAAAAATAAATACTTAATTCTTTACCAACAATGTCTATCTCGAGATAAATCTTTGGATTATTGACTCCGTGTGTAGCGTTACCCGCTCCCGCTCCCTTCTTACCGCGCAGGCGATACGCGAGTTAAGCGGTCGACCTATAAGTCCATTAGTAATATGCATAAGAGTATTTAAGTCCAAGAAGTTACGTTTGGCGTGATTGAAGGATAAACTAACAAACAAACACGCTTCATACTAGTATGATCCTGAATGCTGCGTTCAACACCGCAACGTCGTATAAAAACAAACAAATTTAAGCAATGATGTTTTTCTAACAAGAAGAAAAATAATACTGATTTACCTCAATGCAGTGGATAAAAATAATTCTTTAGAGATTATAAGGCGATTTAATTAAAATAAGCGATTTTTATTTTTAGGTTTACTTTTCAGTTCCAAGATGCGTTTGTGCTTATCGCATTAAAAAAATACATAATAATAGGTACCTGATGACAATTTTATTGCGTAGTATCAATAAAAAGTATAAAGGCGGCTTTAAATACAAAGAAGGCGAACTTTATGGTCGCAATTAACAGTATAAATTATCTTCAGTATAAAATGAATGTGCTTCTTTTGTAATCACAATCTTACAGCTTGCATAAAGATACTGAAGATTTTGCACTCGGCGAACGAAGTTTTATGATTTCAAGAGCTCACACCAGAGACATTTTGTTTTATCGACATCTTGGGAGCATAAGCCCCGAATACGATAGAAACATTTTGAAGTAGACAAATGAACAAGTTAGTCGATATAAATGCCACACAAACTCACTTAAATCAATCTACGTACGTTTCTCTCCAACATCTTCATCAGCATTTTCCGGAAATGTTGAAAAACTTTGCGAAGTTTTTGTGATGTTGTGTGTTGTTGGTACGTTTCTAGTGGCGAAAAGACAAGTACTTAGCACGTGCATGACTTAGGTAGCATACATTTTCTCTAGTTTGGTGAATTATTTCGATATAAGCTTGTCGACCGACACATGTCGATACTGTGCCCATGCGGTTAATATCTCTTTAGAGAACGTCCTATGCCGTACCTATCTTATCAAATAAAAATATTTAATGGCATCTAAAACATCTCGTATCGGCACCATTATATTGTTTATGGTACAGGTGGGCATAAATTAGTTCAGTTAACTCGCTCTTTAGGGGTTCTCAAGTCGGTACTAGGGTTGCCACTATGTAGTTACTTTACGCTAGCTAAAGATAAAAATGTTTGATGATTGAACAGTGCTCTGATAATCAAACTGTCTTTTGATTTTAATTGATATGATATTAAATTGAGATTTTTGTTATTTTGAAGTGATAACGTCTTATAAATCGATGAACACCGGCTGCACGCACGAAAAAGTGTCACGTTCCGCCTGAGCCTGAGGGTGCAAGCGAGAGCGCGGAACAACCGATAGAGAGGCACGATCGGCCCAAGCGTTGGCTTGTGACTAGAGAGCGCCTGCTGCCGCCGCCCGCCAGTCATCGCGTGCGCGCTGTGGTTAGCGGATGTGTCGCGAGCTAGTTCTATGACGTTATCACGTAAAACTATCGTCCGTAAACAGCAATTCTCTTGATAAATACTAGGTCACACTCACACCTCAATAAATAGGATGTCTGGGAACCCTATAATCGTACCTCATCCAAACGGGCTGAATCGGTTTATTTATTTCATTTTTTCCCTTTATTGTAGCACGGAATGAGTCCGAGAGTCCTTGACTCAACGAGGTGTAACTAAATGGTCAAATTGGTAACGAATCGATGTCCGGCCCATGGCTGCCCGTGGTGGCTACACCTGCCTTATCAACTGAATCTTTAATTAAGTAATTGTTGCTTTTTATTGCGCTCTTTAGTGCTGATATCTGTTTGAGAACAAAAGGTGCTTCTCTGTTGTAAACAGCATTGTTAGCGGTTGTCGAAACGCGGGCCGAGTCGTTCTACTGACATCGAGTTCTAAGGTCATAGCTCTGATCAAAATATTTCAACTTTCATTTCTCACTATACGATGCGTCCGACTAATAGATACGTTTAATAGAAATTTTATTTTAATTACCGCTCACATGTCTTGTAGGTACCTGAGTAGGGATGTGACTAATATCCGAAACTAATTTGATTTATTGACGACATAGTATATTTACGAGTTGATACGTTGTATTTATTTTAGAGTTAATAGGCTATTTATTCCTATCGAAGAACCGAAGAAGAGTTGGTGATCGCAGCTGCATCATAGTCAGCTAGTAGCTGATAATATATTTTCTTTCTCTTGAAACTTCGAAAGTTAAGAAGGTGAGGTTCGAGTTTGAGGTGAGTTACTCACAAATTAGTCGATGCTCGGACTTATTTCTTAAACTTTCAAGTAAAGATTTTTACATAAACCTGTTAAGATGATACTGCTATTGGCCCTGGGCGTAATTAGAATGCCATAAGCGTAGTTGACAAAGTAGGCTTAAACGTAGGTTTGTAAACTAATATTGTCATATTAGTTTACAAATTGCGAAAAACCAAAAATTTGAATTTCGTAGGCAGATCCGTTTAGTTCACCTTAATATGAAAAGGTGTTATTTCCTGAATTTGAAGTTAGGTTACCTACCTAACTCACTGATGATAAAATTGTGAAAATAAGCCAAAAAATGAGCTGAGGTGCGGATGTTAACCAATCGGAAAGGTTTACTATCATCAACTTATCTGTCAAACTTGTTTTCGATTTCGGTTCGTCGGAATTTCGTTCAGTCGCATCACTAGTGGTAGCCTTTTTGGGCGGCCCGTTATAGCGTTGCGTGGAGTTATCATATAATCGCCCTTATTGATGGTCTGCCGTCTGGGCATGATTTATAATAGCTTCCGTCTAGGACATCATTCCTCTGCGATGATTTTCAATCACATCCGACGGTTCGTTAGCGCGCGTATCTGAGATCAGTGCGTGCTATAAACTTAAAATTAAACAGAGCAGGCTTATTGGTTGTAACCATGTATATTTTTAAGTAATTCTTGTTTGTTTGTTGTTTGAAAAAAAAACTAGTCTAAATTAAAAAATACAGCTATATTAGTCTCATGAGTCATGACTGATACATACACTACATGACATACTGAGTCATCTCAGTATTGGAACGTAAGTTCCTTATCGCGCGTTACGGAAGGGGGCTAGACGGAAAAAATTAAGGAACCGACACTCGTCATATTTTTGAAACCGACACTTTTTTGTTGATTTTGAATTTTGCATTGTGTTCGGAATTTTCGCGATACAATCCGGCAGTCGCCTAAAAGTTAAGAATTAACTTTAAGGCGACTGCCGGAGCCACTAGGCTACGGAGACCTAATTTTGTATCGCGAAAATACCGAACACAATGTAATCGAAAGGAACTACGTTCCATCCGGGTGTCCCTTAACACCTCTCAAGTTTTTTTTATGAGGGTAAGCTTAAAGTTTAGTAATGTATGAAAATAGTTTATTGGGTTTGGTGGTAGTGATTGCATACAACAAGAGAACACGTGCTGCGATTGTTCTCTTTAATTAGAACAATACCAACTGACTAAGAACTTTCCTAAAATCCGTTTCTATCGCTACACAATATAAATAATATTATGTATTTATCTACCTATGTGATCTATATATATATTTACATATTTACCTAAGATATTATTTTATCTATGTGGCCTAAAATGTAGCGTAGCATCAAGAAGACGTGTTGTTATACTCACTAGATTTTTTAGTGACTTCGTCCGCATGGTTAGGTTTTTAAAAATCACGGGGAAAACTTCTGTTTTTCCGGAAAGAACACACTCACAAATTGCTAAACTATAACCATAGATAATAAGCAGTGATAGCCCAGAGGTTAGGACTCCTATTCGGGTGGTCGCAGGTTCGATCCCGGAACCTCTGACTTTTCAGAGTTAAGCGCGTACATAATAAATCACGTCGATCCATTGCTACGTTGCTGCGCGATTGAAGGAAAAACCAACAAACAAACACATTTTCGCAGACTTTATTGTATAATATTTTTAGGGATTAATATTTTGTCTTCTCTACGCCATTTTTAACGCAGACAAATGCGGTCATCGTGTACCGTTGGCAACATAGCATCCAACAAGTAGCACAAACACATGTAAATAAATTGAGATGAGCGTTCCCGCGGTATCTCTCAGTAATTCACGTAACGCTATCAATCAAACGAACTATGATTGATGAAATGTTTTCCTACTCGGTAGCGAGATGGCTTGTCCGCCCCGAGTTAATTAAGACGCACCTACGTCCTTTACTATAGGTGCACTATCTACAATTCTACACAATGTTTTTCCTGACTGAGCTCTATAATTAACTAGCTGATGCCCGCGACTTCGTCCGCGTGGATTTAGTTTTTAAAATCCTTCGGGAACTCTTTGATTTTCCAGGATCAGTAGCCTATGTCACTCTCCAGGTCCTCAACTATATCCATGCCAAAAATCACGTTGATCCGTGGCTCTGTTGCGGCGTGATTGAAGGACAAACCAACAAACAAACACACTTTCGCATTTATAATATTAGTATGATTTATGATTAACACTGGACTGGCTGTCCCAATACAAATGACAGCTTAAATTATGGATCAATTTGAAGCGCCACGTTTGATATGTACGAGTGTCTTTGGAACTAATAATAATATGGTGATGCAGGAAGTGCCAGACATTTGCACTATTGTCATATTATCCACTCCTAACACAAGCTTTACGCTTATTTGGAGATGATGGGGCACACCTTCATTATGACAATTATAACCTGTTAGTTTTAGCGCTTGAGTGCACTAATTAATTATTTAGGATTTTAGACATAACGATAATAACGATATTAACGATATTAAGAACCATAAAAAATGTTTTACTTGGAAGTGTCGATATTTCAATCCAGAACATTTTAATGTGCTATCTAAGCACCCGTAAGTACCTTTTAAAAAATCAATTTTGACGTGATAACGTCTTATAAATCGATGAAAACCGGCTGCACTCACGAAAAAGTGTCACGTTCCGCCTGAGCCTGAGCGTGCAAGCGAGAGCGCGGAACAAGCAATAGAGAGGCACGATCGGCCCAAGCGTTGGCTTGTGACTAGAGAGCGCCCGCCGCCGCCGCCCGCCAGTCATCCCATGCGTGCTGTGGTTAGCGGATGTGTCGCGAGCTAGTTCTATGACGTTATCACGTAAAACTATCGTCCGTAAACCGACTTTACAGACAACCAATTTTTTTTTTAATTGGACTGATGAGGTATGAAGGTATGAACAGGAAGTACCTATATACCTACTTAGTAAGTATTACATAAGTATAGCAAAATTGCTCCTTTATTTCTCTACAACAGTATATACGCATGTTGGGGATTCCAAGAAATCTACACCACGTTTTATCGTTCATATCTACGAAGTGAAGTTTAATATCTTGTAAAATAGGAGTATCAGAGTCGTTTATTTTATTTGACAAGAACAAAAGATATTTGATTTTATCTCCCATTGCGAATTGGCAAAGTTAGAGTGTAAATTACTTGATTGTAATCTATACGCCTATGATTCTGCTTTTAAGCACATACTTGAAAGACAAAAACAATAAATCTTATCATTCAAAATCTTGCTTTGAACAAGTAGAGGTTTTTATAGTCGAAGATTCTTGTAAAATTACTTATTTAATAATTATAAAAGTAAAATATTAATTATGATTAATGCAAAGCTTAAAAGTCTTAAGTAATTAAAATAATTATAATATTAATAAGATTATTTTATTTATTCCTGAAAGAGTTTCCCAAACTTTATCGAAGAAAGGGGCAGGTGCGAGTAGGTACCTAACATATTATGAATTATTATGTATATCTTAAGAGTTTGTACACTAGTAAAGTGACTTTGTACATTGTACAAACATAATAAAAAACCCGGCCAAGTGCGAGTCGGACTGGCGCACCGAGGGTTCCGTACTGCACAAGTAAAAGTATTCAAATAAAATGATAATAATATTATATTGGGGTATAATATAATATTATCATTTTATTTGAATAGTCGGTATAGTTATCTTACTTTGAAAATACCCGTTTTTTAATTAAACTAAAAATAATTTTCGATTTTTTTTATTCCGATGACGTTGGGCCACTATTATATACAACTATTCCAAATTTCATGTAGATAGTCGACCGAGCGAAGCGAAGGTCTCTGAGTTTACTAGAGCGATTTGCACTTGTCCGTCCGTCCGTCTGTCAGAGCCCTATAACTTCTAAATTACTGAACGAAATTACTTCAATTTTAGATATGATATGTAAACCGATGGCCTCCAGCCGAAAATGGCTTAAAAAGTTATAAAAATCTTTATTTCAGGGGGGCTTCCATACGAAATGGGGGGCTTTCAAAGTGGAGATTGTATTCGAGGCTAGATCTCTAAAACCACTTTGTTTTAAAACTTGAAACTTACACATAATTTGAGTTATATTCTGTACTTGAACAACAAATACTAAGATTAGATAAATATTATAAAGAAACGAAATTATTTGAGTTTTATTGGGCATCAATGTTTTTAACAAAACTTCACTATACTGTTACTAGATGGCGCTGTCTTTAATATTGTAAATACGCATCCCATCCACGAAAGCAGATGACGATTGACGTCATCAGATTCGGCGCGTTTTGATTACAATATAATATAGTTAAAACTACCTTATGGGAATTATGGGATACCGCGAGGTCTCAGTTCGGGGCGAACCACTAGTTTAATAGTTACTAAAATAATCGACTGTGACAAACGGACGGACGGATTGACAGACGGAGAAAGACGCCTGACGCACCATTAGGGTTCCATGTCTGCCATTTTGGTACGGAACCTACCTGATATCTTGTATGTATGTAAAAACTAGTTCGCTATAAATTTTCTCCTTCACAAACCTTCAAACTAAACAAAACAAATATCTCTTTTATGATATTTATTCTCTCGCGAGGTTATTTATAGAGTTACAGTGTTTATTACTTCATCAGAGTTACAACGTAATCAAATATACAAAAAGGTTATAAATACTTTATTTCAGTAGTTATACGCTAAAATGCCAGCTATATTGCTGTATTTTGTTCATAGCTTATGTGATAATGGTTCTTTTGTCAGCATCTCAAAACGTTGCGAAACATGTAAATGAAGTTTTAATTAAGGGCCATACCTCACCGAGATACCATGGCGACGTGGCCAGCGACGTCGCCAACTAGTTCTTATTGAGATGTATGACGGCTAACTCACTTGGCGACTGACTGGCGACGTTGCCAAGTAGCCAGCGTAGCCAGAGTAATAATAATACCTTTGAAAGCCGCCGTGGCACTATTCACTTTCCCTACAGATAGACAATAATAACTGAAAATACTGAGTCTACTGACAGTCTGACTTTTGAATTTGGATTGATAGACCATCGATTTATCTAGATAGACAGACATTAGATAAGGTACTAGATAGCTATTATCTGTGATTCCACCTGATGGTAAGCGATGATGCAGTTTAGAAAACTTTGTATTTTTTTCTTGAAACTTAAAAATTCTGGATGTTGACATCCAGAATTGACTACTAAAATGAAAAGAAGTTGAATTAACTACCAAAATCATGGATTAGAGCACTTTATTTCAGATTAATTCAGTTAGGTAATACTGTATTGTACTAAAGAGTGTGAAAGATATCAAAGATTTCCCACCAGACATTTAAAAAGCTAAAACCTTAAGATGAATTTACAGGCATCATTTAGTTGAAAACATAATTAGAAGAAACAACAAAGGTCAACATGAAGAAAACTTTCTAGTAGACTAACGATGAAGAACTTAAAATGTCTACGAAGTTTAGGAACTTAATTATTCAACAATAATTTGCAAAGCTCAAGTAAATTACGTAACACAATATGAATCTAAAATAGCAAGAAATATTTAGGCTAATTAGGGATTTAATTGTGAAAGTAAACACTCTGTTAGAAAATGATGTCAAAGGTCTTACATATATGTTAATTCATAGTTTGATATCCAATCCAAGCCTTTAGATATTTTTGGAACGAAGTTCCTTATGGGGCGTTGCGGAGGGGTACCCTAGCCGGCAAAAAACGCTCGTAACGGTAAATTACAAAAAGCGTAAGATTTTTTCGTCACAGTCCTTGTTGTCTTCGTTTATTTTACACATTCCATCAATACTTAGATGGCGCAGCGGTAAAAATAAGGAGTGATACTATCGGTTCAGAGGTTCGAATCCTGACTCAGATAACTATTATTTATTTTATTTTTATTATTAATTTATTATTATCTATATTTTTATAATTTACTAGCTAACCCGGCGAACTTCGTACCGCCAACTTATCTATATAAAATTATAAATAAAACAAATAAACTCATCAATCAAATCATAATCAAAAAAAACTATCCTATCTTTCAAGTTGGACCAAATTACAGATAGTTACGAAGTTTGATCAAAATTGGTTCAGTAGTTTAGGAGTCCATCGCGGACAAACAACGTGACACGTAATTTATATAATATATTAAGATTAAGATAATATTTGGTAAAAAATTAAAAACAAATTACACTTGTTATTATATATTTTTATAAATCATTGTAAACAAAATAAAGGTGTTAATAAGATAATTTTGTAAAGTAGTTTTTTTGATTTTTATCGATAAAAAAATTATGATAAAAATGTATACCCGAATAATTATTTTCTTTATACCTCGAATAGAACTTGAAATTAATATTTTTATAATATTAGGAACTTCGTTCCTATCTGGTGTCCCACGACACCACACGACTTTTTTTTTCAAATAAATTTACCCTTTACTTTGTCAAAAACGAAAGAATATAAACGAAATTCGAAACGTCTATTATGGTAGTAAATATCATTCGTCTATGCGTCTATTGGCTCTATCATAAATTTCCACCTATCGTTGATGTTTTAGCACAAAGTTATTTACAAAATTAAAAACAGCCTCATAATTGGCACAAAAGATGGCATATCACAAAAAGGATCAAAATCGAAGCGCTTTATCTTTTTCGAGATTGTTACTTTTTTATTTTGTCTCGCAGCTTCGCTGTGAGCGGCTTATTTTTTATCTGTTCCATAGTTTTGCTCGAAAATTTTAACAAAATGCCATAGAGACGCTTAATCGCGAAAAATAATAATTAAAATTTTGACCACTTACAAAGATTGAGGATTATGATTTAAAGGCGATTAATTATTTTATCACTCTCTTTATTAATAAGCCCACATTAACGTAAGACTGAAAACTTAAAGTTCAACGGTTGAAACCCAGAAAGGATAATATTAATCCTGTTTTGAAATGGCTTACTTATTATGCTTAAGTATATAATATACCTTATTTAGCGTCAGTTAAACCGTATATCTGACGCTAACTTCTAATACTACTATTGTAAACTAGTCTAAGTTATGAACACTTTATTAAAAGAAATGAGGTAACTACAATAATTATTATCATACTAATATTATAAATGCGAAAGTGTGTTTGTTTGTTGGTTTGTCCTTCAATCACGCCGCAACAGAGCTACGGATCGCCGTGATTTTTTGTATGGGTATAGTTGAGGACCTGGAGAGTGACATAGGCTACTTTTAACCCGTAAAATCAAAGAGTTCCCGAGAGATTTTAAAAACTAAATCCACGCGGACGAAGTCGCGGGCATCAGCTAGTTATAAAATAACAAAGCCTCATAGTACAACGGGTCCGGCGTGGGCTGAAAATCAGGGGTCGGCGGCTCGGCTACCCGTTGCAATGCAACTTGCACTATAGTTGTAAGTACTTGTAACTACCAGTACAAGTTGTTACGGTTACATACTACGTTGGAGGAGAAGGCGTAAAATTAATCATGGTGACTATGACTTAATAAGCCAAAGTCAAATATATGCTTAAAAAGAGAATTATATTAACAAAGTTTAAAAAATACTAAATAACTACCGGTTCTCTGTTCTCATCTTGATGAGGATTAACCGGAAATACTAAATCAGGAAATTATCGTCAGAAAATATTAAGATAAATTAAAAAAAAATGGGTTGTCTGTAAAGTCAGCTTACGGACGATAGTTTTACGTGATAACGTCATAAAGAAACATTGAAGATGACTGGTGGGCGGCACAAGCCAACGCTTGGGCCGATCGTGCCTCTCTATCGCTTGTTCCGCGCTCTCGCTTGCACCCTCAGGCTCAGGCGGAACGTGACACTTTATCGTGCGTGCAGCCGGTGTTCATCGATTTATAAGACGTTATCACGTCAAAAAAATTGATTCAATGGCAGCTCCATATTTTGTGCTGGAGATTTTTAGTAGATCTTTTTCTTTTTTAAATTATGAACAACGCCGATAGTGATAATGCGCAGCTACCTGAGCGTGGGTGCCTCCAAACTCCAAACATAGCCAGTGAAATATTGCGAGCCAACCCTTGTCACATGGGCATTTTGTGAGCAAGATAGAAATATAACTAGCCTTTAGAGTAAACAAGATGCACAATGTCTGCAGGCTAAGAAAAAATCATTAATTTCTTTGATTGCATTTCAAGGATATTAATTTAGTTCACGCGATCTGTCAAGGTTCATATTCTTTGATTTTATACGCTGTCGTGCAATAAATATGGAATTCCACAATGGGTGCCATGTTTACCAACCTGGGGTTTGGGTTATTGTTATGGCAAGAATATTGGTAGCCGTGACTGTCAACACATTACGTAAAAAACTTAAGAAGGAAGTGTTTCCATTTCCTAAGACGTTTCCTTAATTTGTAGGAAGTTTTAATTTTTTACGGTAGATTTATGAGATCTATTCATTTTTTGCTTTGATTTTTTGTTTGATTTAATTCGATAAAATATAACATGTACATACACGTGTATATTTGCTTAAGATAAATAAAAAGATTTAGTAAATAACATTTTTACAATAATATCTAATAAATAAGTCATACCTACCTAAAGGAAAATATTATAAACTTTAATAACAGCTAATAAACTACTTTATTTACTTATATACTTTCTGATAAATATATAACTAGGTAGTACGTTAATAATAATACATAATAGGTCTTGCTCAATATTCAATTTCACTTACCTTGATAAAAAAAATTCACTTTTTTTCCTTCCCCAAAAAACATAGGGGACCCAAAACTTGGGGTGAATATTTTACACGTTATGTTTTATGACTACCTATCTATACTTACCTATGTAAATGTTCGTGAAGTCCATCCGTATCTTATTTTTTTATCCCCCGACAAAAAAGGTAATCGAGGTGGATCTTTGCTATAACTTATGAAGATCTGCATAGACGTTTAAGATCACCTAATTTCCTACTTGATTAAAGGAACATACAAACTTTCACTGCTGCGATTGATTTGAAATTTGGTGTACTGCTACTTAAGATTATTTCCAAGGCAGGGTAACTTTGAGCTGATGCTGCAGCATCAAGTAGTCTGTGGAATGCCCAACTCCTCAGCAACAGCAGATATAGTGTGTTTGGGCTCATTAGAATGGTCTCAATGAGTAGGTGTTAGATAGATGATGATCGAGGATCGAGGAGGAGGATCTGATGATCGAGCAGAAAACTGGGTAACATGATGTCAGGTATATCATGTATAATCTGGCCATGGATTCACATGTCAGGGTGTTTTAAATTTTCAATTTACACTTGTTATTTGAGGGAACAGTTTTCATATAAAATTAAATACTTACCTTGAATTACCTAGTTTTAGAAACGTACGAAAATAGACGAAAATACATACGTAATTTCAATTCAACATAATATTTTTAGTACCTTTGATAGTGTCGGTTAGAATAATTCAGTTCGGCTTTTATCTTAAACTAATAATTAATCTTCTTTAGGTACCTAATAGTAGAGTGATGTGAGCGTGAATAACTAATGTAGTGCATAATGTAACTAGTTTTACGCATCTACATGGCCAAATTATCCACATTGTTTGAAATAAAACCTTCAGGTAATCCCATTAATCAATTAAAATCTACCCTAAAACTACGCAGGAGACGCAGGCTATCAAAAGAATTTGTACCGTTGATATTTCATTTAAGTCTCTATCAAGTATAGTCAGTCTTCTATGTGTAAAACTAACACTATAACCTTCTTATTAAAATATTTCGATTATATTTATTAATACTAATCTAATGTAACGAATTTATGCGTGTTTATGCTCTGCACAAGTCAAATTGTTTTACTTAAGTACATAATACTGAATAATATGAGTTTTGTATTTCAAAGCAGCGTTTATCGTTAAAAAATTACACAACACTTAAATTTAGATTAAATAACGTTATATTTATTGTCAAAAATTGATATTAACCTAGTAGTACACTATTTCAGGCAGCTTTAATGTACACAAGGCTTTAGTCATTAGTCCTTGATGGATTGTCACAATATTTTTAAGAGAAGTTTTGTTAACATTTTCTGTGTTAAAACTTCAACAGCTGATGGTTTAATACTTTGTATTTTTTGAAATAACAAAGTGTAACACATGTTCTGAAATCATTCGAGATGTTATTACGTCATCGTATTTTTTGTACGTTTCATTAGGATGAATGATGTCTTTCCATTGCATAAACATGTGTTATGGTTATCAAGCACCATAACATATTTTATATGTGATTATATGCTATCTAATTTTAATATTAAAATAATATATAACTAAATTTCACGTATAATAAATTATAGCGTATAATGGAAAGAATAGCAATTGGGCAGTAATTTATACGAGTATTATACATTTAACGCTTTTCAAAGCCATTTTTCCAATACAGTATTGGATAGAAAATAAATTATCGTGTTTTATGTTTTTGACTAACAATGTGATATTTTACAAATGAATCTATTTTATATAACATTAATATCTGAAATACGTATTAAAATTAAGCTGTTTTCTTTTTTATATAATTATAAGTGTGAATCTATGAGCAGTGATAGCTTAATGGTTAGGACTGCGTTCTTCTATTCGAGGGGTCACGGGTTCGATCCCGGGCACGACTGTCTCGACCTCTGACTTTGGCTACGTGGACTTTTCGGAGTTATTTGCATTTATGTAATTAAATACCACATGCTTCTACTCTGGGCAAAACGTGAGGAAACCTGCATGCCTGAAAATTCCACATAATGTTCTCAAGGTTGTGTGAAGTGTGTAAAACCATATTTTGCCAGCCTGGCGTGGTGGGCTAAGGCCTGAACCCTTGTCATTCTGGGAGAAGATCCATATTAATTAATACACTAGCTGACCCAGCGAACTTCATACCGCCAACAAAACTATTTAGGGGTGGGCCACCCTTATCATTTAGGGGTATGAAAAATATATGTTGGCCGATTTTCAGACCTACCCGATATGCACAAAAAATTTCATAAAAATCGGTCCAGCCGCTTTGGACGAGTTTGGTAACAAACACCGCGACACGAGAATTTTATATATTAGATATGCCCAGTAGTGGACCGACGATAGATTGAGATGATGATGATGATAATGATATAAATACATATTATACTTTATACGTAATACAGTATTTAAAAATTCTTTTCAAAAAACCGACTTCTAACGCCACTACAAAGTATAAAAATAATTTTAGTTTGTCCACGTTAGTTGAAGTCGGGCGGGCCTAAATTCAAACTATGAAACCGATGCGCGACGCTACACAATATGAGAGACTCGTTTGTAGAAGTTGAGCGAGCATCGCGAGTCGGTTTCATAGTTTGTATTTTAGGCCCGCCCGACTTCAATAAACGTGGACAAACTAAAATTATTTTTATACTTTGTAGTGGCGTTAGAAGTCGGTTTTTTGAAAAGAATTTTTATTTTAAGCTTTTAAGTGTAGTATCCTATGATTGAGGAGCTAGGACCTGGAGCTCCATGATGTAGTCCATACTTGTTGCCTACAATATTAATTCGTAATCGAAATTTCCTAAATCCCCATAGTTTTAGGTAGGCAGTACCCTGCAGCATCAGGATTGAGGAGCTAGGACCTGGAGCTCCATGATGTAGTCCATATTTGTTACCTACAATAATAATTCGTAATCGATATTTCCTAAATCTCTTTATTTTAGGTGAGTAATATCCCTGCAGCATCAGGCTTGAGGAGTTGAAGGTCAACATTTTTATGGGACCATTTCGCAAACATCCTCTGTCGATTAAAAAAAAAAACACGCGAATCGGTCCAGTAATCCCGGAGAAATCGGTGGACATACGAGGGAGCGTTTTTATGTTCGCGGAATGAAGGGTAAGGGGTTGAAATAAAAAAACCAAATTATTTTTCCTTTTCAATATATTCACCTGCAAGACGGACACATTTTTCAGATCTTTCAATTAATTTATTTATACCCTCATAAAAAAATGTTTTGTCTTTGTCCTCAAAATACGCTGAAACCGCCTCCTTAACTTCATCATCGGTGGTAAATTTTTTACCCTGCAGCTCTTTTTTCATTTTTGGAAAGAGGTAATAATCACTCGGGGCCAGGTCTGGGCTGTAGGGTGGGTGGTTCAAAATATCGAAGCCCACTTTAAGCAGGGCAGCCAACGCAACGCGGCTCTTGTGGACGGGCGCATTGTCGTGCAAAAGCAGCACACCTTTGGTCAATTTTCCCCGTCTTTTAGTTGCTTCGGATACTCCAACCTTTTCTGCAAGCTCTTTTCGAGCATCTTCCAATATTAATTTTTCGACTTTAGCGATGATTTCGGGCGTGGTCACTTCAATGGTGCGCCCAGGCCCTCAAGTCGTCTCGTCTCGTCTTCAAGTGATTCTCGTCCTTGCTTGAATAGACGATACCACTTGTAAACCATGGTTTTACAAGGGCAAGAGTCTTCGTAAACGAAGGCCATCTTTTGAAATGGTTTCGACGTTTTCTTCCTTGCTTGGTAAGGAACTTTATAATGTCGCGGTGCTCGATTTTCTCCATTTGTGAACGCCGTCTTCCCGATTAAGTTGCTTGGTTGATGATAGTTCAGAGACTAATGAGCCGATTGTAATAAAACTCGGTATTTCTGCTAATAGAGAATCACTCAACACGTTGAAGTACTAATGAGACCCCTCACCCCTCTCCAACCCCGCCATTCCGCGAACTTAAAAACGCACCCTCGTACATAGAAAAAAAAAAGATACCGGCCGAATTGAGAACCTCCTCCTTTTTGGAAGTCGGTTAAAAACGAGACAAAGTGCTTTATGCTTAAGATATTTTTTTAATTTAAGAAGCTTGATACTGCTAATGCCATTACAGCAACAAAAACTGAACGCTGCAACAAAGTGTCTCATTAATCATCCTATTTAACTTTAAAATTAATTCTTTTCCATCAAGACCAACCGTCAGCCGGGTAAAAGAAAAACACCGATGCCGCAAAGACGTCTATCTTTTCATAGTCAACTTAACTAAAAGGATTAAAATGATATCTTCCGTCGTCTAACAACCAGTGTGGTCTTCGGAGCGTGAACAGAGCTCTTTTGTTACCTTAAGCTCTTAATACTTTTATACTATAGTTGCTTTTTAATTTCGCCATTCGAATTGTAATAGGGTTGATTTTTAATCTTGTTCTTCGTCAAAGGGTTTCCTTTGTTGCTACCCCAGATTTACTCACCTGGTGTAAAATTTCTATTTCTATATAAAATGTAAGTGAAAGATTTTAAACAGGAATTTTTTTTATTCGTTTTTTTTTCAAAATCCTTAAGCGGTTTAATATTTTCATAAGTTATATTCAACGATTACGTCGACATCACTAAGCCAATTTACTATTTAGTTATATTAATAAAATAGTAGAAATATAATAATAACTAAGGGCCTCATAAGTAGGCTCAGGATCACTCAGTGGGCGATGGAGAGAGCTATGCTCGGAGTGTCCCTGCGGGATCGAATCAGAAATGAGGAGATCCGTAGGAGAACCAAAGTCACCGACATAGCTCAGCGAGTCGCGAAACTGAAGTGGAAATGGACGGGGCACATAGTTCGAAGAGCTGATGGTCGTTGGGGTCCCAAGGTGCTGGAGTGGCGACCCCGCACCGGGAAGCGCAGTTTTGGCAGACCCCCCACCAGGTGGACCGACATCAAACGAGTCGCAGGGAGCCGCTGGATACAGGCGGCACAAGACCGAGACCTGTGGAAGACCTTTGTCCAGCAGTGGACGTATATCGGTTGATAAAGAAGAAGAAGAAATATAATATTCACTGCTGGGCTATAGGCCTCTCCCAACGGGAGGGTTTAACCATTATCACCACGCTGCGCTGGGCAGACCTGGGTTGGTGATCGCAGTAGACGGTAGTAGTAGTACCTGTTGGACGCTGGACGCTGCTGCCCGCTCTCCGTTAGATTATTTCTTTTACTTCGTACGACACCCGCGAGAAGAGGAGGCATGGTGACGACTGTATTCTGATCTGCCGTCACCACATGGCACACAACCTAACATGAAATAAAATGCCACACTCCCTAGCCAGATAATAAAAATTGCAGTTTGCCTAAGTAGTCAGTCAAGAGAGAGAAAAATAAAAAAATATAGCCTAGGTCAAAAATGAAATCTACCTAATTAGATAATTACAAAAAATATATAAAAGGAAATTTCGCAACTTTTAGCGGGATAAAAGTAAGAAAAAGTAAAAAAAAATATTATTGTGTCTCAGATTACTAAAATTTTATATGGCTTTAGTTATCGTGAGAGCAGAATAATATTTATGCAAAGTATTTCACTTAAAAGGTTTCATTGCCATGCGGTCTAAAATTATAACATCCGCATTTTTAATGCTAACGTTTAAATATTTATAATTAAATAATATTTGTGTGAAAATTTAAATAATTATATTATGTAAGGACATGGTTAGGAATCGTTTAAGTTGCTAAACTGGTTGATCCAATGTTTTACTCCTAAATATGTATGTATGTGTACTTATTATATATTATGTTAAAATAACTATAATTCATTATGATATTATATAACCTATTGTTGTTATAAGTATATAATATGTATAAATTAATTCCTTTTAAACCCTCTATCTAGCCTATGATTATGATTTTATAAATAAAAAGCAAATTTTATACGAGACTGCATTATTTTTGATGATATCTCAAAAATCTGCTAGCCCAAAAAAATTTAATTAAAAATAATTATTATAATAAAGATAAGTAAGTACTCACAGCTCACAGATCGTTATAATATTACTATGTTGATTAAAATAAAAATATACTTACAGAATTTCAGCAAAGATCCCTGCAGCAGCTGATACCTGCGTTCATTCAAAATCCGTGGTCGAGATACGCGCAGCCGATCTCTTAAACCTCCGTAAAAAATAATTTATTGTAATAAGTCGTCGTGAACATTCGCCACCGCTCGGCTCATCTCACCCCGCAGCCCGCCCCCTCCCGCTGAGCGTATATTCTACGCGACTGCAATGCCTCTGCCCTCTACTCACATTTAGTTGACTCTACGCAGCGTTGAGGCTCGGTCGCGCCACTTGACGCTTTGCTCGGACGAACGTTACAGTAAAATACGATTATCAATACGCGATTTGAAAATAAGATACTCGATTTTAAACAAGAAACTGTGAATTAAAATTTATTTATTCAGATAACAACAAAATAGCATTGGTTTAAAGCTCTTCTGGACATTCTATAAAGTGTAGACAGTGGTGACAATTTTGTTTACATCGTTATAAAATAAGGACCTAATTACAATTGTGAATAAAAATCTTTATCATGTGTGTCGTAAGAAAAAGGACTATTTGTTGAGCTAACACCGAAATTGGTTCATAAATTGATGGATTCTTTACTTCCGGCAAGGGGCCGCAACAAACGAATGCCGACGGAAAAAACATGACACTGAGCCTCCCGTGTTTAGTTTTCCTTCTTCCTTGATATAATTTTGTTAAAAATGGGTCTTCGGCATAACTCTACAAGAAACACAATCTTCAGTCAGATTGTATTTTGGTTTATCATCGGACTTAATGTTGCGGATCAGAGCTCGTTACCACTGAAATACGAAGCTCCCGATGACTGTCAGTGGTGGCTGAGAGGACCGAATGATGCTCATGAGGTTTCACTCACGTGTAAACTTCGCACCATAAACAGTGAATTCGATACCACAAATTTCAGTGTCATCCCTTCAGAACACACAACATCGCTGCGAATAGAGTGTAATGAAGAAATGATGTACAAAAGCTCATTAGATGACCGCAGTTTCGCGCATTTGGTCAAACTACGTGAACTTGTTTTGGATAACTGTAAAATTGGAAGATGGCCGCCTGGAGTTCTATCCGGATTGAGAGACCTCCGAAATTTAACGATCAGAACGAAAAACACCGAGTGGGCCGCTATGAGCTTAGAGATCGCATCTGAAAGCTTTACAGCTGTTCGACAGTTGGAAAAGTTAGACTTGAGTTTTAATAATATTTGGTCGTTTCCTGAAAACTTGTTTTGCCCACTTACCAATTTAGTGTATTTAAATGTATCATCGAATAGACTTCAAGATGTTAGTGATCTTGGGTTCAGAGAAAGAGCTATGCATCAAGCTCTTATTAGTGAGCATGAGAGCCCGTCTCCATCAGCGTCATCTATGCCACACTCTTCATGCTCCCTGGATATCGAAGTTTTAGATGCCTCCAGTAATCATTTTGTACTGATGCCAGAAAATGGTTTTATGGCCCTCCGAAGACTCAAAGAGCTACATATCCATGACAATGAAATTTCTATGGTTGCGGATAAAGCTTTATCAGGATTGAAACAATTACAAATTATCGATCTCTCTAACAATAAAATTGTGGCACTTCCACAAGATCTATTTAGAGATAGCCGACCAGTTATTAAAGAAATATACTTACAAAATAATTCCATTAGTGTGCTTTCTCCGAGTCTTTTTGCCAATTTGGACCAACTGTTAGCTTTGGATTTATCTAATAACCACTTAACGAGTACATGGATAAATGAGAATACATTCACTGGTCTTATAAGAATGGTGCTTCTAAATTTGTCCAATAATCGATTGACAAAACTGGACCCCAGAATATTCAAAGACCTCTATACTCTTCAAATATTAAATGTTCAGCATAATCAGTTGGAATCAATTGCAGCTGATACATTCGCTCCAATGAACAATTTGCATACACTTATTTTATCTTATAATAAAATATCACACATCGACGCGTACGCTTTAAATGGTTTATACGTATTATCTCTACTATCTGTAGATAATAACCACCTCGAAGAACTTCATCCTGAAGCATTTCGAAATACTTCCTCTTTGCAAGATTTGAATTTGAATGGAAATCGTTTAAAGAGAGTGCCCATTGCGCTACGAAATATGCGATTACTAAGAACACTTGATCTCGGTGAAAACCAGATTACTTCGTTGGAAGAACCAGGCTTTGTGGGCTTACATAATGTATATGGATTACGACTTATTGGAAATAAAATTGAAAACATAAGCAAAGATGTATTTTCCGACCTTCCATCGTTACAAATTTTAAACTTAGCCCGAAATAAGTTAAGACATATTGACATGAATGCATTTGAAAAATTAACAAATTTACAAGCCGTAAGATTGGATGCTAACCAGCTCACTGATATTCAGGGCCTCTTTGTAAATATACCCTCTTTGTTGTGGTTGAACGTGTCAGATAACCAAATAGCATGGTTTGACTACGCTGTAATCCCCACGGGACTTCAATGGCTGGATGTTCATGGCAACAACATCAAAGAATTGAGCAACAACTATCGCTTGGACAAAGAACTTCGTCTACAGACATTAGACGCAAGTTTCAACAAAATGACAAAAATAACCACTTTCTCTATCCCCAGTAGTATCGAGCTTCTGTTCCTGAATGATAATCAAATTACGCAAGTTGAAGCTCAAACTTTTGTTGGAAAAACCAATTTAACGAGAGTCGATTTGTATGCAAATCAGATAACTAGCATGGATCTCAATGCTCTTCGGTTGACTCCCGTTGATCCAGGCCGACCGTTGCCTGAATTTTATATTGGAGGAAACCCATTTCAGTGCGACTGTACAATGGAGTGGTTACAGCGCATAAATAAACTCGATCATCTTAGACAACACCCTAGAGTAATGGACTTGGAAAGCATATATTGCAAGTTACTCTACAATCGTGAAAGGACTTATATTCCGCTCATTGAAGCGGAATCATCCCAGTTTTTATGTACATATAAAACCCACTGTTTTACGTTGTGCCATTGTTGTGATTTTGACGCTTGTGATTGTGAAATGACGTGCCCATCGAACTGTACGTGCTATCACGACCAACCGTGGTCGGCGAATATTGTGGACTGTTCCGCTGTTGGTTATTCTGAAATACCGAACACTATTCCTATGGACGCTACTGAACTATATTTAGACGGTAACAATTTTGGTGGCTTAACGAGTCATGCTTTTATTGGACGTAAAAATTTAAAAATATTGTACGCGAATAACTCAAATATCGATGCATTGTATAATAATACGTTTAGTGGACTAAAACGCTTAACTGTGTTGCACTTAGAAAAGAACAATATCAAAGAGTTGTTAGGTTTCGAATTATCGCCTTTAGAAAACTTACGTGAATTACATCTGCAGGACAATAAAATACATTATATCGACAATCGAACGTTCATGGAGCTGCGGCATTTAGAAGTACTACGCTTGGAAGGGAATAACATTTACAGTTTTGCTGTGTGGCAATTCACGATGAATCCATATTTGGTAGAGATAAGTCTCTCTCGCAATCCGTGGTCTTGCGACTGTCAATACATGCACAAATTCCGAAATTGGTTTAGAAATAATCTCGGCAAGGTGGAAGATTCCAATAAAATTACTTGTATTTTCGATAATGTTACAAATGCTGTGGGACCTCTGATGGCTGATTTTAATTCAACTATATGTACAAGTCACGTTGGTGGTAGTTCCTCAATAATAGAAAATCAAGTTATAAATGACTATCTTCCATTACTCCTCATATCACTTTTTATATTCGTTGTCAGCTCAGTCCTTATTTGTGGTATATTTTACTGGAGGCGAGAACTACGAGTTTGGGTTTACTATCATTGCGGATTCAGAATGTGCTATAAAAGCACCGCGTTTGACGACGAAGCCGACAAAGATAGGCTATTTGACGCCTACATCAGTTACAGCGTTAAAGACGAGGCATTCGTCGCTCAGATGTTAGCGCCCGGCCTAGAATCAACGGACCCGAGTTTCCGGCTCTGCCTACATTACCGAGATTTTAACGCCTCAGCCTACGTCGCGGACACGATTATAGAAGCCGTAGAATCTTCTAAGAGGACCATAATAGTCCTATCTAAAAACTTTATCAACAACGAGTGGTGCCGATTCGAATTCAAGACGGCACTCCACGAAGTATTAAAAGAGAGACGAAGAAGACTGATAATAATATTATTAGGGGACTTGCCGAATAGGGACATCGATCCGGAGTTACGGTTGTGTTTGAAAGCGAACCCGTGTATCGAGTGGGGTGATAGGCAGTTTTGGCAGAAACTGAGGTTCGCCATGCCGGACTTGCGGAAGTGTCAGTATCATCGGTCGACAGTGAATATTTACGCGTCAGTGTCGCCGGTGGGAGCCGGGCGCGCTCCGGCGCCGCCGCCCCCGCCCCCGCCCGGCAAGCTGCCGCCCCTGCTGGCCGACGGGCTGGCCGACCGGCTGGCCGTGGCCGGCGTGCACGCGCGCGACCCGCACCCGCACCGAATGCCGCCGCACGCGCAGCTTTGGGCGTAGCGTATGCTCCAACGCAGGTAACTCTCAATCTGCGACGCTTAAGCGTATTAGTCCAAACACAGTGATAATTATGTTAAGTTGTTCCGTAATTATTGTATTTATTTTGTAACATATTATTATAACGCCATATACATGCATTTACTAATAATATGTACATTAGGACCTTAGTTATATATATAATTAATTTATGGATGCAATTCCTAATTTCTGCGATAGTAATTTATAAATAGATAGGATAGGTTGTTGTAAACTATTCAAATGATACATGACAGTTTATTAATTAATCATGAAAATATTATATTTGATCATAAATTATAATAATGCCAAAGTTATAAACTTATAAACGTGTACAAATTTTAATGCATTTAATAATAATCTGTTAAATAAAATATTTATAATAAGAGACTGTATATAATTTAATTTGTTTTTTGTATATATATTTGTAAATATTGCAAAAGAAAATTCTATGAAAACAAAACTGAAATATAAAAATTTCGAATTTTTATTTGCTTTTGTTTTATTTCTTTCTTTGTCATTTTATTTTTACTAGGTCAGTATCAAGTATTCAATAAAGGTAGGTTCTATATTAAATTCATAATTCTATTATAGACAATTCATAGGTACTTTACTGAATGGAAATGATCTAATAATAAATTGAAAGACGAATTTTACTTTACTAAAAAGATCTAATACAGGAAAAAAAATATTTTTTTGCAATAAAAAAAACATACTTAGGAACAGAACTAGAAACAACTTCTTCTTCTTCTTTATCAACCGATAGACGCCCACTGCTGGACAAAGGTCTCTTGCATGGACTTCCACAGGCCTCGGTCTTGCGCCGCCTGAATCCAGCGGCTCCCTGCGACTCGTTTGATGTCGTCGGTCCACCTGGTGGGGGGTCTGCCAACACTGCGCTTCCCGGTGCGGGGTCGCCACTCCAGCACCTTGGGACCCCAACGACCATCAGCTCTTCGAACTATGTGCCCCGCCCATTTCCACTTCAGTATCGCGACTCGCTTAGCTATGTCGGTGACTCTGGTTCTCCTCCGGATCTCCTCATTTCTGATTCGATCCCGCAGGGACACTCCGAGCATAGCTCTCTCCATCGCCCGCTGAGCGGTCCTGAGCCTACTTATGAGGCCCTTAGTTAGCGACCATGTCTCGGATCCGTAAGTCATCACTGGCAACACGCACTGTTCGAAGACTTTAGTCTTCAGGCACTGAGGAATTTTGGACGAGAAGACATCTCGGAGCTTCCCGAACGCTGCCCAGCCGAGTTGGATTCGGCGGTTGATCTCTTTCTCGAAATTGGACCTACCTAGCTGGACTGTGTGTCCCAGGTAAATATACTCGTCGACAATTTCGAGTGCAGAGTTCTCAACAATTACTGGGTGGAGCGGTGCATGAGCATTGGACATGATTTTCGTCTTGCTCATGTTCATTTTCAGGCCCACCTGTTGAGAAACCCTGCTGAGATCGTTGAGCATTGTATTGAGGTCTCTCAGAGTCTCTGCCATGACTACTATGTCATCGGCAAATCGCAGGTGAGTGATGTACTCGCCGTTTATGTTGATGCCAAGCCCGTTCCAATCCAGAAGCTTAAAGACGTCCTCCAACGCAGCGGTAAAGAGCTTCGGGGAGATAACGTCTCCCTGTCGCACTCCACGCTGCAAGTGGATTGGCCTCGTAGTCTGGTCCTGTATACGTACTGACATTGTGGCGTTTTCATACAAGCACTTCAACACTTGGATATACCGGTAGTCAATCCGGCATCTCTGCAGCGACCTCAACACAGCCCAAGTTTCCACCGAATCGAAGGCTTTCTCATAGTCCACAAACGCTAAGCAAAGTGGCCGGTTATACTCTTCCGTCTTTTGTATAACCTGCCGCAGCGTATGAATGTGATCTATGGTACCAAAGCCTTTTCGGAATCCGGCTTGTTCGGGAGGCTGGAAGTCGTCAAACCTACCTTTGACGACTAGAAACAACGGATGTATTTAATTTATCCATAATATCTCTGTCATCCAGGATACCACTGGAAGTGATCCTGCGCTCTTTATAAAAAACGCCTTCAATAAAATTTTAAATTTAACAGATGCCTTCACTTTATTTTAATTATGTTAAATTGGGATTTTGGAAGAAATAATTTATAGTTAAAAATGTTATGATACATTATTTATGTAGGTACTCTACACAAATAAATGACATAAAATACACCGCAGTCCTCACTAGCTCTACTTATTTCAACCCAGTTTGGCACATAGCTGAAACAGTACCCACTCTACACAACATAAAGATTATAAATATTAGAATAATATCTATCCCACAGAAAATATTATGAAGATTCGTTAGGTTTCTCTTCACCACTAATCACCGGATAGAAGAGATCTTCCTATCAGTATTGGTTGCCTATTTTGTTTGTAGGTATCTTTGTGTATCCACAGAATATAGTATAGGTACGATTCACTCCGCAAAATCATTAAAATAAATAGCGACTGTTCCTTCCACACAATAAAGTGCAATTCAGGTCGCACAGCGCTAGATTACCTACAGTTTTGCCTACAGTTATATTCACCTAGACTTTGCCTCTCTTTCTAGCGCGTAAATCTTATCCCTTTGGACTACGTCGTGTAGCTTTCTCCCTGAGTGAGCTTGGCCTGGTGAAACATCAAAATTTTTCCGTAAGTTCTTTGAAATAGTTTACGTTTCAAAGAACTTATGAAACAATTCCCCCTAAGTACCTACACCTATGCTAAATTATACATAGTAGTGTTCAGAACAAATTCTAGTAAAATATCGAATAAGTTAGAACAACTCTTAGCTCGAGTGGGACTGTCAATTGTATCCTTGTATAGGTATGTATTAGAGTTTTCTTGGGATAATATTGCATTAGTTTCCCAGATCCTAACGCATTTTAATTATCAGTTATTATCAGACTGATGTTAGTGAAAATAACCGGGACCGACAGCTTAACATGGTCTCCGAAGCACCGAGGGAATGAAAAAGCCAAAGGACAACCACACGTCGGTCACCCATCCAGCTACCGTCCGGGGTCAACGTTGCTTAAACGATCGTTTGATAAATAAGAGATGTCACAACTGGGCCACAAATGGGCTTCTCGATTTTGCTGTAATACATGTTTAATCAGCATTGCTCTTTTCGTAGGTATACCTAAGTACATTAAAAGCTAAAGATACGGGGCCCAAAAGTCCCTTATGCCGTGGTTAATCACGTGTTACGTTCCCTCAAATATTCCCTCAAAATTCCGTTGAGCGAAGCAATGGCTGGGTCATGCGTCATGCTCGTGAACGGGTTCCACCGGCGGGAATATGGCTACTTCTGTCTGCCCGTCTTAACATGTGTTAATTTATAATTAGGTATGCTTTTGTGGAACTTCCACTCATTGTGAAAACACTGCATACATAGCATAGTATCTATTGTATTGTAAACTTGTTTTGAAAAGAGCAACCGCCGAGTTCCTTGCTGGTTCTTCTCGGCAGGAAGGGCATTCCGAACCAGTGGTGGTAAGTAGACTCACCGACGATTCAAAAGCACTTGTAAAGAAGTTTATTTGAATAAATATTTTTATTCTATTCTATTCTATCAAGAAGCCTACAACAAACTCCGCCCAAAAGAAAAATTTTCTATTGTATTTGTAGCCACTCGTGTGTTGTAGGTATTCGTATGTTCTATTGCTCAGTTTAGGACTTCGCTACTTTGTACAAACTAAATTAATACTGCATGAGGAAAGTTTACTCGATACAGCAAAGTGGCAATTACAGTGACAAATGTAGTTTGCTTTAGACTTAGTGAGACTGTACGCGGTACGACCTTTTTAGAGATTCGTTAGGCTCTTGGGATAGGACTTGAGATACTAATTTTGCCTTAATGAAAAAAATTAAAATTTCTCTTTGCAAATAAAATGAATGACATTTTTTAACTTAGAAATTGGTGGTGGATCTCAAGAGATTCACTAATAACTAAGTTAAATCTTATCTTATTGTCATGATCTACCAATCTCTGTCTACTTAGGCTGAAATTAGACGATGCCTCGTTCATCGTTCATTTTTGCGAAAATAAATTTTGCGAAATTTGAGCCTTATAGTATAAACTAAGCATCGGATTTTGATACGGTTTTTACTAACATTTACATATTATTAATTTATTATGCATACTTACCTAATATTATAATTATAAAAACTGAATAAAGTCGATGTTTTGTAATGAAGTCACATATAAAATGTTTTTGGGCGATTACTTTGTAACGCTATGGGGTGTGGCTAAGCTTATGAAATACTAAGGGCCTGTATTACCACCTTCTGATAAGTGTCGGATAGCCTAACTGTAAATTTTGTCACTTTCTTACTTTATGTCAAGTGACAAAGACAAAATATGCGAATAAGCTATCCGACACTTATCAGAAGGTGGTGAAAATGGCCCTAAGTAAGGCTACATTTTATCCCGAAAATATTCATTCTTCGCAAAAAAAGTAATAATAGGAACAATATTAGGGTCGTTTGTATGCAAGTAAGTATGGAAGTTATAAACATTACAGTGATAGTAAGATACTTATGATAGGCACACCAGCATGGATCATGACATCAAATATTTACCGTTAGAGCAAGAATTGCATGCCATAATATCTCCATTGTTAAATTACACGTATTTTGCAATGCACCGGCGCGAATCTTCCTAGGGACTGACATGGAACTAACTTGATTCGCTACACTCTTTTTTTTATCCACGACAGGTATGCGACTGACCGCTAACTCACCGGAGCATCAACAATTTAGGCGGGGAGTCGCTGACAAAATTGCACTTACTTACACGGATTTACAATTTTTTTAAAGAAATTGGTTGAATACTGTTAAGTCATAGGACAACAAAAGTTCGGTCTGACAGAATTTATCCTGGCAAGTGGAAACAGTATTTTTTTATTATTAATAAGCATTAGTAAATACTTAAAAAAATGTGCAATTTGCACTTATACGGAAATTAATTATTAGACCATTGTATTGCAAATTTATCTATTTTAAGAAAAAATTGGTATGCCTGTTAGTGTGGCAAAAGTCTGACACAGTGTCTGGATTGTTTTTAAATACGTGTGAAAAATAAAAATTGCAATAAAGTGCAACTTTAGTGTCCCGGGTCCCAGATCAATTCCTTTTTGAGGGATAAACATAACTCCAAGCAGGAGTTTTATTAACATTGAATATTAATATTACAAACTCTGATCCGCTCACAAATTGATCATAAACATCATCATCAACTCATTAACGACTCAATACTGAGCGTAAGTCTCATCTCAGAGAAGGGTTATAGGCCATAGTCCACCACGCTGACCCAATGTAAATTGGCGACGACTTCACACACACGACTCTGAGAACATTAAAAAGATCTCTCAGGCGTGCAGGTTTCCTCACGATGTTTTCTTTCCCGTTAAAGCATGTGATATTTAATTGATTAAACGCAACTTCGAAAAGACAGTGGTGCATGCTCCCGATCAAACCCACGACCCCTCCAAATAGGAGACCAGACCAATAAGTTACTTATCACTGCTCTAGATCAAGCTTAAAAAGTGAATTATAATTTACACAAAGAACATATAGTAACCTATTTGTAACGTAATAATAGATTTTGCAAAAAGGGGGGATGGCAGTTTCTTACAACTGAACAGTGAACACTATGATATTATAGAGGTACTCCTTTCTACGAGTAACTCTATGTCAAGGGAAGGTAGAACGAAGGCTGTTTTAGAGGCAATGAAAATGATATTATCTCAGTGTGAACAAATCAAAACGAAATCAACATCGGTTATTCCTGACATCACCCTTATCAAAACGACAGCCGACGGGTCAGCACGGAAATAATGGGAAAACTTGTTTTTACGAGCCCAGAGCGAGTAAGGGACGATGTGTCACGTGATTTTATCTGATAGCCATGTATTTATGCCTCTCGCATGAATAAAGCTAGATATACTGCCGAGATTAGACACAGCTCGCGGTCGATTAAAATTGTTTAGAGATGTCGTTACTGATGCTAATAGTATCAACCTTGAAACGTTCTCTAGTATCTACTACGTATGTCTGCGTTGATCAGTTTTGGGAGGCTATAGCCCAGTGGTTAAGACTGGCAGTCTCCTATTCGGGGGTCATTGGTTCTGTCCCGGGAACGCACATCGCACACCAAACGCACGGGCACCTCTAACTTTTCAGAGCTACGTGCATTTAAGCAATTAAATATCATATGACTCATTTGTAGCAATAAAGTTTTATCTTGAAAAACTAGTGATTTTAACTAGAATGAATTAGAAAATGACAATTATTTTCATGTTCTAGGAAAACTACATTAGTTGAAAAGTTAACTCACAGGATATTTTACAGTAAAATTTTCGAAAAATCGTGATTTTTGATACAGAACAATTTTGAAGAAAAGGAGCAATATGCTGCAACTGTGTAGGAAAACATCGAAAGGAAAACCCTCACGCTTGAGAGTTTTCATAAAGTTCTCAAAGGGGTGTGAGTTTTGCTAATTTGCATTAGGCCAGCGTGGTGGACTATGACCAATAACCGTTCACTAAGAGGAGATCTGCGCTCAGTAGTGATCCGTTGATGAGTTGCTGATAATGATGATTCAATAACAATAATATTAATTATTATAAATAGGTAAGTTTTATATTTATCATTTATTTATTCTAATACATAACAAAATTCAAACAATACGGTATCTACATTCTGACCTAAGGAAACCTTTGAGGCCATCTTTAAGTCGTGGAGGTCAGGTTTTACACGAAGGTAGTGATTGCTAAATTGTAAGTTTATAACATAAATGAAAATTTATGAACAAAAGAGAGCCTAAACTAAGCATTAAGGCTTTTAGGACATCTCCGCTATGAAACCAGTGAAACAAAAGAGATAGGTACTTAATAGTTATTAACTATTAGAACAGACAGTCTCGATGATTAAGAAACTGCCTCAAAAATGCTGTGCTAAAAACCTGTGCTAAAAGCCTCAAAAATACAAAATAATAATTTTATTTTGCCGTTTTATTATTTAAAAATTCATAACTTCCTGAAAGCTTTACTGAAGTCGATAATTCTTCATTCGTGTCGGCTTTATCCTTTCTTTATCACACGATGAACAGCAAGTTAATAATCTTATAAAAGCATATATTTTAAATATAAGGATTTTGTACATAAAGGACTTGCAAATTAGTTCTTATAAGACGTAAAAAACAGTTTTCGTAATTAAAACTTTTAAAGCTTTAGCTAGCTGATGTCCGCAACTGCGTCCGCGTATATTGAGTGTTTAAAATACCTTGGGAACTCTTTGATTTTCCGGGATAAAAATTAGCCTATGTCACTCTCCAGGTCCTTAACTATACCCACGCAAAAAATCACGTCGATCCGTAACTCTGTTGCGGCGTGATTGAAGGACAAACAAACAAACACATTTTCGCATTTATAAAATAGTAGCAGGATGTACAACCTAATCAAAATATTTATCTCTATGAATTTCACGAACCAATAGTTTTAACAAAGTAAAACTAATATAATATTGATATTGTGCGTAAAATTACACATACAATCGGGACTAAAGAATTTTACTTTAAAATAAGTTTTTTGAAAGGGATAACCCAGATAGTACGAGGATAAAATTTATCCGTAGTTTTGCGTAGAATTTTTTAACTGTAAAACAAAATATGAAAATTAGTATTTAACGAGATCGGATGAATCGGATAACTGCTGTTGACATTAAATATTTTTACTTAGAACAATAAATTAATGTATATTGATTACATAAAATCCACCCGTTCAATCAATTAAAATAAGCGTTCATTTTATAAAAGCATAGTTATTTATGATTTGCGATCTAAGATAATAAAAAAAAAAGTGCTGGGACATACATGGAACTTAGGCGACCTCTATAATTTTCAAGATAGGAATATCGAACAAAATAAAAATGATTGTTGGATAAAGCATTAGGTTGTAAGTAGGTAGGTACGTAGGTGGGTACTAAGTAGGTAGGTTGTACTTATAGATACTATTACATTACAGGTGTTTTAAGTTAGCAAAAACTTTCCAAGGAAAAATGTTAAGTTAGTTATAAAGCAGGTTTGCATGCTAAGCGCACGCTAAAAATAACAAAATAAAAACTACAGAATTTTTCTTATAACAGTGAAGTTTTCGAAGGTTGCTAACTGTACTGTTGACGCTGCTATATGGAATAGTGATCGGGTACATTGGCGATTCATTGGCGTGCCGAGGTTCTTCGCCCAAGAAGTTCTTCGACTGACACAGACTTTTTTAAATTGTAAAAATTTTTTGGACTCTGAAATTGAAAACTGGATAAGTATCTTAGTGGTGTTTAAATGTATTTCAGGAAATCTGTAGGAGTAGCAGCAATGTGCGGGCGGGTTACTACCATCAAGAGAGATAGCAGTTAAGGGCTATCTTGACATCAACTAAAAAATAAATACGTTGGGTTCCCAATGTACTTTAGTGGTGATTCCGCATCAACTAGCTGAACAGACGATCTCTAATAAGTAGCTGGAAGCCACTGGGAGTGGCATTCGATGGCGTTCCAAGAGACCCATGTCCAGCAGTGGACGTTTATCAGTTGAGATGATTAAACGAAGTTTATGAAATAAAGCCTTACTTAAACAAAACCTATAGGATACTTCATAGTTCAAAGGAATGAAAGGATCAAGATAAGTAGGAAGGTAGATAGACCTATGAGGTACTTTGTATCTTGCGTAAAAACTCATTGAAGTTGCAGCGTTTCGCCTTGACATTACTTATTGAAAAAAATACTTATGCGCAAGAGCGGTGTTGATCTATTAATATCTCCTTAACTTACGTAAACATGATTTTATTAGTTTACTTAACTCGGGTCTCCTTACAAAAGAGCCATCTGCTGGAAAATGCCATATGCCATGACAAAGGACCCATGCGCAATTTAATAGCATCCTATTCTCAAAGCCTCGGATCAAAATGAATACACACATAATGTGAAAAAATGCACATTGTCACTCGATAATCCTTTACGTTCCTTACTCCTGTGCGAGTAGATGTCACCAAAAGAGATCAGCTTTCGCCTAGGCAAGCAACGGTATTGGGTTTGCGTAATTCAATACTAGATTTTTAAAAACGTCACACAAAAGAGAGCTTTATGATCGGAGTAATAAGATCTAATTTGATATTCTTTGCCCAAGAATTCCAACCACAGGCCGCATAATAAGGACAATTGGGGACAAAAGCGACTCAGATAATGTCCCATCCCTTAATCACATGCACCGTTGCTCTTGAAAAATATTTAGTCGTAATAGAGAATCATTGAAACGAGTCTATTTTGTACACATAAAAACTATTTGGGGCAACGTTTATTTAGATACATAGGATAGTATACACTACTGAACATTCCGAATTTGATGTTAATTTGTTAAAACTTCGATCTCTATAGGATGAACCGTGAGCCACATATTTGGAGCGAAGAAAATTAAAACAGTAAATGCACGTTCACATGGTGCGTTATCTCATTTATTTTTGTACTCCGAGTAAGGTCATAATTTTTTTTTAAAGAATATTGGCCAAGTTGAATATGACTAATATTCTTATCTCACCTCCAAATAAGTGGGAATGGAAAGCTTGTGTTAGGAGTGGGTACGATAATAGTGCAACGTATGGAGATCAAACCGTCGACCTTTCCGTTTTCAGTCCGCACCTTTAACCGTTGTGCTATTGAGGCTATAATTGTACTCAAGTAAATAATTGTTCATGCGTTTTGGTTCAATAAACTATTATGTGTGTATTGCAGATTAGGTTGATCGCAAATATGTATTTTATTATGTATCTATGAAAAAAATTCGAGCTATGTATGTACCTACAGCTGCTGAGCTAGGAGATAAGTTGCACTTTATTATTTGTTTTTTTGTTGTTGTAATAGGTGAACGATAAGGAATGCTAAGTTTGGAGTACAAGCTAATTGACATTATACCTTATTAGACCTACTGGTCTAATAAGGTATAATGTCAATTAGCTTGTACTCCAAACTTAAACACATTGAACATTGTAGTAGAGTCCTTTCATGAGTTTACAAAGCAAAATGAACTTTATCTCCCCCGAGGAACGTTTTGGGTAAAGCAAATAAGCAGGTATAAATTCTGGCCGTTACCAGGCGTCTATTTGATGGAAATGGTCTTGACAGACAAATCTTTTTCGGGACTGTCCTGACAAATGTCAGAGCGCGTTCCAAACGACCAATGTCGCGATCTAAATTTGAACAAAACGTATCAAGACGTGCTCGGTAGTAATTCAGGATTAGAGTCTCAAAGTTTTAGTAGGTACTCAGAGTAAAATTTTAAACCGTAAAGTATTCCAATATGTTGAATATTGAAACATTCAAGCAGTAAATGGATAAGGCTTCGAACCCACAGTGAACGGTCCGTAGTTCTGAGTATAGATTAATAATTATATTTTCCGTTTTTAGTGTTCCGTATTATTGTTACCAACGGTATCTTCTTCTATATAAATAAAAATGAATGTTGGTAAGCGCATAACTCAAGAATGGATGGACCAATTCGGTTAATTTATTTTTTTGTATGTTCCTTAAGGTCCACGGAAGGTTTTAATATATAATTAAAAAAAAAAAAAAAAAAAAAAGTTGGCGGTACGAAGTTTGCCGTGTCAGCTAGTATGTAATAATTATAATACCTATACAATTCTACGTATTTATTGCGATCCCCCGTCTTATTCAATTATATTAAAGTTCTTCTGCATATAGGTTGCCTAACAGCACTAACAGTGATCACTCTAGTGATAAGGCCACCTTTTTTATTTAATGTACCTCGTTTTAACTCTGAATTTCTTAGTAATAAATTCCTAATTTTAGAAGCCATTTAATATTAGGTACCTAATTGTTCATTATTTTATAATCATCTATTATTATTTAATTGCCTACTCTGCTCACGCGAGATAGCCGCCATAATAATGGGGAGTCCATTTACTTTTTATTTATTACTTTATAGGATAATTTTTTCATATATTTTCAATGACAAGTAAGTTCTCATTGAAAAAAACAATGAAAAATATATCCTGCGCTTTTTTGTCGCTTACAACCAGACCAGATAAGCGACGAAAAAGCGCAGTGTTGGCAGACCCACCATAAGTGTACTGATGACATTAGACGAGTCGCACGGAGCCGCTGGATATAGGCGGCGCAAGACTTCATCTGTGGATATCGGTTGATTTGAAGAAGCGATGATGCATTGAAAAAGTAGTTTAATCAAACCCTCTCAAAGCAAAGTAGTCTAATCGGCGTCTACGCAGCATCATAGCGGATCGCTAAATCGTCTGCATCTTGACAAGTAGAGTGGTAAATGGCCAGTAGTGGGGATGTCTAAAAATGATTGCTACTGATTAACGATCGCAAATCACCTTAAAATGCATCGATGCTGCGAGAACGCCATCACCCCAGGATCTCCCACTGTAATCCTTACTAATATTATAAATGCAAAAGTGTTTGTTTGTTGGTTTGTCGGTTTGTTGGTTTGTCCTTCAATCACGCCGCAACAGGGCTACGGATCGACGTGTTTTTTGCATAGGTATGGATGAGGACCTGGATAGTGACATAGGCTGCTTTTTATATAGTAAAAAGTAATCCGGAAAATCAAAGACTTCCCAGGGATTTTAAAAACTAAATCCACGCAGACGAAGTCGCGGGCATCAGCTAGTCTATTATAAAAGATTTAAGTGATAGATAGATTTAAGTTATAATTTTGGCAATCTCACTTTGTTTGTGGTCTTATAATAATAATTATAAGACCACAAACATAGTGAGGTTGCCATAAACATAATGGATTTTCTTTTATTGAAAGATAGTGAACGCGGAACGCAGAAAATTAAAAAAGAACTCTTCTTGAACTATATTAAGGTGAGTTCACGTTATTAGTTTCCGACTTTATATTGTGGTGTCGTTTTTAGTATCCTTCGAAATATAAATCTCCCAACTTTTCTACGGTATGCCACGACCAATAAAGTAAAAAATGTTCATAAAACTGTATCGTAAAACTGAACGAAAGTAATTACTTTATCAAGGGGTTATTAAAAAGTTGGAACAGTATGTAACTTACTTTGTTGTAATTAAGACTTGTACTAAGAGTCGATTTTAGCAACGTTAAATAAGTCCTTTCATATGATACCCCACTCGGTATAGCTGATAACTTACTTTGAAAACTCCCGATTTTCCCCCTTTTTTAATAAAACTAAAAATAATTTTCGTTTTTTTTTTTATTCCATTGATGTTGGGCCACTAATAAACACAACTATTTCAAATTTCATGCCGATAGCTTTAATAGTTACTAAAATAATCGACTGTGACTCAGACGGACGGACGGAGAAAGTATCACCCTAAAAATGTCAGAAGGTCCAATTTATTTCTCGGTAAAACGTCACTCGACGTTGGTAAAATCGGCCATTAGTCTCAGAATAATTTATTCTAAGAATTAAGTATTTTATATTTATTTTTAAGTATTTTTAATAAATCCGAGGGGATAAAACAAAACTAACTTTCTAACTTCGGGCTACTATGGACTGAGAATTTCTTGACGAAAAAAACCAATAAGTACCTACATTTCTACACCACGAGGCAGATTTCTAATAATCGATTCAACATAGGCATAGTTATCCAAACTAATACTGTAAATGTAAAAGCAACTCTGTCTGTCTGTCTATTTGATAAACTTTCACGCCTAAACCGCACACTAATTTTGATGAGTTTTGGAATAGAGATAAATTGGACCTTGGAGGAGGACTAGGCTACCTTTGGTTACAAAAATTAAACTTGAAGGGGATGAAATTGGGGATACGATTTTACTCCATAAAGTCATCTAACCTGAACCACATGAATTTAATAATTCTTTCTTTATTGGAAAGTGCGTATCATCGGGTAAGATTTGTCTAATTTGGTGAAGATTTAATAAATATAGCTGAAGATAGACGACACAACTCCTCATGGATAGCAGTCATCGCATAAGATTTAACGATCTTAACATGTACCTTACTTAAGACTTTGTATAACATGAACGTGGACGAAGTCGCGGTCATCAGCTCGTATTAAAATAGGTATACCTACTTTAAGCTTCAGCGGCCTTTAAGCACGGGCCATATTACAAACCCACCTCATGAATAGCGTATTAGTACCGACGTATCCCGGAGGTCATATTATGGTTATATGGCTTAGAATTTAGATAAACCAAAGACAGCAGTTTCAGAGACCGAGTGCCAATAATTGGCTATCAAAGTTGATATATTGCTTTCTAGCAAGCTTCATGGCGATATTCGTTTGAATTATGGACGAGTCTCTTGTGGGAGTGCAAATCGTTTTGTTATTGGCAAAAAACGTTTCGTGATTTAGGTAACAACTAGATTTTAAAGGTGGTGATAGTCAAGGACGTGGTTAAGAACTCTGCCTATTTTTCGGGTAGTTTAAGGTTCGACCCCAGCCAAATAGGCAATCTTGCTTTATCAGTAAAGGAAAACATCGCGAGAAAATATTGCATGCCTGAGACTTCTCCATAATGTTCTCATAGGTGTGTGATATCTGCTAATTTGCATTGAACCAGCATGGTGGACTACGCCCTATAACTCTTTGAGAGAAGACCTACGCTCAGTCGTGAGCTGTGATGTTGATAATGATAAGTGACTCCATCAACTTTATCCGTATGTATTAAGTACATAATATCACTCGATTAAGCTGGGTAAGCTATCTTGACTAAAGTCGATAACAATATGTCAATAGAACCAAAAATAATTGTGATGCTATAGTAGATAAAATTAATTAAGAAAATATTGAATATGTTTATTGAATCTAACTTAGATACTTAACTTCTACTAAATAGACTAGACTTAAGACTGTCTATTTACAATCTTAAGTCCATACGGAGTTCAGATAAACGAAAGGTTGATTGTCGATAAAGATTAACACAACTTGTTTAGGGCTTATGGATATCTAAAGTGTTATTGTAGCTGCTATTTCTTTAATTCGCCATAGTTAATCCTTGGCCCCCTCTTACCAAAATTAATAACGTGGCATTAGACTTTTTACCATTATTGCTTAATACAGAAGCAAAAACAACGCAAGGCGCCTTTTTACACTTGTTTAACAAAGGCTTCGCTCATTAAGTATTAAGGATACGGCCATAATTTACAATGACTTGCCCCGCTTACGCGTGGGGTTATGAAAATTTAATCAAAAATCCCTACCCCTTCGTGAATTGTGAGGGAATAAACTTTATAGCAATATAAAAGTAGGTACCTACCTAACCTACCTACTTATTCAGAGCTATTAATCAATTTCTATCTTAAGATTGAATGACTTGTTAAAAATATAACTAACTAGCTTTTGTCCGCGGTTTTGCTAAAGTTAGATTTTTCAAACCCCTATTTTACACCCTTAGGGGCAACATTTTCAAAAATCTTTCTTTAGCGGATGCCTGCGTCATAATAGCTACCTGTATGCCTTTCAGCCCCATCTGTCCATTGTCAATTGGTTTGAGATGTGCTTTGATAGATCAGTCAGTCAGTCAGTGAATCAGTCAGTAGTCATCTTTTTCTTTTATATATTTAGACAAGTCTTTTTATAAGTATAGATTATAGTCAATAGTCAATAGTCAATTTATTGGTAAAAGTTATTTACAGGTCATTTCGACGGTCCCTACGTACAATCCCCTAAGTGGTAGATCCGTGATTTGCATGTTTTGTTTCCATGACCTTCAGGCCTACCTATACTATCGTCTAGTTTAATAAAAATAAATCTAAGGTGTCAAATTGACCTTTAAATCCACACACGAAATTTCCCTTAACTACAATTTCCAACGAACAACAACAGTAGTGGTAATTCAGTCATTTTACGTTTGATAATATCAAACGCGTCACCCCCGCAACTGGCACTTGCGGGACATTGGCCTAGGCGATGGTCGTGCTATATTTGCCGCGTGAATGTCAAGTAATTATACGAAATTTTAGAATTTTTTAAAGTACTTTTATTTAAATATATCTTCACTTAAGTTTATAGTTATTTTTATGTGTATTTCAAATAGATAAAAACTTAGATTTTCAGTTTTTATACGAATTAAACTAATTTTGCAGCATTCCAACGTGATTGTCTGTATTTGGTAGTTACGTTATTTTAGATCGGAAAATTAAAAAATAAGTTGTAGTAAGTGGTAAATAAGTGACTTTACATTGGAAAATAAGAACAGATTTTATTCTTAACTACTACTTACGAAATTTTACTTCGGGAATATTATTTCGATCTCGTAAGTAATTACCATTTCTGTTATTTTAAGTGTATAAATTTTTTTTCAACACCGCCGTGTCGAGGCAAATCTACTGACGATGAACAAACAACAAGATCCAAAACAAAGAAAATATTATTGAAGCTGTCGCTCAGTTGCATACATAAGAAGTTTCTACTCTGGATTTAGCTCATGAAGAGACCATTTTTCGCTCCTGCAATGTAGCCGCTCGGATTAGTAGTATCGGATTCAATAATTATAGAAGTATTAGAATCATCGCAGCTAAGATTAGAATCTACCCACTTACAGCCAACAAATATTTCTTCCGCGTTATGCTCGACTCCAGCTTTATGACTTAACACAGATGATAAGGTTGGGAAAGGTATAATTTCTTCTTCAAAGTCACTTTCTCATCTGCCTGATCTGATCGAAATTGGACCTACCTAGCTGAACTGTATGTCCCAGATATATAAAGATACTCGTCCACAATTTTGAGTGCAGAGTTCTTGACGATTACTGGGTGGAGCGGAGCATGAGCATTGGACATGATTTTCGTTATACTCATGTTCATTTTCTGGCCCACCTGTTGAAAAACCCTGCTGAGATCGTTGAGTATTGTATTGAGTCTCTCAGTTTCTGCCATGACTACTATGTTATCAGCAAATTGCAGGTGAGTGATGTACTAGCCATTTATGTTGATGCTAAGTCCGTTACAATCCAGAAGCTTAAAGACGTCCTCCCTGTCACACTCCACGCTGCTTGGCCTCGTAGTCAGGTCCTGTATACGTACTGACATAGTAGCATTTTCGAACAAGCACTTCAACACTTGGATATACCGGTAGTTGATCCGGCATCTCTGCAACGACCTCAATACAGTCCAAGTTTCCACCGAATCAAAGGCTTTCATAGTTTATAGTCCACAAACGCTAATTAATCACTACGTTCCTGTGCCATGCTTCGACGGCATTACTACCCTCGCGAATAACGGAATCAAACAATCGCTTAAAGATCTTAAGTACCGGTTTTCCACCTGCTTTTAGGAGTTCCGAAGTGACTCCGCCATCACCAGACGCCTTGTTGTTCTTGAGCTGTTTGAGAGCCATACTAATCTCGTATAGGTTGACATACGGGATATCTTCGGTATAATGTCAGGTCAGTTTGACTCTGGGATCTTTGGCCAAATCTTCAACAGGTTTTTGTGTCGTGGTATATAACTGACCATAAAACTTCTCGACCTCTTTTAAGATCTCAGTTCGAGAAGAGACGAGACGACCGTTATAAGTTTTCAGCAACGTCATCGGGCTCTGTCCGATAGACAGATCTCTCGCGAACACTTTTGAGCCTTTGTTCCGTTCGATGGTATCTTTAATACACTTGGTAGTAAAGATCCGTAGGTCGCAAGTTTGTGCCTTAGAGATCTGCCTATTAATCCGCCGGTAGACAGCCGCGTCTGCAGATGATCGCTCTCGTTTTCACCCTGTTGATCACAGAGACATCATTGAATATATGCCGCTTGGTTGACATAATGAAGTTTCACTTCTTGTAGAACCATCGAGGCTCATCCATGTCCATTTTCTGTGTAGCCGCTTCCTGAAGAAAGGGTTCATTATAGAAAGTGCCTCCTTGTCCATGAAGTCGGCCAGCATTTGACCCCTCTGGTTACTTCGCCCATACCCAAATTGAACCACCCTCGTCTCTGCACCGCGTAGTTCACCCAGCCTTGCGCTGAAATCCCCTATCACAATTCACAACATTGTATTGAGTGGTAGAGGCGTGTATGACTTTTTGCTCACATAGGCAGCACCTCTAACTTCCCGTCATGATGTGCCGATGTCGATGCGCAAAACTGTATTAACTTCAGCGAATACCGTTTGGTAATTCTGAGTATAAGGTACGCTATCCTACACTGAAACATACACTAAGCATACAACATTTTTATACCCACGTACCATTTCATAAATGGCAGTTACGACTCAGCTAAATTTTAATACTACCACGTAAAAGTCAACAAGTACCACTTAAGCTATTTGCAATAGGGATAATTGCCATGTAGAAGGAAATAAGTGATGAATAATACACTAAAAGTGATTTTTATTCGCTATTGTTATATTTTTCATAAAATATATCACCTTAGAAAACTTTATACCAAATTTCAAGACTAAAAGTTAAGTAGAACATGAAATACACATGTTTGAAACTTCAAAGCGCTCTCCTGTAAAATTTGTCATTTGTAGTTAGGGGAATGTACGTAGGGACCGTCGATTTGAATGTATATAAACATAAAAATAATTATATGTTATATATAAAAAAAAACAGTATTGCACATTATTATTAAAATAAACATTATATATTATTATATAATTTTACACTCTAAGAATTCTTTGTAGCTATAGAACGACCTCTCGACAAGCCAGGTCTTCAGTTTTTTTTTAAGGGTCGAGAGACTGGATGCATTTCTGATTGTTAAGGGTATGCGGCTGTAGACCTATATATCATCGTCATCACTCATCTCAACCCATCGACAGCCCACTACTTGGCACGAGTCTGTTCTCACAATGAGAATAGTTTCGGCCACACTTCACCATGCTGGACAAGTGCGGATTGCCATGCTTCACAAATCTTTGTGAACTTAAAAAGAACTGTCAAGCATAGGAAAACTTAGAAACGTGCGTGACTGGGATTCAAACCTCGCTCCCCCGGACGAAAAGAAAGTCGAAGTCGAAAGATTACTACACTTTCAACGCTGTTAGATAAAAATTTACGAAAAAAATGCTTTGTAAAAAACTATTTTGTAGGAAGAAAATCAAAAAAAATCCTTTGATAGATTTTGGCTTTCCATGAGAGATTGAAGACAAAGGCTAAAACGACTTTTGTTTGAATTAAAATAGTTAATTTTTGTAATATTATTACTTCACGGAAAAATTTTAATCAATAATTAGAGATTAAAAAATTATCTTGGTACAATTTCAAAATCCAGCTCTCAATTTTGTTTATAAAGTTTCTTCGGTATTGCCTTGTTGTTTATAAAGTTATTTATTGCCTTGTTTTCTATTAAAACAATCATCATTATTACGTAAATTTTGCTTTGACCGAATCAAAACAATTTCCAAAACCAATATTTAGAATCGATAGGCAAACAATGTTGATTGGTTAACCTTTACCTAATATAATATGCTTACCTATAGTTCAAAATGCTTTGTTTACGGAATGTACCTACTTATATTAAAATTTAATTTTAGATGTTAGTTAAACTATTTTACAAAAATATTTTTCTAATTTTAAAATAGGTTTGTATTTTAGTTGAAAGTACATAAAAGCACATCCTACTGTATTATTAATTATTTAAAAAAGTTTAAAAACTGAATCATTTTTGCAGTAGGGGCTACACACAGTTGCTACTGTTTTTTTTTTGTATTGGAGTCATTCAATACAAAAATCCATCTACTTAACCGACAAAAGTTCATTAATTTTATTTTGTCATACTTACACCACTAATTTGTAAAATTTACAGCATCTCATTAATGACAAGGTTTCCGGCAATGCATCACCGAAGTATTAAATCCTTTTAAGTTTTTTTTACTAAGTCGATAAAGGCCTAAGCACACATGTTATTTTAAGCAACAACAATTAATAAAACTATCATTCATTTTAATTATTTTGTGCCTAACAATGTATTTAAAACAAGAAAAAAATATTCTGAATAAAAAGATTTTATCTATACTTAATATTATAAAGACGAAAGATTTTTTGTTTGTTTGTTTGTTTGTACCGAATAGGCTCTGTAACTACTGGACCGATTTTAACCATTTTTCACCAATAGAAAGCTAAGTTATCAGGAAGTAACACAGGCTATAATTTAATTTCAAAAAATTAGAGGTCCTTAAGAAAATTGCAATAATATAACCCAAAGTAGCGAAATTTTGCCTATAAAATGCATTATTTGGCGTGTGCTGAGAAAACTGTTGATGATACATAAAAATTATGTACTACATGATTAAAGTATTCATTATTCTCTACAAAAAAGTCCCCGAAGAAATATATCTAACTATCATAATATTTATGTCACAGTAAAATTTAATTAGATCGTGTTTTTATTATTATTGAATAGTATTAATTCTTCCTTACTAATCCTTTATTATAAATGCGAAAGTGTGTTTGTCCGTCAATCACGCTGGAACAAAGCTACGGATTGACGTGATTTTTTGTATAGTTATAGTTCAGAGGCATCTCGGAAAATCAAAGAGTTCCCGCGGAATTTTAAAAACTAAATCCACGCGGACAAAGACGCGGGCATCAGCTAGTGTTTTATACATAAATTCTATATTCTGTATTTTTATTTAATTTAATTATTTTATATTCATTTTTCCTACATGCACTTGCTAAATCTTGATCCGTATATTTAACCGTTTGGTAATTACACTGTCGCATTCGTAAGTGATTGTGAAACTCTTTATGCTGTTAGTTTTTGGCGCAAAGGTTACTTACTACCTTTCGCGAAGGTTTCGCCAAGGCAAGAATACGTCAGTACTTTAAGGTAAGGCGCATACATACATCTTTTACATCGACTAAACTGTTTAGTCGAGTTGAGTACTTTTCGTGAATTCCATACAACTAAACTACACACATCAAAAGTGTCTAAGGATCAACATATATTTTTGCAATAACTTTTCTCCTGATTGATATTAATTAAAATTTTCTTTAAGGATTCATCAAATAAAGTGTTTTCGTTTGTCACAGTAACGATAAACCAAGTCACCTTTGCATTAATAAAGAAATTTGCCATTTTCCTAATAAAGGGATTTTTGACATTTGAACCACTAACATTAAAGTTCGAAAAAAAGACTGAAATAACAGTTTTCTTTAAAATTTTATTGGGTAACTTAAACAATTAATAATCCGTGTTTCTACCGCGAACACTAACAACACAAGAACATCGGTTTGGCATACTCAAAATGAGTTCATCCAAATCACGCTGTGGAATGGCCGCCCATGTTCGTTGCAACAACAAAAAAAGGTCTTCTTGCCACTGGATACCCTCCATATTCGGCAGAGCTCTTCTCTGTAGCATATCCCGTGCATGCTCAATCGGGTTCAAGTCTGGCGACTGAGCAGGCCAGGGCAGGACATTGATGTTAGCTGCGGCGAGAGTCTGTCTTACAACTCTTGCGGTGTGCGGTCGTGCATTATCATGCATTAACTGAAATAAGGGACCGATTTGCACTTGTAGAGGAACGATGACGTCTGATACAATCGTCTCAGCATAAATTTGAGCGTTGAGGTTGCCTCTGATCCAAATCAACTCAGTTCTTCCGCCGATCCAAATACCCGCCCATACCATGATGGTTCCACCACTATAAGGATGGACTTCCTGGCAGGATTTTAATCGCTGTTGGCGTCCAGGGGTTCTCCAGTGTCGTATACGTCTTGTATCCGGTCTCATACCAAAACGAGACTCATCAGAAAAGCACACGAAACGCCATTGTTCTTCTGCCCAATTTCTGTGTTCAAGAGCCCATTGATATCGAATCCTACGATTGTGCATTGCTATAGGTGGTACCCGTAGCGGTCTTCGGGAATGAAGGTTCACTTCATGCAAGCGGTTTCTGACTGTTTGGTCGCTAATTAAGTTCCCTGAAGAGTGATGAAGCCTCACGGCTAACATCATGGCGGTTATTGTTGGAGCTCTTCGAGTTAAGATTTGAATGTATCGGTCTTGTCTCCGTGTGGTGCAGCGATACCGTCCTCCATGGCGCTCAGCCACGGTACCAGTGCTTCGGTAACGTGTCCAAAGTCGACTGATAACACTCTGACTTGTATTCAGAGCTAAAGCCACAGTACGTTGCCGGGAACCAGCTTCTATCATTCCCACGGCTCTGAGCATTTCTTCCCTGCTTAAATGACGTCGCCGCTCCATAATAACGTTGGTTTTAATTAGTAGTAGGGAAACAGTAGCACTAATAATGTCTTCAATGCGTTGTATGTTTTTATAGGGAAAATATTGACAGCTGATTTTCATCTTTTACTCGAATTTGATTGACAGTTCCTGATTCAAATTATGAAATGCACCAAAAAGGATCCATATAAATTTATAAAATCATAAATTTATTACAAAGCCACATCTCAATCTCAAGAAATCCGCATAAAAATGCTTGATCCCTAGACACTTTTGATGTGTGTATAATCAAAAGCAAATCGATACGGCTTTTTGATTTTTTTGTCGAGCAACTATCGTGTTGATAGTTTGCGCACATTCTATGATCGCAGTACATTTCTATAAACTTATGAAACACAACTACTTAAATAGTTGTTCACCTAAAAGTTGTATGTTTGCGCTAGGCCTTAGGCTAACGCATTTAGAGCGGTTTCGGATTAGCGTTTTTCCGGCGCGTATAAGCACGACGATTACAGCGACGAAGAGAAAAATCATTGCTTCGAGCTTTCTCAAAAGTATTCTAATCGCCAAACACCTATACTTGCCTAAAGTATCGTGTTTGTAGTGGCCCTAAGTCTTCTACGACTTTAACCCGCGAACGTATTTATGTCAGTTAAAAGCAATAATCGTTGAGGGCACTCATCAAAACGGTGTTATATCGTTTATTTTTTATTTATAAGACGACTACGGCACCGGTGTGGTCTCTTGTATTTTTATGAGTTCCATTTTTTTTAAGCGATAATTAATTAAATTTACTTATTTATAGTGGAGCTAATGAGATTGGGTATATTTTACTGCCCATTTTATGTGTAGTTTCTCTCAAAATCGCTGTTAAGTATATTTAATTTTAAGTTCTCAGCGGTGATAATAAGAAAATTTTAAACTTTTAATATTTTATCATGCTTCTTAGTTAACTAAGTAGGTAAAACGGCCAAAGTAACTTTCAAAGTGTGTTAAGTACCTACCTATCCTCCTTTTAAAGCAATTTCAGGATTTAAGTAAGGACTAATTGATGCCTCCAACTTCGTCCGCGTGGGTTTTGATCGTCATAAAACCCGTGGAAAATTTATATTTCTCACCTCCGGGCGGAAAGCGTCAATTTTCCTCCCGCTGCGCTAAACGAAAATGTCGCTTTCCGCCTCCATCGAGGAGAAAAATAGTATACACACCACGGGCAGTAAATAAGAAAGCCTCAGATCACATGTTTATTGACCTCGGCTTCGCCTCGGACAACAATTACATGTGATCTGAGACATTTCTTATTTTACTGCCCTAGATGTGTAATGTACTATTCCACGGATGTTCCGAGATAAAATCTCTATCTGAGTGTAAAAGTTTCATCTGAATTGGTTTAGCAATGCCTAAAAATAAAACATTAGTCTAGACACCTGGTCATAATCGTGATATGACGTGACGGCATAGTCTTCGAAACGCACAATTGCAGCGCTGCACCATGGAAACTCTACTTACGGTAGAAGCGCGCATAAACGTGCTGGATTGACCTATATGGATAAGAACTGATGACCACGACTTCGTTGCGTCGCGCGAGAATTTATTTGCACAATTAAGACTTAGATAGGTACCCTAACTATCCAGGATCGAGGTATCCAACTCGGCTGGGCAGCGTTCGAGAAGCTCCGAGATGTCTTCTCGTCCCAAATTCCTCAGTGCCTGAAGACTAAAGTCTTCGAACAGTGCGTGTTGCCAGTGATGACTTACGGATCCGAGACATGGTCGCTAACTAAGGGCCTCATAAGTAGGCTCAGGCCCGCTCAGCGGGCGATGGAGAGAGCTATGCTCGGAGTGTCCCTGCGGGATCGAATCGGAAATGAGGAGATCCGTAGGAGAACCAGAGTCACCGACATAGCTAAGCGAGTCGCGATACTGAAGTGGAAATGGGCGGGGCACATAGTTCGAAGAGCTGATGGTCGTTGGGGTCCCAAGGTGCTGGAGTGGCGGCCCCGCACCGGGAAGCGCAGTGTTGGCAGACCCCCCACCAGGTGGACCGACGACATCAAACGAGTCGCAGGGAGCCGCTGGATTCAGGCGGCGCAAGACCGAGGCCTGTGGAAGTCCATGCAAGAGACCTTTGTCCAGCAGTGGACGTCTATCGGTTGATAAAGAAGAAGAAGAAGAAGGTACCCTAAAATCACGAAACCTGGAAAATAACAGTTTGTTTATAAAATAACTAGCTTTTACGGCGGCTTAGTTCACGTTAAGTTCGATTTTTTAAACCCCTATTTTACCCCCTTAGCCGCTGAATTTTCAAAAATCGTTTCATAGCGGATGTGCAGATGTGTCATGTGATGTCATAAAAGCTATATGTAAGCCCGATCTGTCCTGTGGTGTGAGCTGTGCGTTGATAGATCAGTCAATCAGTCACCTTTTCCTTTTATAAATATTTAATTAACCGGCCAAGTGCGTGTCGGGCCACGCGCAGTGTAGGGTTCCGTAGCTGAAAGTCTCAAATATTATTGCTGACCTAGGATAGTGCTTTTGTTTTATTTATGAATATTGAATACATTTTGAGTTCCATGGTTTAAATACTATAATATTCAACAAAATATGCAACTTACACTACGTGTAATACCTAACTTAGAAAAAACAGATATAACTCCTTAACTAATGAACCCTACTTAGCCGTGATAGTTTTCCTTTAAAATTCATTATAATTATATACTACTGCTGTGAATTTTTTTTGTATCCTATATATAACCATTTAGCTGGCAGAGGGGGGGACACTTGACTCTAATAAAATTTAGCACTTTAAAATATCATATTTCACAAACGGATCCCTAAATTGAAAAATGGTGTTCCCACACCCACAATATTTTTGAAAGACCTATTCAACGACACCCCACACTATGGGATAGACGAGAAAAAAAAATTCATCCCCACTTTACATGTAGGGGAGGTACCCTAAAAAAAAATATTTTTCACAATTTTATTTCACGACTTTGTCGGCGTGATTGATATTTATACCCTTGTCAAATTACAGATTTCTAGTACCAATAGTCTCTGAGCTAAACCGCGGACGGACAGACGGGCAGTCGGACGGACATGGCGAAATTATAAGGGTTCCTTGTTTACTACGGAACCCTAAAAATAATAAAAATCTGATGAACTGTATACATATCTGTCTATATATTTCTATTTTCTCTTAAATATAAAAATCAATTGCTGACAGTAGTCTGGTTAAAATTCGAAAAAGGCTTGACCGATTTGAATAAATCTTTATTTGTTTTGTTTGTTCAATACAGGGGTGGCTTAAAAATAAAACCAATAGGGAACAATCCAAAAGAACAGCAGAAAAATCGAAAATTCGAAATTGGTAATTTTTTGTAGAAAATATGTGGCGGAAACGAAACGGCGGGTAAAAGCTAGTTTTGAAATAAACACTTTAAATCGCTAATTTAAATATTCAAAAATTTTGTAAGACTGGATTTACTTATTCAGTATAATAAAACAGGATTTTGTTAATAATTCACAAAATCAACCCTTGAGCCGCATAAAGGCGTAAAATGGTTACCTAATCAAATTTTCGACCCCTCATAAAGTAATGCCTATAGGGACAACAACAGAACGTATTTCATGCGAAAAACCCTGACATTCATTCTCTTATACGATCAATGCCTCGGATTTCATATTACGTGAGTGCCATAATATAAACACGATCAAACCAATTTGATCTTAAACTTTTAGGAAATAGGATACTCATTTGTATAAACGACGTTGTTGGCAATGTGATGCTAACGTTTTTCCCCTTACTCTAAAGCCTGAATCTTAAACTCTTAGATAACACTGTGATAATAATTGAATAATCCCTTTTTCTGGGTCCATTTATATGCAGCGTTAACTATATTTACAGCTTTAGCTAAAAACCAGTCCATTAACACCATTGGTACAAAAAAAATACCGGCCAAGTGCGAGTCAGACTAGCGCACCGAGGGTTCCGTACAAACTTTTAGGTCGCAGTTGGTTTACCGACTGCAAATAAATTTATAATCGCAAAAAAAACTACAAATTTAGGGTTTTCGGTTTTTTCCATTACTTGTGCTACATGACATTGCTTCATACCAAATTTCATTAGGTCAACGGAACGTAGGTATGTTATGTAGGTAGGTAGGTAGGTATAAACGGAGCATAAAATACGGTATCTTTTAATTGCGTCGATTTAGAAGTTTGATTGTTTTTACTGCTGCAAGGGATTGCAGACTTGAGTACTTGATATTAATTTCAAATTGATACCTCCCCGCGTTCGTGAGAAAAAGGGTCTTTACAGACGGACAGACGGACAGATGGAAAGACGGACAGACAGACAGACAGACAGACAGACGGACAACGAAGTGTTCCTTTAAGGGTTCCGCTTTTAGTACGGAGTAAGGAACCTTAAAAACAAAGGATCCATTTCCATAGTTTTGCTATGAAATAGATATAATAATAATTGTGTCATTGTGAAGAGATTTAATAAGTATGTACTACAACAAGAATGATTGATTTTCATCAATCATAAGATGACTTACTACTTACTTCACTGACTCAGTGATCTAAAGAGGATCTTGGTCTCCGACACTAGAAGCTGTCACTCACGCCAATCCTTCGCCGCTTCACGCTTTTTGGCTCTGTTGAGGGCTTGCAGGTCTTTGCTCGTCCAACCAGTGACACCTGGGTCGTCCAACGGTACGTTTTCCTAGTGGGCGACCCAAGTATGCTCCTTACAGTACGATCCTCTCCAATTCTCTCTAGGTGCCTGAGCCTGCAGAGTCTCGCCAATTTAAATTTTAAACTCACCAATAATATTAGGTTCAGCCACTAGTTCTTAAATCTCCCGATTCTTTCTTAGCCTCCAGCTGCCATCCTCGCGTCTGGTTGGTCCAAGGATCTTCCGAAAAATTTTCCTTTCAGCTACTGAGAGCTTACTTTGCTCCTTTAGCGTTAATGCCCAGGATACACAGCCGTACATCAAGATTGGCCTGATCACAGTTTTATAAAGGACTATGCAAATAAATAATTGTTTGGGCACTGTCCCCTACCCCCAACAGATGTGGCACTATTTTTAATATTATTGTGACGTCCCATAAAAAGACTAATATCCATTTTTAATCCAGGAATGATTGGGGGGTTTTTCTTTTAAATACACAAGAATGTACGCACGCTGAAGTACGCGCGCGCATGCACAGGCGACGAAAGGACGGGAGGTGGTCAGAGGGAGCGCGGGCAGCGCGCGGCGCGGTTTTTCCTCTGCATCTCAGAAACGCATCCGCGTCTTACAATAGTTTTTTTCTAATTGGTTAATGCTTCTATATTCGTTCTATCATTATTCGTTTTATCATTGTAAACTACTAAACTGGTATCCAAAACAGTACACTGAAAAATAAATAAATAAATAATTCTAACCCGATTTGCATGAAAACCACAATCCTACAATCATCAAGCTGCCATAATGTATTAACTAAAATAGGTTTGAAATCTGTTGGTGAGTGGGGACGATTTTTTGGATGGTCATTTATAAAAATTTTATAAAAATCTTAGTGTCTCGGATCATCAGCCGGAAATGACAAGATGAAATAATTTTTATTTTTACCCGTCCCGGCAAAGCCAAAATGGGTTGTGATTTTAGCAGTCTTTGTATTTAGGTATGTTGTGACTATTTAATATAGCAAATAAACTACCTACTGCGCTGATTTTGATGAATGAGTTGTCAATCGATTTGTTATTTAGCCTAATAGCCTTATAATAATTTGATGACATATGAAGCTACATTTTATACGAAGAAAATCAATCTGACGGATGTTAGATCCAATTTTCCATAGTCAGGTTATAGTTTTTAAACTTTAATCCTTTTTAGGGTTCCGTACCCAAAGGGTGCCAACGGGACCCTATTACTAAGCCTCCGCTGTCCGTCTGTCCGTCCTTCCGTCCGTCCGTCTGTCAGCGGGCTGTATGCTGTATCTAGTAAACCGTAATAGGTAGATAGTTGAAATTTTCACAGAGTGTGTAAAACAACAAATAATAAAAATAAAATTAAATTGAAAAATAAAGCGTCTCCTATACATGGAAAATGAGTCGAAATAAAATTTTATTTTTTTACCCTGGCATGTGGGGTGTTATTGTCAAGAACTCATTAAGTAGAGTTCATATATATTTTTTATTATTTTTTAGCTACAAAAATGGACATGTCATGGTCATGGTGACATGGGTCTAACTCAAAAACTAAACTAATTAGGAATTTGAAATTTCTGTATATTATGTACTATATTATAGTGTATTTAAGCAACAAATACTGAAAACGCCGATTTATGATGCGGTTTTTAAGTAATTGTGGCCAAAACAAACGAGCATTTTTCCCCATAATATGCTAATAAAACGAACCCTAAAAGACCGAGGCCCGACTTGCACTTGGCCGATTTTTTAAAGATTTGCGTTTCTATTCACGAAACATGCGATGCGATGAGTAAAGAAATAGAATTGCTAATCTATAATTTTATAATTTATTTAGTTTTTATCTTGATTTTATAGTTATAATAAAAGCGGAACACCTGGTACTTTAATGTGTCAAGTATATTTCGGCGTGATAATAAATACCTATAGCGTTTCCTTTTACGCCTGGGGTCAAATTTAATTATCATGTAGACGACGAGTGTGTACTGTTTCCAAGACATGGTTACCATGCATACAATTCTAAAAGGGATAGTATTTTACTACTTCTACATTATGGGCCTCTTACACGATCACCGAGTAGGTAAGGGGTTTTTAAATATTTGACCGAGCGAAGCGAAGTCCGCCCGTCCGTCCGTCTGTCAGAGCCTTATAACTTCTGAATTACTGAACGTAATTTCTTCAAATTTATGCTTAAAAGTTATTATATAAATTTAGTTATTTCAAGGGGACTCTCATAGAAGCTAATGTGAAGTAAAATATTTTTATAGCTTTATATAGGGTTGCGGTATATCATTTTATATAATTTGGAACAGAGTAGAAAAATATGTTTTTTTTTTAAATTTAACAAATTAAACATCCAATCATCCATCATCCATCTAAGATTCATTCATCCATCCTCTCAACTTTCGCATTTATAATATTAGTAGGATATTTTATATTTTGTGGCCTATTATTTAGGTGATATTATCTTCATAAAACATTCGCCACATATCCTCTTTGATCCGTGGTATGTAGGCAGCGTAATACTTAACCTTTTATGTAGTTTATTTAATTTAATACAGGATATAAAAGGGTTAAAGTTAGAATAACAGTCCTTTTCCTCCATTTTCGTATTTACGCAATCTAAATAAGCGGCTTACTTAAATACTTAGTAATTCTAATCCGTGGGTAAGATGGCTTATGTTGTACAATATAAATAATAACGTCTATATGACAGGTTTGCGGTTTATTGCGATCCCTCGATATAGATAAGTAAAGGCCTGTTCACGTCTATCATAAGCGTTACATTATTACTGATTACAAATATACTTCTTTGGATTCGTTATTCTCCAATATTATATTACACATACATAATAGGTATATTACGAAATTGTAAGCCACCTAAAAATTAAAAAACAATTTATCTTCAATCACGATGCAAAAAAACTCCAATGTGTGAACAAGCTGTTACGATGTAGGCACTACTATTTTAATTTTATTTTTGTGTACGGAAGTTACGAGTATAATTATGTTCTTACTCCATAATCAACTCGTACATCATAGTAAGTTCAATTGGTACCTACTACTATGTAGGGTTTCTCACACATAAGTATCACCTCATTCATTCGTATACCTCTTGCCTAACTTCTAATCGTCTTCTTTCAATGGACCTATCGCTAATAAATCGAGATGCATGGAAACACTATCAAAACGCCTACAGTTACGTATAAATCAGTGATCTATTCGATTCTGTCAGCTCATATTTTAGACAGCTTAAACAATAGTTATAATAGTGTCGATGCTCAAAAATAATTATTTGAAATCGTTTCAAATAAATCATTGCACAAAATTAGACTCCACTATTACGAATGATTTACATGACAGCTCGTTTGTTACAGACATACGGACGTACTTAAATTAGTTTCAATATGAATACGTTTAATTAAATTGTTTTTTATATAATTTTTTTCCAAAAATCAAAGCTAGCCTTATGGTTAAAACTTCGGCTCCCTTTTCTAGTGGTCAGGGATTCAAATCCCAGACACGCGATTCTAACTATTATGTGCTACTTACGTGCGTTTTAAGAATGTATTATTAAGATAGTTAAGTATCACTTGCTTTAACGTTTAACGGTGGATTAAAATATCGTGAGGAAACCTGCAAGAGTTGATAATGTTGTCAAAGGTTAGGTTACCTACTCTTAATATTATTGATTAAAAAAACAGATAGATTGGCTAATATTCTTAAAAAAATATTTTCTAGTAATATCTCTTGGATTTGATTAAAAGTGAAAACGCAGTCTAATATGGAACACGCTAGCTTACATCTTTCCACTTTTGCTTTTGCCCTATTTTCACACTGCTGCTGATCTATCCGCGACGAAAGCCTCACTTTGTAGTGTGATTATTTACACGATCGTTCAACACATTACCGAGAGGGATAGGCTATTTTCTTTAGCCTTTCTCTTTTACGCATAACATTATGTGTGACCGCAATAATACAATCCGTTCATCGCGCGTTCAGTAGGTATAGTTCTGCAAGATATTCAATGCCAGTCATCTGTATTAACGTTATTGAACCGGTGGTAGAGTCTCGACGTGTCATAAGAGCTACTGGTTGGCGTAAATTAAATAAATATATAATTTTTTAAGCTATTGCATAGCTTTTATCGCGGGCTTTGAACTAGGACAAACAGTTTGAGCGCGACGACCGAATCAAGAAATTCCGTCACGAAAATAAACCTAACACCGTCGTTCAGTAAGCGTTCAACATTTTAGAGGTTCACAAGTAAGCTCTGTTTGGCGCAGTGGGCGAGAGGCTGCTTTCTTTACCGTATGGTGTATGATGTCGCAGGTTCGAGTCTCACTCGCGAAGTAGTGACAGTGCGTTTTTCTTGTTTGTTTGTTTTTTAATTATTTTTTTGCATAATTTTTATTATGCAAAAAAAAAATATTGCATAAATATTATAATATATTATTGCATAAATTGATAAAAAATGCTATGCAATAGCTTTACCGCGGCATTCCCCGAGTGCCACTTAATTTTTTTTTTTATGTATTGGTAGGGGAGGTATGTCAAATCTTAAGTTGAATTGAATTCACCATTCATATTTGTCAGCATCGATTCTCATTTAGCTGGATGGTTTTGATATATCGATGTTTTTGATACACTATATAACCTACGTATCGTGAGTCAAAGGCTTCAAAGGCTAGTTCATTAGATAGTTGGCTATTACAGACACGGTCACTGTCGGGCGCTTTAGGCGCTTTTAGGCGTTTATTAATTGCTACTACCTACTTAATTAACTTAAAACAGGCAGTCATTGCATACTCGCGGAAACAAATCCTAGAATGCAGAAGAAACAGTTACTTAGGTCCGCTTGCAGAAACGCCGGGTTATCCTTTCAACCCAGAGTTAGCTGCTGCTTTGACAGATTTCGTATAAATCTTTTGTCAAAATTACAAAATTCCTGGGTTAAACTTAAACCGGCGTCTATGCAAGCGGGCCTAAGCCATATTTTTGTTCAAGCCTAACCTGCAGCCGAAATTACATCAGCGCGCCATAAGCCCATAACACTTTCTCGCAGTGTTTCATCGACAAACTTTGGAAAAGCCGTGAGGGAGATATTTCGGATTAAGTTGGAGATAATACATGTATGTTGGATATGTTTTGCTTCTAGATTAGAAATGTATATCTAAGTTTGCTCTAATCAAATCTAGCTGTACATGTCAAAATAGCCATTTTTAGAAAGCTGCTAACTTCATAAAAAAGCTATAAAGTTCACATTTAATAGGACGAGCTTCCAGCGTACAATAAATATAAAAACTGTATCTAAGCTGCTTTGTTCCTGAGGCCCACAAAAGGAAGAAACTAATCCATTTCAACTCTTTTATTTAACCGGGCTATGGTAATTAAGACGAGATGCTATTAGTCCCATCAACAAACTGACCCCTAAGGTCTTAGCACGCATTCCGACGAATTATTCGTTTCGAATCTTACTACGATATTGCACGTTTAACTTTATGACGTCATTTTGCTCAATATAAGAATCAAGTACCTACTGCAAAACATACTTTGCTCAACAGTAGACCCAAATTAGACGGTGCCTCGTTCAACGTTCATCGTTGGAAAACTTTTGCGAAAATGAACCGTCTTAATTCGCCCTAAGGGTGAATTTTCTACGGTTAATTTTTCGAGATTTTTGCTTTCATTTTCGAGGGTCATCGGTGAGCCATCCGTCTAAATTCGCCCTTAGGGCAAAGGGCCTTTGGGTTCATTTTCGCAAAAAATATTCGCAAAAATGAACGATGAACGAGGCATCGTCTAATTTCAGCCTATGTTGTGATTTACCTACCTATTCCTTCTACGATTTTAGATCTACTTTCTACTAAAATCAAACAACTGAATTGAGTCGCTACTTGAACTTGCAACTGAAAAGCATTCTTTGCCTAAAATATACATAATATAATAGTGCTGGAATTGCACCTGTCTCGGTCTTGCGCCGCTTGTATCCAGGAACTCCCTGTGACTCGTCTGATGTCGTCGGTCCACCTAGTGGGCCCAACAATGTGATTTCCGATGCGGGGTCACCACTCCAGCACCTTAGAAAGCCTACTTCCAAAAACTATGCAGAATTTTAAATCGTCTAGCGATCAGAGAACTCTAAGGCGTTAAGATATTTTTCAAACCCAAGCGTATTCGTCACGACTAACGCTTTTAATATAGTCTGCACCATTGATATTTTAAAAACTATAAAAAGAAAGCCCAAAACCTCCGGTCATCGGCGGTTGATTAATATGATTTTCTGCGGACGAGTTTACTAACCTAACTACCTTATAACCACACTTACAACTCAGTTATTTTTTTATATTTTATCTCGAAAACCACAAAATATTATGTACAACGTACATACAGATCGTGGAATGATAAAATATATTCAACATGTTTCGGCTTTTCGATTTACACTAGTGGTTCGCCCCGAACTGAGACCTCGCGGTATCCTATAATTCCCATAAGGTAGTTTTAACTATATATTTTAATTAAAACGCGCCGAATCTGATGACGTCAATCGTCATCTGCTTTCGTGGATGGGATGCGTATGCCTACAGTATTTTACTAAAATTCAGCTGGTTCGCTGAACGGGTGTTACTACGATTTCATAATAAAAAAAATTATAAAATGCCATGACTGCGCGCTTGCGGCTTCTGTGGCGAGCATGTCTAGATGCGAGCTCATCTTTACATTCATAGACACAGTACCATCATACGGTAGTAAATAGGTGCTAACGTCTAATTATTGTAAATAGAAACGGATTTACTTTTGCAAAAACAACGTGATAGTTTTATTCATAATAATTTGCTAATTGAATAACATAATTAGTAATAGACAAAATAAGAATAGCTGACGCAAAACTGTATTTACAATAATAAAGACAGCGCCATCTATTAACAGTATAGTGAAGTTTTGTTAAAAACATTGATGCCCATTAAAAATTAAATAATTTAAATAGTTTCTTTATAATATTTATCTAATCTTAGTATTTGTTCTTCAAGTACACAATATAACTCAAATTATGTGTAAGTTTCAAGTTTTAAAATAAAGTGGTTTTAGAGATCTAGCCTCGAATTCAATCTCCACTTTGAAAGCCCCCCATTTCGTCAATTTTAGGAAAAAAAAATAAAAAAAAAATACTTTTGTACTCTGTTCCAAATTATCTTTAAAAAGAGGTACTGCAACCCTATGAAACGCAAAAAAATATATTTTACTTCGCATTCGCTTCTATGAGAGCCCCCCTGAAATAAAGATTTTTATAACTTTTTAAGCCATTTTCGGCTGAAAGCTATCGGTTTACATATCATATCTAAAATTGAAGTAATTACGTTCAGTAATTCAGAAGTTATAGGGCTCTGACAGACGGACGGACGGACGGACAGACGGACGGACGGACAAGTGCAAATTCACTCAAGTAAACTCAGAGACCTTCGCTTCGCTCGGTCGAAAATAAAAAGTTGTATTTTAATCAGCAAACTTTTCGACGTTAGCAATTTGTGTACTGTGTATCTAGTACATTACCACAATATATCAACGTTGGGCTCCAACTTGACGACCCAGGCCTCGTTAACATTCGTGCTTTTATTGTACAATCGTCTTCGAATTAATACGGCTTTAGTTTTTGTGGGTCTATTGTAATAACTTTAATTAATCACCCGATGTTATGACGGATATGGAGTCGTTACTAAGAAAGTGACTTGACTCTGATCTGTCGAGAGTTTGAACTTTGAACTCTTGGCGAAGTTAATGGCTATCGATTTCTTTCGGCGCTATTTTTTGTATCCTACTGTTTGTGTACTTAGCTGTAGGTACTAGGTACACCTAAATCGAAGAACTCTACTCTTAGGCTGAGATCTATAGATCGTACTCTGGCTCTGCTCAAGACTCAAGATAGAGTTAAAATGATACACAAATATTTTTCAACATAAATCTGTCTCGTTTTAACTCGATCTTGAGTCTGATCTGAGTGAGAGTGCCATCTACAGATCTCACCCTGAGTTCGTAAACGTTGATAGATTTCCAACATCAGAATAATAACGCCAGACTATAATGGGCCTAAGTTCGTCTCAGTATTACCTACCGAATTTATTTAGGAAAGTTCAGTTTGGAGCGCTAGCTGAAGCTGTATGAACAAACTAGAACCTAGCACAAGGCATTAAAACTGTGTTTCGAATTTCGATTTGGTACTTGAAATTTACCAACGTAATCGAGTGGATAAACTCATACTAACATAGACATTGAGGTTGCTGGGTCTCTCTAGCCCGAAGGTACATACGCGAGCGCTACTTCGTACCTACGCGTGGGTTTAGTTTTAAAAATCCCGTGGAAACTCTTTGATTTTCCAGGATAAACGGTAGCCTGTCACTCTCCAGCATTTCAAGTATATAATATCAAAACAAAAAATAATAATTCGTAATCGACATTTCCTAAATCTCTTTATTTTAGGTGAGCAATATCCCTGCAGCATCAGGCTTAAGGAGTTGAAGGTGAACATTTTTATGGGACCATTTCGCAAACATCCTCTGTCGATTATAAAAAAATCACGCGAATCGGTCCAGTAATCCCGGAGAAATCGGTGGACATACATAGAAAAAAAAAAGATACCGGCCGAATTGAGAACCTCCTCTTTTTGGAAGTCGGTTAATAAAATGGTGTTACCTAACCTACTCAATACTCATGTAATACAAGTAGTGATACAACAAGAGGGAACTAAATATTCAAATATTTCACTAACAAGAAACTTCGTAAGCCATAGCAGCATCTAGTTATTTTATATCGCCACTTTGATCCTTTGGGATTTCCAGAGTATAAGGATTAGGAATTTGCTCGGATTTGCTTAAAGGGGAAGATGGGGGAAATCGGAATTGTTTCCTCTACCACACACAGTGTAAAGCCCTCTTATTTGAAACGAAATGTTTGCACACGGAACTCTTAATGAAATTTCGTTTGTATATCCCTCAGTGCTTCTTAAATTTTATGCTGAGTTGTTAGAACAAATCTTATTATGAAATGTGTTGTCCCTTATTGTTTGGGAAATTGATTTGAGATCTAATTCGTAGTTCTGCGTCATAATTTTTTTGTGATATACGGCTACATACCACGATAAATAATGTTTAGGTAAGTGGGAACTGTCGTTAATTCGATCCTGGGACAGGACTAGTCCCGTTGTGACTACGGTCCATGCAACTATACGAAAGTTCCAACTAAAACATTTTTCGTATTACGTAGTCGTATATTACCGACGATATTATTAGTCGATATTATTATTATCTAATATATAAAATTCTCATGTCGCGGTGTTGAAACGGCTGGACCGATTTTTATGAAATTTTGTGTGCATATCGGGTAGGTCTGAGAATCGGCCAACATCTATTTTTCATACCCCTAAATGATAAGGGTACCCCTAAATATTTTTGTTGGCTGTACGAAGTTCGCTGGGTCAGCTAGTAATAATTATAAAATTGATTACTTTTTGTTTTTTGATTTGTCCTTCAACAACACCGCAACAGAGGTACAGATTTACCTAATTTATTCGGGCCCTAGCAGAATATCAGCGCTGTGGTTACATATGTATCCACAGCATTTAGCTGAGCTAGAACCCTTTCATTGGCATGACACATAGTAGACACTAGTTAAGTTAGATTGTAATTACTTTCTGTTTTTCCATTTTCATGTGTATTTCCATTTTGTTTGTTATATTTTGTTTTTATGTCAATGAATAAATAATATTCTATTCTATTCTATTCTATAATTTAGCATGGATAAGTAGGTATGGTTGAGGTCCTGGAGAGTGACGTATGGACTACTTTTTATCCCGGAAAACCTAAGAGTTCACGCGGGATTTTTAAAAACTATATCCACGCGGATGAAAGAGCGGACTCGTTTAAGCTAGTAAATTGACATATAGAATGTATAAATCTAAAAAAAAAATTAAAAGATTTTAATCATTTAATTCGTATCACGCATTTCAGATAACATTTTCCCGTTACAATTTATTTTCTCAGTCCAAAATCACGAGTTAAAATACGCCATCGCGGTGAAAATCAGATTACATTCTATAGACTACAGGAAGCAACATAAAACTTTTATTGGGACACATACCGAGATGTATCTCTATACTAAAACCAAACTGTCGGGTTACAGCCGAAACACACTGCTTCTAATCAACTTTGTTTTATTGTATCTTGCTAAGAAGATCAGCCATTAGTTGGAGTAATGGCATTTATTCGTTGCCCACGTTCTTTACACTAGGTTTACATAAGATACGAATGTCGGCCGTTGATGCGTGAGAACTGGTATCAAGCAACTTTTTATTTTAGGCGTTATTAATTTACATAAACATTGAGTTAATAATGCCCTTTACTATATTCTGATGAAGTAAAGCTAAAAACATTGTAACTAGATGTATTTTCATAGAATCACATAATGCAATTAGAGTAAAAGATATGGCACAAGATTTGATTGTAGTTTGTTTTTTCATTTCTTTAAGTTCCAAAGCGTTTACTAGCACTGAAAACACCTTGTCTGCGGCTCGGGCCTTGAAAAGTGAACTCGTTTATAATAACTTACTTCGCGAATTTGAAAGTATAACAATTTACCTACTATTGCGAGTGCTTCTTGTACAATACGTTAAAAATTTCACTAAAATGTTGTAATCATAATGAATATAAATTGTAATTTTGTTACGAAGTTGTCTTAGGTCGTGATGTAAACGTAGCTCATCTCTGTACCAGAATATAGGTAATTTTATTACTCGGAAAGCTTCTCAGTTAATGTTTATTGTCATTACGGATGTGTCTGAATAGTTCGTTAAACTATTTATAAATCGCGATTTGAAAGAGTTCCCACAATTTCTCGACTGCAACATTTTTATGTCGGTATTCTTTGTGCCTTGTCTTCAATGCGCTGTTAAGTTTGTTCCCACTTTCATTATTTAATTTAGATGCTAACTTTAAAATACCCTGAGAATTAAAAATATCTGATTCTGGTAACATCAAAAAATATTGTTATAGCGGGATGTTGTGAAGCAATTTTACTATAAATAGGGGTCCAATACCTGGTGACAAAATGTACCTACATAGATACAAAAGTTTTTACTGGTTCTTCTAGATTGATACGATATTTCGAACCAATACTTTTTCGACTTTTTCTTTCGAAAAGTTTATTTGATTATAAAACTTTTCTATTTTTTTTGTAACTGTAATCAAAATTTAAAACCGACGCTCTGGCTTTAATTTTGAAAAACCAAACGTGGCTAGAGTGTTTGTGGAAAAAACCATAAAGTTTTCTATTATATCTTCGTAGAATATTCCATTTTAACGTAATATAATATATAATATTATGTTATTCGAACAATTATAAAAAGGGGAAAAAACTTTCACTCTTTCGGTTCGGGACTGGATATTATTGCGATGAATTCTGAGAAGGTCTGGGAACAATTTTTCCCAATTATTTATGACGTTTTTGACAGTAAGCGAAAGGCGAGATTGGATCGATTTGCATACAAGGGATGGAAACAACAGAAAGCGAAAGTGCCAAGCAGTCATTGTTTAGATTTATGAGAGTCAATTTCGTTTTCAACTTCTCGGAATAATTTATTCGGTTTAGTTTCAGCCTTTTTGACTCATAGACTTTTTATTATTGCGCTATTTGCCCTATGTCCAGATACTATTCACTAGGATTTCATTCAACTTAATTTTTGTTCTTGGGGAATGCCGACCGCACGGAGTGGCACAGAGGTTTTGTTGGACTCTATCCGACTTGTAGCTGTAAACCGATGAGAGACTCTCTAAAAATGATTGACAGTGGACGATTACAATCGCCTCTGATTGGCCACTCGCTTTTATACTCGCGATAAATAGCTGTGTCTCATTCTATCACAGCGGCTACTTGTATAATCGTGCTAGTTCACCCGACACAAGGAACTACCCCGGCGCGGCCACACTTGTTACAAGTGTAGCCGGGTAGTTCGTGGGCGACGGTATTCGTGCGTGTTTCCGTAACCCTGCCAACAGCACCTGCCGAGCCAGGCCCTCTTCTGGACAAATCTAACCTAACCTAACCTAAAACTCAATACGATGCATAAAAATCTGCAGCTTATTAAAAGACCTCCTTCTGGTCTACGATCGAAAAAAAACATCGCGAACTTATTACCCGTTAGAAAAACTACGCGAGCCCTCAAAAAAGCTCAGCTTTTTGCTAGTATAAAAAAATCAGGGTAGTTACCATGTACACAAATACACAAATAGTAACACATTACGTAATTTTCCATTGGCTTCAATTTTTAAACATTGTAAGAAAGGATCAACTCGATCTCTCTTTCCTTTTCGTCCTTGAAGTAAAGATTAGTTTCCGAGGCAACCGATGCCTATTGTCGTTCACTTTTGCCGATACGGAGGTTGCTGATCATAAACAAAACTTTCGTCTAGTATTAATATTTACTGCTTTCTATTTATACGAGGGAAACACTTTCCTTACAAAGTTATAAATAGTTTTATGTTGGCCACCCGTTAAATACCAATATTTATATAGGGTTGCCAAATTTTTTTATTGATTTTTCATACAACCAATAAGCCAATATAATTACAGCATCACTCGGAGAAAATGCCATACACTTAAATTAATATCTTTTCATTTATAGAAGTAAGAATCGCATACCCACTTCTCGAATAATGGTAAAATAAAGCTACTATGTTTGTTAGAGTCATGGGTCTCCTACCTTTGTATGTGGAAGAGCTCCTTTACACCGACAAGTAGAGTAAATTTTTGACAGAAAATAGGACTTATAGAACAACTTCAAAAGAAAAGATTCAGACCAACACTGCAAAGCAACTGATAATAAGAAAGCTTTTATCCGAACGTTAGCTATGAAATAAATATTAATTTATTGTTGGTTATTTTAGAAATTGTATCAAAATGGAATGGTATTAATTGTAAGTCAAAAATTGTTAAGGCTTGAGAATTAATTGGTTCGAGCCCTGAATAAATAAAGAGAGCGGCTGCCAACCCTATATACAAGAGAGTTTTATGAGCAACGTTTGGGTCGTGCTAGGCGCCGATTTTACGTTTTATTATTACTTGATACAAAGCTTCCATGTACAGCCGTTTAAAATGATTCTGTAATTAGTGATCTAAAGTCGTAAAATAATTTTAATATGCCGGTATTTTTGGCTTAATTAATAATTATTTTAGGTGATGTATTCAAAGTCGGTATTTTTACGACGTTTTCTCAATCGTATGATACGGGTATAAAATAAACACCTATTAGAATAGAATAGAAGTATTTTTATTCAAATACACTTTTACAAGTGCTTTTGAATAGTCGATGAACACTGGTTCAGAATGCCCTTATCCTGCCGAGAAGAACAAGCAAGGAACTCGGCGGTTGCTCTTTTCAAAATAGGTAGTCTAATACATACCTACTTACAATTCAATACATGTTAAGATGGGCACACAGAAAGAAGCCCCATTCCCGCCGGTGCAGTGGCACCCGTTCACGAGCATGACGCATGACCCAGCCTTTGCTTCACTCAACCATATTTGAGGGAACGTAACAACCCGCATCACAAGACAGCACCACAAAAATGTTTAAAGAGAGCATGACATAAGTGGTTTAATACTCAAAGGGTATAACGCTTTTATAATATTTAAAACAAATAATTCTAATAATATTTTAGAGACTAATTCGACTCGAAAAAACTGCTTACTCATGTTTAGTTAAATTTTGTAATGCTGTCCTTCTCATGTCAAAAATGTATTATTGTATGAGTAAATTTAATATATTATGATTGTGTATTGTTAAAAAGTTACAGCATCACAAAATGTATTAACACGATTATGCAGTTTGGTGCAAGTCTGCCTCAGACTATGCATAATAATTTTAACAGAATTATACCTACTTAACTTATTTACCTACCTGCTAAACTTATTTAAAGTCTCAATATCGCAAAGGTAGACATGATAGACTGAAAACAGAAGTAACAACATTGAGAATTAAGCTTAACTTAACTTAGCTCGGCGTCTTTTCATACTTGGTTCGTATAGCTTCGCTTGGTACCCATTGCAGGTTGTATAAGCTAAAGCTAAGCTTAGCTTAGTTCGGTGACGTAGCGTAAACGTAGGCTAAGTATCTTGAAAGTCCCATTTTAATAATAAAGTAGCCATAACTCACTTTTTACAACTGAAATAAAATAACTGGGATCGTAATAGAGATTTATTGTGCCTACACAGAAAGCTAAAACTTGTTAGACAAATCCATTTTCAAGCCCGGTTCACATTATGCCAATCCAGTAAACTCTTAGTAATCTACTTTCATCATTTCAGCACAAGACCTTTTTGGATCCTATCGTCCTTTTTATTCCAGTAATAATTTCATATCCGTCAGAAAACTATCACGTTGTATAAATTGAAATTATTGTATTTGCGCTGATGTAATTTTTTATTTGATAATATGACTTCGACTGCCATTTTACTTGAAATGTATAAAACAATAACAAATGTGTTTTTAAAATGTTGTAAAAATACAATCACAAGTACACCTATAGCTTAAATAAGCTTTATGGAAACTGTAGTATTTTTGGTTATTTTACTTAAGTGAAAACTAATTTTTCACCGATTTTTTCAATTATTATTAGATTTGTTTTGATATGTTTCTATTCACATATAGGTAATGTCGTTTAAAATTTCCAGAATTAGGGAATTCTGCAAAGTTTGAAGGCCTAAAGAAGAGTAAAGTGACCCCGCTATTATTTCAAGGCGATAATATTACCTATAGATTACGCAGGATCACCTCGACTAATAACAGGGTGTTATCAGAAAATCGTTTTCGCATTAAAGAAAAGTTACTGGGTAAATTTTCTCTTAAAATGACTTATCTTTGGGTACAATATTACGTATTTAGCTCAAAACCTTATCAGTAAGTACCGAAACGGCCTTTTATGTCCTTCTTTATTACCGCGAAGAATATAAAGTAATTTAGTTTGAATTATTTATTAATGCGGTCACCAGTTTAAAAGAAATATAAAACAATAAAAACTTTTTTAATGTGACAATTTCAATGTTTAAAATTTACAAGCATTTGATAAAGGCTCTTAAATTCGTTTTGTAGAATGGTGTAGGAAGCTGTTTATTTAATACTGCAAAACAAATTAAAGCTTTGTAGACTTCGTGTTACAGACATCCTCCAGATAATACGGCTTAGACTTTTCCAGTGACTAGCGTCAGTTTACTGGAACGCCAGTGTTGGTATTGCTATGGGCCGTGCTATGGGCAATCACCATTCTATAAACTGTCAATGACCAATGTATCCATAAATAAAGAATCTAAAGTTCTAAACTTGCCGACTAACTCTCCAAGTCTCCAGTGGAGAGTCTATTTTTTACTCCGCGGAAACAAACGATTCCCATGGAGTTTTTGAAACCTAACTCCACGAGTACAAAATCGAGGGCAAAATGTAGTGTTTGAGATAAACACAATAAAGTTAGAGGTCATGGATAGGTGCATCAATGAGGTCCATGGTAGGTGCAAGTTCTTGGCAATTTTATTCATTCATTCATTCAAGAAACAATCAGTATTACAGTAATAAATGAACTATGATAAGAACTCTAACAAAAACCTAATAATGACGCGCTAGGTAACTCTATTATGAGACTTAAAAACGCAAGTTAATGTCATGGCCCACTGTGCAAGCGGGCGCTCGCAAGGACATTGGGGTAGCAGGCGGGGATTCGCATTTCATACTCAGCTGTGGGATTGTCTATTCTTTGAAATAATATGATGATCGTAATCACCTCTGATTGGCTGAATTTAAAGCGTCCTTGCTACATCTTGCATGCAATGCATTTTAACCAATAGCGAGAGAGTCCGACCCAATCAGAGATGACTGTGATCGTCACCATTATAGTAGAGGTCTCAAATTGTAGTAGTACATTGTTAAAGTCCAGCGGTGGTATTCTCTAAAAATTGCATTAATGTGACAATCGCAATGACCTCTGATTGGCTGGTACTCCCCTGCTATTGGTTAAAATGCATTGATGCAGCTAGAACGCCTTAAATTCACCCAATCAGAGGTCATTGCGATCGTTATACTAATTCAGTCATTTTATAAACTACCACTAGGTACTGAGTTGTAACGATATAGGAATCTTTATTCTAAAACACACAGAAAAGCTCGAATTTGTAGCGATAAGTGCAAATGATTTTAAATTCCCAATATTATATTGCCACCGCACGCGGGTATCGCGCACTCTATCTAAATAAATTACGTTGCGTTCCTCACAAAAATCGTTTAGACAATTTGTTTAAATTACTTTCTTATGCTAATCCGGGCCGCGTTGCGAATATATTCCCTACGCAAAAAAACGAAGAAATGTTGGTATTTCGAGATCGCGGAGCGTTGAAATGATGTATGTTCGAACATAAACCTACTATCTACCCAGTTGGATTTACGCAGCATTATATGTAGGTACAACGTTTATTACATTGATACCCAGATATTTTGAATGAAAAAGTTTTCGCGTTTAAATAATTAAGTCAATTAGAAGAAAACTTTACATACGATCACAGTGTGAATCACTTTATCTTAGGCTTTACTGAATTACTTTTAAGACGCTGCTGTGGCATCCTACATAGAAAAATCCGTGTCACAATACATTAATAGTTATTTGTCTCAATACACTACAAGCCACTTGTCTCAAAACTATTTTTCATCATACCTATTCGAAAAACGAATATTGGCTTCAGAGGATAGCGGGAGCAAAATTTAATTTTAACCCCATGGCAGCAAAATTCAATTTGAACCCCATGGGAGCAAAATTTAATTTAACCCCATGGGACTTTTCATTTCTCTCTTCTGATTGGTCTGCGTTCATGCTTTAGGATGTGTATTGGTACTGCGTTCGTTGCAGAAACCTGTCGATCGCTCATTCCGTTCGAAATTCAAAAAATGTTTGAGAAGCTGTTGTCTTCGATAAGTCACGTGATCAATTTGTCGATCGGATATATACGCCCATAAATATTAAGTTATGTTTAATTATTTCATAATTATTTTTTGTGTTTTATTTAAACTTTCAATTTACGCATAGGTAATGTCTATACATAGTAGGTTGATTACATCTAGCTTTTTCTCATAGGTAATGATGAAAAATAGTGTGTGCCATTCGGGGCCAAAATATTTTGTTCTCGGGCGGCGTATATTGAATTCCTCGCTACGCTCAGGATTCTACTCTTTTGTGACGCTACATCAAGGCATCAATGATGAGGCATACAATCCAACGAAATCATTTGGTTGCGGAAACGCAGCGTTTGGCATCATACTGTGTAAGTACACAGCATGCGTCGTAAATAATCGCCTCAGTATAAATAAATAAATGCGTGGTGTTCGTGCGGCATAGTATCTGATCTGACTGGCCGCAAGCCGGGAAAGCGCAGTTTAAGCGCAGATAGGGTGCGCCGTACGAGGAGCATAACTTTAGCGTTAAAAGATAATGAGTATGGATGAGCCTGCGTCGAGAACATTAATAACTGCCTCGTTTAGCTATATTATTTTGCATTTTGCGCTAAAGCGGTTTTATTTTATCTACAGGCCTGCGTGAGGCCTTCGATGAGCAAAAAGTTGAAGCTGTGAATTATGGCAGGATAAAATTTCATAGAAGTAGGAAAAATAGGAATGTGCATCTATATTGTATGTACAACAATGTATATTAAAAGCACGATACCTGTGTGAGGGTTCTATGGAGCCTGTAATCCACGTTGGCTAGCGTGGTGCAATGGCGTAGGCCCTCCTTATTCTGAGAGGAGTGCCGTGCCTGATAGTAGGCCAGCGATGGGTTGAGATAGATGATGATGCTGGTGATAGGAATTTATTAACTACAAAATAGGAACTGTATTTTCCGAAAGATTACCACCACCAAAAATGTTTTATAAAATGGAATTTCACAACACATTTCCATTTTGTACGCCGCTCGTCCAAAAAAGTCCGCACACATTCTGTGTATGGGGACATTATTTTGTTATCGCGACATGCCCGTATAGAGTTAAAACAGGAATGTTAACGCACATAGGAGTAACGTTTTAGAATTCGCAATTTATGTACGCGAGGGACGAAGTTAAAACCGAAGATTTATCTCCGGTTTCTGTGGAAGATACCGGAGCTAAGTTCCTAAAGGTCAAGCGGAGTTTAGCCGATTATAAAGTAGGTACCTACTTTGTTATTGAGTTCTGAACGCTTGCCTGTAAACAGAAAGTTGACTTCTTACTTCGGAGGTTTCCTCGAACCTTTGAAGTTCGTAAAATAATTATTATAAATGAGGATAATATCTTTTTCCGTAAATTATTTACCATTACGAAATTTTTATTACCATACTAAAAATAAATTTAATCTCAAAAATGTAGAAATAGAATTGGATTGAATTTGGTATATCAAACAGATCTTTAGATGATAATCTCTGGTTTCTAATATATTAGAAACTCTTTTCTTTGTTTCTACTCGCATTGCGCAAGAACCACTGAACCAAATTCAGTTCGTAAGTATCTTGAATACCTACTGCTCTAACTTAAATCTTTAGAACACTATAGCGAACTATATAAAGCTGAAGGCTAGATTTATTTCATACTGGATCCATTTTTGGTTTGCCCTTCAATCACGGTGTAACATTGACGTGTTTATTGCAGGGGTATAGTTGAGGAACTACTTTGTGGACTACGAGAAAGTCTTTGATACTGTCGAGACCTGGGCTGTTCTGGATTCATTGCAGCGATGCCAAGTCGACTGGCACTATACCCAGGTGTTGAGATGTTTGTACGAGGCCGCCACTATGACAGTCCAAGTCCAAGACCAACAAACGAATCCGATTCCCATACGGCGAGGGGTACGACAGGGAGACGTTATATCTCCGAAACTCTTCACATGCGCCCTAGAAGACGTGTTTAAGGTGTTGGACTGGAAAAGTCGAGGCATTAATGTAAATGGTGAATACATCCCACACTTGCGTTTTGCAGACGATATAGTTATACTGTCGGAATCGCTGCAAGACCTTGAAGAAATGCTGGCCCAGCTCAGCTGTTCTTCCAGACAAGTGGGTCTTAAGATGAACATAGACAAAACAAAAGTCATGTTGAACGAGCACTTTATCTCAAGACCTGTTAACGTCGACAATGTCAGCATCGAAGTTGTTCAGGAATACAACTACCTTGGCCAGATTATACAACTCGGTAGGAACAACTTCGACAAGGAGGCTGACAGAAGAATTCAGCTGGGCTGGGCAGCATTTTCAAAGCTGCGTCAGGTCTTCGATTCGTCGATACCGCAAAGCCTGAAGACAAAGGTTTTCAATGAGTGTGTCCTACCGGTAATGACGCATGGAGCGGAGACGTGGACACTGACGGTGGGCCTCGTTCACAAATTAAAAGTCGCTCAGCGCGCTATGGAGCGAGCTATGTTGGGAATCTCTCTAAGGGATAAAATCCGGAACGAGGAGATTCGTAGAAGAACAAAAGTGACCGACATAGCTCTGAGGATTAGCAAGCTGAAGTGGCAGTGGGCAGGTCATATCTGTCGCAGAACCGATGGCCGTTGGGGCAGACGTGTTCTGGAGTGGAGACCGCGTACCGGTAAGCGCAGTGTAGGACGCCCTCCAGGTCGCTGGACCGATGACCTTAAGAAGGTGGCGGGAAGCGGTTGAATGAGGAAAGCGGAGGACCGTGTTTGGTGGCGCGCTCTCGGAAAGGCCTATGTCAAGCAGTGGATGAATACAGGCTGATGGATGGATGGATGGATGGATGGAGTTGAGGAACTGCCAGAGTGACATAGGCTACGTCTTATTAGCTCGGAAAAACAAACAGTTTCTGGGGGTTTTAAAAAATCCACGTGGACGAAAACCTACATACACGTGAGTGATATCACGTGTAGGTCTTTGCCAAGGTGGATTTTTTTATGTCCAAAGGTAGACTGGGAGTAAATACTTAAACTTAAGCACTAAGCCCGCCTTTTATTTGAATTATGTTGTGCAGTAAAGTGCATATAAAAAACGCGGGCAAACGCTAGCACCTACTCGTATATAAGGGTTATACTTCACTTCTATGGAGTACACTAGGGAGACTCTATAGCTGTTTTTAACGAAGCGATAGACAGTTCTAAATCATTAACTAAACGTGGTCGAGAAGTATATCATTTTTAACAATCTATCAATGTCTCAGATGTGTCATGAAACGTTTTCAATTACAAACAGCGTGCGCTTGTGCCTTCGATCGTGATGAACTGTCTTGTTTTCTATAATGAAAGCATGAGTATGTACTTGCTAGAGATGGTACATTGCTCATAGTATCGATATCTGATAGTAACGGATTGAAAGTCGAATATCACGATTTTTTTATCGATGTAAGGTTAAGCCCTAACTGATATTGTTTTGAAAGTGGTCAGGTCTAAGTGGAGATGGGCGGGACATATTGGTAGGATGACAGACGACCGATGGACTCGTTTGGTGCTTGAGTGGAGACCACGTACCGACAGGAGAAATGTGGGGAGGCAACCGTCGCGCAGGTCCGATGACATCATCAAGCTTGTGGGCAAAATTTGGTCGAGACTGGCACAAAACCTAAAGGGATGACGTGCACATGAGGAGGCCTATGTCCAACGATGGATAAAATGAAAGTAGCTCGCAATGAAGAAGAAGAAATTTACCCATTGCGATCTTATTCAATGCTAACAAACATGATCTATTAAGTGATAGAATGCGTTTAAATGGCAGTTGTTCTATAAAACAACGTAGTCTACAGGGATGTTTGCGTTCCCGCACGCGTTGAATGTTACTAGTCTGTTAAACTCCTTCAGCATTCCTGCCTCGTGGCGTACTATAGTTAACAGTTGTGATAGACTATCAAAACTAAATTAAGCACATTTTCATCATAGACGTTAACATTAGATTAGATAAAATACAAGTGAAAAGTTAGCCCAACTTTTCACTTGTTTTCCTTTTTGTCGTTCATGTAGTCTTAAAATTTATAACAACTAAAACCCATTGCAATTTGTGTGGTAACAATTAGCAGGACTTACAGACATTCATTACCGTTGATTGGAATCCAAAGCCAGAATACCAGTTGCCACTTAGCGTCCAGCATGGATCCGTCGTTAACACAATGGGTCATATCGAGATTGTATCTACAAGCTACCGAACGCTTGCTGGAAATAGCTACTAGCAATTCAAGTGTAGGCACTTATAACAATAATGATAAGCGTTTGAATAAAATGTTTAATCAAATCAGTACTAAACTTTAATCCAATTGCTGTTACTCCGAGATTTTTCAAGCCAAAAATGGACATGGTTTTTTGCTTTCATATTCGATTCTTCATCGATTAAATAGTTTTCCTCGTTCATCGGTGAAGAATCACCGCTATGAATTTCATCGATTAGTTTCAATGGTCGAAAATGAATCACAAGTGAAATGCAGGACGTTCATTTTCGTTCGCTACAGATGGAATCAGTTTATTGCTGTTTTCATTTTCGATACCGAATCGAGGAAACACTCTAACTGTTCTAACTCTAGGCTCCTTATCATACTAATATTATAAATACGAAAGTGCTATGGATCGACGTGATTTTTGCATGGGTATAGTTGAGGACCTGGAGAGTCACATAGGCTACTTTTTATCCCGGAAAATCAAAGAGTTCCCGAGGGATTTTAAAAACGAAATCCACGCGGACGGAAGTCACGGGCATCAGCTAGTATTAAATATGAATTCGTCATGTTTCATTGCCTAATTCTTTATAACAGCTATTAATCATATTTCACTGAAATTAAGTCACTATCAATTTGAACCATGTATTGGGTCCGTCATGTTTTCACGTTTTACTTTTTTGCATGTAAAATGTTGAACTATTATGGGAAAAATATGTTGTTATCCTTATTATACAGTACTTACGGGGTTTCATCTTTACTAACTTCGTTTCGTTTGGAGTGTAAATGTGCCCTTTCTCATCGAAGTTATTACTTCAGCCATCTAAGCTCAATCCAGAAGCCGAACGTACGAGTATTTAACGTAACATAAGTTCTAGACTAAATGGATTTAAAATAAAAAATCTAACTATTTTTATCGAAGTAATATAACACAACACTATTAACAATCCCACGTGCCGTGCTATCAAATTATTTGAAGTTTTAGAGAGTTTCACTTTTACATATTTTTCCTATGTTATTTCGATTCACGAACACGATACATTTCGATAGGTAGATAGGTACTGTTTGAAGAGCCCGCGCTGTATTAATTGAATTTGTCGCACGAAAATAGAAGTGGAAAATTTCGTTTTCACATATTTTTGTACTATTTTTAAATAAATTCTACTACCAATATAGCAATATGTCAGAGCTTTTTAGGAAAAATTTAAAGAAACCTGACTTCTGTTGCCTAAAGTAGCTTTTTGGTGATCAAAAGTACCTAACTTTAACCACCTGATATTATGTAACTCGTCTTTAGCCAAAAATACGTGAACGTCTACAATGCATTTCTTCTTATGCTAGCTAGCTATGCGTTGCAATGATACGTAAAGTATAAAGAACTTATACTATAGATTTCTTGGGCCAGGAACCCTCGCGGGCGTCCCCAGAACACCCTACCAAAGTTTCATCACAATCTGATCAATGGTTTCGGAACGCATAGAGGACAAACATACAAACATTGATTTTTAGGGTTCCGTAGTAAACAAGGACCCTTATAGTTTCGCCATGTCCGTCCGTCTGTCTGTCTGTCCGTCCACGGTTTAGCTCAGAGACTATTGGTACTAGAAATCTATAATTTGACAAGGGTATAAATATTAATCACGCCGACAAAGCGATGAAATAAAATTGTGAAAAATAATTGTTTTTAGGGTACCTCCCCTACATGTAAAGTGGGGATGAATTTTTTTTTCTCGTCTATCCCATAGTGTGGGGTGTCGTTGAATAGGTCTTTCAAAAATATTGTAGATGTGGGAACACCATTTTTTTATTCAGGGATCCGTTTGTGAAATATGATATTTTAAAGTGCTAAATTTTATTCGAGTCAAGTATCCCCCCCTCTGCCAGCTAAATGGTTGTATAAAGGATACAATAAAAAATTTACAGCTGTAGTATATATAATGAATTTTAAAGGAAACTATCACGGCTAAGTAGGGTTCATTAATTAAGGAGTTATGTCTGTTTTTTCTAAGTTAGGTATTAAACGTAGTGTAAGTTGCATATTTTGTGGTATATTATAGTATTTAAACCATGGAACTCAAAATGAATTCAATATTCATAAATAAAATAAATCACTATCCTAGGTCAGCAATAATAAAATTGAGACTTTCAACTACGAAAGCCTACACTGCGCGTGGCCTGATACGCACTTTGCCGGTTTTTATTTATATAAATAGGTAATCATACCTATTATTTATAATAGTTTAAATAAATTATTTATTCGTTAGTATGTTATATTCCCAAAATATAGATTTTTTAGCCTATAAAATATACACAACGTTTTCACTACGGCATTGTAGGTATCTTGCAGTTTTATTGTTGGATGTTACTCTTTATATTGCTCGAAACACTGCAATAATAAACGGCTACGAGTAGAAGTTAAATGAATCGGACCTTAATTACTTCTATTAGCTTTGAAAAACTGCTACAACGTACGAAAGAATAGCTCAGTGAACACAATGTTGAAATTAAAGGCATTAAGTATAGTGGTTTTATTTTGTTTATTAATTTGAAGGATTACGCTGTCCGCATTTATATCTAACTCCACTGATAAAGTCTATGTTGCCTGTGGTTTATCGAGCTACCAAAATGTCGGTAGTACCACGGGTACGTACCCGAGAAAACACCTAAGAATCCCTACATACAGAATATGAAGTGAATGTGTGGCTTCGAAAGATTGATTTAGCGGGCCCGCGTGCCCTAAGAAACTAGAACTAAGAAAAACTATATTATTATTAATTTTAACTTTTCTTAACGATGATTTAGTAATGTAGGATTTAATTTATTAAATAAAGTCAGCAAACAACATAGAGTCAATGTTATATTTAGCTATCTGATACCTGATATACTTAAGTACCGACCTACAATCGTCTTCGACACCCATGTCGAAGGAAAATAGGAGGAAAACAGAAATAAATCTATCCTAAGAATCCATACGCTAAAACGGTTCGCGTTGACAGCTAAGGCCGATTTAATCTCGGCATACGATTGAGCTCGTATGGGGCCAATGGATCACCTGGCTTCCGTTACAACAACGATCTAATTAAATTTATTAAAGATTAAATTATTGCTAAAAATATATTTTACAAACTGTAAACTTTAAATTATTACTAGCGAACTAAATAAATAATAATGATTGAAATCGATATATTTAATTAACTAAATGGTGCCTAGTCCAAATACACACCAAAAGTAGTAACTTGAATAAAAGCAGTGGCGACTTCCCTCTGGACGTCAACATAGTTATCCCGTTCATGGTCCCATAGGAAAGAGACGGCGTTATTATAGCTCTGAGCTCTCTTCTGGCCGATAGTGACCACGCAGATGATGCGGTAACGGTTGAACTGAACTGCTTTTAGTTTTCGCATCAGCTCGCCGGCCAAGCGGAGTGCTAAAGCTGGGGAATCCTGAACATTATACTTGTGGCCAGTCCAATGTTCATCCAGAAGTTCGTCAGTTATCTTCTGTACCGTTGGGAGGTGAAACTTGTAACTTGGATTGAGTTGGTAAGTTGGCAAGTAAGAGAGTACGGGGCGTTTGAATTCAATCGCAATCTGAGACGTTCTCTCGACAGGCCGTATGCCGGGTACCCCAGAGAATCCAAACGACTGTCTTCTAACTTTCAGTCGGCTCGTCGATTTAGCCCCGAAGTTTTGAGATCTGACGCCGGACTGGCTTTTCAAATGCATCATTGAAACTTTACTCCTTTTGGTATCAATTTCCGACATTATTATGATTATTTACTAAAAAAAAACTCAAAATAAAGATTATTTGCCTTTAGATATTTTAAAATACTAGAAATAATGATTATATTTTTTTCCGCCAGCTTTTCGCAACAATTTATGACTTTATGTCATAAACTGTCAACGATCTTGATTTCTTTTCTAATGTACCTTACCTCCCACGTGAGTAATGTCTCTCGGTAAACCTTGAACGCACGGTTGTTTCTATTCACAAATGTTTTATTGGCATTATCTGTGAGTACTTATAATTTTCTTGTTTTCATAAGAATAACTTATGTTATACTTTAAAATTAACTTTCTTATGGAGTTAATAATGGGCGGAGCGACTTATCTGGCAACAAATTTTAGCTGCTCATCTGGTATTACAAAAATTTTCATGAGCTCTAACTAAGTCGTACATCTCAGGCTGATAATACTATGATGGTTATTCGAATATAGGTGAATTACTTAGAAAGATCAGTTTAATAATAGTTAAAATAGGTATATTATCAAGAGTTGTCTATGCTATGCATTAAATCACTTATCAACAGCTAGTTTACATACTCTCAAATTTACTCCAAGGCTCGCGTTTTCATCGTAAAGTTCCTAAGTTGCGGTTAACCGATGCTAAAGTTTTCGATTGTCAAGAGGAACTACGGTAAATGGTTCTTACGCTACTTTGGCTATGTAGCGAAGAGTACCTACTAAAGAACAACACTTTATTTCCGACTTTAATAAGCTATGCTATCCTCGGTCATCCATAAAAATTGTTGGAGTCACAAAAATCGTTAAATTGTACATTTACTGTAGTCATATAGCGAAAACTATAATAAGGACACATGGGAGACAAAGAACGCAATTGAATTATGAAAGTGAAACCTCAATAGCTTAATGGTTAAAGGTGCAGACTGAAAATTGAAAGGTCGACGTTTCGAGTCTATCGAGCCCCATATAGCCCATAACGTAAAATTATGTATTACTATTTACTATTATTTTCTAAGTCTATACCACTAATATTTCAAGCTTTCCGTTTATTTGGAGGGGAGAGAAGTCAAGTTTAGCTTAGCTGACATAAAAAAAATGGCTGTTGTGGAGTGTGGGTCGAACTGATATATTATTATATGATATTTGTTCCAATCCAAGCACCACACCTTAGTTAATAATAATATACCAGCCTTACCTACCTTGCCCACCTTAGTTAATAATATTTGTCAGTTTTAATTCAGTTCAAAGTGCTTGCATCTTTATCCACTAAGCTTCAGATTACAGATGCATTACGCATCGCAATGTTGAAAATCAGTGCAGTTTCATCGGTGGGGTATCTTGATGACCTGGAAGAATAAAGTCCTGACCTAAAAATAATCGCCAGCATTCAAAAGTTGTCCTTATTAAGCATATTTTCATTTCAGTTTTCCTCTGATACACTTTAGGCAGCGTTCCAAAGGCATTATTCCGATAGCATTAAATGAGGGGTCGTTTAAAGGCTTGGACAGACGCAACGCGCGACGGCAACGTGGCTAACGCGACTCAAAAAGGCTGTAATGCAAGGAGCTGTCTGAAGATGTTGACACTGCGTGTTAACTGCCTCAGCAGTGTGTTTCAACCAGTTCCTCGCAAGTTTAGTGTGAGACATTAATCTCGAGCCTCGCTCTATACAAACGATTAAACGAAGTATAATTCTTATCAGAAATAACCAATAAAATCACATAAATGGAATTTTGTAGAAACCCTGTAGAAACTAATAACATGCTAAATGCGTTTAGCAGAGTTTCGTAAAAATATTATAAAGTTATCATTAAGGTATGGTACGCTACTCAATTCTCTGAGCCACTGCTACTTTAAAACTACATACTATGTAGTTTATAAATGTAAAAGTTTGTTTGCGAGCGATTAAGATAGGTATGTCTTAAAGACCCATCTGTCTCAACTGCAGTAACGCTTTCGACGTGTGAAGCTGCTACTTGAGCAGGTTTGGGACCACAGCGCTTTGTATGTGTCCAGGCCCTTAGCAGCAGGTTCATATCTAGCCTGTCGGTGTCGATAGGCCGTCATTTCACACTTGGAACGGCTACTGGTTATAGTTTCTTGTACTTTATGAGTTCACACTTCACAAACCTATGCGGTTACTCTATTTGAATATGGTAATTTTGTTGCGATAAACAGATAAGTACGCATTCTATGCTAATGAGTATATACGGTAGATTATAAATCAATAATACATATAAAGTAGGTATTAATTGAGAAGCAGTGATTGACTAGTGGTTTGGAATGTGGTCTATCAGTCGCAGGTTCGAACCCAGGCATGCAACTCTAACTTTTCGGAGTTAGTTCAATTAATATCACATGCTTCAGTGGTGAAGGAAAACATCGTGAGGAAGCCTGCACGCCCGAGAGTTTTCCATAATTTTCTCGAAGATGTGTGAAGTCCACAGCACTGGGCCAGCGTAGTGGACTGTGGCCATTCTCTGAGAAGAGATCTGCGCTCAGTAGTGAGCTATTGATAGGTTGCTGATGATAATGATTACTATTGAGGAAGAGAGAAAAATGATTCACTAATATCGTCTCCCACAATTCGACTTCCACTTTTCCTTTTTTTCTAAATATTTATATAACAAGAAAAACTTGAGCAACTACAACATTAATAAAAATTTATTGTAAAGTATCAGTGTGGAATATCTTATATCATAAGTGATGAAAACATCATTAGAATAGATAACATCGCATATTTTAATTTATTTATATCTACAAATGGTTTAATGGATTTAAGCAAGAAAGTCTCTTTAATTGAAAATCCTTTGCATTAAGAAGATTTGTCATTCATTCTAAACGGTAGGATAGTTTAAGACTTTAAGGGCCTGTATTACCACCTTCTGATAAGTGTGGGATAGCCTAACCGTAAATTTTGACACTTTCTTACTTTATGTCAAGTGACAAAGACAATTGTATATGAATAAGCTATCCGACACTTATCAGGAAAATGGCCCTAAAGATAGTAAGAAAAAGTCATTTTACAATGCGCCGATACAGCTCTCGAATAAATGGGTGTAATTTTCACACCTTCGAACTCAATCGAGAGGTCTTCGAGTTTCAAGTATATGCAGAAGTACCTCGTTTATACGTTTATAGGCTTTCGATATTAACGTTGCAAATGGTTCACTGTTCGATTTCAATATTAAGCACACCATTTGGCAACAATCGCGTGTGCCCAGGGACGCGCAACTAAATATTGAACTTATTTTTACCATGCAAAAGTATGATGCAGAACTGATATGAAAATAAAATTTTATATAAATGGCGTAAGTGAGGTCGCGTCGCAACTTCGAATTGAATTGGCTTAGCTACTTTGAGAGTTATTCCAATTTTTGTTTTCCCCTTGTTCGTTTTTCTTTTGACGTTATAATGCACGGATTTAATGACGTTTCGGATTATACGTTCCGGTTATTTTTGTGCTGTTAACAGCATGGCCGTATTTTAGTTCAAAAATGTTTGACCTCTTTTTGAACTGATTTCTATAACTTAAATATATTCCAAGAAACTAGAGCTCACCAGAGCTAAAATGCTAGTGGAACTAAATACCTTGAGCTAAAATAGTAGATATTCAAAATCTTTGCTGAAGGATCATTAGGCTGAAATTATAGGCGGTGTCTTGTTCATCGTTCATTTTTGCGAATATTTTTGCGAAAATGAACCCTAAGGCCCTTAGCCCTAAGGGCGAATTTAGACGGATGGCTCACCGATGACCCTCGAAAATGAAAGCAAAAATCTTGAAAAATTAACCATAGAAAATTCACCCTTAGGGCGAATTAAGACGGTTCATTTTCACAAAAAATTTCGCAACACTGATTGATGAACGAGGCACCGTCTAATTTGGGCCTTAGCTTCGTTTTCAATCTAGCTTCCTTTTAATATTATAAAATGCAAAAGTTTGTGTGGATGGATGGATGTTTGTTACACCACAACAAATAAACCGGTTCGGCTTGGTATGGAGATAGCTCACAACCAGGACTAACAGATAGGAGGACTTTACCGCGGAAAATTAAAGACTTCCCACGGGTATCAAAAACCTTCATCCAAGCGGTCGAAGTCGCGGGCATCATCTAGTGTTAAATAAAAGAAGGGGCTATGTCAAAACCCCTATATCACGTTAACTACCCTAATAGGTACACAAAATACGCATGATAGGGCGTATTTACATTTTTCTCAATTCATCGATGCTGGCATGTTCTGGGGATAAATGAGCCTACTCCCACATTTTGTGACATTAAGCTCCATTGGTTTTCAATGCTCCATACAGCGGCACCAACCTGCTCTTTTTAAACAGATAAGCAAATGAATTGGAAGGCCTTAGCGATCCGCGTCCTTGAATAGAGTGTCGTACTAAAGGGATAATGTTCGGGTAGGCTTATACGGGTCTCAATATATGTAAATAAAAATATATTAAGCCGTATTAAATTAACCTATGCAGACTTGAAAATTACGCAGTATATTTTGATACTTCGGTGACCTAAAATATAATGTTTTTCACTAGCTTTTCCTTTGAACTAGCTTTGCGTTGAAACTGAATATAATTATGATTATATCTATGCAAACAATTAAGTCAATACTCTTCGTTCCCTTGAAAAACGAAAGGATTCCAACAGAATTTATAGAAGTAAAGTCGCGGACATACTAGTAATATCTTTTACCTCTTAAAGAACATACGTTCCAAAAACGACACAGGTACTCGTACATACGAAAGCCTTTGTATTATGAAAATCTGCCATAGACGTAATTTATGAACGACCCTCAGTACGCTGCGTGGTAGGTGGGCAGAATCGGGACCCCAGTTGTTAACATCCCGGAAACTTAACAAAGGAATTACTAAGCAACGGTAAACAATGTCGACAAACACACGTCATCCAATTACGAGTGTCTACAACTAACATAATTAAAATGGATCAACATGCTAATTAATAGTCTAGTCGCAATCATTAAGGGATTGTAAGTTTATAAGATTGTAAGCTTTTGCCTACAACTTCGTCCGCGTGCTATAAAGTTTTAAAAATACCACGGAGTACCTACCCTTTGTTTGAAAGGTACCCGTATAAGGTAGCCTATATCACTCTCTAATTCGTCAACTATACATACTCATGCAAAAATGACTGAGATCTGTTGCTCCTTTGCTGTGTGATTGAAGGAGAAACCAGCATACTATTAAGGGATTCATTCATTCGTCACAAGCCATTGCCAGCCCGCTTCTGGAGTCAGGTCTCCTGTCGAATGAGAAGGATTTTTTGCTATGCGGATCGGCAGACTTCACGCAACTTTGAGTACATTATAGGGAACTCTGAGGCATGCAGGTTTCCTCGTGATGTTTTTCTTCACCATTTAACTTATTTCTATTCTAACAAAATTGCATGGGTTAAATCGGCTTGAAATCCGGCTGCCCACAAGATAGTATAAAAAACTTATTACAATGTAATAGCTGCATGATAATATTGTAAAATGATTGTTTTGAAAAGAGCAACTGCTGAGTTTCTTGCCGGCTCTTCTCAGCAGAATCCGCTTTCCGAACCGATGGTAGAGTCATGATAAGTGCCACAGGTTGGCCTACGTGAAATAAATAATTTTGAATTTTGAATTTAAAACAAACATAATATTTTAATTAGATAAAATGCACATAACTCCGCAAAGTCAGAACTGAACCTGGGATCATAATATCCTGGACCCCCCAAAATGTAGGTCAAAGTCCACCAGGTTATCACTGCTTATATTTATTTCAGCTACTAAAATCGGAATTTCAATTCGCCGATCGGAATGGTTTTTATTGTTGGATTGAATTTTCTTTGGCAAAAAGGTGTTTTAACTCGTATTCTCGGCATTTACGATCAGGGTGAAATATATTTATATTATATTTTTAACAGACTTCAAAAAAGGAGGAGGTTCTAGAAGGAGGTATCTTTTTTAAGAGATTAATAAAATACGTAATATATTGAGTCGTTAAGTTTGAATAATGCTGTAAGCGAACTTTAATATACCGAGGTTTTGCTGCTTTGAATTTTTCATGCTGAATTCTAAACTCTTTTTGTGGTGGAAGGTCGTACTAATAAATTGTAAAGATGTCTTTAGCAAGCATTCAGATTGCAGCATATTTAATAAGGCTAGCACAACTTTCGTTACGGTCGTTGGGGTCTAAAGTTCCTGGAGCGGCGACCTCGCATCGGAAAGCTCAATGTTAAGATACAATTGGCACAAGATCGATTCATGTGGAAGTCCATACAAAAGACTTTTGTACAACTGTAGATGAAGAAGAAGGAGGACATCATTAGATGCCGTTAACAAGGCACATTATAGTTTAATAAAAAAAAAAATTTACTGACTTCAAAAAAGGAGGTTATCAATTCGTCGGAATCTTTTTTTCTATGTATGTTCACCGATTACTTAAAGACGCCTGAACCGATTTGGGAAATTCTTTTTTTGTTTTAAGGGGCATACTTCCCAGGTGGTTCCATTAAAATGTTATAGAAATCGTTAAAAAATCAACAATTTATATACTTTGCACTGGTGCGGGTATTTGAAATCGGAAAAACAAAAAAAGAGTTTTCCAAATCGGTTCAGGCGCCTTCGAGTACTTGGTGAACATACATAAATAAAAAAAAAATTTAGACGAATTGAGAACCTCCTCCTTTTTTGAAGTCGGTTAAAAATGGTACATTTTTGTAAAGAACAAATGACAAGGAAGAGGAAAAAAATATACCTAGTTAAAATCATCAAAATCTTTTAATTGATAATTAAAAGTTATTCTTCGATCCCGATTTGCGAATTAAAATTTCCCTTTGGCATTATCAAAGGATTCTGTGGAGTGAAAAATTAATTAAAATTCAAGCTTTTCAAGTTGGCTTTAATCACATAGTAAAAGGCATATTCAGTGAACATATAAGATTACATTCGAAGTTTTAAATAGGCTCCTACGTAATTTAATTTTTGCTACGTAGGTAAAATGTAATATAATTTCACGTAAAATTTATTTGAAACCAGATTTTTCCTTTCACTGCATTCGCGTGGATTTAGGTTTTCAAAAATCCCACAGGAAGCCTTTGTAATGTACATGCAAAAAATCACTTCAATTTGTTGCTCCGTTGCTGATAAATTGAAGGACAAACCAACAACCAACAAACACACTGTTGTATCCCTACAATAATTATAATAATATTATACTCGTAAATACGTGTGTTACATGTGTTGACTTATTAATATCATCTGCAAATGTTAATTCGAAGTCATTTTTCACTAGCCATCAATAGGTATCACCAAACAGTGAATTGCGCTTTTAAATGCGTAGAGCTGTTAAAATAAAACAATGAAGCTATCTCAGCGAATTTGAATTGAGTCGCTAGTTTTAAGTAAAAAAAATCTTAATGAGGCTAATATAAATAAAAAGGAGACAGTGCAATTTCTCAGAAAATCAGCCAATTATATCCACAGACCAATAACTTTGCACCCTTGTCTCGAATGCATTCGTTTTATCAAAAGAACGGTAATTGCATTGAAATCAAAGATGGCTGCAGATAGAGGACGGCCATTTTCACTAATTAAGCCTGGACATGCACAGGCAACAATTAAGAGGAGCGATTGTTGATACCCGCATAGCTATCAACTCTTCAGTCGAGATGCAGGCGAGTTAAGACAGAGTTTACTTCACACCTTATTAAGGCTAACTTATGCCATCATAGCGTATGCGATAATCCTTGTTCGCTAAACTCGTTAAGTATTTTAATCAAGTACAGTCAACTACAAAATTAATATTCATTTTATATGAAATTTTATAAAACATATGGTGTTTGCCCACTACTTATTCCGAATTATTCGTCAAACAAACTTTACCATCCCTTTTCATCCCTTACTTAGGGGTAGAATTTCTTAAAATCTCTCCTTGGTGCACTTTAGGATAATCAAAGAATATTAAAAAACTCTACCACGTCGTCTGTCAGTCAGTCAGTCACGACAAGGTTCTATGCATAGGTATCATATTATTTTAATAACCTAACGTAGGTAATTATACAAATAATTTAGTGAATTGACTTCTTACCTGAGAATGCCTAATACTCCAAATACCTGTCAAAATCAGATAATTAAAGATAACATAAAATGTATAGATTGGTTTAACGCAGAATGTAACAATATTGCTTTAATTTACAATTTAAAATGGAGTTAATAATAACTGGCTTAACGCTTAAACCAATATTTCGTTAGCGTAAAGCTCAAAGTTTCTGAACTACCTATAAAATATTATGCTACATTTATCTTATCCTAACTGTGCAAAACGTCGTTTTGCTCTTGTTTGAATTCATAGTGGTTCAAAAGTTGAACGAAAGTGCAGAATCGATAGATAATTCAAACTTAGAAGGTGCTTCTGATGGAACATCGTTTTCAATTTCCATCTACTCTCATACTACAATGTTAACCTAGATAAATGGAGTAAAACATTGGATACTGTGTGATAAGGACAGCGTGCTTCACTAACATATTGTTATATCAAGTGGGAAAAGGATGGAATCATCAGAACATCTCTCTGTCGTAAGCCACACTGCAGCCAATGTCAAACCAATTTTGTACAATTGAAAAATTATGTGCCATATATTCTAATCCTTAGCTAACATTTGACTGGTTGCTAGTGTTCAGATTTGTAGGTGCATTTTCAAGTTCTTAAGCTTAACTACATTACAATACCACTGAAGTGATTGTATACTCAGCGACGATTGTGTCCCCAACACAGCATTTTCTAAACGTGACGCGAAGAACTTTGCGTCTCCGATGTTTTGTATTTTTTTTTTTAAAGAACTGCCATCTGATATCTTCTTCAATATTGTACTTATATGATTATTGATAAAGGACCATAATTGTAAAATCTAGAGCCTACTTGATGGACTAGGACGGAAGTTCAAATTTCCATACTTTTATACTACTTAGTAGGTAGGTAGTAGGTACATATAATTGGACAAGATGGTCATAGGAATTATTTTTCAAAGAATTTGAATAAAAAACACACCTAACAGAGAACCTGAAAGCTCTCTAGAGATTGAACATTATCAAAAACGAAACGATTAATATTGATATTGTTATTATTTATGAAACAATAAATCTCTAATAGGGAGAGTTTTCTTCCAGCCCTCCAAGATTGAAAGGCGACCACCTTGTTTTATCCACGTCTGATACTTTTTAATTTTGTTAATGTTTTTAGATAATGCAAAAAGAAAAATAGATGGAGGATACACAGTATGTGTAGTTACAATGTTTATTAATATTATATAAATTCTTTAAAAAAAAAACGATTTCAAACGCCACTGAAAAGCATAAAATAATTTCAGTTTGTACACGTATATTGAAGTCGGGCGGGCCTATATGGAGTAACATCGAACAAAAAAAAATACGCGTCAAATTGAGAACCTCCTCTTTTTGTTTTTTTTGAAGTCGGTTAAAAATATGAAGTAGATACGACAAATAGGTATACTTAGTTCAGGCTTGTTTTTCAGTGTAAGTATATTTGTATGATCATAAAATAAAAATGAATCGCTGTTCGTTAGTCTGGCTAAAACTCAAAACGGCTGGACCGATTTGAATAATTTTTTTTTGTTTTGTTCGCAATAATGGAGGGGTGGCTTAAAAAAATGCGTGAGTATCGTAGAACACTCGGTTGGAACGAATTTCCTTTTAATAATAAATTAATAATAAAAATATAAAAAATAACAATCTTAAGTCAGGATTCAAACCCCCGAACCAATAGTTTCACTCCTTCGTTCAGCCGCTTCGCCACCTCAGCTATGACGGAACGTGTATAACAATCGAAGGCAACACACAAAGGTCGTGACGGAAAAATTCTTACACTTTTTTTTCGCCTAGTCCCCATCCGCCAACTCCGTACCGTCCGATAAGGAACTTAGGGAAACCCAAAAGATAATCTGAAAAATCCAATAAATCAAAATGGGTAATTTTGTAAAAGGATTTAGGAAACACCATTTCGGGTTCGGATTACTATATTGTATATGGCGAGAGCGAAGCTGGGGGTAAAAGCTAGTTTATATCATAAAATCTCATTCGTTACATCGCACAAACACGAACGAGGCACTCAATTAAATCGTAGAGCGGGTAATAAGAGCTCTCTCTGCGCCTCCGCTGATGTACCGCAAACTGTTCTGCCTGCGATAACTTCGAACCTACTATCTTATTCTTTATCAGCTGATAAACGTCCACTGCTGGACAAAGGTCTCTGGCATATCTCCACACAGCCTCCACAGCCTCGGTCTTATGTCACCTGTACCCAACGGCTCCCAGCGGCTCCCAGCGGCTCGGCTGATGTCTTCGGTCCACTTAGTGGAGAGTATACCACCGCTGCACTTTCCGGTGCAGGGACACCACTCCAGCGCCTATGGACCGAAACGCCCATCAGTTCTCCAAACAGTCCGAACTATGTGCCCCACCAATTTCCTCTTCACCTTACTAACTTCAAACTTACTATACTTGCCTTAATATTAACGAGGAAAAAATTATCAACTTTATTTGTTTTCCAAGAACACGCAATCTTCGCTCGGCAGCAACCAACCTTAACAGACAATTAACCAGCCCCCGAATGTCTTAAAGTAATTCCATTGATAGTATACGTATTCGAGGACATTAGCGTCAAAATAAAATAATCCTTGATTATATTGATTTTCAGTCACAATTTCAGTACAACCAATTTTAATATGGAGCGCTAAGGAGCGCATCGTACATACGTAAACTTATAAGAATGCATACACGAAATTGAGCTTTAATTCAATGATGTTATGGTTTATTTTACTTTGACGCTATTGTCATCGAATATAACGATCAATGGAATAACTTTAGAGAACCGCAGGGCTGATTCCTTCAAGTACAATGTTGATAATGAGAGAAAGAGAAGAACACTGTTTATCCTGAAAACTACTGTATAGGCTGCTTCTCAGACTTTTTTGCATTAAGCAGTTATCATTTCTGAGCAAATTAAGACTAATACATATTATAATATTTTGTTGTTTTTTTTAAATTGTTTTAATGTTTCCGACTTTTGACAGCTCACATTGAAATAAAAATAGGGAGGTTTAAATAATAAGTCTCAAAAGTCCTCTTAATGACTTTCATAGGAAACAATTATTCTCAAACTATATCCTAAGTTTATACTCACGGTTGTTCACTTAATTTACATCCCAGCAGAGATAGGCTAGGTATTAGTGACATCAACGTATAAATAGGAATGGGTCCCTGCATTTTCGTTGCATAATAAACTAGGGATTACAGAAATGCTTTAGGAAATCCTGCCTAAATCTAAAGGTGATTAAAATATTGCCACACAAAATATAATATTGGCGTACAACTATTCAAGCTTAGACTATTCAACCTCTAGTAAATAATAGAAATGTTTTTATTCAAATAAACTTTTTTACAAGTAAGTGCTTTTGAATTGTCGACCTCTGGTTCGGAATGCCCTTCCTGCCGAGAAGAACCAGCAAGAAACTCGGCGGTTGCTCTTTTCAAAACACGTTTAGAATACAATAGATACTATGCTATGTATGCAGTGTTTCCACAATGAGGGGAAGTTCCAGAAAAGCCTGTCTGGCAGACAGAAAGTAGCACCATTCCCGCCGGTGGCACCCGTTCACGAGCATGACGCATGACCCAGCCATTGCTTCGCTCAACCATATTTGAGGGAACGTAACTGAGTAATATAATAAGTCTAGATGCATGCAAACTGACACCTTTGTGACAATATTGTATAAAAATGTACAACCTAGCCATTTTCATGATTTCCCCCGCAGAAAAGCGTAGACAAGTACATTTACAAAAATTATTTAAAAAAAGTGTAATTGGGTAAAGCTGTCGTTCTTATAATAATAATCAAAATTTGAGCCAGTTATTAAAAAATCATACACTGACTTATTATTAAAAAGGGGTTGAGGGGTTGTATAAGTTGAAACATGAATAAATAATACACAATTTTATTTTACGCAAGAAATGCGTAAAAAAATTACCCATTTAAACAAAACTCCGCTTTCAAAAGAAATCGACTCAGTGCCGGTAAAAATAAATTGTTTCCCAGTTGTTTTTATAAGATCTTTATCGTAAGGATTTTTCGACCCCGCTCTCTATTTTCTTAAAAGGTATTTCAGTTAAGGTTTGTGGGTATAACCCTTTAAGTTCATTCACTTAAAGAGAAGTCGAATAAGAACGAAAAAGTCGAATATAAACGCTACTTAGGCCCGTAATCGTGGCACAAACAATGGCGGAACGAAATGATGTCAAATTCGGGTCGACAAATTACAAGACCCTTTCCAGCCGAGTATTTAAAAACAAAATGTTTTTCGTGGCTTTTCCGCGTCGCTTAAGCGGTTTATTTAGGGGAGTTATTTATGGGCAACAATGATTTAAATAAACTTTTTAATTTAACGTTTCGCCGTTTTCGACTGTTTTCGTATTATTTCGTCGGATTTCTAACAAATAGTAATGGAGTAATGGTTGTTCCTTCGCGAAGATTATTGCGTTGATATTAAATATCACGTAATTATCACGGGATTAATTTGATTGGAATTACGTGAAACTCAGATAGTAAAATCAAATAAAAATAAGCACCGCAAAAATTTGGAATGCCATTCCGGCTTCCATTTTTCAACTAACTATGACTTGGATATCTTTAAATCAGGAGTGAATAGGCACCATCTTAGGCTGCATCTTCACTTACCATCAGGTAAGATCGTAGTCAAGTGCTAGACTATATTATATTATTTACAAGCGTAAATTTAAAATTTAAAACACCCCCGACATGTGAATCTATGGCCGGACTATGTATGATTCTGGTTGCAGCATCAGGTCGAAGTTATCAATTAATTGTAATTTATCGATTATACTGGCACGCGTGAAGCACTTTACCGAGTAATCATACGCCAAAAATGCCTTAAATCATTTTGGAAAAGAGCTGATACTCTTACACTGCTGGACCGATAATAACCAAACATAGCTGAGAACCACCGCAAGGAAACTGGCTTGCTACGATGCCAAAGACAGACAAACACACACACACACACACACACACAGACACACACACACACACACACACAGACACACACACACACACACACACACACACACACACACACACACACAGACACACACACACACACACACACACACACACACACACACACACACACACACACACAGACAGACACACAGAGAGAGAGAGAGAGAGAGAGAGAGAGAGAGAGAGAGAGAGAGAGAGAGAGAGAGAGAGAGAGAGAGAGAGAGAGAGAGAGAGAGAGAGAGAGAGAGAGAGCGCACGCTTAAGATAATTCAACCAACTTGTTACCAACCCGTTTCGGGGCTATCATCATTCAAGCACCTTGAGAGTCCAAGGTCTATTAGTTTTTCGAACTATTTTACTAACTCTGATTATCCTATAGAACTACAGTTTAAAAAACGAAACTTACTTCAGCAACTAGTATATCGTATACCGATATACTAGTTGCTGAAGTAAGTTTCGTGCTCGTAGCTTAATAAGTTTCGATTCGACTTTAAAATACTTAAAATAATTACCGGATTATTTAAACTATTTTTAAGAATTAAGAAAATATCGTTCGCCATTATTCTCTACTAGGTTTTTCCTGCGACTTCGTCCGCGTGGAGTAAGGTTTTTGAAAATCCTGCGACAACCCTAAGTTTTTTCCGGGATAACAGGTCAATACGTTGCTCCGTCGCTGCGAAGATTGAAGACTATTGTGATTGAGAGACAAACCAACAAATAAACACACTTTCGCAATTATAAAATAAGTAAGGATTCTGATAAATTATTTAGAGAACTTATACTTAACTATATAGACCGTTTCAGATATAATTAATGTTTTGAGAAATTCTTAACAAGAATTTTTGCATTTATCTGAAAAAACATTTTCTAGAACATTGAACGAAACCTTTTAACATAATTGGAATATGAAAATAATTACTACGTAAGTTTTTACCTACCACATGCGAATTGCTTTTGCACGAGTAGGTACCAAATATATGAAATGAAAATAGCTCTAGCTTCCGAGTAACCTTGTTATATTATGCAACTATTTTCATATTTGCAGTAAGAATGCATTTCTAATTTAAATAAAAAATAAAGAGCATTCTTTGTTAATTGCTACGGAAGTACTACTAACCTAACCACATGCGAATTGCTTTTACACGAGTACCAAATACATACTATATGAAATGAAAATATGCTAGTTTCCGACTAACCTTGTTATATTGTGCAACGATTTTAATATCTACAAATAATGCATTAATTGTAATTTATACAAAAAATAACAGTATTGTTTTTTAGGGTTCCGTACCCAAAGGGTGCCAACGGGAGCCTATTACTAAGCCTCAGCTGTCCGTCCGTCTGTCCGTCCGTCCGTCATTCAGCGGGCTGTATCTCAATAAACGTACCTAACAGGTAGACAGTTGAAATTTTCAGAGTGCGCATTTCTATTGCCGCTATAACAACAAATAATAAAAATTAAAGGGAGCCCCTTTATTTTTTTATATTATGCTATTTATGCCCCATATTATGCTAATTTGGTACTATCTAAGAACTGTGAAAAGAAAAGTGATTTGGTCATATGTACGGAATCCTAAAAGAGTGACGCCCGACTCGCACTTGGCAGATTTTTTCGTTTAAGAAGAAAGTTTTAACTAGGACAACAAGTATAAGATACCTAAATATAAGATTCCAACCTACGATCTTTCGGTTGCAGTCAGCTATCATACCACTGAGGCTTTAGGCTTTGACGTAGTATATTAGGCGCATACACTAGCTGATGCCCGCGACTTTGTCCGCGTGGATTTAGTTTTTAAAGTCCCTCGGGAACTCCTTGATTTTCCGGGATAAAAAGCCTAGATGTTGACCCGAGTAATAAGCTACCACGGTATAAAATTTTGTAGAAATCTGTGCGGTAGTTTTTACAAGACAGAAAGAAGGACAAACAAACAGACAGACAAACAGACAAAAAAAAATTTAGCTTCTGTTTTGATATCTGTATCTTGAACACAATTAGAAGCAAAAACCCTTTTTTGAATCTATTTCATGTACAGAATTGGTTACGTTTCTGTTTTATTATATGTATAGATATTATTTAATAGGTTTGGGCTTTAACAATCTAACTTTGTAAAATATTATTATTCTTGAAAATTCATAGGATTTATATTATAGGGAATGGAAAATTATTATTAAGGAAACCCAATTTGAAAGAGCTTATCGTTAAAATACGAGGGTCCGAAGCCGTTTTTCAGATATTAATTCGTAACAATCGTAAAACTTATTTTCATGGTGCCCTAAAAAGTTATGGTCTGTTTCAAGGGACAATATACTTTCGGTTGACTTTATCTGGCACCCGTTTTGTCCAAGAAAATTTGGGTTGGCAACAATAAAGAAGCCGGATTTTTCTTTTCTTAATCTTTTCTTTTCAAAAATATTTCTGATAGTACATAGTTATGTTTTAATAGCTGGTTAAATAATACTTTTGGTTGACTTTATCTGGCACCCTTTTTGTCCAAGAGGGTTGGCAACAATAAAGAAGCCGGATTTTTCTTTTCTTAATCTTTTCTTTTCAAAAATATTTCTGATAGTAGTCATGTTTTAATAGCTGGTTAAATAATAGATAATATGGTGAACCGTTAAAACGTTCTCATTTGAGAAGAGTCCTGCGCCCAGTAGTGGTCAGTATTGTACAAATACTTATTCAATTATTATTAAAGAAGACAAAATGTGATTACCGAAATTCTTGTTACATTAAGGTATAAGCTAATCTATCTAAATCATAATAAACAAGACGCAGAAACATCAACGAATCCCATTCGAATCGCTCGGAGAAATTATCCAAACTTTTTTCTCCACCCAGCCACAGTTTAGCAACCTTACAGATATGAACAACCTAACAATTATAATACAAAGGTTCCTCTAATGAAATGTCTTGTCTTCCCGATATTTCTATATGCGGCTGAAACATGGACCCTAAGGCAAGTTGACCGATGAAAAATCGACGCCCTGGAAATGTGGTGCTGGGGACGCCTACTAAGAATAAGCTGGACAGCGCATCGAACAAACGTCTCCATACTCAAAGAGCTGAAAATAACGCAAAGGCTTTCATCGCTTGTACAACTGCGAATCCTTAAGTTCTTTGGCCATATCACTAGGAAGACTGGTACCATCGAACACCTTGTTGTACAAGGTCGAGTCGAGGGCACACGTCCACGTGGTCGCTCCCCTACTAGGTGGACGGATTCAATCCGCTCCGCCACAAATTTATCCGTCTCCGAGTGTACTCGTGATGCCACCAACAGAAATCGCTGGAAGGAGATCGTAAGAGCTGCTGTGAAGGCCAAGTCATAACCACGACCACTCTGCCCAGAGTGAACGAATAAGAAGAAGAACAATTATAATAACTCTGAGTTATCAAAACTTTTTTGCCATTCTGACATAGTTTAGCAACCTTACGCGTCACGTTAGATATACTTACATATACAGTAAAATAAGAGGGACATTGTGAGAAAAAGCGCACTTCGATAAGGATCGTGATTTATAAACTTTAGTACCTACGCACTTCAGAAACTTGTAAAAAGATTGGTTGGTGGTCAGGTTTGTTCAGAGGGCAGTGATGTGAGTAAAAGGTTAAAGACTAATTATGATTTATTCCATTCCTATTGCCCGCGTCACTCCTCCCAACGCAAGACAGACAAGTGACACTTTGATGTGGCGATGGCGGCAATTTATGACAGAGGCCTGTGATATTGAACTGTATGATTGTTAAGCAACGACCAAATGATTGCGTGAGGTTTTATAATACGAGTTTGATGACGTCTTTTTAGTTTTATACCGCAGTAACACTCATAACAAGTCGACAACGAGCCGAATCGAGACAATAAAGCATGTTCAAGGTTGATGGGATGGGAGTAATGATTATTATTATTGCTTACGGTTTGTTGATCCGGCCACTTCTGGATGGGCACAACTGTAATTTGGTTAAACTATTATAAATTAATGGGAATACCGAATCTCTTATTTTCTACGATAGGTCATTGTCAGAGTGCACATAAATAAATGTCAATCCCACAGTCAAATATTTAACTAGAAAACTTACTTTAACTATCTTCACTTTAGTTTAAAAAATATATCGGGTAGGTATTATGAAATTGATTAGCCTAAAAATCCGTACCTACATTATATATAAAAAAAGCATCATCAATATCAAATTTAAAGATTGGTGAAGAAATAACATCAGGTTAAAAAAGCTTTCAAGTGCTTATTGGATGAGCTTCAAATTCGGGTTCCGCAGTCAAACGTTAAATCGATTAAAGTAATTTTTTATAAAATCAAGTATTATTGAACCTAGTTATTTATATTGAATTATTGAAATTCAAATGACCGAATATAGGTTAAGAGATTTATTTCAAAGTTGTAGGTAACGGGCAGTCAAATATAAATAAGTGACACACTGCAGACACAACCTCATACGATTATTATAGTACTGTCGAAGCAGGAAGTTGTATTATAATTTACGCAATTAGGTACTTAATTTGTAAAAATAATGAAAAGATAAGATAAATGTCAGATAGTGTTTGTAAATCTATATACGTATCGGTTTACAAGAGCACGAAAGGTGGTGGAAAAATTGGTAAATAATAGCGCTCGCATATCGGTTGCCCAGGTAATTATGTACTGAACCCTTAACATAAAAAATATTTTAACTTAGCTGTAGCGTTGATTTAAACAGAGCCATGATTGATCGCTCGCGTCGTCAGTCTTTTTCGATACACTTTGATTTGATTTAACATGAACCTCACGCTTTTTCGCGTAGTATTTTTATACAATTTCCTTTTAAAATAATAACGTTATAAAAATCTGATATAAGAAAGCTTAAAGCTCTTAATTACATGCTTATTAATATACATCAATTACTAGCTGATCCGGCGAACTTCGTACCGCCAACATATCTTTATAAATAAAACAAATAAACTATCCTAATCGAAAAAAACTATCCTATCTTTCAAGTTGGACCAAATTACAGATAGTTACGAAGTTTGATCAAAATTGGTTAAGTAGTTTAGGAGTCCATCGCGGACAAACAACGTGACACGTAATTTATATATATTAAAGATAACTTTAATTAAAATATTGCAATTTCAGACGGTCATTAATAAGTAAGCTACTCGTGATCCCATCAATTAAAATAATAATAAATAAATATTGATCATAATTATTAGGGATATTGTTGGTGGGTAATAAAATAACTGTTTATTGATAAAAATGGAGATCGATCTCACTATTTATTTCAATATTTTTATCATGATATTAATTATTTATTGCCTGTCCAAACCGTAACGTCCATAACATATTTTTTTTTTTAAAGAATATCAACCAAGTTGAACTTGACTAATATTCTCCTCTCCCTTCAAATAAGCGGAAAGCTCGTGTTAGGATTTTAGGAATGGGTACGACAATAGTGCAACGGGTGGGATTCGAACCTGCGACCTTTCAGTTTTCAGTCCGCACCTTTAACCATTGGGCTATTGAGGCTACTGAGGATAATTACAACAATATCACAAAATTATTGTATAAATGACAATAATAAACGGCGGCATACTTATTCTTCTCGTCTGAGGGTTCGAACTTTGCCATCTTTTATATTACAGTTTATTATGAATGTTCGCGTTGTGTAGAGGCGGCAATGTTAACAGGATAATATTAAAGGGCCGTCCCTTGTAGACTACTCGGGACGCGAAAAACAAAAGATGAACGGCTCGTGTTTATCAGAGGTTGTTTATTTTTATAGCATGGTAGCGGCCTTTCTTAGGGCTACTTACATCGAGTACAATCTAGTTTGTATTAGGAACATACCTACCTTCAAGAGTATTATTTAAGGAGGCTTACTTCTTGCTAGAGAACATTATTTATGTGCCTTTAATAATTTATAGGGGTATTAATTGTTAAATTAGTTACTGTTTATACTGGGTGTTCAGAATCTTTTCATTTGGCCTGCGTATACTTTTCTAAAGATACTTACAGAAAGTTTCGTAATTATTTTCAATAAAATATAATGAATTACAGTACAGTTGTAGCCACTAAAACATGCTTCCTCCCGAATCACGATACGTAACCCTTCTTGTTATTAGCGTACATGTATTTTTCCTCAACGGGAAGCATGATAAATTACGCTATTACCCGCCTGAATGCAAATCTCGAGAATCAGGTCAGCACTTCTGATATTATTTTTCACGTCACACCACTACTAGTTCTGCAGAGTGATTGATCTCTTATTGTCCTTTGACATTTTTATGATTCGAGGGTGTAATAGAAAATTTTTACTATGAGAATTGTTCAAGTGGCTGGGTTCAGCTTGCATTGTGTGGTTAGCTTTGTGCGACCGTTCTTGCAGTTCCGGTCAGGGATGATTATAGCATTTTTTTTGGCAATATATCATCGCATTGAATCTTATTGAATGCTCTTAAGAAAAGTTAGATGTGTCAGACTGTTTGAGGATCATCGAGTATGTTGAAGACGTTTTTTTGAGAAATTTCGAGGTACCTACCTATAAATATAATTGATTTAAGCAATAAATTATTAACTAATACTTTTTCATTCAAAGTAATGGTAAGGCGCACAGACCTCATAGGTGTGGAGCCGAGGCGCAAGGTCTTTTTAAGGATGACAGCTTAAACTCAATTGTATTTTTTTTATTCAATGACAAGCTAGTCCTTGACTGCGATCTCACCTGATGGGTAAGTGACGATGCAGTCTAAGATGGTAGGTGGCTAACTTGGAAGGGGTATGGCAGTGAACCTTCAACCCATACCCCTAATCGGTTTCTACACGCTATCGTGCCGGAACGCTAAAATCGCTTGGCGGCACGTCTTTGACGGTAGGTAACTAGCCACGGCCAAAGCCTCCCACCAGAACCTTATTTTACCTTATTTACCTTAGTTTGTATTACCAAAACGGAAATGGACGGAAAACATGTAATAAAACACGAAAGAGTTTTAGTAGTAACAAAAAGGGTAAAACTGTGACCCGACGAAGCCTCTGTCATACTCTATTAATTACCATTTACCACCTCATTTCAAAATCGCCTCAGTAGTGTAGGTTCTATGATGCATCATACGTATCTAGAAACATACATATGTACATAGACTGCTCAAATTACAACCCTTCCATTCGGTTTTGCCAAAGTCGGGTTTAAAGACGCTGCCCTCGGCTCCACTCCACCCTTTGTTATATAGGTAGATGAATATTTGTATGCTACAAATCACTTTTTTGTACACAATACAGAATGCACTACAAAAATAGGAGTAGAAACCAAAAGATTTATGTTATTTTTTTTCTTAATAATTATCATAATAATTCCAGTGTTCACAGGATTAACCAAATTGAATTCAGGGCACAGCTAAAACAATAGCAATGAAACTGATCAAAAACGCAAAGTAGATACATATTGAAATAATTGGAATATTTTGGACCGTATTATGCAAATTCAATCAAATGTTTCCACGTTTGGGCTGATTTTATTCCTCTCTGAATCAAATTTGGCTGTCATGTCATTATTTATAATTTGCATATTTTAATTTCGATGTATCATGCTAATTCTTGGCCAATTCGTGCATTATGAGTTTTGGACCCTATGTTTATCATGAAACTTTTTAGCGGATTGAAAAATTAGAATATTATCCATTATGTATTTCTTCATAAAAGATTATAAATGCTAGAAATTATAAAATTTTGACCTGCTCCAAAAGTTTCGCATACCTACCGCACATAAATAAGTAAGACTTCAACATTTCTTATTCAAAAATGCAATTTTTTCATTTTTTACTAAGAAATGTGCACATTTTTGTCCTCATATTTGCACAAGTGTGCAAGTATGAGAACTCTTTTTGTGAATAATAATAACCTCTAGCAAGTACCTTGCTAAAGTATCAAATCATAGAGCTTTTGAACTAGGTGTGGTAGGTACCTAATACAATCCCAACCCGAAAAATTTAGGATCAAGAAAACACAGATTGAATTTGGATGTATTCAGCGTCTTGACCAAATCCAAGAAAAAATACGTTTATTTAATACAACGGTTATTTTCACAGATTCAGATTAGATAAGATAGCTAAAGCCTATCGGTGTGAATATACCTATCTATTCTTACCGTTATACTTATATGAATACTTTGCGCGTCAATAATAAATACTTTTAAATGAAGACCTAAGTCTTCAAAATGTGCGTGGTGCTTGTGATGGACTTATGTATCCGAAACATAGTCGCTATGAAGGCTCAGGATCAATCAAAGGATGAAGATGGGCAAATACTCAGAGTAGGTATTCGTAGAGAACCAAAGTTACCGACATAGCTCAGCGTGTCGCAAAGCTGAATTATAAATAGGTAGGCCACATATAAATTCAAATTCAAATTCAAAATTTTTTATTTCACGTAGGCCAACCTGTGGCTCTTATGACAAGTCATGACTCTACCGCCGGTTCGGAAAGCGGATTCTGCTGAGAAGAGCCGCCAAGAAACTCAGCAGTTTCTCTTTTCAAAATAATCATTTTACAATATTATTATGAAGCTATTACATTGTAATAAGTTTTTTATACTATCTTGTGGGCAGCTGGATGCCTCCTGCATGCAGTGCATCCTGGATGCAGTGGGAACCTCGCATGGAAAGCGCAGTGTTAGCAGACTCCCCACTAGGTGGACTGATGACATCAGACGAAACACGGAGAACAGCTGGATGCAGGTGGCGCAATCGCGAAGCATGTGGTAGTCCAACCATGAGACCTATGATAAAGAAGAAAGAAGATGCTTTTAACTTTACTTATATAAATATTATCAAGAAACCTTACAAAATTATAATTTTTGCATAAGACTCAAGGCTGCATGCTTTTATAAAATTCCATGTCAAGAATTCGATAATGGAGAATATGCCCAGAGGCAAATAAAAACAAAATTGATTTGAGATTGCCTCCCCCAGGGCAAGTAAGATAATAAAGTGACTAATACGGATTAAACTCCTGCATCCTTTGTAATAATATTATAAAAACTTCATACTCCATTATAAATGGTACCATCGAATCTCTATTTTAAGCATGAAAAAGTAACTTGTCAAATCTTTACCGTATTATTATACCATTTTTTAATATTGTTGTACAGTGATAGTCACTAGTGACTAAGGCTGATACACATTGTAGGAAGATTGATGCTAAATTCATTGCATAGGCAAAGTTGCATACGTTAAATCGGCTTGGCATCCAGCTGCCCACAGGATAGTATTAAAAACTTATTACAATGAAATAGCTTCATAATAATATTTATTTTGAAAAGATAGCAACTGCTGAGTTTCTTGCCGGCTCGTCTCAGCAGAATCCGCTTTCCGAACCGGCGGTAGAGTCATGACTTGTCATAAGAGCCACACGTAGGCCTACGTGAAATAAATAATTTTGAATTTGAATTTGAATTGAACAAACTTCCTAAAAATATAAAGGAATGTAAAAGCATGCACAATTTTAAAAAACTGCTTAAAAACCATTTTGCGAAAATTAGTTAAAACATTACTTTTGACGAAATTTAAAAAAAAAAACAAAAACAAATTGAATCTACTTTTTATGGGCCACAGCTAGTTAGGAGATAATCTATGAACTGACTATTCAGTAATTAACCGCGGCTCGAATAGATTCTGTTGTGATGGTACCAAGCTTTTTGAATACTTACCCACTTTTTGTACGCTCCGTAATGCAACTATTTTTGTAAAACATGCTTTTAGCTTAAGTCTCGTTTAAGTGAATATGTAAAATATTCTTTTTGAGACAATAAATATATCTTTAACCCGAATTGTACAAAAATCACATTACTACATATTTATTATATACTTCTGTCATTCATCATATTGAAATGCTGATACCTAACCTAAGAAGGATACAAATTTTGATGAACATTTTAACTAAGGGATAGTCAGAGTTATAGTAAATTATTTCCCAAAAAAAAAATACCATCCTTGGCTTTATCGTCACTTACTATCAGGTGACATCGCAGTCAAGGGTAATTTTGTCATGAATAAAAATCGGCCAAGTGCGAGTTGGGCCTCGCTCTTTTAGGGTTCCGTACCAATAGTATACAACCAAATCATTTTTTTTAAACTATGTAGGTACATATTTAGATATCTTAGTTCTTAGAAAGTACTATATTAGCATACGGGGAAATAATGCTCATTTATTTTGGTCACAACTTACAAACCGCATTATAAATCGGTGTTTTCGGTATTTGGTGTTTAAATACACTATATAGTACATAATATACCAAAGTTTCAAATTCCTAACTAGTTTAGTTTTTGAGATAAATCCCCTAACAAAATTCGTCTAAAACCGACAACTTTGATGGCCCCCCATTTCTTCATTTTTGTAGCTAAAAAATAATAAAAAATATGTTTGGACTTCACTTAATGAGTTCTAGACAATGACACCCTAGGGTAAAAAAATAAAATTTTATTTCGACTCCTTTTCCATGTATGGGAGCCCCTTTGTTTTTTAATTTAATTTAATTTTTATTATTTGTTGTTTTAGCGGCAATAGAAATACACAATCTGTGCAAATTTCAACTGTCTATCTATCACGGTTTACGATATACAGCCCGCTGACAGACGGACGGACGGACGGACGGACGGACAGAGTAGGCTAGGGTCCCGTTGGCACCCTTTGGGTACGGAACCCTAAAAAAGAAAAAGTTTAATTTTAATGTACGATTTAGCAAACGATTGTCGCAGCATACAATGTGGTTCGTCTATGATCACTATTCCTAGAATTGCAATCATCTAGACATAGATTTGACAGTCATGAGAATCAGTCTCGTTTTCATTATTCTTAACAAAATCTGCAAACTAAATCAAATATGTACTTTTTATTTGGGAGATAGCATGCAAAGATAAACAAACGATTCAAGCAGACGGAGACAAATTCCTGAGTAAACGTTAATTAGCAAAACCTGACTGCAGTCTGCACGTATGACAATTGAGATTTATATCAGCAACTTAACAAAACTAACAAGTTTCTCAGATCTCACGGTGAACCGTGAAGACGTATCATTATAATAGCTGGTACTGCTATGTCATGTCTTGTTTTTGGGATATTTTAGTGGTTAGTAGAACAAGGGCATAAACATTTCATTTTCGATGCTAACTCACAAACTTGAAAAATGAGTATGCAATCACCAATTTTTCTGGTTTTTTCAGGTTGTAACTTTTATTATATTCTAAGCTTAAAACATCTTCTTAAGGTTCTGTTATGTTATTATTTCCAACACTTACATTTAGAGTACCGTGTGTCAGGTAATAGGAATACCTACTTCAATATTCACTGAAAAATTATTTTATGGATATAATATCTACGTTTTTAAAACAGTCATCGCTGCGCTAAAATTATTTTCAATAGGTAGGAATATTAACACTAGAAAGTTACCTAGTCTCAACTCTCAAACAAATTATCTTGCTGCATGCTTCACTCCATGCTTGCACGTCTAAGCAATCACAGAGTGCCTAGACTTATCCCCAATTACCAAGCCGTGTAAAGAAATAAATATTATTGCAGCGGGCAACTTTTGCAACTCTCGCGAACATATAATATGGTTGCCTAGAAAGCAGCAAATGACTATTACGGGACTCTCGACTCCTCAGATTGATCGAAAAACGGCATCATTATTCTTCATTAATTAGAGTTTATCAACATTAACATAAGGGTAAGGGGGGTAAGGGAGCGCACCTCCATCTAGCGCTCCAAACGTCAACCTCACCTGCCCGCGGTGCCCCCTGCTAGTCTACTGACGAGGCTATGACGACCGACAAATGGCGGTATAACCATTTCATACTGGCTAAACTGAGCAAATGGCACAGGCCTGTGTCGGGCAGCAGCGACACGGGTGCGATCAGTTTAGCCCTGCGATGACCAACACGCCTGCCCAGCGTGGTCATTATGGGCAAAACCTTGTATGGATATTCGCACAAGACCATGGCCCCTAGTTCCCGGCGGCCTCGCTATTCCTGACCCTGGCAGCGGTCACGGTAATGGTGGGGCAGGGGGTGCTAAGAATCTCCGGACGAGATTCCGCTGCCAACCCCGACGACTGGACCTGGTGACGTATAACGCACGCACTTTGAGGACCGACGAAAAGATCATCGAGCTGGAAGAAGCAGTGAGCAAGTTGCGCTGGAACATTATAGGATTGTCTGAAGTCCGACGAGAGGGGGAGGACTCGATAATCCTTAATTCCGGCAACTTGTTTTACTACCGGGAGGGCGATCAACAGTCCCAGGGTGGTGTCGGGTTCATCGTCCACAAGTCCCTCGTCAACAACATTGTACAAGTCAAGAGTGTGTCGAGTAGGGTAGCGTACCTTATACTCAGAATCACCAAACGGTATTCGCTGAAGGTTATACAGGTCTACGCACCGACATCGACACATTCTGACGAGGAGGTGGAGGCGCTGTATGAGGATATATCAAAAGCCATACACGCCTCTACCACTCATTACAGTGTTGTGATGGGGGATTTCAATGCAAGGCTGGGCGAACGAAGCGGTGCAGAGACGAGAGTGGGGCATTTTGGGTATGGGCGAAGGAACCAAAGGGGCCAAATGTTGGCCGACTTCATGGAGAAGGAGGGCCTCTTTATGATGAACTCCTTCTTCAGGAAGCGGCCACACAGAAAATGGACATGGTTGAGTCCCGATGGTTCCACGAGAAATGAGATCGACTTCATTATGTCGACCAAGCGGCATATATTCAATGATGTCTCTGTGATCAATAGGGTGAAAACCGGTAGCGATCACCGGATGGTAAGAGGCACGTTGAATATTAATGTGAAGCTGGAAAGGGCCAGACTGGTGAAGTCCACTCTCCGACCTTCTCGTGCTCATATCCAAAATCCCGAAAACTTCCAACTCGAACTGCAGAACCGATTCGAGTGCCTAGCAGACTGCGTTTCTGTGGACGATCTAAACAACAGGTTCGTGGAAACTGTTCATACTGTGGGGTCTAAATTCTTTAAGACCCACCGCAGGAAAAGAACCGAAAAGTTCTCTGACCATACTCTCAAGCTAATGAAGGAGAGACAAGAGATGAGGCTGCAGTCATCGGCAGACGCGGCTGCCTACCGGCGGATTAATAGGCAGATCTCTAAAGCACAAACTCGCGACCTCCGTGTCTTTAATACCAAGTGTATTAAAGATACCATTGAGCGGAACAAAGGCTCAAAAGTGTTCGCGAGAGATCTGTCTATCGGACAGAGCCAGTTGACGCGGCTGAAAACTGATGACGGCCGTCTCGTCTCTTCTCGACCTGAGGTTTTGGGAGAGGTTGAGAAGTTCTATGGACAGTTATATACCACGACACAAAAACCTATTGAAGATCTGGCGAAAGATCCCAGAGCCAAACTGACCCGACACTATACCGAAGATATCCCGGACGTCAGCCTATACGAGATTAGAATGGCTCTCAAACAGCTTAAGGACAACAAGGCGCCAGGTGATGACGGAATCACTGCGGAACTCCTGAAAGCGGGTGGAAAACCGGTACTTAAGATCCTTCAGCGATTGTTCAATTCCGTCATCCACGAGGGCACAACGCCGGAAGCATGGCACAGGAGCGTGGTGGTTCTGTTCTTCAAAAAGGGTGATAATACCTTGTTGAAGAATTATAGACCCGTCTCGTTGTTGAGTCATGTTTATAAGTTGTTCTCGAGAGTCATTACGAATCGTCTCGCTCGTAGGTTTGACGACTTCCAGCCTCCCGAACAAGCCGGATTCCGAAAAGGCTTTGGTACCATAGATCACATTCATACGCTGCGGCAGGTTATACAAAAGACAGAAGAGTATAACCGGCCACTTTGCTTAGCGTTTGTGGACTATGAGAAAGCCTTCGATTCGGTGGAAACTTGGGCTGTGTTGAGGTCGCTGCAGAGATGCCGGATTGACTACCGGTATATCCAAGTGTTGAAGTGCTTGTATGAAAACGCCACAATGTCAGTACGTATACAGGACCAGACTACGAGGCCAATCCACTTGCAGCGTGGAGTGCGACAGGGAGACGTTATCTCCCCGAAGCTCTTTACCGCTGCGTTGGAGGACGTCTTTAAGCTTCTGGATTGGAACGGGCTTGGCATCAACATAAACGGCGAGTACATCACTCACCTGCGATTTGCCGATGACATAGTAGTCATGGCAGAGACTCTGAGAGACCTCAATACAATGCTCAATGATCTCAGCAGGGTTTCTCAACAGGTGGGCCTGAAAATGAACATGAGCAAGACGAAAATCATGTCCAATGCTCATGCACCGCTCCACCCAGTAATTGTTGAGAACTCTGCACTCGAAATTGTCGACGAGTATATTTACCTGGGACACACAGTCCAGCTAGGTAGGTCCAATTTCGAGAAAGAGATCAACCGCCGAATCCAACTCGGCTGGGCAGCGTTCGGGAAGCTCCGAGATGTCTTCTCGTCCAAAATTCCTCAGTGCCTGAAGACTAAAGTCTTCGAACAGTGCGTGTTGCCAGTGATGACTTACGGATCCGAGACATGGTCGCTAACTAAGGGCCTCATAAGTAGGCTCAGGACCGCTCAGCGGGCGATGGAGAGAGCTATGCTCGGAGTGTCCCTGCGGGATCGAATCAGAAATGAGGAGATCCGTAGGAGAACCAGAGTCACCGACATAGCTAAGCGAGTCGCGATACTGAAGTGGAAATGGGCGGGGCACATAGTTCGAAGAGCTGATGGTCGTTGGGGTCCCAAGGTGCTGGAGTGGCGATCCCGCACCGGGAAGCGCAGTGTTGGCAGACCCCCCACCAGGTGGACCGACGACATCAAACGAGTCGCAGGGAGCCGCTGGATTCAAGCGGCGCAAGACCGAGGCCTGTGGAAGTCCATGCAAGAGACCTTTGTCCAGCAGTGGACGTCTATCGGTTGATAAAGAAGAAGAAGAAGAAGAACATTAACATTGATCATTCAAATGTATGATGTACGGACGGATTAAATAATTCCAAACTAAAATGAAATGTGTTGATTATATTTATGATAGTATTGATTGTATGCTAGCAGATTATTGAACTGACTTAATTAAAAGTACAATTTCAAAATAAAAACTATTATCAATCAATATTATGTAGTAATAATTTATCTCAGAAAATTTCCCAAGTCCCGTCACTGTATCTAAAAAGTCATCAAAGCTTGATGCAACAACATGCAAACGAAAATACTTAATGCCTTCAAAAGCATTTAAATAATCAAGGGTCCTTACCCAGAGAACACACTGGCACATTAAGCAAACTGTCAGTATTATGTCTGACATCAGCAGTATTTTATGTGCAATAGTTAGCATGTGTCTGGTTCATAACTTTAGAACGCTATTGTTTCTTTGTTACTCGACTGTCGGGAGCTATTTGCATTAATCGCCTGCTTTATGATCGTCGTTGACACCGATGAATTTGTCTCGACGTTGCCTTTGTTCTTGTGGTTGTAGCAGGCGTTTCTGTCAATTATTATATTCATCATTGTTTTATATACCAAGAAATCAGTCTGGTATAGTTTTGAGCAATACCTTTTGTTGTATTATTTTAATAAGAACTAAGTATATTGAATTTTTCAAGAGCACTGAGACAGATTTTATAGGCATAAAATGAATATAACTTTGGCTTGAAATACTCTTTCTTTTTGAATTAAGCTTGCACAAATATGCAAGCTTAATTCGAAAAGAAATTTGCTCTGCAGGTTATTGGAGAGTGGAAATCCACACTCCAATAACCTGCAGAGCGTCTGCTAAGTTGAAAATCACCAGACACTTCTTGACACAAAACATCAAAGCAATGGATACTACAGAACATGTACGGCTAACAAATTATTATACAAAAGTAAAGCCCACTAAGCTAAAAATACTGGAATCAAAGGGGCTGGAATGAAGATCATTCTATTTATGTTAATGTCACGGGCGTGAGGAAGCGTTTAAATCCAGTCATTAATTATTGTCATGGTAAGGACTAAATAGATAATACATTCTTTATTTGTAACTCTCTCTGGACACCTTTAAGGGCGGAACGAAAGATATAATAAGGAAACAAGTCTTGGCCACGATGCACAGATTGACGATGGACGTGTGACGATAACAGCTGTACTTAAAATTACAGATGAACCCTTAGGCCATTTAGCTCCAAATGAGTTAAGGAAAACAACGCAACCCTCACGCGTATAAGAAAGAAGGGACATTAAAAATCAGTTTGTCAACTTCAGTAATTTATGGGTTCGTCTTAAAGAGATGAAATATGGCGGCTATTTACAGATTTTTATGACGCCTTAGATTACGCGTGATGTTGTTTATGCTTCCGCTAAATAAAAATAGATGAGCAATATTGTCTGAGCTCACACTAGACAGTAATAAACCATATTTATCAATCAAGTAACATAATAAGTATGTTAAGATTGTTGAATTAAGACTTAACTTTCTTATACCATTTATCAATACTTTCAAACACCGTTTAACCCAAGTCATCGGACATAATTGCTGGAATACTGTGCCTTGGATACTATGAACTTATTAAGTATGACTTAAGTTTAGAGTATATACCAATTTGTGATTTATACAATGCTACTTTTATAGAACGTCTAAACGAACCAATGAAATGATAGATGTTATGATTATGTTATAGAAACTTTTTAGTTAATTTCTGTCCACATTAGTTAACTAATGGTAGACTAAAGTATACAGATTATCGGCAAGTAGAAACGCTACTTATTTATCCAAGAGCATTGTAGCATGTTCGACGTTAGAATAATTTTTGAAATGAATAAAAAAAGTGTGTCAACTCACGTGAAGACCTGACGAATTAGTACGATTTATTACACCTCGAAAGCGTTGGTGACTTTCGAGTATCGAAACCCTTTACCAAAGCAAAATGAATTGAATCGCCATATTTCAAAGCTCAAGCTTGTTCATGCAATATCTAAATCCAGCGCTCTAAGGGGACTCATTGCAAAATAAAAATCTTGAGTACCTAGTAGATGCACAACTTAAGACAAGAATCTTTAGATTCACATCTATTTATGTTATTGTGTATAGTTGCTCGATTTCTCCCAACGTTTTCGAAACGTGCAAACTCGCACTAATGTCCTTGCCAGTTACGATTCACGCATGTGCACGCTCGTTAAGAATAATATTATTATTGTATAAATAACGTATGTAGTAAAAAACACCGTAATAACCCCGCCGCAGTCCTAACCGAAACTGAATTGACTTAATCTTTCAGTGATTAAGCACAACAGTAAATAAAAAGTCATCAGCACTTACCAACCGACACAGCAAGATTGCAATAAATCTTCCCCTACCAGTCCTACAATCACGTACAGTCCCTATAGACGAGTATTATAATTAAGTTAAATTCTGACACACTATACAGAGTGATCTAGAAAACGACGTGCATGGTAAATACTTATTAAAAAATTAAAAAAAAATTGTTTAACTTTCTTATTTTCAAACTGTAACTTATTCATAGCATGATAAATAATATAAGGCCGGTGTTGTTTTGCTAGTCTACTAAATTGTAAATCTTGTATGTAAACTTTGAGCGTTTTGGATGGAGTGCCCTTGGATCACCTTGGATGATTATAAAAATGTTCTGCTAAATTTTGATTTCCTCCTGCCTTAATGCGCAATATATATGTACACTGGCTTGTTTTTTGGTTTGTTCTTCAATCACACAGCAACAAAACAGAGAATTTGCAGGGGTATAGCCACAGATCACGGAAACAAGGGGTATAGCAGAGGACTTTTGAGTGACAAAGGCTAGCATGTATCCCAGAAAAACTGAAGGTTCACACGGGATTTTTAAAAACCTAACTCCAAGTGAACGAAGTTGCAGACAAAATCTAGTTTATAACATCAGTAAGAATAGTAAGGATAAAGATTTTTCAATATAAAACTGAGCTTCTGATAAACTAGATAACAATTAATTTCGTCATACAAACCGTCCGTATGTATCAGACATCGGACCGTAGCTGAACACAGATGGTGCTCCAGTACGGCCCGTTAGCAAAAGAGAGAAAGAACAAAAACATTACTGAGCTACTAATAATGCAGCTCGTATATACCGACTCGACCTCGCATCTGTAGTTTTTGTGATCCAGTCCAGAGACTAATTAACTTTAGCTACCATGCAATGTGCCGTTAATTGATGCTCACAGTAATTTGTGAAACTTATGACTTTATGAGAAATCGTTGCCATCGGAATGGGTATTCGTCACACGTATAACTGTTTTATTTAAACTTAACATGTGTTTAGCGTTTGTCATGCTTTTTGCTCGCACCAGCACGAATTAGTCCTTTTGGTAAAGTTTGCTATAAGCCTGGAAATTTCCTTTGTTCCTTAATTTGAATATCGCGATATGGTTTATAGTTTGAGAGTCCAGCGTGTTGGACTGGAGTCTAGACCCTTGTGAACACTTGTACCTAGTAGTAATCAGGCGATTTGTTGTTGATGATTGATGATGGTGATGGAAGAACTAATCTGTTCTATCTCTTTTAAAAATTTAATATAAGGTTGGCAGTCAAAGCATATTAAGCCCGCTTGCAGAGACGCCACGTTAGGTTTAACTCAGGAATAAAAACAGAAGCTTTTTCCAAATTCTATCAAAGCAGCATCTATCTCTGGTTTAAAAGGATAACCCGGCGTTTCTGCAAGCTGGCCTAAGGTAGACAGGTAGAGATTGTCAAAAACAAAAACAGGCAGATTATGCACCTACCTAGGTAAGGAAAAAGTCATAGGTATTGTGTTAACGTGTAAATATGTGACTTTGAATATTCAAAATGCTCTAATGGTTGCTTCGTCCCTAAGTGGTGCAATGAACCGAACATAGACCGTAGTGCGCTTTGAATAAAGTATTTCCTCTCATACTAAGTGGTCAGTGCACAATGAGACATAATAGATGACATATGTCTTTGTTGAGATGAATGAAGCTCTGCTGCTCTGTCCAATATTATTATATTACTAAAACCACACTCACATACTTATGTGACACAAAACGTAGCTCTTAATACAATGGAATAAAGTTTTAAATAAACTCTACTAATTCTTTATCTTAGACTTAACTCCGTTAGTTTGAACTTCAAAGTATGTATCTTCAATCATAATAATAGCACTCGACTCTGATGTCTAAACAAAATTTCTTTGATATTACCAAAGCCATCCATTATTCCCTATACGTAACTGGTTTCGTCTTTGGATTCATAAAACACCTAAGTTTAAAGAGAGTTATCATAGCAATAATTTTATTTATCTATTGTATTTCTGACATCTATTATGTTGTTTTTATTTTTAACCGACTTCAAAAAAGGAAGAGGTTCTCAATTCCTCGGAATCTTTTTTTTATGTATGTTCATCGATTACTCGAAGACGCCTGAACCGATTTGGAAAATACTTTTTTGTTTCAAAGGGTCCTCTTCCCAGATGGTCCCATTTAAGTTTTATCGAAATCGGTCGAGCGGTTTTTAAAATATCAACAATAAAATATGATATACTTTGTACTGCCGCGGGCCTTTGAAGTCGGGTTTTTAATAATTTAATATAAAAAAAATATTTTTAAAAAACCAACTTTAAACGCCTGTGCTACTACAAAGTATATAATTTATTGTTGATATTTTAAAAACCGCTCGACCAATTTAGATAAAATTTCAATGGGACCACCTGGGAAAACTTTCCTACCCTTTAAAACAAAAAAAGAATTTTCCAAATCGGTTCAGGCGTTTCCGAATAATCGGTAAACATGCATAAAAAAAGATGCCGACGAATTGATAACCGCCTCCCTTTTTTTAAGTCGGTTAAAAAGAATTTTTGAAAAAAAAGACAGTTTTATTAATATGTCGAATTCACGGGCAGAAGCTAGTTATAACAATAAAAGTAATGATTTATTTCTAAATTGTTATAGCAATAGATACACCCAATAAATTTTACAACATATTACATAATATTTTCATTTCAATATCAAACTATAAATCTCAAACTGAAGGACAACGTAGTCGTAGCAGACTTATTTCATTTCTTTGATCTAAAAGCCTTTATTAGGTATTCCCAAGTCCCAACTGAAAATAAAATACTTAATATTTTAAGGCAAGAGTGAAATATTTGAATTGCGATACCACAAAAAGTGCAAATTCTATTGGCTTTGATCTTTTTCTTACGACCTAAGCTACCACAAATAAAAACCTTTATGGAGATACTTTTCACAAACGTCGAAGATAAATTGAGCCCTTTTCTTTAGGTATCAACCTTGAACTTTATTTAGATTCACGCAAAGCGTTTCTAACAGTATCAAAACGTAGCCCCGAGCGAAATTCATTCAATATTCCGACCGACGACTTTATAGGACTGAGACTTTCTTTTGAAGGTGCTCCCTTTATTTTATTGCAGATGTCATCGAGAACTGGATGATTTATGGCCTGAGATTCCAGAGACAAATGTCCCTTGGGACCCTTAAAATTTTTTGTGCCTCGCGGTAACTCTGCGTGCATTTAACGCTGATTAAACTGTAAAATTACTGACGCAGCGGCTTTTGACAGATGCGGACCTGAATAATAACATTAGGCATACACGTTGCGAGATTTGATGGTAGCGGTGAACAGCAAAGGCCTTTTGTGGAAAGCGAAATCCACTTATAGCATAAAGAACACAATGGAGATCTTTGGCAAATTGTAAAATATACCTACACCTAATTATTTCTTTCAAGGTAGGCCAAGCGTAAAGGTTTATGATCCCGAGGGTACAGAAGGCGGTACTTGAGGCTTATGAAAACATGTTTCAATGCTATACCCAGTGGCGTTCATGATATTGTGATAGGTGTCTATAATTTTAGCACGCTTTACGTTCGTTCGCCTTGTGAAATACGAAGTTACTTCTATCAACCTCTTAAAATTATTTTTGAGAATAATAAAATTAAAAGAATTTTCTGATCGAAAGTCTTTTAAAAGTTTTGAATTCCGTACATTGTGATGGAGAGAAAAATATATGAAGACCAGTGGAGCTGATTAGATTTGCTTTAAAATTAGAGATTCTTGCAATAAGTGTCTGTATCAATTAATTTGATAGTCAGTGGGTACATTGGCCTAAACTTTCATGTCATTGTGGAGTTATACGAAATAGTTATCCTATTTTTTATAATATCTACTTTTGTTGATGAATTTTTGTTGACCTGCAATACAATAAGAAATCAATCACCTAAATAAAGAAGGTGGTCTCAAATACCAACAAAGAAAAGATTTCAATGTAATCAATTACAAATTTTTATAACACACCCATTCCTCACAGCCCTAAGTAGTTATATTATTATGAAATATTAGCCACCTATCGGATCGCCGTCGATCTGCGCTTTCATCTTTTTTGTGTGCTTTATTTTTTGGTGAATTTTATAAATTTTTATGAATGGCCTCTCCGCCCCTTCTCACTCGAGAGTCGATTGTTTTGTCAGCACAACACCTGGACGCAAACAAACGCGTAACGGTTGCGATTCAAGATGGCGACTTTGTGTAATGTATTGTTGTAATGTATAAGTAATTATTGAGAGCACTAATGAATCCCGCTCTAATATTCCTCGTTATATGGTGAAATTGCTTTGTACTTTTGATTCGATTGAATATTTATCAGACTTAAAGCAAAATGTATTATATTCTACTAATATTATAAATGTGAAAGTTTGTGAGGATGGATGGATGTATGGATGGATGTTTGTTTTTTTTTTACTTTTTTTTACTTTTACTTTTCACGCCACAACGAAAGAACTGATTTGGCTGAAATCTGGAATGGAGATAGCTCATACCCAGGATTAACACATAGGCTACTTTTTATCCCTGAAAATTACAGAGTTCCCGCGGGAATTCAAAAGAAACCTTAATCCATGCGGACGAAGTCGCGGGCATCATCTAGCTTTTTTTATTTTAATACTTTTTGAAGCATATAAATTGTTTAGAATATTATTTTTGCTATTTAAGTACATAAAAGTATTACATAAGCAATAAAGCTTGCATTAAAATATTTGAATTTAACACATTAAATATTATTAAGTATTGCGTGCAAACCAAAAAAAAATTTAACATGTTTTTGAATGTAATCTATACTTTCTATTAAGAAACATTAAAATAAACCGTAAATTAAATTCCAATCTTTATTGTATTACTTCTTTTTAACGTTTCTTATAAAATACCGCATAACCGTTCAATAGTTATTCCAAATTGATACAAGTAGATAAAGAGCTAATGTATAAAAAACTATAACCAATAAATAACACTTCTTAATTTATATTTTTTCCTATTATTAATCTTAATAATACATTCCAACAACATAGTACATATAATATTCTTAATATGAAAATTAAAATGTTATATTTAAAACGAAACAATTTAATAACTATTTCGTTAAGAACATTTATGTAGCAATGTAAATCACTAGTAATAATAGTCACTGCAATGTAGCAATACAGTTTAATCATTCAACGCTACACAAAAGGACAACGAGTAATTTTAATCGAATTAGTAGCGTATTTTTAACGGTGGTCATTTATGAAATTATAGTAGTTCGGTGTATGAGTCGTTAAGATAAATCACATAATAATATAAAGAAGCTGCAAGTTTTGTTTATACGGGCATATAAAATTTAAATTGAGTTAACTTTGAAAACAGTACTAACGTTACACAAAGTAGCATTTTTTATAAATTTTTCTTGATATTATGAAACACCTAGATGATAAGCTTCACCTTTGTCCACTTCATCTATTATTATTTTGAATATTGTTTGTATGTACAGAATAATAAAAATAAATAAATAAAAATAAACATTGATATTTCCTCATTTGTTTTTATTTACATTGGCGACAAAAAATAGTATTTCTTCGATGACGTTGGTTTTGTATTCACTAGCTCTTTTATCGAATCGTTACAACCATTTGAAAATTCCGAATTTATTCTAAGAGCAATAGGGTATCTTATCAAATACCTAAAGATATATTTCTGCCTTAGATACACCGTACCTCGTTTTGACCTGAATTATTAATTATAATAGGACTGTTTTACATAATTTTGTTATTAGACATGAGTTAAATTATTGGGCTCTGTTTTAGCGGCGTCGTAAATATTCTTGTTATTTTCGGTTAGTATCGGATAATATGTTTTTAATTAATTCTTGGTTCGTTAGAGTCTTTGATGTCCGTAAATTTCGTTTTGATGATTACTTCATAATACTTTACTACTGTATGCTTATTGTATCAAATTGACTTTACATAATGCGTAAATCGGTGATTTTGACGTCAGAATATTATTATATAACTGTGATATATGAATGTGAACAAAAACAATAATGTGTACATTGAAAAACCAATGTGTTAAATTAATTGTTACATCAAAATATATTCCACTTCAATATTGCATGTTTTGATATCTAGATCGAGTCCTGAATTTTCCTTGAAATGAATAGGTCGTATCGAATCTAATCGTTATCATTAAAAAAGTTTAATTTTTAGAAAGGAGTAAGTATCAATCAATTTTTAAAATGAATTATTATAATGATCAAAATTAGTCCAATTATGTTAGTAATGGATGTACCCGATAAAAATAAATCAAAAAGAGACGTAGGCACCAAAAATAAATCACGTGTGTGATAATGAAGGGCATCTGCTTGCAAGTGTCAAATGATTGTTACTTAGAAGTCGGATATAAGTGAACATAATAGTATGAATATCAATTAGAATGTGCACCTGTTCTTAACTTACAACACCGTTTATATGACGGCTAAGCGGCTACCTTTAAAAGAAACTGAAGTTAGTTACAAAATACCTACTACGGAAATGGATACAGTTAACGTATTATATTACCAATCAAACTATCCCGAACAACACTTTGATTAGTTAAGTTGGAACAGTAGTTATGTTACAATTTGTTCAATATTATCACGTAGTTACTTATAAGTACGTACAGTCGATACAAGCTCATGAGTTATGATTCTGTAGTAGGTGGAAAACTTTGAGGAGGTGCTTTATTAAAGTGGAATGTGTGGAAGAGCATCTACTTCTGCTTCTGTTGCTTGTTACTTCTAGAACCTTTGTTTCTGTATCGTTTACTTACTTAACAACCAGCTCCAGACCTTGGTGTCGATTCAGAAACAATATCCAATTAAAATCAAAAATCCGAAGCCTGAAATCAAAATCAATTTATTTGTTGAAGTAGTGTTTAGACTTTAGATGTTAGTCCAGTTTTTTGAAGCACTATTTCTGGACTTAAAAACTAGGGAATATTAATCTTAACAATGGAATGAACCATGAAAAATACCTAATATAGCTAAGGATTCATTATCCTATGAAGGAAAAAAATGTTTTTCGGGCTTATGTATAGTATATATGTGAAATATTCAAATTTTGATTACATTACTATCGACAATACATCTAAACACGTACCCTACTAATATCTTTTGGCAAACACTTGCTTCCCAACATTTATTGCAGAGATGCGTAAAGCCTACCCACTTCTCTCGCCGATAAGGGAGGCTCGTATCGAGTTTACCACAAAATATGGGAAACATTTTATGAAGTGCGCTCTACTGTAATGAGATAGGATACACTCAATTTTGGCCATTGTTAAGGATAAACGGACGTAAAATCTGGTAATATTTATAGCTTCCCCAGTTTACCGGTTTCCGTAGATATTATTTTCAGAGTCTAGTAGTGTTTTTATATTACCGGATCCGTCTGTAATATGGCGATAGGGGTTTTCGTTTACCGAAAGCGAAAACCCTTTTTATGTGGGTAGTGATTTTGTTTGTAAATAGCCTTAAAGTGTTCCCACATTATTGGATTTGTACGTAAACGATTTTTGCCTTATATCACTATTAGCTTTTGTCTGCGACTTTGTACACGTGGAGTTAGGATTTTATATAATCCCGCTGGAAACCTTTGTGTCACCAGAATAAAAAGTGAGTAGTAGGTAGGTACTTTATTATTAGTAGATGACTATTTTAAAACACAATTCTACGCTACGGTAAGGAATGCTGCGGTACGGAACAATGGTTCCAATAAGTAAGTAAGATATATTTTTCTAAGATCATCTTTTGGTACAGTAAATCTACACGTATAAAAATTATGATTATGTTCACACCATCAAAACACCGACATAATATTATTATGAAAGCCAAGGACAATTGTTTTGTTTGTGTATTTTTTGTTTTCTTATTTCACTATCTTTCATAACATGACTTTATGTGTATTCATGGTGTGAGCCTGCCAAGTTGCATAGTTTGTTGGCAGGTCTTACTATCTGAATATAAACGACTTTGCACCAGAATAAAAAATACAACAATAAGGTCATACGAAATTCTGTTTTACAATAAGACTTTCTAGTAAGTATAAGTAAGTATAATTTATTTTAAAAGGTACTTAATAGGTACAATTAATTTCGTTCAGGCTATTTTTCAGTATTTTTCGGCAGGTTTTTCATCATGATTATCATCAGCAAGTAGCAAGTAGCAACCCATCAACAGCGCACTATTAAGCGCAGGTCTCCTCTGACAGAAGGGATCAAAGCTTGTAAGCCATTGTCCACTCCACCACGCTGGCCCAATGCAAATTTTCAGACTTCACATACCTTTGTGAACATAATGGAGAACTCTCAGGCGTGCAGGTTTCCTCACGATGCTATCTTCCGCTTGCTGCAGCTTTAATGAATTTATTTAATTCCAAATTATTGCCATATTTCCAGTCTAAAAATATGTTATATGTATCTGAATAAACAATCACAATCAATAAATTAAAAAAAATATCTGTGTAAATACAGAATCGCACTGGACAGAACTTTCAAACTATTCCTGAGTTTTATAAATGGCTTTTACTATCCCCTAATATAAATATCGTAATAAAGTAAATTCTTGAACAGAAGTGTATGGCATCCCTTATTATTTTTAAAACAAACTTAACGACAGTGATCTGGTAACTTTGTAACAAAAAATCTATGCCCCTTCTCTTATACATACCTTTCCGTAAAAGGGAGACAAAAAACAGCTGACAGGATACTAATCTGTTACTAATAATGACACTTCCTTTTTTACTCAGCACATGTGAAGTTAAGTACTTTGACCTCTCTGCGTTACTAAGCTTCTAATAATTAATACAAAGTAAGTAAACGACCCTCGCCTTTATTTAGTAAAGACAAAGTAAAGAGAATTGATTACTCGTCTTATAAATCCCAATTATTACATCATACCAATTCGACAATAATTCAGACGTTTATCTTAACTTTGTCAAAAGATCACAGCACTTTTATTACTAATTTTCGCGGTCATTAGTGGTTAAAGGAGATTGGCGAATTCCATAGAGTTTCTGACCCAGACGAACTGAATTGGACACTGAACGTCCACGTTCAAGAATCAAACTTCTCATACTTGTTTTAGTAAACCAGCAAAAAATTAATCAAAGTCTATCAAATAAAGTTGGGAGAAAAAAGATATTCATTTGTATTGCCATGTAACGGTTATTTATAATGTGTACTTGTGAATAATTATATTTTTGATCCCCATCTTCTAAAAATATCGGGTTTACACAGAAAAATACTCTGAAAAATATTAATTAAGTTTAAATGTTATCTGAATCTAACGGTTTTTAAAAATGCTGGGTCAAAATTTGCCAACCTCCTTTGGTGTTAATCTTTTCGCACTATTCGATGCGTCACTGTTTCGATGTGTGTGTGATTATCTCTCCAAGTTCTCAACTATACCTAATCATGTAAAAAGTAAGTAATAGGTCAAACCAACAAATAAACACACTTTCACATTCATAATATTCGTAAGTGAATTACATACTAATCGGTATAATAATATTATTATGTGAATATAAAAAAGCCGGCCAAGTGCGAGTCGGACTCGCGTACCGAGGGTTCCATACTCCAAAAGTAAAAGTAAAACGATAGTATTATATTAATTTGCTTATTTATCGTTAACTTTGTTTGTAGAGGTTTATTGTTAATATAAAAAAAAACTATGCTAGTTAGAGCGTTGGTTTTATTTTTCCTGTAAAATATACATAAACCTCTATTGACCATAATTATTTCAGATTTTTCGATTGGTAAACTTCGGAGATAAGGGGGGGGGAACGGTATTTTTTTTTTTCAAGTAAAGGACTTTCATATGATACCCCAATCGGTATAATTAACTGACTTTGAAATTTCAAACCCCTGATTTTCCCCCTTTTTTAATTAAACTAAAATAATTTTCACGTTCATTTTATTTTTATTTTTCCTGTAAAATATACATAAACTTCTATTGACCATAATTATTTCAGATTTTTCGATTGGTAAACTTCGGAGATAAGGGGGGGGGGGGGGGGAACGCTATTTTTTTCGACATTTTCGCCGATTAATCAAAAACTATTATATATAGAAATAAATAAAAAACTGTTTTAGAATGCACAAGTAAAGGCCTTTCATATGATACCCCACTCGATAGAGTTATTTTACTTTGAAATGTCAACCCCCCGATTTTCCCCCTTTTTTTATTAAAACTAAAAATAATTTTCAATTTTTCTTTATTCCAATGATTTTGGGCCACTATTATACACAACTATGCAAAATTTCATGTCGATAGCTTTAATAGTTACTGAAATAATCGACTGTGACAGACGGACGGACAGACGGACGGAGAAAGTCTCACCATAAGGGTTCCATTTTTACCATTTTGGTATGGAACCCTAAAAATCCGTTTTAATGTTAAGTAACCTAATCTAACCGACGAATAAGGTTTTGACAGTTTTGTACTGGCAATCTGTTGAAACATATAATTTATTCTTCGGTAAAAATTTACTCGGAAATGATGAAAAAGGTTCCTAGAATAACAAAAGGCTACAGAATAATGTTCAACCTTTGATAAGTGCCGATTTCACCAACATTGAGAAACGTTTAACCATGGAATTTTGATTTTTTGGCAAATTTTCAATAAAAAAACTGTCAGATTGCCCAATTTAGACTTTCATTAAACTTCACTCGACGTTGGTGAAATCGGCACTAAGACTTACAAATAAGCAATATTTCAAGTAACTAAATAAAAACCGTAAGAGAATATTCTTGGAACTGCACAAATTAGCTTCAAACTTCAATGTCGATAAGCCATTAGTTCGATAACCTCTACACCATTCGACACAACTACGAGTCTGGGCGAGTCATCGGCGACCCTTTCATCTCTAACCAGGGAGTCATTAGATTAGCTTAGTATAAAATCACAGACGTGGTACTCTTAAATTCGTATTTTGTGAAATGCCGCTTGTCCTCTGGGAGTTAAAGATCGAGGTCACGTGACTCAATAAACTAAGTATATAATATAAAATGATAAAAGGTGGATAAGTGTAGTACCTACAATATTTTATTCTCTCGGGATCTGTTGGCAATTTTTGGACGATTTTTCCATTTTTAGTTGATTTTGTTTCGTATTTTTGTACAGACCGAACAGTTTCGTGAGTTACTACGATATAGGTAATTATTTTGAAAGGCGCGAAAATATTTTCAATAGCTATTTTCTGGATGCGCCATCACTTATCTAGTATAAGATACAGCTTCTTCACTTGTTCATTTCCAGCTATTGCCAGCCCAAAACTGATCACTCTCTCTTTTTAGAATGAGAAGTGTCAACATCTCCGCTGAATGATATATGTATTCAAAAAAATACTTGGCCTTTAAGTATAAGTACCTAGTACACTAGTAGTTTCATCAAAGTACCTTTAACAAAAATAAAAATATAGCAGTAATAGCATTAGGGGCAAGTGCTGTACCTATGGACGCTTGTACCTGTGGACATAAGCGATTCCGTCGAAACTAGTAACCCTAAAATTTGAACGCGAACTGTCAACCATAGACAAAGCTTTACGCGTCCATAGGTACAGCACTTGCCCATATTTATACATTTTACGATTTTACTCTTTTGTGCAAATATTTTCTGAAAAATGGAAGATCTATATATTTTTTATACTCTTTGATGCCGGTGATATAACACAACGCTTGCGCACGCGATCCACGTGAATTTGTTCCGGGCCTCTACAATACCGGTATTTCTTACAACAAAAATTGAAAAACCGAAGAATTCCTGCGACAAATAAACGCATTATAATCGTTCTTTGTGCTTATTAATTCGTATTACACGGTCGCTTAGACCTCTTGAGTCTTGACGCAATGACAAAAGATGCTCCTCGGACGACCGCAAGAGGCAATGGATCGGAGCGAACGGAATATAATAAATTACTTTGCCTATCTTTTAAGATATGCTACGTACTTATATACGTGAGGTTTTGTTCCCTTTTCTTCTCTCCTGACCGCGTTTATTTGTGTACTGGGACAATTTATCTTGCGATACGAGCGTACTATGAATGAATAAGCTTACTGCCTGAATATATCCGCAGTGTTACTAGGGTTGACATGACATCTGTAAAAAGCTGTGTCAAGAATATTGCAAATATTATATTCTTATTACTACATAATATAAAACAAAGTCCCCCGCCGCGTCTGTCTGTCTGTTCGCGATAAACTCAAAACTACCGAACGGATTTTCATGCGGCTTAGCCAATAGATAGGTTGATTCATGAGGAAGGTTTTAGTGTATAATTTGTTAAGGTTTTGTGTAAATTAGTTGAAATATGACGATAATTGTTGACAATGTCGGAAAAATTTAAGCCGCTTGGGAGTTTTCATCGAAAACGCTGCCTAATCCCTTTGAGATATAACAAAACAATTTATGGTGGTGGTATGGTGAGATAAGTTTTTACAGAAAAGTCCGCGATGGCATATATCTATCTTTTAAGGATAGCTCACTATACTCATTTTAACTTCTAAAAAAATGGTCACATACTATGCGGTAATTGGAAATATTTAGACGGATACAGTATTAATCCTTATCAACTTAAATAGGTTAGTTACCATAAGCATTTCATGCATATTATGATAATCCAAGATAAAGTTATCGCAAAATAAAAACGAACGCGCGCCAATATAAATACGCGGATTTCAACCCGACGACGGCGAGGACGGGACTCGCTCATGCGACCAGTGACCACCCCCGCGCGCGCCGCCTTGTTGCTATATTATAAGCCGAGTGATACTTCTTTTATAAGCCTACGTAATGTTCAATATGCTGTTCAATATAACTTATGGAACATTTCAAGGAGTTTGCAAAGCATAGGCGTAATATACTCTTCTACCCGTGCGAAGCCGGGGCGGGTCGCTAGTAACGTTCTATAATGGTGTAGAATGTAGATGATGGTGATGTCCTCCCGACTAAATAGCCACGGTGGCCAATCTCAATGGATACAGCGATGAGGCAACGACGCAGAAGATATTACAGTGCACAAGTGTGCGCGAAATCACAATTGCACTCTCTACCTTCGGTCTGAAAGGACGGTAGTAATTAACACGCCCGGAAAGACATTTAGCACTTTACGTTTTCTCTGTGTTCCCTTAGCCGAAGCGAAGGTCTCTGAGTTTACTAGAGCGATTTGCACTTGTCCGTCCGTCCGTCTGTCACAGCCTTATAACTTCTGAATTACTGAACGTAATTTCTTCAATTTTAGATATGATATGTAAACCGATGGCCTCCAGCCGAAAATGGCTTAAAAAGTTATAAAAATCTTTATTTCAGGGGGGCTCCCATACGAAATGGGGGGCTTTCAAAGTGGAGATTGTATTCGAGGCTGGATTTCTAAAACCACTTTGTTTTAAAACTTGAAACTTACACATAATTTGAGTTATATTCTGTACTTGAACAACAAAGATTAGATAAATATTATAAAGAAACGAAATTATTTGAGTTTTAATGGGCATCAATGTTTTCAACAAAACTTCACTATACTGTTACTAGATGGCGCTGTCTTTAATATTGTAAATATGCATCCCATCCACGAAAGCAGATGACGATTGACGTCATCAGATTCGGCGCGTTTTAATTACAATATAATATAGTTAAAACTACCTTATGGGAATTATGGGATACCGCGAGGTCTCAGTTCGGGGCGAACCACTAGTATAATATATTAATATAATAAAACTGTAACTGGAAGATTTCTGTACATTTAATATATTTTGAAAATTTTAATTGGGGGATGCTTTACTACCGATACTGAGCCCAAAACAGATTTTTATTTAATTTTTGTCTGTTTGTCTGTTTGTTTGTCCTTCTTTCACGTAAAAACTACCGCACAGATTTCTACAAAATTTTATACCGTGGTAGCTTATTACTCGGGTCAACATCTAGGCTACTTTTTATCCCGGAAAATCAAGGAGTTCCCGAGGGACTTTAATAACTAAATCCACGCGGACAAAGTCGCGGGCATCAGCTAGTATATTAATATATGAGTAAAAATATTCCTGCCAAAAATATTCATAGCAAATTTCGCAACTCCGGGCTGATATTGATAAAATTCACAAAACCCGAAACTTTTTTTTGCCCGACTTGAGACCCGAACTCAGGAATTCTTGATCTGCAGCCAAACTAACTAAACTAAAAAAGGTAGGTCATAAAAAGGTCTGAAGACAAATAAACCTTTCAAATCAATCAGCGATAGATCCAAAGTTTCTTCAAAGAAAACTTACAAAGCAACCTGAAATATTCATTCCAAATGATTATTGACAGATGGTATATAACTACCAAGGGGTAAGGGAGCGCAACTCCATCTAGCGCTCCAAACGTCAACCTCACCTGCCCGTGGTGCCCCCTGCTAGTTTACTGACGAGGCTATGACGACCGACAAATGGCGGTATAACCATTTCATACTGGCTAGACTGAGCAAATGGCACAGGCCGGTGTCGGGCAGCAGCGACACCGGTGCGATCAGTCTAGCCCTGCGATGACCAACACGCCTGCCCAGCGTGGTCATTATGGGCAAAACCTTAATGGATAATCACAGAAAACCATGGCCCCTAGTTCCCGGCGGCCTCGCTATTCCTGACCCTGGCAGCGGTCACGGTAATGGCGGGGCAGGGGGTGCTAAGAATCTCCGGACGAGATTCCGCTGCCAACCCCGACGACTGGACCTGGTGACGTATAACGCACGCACTTTGAGGACCGACGAGAAGATCATCGAGCTGGAAGAAGCAATGAACAAGTTGCGCTGGAATATTATAGGATTGTCTGAAGTCCGAAGAGAGGGGGAGGACTCGATAATCCTCAATTCCGGCAACTTGTTTTACTACCGGGAGGGCGATCAACAGTCCCAGGGTGGTGTCGGGTTCATCGTCCACAAGTCCCTCGTCAACAACATTGTACAAGTCGAGAGTGTGTCGAGTAGGGTAGCGTACCTCATACTCAGAATCACCAAACGGTATTCGCTGAAGGTTATACAGGTCTACGCACCGACATCGACACATTCTGACGAGGAGGTAGAGGCGCTGTATGAGGATATATCAAAAGCCATACACGCCTCTGCCACTCATTACAGTGTTGTGATGGGGGATTTCAATGCAAGGCTGGGCGAACGAAGCGGTGCAGAGACGAGAGTGGGGCATTTTGGGTATGGGCGAAGGAACCAAAGGGGCCAAATGTTGGCCGACTTCATGGAGAAGGAGGGCCTCTTTATGATGAACTCCTTCTTCAGGAAGCGGCCACACAGAAAATGGACATGGTTGAGTCCCGATGGTTCCACGAGAAATGAGATCGACTTCATTATGTCGACCAAGCGGCATATATTCAATGATGTCTCTGTGATCAATAGGGTGAAAACCGGTAGCGATCACCGGATGGTAAGAGGCACGTTGAATATTAATGTAAAGCTGGAAAGGGCCAGACTGGTGAAGTCCACTCTCCGACCTTCTCGTGCTCATATCCAAAATCCCGAAAACTTCCAACTCGAACTGCAGAACCGATTCGAGTGCCTAGCAGACTGCGTTTCTGTGGACGATCTAAACAACAGGTTCGTGGAAACTGTCCATACTGTGGGGTCTAAATTCTTTAAGACCCATCGCAGGCAAAGAACCGAAAAGTTCTCTGACCATACTCTCAAGCTAATGAAGGAGAGACAAGAGATAAGGCTGCAGTCATCGGCAGACGCGGCTGCCTACCGGCGGATTAATAGGCAGATCTCTAAGGCACAAACTCGCGACCTCCGTGTCTTTAATACCAAGTGTATTAAAGATACCATTGAGCGGAACAAAGGCTCAAAAGTGTTCGCGAGAGATCTGTCTATCGGACAGAGCCAGCTGACGCGGCTGAAAACTGATGACGGCCGTCTCGTCTCTTCTCGACCTGAGGTCTTGGGAGAGGTTGAGAAGTTCTATGGACAGTTATATACCACGACACAAAAACCTGTTGAAGATTTGGCGAAAGATCCCAGAGCCAAACTGACCCGACACTATACCGAAGATATCCCGGACGTCAGCCTATACGAGATTAGAATGGCTCTCAAACAGCTCAAGGACAACAAGGCGCCAGGTGATGACGGAATCACTGCGGAACTCCTGAAAGCGGGTGGAAAACCGGTACTTAAGATCTTTCAGCGATTGTTCAATTCCGTCATCCACGAGGGTACAACGCCGGAAGCATGGCACAGGAGCGTGGTGGTTCTGTTCTTCAAAAAGGGTGATAATACCTTGTTGAAGAATTATAGACCCATCTCGTTGTTGAGTCATGTTTATAAGTTGTTCTCGAGAGTCATTACGAATCGTCTCGCTCGTAGGTTCGACGAATTCCAGCCTCCCGAACAAACCGGATTCCGAAAAGGCTTTGGTACCATAGATCACATTCATACGCTGCGGCAGGTTATACAAAAGACGGAAGAGTATAACCGGCCACTTTGCTTAGCGTTTGTGGACTATGAGAAAGCCTTCGATTCGGTGGAAACTTGGGCTGTGTTGAGGTCGCTGCAGAGATGCCGGATTGACTACCGGTATATCCAAGTGTTGAAGTGCTTGTATGAAAACGCCACAATGTCAGTACGTATACAGGACCAGACTACGAGGCCAATCCACTTGCAGCGTGGAGTGCGACAGGGAGACGTTATCTCCCCGAAGCTCTTTACCGCTGCGTTGGAGGACGTCTTTAAGCTTCTGGATTGGAACGGGCTTGGCATCAACATAAACGGCGAGTACATCACTCACCTGCGATTTGCCGATGACATAGTAGTCATGGCAGAGACTCTGAGAGACCTCAATACAATGCTCAACGATCTCAGCAGGGTTTCTCAACAGGTGGGCCTGAAAATGAACATGAGCAAGACGAAAATCATGTCCAATGCTCATGCACCGCTCCACCCAGTAATTGTTGAGAACTCTGCACTCGAAATTGTCGACGAGTATATTTACCTGGGACACACAGTCCAGCTAGGTAGGTCCAATTTCGAGAAAGAGATCAACCGCCGAATCCAACTCGGCTGGGCAGCGTTCGGGAAGCTCCGAGATGTCTTCTCGTCCAAAATTCCTCAGTGCCTGAAGAATAAAGTCTTCGAACAGTGCGTGTTGCCAGTGATGACTTACGGATCCGAGACATGGTCGCTAACTAAGGGCCTCATAAGTAGGCTCAGGACCGCTCAGCGGGCGATGGAGAGAGCTATGCTCGGAGTGTCCCTGCGGGATCGAATCAGAAATGAGGAGATCCGGAGGAGAACCAGAGTCACCGACATAGCTAAGCGAGTCGCGATACTGAAGTGGAAATGGGCGGGGCACATAGTTCGAAGAGCTGATGGTCGTTGGGGTCCCAAGGTGCTGGAGTGGCGGCCCCGCACCGGGAAGCGCAGTGTTGGCAGACCCCCCACCAGGTGGACCGACGACATCAAACGAGTCGCAGGGAGCCGCTGGATTCAGGCGGCGCAAGACCGAGGCCTGTGGAAGTCCATGCAAGAGACCTTTGTCCAGCAGTGGGCGTCTATCGGTTGATAAAGAAGAAGAAGAAGAAGATATAACTACTGAATAATATTATCCGAAATTTCTGAAAGTGCCTCCAAGGCGATATCTATCACGGATCAAACTAAAAGTAGGATTCATCTCACGATTCGTGAATTTCATCTACTTCAATGGAACATATCAAAGTTTCTTTGAGTACCCTCGTCAATAGTCTATTCTGTGCCAAATTTTATTTCTTTCACCTAGTCATGAAAATCTCGCATTACTTTCCGCAGGAATATTTTAGATACTAATACTTACTTAGTCCGAATATATTTAGGTTTGTAGTAATCCCGAGGAAACCATATGGAGAATGTTCACTAATTTTTGACTTTTAGCTCTCCATATTTTCTGTTAAAAATAATAATAAAATAATATATAAAAATTCTTTTTAAAATAACCAACTTCAAGCGCCACTGAAAAGTATAAAATAATTTCAGTTTGTACACGTATGTTGAAGTTGGGCGGGCCTAAATAGAAACAATGAAACGATGAAACGAATGCGCCACGCTAGCCAAAATTTTAGTTTGTAGGTCATTGTACAGTCCTTGGTATAGGTATGTTGAAGTCGGGCTAGCGTTGCAGTTTCATAGTTCTATTGAGGCCCGCCCGACCTCAACATACGTGTAAAACTGAAGTTATTTTATACTTTTCAGTGGCGTTTGAAGTCGGCTTTCTTTAAAAGAATTTTTATACATTATTATTTTAAGATTTTAAGTGTAGCTTCATAGGATAAATTTACACATTCTCTGATCGTGAGCGATTTGTTTCTATTCATTGAGGAGTTCCGTCCTCTATCACCGAAGATTTTCATAAGATCTTCACTTACTAAATATGGTTACGTAGTTTCATTACAGAGTGCTCATAACCACCGTTCAGCTTCATCATCAGACCCTGGATATTATCTAGGACCAGAGTACTTCTCAAGACGAATCAAACGAGCCCGAACTCCATGGTTTTACATCATTTTACTACAGAATTCCCATAGATAGCCATCTTTCGCCTCCATCATCAGATCAGCTCCATGTTACAATAATATTGCATTGTAATCCTATTTACACGTACATGCACATTTTCATCTCAATCGCAAACCGGGAATGGTTCTAATACATCTTGCAAGACTTGACCTAAACATACATTGCAAGATAAATAAAAGCTTGTAAAATTAAGATGATAAATAGAAAATTAGCTTATGTATGTATGTTATGAACTAGGCATGGTTAAAAGTCTACACATACTCTGATCGCGTGCGATTTCCTCTCATTCGTTGAGGAGTTCCGTCCACCATCTCCGAAGATGTTCATCAAATCTTCACCAAATTTACATGGGACCTACCTGCAGATACGCCCTTTCAAATTAAATTTTTTTTATTGAAATCCGTTAAGATTTGATGGAGATATGGAGTAACATCGACAAAAAAAAAATACGCGTCGAATTGAGAACCTCCTCTTTTTGTTTTTTGACGTCGGTTAAAAAATACACGTGAAAGAATTATTTCGATACGTTAAGTAGTTTCGGAGATATGGAAATTTAAAATTTTCCGAAAATGACGTCGCGCTGTTGTCATTTGTGTAAGCGGACTCGATATTCAGGGGAATTTCAAATGCCCGAAAAATCATAACTTACTTGGTTTTTTGAATGAAACCAAAACTACTATATATGTACCTATTGTTTTTGTATGTTTTGACTAGTTTTGCACGCTATTGTATGGCCATATGTGGTGAAATGTTTTTAACACCTAATTTGTACCCGCATAATATATGTAAAGAATTGAATTGAATTGCACTGTATACATATTATACTATGGCAAACTTTCAAGCGATTTTGCATACCTAGTAACATTCTCCATGTTTTAGCGGGATAATAGGTAATTAGGTAGGTCTATGATACGCTCCAAGTCTTCAATTATACTCATGCAAAAAAAATCACGTTGATTTGTTGCTCCGATACTTCGTGATTGAAGGACAAACCAACAAACGTTTACTAATGTAAATGTTTACGCCTATATAAGACGGCCTCAGTTTGCCTCACGTAGAGATTACTCGTCGTGAGGCTGCTCAAATGGGCAAGAATCTTCAAAGCCACTTTTGTGGCTCAAAGTTCAAGCAGCGAACTGAAATCCGATAAGTTTCGAAGGTTTAGGGCCATTTTCACCACCTTCTGATAAGTGTCAGATAGCTTATTCGCATATTTTGTCTTTGTCACTTGACATAAAGTAAGAAAGTGACAAAATTTACGGTTAGGCTATCCGACACTTATCAGAAGGTGGATACAGGCCCTTAAACTTCAAAATACTAAACAACAAGGTCAACAGGTATAGAACTCCAAACACCATCCGAGCACCATTGCTTACTCTTAGCACAAGCTTCACGTCATTTGGGGGGGAGAGGGGAATATTAGTAAATTTTAACACGGATTTTTTTTTAATAAAAATAAACAGCTTTTTATTTCGTTACTTGACGTTTTTACTCACAAAAATTGATAGAAGTTGATTGATAAATAAGTAAAGTAGATTAACTAGAAAACTGAGAGTATTTATTATGCCTAATAGAAACTCCATCAGCCTAAAAGCCAGACATTAAAATCTATTCACTAGAATGTTTCTTAAGTCTGTAATCCCATTTCATAGCGTCTAAGTAGATTTACATTGATCGCTTGCCGATTATACTTTAGGTTTAATATACTTGAGCCTTTCTGAATTGGGTCGTTGAATCTAAGGAAGCCTAAGCAGTCTAACAAAAAAAATTTACTAACTGCTTGGTTGAGACAGTTCGATTACCGGCCATGTATTTGCCGTTGTGTGTATCGATTTTCCAAACTAAGTGCGTCCAAGTTATTACCATGATTATTACTATTTTACAAAGACAACAAGGTGTCGATCAGCATGTGTGCCTATAAAAACAAGTTATCTCGATAAGTCTATCATCGTTTCGGTATAATTAATAGGGTGATTTACGTAATAATTGTGAGAATTTAAAAAACTACGTTATAATAGGTAAACTTAGGTTTTTATGATTTGTGGTTTTTAAATATAAAATTTAAATAAAAATCATTATTTTATAATTATTTTTCAAAATTCAACTTAACAATAAAATAAGTGTATTTTATATATTATGTTTACAGCCAATATTAATATATTAGCTATAAGGAATTAAAAATATTTTTGAATGGAGAATAATGTGGATAAATGTGTTTGGTTTGAAACCAGCACATAATATGTAATTATAGTCTACATAGTAATCGTTTCACGTAAGTTAATAAATTAGGATTTAATAATTGTTAATTTTGTAATTATATGTTAGCAAAGGTGATGTAGCCTAAAATAACATTTATATTAGACTTAGTTAGTTAGCAAAGTAGTCTGTACTATTGTATAACTTTTTTCTTTAATTATTATGTTTAATAAAACACATTTTAAAATCAATCAATCAAGATCAATATAAACCAAGTTTTCAAGACTGACAGATTGCACTAGTTCAAAATATTACAAATAGAGACATTCATTGATTTGCATTGTAAGTGCTTACAATGACATACTCATGTAGGTACGTGAACGTTTTAAAAACTATGCCTTACTCATAGGCATTGTAATAGAAACAAAACATTTTTCTTCGACGCGACTTGGCCACGGACATTGGTAGCAGGGACGTACTCATAGGTACTGACTTTGTTTAACCAATTTTCATTCATATTCAAAAGTTTTAAATCGACCGAGTACAATGGTTTGAAGGGCAGCTACACATTTTATGGTAATGTAACAAATAGGGCTGTTGGCAACTAATAAAACCAGCAACTCTATATCTCGTAATGTTGTATGACATAGTGAACTGAGACGTCATAAAAAATTGACACACTTTTTTAGTTTCATCATCCAATCCAATCTGGCTATCACTCAAAAACGACGGGCTTGAATTTTTTATTCGTTTTTTTTGATCTAAAATTTGATTGGGGTGATTTAAAAATAAAAAAGCCGGCCAAGTGCGAGTCGGACTCGCGCACCGAGGGTTCCGTACTCCAAAAGTAAAAGTAAAACGATAATATTATATTAATTTGCTTATTTATCGTTAACTTTGTTTGTAGAGGTTTATTGTTAATATAAAAAAAAACTATGCTAGTTAGAGCGTTGGTTTTATTTTTCCTGTAAAACATACATAAACCTCTATTGACCATAATTATTTCAGATTTTTCGATTGGTAAACATCGGAGATAAGGGGGGGGGGGAACGGTATTTTTTTCGACATTTTGGCCGATTACTCAAAAACTATTATATATAGAAATAAATAAAAAACTGTTTTAGAATGCACAAGTAAAGGCCTTCATATGATACCCCACTCGATATAGTTATCTTACTTTGAAATTTCAAACCCCCGATTTTCCCCCTTTTTTAATCAAACTAAAATAATTTTGGCGTTGCTTTTATTTTTCCTGTAAAATATACATAAACTTCTATTGACCATAATTATTTCAGATTTTTCGATTGGTAAACTTCGGAGATAAGGGGAGGGGGAACGGTATTTTTTTCGACATTTTGGCCGATTACTCAAAAACTATTATATATAGAAATAAATAAAAAACTGTTTTAGAATGCAAAAGTAAAGGCCTTTCATACCCCACTCGATATAGTTATCTTACTTTGAAATTTCAAACCCCCGATTTTCCCCCTTTTTTAATCAAACTAAAATAATTTTCGCGTTGCTTTTATTTTTCCTGTAAAATATGCATAAACCTCTATTGACCATAATTATTTCAGATTTTTCGATTGGTAAACTTCGGAGATAAGGGGGGGGGGGAACGGTATTTTTTTAGACATTATGGCCGATTACTCAAAAATTATTATATATAGAAATAAATAAGAAATTGTTTTAGAATGCACAAGTAAAGGCCTTTCATATGATATCCCACTCGGTATAGTTATTTTACTTTGAAATTTCAAACCCCCGATTTTCCCCCTTTTTTAATAAAACTAAAAATAATTTTCGATTTTTCTTTATTCCAATGATGTTGGGCCACTATTATACACAACTATGCCAAATTTCATATCGATAGCTTTAATAGTTACTGAAATAATCGACTGTGACAGACGGACGGACGGACGGACGGACGGACGGACGGACGGAGAAAGTCTCACCATAAGGGTTCCATTTTTACCATTTTGGTACGGAACCCTAAAAATAGGGTAAACACAAAAGAACAATAGAAAAAATCAAAAAAAATCAAAATTGGTAATTTTTTTATAGGACTAACCACTTCGGATTACTTTTAATAGATGGCTGGCCCGAAGCCGCGGGTAAAAGTTAGTTTTACATAGGTAGATCTGTTTTACATGGATTTGATAGATGATTTTCGTACATTGGATTTGTATTACCTGCGTGCAGTATGCGAAAATTTTAGATTCGAGGCTGCTACTTGATCGTCAACCGATGATTATGATTTAACAGCCCTGCGTTTTCACCGTTAATCATAGTCTTTTTAGAGTTAATGTTCAATTTCAATCAGTAATGACCTTGAAAAATAAAAATGAATAACATGCAAAAACAGATTTTCTTTCGAAATTCTTCAAACCTTAAGTATATTATGCTCGTTTTAGTATTTTTAACTTTAACACACTGTGATATTCTGGTGGTATCTTCACACGTGTTCATTTTAATTTTCTTCTTTCTCATTGAAGATAGGTCTGCAAACGTAACTGACAACTTTTTTTTCTCAAAATTTTGGTCGACCGGTACGTTATTAACTAGTTGATTTGTACATTAAATTAATGTATATGAAATAATTAAACACTTAAGAGTCTTTTGATATCACTAACAGGCTCCGTGCTAGTTTATCACCAATAACAAGTTCGTTGTGCCACAAATGACACTTCAACACCATATTTTTGTCGTCGAAACAATAAAAGTGACCTATTTATGGTCAAAGCTGATCTGATAAGCTCAAATTTCTGGTCATTAACACTATTGATATATTGATAGCTTGATATATTTATTTTGTTAAGGAGTTTTATAGTGGTGTTGTTATTCTTTGATAAAATATATCACGTATGTGGTTATTTTTCTCTATAATCTTAACTGGATCGACGGCCGTATCTTTTACCCTAGTATATATGGGGTCGGACATTAATCAAAAATTTCGGCTTGAAGATAAGAAGTTACTGGAATTAAACATTCTTGGGGATTCTGATACACCGTAATTTATAGTAGAAGAGCTGGTTATCGAGACGCAACAGTTATCTGTATATGGCACAATATACGAGCTCTATTTTACAAGCTTTTGTTTAGTTTCACCTGTCCCGATCTTTATCATCAAATCTTGCAAATTAAATTTGATCCACGTCCCGGTTACCGATTAAGCTGAAATTTTGCATACATGTGTAAATCGCGTGACAATGCAATATTATAATGACATGGTGCTGATCTGATGATCGAGCTGGAAGGTGGCCATAGGAATTTCGCAATGACACGACACAACCTCATCAAGTTTGGGCTCGTTTGAATCGCCTTGACGAGTAGTTTATCTTTCAATGGTAACCAGGGTCTGATGATGGAGCTGGAAGGAGGTCATAGGAACTCTGTAATGAAACGACGCAATCTCATCAAGTTTCGGCTTGTTTGATTCGTCTTGACGAGTAATTTGTTTTTAGATCGTTATCAGGGGGCAGGGTCTGATCTGATTATGGAGCTGGAAGGTCATAAGAACTCAGTAAAGAAACGACGTGCTCTGGTCCTAGATGATATCCAGGTCTGACGATGTATCCAGCTACTAAGAGCTTGTTTTTTTTTTAATAAAATTTTTAATCTACACTTGTTCACATTACTAAAATTTAAATAATATATTATATTATTTCAATAAAATAAGTCATCGTCATCACAACCGCATTACTGGCACACTATTGAGCACAGGTCTACTCTGGAATGAGAAGAGTTTAAGACATAGTCCATCAAGTTGGTCAAGTGCGAATTGACAGACTTCATATACCTTTGAGAACATTTTGAAGAACTCTCAACGGTGAATGTAAACATTGTGAGGAAACATGCATTTTCCTCACAATGTTTACATTCACCGTTAAAGCAAATTATATTAAATTTTAAAAAATTTATATTGAGTGATGTTAAAGCTTAAACTGAAATTAAAATAACTACTTACGTGCGAAACTTTCGCTACAAAAATAAAACTAAAAATCAGAGAACTTCTCTTTGAGTTTGCAATTTCCTAAATTTGGAAATACTCGATACCATCAAATTCATTCACAGGCTTTCCGATGTTTTATTCGAATGTATCTAAGCTGTTTGAGAATTCCTGAAAAATAAAAAATACCTCTCTTTAATGTTTGGAGTAAGCAGATTGCTGTTGATATGTGTTTAGTTAGCTTCGTTTAGATTTAGATAGAAAACCGGCTCATATTTCAGTTTATTTCTTTACTAAAACGAAAAATAAAAATAGTTGATTTTTAAGGACAAAAAGGCAAGACAGTTGGAGAAAAAGAATAACAGACATATTGTATCCTACAAACAGAGAGACATTAAGAGAAGTACTAAGAATAAGATGGAGTGATGATTTTGTTAAACTGATAGAAGTTTTAAGACAACAAAGAACACATGATAGTGTAACATGGAAGCGTCTAAACATGGAATATTTAGTTTAAGAATATTTGTGAAGAATCAACTCGATTCGTTGCTTTATTACTCCGCAATTGAAAGACAAACCTACAAACACACGTTTGCATTTATATAAGATGGTGGTGATTTTTCAGTAAATTAAGAATTCATTATTTTACTATCGAAATGAAAAAAAACCATTTGTTCTACTGCTTAAGCTCTACTCTACCCGAGCTTGTTGCCTATACTCATGTCTAAAAGTGATATATTGATGTAACTAGTAGTTACTTATTACCATATACATGACAACTCCATTAACTGGTAGACACATGTAGGTTGTAGGGCAAAGCTAGGTATCGTTATTTATGATGTCGATTGCAGGCATTATGGGAATTAGTGTGAAGCTTCGTGTAAATTTGAGCAGCCTCAGGCGGAGTAGTCTTAACTTGAGGGGAACATAAACTACTCTTAGGATATGTCTCTTTCTGTGACAACTAAACGCAAAATTCGAACGAGTATCATTTGAGCGCGCCTTCACTATAGAGAGGGAGCCAGCACGTTTCAGACCTTCGTTATTTTATAAAAGCTGAAAGTTCCTCTGTGTATGTCCCCATTATAGATCAGAACGATCCCCGACTATGAAGTTTGGATCTTGGTGGCTTTGGGAGATATCAGGAAGTAAAGGTGCATAAATTCTGAGTTATAGACGATATATAGAGAAGACGCAATACGTAAATTTCGGGTTTTCAAAATATTTCGGGAACTATGAATTTTTATGGTATAAAAAGTAACCCATAAGTTGATACAAAGTATAGTCTATCTTCGTTCCAAATTTCAGCTAAATCAGACCATTAGTTGTGGCGTGAAGAAGTAATGCGTGAATTTCAGGTTTTTAAAATATTTCTGTAACCATGAATGTTTACGATATAAAAAGTAACCCCTATCTTGTAGTAGACTATACTTTGTATCAACATAGAGGTTACTTTTTATACCGTAAAAATTCATGGTTCCAAAAATTTTTTAAAAACTTGAAATTCACGCATTACTTCTTCACGCCACAACTAATGGTCTGATTTAGCTGAAATTTGGAACGGAGATAGACTATACTTTGCATCAACTTATAGGTTACTTTTTATACCGTAAAAATTCATGGTTTCAGAAATATTTTGAAAACCTGAAATTCAGCTATTATTTCTTCATGCCACAACTGATGGTCTGATTTCGCTGAAATTTGAAACGAAGATAGACTATACTTTGTGTCAACATAGAGGTTACTTTTTATCCCGTAAAAATTCATGGTACCCGAAATATTTTGAAAACCCGAAATTCACGTATTGCGTCTTCACGCCACAACTAATGAACCAATTTGGCTGAAATTTGAAATGAAGATAGATTATAGCCTGGATTAACACGCAGGCTACTTTATATCCCGTAAAAGTTAATGGTTTCATCAAAGTTCGCCTACCTACCTACCTACGGCAGATTTTTAAAGCGTCTGACAGGGCTTAAGAACTATCGGAAGTGTCTGACTGCTGAGGAAACATCTTCTGATAGGTCCCCAAGTAACATTATTATACTCAGCTTCTATACTATGACGAAAGTATACTCGTAATTTACTATAGTTTAAGGGTGTCTGACACGGGGAGGAACTATCGGAAGTGTCTGACTGCTGAGGAAACATCTTCTGATAGGTCCCCAAGTAACATATGTAAAACTCAACTTTTATACAATGACGAAAGTATACTCAGAATTTATGCACCTTTACTACCTGATATCTCCCAAAGCCACCAAGATCCAAACTTCATAGTCGGGGATCGTTCTGATCTCTATTGGGGACATACACAGAGGAACTTTTAGCTTTTATAAAATAACGAAGGTCTGAAACGTGCTATCTCCCGGTCCATTATTTGAGATGTCAATTGCAGGATTATTGGGATTATTGTATCCATTTTAGCAGCCTCATATGGAATAATTTCAACCTTGAGGAAAATATACAGATGCCCTTTCGATATGACTTCTCCTTGTCTGTTACTATTAAACGCAAAGTTCGGCCTGATGCTCGTTTGAGCACGCCATCATTACTTAGGAAGTCGATTGCAATTATTATGGAGAGTAGTGAATTCATTTGAGCAGCCTCATGCGGAGTAATTTCAGTTGTAGGCATTACGATGTAAAGGTCTGTAACTATTTAAAAGCTTCGAATGGAGTAGTTTCAATTTGAATGGAATCACGTTTCGTTCAAGTTGAGGCTACTCCGCCTTCAGGCTGCTCTTTGGATACATAGGTATGTTTTCTTATCTGTCAGCAATTCAAAGTGATTTAAATTAGTAGATGACGGGAAGCGAAGCAAGAAAAATCTCAAAATCAGCTAAACTTATTAAAGCAAATCTAATTTCTCTACTTTTTGTAACATTGAAATTCCTTTTCAAAAGGGTGGTCTTACCAATTAAATGCTGTATTAGTGTATAGTTTTTTCTAAGCTCAAAACAACGCGGGATTTGCTCACAATTTCACGCCTTAGCTACTGTTCACGCTTTATCGATACAACAAAGTCATTTCCTTCTTTCATCCTATTGGAAACCATAACTAATTTGAGAATTATAAAAATTAGAAGTTCTTTATTAGGCGTCCTGATATGGTCGCATAATATTTTAATCCGATTAAAGACCTCTTTTCATTTTATATCCTTTACCTGTCCCGATACATCTTAAGTATTTTTAATGAGTGTGGTATCCTTAAAGTAAAGTTTTTTTAGTGGACCTTGAGATTAAGCTGAAATTTAATAGTATTTATATCAAAGAATTAAGTTAAATTATGTTAATCTTCTGTTTGAATTAGAATAAGTGACCTAGTTTAGACTTTGGAGTAGAATTCTGAATTTTGAACGTAACTGGCTTTTGGCTGCGAAATCATCTGCGGCGAGTTATGTTTTTTTAAATAGCACATGAACCCTTTATATTTTCGGGATAAAAACCCACTATGCTATGCCACCCTTCACATCCCAAGCTATACTCATGCAAAAAATTTCGCTGAACCGTAGAATTTTATGTGGCATGATTGAAAGACAAACCATCAAACAAACACGCTTTCGCATTTATAATAATATTATGTAGTAGCAATATTTTCCTAAAATTTCTGAAAAAGTTATCTACTTTTACTTGTGAGGCTTTTAGAAGAACGGTTAAAGGCGTTAAAGGTTAACTATCTTATCATCACTTATGGCACTCAGCGGACATATAATTATACTGACTACGGCCGATTATGTGCTAACAATGCAACAACATTGCACTGATGTAATTTTAAATTAGTAGGTATACCCTTCATTGCATACATAAACCGTGGAGGATCTCTATTCTCTGGGCCGTATATTAGCTGAATAGGATCGTAAAAGTCCGCGATGCGAAACAGTATATCTCTCGTACACGGTACAAGTTTTTGCCGTTTGTTTTCACGCAATAACCTCGCATAACGCGGTATCTTTGCAGCCGGTTCCGAGACCGAACCGCGACGGCGCGACTCATGGTAGGTAGGAAATAGATGGAGATGAAGTATATAAAGTAACTACTAGTCAAGCCGGGTGCCATCCGCCATTTTATGAGCATTATGTACAACACATTATGTATTCACTCTTATTGGTTAAACTTCAGCTGTCAGCCTGTCAAGTAGTTGCGTGTTATTGGATTTGTGTCAATGGAGTATCGACTTGTCGATATTATGATAGGTGACGTTAAACGACTTGAATAAATTCTAATGCATTACTGCTCATCACCATATTATCAGATAATACAAGAAGTTTGGTGTTTATCTTATCTTCTTAATATATATAAATTACGTGTCAAGTTGTTTGTCCGCGATGGACTCCTAAACTACTTAACCGATTTTTATATAACTTCGTAACTATCTGTAATTTGGTCCAACTTAAAAGATAGGATAGTTTATTTGTTTTATTTATATAGATAAGTAGGCGGTACGAAGTTCGCTGGGTCAGCTAGTAATATATATAAATTACGTGTCACGTTATTTGTCCACGATGGACTCCTAAACTATTTAACCGATTTTGATCAAACTTCGTTACTATCTGTAATTTAGTCCAATTTGAAAGATAGGATAGTTTTTTTGATTAGGATAGTTTATTTGTTTTATTTATATAAATAAGTTGGCGGTACGAAGTTCGCCGGGTCAACTAGTATTCTATATTTGTTTATTTATATGTAGGGCATGCAGATAGCTGTCTCATGCTAAGCACGCCATGTTTCGACTCTACCACCGCTTATAGAAAGAAATTATACTACTATGAGCCAGCAAGTTGCTCTTTTAATGAAAAGAAATAGTGGTTTATAATTAACAAACGATTGATACATATTATAATTTATAAATGAGTATTTTTTTATATATGGTGATCTCTTTCAATTTCACAAAACGGCAGCGAAACTGTATGGATATTCCAAGATCTTTAAAAACCTAAATCCACGCGAATAATATGTACCTGATAGAGTACAAACGTACGTTACGTAATTATTATTACCTATAAATACTACGTATACATAAATGCTTGATTATCGCTTCACTCCTTATCGATGTCGATAGTTTCGAAGCACACTCCCTAATGGGCGGCCATTTTAAGAGGTTTTTTCTGTAGGTATGCACCCGATTTTTGTAGGTAGGGCACCTCCATGTATTTGGTACCTTCATGGCGCGACTTGACTCATTTATCGTATTATAAAATTAGTGGGAGGAGCTATAGCCTGCGCCGCCGACCTTCCCACAACGAGTTGCGTAAACGTTCGCAGGAACAAGACGGCGATACGCGCATCGAACCGACAAACAAAAAAACGAACGAGCGAGATGGAGTCTACAATTTTCAAGTTCGCTAGGATAGAAAAATAGGGGCCGATTGAAGGCTTCCCCTCATTAATAAGCTATTAGATTACGCGATGTCGACAGGACCGATTGGTAGGCCATAGGGAATCCCAATAAACGCTCCCCCCACTTCCACTTCGATGCCTGTTCGAGATTCTAAAGAAGCCCCTTTGAGCACGCACAAAACAAAACGGGCGCTCGAAAAAGACCCTGCTCTAATTCTCTTTACGATCTCCGATTTCAATTGCTCCTTCAGAAATTTGAATGTAGGGAGGGACAAAGTTTTGTCACGTAGGGTCGCCCGTAAAAGTGTATACTCAGTACACATAAAATGCGGGCTCGCCTCATAGGTACCCCATTAATGAGAGTACCCGACAGCCGAGGGCGATATCAAATCGTAAGATCGGATTGACAAAAAGTAAAGAAAAATAGCTGCCATACAACACTGCTAGTTTTACGAGCCGCTCTGTTATTAAACATTATAAATAAATAGTCCGTTTTTTACGAGTTTGATTCAGTCAATAAAGATCTATGGACTGACTCGAAACCCTTTGGTTCACAACACGCACACAAGAAAACACAATGGTTTTTTGTCACCCGTTGAGCGTGTACATGTGTATATTCTGGATACCATTTTGTCCCCTTGCTGACGTTTTTTTGATACTGATCACTTTTTGTGCGGCCATTATTACATGGTATTGTGCAAAGCTTTAGCTCGGATAAGATCTTGGATATGTCACCAAGGTCTCTACTGGCTTTTTTTATTCTTTATTAAAAGGAGTAAGCTTTATGATGTTCAACAAAGCACGTTGCACTGAGTGTAGCTCAAAAGTTCGAGAGATTTTAAAATACATTTAAAAATTGAAAGATCTCCCACGACTATAAATTTTATTGTCATTTTTAGAATTAGTTTTTTATTACCCTTTATAACTGCTGCATTGGAAACTATTTCCTTGGGGCATAGCGATGGCAAGAGGCTTGATGGTGTGACGCTGGTGCGTTGGAGAATAGGAAGGTTGCTGATTTGGGATGCGACCTATGCGGGCACCCTAGCTTCGTCCCCCTTACAGGCGATCTTCTTTATGGCAGGCACAGCGACCACTAATGCCGAACAGGCTAAGAGGCGCAAGTATGAAAACCTTGATGGTAGTTTTTTGTGCCATTTCGGGTGGAGACTTTGGGGCTGTACTTAAAATTACTACATGGCACTAACTATCATGTATCCCTAGTCTCAATATTTTTCTGCCTTTGGTTGCCTGAAAGAGACATTTATGCAGCAATAAGCTTACCTATTCAACTTCGTTTATTTGTTCAATTCAATTTTTTTCTCCAGATAAAAAGAAACAACCTGTTGATTGGATTATAAAAATTCAATTACGAGTATAAACTGTTCTGCATGTTTTGAATTCTTCCGTTTATAAAGATACTTAACGTTACAAAGAGAAAAATAAGAAAGTGTAACTACGTAATTTTCCTTCAAAGAACACTTTGTTGATTGAGGCAGCTCTTAAGAAGCATCCAGACAATTTGGATCCGATTACACGTCCGAAGATGCTAGATACTCCTTGATTGTTTGTCGTACCGCCTCTCTACTTGTTTACACACTCGGACTAATGTTTTCCCCTTTAGTGGTTTGAGGGGAATCTCGAGTTACTGGTTGCGACATCTTGGCAAAGAATATATCTTTCCAATGCTGAGCATTAGTAAACTCCGCAATCAATCCATTTTGTTGGACTTGCACTTAAGTTTCTTTACAATCAATTCGTCTTATTGTCTCGAAGATGTTACCCAGCTGGAAATTAAGTCAGATATTTTTAAGATTATCTAGATCCATTCCTACATCATATTATTGATTTCTTATTCTCTAAAACATAGATCGTAACTGCACTTATCTTTAGCTGTAAAGTACTTCTAAAATGGAACTTATTTCTAACCGGTCAAAACAGCTTATTTCCAGAATTTTCACTGCTAACTAAAGCTCGCGATTTCCTCTGTCTAGATTTTTTTTAAATCTCTTGAAAACCGTCCGTCTTTAAGATGCAAGTTAACTTTGTGTCAAATATCAAGGTCAAGTAAAAAGGTAAAAACAAATAGCTACACATAGAGACATTTTTGAATTTATAAAATTAATAAACTTACCTACTGATATTCTAAATTCGAAAAACAATGTTTCAATTAAAGCAGCATCGAGCAAGGGATCGATGTAATTTTTTCTATTGGTATTTATATTGAGGATCTGGAGTGTGTCATAGGTTTATTATTCCTAAAAAACAATGTTCCCGCAGGATTTCAAAACTTTACTCCATGCGGACTAGGTTTCGGGTAATAGCTATTGGTATAATATTATAATATTATTAGTAAGGTTATCTTGTTTTAAGCAGAATAATTATACCTCTGCAATAGAGTTTGTCTCAAGAGTGATTCTCACTAACACAAGAAACCAATCTTCAGGAAACCAAATGATTTCAAGCCCTCAGTTCCTCATCCGTTGATCGACAGGTTGATAAAAATTACTTTAAGGTATTTCCACTCAATATTATCACGTTAATATAAATACCATCGTTAATGTATGTCTTAAAGGTATAACAACAATTTTATGTACATTTGGTCCATTAAGATTTATTTAGTAGGTCTATGTCGTAAAACGCGGTGTATTTCAATTTTACTCCACGATAAATTGGTTTTATATTTATTATGGTCATGTCATAACATTCAACTCCTGTTTTGTTTTTTTCCCGATACCAATATCACACCAAGATTTTATTGAAAAGCCGATGGTATAATAAAATTTATACTACCACAAAAGGCATCATAGATAAATAGAAATACATTCGATCATGAATTTTAGGTGTAATGAACTTTATGGGTCGATTTTCTGGTTATAGTTGTTTGACTTATCCTACTAATATTAAAAATGTGAAAGTTTGTGAGGATATTTGGATGGATGGATGGATGTTTGTTACTCTTTCACGCTACAACGAGTCAACCGATTTGGGTGAAATTCGGAATGGTGATAGCTCATACCCAGGATTATGACGTCTTTTCACTTCTGTCGGTAGTCTCTGCCCAATTTTTTTTTTGTTTATTACATTGATAAATAATATCATTATACAAGAGCAAATCAAAACCTTCTCATTCACCTACCACACTAATGCATCACATCAGTTTCATTTAGAGAAGTAACCAAGAACACATTATAATTACTGTTGTATCTTCTTTTATTAAGCAAGAAATCTAAAGACACACTTGGTTTCAAAGCTCCCATTGGTATATATATTTTAACTAGCTGATCCGGCGAACTTCGTACCGCCAACTTATCTATATAAATAAAACAAATAAACTGTCCTAGTAAAAAAACTATCCTATCTTTCAAGTTGGATCAAACCGCACACGGTGTGCAAATTTGATTAAAATCGGTTAAGTAGTTTAGGAGTCCATCGCGGACAAACAACGTGACACGTAATTTATATATATTAAGATAAGATTATCCCTAAGGATACACTTTAAAAACCTCTTCCACTTTAATCAAGCACTCTGCCAATTTAATCTTTATCTTAGCAATCTGGGCGTTAAAGTTTATCCAAAACCATTCCTCGAATATCATCGCATCGGTGGCTAAATTTTGGTAACAGCTGCCGATTGTGTCTCTCGATTGCACAAAATTTAATCCTCGTTGCACAACCATATTGAATTTCTTTTCGCTCAATTTGTTTTTTCCGATAATGTCCCAGACTGTCGCCTAAGGCTTACCTTTCTCAAATTACACGGTAGCATCTTTCCACTAGTATCTTTGCAAATCCTTCTTATAAATCCACTCTCTCGATGCGACAATTTTTTGTCTAATTATACTTATGGTGCTAAAAATACAACCAGTAACTTGACTTTATCCGCCCATAGCACTACCTGTCAAAAAATCAAATGTGTAAATCAATGTGATAAAGTCAACTTATAGGTGCGAATCGAAAGTGAAATAAAAGTTATACACTTTTTATTTAAAACTGGTTTTGATACAAAAAGGAAAAAAACAAAATTTTTGTGTCACTTGCGTGATTTGAAAGTGAAATTTAAAAAAATAAGCAATCCAACTTTTACGTTTGTTTTGTCAACATGAAAGTGTTTGTTTTGTCAAAATTAAATATTCCATCCAAACACAGCGATGTTTCTATTTTCAAAATAAAATTCGCTCCGTTATGTTTGCGTGGAACTTTCAGCAGTGCAAATAAAATATGAATCAAATGAACGCCAAATTAAGTTTTCGTTAACTACCAAAAAACTGGGCAACGCAATGCAGCTGTAGGTAAGACAACTGATGCATCCAAAATCAATATTTGCTTTGCAATATACAATAAAAGACTGTAAATACAGACAGCAATTACTACGCCGGTAACATATTTGTTTAGGACTGAGGAATTGAAGTGTCTTCAAGCGTGCCAAGACATTTCGTTCTTGGTATTTCTTCGGCTCCCGTATACGGGTCTCCATTACGTTGTAAAATCTCATCTCGAATAGCAAGCGAAAAACGCCCATATCATATTTTAATATGGTTGAAAATAAATTAAGCAAGTTCATAATAGAATGGTTATTTGCACTCCGTACGAGTAAGTGCGGGGCCGTAAGCCCACCATTCGATTGTGTAAATAATATCTTCTGTAAGAGACAATAACGAATCGAACAATCCTTTGGTAGGTATAATGTGTTTGATTTATTAAACGGTGCTCGGAAATTTGAGATTTGTATCGCTTAACCGGTTCGAAATTGGTGTGTGATGTATTGTTTTTGATATACAGTGTATTGATTCGTTAATGAAAAATTATCAAATGTCATTTGATCAACGAAACGGATAACAGGAAGTCGGTAACTGGATATAATATCAGTGATCTTTGGTATGCATCTTGTAATAGTTGTACTTTTGTATCAATAATTTTTCAATTTTCAATCGAAAAAGAAGGAGGTTTTTAATTCTTCGTGTATATTTTGTTTATCTTTTGTTTATCTACATGATTTAAAAATAAGAGTGACCAGAATCAAACTTTAATACGATCAAGTGTATTAAAAAATTTCAATCCAGTATGAAACTGATACTAGCGCGGGGGATTATAATAGAGCACAAGTGAGTGCAACACCACAGGTGCACTCTCTATTTCCTCTCTCTCATAGTCCAATGGGACATCGAACGCGAACAGAGACAGTACAGGCGCTGGAACAATGGATTTACGTGCTCTCCAAGGTACGAGTCATAACTCCAGGCTATTACCTACCTAGTGAGAATTTTTTGAGAGAAAAACTCAATATAGTTTTTAGGTTTAACTAAGAATTGCATCCAAGACCTTGTAAGGCGCAGTCTAATAAGCTTACCACTAAACCAACGAGGCAGTTCAAACGGCAATAAAAAATAATATGACTTATACGACATTAGTCAGGGAATGGTCACTCATCAAACGTCTCGCTAAGTGACAAAATTAACATGAGATTAATGCGCTCTGAATCATCGTCTAAAATAGTACACGTCAACTAAATGCATAAGGATGATTTAGAGTCACAGAGTTGCTAATTATAGATCATATAATTTGGTTAGTTGCTTTTGATGTTAATTACAAAAAAGTTCCGCAACACGTAAGGTTAACTAAGAATTGCATCCAAGACCTTGTAAGGCGCAGTCTAATAAGCTTACCACTAAACCAACGAGGCAGTTCAAACGGCAATAAAAAATAATATGACTTATACGACATTAGTCAGGGAATGGTCACTCATCAAACGTCTCGCTAAGTGACAAAATTAACATGAGATTAATGCGCTCTGAATCATCGTCTAAAATAGTACACGTCAACTAAATGCATAAGGATGATTTAGAGTCACAGAGTTGCTAATTATAGATCATATAATTTGGTTAGTTGCTTTTGATGTTAATTACAAAAAAGTTCCGCAACACGTAAGTTTAGTCATTAAATCAGCATTAAATATACCTGTTAGTTTTACTGATGGACGTGATTAATTTAAGATTAAGACAATTTAAGTTTTACATTTACACCGTAACTAACTAACCAGAGGAAGATATTTACACTTGTGTCTTACAAATGGCTTACAAATAACTAAGAACACTGCACTAATTCAATCAATCTGTAATCTGAGGGTAGTCTAACTTTTTCTTCTTTTGTTGCATTTTACTTCACGAATGTCACAAAGTTCTTTCAAAGTTTACATTAACTGTCGGAAAATCAGTAAATCTGTCATTTATTGAGGACGAGAAAGGGACGAAGAATAATATTTGCATTCCTTTTTCGACTAAACTCTATTCTCTGTCTCTCTCTATAGTTAACGTAAACTTGAAAAGGTACACTAGGGCCTCTGTTGTTCTCTGCTTTATCAAAAAATATATCGTGTTTGAATGCAGAATTTAGTATTACAGACTTCAAACCCTCCATAAGGTTAACGTGAGGCTAATGTTAATCCAAAAGTATTTCCATTACGTATTATGTATAAAGTTTCCGAGGATTTCATTTTCGCCGGCGCGGCGGTGGAATCGAGTTTGTGTCTTTTCATCTCGCAATTCGCATCAGTGGGGAATGGCTCGATACTAGCGACAGTGGAGAGTGGAGACAACAGATTGAAAATACTTTCACTACCCATAATGTTCTAAGCGCCATAGAAGTACTGCACTTGTGGACAAATAAAAATAAACCTTCTTAACTCACTACATTGAGTCCAAATATCCATGAATAAATTAGTAGCTTATTATAAAGTGCAATCTGTAGGATTGTAGATACAATGATAGTACGGGTAAGTATACCAGCTGTTGCGGTTTACGAATTTCGACGTTACTAAAAGCTCTGCTCGGAGTTAAGGGTCGTTTGGTTAAATATACTAACTAAATTCATATTATGTTTAGGATTTAGATTTACCTACCTATTTCAAACGCTGTGGTATTAAGATTGCGGTTGATAAAGTTAAACTGAAAATGAATTATGCAAGCGTTTCCTCTTATATTGACCAGAGTTTAAGCATCCTATCCTTACTCTGTGGTTTAAGTCACGGTGTGTGACACCGTACATTTTAGGACATTATGGTTTTGTTATGTCACCGTGAAAATAAATTATACTTACCTTGATGATCGGGGCGGCTTCGCACGAGTAGAGTTTTTGAAAATCGGTGAGCGGTGGAAATTCCAAAAATCCTGAAACTCGTATTTCTCCATGTAATTAGATTAGATTTTATTTAAACTTGAAGGGTTTTTATAATCTTTCACCCTCGATTTAAATGGAATTTCAAAAAAAAATATTTCTTAGTGGATGGCTAATCTCTGTGGAAAATGAAGAATTGGTCGGGAGGACATTACTTTGGGGCAATTTGAATGTTTATAATTTTAAAAATATTTTGATCTAGTCTAGAGAGACGGCTAGTTCGCCACCGATGTTCCGATACGATACCAAGTGGAAGCATATAAATAAACGGTAGATATGGGTTTAATTATACTGCCATACCCTTTCCAAGATAGCCTTCTTAGATTGCAGCACCACTTAGGTACCTACCATCAGTGATGAGTTCCAAGTCAAGGGCTAATATAATTATAAGCTTAAATTAAGTTAATAAAGTGCCTCTATAGAAAATCCTCAACCCACCGTGACCGCTACTTCGTTCATATTAATTTTATCCTCATTTAGTTTAATTAACTCTATGTATTCCTTTCACTTCTTCCCCGGATGCGCCGTACGGAAATCAGATTTAAAATAAAACATATTTCCCTCATTCAACGCTCCTTTTGAGTGAAAATATTTTTCTTTTCACAGAGCACGTCACTTTTATTTTTCCTTTTATAAGTAGAGTTTCTCATGAAAAGTCTGCTGTGTACATATCTTATTTTACCGGAGATGAGTAATTTGTTATAGCCGTCTTTGATCTAACCGTTCTTTGTGCATTCTTGAATAGTTATACCTACCAAGCGAAAAAAGTTTCTTTTTATTAATAACTAGCTGATGCCCGCGACTTCGTCCGCGTGAATTTAGTTTTTGTTTTTTTTTTTTTTTGTATTAAAACCTTCCGTGGAACTTAAGGAACATACAAAAAAATAAATTAACCGAATTGGTCCATCCATTCTTGAGTTATGCGCTTACCAACATTCATTTTTATTTATATAGATTTAAATAATTAACCTATTTTATGAAATCGTTTCTTATACATATTTTTAATCCATCTCTAATCACGATCGTTAAATCATCACCAAGAAACACTTGGATATTGTCAGGCCTAAAATCTGAAGGCGGATTAGATTGAGTCAGACACTGAAGTCAGTTTTTCGTCAAGTGAGTATTGCTTTGATACTGCTATCGTTTAAATTTTGTTTTAAGTCACTAACTAGTCAGTGCCGTTTTTATGCAACATTAACTTTTTTCACGGAGCTGTTACAGTAAAGCTCTGTAAAACTTATAATAATCTAAACTTTACAATAAGTTCATAAGATTCGTAAGATTATGCCCGTGGATCATTCGGTGCTAAGAATAGAGGCTTCATTTTCGCGCCCAACCCGGACTAATTTTTAATGAAAAAAAAATGTGCTAGCCCTTCTGTAATTTTTATTGAATTTTACTTTTATATTATATTCTCACTGATACCATACATTAGGCACTACTTATATAATAATTAAAATATAACAATCGAAGCCTTTTAATCATTCAAAATAAATCCACATTATTTCATTGAGCGAATTACTCCTGTATCGTGCGACCCTTTGTCATTAAACCAACACTATTGTCAACTACAAAACCATATCCAGGTACCCAACCCACCAATTACCGGGTATTGTCCAAAAAACCGGAGACACTTTTGTACATGTCACTCAAAGTACTGATTTCCTGCTGCACAGTTTTGAACTTTATTTCATTTGGTTAGAGAAAAATAAATGTCATTGTGATGCTCAAAAACCATTGTACCGGTCCTTTAGATTGTCATATGTCGTCTCTATTGTGATTTTAACTTCAATGCTTCTATTGGTTTTTAGTTCATTTTTTAGTTTTCATACACCTGCCCTGATTCCACTGATGGGTTATGAATATAAACTGCTAAAACAGTCCCATAGTATATCACCTACCTAAGCAGAAATGCGGTCATTAAACTCTAAAAAATTTACTATATATTTTTTTAATCTATAAATCTGCCTTGTTAACTACTTTTATATGTATCTTTTTCAATTTCACTTTTATTTTATTGGAAATTAAAGGTTTTACCTTTAAGAAAATTAAAGGTAAAACCTTTAATTTTCTTTTCTCAGAATCTTTACTAGTAATAATTTAATACAACATAATTTGAAGGTTATCATTATCGCAGTTTTATAATTACATAACACAAAACCATGCGTGGGAATACAAAGTGTAAATATAATAAATCTAGTTTAGATCAAAGCCCTCTACCGACAAACTTCAACTCCCAAATGATATAGCCCAAAGCTAATTATGTAGTCTGTTTGCACAAACGTTCTCACATCAAGACTTGATTATAGACATGGAATATTTCAGTAAAACTAAAACATTTTTTAGTTCTAATCAGCTTTTGTCCACGATGTTATCCGCGTGGAGTTAGATTGATTTTTAAAAGTAGCAATAATTGTTACTGTGCTGCTTCCTCAACTAGGTGTACTCATGCAGAAATCAGGTCGTTGCTCCATTGCTGTGTGATTCAAGGACAAACCAACAAACAAACACACTATTGCTTTTATAATAATTAATAGTATAGTGGGAAAGTAGAGACCTTCTGGATCTTAGGATACAAAGCATACGAACTCTTTAAATCCTTGATAACTATTTAAGAAAAAAAATCTGTGCTGCTTGTGACTAGAGAATTTAAACCGCAATACTTTTTTTTTTTGCTACGGAAAACTATAATAGCTATAGTAATATTTATAATATCTACCCAGTAAGTCTTATGAATATCCTTAGCGTTATTTTAAGCTCTTAATTAATTTAATTTATGAACCCTTACTGAAATAAGAATATCCATTACCCACGAAACCTTATTGTACCCAATACTTACCCATATCCAATTTATATAGTGAGGCTACAAAGATATAATTTCGCGGTCTAATCTACATAAATTAGTTTAGGTAGCGTCTCATTTATCCGTCTGATGTTCAGTCATAATATACCGAACAATTAGATATGCTAATCCAGCTTTAATTATAAAGACCTTTAGAGTTTAGGGTTCTTTAAATTACTATATAATTTATTGTAGCTATTGTACCTATAGTAGGTTTTCCGAACCGTCTGTTTGTTGATTCATATCAATATCTTGACTACATATAAGTAATGAGTATTTTATCCTGTTGTATATCAGGACAATATTCTTATAAGGATTAGCGGTTTTGGTGAAACATCATTATCTATCATAATAAAAAAGTTTAGTGTTGTGGAACACTCGGTTGGAACGAAGTTCCTTTTAAAAATAAAAGTAAATAAAATTAAAAATAATAATCTGAAGTCAGGATTCGAACCCCCGAACCGATAGTTTCACTCCTTTGTTTAACCGGATACGCCACCAATATTGTGATGCAATGTATGTTATAAACGAAGGCAACAAGTGTCGTAACGGAAAAGTCGTGATGGAAAATTCTTATACTTTTTTTCGGCTAGCCTCCATCCGCCAAACCATCCGAAAAGGAACTTCGTTCTAATAATAATCATCCTGTGTCAATATTCAATATCCATCCACTGTTGCCTGTTGGACATAAGACTTTTCAGTAATACCAACATGGTCATATTTGGTTGCGAACAGTCGAGGTTATCAGATTTTATATTACGAGTTTTAGTATCATGCTCACAAATGCTGGAACCATGCTGAGTTCCTTTTCTTTTAAAATAAGTATAGGCTCCTAATATGGGAATGAATCCCGAAATACAGGACCAAGTTAAGGAGCGACGATTTGAGAAATAAACCTACAAATTTCGTATGCTCATTTGAATAGAATAAAGCCCGTCCCTTCCGAATCTTGTTTTATCTTACGTCCTTCTCAATGTCTATGTCGGAAGCCTGATCATTTATAAATGTCGTATTTATTCCTATACAATGGCCGTTACCACCTCGGTTCACATGACAGACCCTCACTAATTAAAAAAAGACTGACGAATAAGACCGGCGATTTTTATCGCTCGCCGAATCATATATCCGATGATACCTCGTAGGCGTTCTCTATTACAACTTCCTTTTCACTCTGTACCATACAACAAATAATCTGTCTCCCTCATACCGTCTACCGTTTACCTTTATTCATTAAATCAGCTCGTAATTGTTTATAATTATAATTCATTTAAATTTGGAAAGAAGCGCTGCCGCATCTACGTTTTGATACTTTAATGGGACCTGTGAGAACTTGATACTTTATCTCTTTTAATTCAAGCTTTTCTGGCCAACGTTATGATGCCTTTGATTCTAATACAATCCATACGATTTTTTATTCAATTTCAAAGGCCTTACAGGCTATTTTACATATATCTGTTTAGTATCCTACACTTAAAAACACATAAAAAAAAAACTTTTGTAGAATGTCGTAAATCGAAATCAAGAACTCGATGGTGACAGTGTTTTTGTTAGAACCTTACTGGTTTCGTGCCGATAACACTTCACAGTCTTAATTATTGTTATACTCGTTTTGGAGATTAAACTGGTGATGGTGTGATAATTATTATAATTGTTATTTATTTCGTGGAATCAGAGGTCGGTGTGGGACACTTGATTCCCATCCGCTAGATAATGTGATCCTATCTATAGCCACAAAAATATTTAATGGTGGTTAATTATTTTTTATACGTGTCTATTGCCTAAGAATCATGCATCTATTTGATTTAAGTAAATAAAATGTACCCAACCACAACAACATTTACGTAAGTTGAAATAAAATTCTGAAACTGGAAATAATTAATCGCATAGCAGTTGACATTAAAGAAAATAAAGCAATTATTAACCAAATTTATAAAATTAACATAATCATTACGTTATAGTTCAAGTTTAACATGATAAATCAGTTATTCCAAAATAACAGGGCATGTCTTTAAAATGAACCCTTCAAAGTGTTTCATAACTCATACAAAGCGGGAATTTTATTCGATAAATTACCTATAACAACTTGGAGCACCGGTATCGCCGTCTACATGAATATTTATCGACTAATAACTTATCATGCAGGCTCGGTAGACCAAGGATCACTGTAAAAGGCATATTCAGTGGATCATATACAACCTACTAATAACATGCCAACTCATTAATATGCATAACGCTAGAATGGTTGTTCGCTATCAGAGGTAGGTAATTTTAGACAAACTTCGTAACTAATTTAAAATCTAAGATCCGAATATGGTATTATGTGGTAATTAATGCGGTATTCGAGATGTGCGCTAATGTTGTTGCGAATAATGTTTCTATAATGAAGAGCAAATACTATCTAATAGCGGTTTGAATATTATATTAGGTAAGATAAGATACCCAAATAAGGCCCGGTGCCTAATAAGTTCCATTTTTAAATATGAAAGCTTTCGTGATTTCAAAGAATGAGCACATTTTTCTTAAAACGATTAATTACGTAATCATTAAATTAAGATAAGCCTCATTATTTATTATTATAACTTGCAACTACACAAATTTACTCATGTTTCTAATTCAGAATTAGTTTAATATAATTTAAGTATGTTTATTAGTGAAAGATGGTAAGTACAAGGATTTATACATATTACAGTTTACTAACAATATTATATACGTTATTAAAATTAAGGCATAATATACTTGATTATATTTTTTTTACTTTATGTAATAATAATATAACCAATGACCTACTATACGGACCTAGTTATATTAGATAAACATTACATGAAAACACCATCGATATTTTTTATCCAATTTCGTACATAATAACACAGTGAACGTGGTTTGAATTGGGTCTGAACGATCCCCTTGACGCTGTGAAACAAACACCGAAAAGCGAACAAATCACTATAATCTGCGGGCACAAATCTTGCGAGCGCAATCCGTAATTTAGGGCCACCGTACACGCGATACTTATATTATCATCAGCGATCGACGATTTGATTGCAATTCGGAAGGTTGATGTAACTAAATCAACTCCGCAACCTGCATTGGTTGTGAGTTTTGATAATCTTTTCACATTTCATAAAGTTAATCTTATATATATAAGCCGTTGATGGGTTGCTAATGATGATGATGATGATGATGAATTCCATTGTTAGGATTGTAAGTTGTTCACAAATTAAAGAACTGTGATTTTTGCAATCCAAAATAGCAAATTACTTCTTCTTTACTTTAGCCGACTGATCTTCAGCTCGACCCTAATGAAGCTCTGAATCTTTGATTTTGATACCTACGCTCAAACGCAAATTCTACTCGTTATAGATTCTAATTCAAATTAACTTCAAAATTATTTATTTTATGTAGGCTAAATTGTGGCTCTTACGCCAAGTCAAGACTTTAACACTGGTTTGGAAAACAGATTTTGCTGAGAAGAGAATAGCCAGCAAAAAACTCAACAGTTGCTCTTTTCAGAACAAAAAGTTGTACAGTAGTAAAGTTGTAGTAAGTAGTACGCTAAAACGTGTTGCAGCGACGATAGCATCGCAGAATCGTTTATGGCTGATACTATATCGTGTGTGCTTTGACTCTAAGCAAGTTTATAATACTTCTACACAGACTTTAATATCGATGCAAAATAACAAACACATACCATATGGCGTCATAACAAACCGAAATCGCCTTCAATCTTATTTGTTCTTCGTCGGAGCTGTTATTAGGTATCTTGTTAACATTCTCTTTCCTGCTCAGGCTTTAAATTAAAAGGGAATCGGCGCCCAGCTAGCCGTCCGACCGCAACGAACAGTTATTAACAATTCCGGTACAGAAAATATTTTACTTCCACCTTCTTATTAAAACTTGTTTCGGCTTTTCTGTTCTATCTTTACGCATCGCTGCGGGAATATTGTGGATAAGAATTTTCGTATTTAAATTATTACTTTGTGCCGCTTTTGTTTCAAAGTTTGATTGTTTTAAACGAAATCTTCAGAATATTATCTAATATAAAAAATTCTCATGTCGCGGTGTTTGTTACCAAACTCCTCCGAAACAGCTAGACCGATTTTTATAAAATTTTGTGTGCATATCGGGTAGGTTTGAGAATCGGCTAACATCTATTTTCATACCTCTAAATGATAAGGGTGACCCACGCGTAAATATTTTGAAGTTCGCTGGGTCAGTTTTCTTATAAATATTAATCATTAAAGAATTGAAATATGTATATGTTACTCTTCACACTGACGTAGTTATTAATTTATGTAATGACAAACAACAAAATTGTTTTAACTGAATTGGATACGACTTAGGTAACATTTTGAGCTAGCATTTTTAAAACACAATATCTACCTAAACATACAGGCCCTCGTAATATTATACAGAAAACACTTTCCACTATTAAAGACAAATTCTTATTTTATGTTCATTATTATCCATACTAATTATAGTAATAATACTAAGGTCTTAATAAGTAGGTACGGTCCTAATTTGTAATAAATAACTACCTGTTTGTTGTTTTTTTACTTAGGCACATCAAGACATGAAATGAAACTATGAACCAAATAGAGCAAGATCCCAGTGCCGCCAGACCTAAGTTATTTTCTCAGCAATTATTTGTGTACGATAGAGTACTGTTCGAATGTCCTTTCAGTATATGCGTACCAGTTAGATTGTGCCGACGGCCAATTTCCAGATACCAGGTGCTAAAGGTAGGTAAAAACTAGAATAACTTATCTTAAATTCTCAGGGCTGATTTTCATATTATGTTTTAAAGAATATTGTAAAAATTAATAAATTAATACTGCCAGACGCTTACCGCCGGCGGTTACTTTAGCCAGACGCTTTGAAGCTCCCAAAAACATATATAATTTAAGTTAACTTATATTCTCAGTTCTGATTTTTATACATGATACTCAGGGAACTTTTGCGATATTATCTGTAAGCTGCCAGACCTATTGGAAGGGTCAAACATCCCCCCAGACACACATTATGCGTCCCCATATGTATGAGCGCTAGAACATGATTCACCTGTTTAAGTGTGTGAGAGATAATATCATCATACTATAATATTATAAATGCGAAAGTGTGTTTGTTGGTTTGTCCTTCAATCACTCTGCAACAGAGCTACGGATCGACATGATTTTTTGCCTGGGTATAGCTTGCAGAAGATATTGCAATAGTTCTCTCTCTCTAGATCCTAAGCTATACCCAGACAAAAAATCACGTCGATCCATAGCTCTGTTGCAGAGTGATTGAAGGACAAACCAACAAACACACTTTCGCATTTATAATATTATAGTATGATGATATTATCTCTCACACACTTAAACAAGTGAATCATGTTCTAGCGCTCATACATATGGGGACGCATAATGTGTGTCTGGGGGGATGTTTGACCCTTCCAATAGGTCTGGCAGCTTACAGATAATATCGCAATAGTTCCCTGAGTATCATGTATAAAAATCAGAACTGAGAATATAAGTTAACTTAAATTATATATTTTTTTGGGAGCTTCAAAGCGTCTGGCTAAAGTAACCGCCGGCGGTAAGCGTCTGGCAGTATTAATTTATTAATTTTTACAATATTCTTTAAAACATATATGAAAATCAGCCCTGAGAATTTAAGATAAGTTATTCTAGTTTTTACCTACCTTTAGCACCTGGTATCTGGAAATTGGCCGTCGGCACAATCTAACTGGTACGCATATACTGAACGGACATTCGAACAGTACTCTATCGTACACAAATAATTGCTGAGAAAATAACTTAGGTCTGGCGGCACTGGGATCTTGGACCAAAATTAAGACTACATTTTTGCAGTTCAACGTTATACTTATAATAAAACTTACTTATTACGACCCTCAGACAATGCGTTGACAGACGGAATCATATCAATGCAGGGAATAACTAGAGAATAGTCAAACCAAAATCTCTATAGAGAGACATTTGTCAAGCATGGACGTATGTTTAAGACGAAACCGCGATAATCCAAAAGTAACTTCATATAAAACAAACTACCTGCATAGCCATGTCCACACTATAGATAACATCAACAATTTTATTTTTTAGACTCTGCTTAACCCATATTCGTGTAGCATCGTTACCCGAGGCGCGTCGGCGAGGGCGCGCAATTATGTAATTACGTGTTAGGAGATATGTTTTTATCACGTCCACCCTCGTCTATTGGATGATAATTTGTGCCCTTGTTTTGGTGGCAATTTCGCGTCGTTACTTCCATACGTTTTGAAGAAAAACTCGAACCATATGTCGTCGTCACAGTAAACTGTTGGGTTATAATATATTTCAGTTAAATAAAAAATCGGCCAAGTGCGAGTCGGGCCTCGCTCTTTTAGGGTTCCGTTAAAAAGAATTAAATTAAAACATTTCCATGTACCCATGGAAATATTTTAATTTAATTTTTTTAATTTAATTTAATTTTTATTATTTGTTGTTATAGCGGCAATAGAAATACATAATATGTGAAAATTTCATCTGTCTATCTATTACGGTTTACGAGATACAGCCCGCTGACAGACGGACGGACGGACGGACGGACGGACGGACGGACGGACGGACGGACGGACGGACGGACGGACGGACGGACAGCGTAGGCTTAGTAATAGGGTCCCGTTGGTACCCTTTGGGTACGGAACCCTAAAAAGTAAAGCTATTGTTTGCGTGGAAATTTTGTGACATTTCGTCTCGAAGAAAAATCTTCAGTCTCCAATCATACTATATATTACTCTACTACTATACATTATAGGTATGTCGTTGTCAGAAAAATAGTCTTTGCATGACTTCGAATCAGCCTATATCAGGCTAATTACTATATTTTTAAAACGCCCATTCCTTGTGTCTGTCTAATAATTAATATTATTATTTTTAAAAATTTGCTGGTTTGTCCTATCTCACAGCAACAGAGCAACGAAGCAGGTTGGCTCTTTGCATGAAATACTTAAAGACCTAGATTGACATAGGCCTCAGTACGTAACGTAATGTAGATAAGTTATTACATACTTTTCTCCCCGGGAACACAAAAGGCAAAGCTAGTTAGATAATTATATAAGATCAATCGAACTTGTGAGGTTCGATCGTTATTATAATTATGAGTTGCATTATTCGAAGATTTGAATTTGAGAATTTTTTGTGGGCTCACAATAATAAAAATATTAATGTATAATATATTAAATAATGTATTATGCAACAGTGTATTATGTAATGTATTATGTAATGTCCGTCAACGGTGAAGGAAAACATCGTGAGGAAACCTGTACACCTGAGAGTTCATAATGTTCTCAAAGGTGTGTGAATCTTCCAACTTGTATTGGGCCAGCGTGGTAGACTATGGCCTATAACCCTTCTCTGAGAGGAGACCTGCGCACGGTAGTGAGCCGTTGATGGGTTGCTGATGATGATGATGATAAATAATGTAATTACTGCTTACTTTGTCAAAATTAGTGTCTTATTTCATATTTAAAGTCATAATATGGATAGTATAGAATTTGTTATAAGTAGACTTAATTCGTGGTTTAATCACATCTATGATAAAGAAGTATTCTATACTTAGGTACTATGAAAATATTTTTTTTTGGTGGAAATGGAATGTCTAAATTATATCCACAATACATGCAACTTAGGTCAAAATATCAAAATTTCCAACAAAAAGATTTATCCTAGTATGTACTTACGTGATTTATACATTATAATTATGTCGTACGTGTGCAATAAGTGCCTATAATTCTACAGGTCAACTGCCCATGAGAAGTATTTTCTACAAAGGAGATTGGCGAGCTCCATATAGTTTCTGACCCAGACTTGAGACCCACGTTCACGAATCAAACTTCTGATACTTGTTCTACTAAACCAGACTAAAAAAAGTTAATCAAAGTCAATCAAATAAAGTTGGGAGAAAAAAGATATTCAATAGTAAATTTTTAAAATTGAGGTTAGGTTTCCATCGAATTATTTTTAAAGCAAATTACCATAATAAGTAAAATGATATGTATTGCCATTAGAACGGTTATTTATAATGTGTAATTGTGAATAATTATATTTTTGATCCCCAACTTCTAAAAATATGGGGTACACAGAAAAATACTTTTAAAAATATTAATAAAAAAATAAAATTTATCCTGAATCTGAACGGTTTTCATAAGTACTAGGTCAAAATTCGCCATCCTTCTTTCAACGCTTCTTTTTGTTTTAGCCTTGGAGGTAACAAGGTGTGTACAGTCACGGTTCTCCAATTTTAGCCAATAATTTACACGTTTGCTTTTCAACGCTTTCGCACATTGTATCTTGTTTTGGCTAAAGAACTTTCTGGTTTCTGATACACGAGCGAGTAGGTATCGAGTTATATTATAGGTACCTATTAACTGTGATATTATCATGGTTTATCCTACAAATTGTACGACGCTCTACTTTTTAATTCACAAACGTTAACAGGCACACTCAAAAACTTAATTTTTTTAATACTTTCATCATCATCATCATCACCCATCAACGGCTCACTAAAGTGGAACACATGGAAAGTGGTCTAAGATGGAATGTGTTTGCCTAGATGTCTTTTCACTTTTATTCATAGATACAGATTGTAAGTAAATATTTTGTATTTACAATTGATTTAATATTAATTTTATTTCAAGTAATCTTATCTTATCTTATCTTAGCTAATAAGATTGATGTAAGAGTTTATTACAAAATATTCAAATACATTAAATCTAAATCACAAACACTTACATAATTTATAAAATAATCTTAGATCTAAATTAAAACTAATTTAAATCGAAAACCTCATTGTTATCGTCGCAGAGTGGCATACAACCCAAGGTGCTAACCGCATTGCCCTTTGGACGGCCAATAAATTAGTTGGTAGATTTAATTAGGTAGTCTTTTGTAAAGGTTTTCAAAATTAATTGTATTATTTCCTTCAAATTAAGTGTTTAAATTGTGTCTAGTCTGGATTAAGTACGAAAATTTTAAAATTATAATAGGCATAAACCGTCGTAATATGCGTCATTTAGAGTATCTAAGAGCCTATTTCACAATCACCGAATAATGTTTAACCGACGAATAAAACTGTCGTTTTGACAGTTTTTGTATTGGCAATCTGTCAAACGTCAAATTTACTGGAGTGAATGAGTTAACGTCAATTTAATGGAGTGAATGTATGTCCGATGTAATGACATGATCAGAGTATCAATAACTCAAATTTTAACCAAAAATAGATTTTGGTTCAACCAATAATAAAGGTGCGAACTGAAATCTGAAAAGTTGATGGTTCAAGCCCCACCCGTTCCACTTTTGTCATACCACCTCCAAACAAGCTTTCCGTTTATTTGGAGGGAAGGGGAGAATTTTAAGAATTTTTGGAAGAATATTAGTCAAGTTCAACTTGACCAATCTTCCAAAAAATAAATTGTCTACAATCAATAAAACGTCTTCTCTCCAATTCGATAGAGCTTAAACTTTTTGAATTAATACTTACTAAGTACATCTTTAAAGGGATCTGCTGAGAAAATAATATGAAATATAGTAGACGTACTGTATAAACAGTAGTTATTAGTTTTCCTCAAATGCCTTTTCGTTAGACATGCTCAACACAGACGCAATATCGATAATATTGCAAGGGGTATTATACGGAACTTCCTTTGTGAAAGATTTCTCATCTCTGTTGTTACTGTTTTAATAAAAATGAGGGTTTGCGGATGCTCCGATAAAGAATCTGTATTTAAACTGAAACAAACAAGGCGATGCGAGAGAATTTCGTTGTACTTTACCCTTTTTAATCCTTTTACGGGCAAAATTAAACTCTCTTTAATTAATATGGGAGAAAAGGTCTTAGCAAAGGAGAACTGATAAAGTATTAACCGTGATGATGGGTGTCGATAAATAAATAATTCAGTAGAGTTCCTGGTAATCCTGTTAATGATGATGATGCCAAGGATTCCCTTGATTATTTTGAAAAGGTTTCAAGGAAATCAAGTAGTACTGGTACTTTATGTCGGTTACACTTTTAAAGTCTATAAACTAATTAAGTTCTTGTTAAGGTAAAACTATAAAAAAACCTGCGTAGTGGATTTTAGTCAGTAGATCAGTATTTGTACCTCAATTGTATATCGAATTGACGATCGAATTTTGGTTATAATATTGAAATGAAAATTTGTTTAAAGCAAAATAGCACGTTTTTGATCGTAAAATTTAACCTTAGCCGCAACGTTTTGCTAACCGTCTGACATGCCACCAACCCTAAGCGTCCGCGTCATTGTGTGCGAGTTTCACGTAGTAAATATAATAAGTCGATTTATATATTTAACTAGCTTTTGCCCGCGGCTTCGCTCACGTTAAGTTCGATTTTTCAAACCCTTATTTTACCCCCGTAGAGGTTGAATTTTTTTAAAATGGTTTCTTAGCGGTTGGTTAGCTCACGTTAAGTTAGACTTTTATTGGTAAAAGCTTTTGCCCGCGGCTTCGCTCACATTAAGTTCGATTTTTCAAACCCCTATTTTACCCCCTTAGACGTTGAATTTTCAAAAATGGTTTCTTAGCGGTTGGTTAGCTGACGTTAAGTTACGTTAAGTAAAATTTCAGCCCGATCCGTCCAGTGGTTAGAGCTGTGCGTTGATAGACCAGTCAGTCAGTCAGTCAGTCACCTTTGCCTTTTATATATTTAGATGGAAGCTAAAGTACCAAGTTTGATGGATATTACTTGAAAATTAACTTAAAAATCTGGACTTTTATACAAATTTTCATCCCCTATTTGAAATCTTTGGGGGTGGAATTTTCAAAATTTGCGAAACACGTATTTCTTATTTTTTTATCGAAAGCCCAAAAATTAAAGTTTCATGGATATTACATGAAAAATAATTTGATAAATGACGGACTTTTATACAAACTTTCAACCCCCATTTAACCCTCTTGGGGTTGGAATTTTCAAAAATCCTTTCTTAGCGGACGTCTACGTCATAATCTCACTATCTGTGTGCAAAATTTCAGCCCGATCCGTCCAGTGGTTAGAGCTGTGCGTTGATAGACCAGTCAGTCAGTCAGTCAGTCACCTTTGCCTTTTATATATTTAGACAAGCGCTACGAAATATTGGTTAGATTTAATGTATGTGTATTGTGTAATTATCTAAAGAAAAAAAAAATTTAACCATAACCGTATCCTTACCCTGACCTTCTGACATGTTACTTATCGTACTTTATCAAAATAGATCGCAAACATTCTTCACAAATAATAATTTATTATCATCTAAGCGATTTTTGTTCACCTGAAGCCTCTCTCCTAAGAGAGACCGGGCAAAATAAAAGAAGTCTTCAATATTCATTGGCCGGGACCGCGTAAATTATGCATATTTTCTTTTCCAATATCAGAAACATCGAGTCTCTTGACCGAGATCCACTTTTTTGTACGAGAAGCGTTCTTATAAAGCGCCAATTTTTTATTCTAAAATTACCCTTTTTGTTTCAAGCCAAATCCCGGCAAAATGGTGTTATTACGGCCTCTGCGAAACTCCAGACAGTGAGCTTAGAAAATACTAGAACTGGAATTTACAATATTATTTTTAAAACTGCCTAATTGGTATAGTGGTGCCTAATTGGTAACTGGAAATGACATGTTTCCAGTTACCAATTAGGCATGTCACATGTCATATGTTGAACATGTCATTTCCAGTTCGACTTAACATGATGAGTTCGAGTCCCAGGTTGAGTCAAAAAAAGTTTATGGATGTTTTCTTCAAAAAAAATCTCACTAGCAAGGCAGAGTTGAAAAGCTCGCTGTGAAGAACACTTCCGTGCCCCAGAGAACACTTCAAGCCTAACCCTGATCTCTCTCTGGTCTTGTCTCATTCCCGTCTTATCAGACTTTGAGAGGAGAGATGGAATACCTGTGAATGTGAATATTATCAAGTTAATACTATGTCTATTCATTTTAACTATCCGACTACTCGTAAATTTATTAAACTTGTTCTAGGAGTAAGGCGTACGAAGATAGTCCAACTTACATTCCTCGCATAAATTTTACTATCACTAAGCTACATAAAGGAGGCTAGATGATCATTTATTCTCGATATTGCCTATTTCGTATTACCTTTTATCTACTCCAGCATCGAAAAGTTCCAATTTCGAATTTGACAGCTGAATCGAAATGAACCCTCTTTCGGTTTTGCTTCTCATTTCGATGCAGCTCGTTGTATGGGAGCTGAATCGAAATGGTTATCTTCTTAAAATAGGATACCTAAAGGTAAGGCTCTGGGTTCTGGCACTTTTGTACCGTTCATATGACAGAGGCGCCACAGGCGGCTGGTGGCGGCTTACGGAGTTACTTTTTGTTGACAGAGGCGCCACAGGCGGCTGGTGGCGACTTACGGAGTTACTTTTTGTTACTTTAATGAGCCTACGGCGTATTTTGTTAATGATTTTATTTTCCTTGTCGTAGATAAAATCTTGTATGCAACTGAACGTAATTAGTCATTTTAATTCTCGTACTATCCTATTTTGATACTCGGCAAGCCTCGTATCAAAAAACAGCACTCGAATTTAAATGACCCTCATTACGATGCAGTTGCATAAATAGCTATTATGTAACATAATAGTGTTTCGTTATAAACACCAAACGTATCAGTGTTTGTGTAATTATTCTGAATCTGTTTTAAATAAATAATTTTCGTAATGCAGATAAATCCACCTATATTTTGACCTACATAGTCAGTCATACTGAATAAAGCAAATATGGCTGAACGAGTAAATAGACTACCCTGCTCGTAATAAATCTTTTTGTATTTAATTTCATAATATACTCATAGATAACATTAATGCCTACGGACAATGTTAATAAGTTTTCTATGTTACAATATTATGTAACAGTAAAGAATAAAAAAGTCTTATTTACGAAAATTAAAAAGAAATCCAACTGTATTTCTTAAAAACATGAATTTACACTTCATGAAACATGAACTTTTATGAAAAAATTAACAAGTAGGTACCAACTGGTACCAACTGGTACCTACTTTTTAATGTTTTAATAACTCCACGCTCCATTAAACTGATTTTTGGCACCTTGGAGGATTATACTAAATTACTGTTCAAAGTTTAACACAGAAATATTGTCCTAGAAACGATCCTTAGAGTGGTTTCAGATTAGCGTTTTTTCAGCGCGTATAAGCTCGTTTTTAGAGGCGCGTGTAAGTGCGTATAGATGCGCCCTTTGTCACACGCAAAACTCTTAGGCGACGTTTTAGCATAGGCGTGGCGTCGCGCGGCGCGTGCGGCGTCGAGTCGCGCGTGAAGCTCAAACATATGGCGATGTATGAGAGCGTTTACAGAGAGGCGTCGGCGTTGAACGCGGCGGAGCACGCGGCGTCGCACACGGCGGGCGCCGATGCGGGCAGCGCGGCGGGCACCGCGGCGACGCACAGTGGGTCGAAACAGCTATATGAGGGACATAGGATTTTTTTTTACAAATTCCATTTATAAAAATACTTATCGAAAGACCTTGTCATTCTAATGAATAATTGTTATTAAACGTTTTTCTCTAAAACTGATAGTTTGCCCGGAAAAAAATATTTTCAGTTTTTGTTGTATGGAATGAAACAGAAACTGCTAAAATTTGGCCAAGTCTTGAAAGGTCTTGCTTTAAAACTACTTTATTCTTATTTTTTGGCTTATTGGCTATAACTCTATGTTATCAGCTTGCACCCAAACATGCCCGGTTAAAAGTTATTAGAAACCGAAATTTAAAAAAAAAAAAGATTTTTATTGATTTTATAGTGTCGTGGATTATCAAATATTTGACCAAAATAATGTGCTGCATGAAAATTCTATGAATAAATATTGAAATTAACTTTAAATCACTAGTTCATCGAAGATAAACTTATAAGTTAAGCACTTAAAAAAGGATATTTCATAGATTAAAACTGTAAATTATATTAAAATAACGTGAATTCAAACAAAGGATCTACAAAAATAAAACATTCAAAATATAGCTTTCTTTATTTCTTTTTAACAATTCATTTTATTATGTATCTAATGTATCTCCTTAGCTAAACTGTCTTTGTTGTTGGAAACTAATAATTACTAACAGTGAAAAATTTGCTAATCATACTTAATAATATAAATGCGAAAGTGTGTTTGTTGGTTTGTCCTTCAATCACGCCGCAACAGAGCTACGGATCGACGTGATTTTTTACATGGGTATAGTTGAGGACCCAAGAGTGACTTTTTATCCCGGAAAATCAAAGAGTTCCCGAGGTACTTTAAAAACTAAACCCACGCGGACGAAGTCGCGGGCATCAGCTTATTATTAGCTTTTAGCAGTTTCTGTTTCATTCCATATACAACAAAAACTGAAAATATTTTTTTTCCGGGCAAACTATCAGTTTTAGAGAAAAACGTTTAATAACAATTATTCATCAGAATGACAAGGTCTTTCGATAAGTATTTTTTTAAAATGGAATTTGTAACAAAAAATCCTATGTACCTCATATAGCTGTTTCGACCCACTGTGCGTCGCCTCGGTGCCCGCCGCGCTGCCCGCCGCGGTGCCCGCGTCGGCGAACGCCGCGGTGCCCCCCAGGTAGCAGACTGACGTCAGAAACGTATAGGTGACGTCATTCATAGGTCAGTTTAAGGTCAGTCAGTTTTTCGTCAAGAGCGGACGCTACGGGGACGTCTTGCGAACGTCAATTTAAGGTCAGCATCTGGACGTATCATATTGGTCGTAAATAGGACGTTCCGCTAACGTCACTTGAGGGTCAGCATCTGGACGTACCACATTGGTCGTAAAGAGGACGTTTCGCTATCGTCACTTTAGGGTCAGCATCTGGACGTACCATATTGGTCGTAAATAGGACGTTCCGCTAACGTCACTTTAGGGTTAGGATCTGGACGTACCACATTGGTCGTAAAGAGGACGTTTCGCTATCGTCACTTTAGGGTCAGCATCTGGACGTACTACATTGGTCGTAAAGAGGACGTTTCGCTAACGTCACTTTAGGGTCAGCATCTAGACGTACCATATTGGTCGTAAAGAGGACGTTTCGCTAACGTCACTTTAGGGTCAGCATTTGGACGTACCATATTGGTCGTAAAGAGGACGTTTCGCTAACGTCACTTTAGGGTCAGCATCTGCACGTACTATATTCGTCGTAAAGAGGACGTTTCACTAACGTCACTTTAGGGTCAGCATCTGGACGTACCATATTGGTCGTAAAGATGACGTTTCGCTAACGTCACTTTAGGGTCAGCATCTGGAGGTACCATATTGGTCGTAAAGAGGACGTTTCGCTAACGTCACTATAGGGTCAGCATCTGGACGTACCATATTGGTCGTAAAGAGGACGTTTCGCTAACGTCACTATAGGGTCAGCATCTGGACGTACCATATTGGTCGTAAAGAGGACTTTTCACTAACGTCACTTTAGGGTCAGCATCTGGACGTGCGTTATTCGTCGTAAAGAGGACGTTTCACTTACGTCACTTTAGGGTCAGCATCAGGACGTACTATATTCGTCGTAAAGACGACGTTTCACTAACGTCACTTTAGGCACAGCATCTGGACGTACCATATTGGTCGTAAAGAGGACGTTTCACTGACGTCACTTTAGGGACAGCAACTGGACATACTATATTCGTCGTAAAGGGGACGTTTCACTAACGTCACTTTAGGGACAGCATCTGGACACACTAAATTCCTCGTAAATAGGGCGTATCACTACCGTCACTTTGGGGTCTGCATCTGGACGTACTATATTCGTCGTAAAGAGGTCGTTTCACTAACGCCACTTTAGGGTCAGCATCTGGACTTACTACCTATGTTCCTCTTAAAGAGGACGTTTCACTAACGTCACTTTAGGGTAAGCATCTGGACGTACTATATTCATCGTAAACATTTTTGAAATTTAAAATGATTTTTGGGGGAGAATTTGTTAATATTTTTTTTTTTCTTTATCCAAACCATTGAATTATTATGTTGATCCAAACTCCGAAATTTAGTAACCGGGCTAAATTGGGTGATTGTTTTGTAAAGGAAAGTTAAAAAAATAATAAAATTTATTCTAATTCTAGCTATAATTCGACGCGTACTTTTTTTTATTTTTTACTTTTTTTATTTATTTTATTTTTATTATTGTAACACCGATTAGTTTCCCACCCAACTAGACGGCGCTGCACAACGGTTAACTCGCGGGATCGAAGACACGGCGCCCAGATCGTATATAGGCTGACTAACCGATGTTAGTTCGCGTTTTCTCGCACTACTGCGATACCGTGGCAAGTGCTGCTTCCACCTTGATGGGACGTAACTTAACGTTATTGCCCATTGAACGATATTTGACGGTAAGATGACGTCCTCTCAAAGTCTGCAGAAACGTCCTACTTTTGAAGACGTCCATATTACGGTTCTACAAGACGTCCTACTAACGCCTCCAGCAGGCGTCCTATTGACGTCTTCAGAAGACGTCCTGATAACGACCTCAAAAGACGCCCTACTAACGCTTCCAGCAGGCGTCCTACTGACGTCTTCAGAAGGCGTCCTGCTAACGACCTCAGAAGACGTTCATATTACGTTCTATTTGTAGTTTTATATGACGTTCATATTACGTTCTAATTATATTTCTATATGACGTCCTACTAACGACCTCAAAAGACGTTCTTATTATAGTTCTATATGACGTTCTACTGACGTCTTATCGTCGACGTCCAATAAACGTTATTTAGAGACGTCCTGAGGGATATGACATATGTTGGTCATTTCGTACGTCCGTGCGACGAAGATTACGACGTCATTTACGTCGGAAATGACTGTGAATGGACGTCGTGATGACGAAAAATTGCTACCTGGGCCGCCGCTACACGACGCCGCACGCGCCGCGCGAAGCCACGCCTATGCTAAAACGTCGCCTTACGAGCGTTGACGCGCTTATACTGCTTATACGCTCATATAAGCGCGAGTCGCGAGAGATGCCTCCCCGTGCGCCCTCCGTTTCGAGCGAACACGCCGGAATAAGCGCGCGTACGAGCGCAAAATGTGGCGCGCCTGTAAGCGCATGCCGATACGAGCTTGTAGGCACTTAAAAATATGCTAGTCTGAAACCGCTCTTACGTTAAATAAAAAAAATGTCCACGCGAACTAATAAGGTATATTAAGCAAAAATATAATCATTCACGTTTTAAATTGTAGTAAAATGAAACCAACAAACATTTCTCTAAATAAAAGTAAATACATTTCATCAAGTCACGCCAGGTCCTCTAGAGAATAAACTCTATGAATATTTTTACGTGTAGGTACGAATTATTTCTACCGTGCAAAGTCGCAAAGATTTTTTCTTTTATTTCCCATTTATGTCCGTTGTACATTATAATTTTACTTCAAATAAGTACGCGATAATTTTATTCATTTTTATTACAGATTTTAAAACTTATGCAGGGACATAATAATTTTATTTAGTACCATTTTTACCACCACCGAGTAACGTTTAACCAACGAAAAGATTTTCCATTTTCACAGATTTTCAATTTAAAAACTGAGAGAACCTCATCATCTTCATAATCATCATCAGCAACTCATCAATAGCTCAGTACTACTGGCGCAGTTCTCCTGTTAGAGAAGGCTTGTAGACCATATTCCACCGGGTGGACTCCGCCACGCTGGCCCATTGCAAATTGGCAGACGTCACACACCTTTGAGAACATTATTAAGAACTCTCAGTTGAGCAGCTGATTTCCTCATGTTTTCCTTCACTGTTGAAGCATGCCATATTTAACTGCTTAAACGCTTATAATCAGTCATAATACTGATATATGTTTATTTATTTAAAATAACATTACATACACGCTCCATAGATAATTTCGTTTTCGGAAGAGATAGATACAGTCACAGTAAAACAGCTTATATCTTATTTGATTTTTGACCGATATATTATTTGTTTTTACAAATGTTGTTCTTACATGAAAATGTAACACATTTTAGATGATGCTCGCGACTTCGTTTAAGGCTTTTTTATTCCCGCGGGAACTCCATAATTTTCTGGGATAAAGAGTAGCCTAGTCGTATTCCTGGGTATGAGCTATCTCCATTCCAAATTTCAGCCAAATCGGTTCATTCGATGTGGAGTTATAGAGTAAAAAACATCCATCCAAACATCCATCCATCTATACATCCTCACAAACTTTCGCATTTATAATATTAGTAGGAAATAGGATAATGAATATCAACATTTTGACAACAATCGAATACCCAATTCCGAAAAGTCAGAATTACGTGCCCGAGATCGAACCTGTGCTACCCCGAATAGGAGACCACGGTCTAACAAGACTACCACTCTACCACCGGAGAAGGAAAGATAACTTCACATGAAAAAATTACGCGGTGAAGATGAAATCGGCACTTGGTGAAAAATATTCATTTCTTGACTAAAAACTCAAAACAAGTTAGTAATCTATTATTTTATGATCATACTTAGTTATCAAGTTATCTTTCTATCCCATTTGTGTGAAGCCAACTGGCGTGTCCGACAACCTTATATTGTTAAAAATGATTTTTTGATTGAGCCCTCTATTGTGGTCACAAGAGTAGGTACTACGTAACTTTATTGAGTGGCTACATTTATTATCATAATAAATATTATTGTGCATTGTAATAATCCAATTCATAATATAATAACTTATTAAATAAATAATGATCATTTTAGAAATCATTCTAATATTATAGTTATGAAAATATGTTTGTTTGTTTGTTTATTTTTTAATCTTTATTATCCTTAATACTTTTATCACGGAAAACAAAAGAATTTCCGCGAGATTCTTGAAATCTGAACTAAGAAGCACACATTTTTTCATATTTTTTCTGTGATTTTCACATAATCGCAGAAAAAATATGTACTTCATTAGAAAAATATCCAACAGTCAGAAATAGACTATGGGTAGGTTCCATAATATCAACTCTTCGTAATTACAAAATACTTTAAGGCATGGGCTGTTGTCATTATAGGTGCAGACTGCGGAACCCTACCTAATGTATACCTATTTTTGCTTATTTCCCATCCATGATCATGATTATCATAAGGTGAACATGATCACCATAATTATTAATTGATCGATAAAATCATTTATACCATGACACGCGTGATAAGTTAGGAATACCACATTCGTCAAGAATTAAATTAATGGACACACATAATAATTTAATTTTTTGTTTGTATAGTATTTTGGATTTTCATTATGCACATTTTTTACATTTTTGGTTTTGTACATTTTGCATTTTGAACGTTTTGCGTTTTAAAAAAACATTCTGCGTGTAGACGACATCACGATATAACCTTAAAGTTAGTTTGGCTTTGCCGAAGTAGAACAAAATGTATGTAATGTCTGCAACGAGAACACTTCGGATTATATCATTCCTGAAGACTCTCGGAGCAATTATTCTTCTATAAGCTAACGGTTCGAACGTGCAACGTTAGTATCTGTCGGAGGGCGAACACTTGCGCTTTTCTTAACAAATGGTTGCCATAAATTAATAAACTAATACCATCAGCTGTTTATTCCTCTCAAATAAACTATTAAGGAAAACTCCCTTCAAAAATAGCAGGAAAGTCCTTCATCAAAATAAATATTTACTTACTGATTTCATGCTTTAAAATATAATCCTTTGATATTAATATCTACTTACATAATTTATTGTAAATGAAATGAAGGTGAAGAAACCTTCACTGATTTGACAAAAAAATTACAGAGATACTGTATTTTTTTTATTTGCAACGGAAACAATATGGCTTCTTTTACCACCCTATTGTTATTTCATTATGAAAAAAAGCTCACTTTAAAGCCTGGCTTAAATAACACCGTGTATGTGCTGTGCTGTGCCGTCGCCGTGCATGTGATGTACCTGGATATGGCACGGATCTGGCAAAGTCAGTCATGAATTACTTCATACAGAATTAATACTACTATGTAGACCCGGTCTAAACTATTATTATCTACTTTTTACTTCGTAACGATAAAAAATGTGAACTGAGATTTACAAAAACACAATACGAGTAGGTATGCTTACTTTGTAAAATGTACAGGGCTATAACCTCCGCTTACCAAAAGATCGACTGCAACCGTCAGTAGGACAATAATTTATTTAACAGCGGTCAACAGTTCAGAAATCACCAAATACAACTCCTAGCTGCTAACTAATCCTGCCAATAAATCTACCTGACCGCCTTCGAAAGACATAAAAGTCAAGCTTAATTTACTGCTGCAGATAATGATACAATTGCAAATTATCCAGGATTTAGCAATGGACCGTTGTTTATCTTTAATCACCCTTTTTTCCCTCTTTCACCCTTTCTGAAGTGGGGATTAGGGTGCCTAAATTATGACCGGACCTCGGGTAAAAACGGGTTTGTAAAATAAAATGTGACACGTTAGAACAGAATGTTTTCATAATTAAATTATTTGGGCGCACTGGCATGATATTGTATTTAGAATTCTGTACCTACTATATATATAATATGACATATTACGCATTGGTCTTCGCTGTCTGTCTGTCTGTGTCGACTTTTGAATTGATGAACATAATTACTTCAAATTCACAAATAATAATGTTATAAACTATGACGCCGAAAATAGTATAGTGTAACAAGATAAACAAAACTTTATAAAAGGGGCAACCATGGTTAATGTTTTACATACGCTTGTAGGAAAAGGAATTTCTTTATAATAGCAAAAGCAAAAGCTTCCCGCAAAAATTCATTATTGTAAAATTTAAACCTCATCAAAGTCTAATAGGTTCGTATGTTCCATAATCCACAGGATTTAAGCGTATTTGCCTGTGAAGTAAGCCAATATATTTTTGTATGATCCAATGATATTTGATCGTTGTGATAGTAATAGAAAGGATAAAGCGACATGTGCCGATTTCACCAACGTCGAGTCACGCTTAAGCGGGGAATAAATTGGGCGTTCTGGATAGTGTTTGTATTGAAAATCTGCGAAAATATCTTTACGCTCGAATAAAACTTATTTGACGTTGGTGAAATCTGCTCCTTAAAGTAAAAATTTACAATTTTCTCCAGAGTTTAAATTATTTTAATAAAAAGTTACAATAAAAGTTATGGAGGTAGGTACAGGTCTAATTTAAACTTAATACAAGTCATACTTTTGTGAAACGATGCCAAGTATGTACAGGCGTTAAATGCTAGGCTGAAATAAAGTCCATGCGAAACGTTATAAGGTATAACCAGCGCAGCTAGGTAATGTATCATTATTTAAAAAAAAATTAATCCTCGATGGTACAACGGTCTACACAAACAAATTATGTTACTCTCAACGAACTTGAATATTATATTTATTTATTTATTTTAGGAAAATCAACAGCGAATTTTAGTAATATTAGACTTAAAAACTAGAGACAAATTATATGGCCAATTACAGATTTTCTCAAAAAAACAATTACAAAATAATTAGTGAAATGTGTGTGTATGTGTGCTCGTAAGTCTGTGTGTGTGCTGGTAAGTGTGTGTATGTGTGTGTGTGTTCGTTAGGCTGTGTGTGTGGCCTGTGCTTTAGGAATTGATCTGTGAGTGTGCATGAGTGTTACGTCGAAATATTATCAAATTGTTGTAAAATGTGTCGCTTGTATGCTGTGAAGGAATATTCTCAATAGCAGCTCTACATTTTAGGTAAATCTCTATATAAACTCAGACTCAGTAAACGAAATTATGCGGTGGCACGCGGTTTTCTTTACCCCTTCCGACCCCCAACCTAACTCATGATTTTGCTTATCTCGGATCGGAAAATTTAAATGCGATTCGGAGTTTCCGACTCACCCCATCTAGTTCCTGTGTAAACGTGAATTTGTACCCCTTCACCGATATCTTGAGTGGCGGATTGTTTAAGTAAAAGGGATTCAGAACAGGTTTGAGTGAAATTTCCTACATTTTGTTCCTGTGAAGCCTTCAACGCTTTCCCAAATAAGCTTTTGTTGTAACATAAAGCTTTAGGAAAGCTTGCCCTGCATTCTGAACATTCATTGATTCAACCAACAAGTTCATTACGATTGCCTTAGAACTAGTACAAGGTACAATTAACATCCTTACTTAGTTGTTGTGATTATCTTGAATAGAATAGTAATATTTTTTACTCAAATAAACTTTTACAAGTGCTTTCGAATCTTCAAATGAATCTACCACTGCACTGGTTCAGAATGCCCTTCCTACCGAAAAGAACCAGCAAGAAACTCGGCGGTTGCTCTTTTTACAATAGGTACTATGCTATGTATGCTGTTTCCACAATGAGGGGAAGTTCCAAAAATGCATACTTAGAATTAAATACATGTTAAGACGGGCAGACAGAAAGTAGCTCTATTCCCGCTGGTGGGCACCCGTTTACGAGTATGACGCATGATCCAGCCGTTGCTTCGCTCAACCATACTTGACGGAACGTAACAACTTGAGGTCAGTGTGACAGCGTACGTCAGTCCATTTGCTCACTGACCCTAATAGTCTGTACTTAATAGTAGGTCTAAGTTCCCAAGAGGTCTATCCAAAAGAGAAGTACAAAGAAGGAATAGATTAATAAGCAGCGCTTTCATAAAAACCGGTATATAATATATGCAAGGAAGAATAGAAACTTCTAGGTGATTGATTGTTTAGAAATCCGACCTAAAAAAGCTCCATCTTCATATCTGACAACATACCTGCATGACGGTCATCATAATAATATGAACACCATCGAACTATAACGCTAAGAAAGGAAGTTTCTTACAAAGATCCGCTCCAAACGTACGTAGGCTCAAAACAACCAAGGAATTCGTGAGTGGCGAGTGCTATGTAATTTTATTTTCTGTACTAGTACTGATAATAAAGTTTTTGATGGTTATTGTGATAATTAATTATGACACCGTTTCACAGCATAGGAGCTACGACATTTTTTAAATAATTTTGAAAATGGCTTATAACCGCGTCGATTTTGCGCCTTCTAAGCATTAGAGTTCGATGATAAACACACTCCTATAGTCTCATTATTCCCAAATAGTTTAATAGGTCCGAGTACTTTGTCTAGTTGCGGCTAAAACAATTAACCGTTAATTGTTTACCTAAATACTTCACTAACATTTTGTGGCTTGGGATATTTTGGATGTACCAACATTAAAGGACCCACATGTTGAAACACTTCGAAAACAGTAATTGTAGATTGTAATAAAATTTTAATGGAACCATTGGAATATGCAATCGCTTGGTGGCCATTATTAAATTTTCACCCGTATACTATAAACCACATTTGGGTATAATAGTTCTCAAAGAGCAGTTTAATACAGACATGATAATATTAGATATCAATATTTCATAAGAGTAAATAAATAAAAATTATTAATTTTAAACTATTTTTCAAATTATTATAAACGATTTATGATAGAGATGTATGTATTAAAAGATAATAAACGTTCAACGGACAATAAATTAAACATTTTTAACAAAGTTAACTTTTTAAGTGAATTTGAAAATTTGAAAATTACCATTTATGAAAACGAATTTTTAAATTAACGCATACCAAGCTTATTTTGTTCGTCTAATTTTTAACCATCAAAAAAGAATTACACATAAAAAAAAATCATCAATGACGGGGCTTTCAATGTTAGGGGCTCCCGGACCATAACGTTTGATAGAATTTTTCGTATTTGAATTCTGTTGAACTAAGTTTCTAAGGTAAGGTAAGGAGCTTTTAAAAATTTTATTTACTGTATTTTAGTCTATGACATAATATTAAGCGCTCTTGAATTCATTGTGACTGTGGAATCATGCGGCTCGGTGTCTCTTTTGTTGTGGGTATAATTACATAGTCCAGGACCCCTAATTTATATGCCAGAGTAGGTTGACATGGTGTAGCATACGTCCACCTTTGGAAACCGACCCTTACATTTTGTTTTTATATTTAAATCCAGAATGAGTTTCATAGGAAATTATAGAGATAATTTCCGCGCCTCATACAACAGAAAATATGAATAGTATCCAATCACACTCAATGAGAATTTAAGTCACCTTTAAAAACTAGTATCAGTGTCTTTGGTCTTTTGGTTTTGTTTGTTTATGAGGCCAGACTAATCTATCTGTTTGAATTGCTGAAAGTATTTTAATGGGACTTTCACAGACAAGTAGAACTCGAAAGCTAGTGCTTTTCATGTCGGAAAACATATTTTGATGCCTTAACATGGGTAGCCTAAGTATGTCACACACTCTTTAAACATTTCTGTGGTGGTGTAGTGTGATGCGGGTTGTTACGTTCCCTCAAACATGGTTGAGCGAAGCAGCGGCTGGGTCATGCATCATGCTCGAGAACGAGTACCGCCGGCGGGAATAGGGCTACTTTCTGTCTGCCCATCTTAATATGTATTGAATAATTGTAATTAGTATGCATTTTTGGAACTTCTCCTCATTGTGGAATCACTGGATACATAGCTTATTATCTATTGTATTGTAAACTTTTTAAAAAGAGCAACCGTTGAGTTTCTTGCTGGTTCTTCTCGGCAGGAAGGTCATTTCGGACCAGTGCGCAGTATTAGACTCATCGACGATTCAAAAGCACTTGTAAAAAAGTTTATTTGAATAAAACACATTTCTATTCTATTCTATTCTATAATATGTAATAAATAAAATAACAGGTTTAGGAATGCAGCCAAAAGCCAATTTTAATTTAGAACATCAACAATCAAGAGTCTCTATAACAAAATAGGGTGGCAGACTGAAGACCGAAAGCATGACGGTTCAAAGTTTCACCATGTTCGAACCTACTCCTAGCACAAGCTTTACGCTTAGTTGAAAGAGAAAGTGAAATATTACTCATATTCAGCATAGCTAATATTATTATAAAAAAAAAAAACGTGTGGCACTCGGGGACTGCCGCGGTAAAGCTATTGCATAGCATTTTCTAGTCGCACGCACACTAACACCGTGCCGAAGTCTGCCGAACTGAAACGACGTTAGACGTGTGGGGTGTGTTAGGTTTATTTTCGTTACGGAGTTTCTTGATTCGGTCGCCGCGCTCAAAGCCCGCGATAAAATTATGCAATAGTTTAAAAAAATATCGTGCAACGCTAACCTTTGTATCTACCGATGCCGTATTTCAGGAATCTGGATCACTACCCCTGTACATTGTACGTCGATTACTAATGCATTGTGGCCAAAGAGAGAAAAAAATCACCCCACTCGAGTGAAACATCGAAACCATTTTACGTAGCCCAGCCGACCTGTCCTATTGGTTTCTGACATTTGGGTCGCGTGTATAAACGTTAAAGGAAAGAGAAATGATCAATTGCGATTGCCTATCGAAAGTTGAGGATTCCGTAGCAAAAAGTTTTGTAGAGCGTAGTGCTGCACTCAAAATTTGACTCAAAGATCTACTTAATAGTAGATTTAAAAAAGTTGACTCCAGAGTTTAACGCTTCGTTAGTACAAGTAAGTGACAGGTCATGGAGTGATGCAATGGCAATTAATAGGTACAGTCCGTACACTATAACTTGCACCTTGCACCACGTTGGCACCATTGCTTGTCATGTAGAGTTTTCATTACGCGAAGCAGTGGTGCCAACGTGACGGCAAGGGACAAGTTATAGTGAACGGTCTGTAATTGACAACTCCTAGTATGAATGTCTATGAGTGTGGCATTTAATGTTGAATATTATAACCGAATTAGTATCAATATTATAATATGTATTTACAATATCACATGATGGAAAAAGTAATCATTACGCAAAAATAGGTAATCTTTATTAATCGTAAGTATCTATCTACTAAGTTATAGGTTAAAAAATAATGCTTTATCTTTCTAAGGCTTGGTTGTCTTATTTTTCACATTATAATAATTAAAATTACTTGCAATAAGTTCAAGCTAGAAAGTGAGCGAATTTGGAGGTCCTTATTGAAGTTTAGAATTATTTAAATATTTATATTTAACTAGCTGATGCCCGCGACTTCGTCCACATGGATTTAGTTTTTAAAAATCCCGCGGGAATTCTTTCATTATCCGAGATAAAAAGTAGCTCTCCCGGTCTGAGGAACCACTACTACATCCATTACTATACCCATGCAAAATCGCATCAATCCGCTGTTCTGTTGCGACGTGATTGAAGGACACACCAACAAACAAACACACTTTCGCATTTATAATATCAGTAATGCTTTATTATAACACTTTTTATAATTGTCAAATTTTTTACCATACTTAACCAAAGACAAAATTACGTTTAGCTGTCATTTACGTTTTGTTATTCCACTGTCATTTGCGTTTTGTTATTCCATGTCAGGTGCGTTTTTGTTATACCACGTTTTATAGTGACTTGACGGAAACGCGGTCGAACAGGATAAAAAGTATCCTATGTCCGTCTCCTGGTTCTAAGCTACCTCTCCACCAATTTTCAGCCAAATCGGTTCATCCGTTCTTGAGTTATAAATAGTGTAACTAACACCACTTTCTTTTATATATATAGATAGTGTTAGAAGACTCTGTTATAGTACTAAACATGGGATTATAATATTTCACAAAGGAACCATAATAAAAACATCACACAGAGAACCCGGAATGCCACAAACCCATTGAGAATCAAAGTATAGCAAATGATACCATTAAATAATATGCCGCTGGGATACACCATAGAATACGAAAGATTAGTATGGATCGATTAGTGCTAAGCAAACCTTATTTATATTTACGAAATAAATTATGAGAATCATTAAGAATCACTAACGGTATATTTCGGTAGTAACTAAATTAATATTCTGTAGAGTAATTTTATTACATTAGGAAAAAGCATCATTGACATAGTTAAAAAGGCATAAATAAACATTTTTTGTATTATGTAAAAAGTGTGTGAAATCTGCATGTTTGTGTGTCTGTACAGTGGACCTTTATTGTAACAAAAAATAGTTGTTAAATTAATGTTGATCAGTCAGTCATCCATAAGTAAGGTCCTTACTATTCTAACAAAATATTACGAAAATGCAAGCATTTGGTAGAAACATAAAATAAAAGCGATAATATGACATTATTAACGGATTTTTTCGGTTATGGACGTTATTGAAATACGTGGCGCGTACATCGACCTTCCCTTATTGAGACATTATAATAAATCTTAATAATAGTAACGTTTTGGTAATTTGCGGTATGCATCTCTATGGAATAAATAGATTTCGCGAGCACTTTATTTTTTTAACTAGTTTTTATATTGCATACCTAAAATATAAATTCAAAAAAAATGCAAATTTAAAATCACTTATTTCATGTAGGCCAACTTGTGGCTGTTACGACAAGTCAAGAATCTACCACCGGTTCGGAAAGCTGATTCTGCTGAGAAGAGCTGGCAAGAACTCAAACTAATATAATATTTACCTACATATTAACTCAATTAAATAAATACAGATAATAATAATTAATAATACTTGCATTAATACAGTAAGCTGCTTGAACGAATTTAAGCATTCATTACAATAACAATTATTATTCGAATAAAAAATTGCCAGAATAATCTTATAAAATATACAAAAAGCAATGTTGAATGAAGGACAAAATCGCTAACAGAACTATTGAAATGAGTGGTTTTATAGAAAAAGAAAACATTCCCTCGATAAAAAAATATTGTTTTATTGTAAAGCTATTATTATTTTCTCTGAGTAAATACAATACAAAATACTCAACATAGATTAGCTGACTAAAGGAATAAGATTACTAGCGATGATACAAATCTGTTTACCCGATATTATAGGGGACGAAATATGAAACAATATTTGCGTCCACATTTCGAAAATAAATAGCCGGCTCCGTTATTATTACAAATCCCTAGTACTGGTAAATAAATAGGGTCGAAATTAGAGTTCAATTTATTATAATTCTACTTTTATTCTGTTTATAAAAGTGCGACTTATTTGAAACTATAATAAACCGCTTATTCAGCAAACCAGAAGGATCCACGTGATATTCACCCATGCCCAGTTTGGTGAAGAGGTTTTGCTGTACAGATTAAAATGTACTGAACGATTACGTACCACGATAATTTTACTAAGACAGTTTTTACACGTCTGCGCTACGCAAAGGAGTGGTAATGTGTTTATCACTCTATGTATGTTTGTTCCTTTGTGGCACTCTAGAGACCAAACGCGTGGGCCGTTTTTGATAAGTGGCACGTCGTTAGATTCGCCTTGCCAGCGTGAGTGTCAACGAGTACATAAAAATTTGAAAAATTAAAAATGGCGGATTTTGGACGCCATAATATTGTGTGGTTCTAAATTTTTTTTCCTTCAAATCCTATCGAGTGGGGTATTAAATTAGAGGGTTTGAAAAGATGATTACGAAAATATATTTATATATTTTGCAGTCGGGTTTTATATATATTTTAATAATTTACACTTGTTAGATAAAAGATAAAAATTTTAGATAAAGTTTTTAGATAAAAGTTTAAGACAGTTTTTGGATAAAACTGTCGATATTTCGGGACAGTGCCGCGCTTCGTCACCACGATCTATGCAACTTGATCGAAAAATCAACAATTCCAACTAAAACATAATAATATTTTATCGTGATAGCATAGGTTTAGCATATCACTATTTATGTTGTCTATAAATTAGGTATTTCGTCCGGACTGAATACGGACGCGGCACGGTATAGAATGAATTACTTCACACAATTTCATACCAAAATTATTTAAACCGTACTCTGGTCTAGCACGTTATTATTAAAAAACGCACACAGCCCGTTCGAGGCGCGGTGTAGCATGAATTCAGATTAATGGCAATTCTTTGCCATTCTAATTCAATATACATCAATACTCACGCTCACACTTGCAAAATCATACATACTCAGATACACACGCACACATACATACACACATATTACATCACTCACACTACACATACACATACATAATAACATCAAAATAAGATAGTATAACTTTATAAGAAAATATTAGATAGACCGTCCTTTAAAATTATATTTTGTGTGACTAGAGGGTAAGCTATCAACTGCGGACACAAGCTACGCTTAGTGCGGTTGATAGCGAAACTATTAATTAGTGAGACCTGTAAACCTTATATTATTATGTATATAATAATACTTACAGTTGATGTTGTTCAATAAATATTTTCATTTTCATATTTTCATTTCTTTAGTAAACAAGATAAAAAAAGTAGATTATTAAAAACAATATTTTTTATTCGGAAAAATAAACTGCTCGCCGTAATCCTTCATCTACTTATTCACTTTTCAGCTAAAGTTCATGTTTATCGCCTAACTAAACCAACCAAGTCAGCTAAACAAACTGTTTTAGATAAACAAAGTCGAGTGAATCTAGTGGCACATTTAAAGCAAGGTACGGTACTAGTAACAGCTAAGCTTAAGCCGGTTACGGCCCTCCCTATTTTCTGATGGAGATTTATGTCAGGGGATCAAAAGTTTACAACCCCGCTCGCTATATCAACATTTCGTACAAATAGACCCACTATATAGCTACAAACTCGCGACTTTTTGGGGTAGATACTCGTAACTACGACTGTGAAATGAATTTTTAATTTCGTAAATTCCTATTTTTTGTGTGTGCAGCAAATTCTCTAAGTTTTTTAATAGCTAACTTAATTTTATTTTTGAATAGGTATAAGATTTAGAAAAAGGGTTGACGTCATGCAGGCGGCCGGTCGTAAAATTTCATGCCGAATCACTTACATTACAACATGGCTTACAAGCTTTGAGTATATAACCAACACGTTATATACTCAAAGCCTACAAGACATGTTGTGCCGACCTCACATAGACGTGGGACTAGGACAAGGAGATGATGATGATGAATGATGATGATGATGAAGTATAAGATTTTTGTCATAAATAATAAGACGAAAATATAATATAATTATTTACTAGACAGAGTTATTATTTTTCAAAGATTTTAACAAAACGACATTGTTAAATAATGGAAAAATAAAGTCCGTCTATTTGATTTTGTTTTATTTTTTTAGTTCCAGTACAAATCGTCTAGTAAAATTATTGACTACTTTGTAAAAAAAACTATATATAAAGCTGTAGTGATATAATTTAAGTAGGTACATTTAGTAGGTAAAATTCAACACTTTCTCACATTAAGTACTAACCAAGCCATTTAGTTACTAAGCCGTATAATGCTTTTTAGGGCCCCAAATAATAATATAAAGGTACTTTTACGGTCAGTACCAAAGTTAATAAAATATAAAGAAGCAGTAATAAGTCCCATTACTGGGACGTAACTTGAGTATATTTTCCTTAGCGGTCATAACGCTTCATAAGTGCTGGTAATTCATTGTGACATTAAAGATTTAATTTTAACGATACGCCATGTGGTCTTACAGCTTTATGGATCGCAATTTATGGAAACTTCAAGTGTTTTACGTGACTATGAAACAAATAATACGTTAAAATATATTTTGAGATATTTAACATCTACTCTACTCAGGATCAGTTGTATGTTCTGTGATTAAACTCAAGTTACCGTTAAAGAGTACCTACGCTTCAAGTAGCTGCAAATTGTGCGAGAGAGCACGTTTTATCGTCAAGCAGCATTGTTTCGACGATGCAAATCAAATTTAGATAAGTATGAGATAAAATGCAAAAACAATTAAAGATATTTTATTATTTAAAAGTATACCAGGACGTTTAAATTTTTTCGTATTTAGGCACCACGCCTATTCAAAATTTGTCCAAAATAAAGATATTCCAAGGGTCATAACTTTCATAACAATTCTACTCGTACTATTTTCCTTATGATTAGGTTATGAATTAGTTATGTATTACATCAGGAATAATACTAAAATATATTACTTATACTACATACTACATAGAACTATCTACCTACTATGAAGAAGCGGGTTAATGCATAATCCTAAGTTAAACTTGACCACCAAGAAATAATCAAAGTCGGCTATATAATAACTTATCTCCATGGGTAACGTCCCCCAAAAATTATTTTGTTGGTTAAAAATTATTTCTAACGGTAACACTACTATGACCGTCAGATTTGCAACTAGTCCTATTATCCCAATCGCGTAAGTTCATTTGCATTGCTGGACTGGAATGGACGTCAACTACTGATTTGATTGGATTGATTCCTAGATTCAACACACTGGATTCTGGAATGGAATATTACTGTGGAATGGATTATTACTGGATGAAATATTTATACTTAAGTAACTAAAAAAATTGCTCACTCTTCCAGCAAAACTAATTCCCAGCGTCAACGATGACTATGACTAAAACACCCCGAAGTATTTTTTCCGGGCGTGTATTTATTTATTAATGCTGGCATTATTTAATGATTGGGGTTGTTTTGGTTCTGAATCAAACCCTTCTCTTTACGTCACCCCACCTCACTAGCCCACCACATTGACATTATTAGTTGTTTGTGATTTGAATGAGTAGTGCGTTTGTGTGACTTTATTTCTAACTAGTTTTTACCGTGACTTCGTCTGCGTGGACTTAGAGTATTAATTTATGCTCTAAAAGGTGAAATTAGGTTCTTTCAAAATCTCACGAGAACCCTTTATCCTCTTACCAGGATAAAAAGTAGCCTTTTTCACTTTACCGATACTCAAATATACACATGTAAAAGATCACATCAAACCGTAGCTTTGTTGTAGTGTGATTGAATGATATAAACAATTGGTTTAACACCAACCCAATATTTCGAATTTATAATAAAGGATACTTAACATCGAAAAATCTCTTTTTTTATCTATGCGTCGTTTAGAATTTAGATCTCCGTAAAGATCATGATCTCTTTCCAAACTGATATTTGTCTCGGAATAACTATATTAGTGAAAACCGGTAATGGTGATTTAATGAATTCTCTTATACAAGGAGGAAATGAATATTGGTCACCCATTTAATCACTTCCGCCAGTCAGCCCCGAATCCCGATCGTAATAGGTCAACTCAGAAATATAATAACTAATAAATCAAAATCAAAAATTATTTATTTTATGTAGGCCAATCTATGGCTCATAAGACAAGTCAAGAATCTACCACAGTTTTGGAAATCAGATCAGATAATAATAAATGTACTTAGAGAGAAGAACCTAGGGTAAAAACTAATACATAAATCAGAAAATCTTCTAATATATAAAATTCTCGTGTCACAATGTTCTATGTGTATAAATGTACTTAGAGAGAAGAACCTAGGGTAAAAACTAATACATAAATCAGAAAATCTTCTAATATATAAAATTCTCGTGTCACAATGTTAGTTACCTTACTCTTCCGAAACGGGTGGACCGATTTTTATGAAATTTTGTGTGCATATCGGGTAGGTCTGAGAATCGGCCAACATCTATTTTTCATACCCCTAAATGATAAGGGTGACCAACCACTTTTTTGTTGGCGGTACGAAGTTCGCTGGGTCAGCTAGTAATAATATAATTATTACGGTAAGGTCATAAGATCATTAAACAAGCCGAATACAAACTCTCCCAGAGAAACAAGATTGTTAAAACAAAAGAACGAGTCAAACTAATTTGTCGTAACAAAGAAGCGTATTTAAGTATGTAATTAAAATGGAAAATCAAAACAAAGTGCAATTAAAATAAATTTCCAAATTAGTTTGAACTAACGAAGCTCACATTTCAAACTGGAAACTCAGGTTGGAAATTACTTTTACAAAATTAGTTTTTGATGGACAGAGATGTTATTCTTTCAGCTAGTTGGTTAGTTAGTTGCCGAAAATAACTGTCGCTGTCAACAGTTTTCAGAAACTTTACACTGCGAAGTTGGTGAGAAGACTGTTACAATTTATTATACGGAAATAGAAAGTATACGGAGCGCGGCCATGTTTTGAATAATTCTTTATGTGTGATTTAGCATGTCTCTCATAAAGCCTGAGATACGTTTCGCACTTCGACAATGTGTTATTGAGCTAAGGCACTCTACTCTGTCAGCGGGCATCGCAACTTAGACTATGTTGTGACAATAATTATTATACATTGTTTTTGTATTTACAAAAGAAGAATGAGTAGCCAGACTAGCAACATTTTCTGAGATTTTCAAATATTTAATATCTTTATGTGAAGTGTGTTTGATTGTATCTAAACAGAGGAATTCATTACCGTTGTTTTGATTTGTTAGTTATGTACCTTTTTTGATGTTTCCAAACAGAATTTTGGTTATTCACACGGAATAAATAAATACCTATATTCCAAATCACTGGTTATTCATTTGACTTTGGTGGAAATTTATAGAACCTATCTACCTACCTCTACCTACATATTCTAACCCGGGAATTTACTTGGCTTATCCCGAATAATAAAATTCCGCGAGTTTTACGCTTCTGGATTGACCAATTTGAATTTGGTTTTTTTCCTGCAATAAATAATCTGAAATTAGTAGCAAAGAGTTGAGAGTGTCCATTCGAACATCAACTTTTAAAGTAAAGGTAACTGACGAACAGACAAATGCATATGGCGAGAGGTCTTCGTGCAGATTCGTACTTTGAAAATATAGGAAAAGGTATTTTTGCGTATTTTTTCCGTTCGGGAAGCCCTTTAATCTTCATACCTAATTTTGCTGTATTTGCCATGTCAGATAGCAAGATAACTTATTGTTACAAAGTTCTTTATGATTGTTTACGATGGGAAAGTTTTTTTATTAACAGAGGCTTATTACACCGGTTTGGTCATAAAAGGATGTTTTCTATTCTGTCTACACACAACATAATATATTATTATTATCTTGTAACTACGAGCCAGGTCTTTTCATAATCATATTACATACATACTTGTAACTCAACTGCCTCGTTGGTCTCGTGGTAAGCATGTTTGATTGAAGAAAGAAAGAAATAAAGAAAATACATTTTTATTCAGTAATTGTGCCACGGACAAAAAATAAACAAATTTAACATTAATTGCCTGTGACACCACCCATAACAAAGATAGATAGATAGATAGATAAATTCTTTATTGCAGCACACTTAAATAATATTTACAATAAAGTGTACAGCTCAGCATAATTAATGCCTCGCTTCACATTCGGAAACACGCACACAAAGTGGGGCGCTGATTTTCGATGATGAGGTCTTCTCTAAAAAAAAAAATGTCCTCCCGACCAAATCCGGCAATCTGGGTGACCTGTCATTAGATCTGCGTGGGAGATACTATAGTGCACAAGTGTGGCCGCAAACACAGGTACACTTTCTATTCCCTCACTTTTATAGTCCAATGGGACGGAAATCTGAACCGACTGAAGAGAGATCAGTATTATTTCAATTTTGTTTCGAGATGTCATATTATAATACCAACCTTTAGTTTTGATTGGTAGCTTAGGTGGTGCGAAGCCAACCAATCCTAAATCTATGATGAAAACCTTAAAGTAATTAACTAAAGGTTGATCTTGTATCACGTATCATAATCATAACAAAATTGAAATAATACTTTAAGCTTTAATGCTTTAAGCGTTGGTAGTATAGATAGGCCTAGGTGGCACGGCCAGAGAGAGATTTTTGTTTAATATAGAGCAAGCAAAAACTCCGGCTTAAACTATAATATAAGCCAAATTACTCATTTATCATGAAACTCGCGCATAAAGTTCCGAGCGAATGGAAACAGTGAGTTGAAGCGAAGCATAACTCACGAATACAGCTAGTTATGGCACAATAAATTTATTAGGTCAGTAAACTTGAATTTGTGGTATTACGTGCACTATGACGTAATTGTCTAAGTTTGTAGTGCAGATGAGAATGGACTGGCTCGACCAAATTAATATGAATGTTGTTTCACCGCCGAGTTCCTTGCAAGTTATATACCTACTTTGTTAAGTATGTTTGTTGTTCTTTAAATGCATTCTCTGCTAGTGTTCACGAAATTTAAAATGGTTCTCATTTTATTTGATTACTAACTGGTTCGTCCGCGTGAATTTAGTTTTTGAAATCCCGTGGGAACTCTCTTATTTCCCAGAATAAAAAGTAGCCTATGTAACTCTCCAGATCCACGAACTATATCCATGCAAAAAATCACGTCACTCCGTAGCTTTGTTGTGTGATTGAAAGACAAACCAAGAAACCAACAAATAAGCCAACCAAATTTTGGCGACACCGATCAATCTCAACAGAGATTAGCTAACTAGACAGAAGATATCAAAATCTGCAAATTTGTATTATAGTGTGCAAATGTGTGCAAAAACACAAGTGCAACTTCGAGCTATGTGCTGAAGTACCTATTTATTAATGTCTTAATTATTTTAAAGAAGAAAATATAGATTATGCGATCAGATACCTAGGTTCCGTTATAAGGCGATGTATTCATTATTATTTACATAGTCTAGTCAATGTACTTCATTAGACTATAATAGGATTAATTTACTAGTAATTCTCACGTAAGCTTTCTCATATTTTAAAGGGGTGATCCACCCATTTCCTGTTATCCTTTATCGAGGTTTTAATTACACATGGATTGTATATTGCTCAAAAGCCTTATTAGCTTAATAAGATAACTAAAATCCCCTCACTCTTTGCACTATTATATTGCCCGCTATTATCATAAAATTTACATATGGTGTAGAGGGCAAAAGGGAATATTAGTCTACGTTAAACATGCCCATTTAAAGAAATGCAGATGGTTTCAGGGTATTATAATATAATTATTCCTGGCTATAGCTAGGTATAGAGGACTAGCAAAACCATCCCAGCTTTGCATGTAAGTTTCCCTTTTCTATAGATTTAAAGTGGATAGAATGTTTTAATGAAACGACAAAAAATAGTGAATTCAACTCAGTTCATCTTGAGACGGCCATTTAATCATGACATAAGCAATACTGCAAAATTGTTATTTTTAGTTTAAGATCTATCGCCAAGTTTTTTCTTTGCCCGCAAGTTCTTCCGCGTGATGTTAGGTTTTTAAAAATCTCTCGGGAACCCTCGTCTACCCGGATAAAAGGTAGCCTGCATCAATCCCCAAGTTCTCAACTATACCTATACAAAAATCATGTGATCTTCGTTTCTGCGTGATTGAAGGACAAACGAACAAACAACACACTTTTGCTTTTACAACATAAATTAGACTCAAGACCTGCAGACCGCTCTGCAAATCCTGTATATAAAATGATTGTGTTACACGCACCCTGCAGACTTCGCCCGTATCAAATATACGCTGTTATGGGCAATGCTAGAGTTTAACTAGGTCACCTCGCTATTGTCGCACTTTAACTAGGCATATAATGTATTCATCAAATACTACATTTTGCAATTGCTTAGTTAGGGTAGTGGGTACTGGGTACTATTACTATACGACTATGATGAAACTCATCCGTATTAAGTGAAAAAGTTATATTATTAATTTAAACTGATAGAACCATAATACCTCATTCACTCTTTTTCATTCACACTGGTTTAGGTCACAGTCCACAACGACGGCCAAGTGTGGATTGCCAGACTTCATAAACCTTTGTGAATAATATATAGTACTCTCAGGCATGCATGTTTCCTCACAATGTTTTCCTTCAAGTTAAGTGAGTTTCCTTTATCTCATTCATTCATCTCAACTCATTACCTGCCCACTACTGGGCACTGCCCTCCTTTCGAATTAGAAAGGTTTAGGTCAAGCTCTCAATAAGTACTTACCCAATAATAAGCAGTGATAGCCCAGTGGTTAGAACGGCGGTCTCCTATTCGGGAGGTCGCAGGTTCAATCCCGGGCACGCGCTTCTGACTTTTCGGAGTTAAGTGCGTTTAGGCAATTAAAATATCACTATATATGCTTTAACGTTGAAGGAAAACATCGTTAGGAAACCTGGACGCCTGAGAGTTCACCATAAGGTTCTCAAAGGCGTGTGAAGTCTAGCAATTCGCATTGGGCCAGCGTGGTAGACTATGGCCTATAAGTATAACCCTTTTCTGAGAGGAGATCTGTGCACAGTAGTGAGACGTTATTGGGTTGCTCACAAACAATAATACCTAATCTAAACTTTAGTCATATCTAGCAATATCTGAAGTCAATCATGAACCTAAAATGGAAATGGAAACCTAAAACACACACACACACACACACACACACACACACACACACACTCACACACACTCACACACACACACACACACACACACACACACACACACACACACACACACACACACACACACACACACACACACACACACACACACACACACACACACACACACACACACACAGGTCAATAAAATTTAAGGAGAGTGCTGTCGCCTAAAATACAGGTTTTTACCTAGTTTAGGGACAGTAGTTTTTCTTAATGTATTAATGTACCTAATTTACCTTAGGAGTAAGACAAGACCAAACATGGACCCTATCATATCAATACATAGACTCTAGTTACGAGTAAATATAGAAACATAGAATAGGGCGAAGATAAATCTTCTAAAGTTAATTTCAACCATTTACATTTCACATAACATTTTATGGTATCTGTTAAACCGATTTTGAATAAATGGTCAATTGCGTATCAGAACACGTATAGAATATTATTATGGTTCCATATATTAGTAATAAAAATATAAACAAGAAATATAAGTAGCAAAATTATGCAACGGCAAGCTTTTGCCCGCGGCTTCGCTTACGTTATGTTCGATTTTTGCAAACCCCTATTTTGGCTCTTTTTTAGGGTTCCGTACCCAAAGGGTACCAACGGGACCCTATTACTAAGCCTACGCTGTCCGTTCGTCCGTTCGTCCGTCCGTCCGTCCGTCCGTCCGTCTGTCAGCGGGCTGTATCTCGTAAACCGTAATAGATAGACAGATGAAATTTTCACATATTATGTATTTCTATTGCCGATATAACAACAAATAATAAAAATTAAATTAAATTAAAAAAATTAAATTAAAATGGGTAGGTGGGTAGATGGAAATCTTTTAATTTAATTTTTTTTTAACGGAACCCTAAAAGAGCGAGGCCCGACTCGCACTTAGCCGATTTTTTCCTTCTTCCGATCTATCCGTGGTTTGAGCTGTGCGTTGATAGATCAGTCATTCAATCGGTCAATCAGTCAGTCACCTTTTCCTGCTATATATATTAGATATATTCCAAGTGAGGGGTAGGTATGTATTTTTTTAACTTTCACTTTTCATATTCCGGAGGTACTGTGAATTTTTTGATCTTTATTTTCATATTGGCTTTTTTAATCTCGCGGGAATAATTCGTTATAATTTTAACGCCCCAATAGCCCAACAGTTAAAGGTGCGGACTAAAAACTGAAAGGACGCAGGTTCAATACCCACCCGTTTTGGCACTATTGTCGTACCCACTGCTAACACAGGCTTTTCACTTATTTGGAGGGGATAGGAGACTATTAATTAAGTTCAGTTTTTCTAATAATCCTTTTATAAAAAATAAACAAAAACGTTTATAATAATATCTATATTATTAAGGATTCTTTTTTGCAGCAGTAACAAGTATTTATAGCTGCCCAATTTCAACTTTAAAGTTATAATAGTTTCTGAATAAAATGGCTGTACCATACAGAAGAAGTGCAACTATAAGGTTATCTCGCTTTACAACGGATCTCTAAAAAGCAAAACCAATTACCCACCTTGTTTACACGCAAACAAACGAGCCATTATCAATAATCGAGTCTAAAACTAGCTAACGTTTACATAGATTACATCAAAATAATGTCGTTATAGACGGTCGTTTGCATGAAATAATGCTTTAATTTCAATTCCGTGCACATAAAGTACGTATGTAAACCGGTGGAAGTTTGCCAATAAACTTTAATACACTATTACAGGCCGCGGGGTGCATCCGCATCAATGACTCTTGTATTGATTATGCTAATTTTATTAACGAATTTTCATTCGCTACGAGACTCGTAACATTTCTTTTCGTAGCACTCGCCTATTGCGTGTATAAAACGAATACAAAAGTCCGCCGTATATTTAATATTTAAACATACTCAATTAAAAGTTATAGGTAGGTAAGTACCTACACGAAAAATATCATCCAAAATACTGGAACGATGAAATATGCCCAGAAAGCTATTGTAGCTGCGTAATCCCACTATGTATGGCCAGATTTACGAGTATACACATATAAAAAAAAATTAAGTGGCACTCGGGGACTGCCGCGGTAAAGCTATTGCATAGCATTTTTTATCAACTTATGCAATTATAATATTTATGCAATATTTTTTTTTGCATAATAAAAATTATGCAAAAAAAAATTAAAAAACAAACAAACAAGAAAAGCGCACTGTCACTACTTCGCGAGTGAGATTCGAACCTGCGACATCATACATAAAGCGGCCGCTCGCCCACTGTTTATCACTACTACTACTCTACACTACTTGTGACCCTCGAAAATGTTGAACGCTTACTGAACGACGGTGTTAGATTTATTTTCGTTACGGAATTTCTTGATTCGGTCGGCGCGCTCAAACTGTTTGTCCTAGTTCAAAGCCCGCGATAAAAGCTATGCAATAGCTTAATATAATATACTTATAAGTTGTCATAGGTAATTACCAGACCTATGTTCACAAGTGTCTATATGACTGGTTGACAAATCTTTATTACCTATCTACCTTTTTTTTACATTATCTCAACCCCATTGAATGTTTTCATGTTTGCGCATAGAAATAGGAGTCGTCATTCCTAGTTTCATGTGTTTGCGCTACTTGGCCTTTCTGCCGTTTTATCAAATACTTAAAGTAAGTATTTATTTAAGTACATCAAATATTTTTGGCTCGTAATAAGTAATAACTATGTCAAAATATTTAACAAATATAAAATATATACTTAAGTATAAAAGAAAAACGTGACTGATGGACTGACTGACTGACTGATCTATCAACGCACATCGCTCAGCTCAGGATTGGTCAGGCTGAAATTTGATCGTAGGCGTCCTCTAAGAAAGGATTTTTGAAAATTTAACCCTAAGGGGTAAAATAGGGATTTTAAAAATCGAACTTAATGTCAGCGAAGCCGCTAGCAAAAGCTAGTTAAGTATAAATTTTAAAACTAATGTAGTTTAATAGGGAAGTAATCTAAAACGTCATCGATTCCACCGTCAATAGTGATCAAGAAAAATATGTTAATTTAGAGTAAAATTGAAAATTACTTTCATTTCGTTTAGTTTTTGCTTAACCTAAATCGTACTGCAAAAATTCACTCAATCCACGTTTTTCGTAATGAAAAAATTCACGTCTTCATAAGTTTCTCTATGGTATGTAAATCACTTGGTTGTTAACATATTCAATGGTAGCGACATGCAATACTAACATGCGGTATTCCAATAAAACCCGTTCGATTGATTTCGTCCGGGTCGTTTGTTGTGGGATCAGTTTGCACATTACAATGTCCCCGTGCCGTGTTCTTGATTTAATGTACTAGGGACATGCTGCTCGTTTTTTGGAGCAGCGAGAGTAGCGCACTTTTGTGCCAACTCAACAGTTGTATTACCTGTATCTAATAATAAATAATTTAATATAAAACAATCTCAAAAAAAAAACACTTCAAACGCCCGCGCCATTACAACATATTTAATTTATTGTTGATTATTTTAAAATCGCGCGACCGATTCTGATAAAATTTAAATGGGACCACTTGGGCAGTATACCCTTTCAAACAAAAAAAGAATTTTCCAAATCGGTTCAGGCGTCTTTGAGTAATCGGTGAACATACATAAAAAAAGATTCCGACGAATTGATAACTTCCTCCGTTTTTGAAGTCGGTTAAATAGAAGGAAATTTTGTGAGTTTTTCCAAGTTCAAGGTACAAGATGGTGTTTAATTATCGTGGATCTGAATCTACTCAACTAATTATATAAATTCTTTCACTAACTGATAATAATTGTACTTTTGATACAGTTAGGTATTAAATATATTGAAAGTTTTTCAAAAGTAGGAAATAATAATTCGAAACTTACGGAAATGAAATCACAGAAAGTTGCAATTAATGCCAAAATGTTTGAAATAGAAATAAAACAAGACAGAGTTAAAATATTTACACACACCTTAATTAATGCTTTGTTTTTAAGCGTTATGCTTAAAAATAGCAACAGTGCTGGGGTTGTGCTCATATCATATCTAAAGAAAGGCCTAGCCTAGGAAAAGCGCTTTTCTGCATGGATTATTATGAAAGGGATAATACTCAAGTAAGACTTCAGCTTGATTGACTCTACCGTAAAACAATTTTTCGAGTCGAAAGAATCGAAAGTGAAACATCGATTCTGAAGAAACAACAGAGAAAGTAGCGAAATTTAGATTTGATGCTGAATTTCCTGTATAACTCATGCCTACCGTACTAAAATTTACGACCGTGTTTACCATAAGCCGATAAATAGTCGAAGAGCTTACTGAAAAATCAACCTTTCTGTCAAACTGGGTACAGTCAGCCTAAAAGACACTAGCTCCCGTTACTTTGATTTTAATTGATAGTGTTGCCCAGTAAGTACTCATATGTTGCATAATATAATTAAGCTATTCTGTGATGCACTGTGAGGTTTTCATTTAATGTTTGCGAACAATTTCAAGCTATAGACAGGTCCGTGTAGTGCCCTGCCCGCCTAGCATGCACGTCGAAGTGATATCTCGCGCGAAGAGAGAGAGAGATATTGTCGATGTAGACTAATTTCTCGTTCGACGAATCCATAATATGTGCAAGCATGTTAGTGTCGATATGGATATTAGAGATAATACGATAAAAGGAGTTGACAAAATTTCCCGCGCGTGCATGCTAGGAGTGCAGGACATAGCTCGAAGCTATATATATTATGTCAAAAATATTGTTTCCGAATAACAGAATCAGAATTTCATACCCTATAGTCGGAATTATAATTCGATTCCACGTTTGACATTAGCTACTGTCATTTTGTAAAATAATGATACCACATATAATAGTGTAGTGATGAACACAAAAATCGATAAACAATCGTGATTTATGTTTATGTAACCATTATATTGGTGTGCCAATTAAAGACTAAATTATTGGTTTTTTTATTTAAATAAATACATAATTACTCATAATAATTATTTATTAATTAGTAACCGCTGCTTTATTTTATAAAAAGTTAATATTTTTGTTTTTATATTAAAAACAAAACTTATAATAAAAGAACCTAGATAGTTTTCTATATTGGCAACCCGTGCGCGCTCGTGCAGCTATCGCCATTTTGTTTATCTTGTCATTCGGCTTCATTCTCCCAGTCTGACTGCACGAATATCTTGTTTCATTGCGAATCGATATTTTGTTATTTTGTTGGGTTTTTGTTAAAGTTTTGTTACGTTGTGTTTGTTGTTACGTTTATAGTTTTTTTTGTGAACTTTGAGTGAATCTATTTGTTTTGGTTTTCCATCAAAATGGATCCTCAGCCAAGTACATCACTAAAAGACGTGGATGTTTTCTTGTCCCCAAGAAAAAAACGTCCACGAAAAGCTTTCACTGTTACTGAAAAAGTAATGATCCGCAATGCCTACAAGTACGTGAAAAATGAAACTTCTGCGCAATTGGAGGCCTTTGAAGTAGTGGAAGAAAATGAATGTATGAGCAAAGTTGCTGACATATTGGGAATAACCTCACGCTCTGTTTGTAACGTTTTGAAGGAAGTAAATAAAGGTGCGGCGCCAACTCCTCCTAAAAAAACTGGACCAAAGCGAAGTTTCAAAGACAAAATTGATGAATTTACATTCTCCGCAATACGAAGACTTGTTCATCAGTTCTTTTGCCGAAATGAACCTCCAACGATTGCAAAGGTTAGTCAATCAGTCAGACAGTATTATTTTATACCTACATCTTTTATATATATAAGTTACTATATAGTTATATATTCCAAACTATTATAAAATTTACTATTTTAGATTTTACAAGTGATGAACGATGATCCAGAAATGCCCAAGGTTTCCAAAGACACCCTCAGAAAAATTTTGAAGCATCTTAATTTTAAATTTGTTGCACGGTCACGCAAGAGCACACTTATTGATCGAAATGATATAATAACATGGCGCCAGCGTTACTTGCGATCTATATGTCAGTTTCGACGAGAAGGGAGACATATATATTATCAAGATGAAACTTGGGTTAACGCAGGTAAGGCTAACATTTTGAATTTATATACATTTTACATTAAATTTAATAGTAATATTGAATGTTAATGTACTATATTTATTTTTAGGTCATACTGTAAAAAAAACTTGGGTGGACAAGAAAGTCACATCATCTCGGCAAGCGTTTTTGGAGGGACTGACCAGTGGATTAAAAAATCCATCTGGAAAAGGCAAACGTCTCATAATTAGCCATATAGGTAGTGAAGAAGGCTTCCTGGAAAAGGGGCTCATGATTTTTGAAGCAAAGAAAAATTGTAAAGATTACCATGATGAGATGAACGCAGTTTGTTTTGAGGAGTGGTTCGCTGGAGTCTTACCAAAATTAAGACCAAACTCAATTGTGGTGATGGATAATGCACCTTACCACTCCCGAAAATTGGAAACGGCACCAAAAATGAGCTGGAAAAAAGCTGCCATTCAAGACTGGCTTTTAAATAAAAATATTCATTACGAACCAGATATGGTTAAAGCTACGCTTTTAGAACTGATTCCACATAACGAGTCTTTTAATAAGTACGCTGTAGACGAAATGGCAGCACAACATGGGATCACGGTTTTAAGACTGCCCCCTTACCATTGCGAGATGAACCCTATCGAATTGATATGGGCGCAGGTAAAGGGGCATGTAGCTCAAAATAATAAAACCTTCAAATTGACAGACGTGAGAAATTTATTTGAGGAAGGCATTCAAAAAATTACGGCTACTGAATGGTCTAAATGCGTATCCCATGTTGTCAAAGAAGAGGAAAAAATGAGTAGGCTAGATATTTTAACTGACAATATCACAGACACATTTATAATACATGTTACAGAAAGTGACAGCGATAGCGATAGCGAAGACGGCGACGATTTATAAAATAAAATATTACCATAATACATCTATTTGTTTTATTTCTCATGTTCCTTCATGATCACATTTTTTTATTTATTTCACACACAATTATTAAAGAAAACTCTCAGATCCTTAATAAAATTAATCGTCATAACTAAATTATCCGTTCAGAAATATTTAATTTCCTGATATACTTAGTTTCTATTAAAGTAGTAGTTGTTTAGATATACTACTATAAACGAGAGGAATCGATTCGGAAATATTCCATTTCCGTATCGAATAATTTCGTAACGTCACTATTTAGTACTTGTCATAACGTTGCAACACTGAAATTGTCAAATCTGGAATCGAATTAAAATTCCGACTATAGGTATTGAGATCAATGTTTATATTCATGAAATTCTTATTTGTGATTGACTATAAGACCATACCATTATTTTCTTTCTCACGTGGTCTCTTACAGTATTAGATTGTTTATCATATGAAATCGAAGGGTACAGACTCCCCCGGCCATAGAGGATAATTCTGTTTATAAACCGTCAAGCGGTTAAACTTTAACGTTATACGATAATATATATTTACTAATTAAGATTTAATAACCGAATTGATCAAAATCTGTTTGCAAATTATGAATATTATATTATGTATCGCTAGTCCATTTTAAATGATTTATCATTAATTTGTGAATATTATTTTTGACTTATGTCTATATATCTACTATAACTCAAAGCTCATATAAAATCGGTAGCTTAGGTACGAAAAACTCAGACTTTCCTAAGATCCCAGACATTAAAGAATTTAAAATATACAATACTTATTAACTAGAATTATTTAAAAGTATAGAAAGGATCCATTCAATAAACAAAACATCTAATTCTATACCTCCCTTCCTTATACAGTCTCAAGATCAGTAACAATAAGGCTTTACCAGTACTTTTGTCTTGTTTGGGATTTCTAAATTATATTTTTACTCTGAAATGATTTTATAACTACAAGTATACTTTTATATGGATAAGTTAACTCTTTTTCTTTACGAATAAACTATAACTAACAAAGACTTATCTTTGTTACGAAATTACGAATGACGCAGTGGTCAATTATATTATTGTAGGGCCGGAATTCCTCAATTTACCACACCGAATCAAGGGCGTCGTCCTACCCAACTATCCTAATACAAATTATTATTTATAGATGCGAAAGTAGGTATGTTTGTTGGCTTGTCGGTTTGTCTTTCTAGCAACGGAGCAACGGATCGACGTGATTTTAAATGGGTATAATAGTTGAGGAGTGACACAAGCTACCTTTTATCTCCGCCGATAGAGGGCTCTTGCGGGATTTTTAAAACCTAACTCCAGGCGGACGAAGTCGCGAGCAAAAGCTAATAGTCTTATATAATCGAAGCCAATGCTCTGATGATGAAGATAAATTCATCCTCAGTGTCATGAGACGACGTAGATTTCAAACGTTGCGTGTAGTCCGCTCCTTAATCTAGGGGCCATTAACGGGCATCATTAATCATAGTTTTAATAACAATTTAACCCCAACTAGATTAATATATCTTCATGTACTCACGTGCTGTGAACGGGCCGAACTTATCAAGCTTTCTCATTCAAATTTAATACAAAACCAAGGCCGCAACAAACGCGATCTTTATCGACTCTACCCATCGCGTTCATGAATTGCCAGCAACTGTTACGAATGTAAAATTCGGCTTTTGTTGTTTACCCATTGTGTACAATTAAACGCGGCAAGATGTAATAATCTCGAATGTCTCTTTGTGTTTTTTGAGAGACACATGCGGGGTCACAATAAATAATAAGTCCGCGTTGTATTTTATGTCCTACAATGAATTGAATCAAATTTAAATGTAGGGTTGTGCACATATTTAGTTGAGCGTGCACCGATCGCCAAATTCGGGGTGTACCATTATTTATTGCAGTATAATATTTTGTAGCAGGCCGCCGGTTATTGCGAGCTTTTTACGAATTATATTTTATTAACGGCCAAAACGCATCATTATATCGTGTTCATGGGGGTTGGAATTCATTACATTTGTTTATGTTTCTCACGGCCTTGCTTTTATGGTGGAGTTGGAATTTTATTTATCAATAAATATAATCTCACTTTTACGGGTATAGCTCAAACGTGACATAGTAGGTAACCATGCACCTTTACGCCTATTCATATTATTAATATGTACTGTATTGCCTACAATTTTTCAAAAACAATATCTTTTTGACGTGCTTCTCCACTTTTGAACTACACTATTGAAAGTCGGTCGTCATCTTGTCATATATAACGCCTCCTTTCGCCAATTGAAAAAGCTGTGCAACCTTGACTATGGACATACCATTTTCAAAGCAATGACTTTCTACCAACGCCCCTCTTATCTTAAATTTTGCCCATCATAATGGCTTACAGGAGATGGTCATGTCTGAGAAGTGAGAACATGTTGCAAATAACTGACCTTTCTGCATTTGATATTCAAAAGTCAAAACTCTATATTATAACATCCATGATAATAAAGTCTCCACTTTAACCGGCGGCGCGCGCGTAGCGACGACCCTACACGATTTTGTCGTTTCTTATTTCTTAGAACTGACTTATTCGCAGTTTTCTTCGGTAGCATCACATTAAAACAATATTTTATAACAACTTAGACTTATTAGATTCAAGCGAATTGAACTCACAAACGATTGCTAATAATATTATTCCACAGCAATAATTTCACACCGTTTCGATCCCAGCTGCCCAATAAAATACATAATTGGCAGGCGAATTATAAGTCTAAATACAATTCAAGTGTAAATCACAGCATGGAAATCGATGGAGATTGTTCGTCTCGCGGGGTTGGCCCCAAATTATCGGTTTGGCTCGGGGCGATCTCGCAAAATGTAACTATATTCCTTAATAAGCTGTGTTAACCTTTGTCCAATATAATAATTATGCTTTTGAAACATTTTCGCCATATGGTAAGCATGGTGACTATGGTAAGGTATTGACATTTTTATTGTACAGTGTGGTTGCTGGTACACCCGCTGGCAATTTACTGTTAACGTAATTGCATAGTTGCTTTACTGTTTCCTATTTGGTAAAAATATTAGCAGTAAATTAGTGGCAATAATAATAATCTTGTTGAAAAGATAACTGCTATACTCCAAATTGTATCCATAAAATAAAATTATACCTAACTTGCTTTTGCCCGCGACTTCGTCCGGGTGAAGTTACATTTTTAAATACCCCGGGGGAGCTTTTTGTTTTTCCGGGTAAAAAGTGGCCTCATGTAAAATATCACGTCAAACTATTACTCCTTACACTTGCTTGCTGTGTGATTAAGGGACAAACTAGGAAATCAACATACTTTCGAATGATAATATTAGTAGTGAAGTAGTTATATGTAGTTGTACTTATAGCCTCGTACCTATATTTTATACTCATAAGATTTCTTAGTCTTATTTGACATCAATTATTGATGTCATTTAACTAAGAAAGACTAAGAAATCTTAAAGTAAGGCTTTAAGTAAAACTATTATTGATTTAAGTCCATATTTATTCTATAATCTATTTGTAACAACATAATTATATAAGTAAGTACATAGTTAAATGTTGAATAATAAAATATCCATTTTATTATTCAACATTTAACTATGTACCTACTTAGTATTTACTGCAAAAAAGCGACTTTTCAACAACAGTACATTAACGCGTTATTTAACAAATAACAATATTTTGTAGATATAGGAAACATGCAACCAATTAAAAACACGATACAACTCAAACACGTTATTTCCATTCTGGAAAACATTTTTCGTGTACACGAACAGCGAAAATAGGAAACAATAATTTAGTAGCACTCAACATGAAAATTAATTTATTTTATTCGACAACAAAAGCTTCGACAAATAAAGTGTATAAATCAAAAAACATTAACTGTTAAATTAACGTGCTTTATCTTTATTAATCGCTTCGTATCGTTTCACCGCATTCACACATTCGTGCTATACTTACCCGCAGAGGTGCACACAAATACATTTATTTGTGTATGAGTGTGTGCACAAGCATTCAAACACTGTACAACTATAGGGCTCTTCGTAAGTGTGTGTGCTGTGAGGGCCCACGCAAACGCCCGTTCGCCCTCGCGTTTCATTAAATACATTTCCGCATATCACACACTATGTCATTTCCCCTACAGTGATGTGCTAAAAGATACCGAAAGAATACCTATCGATACGTGATAATGTATTTTACTTAATTATAAAAAGTTTTAAAAGTTTTTACGGTACACCACATAAACGTCTCAATGATGCTAACACTGTGTTAAATGGCCTTTTCTTGATTAATGGCAAGTGGAGAAATAGGCTAAGATAGCTTATAATATAAACTATCACTTTGAAGATACTCAAGATTTGATTTCCGTTTATATTATAATAATACCAAAAACTGGTTATTTAACTGTAAAATTACATAATATTCATCATCATCATTAGCAACCCATCAACGGCTCACTACTGAGCGCAGGTCTCTTCTCAGAGAAGGGTTGTAGGCCATAGTCCACCACGCTGGCCCAATGCGAATTGGTGGACTTCACACACCTTCGAGAACATTATGAGGAACTCTCAGATGTGCAAGTTTCCTCACGATGTTTTCCTTCACCGTTGAAACAAGTGATAGATAATTGCTTAAACGCAATTATCCGAATAGGAGACCACAGTCCTAACCACTAGGCGATCACTGCTTGCTGCTACATAATATTACTTACATAATATTATAAGCGTTTGGGATGCTCTTAGGGATTAAGATTCGTTTCAGTAGTCCAACGTTGAATACTGCTTAGAATACTTACTTAAAATAATTATTATTTTACAATTTTTTTGCCTTACATTAATTTCACATAAATATAAAAGAGTAAAGTTTTGCTTAGTGTGCACAGCAAAGTTTGCTCACACTAAGCTCTTTTATAACGATAAATAAATAAAATTTAACAGTGTGTAAATTAACTGTGGTTAAATAAAATGCTAATATAAAAAAGATATTTTAAATAAGAATAAAATCATATAAAAAATGCAAATAAACCTACTGCAAAAGCTGGCGTAATAAAAATAAATACAAAATCATATTATCGATATTGTTAAGTCGTCTGGAAGTAAATACACATCTCTGTTTTGTAACCATGGGAAGCTATTTGCGGATTCAATCAAATCCACAGAATGGTAATATTATCATCGGCTTAAAAACATTTGTTTACCGACGAAATAACTCGTACCCAGTAATAAATCTAGCTTTGATGGAAATTAAACGACGATTACAAGCTAATGGATTTACGAAGTAGGCACATCACTTTTAATTGTATTTTTTTACTAGATGAAGCCCGCGACTTTGTCCGCGTGGATTGAGGATTTTTGATTCCCGCGAACCTTTTAGTCTTCCGGGATAAAATTAAAATGCAGCCCATGTGTTATTCCAGGGTATAATCTATCTCCATTCCAAACAGCCAAATCCGTCCAGTAGTTTTTGCGTGAAAGAGTAACAAACTTACACACACACACACACACACACACACACACAAATCTTTCCCCTTTATAATATTATTATTGTGATAGTGTGAAGTGTGATAGTGTGAAGTGTGATAAATGTACAGAAAAGGTTATAATTTTTTTTAACTATAATAAAAAATAATAGTGCTAATTGTTTAATTATTCAAGATATTTTTATTTTCAACAATCACCCTTCTGATTTGAAGAACTTAACCATTAAAATACATTTTGCCCGCACCATTGAATCAAGAGTAAATAGGCATCTCCCAGGCAAGCGCGCCATTTAAGGCTGCATCTTTTTTACCAGTTACACTGCTCACCTACAGTTTATATTGAAAGCAAATTATTGTTTGCTGAAACTCTTGAAAAATCTTGAAATTTTAAGATTATTAGAATATCCCATGAATATAATTTATTTTATTAATAAGCTTTTATACTTACTTACTATGTTGGTTTATCGTTACTATGTTGGCTTGTTATCATAGTTATGATAAGCCTCAATGGCTTTTCATAACTATGATAACAAGCCAAAATTGTTCTCCGTCACATCTTTACCTTAAACAAATACAATCAGGCGTAGTAAACGTTTTTCTCACTTACCTAGAACTAGAAGCTGACTACTTAAAAGCAACCAGAAGATACATGTTATTGTAATTTAGTTAAAATTAAAGTAATTTCGTCTGTGGTTTCCAAACAACTTACTATTAAGTCGTTACCATAGTGGATGTCTTTACTTAGCGGGTATTTTCTACAGAACACTTAATTTGAATGCAGTGTAAACGGAAATTGGGTTAGTCAAGTAAGTAAGTAAGTAAGTAGTAAGTACTGTCTGAAAAGAAATACTTAATATACATATTTTTCTTATGCATACACATTACAACCACAACCGTAGGTACTACTGTAAAATTACCTAAATATTTTGTGCTTGAGAACGAAATTATTAATTGTTTTTTTTTTTATCTTAATTTTTTTTAGGAGGCTTTCGTCCGACACGGACACGCCAGCCCATTAATTGTTAAGTGAATGGACATTCTATGATGCGAAGCTATCATAACGTTAAGTAAACAAATCGCGTCGAAGAAAGTTTCTCGAATAATTTTGATCGAACATCACTTAAGATAAGTTCGTTTAATCTTTCGCGATTTTGTCCACGTGGATTAAGGTATTTTAATTCCCGCGGGAACTCTGTAATTTTCCGGGATAAAAAGTAATCATTTCTTAATCCTGTGTATGAGCTATCTCCATTCTAAATTTCAGCCAAATCGGTTCATTCGTTGTGGCGTGAAAGAGACATCCATCCATCCATACATCCATGCTCACAAACTTCGCATTTATAATATTAGTATGAAGGAAGTAGGATATACTCTACTCTACTTGTTATGATACTTACTAAACTAGTACTATTGCGTATATTAATTGTATTTGCCTTTGTTGCTTAGAAGCAAAAAAACAACTAACCTCTCCGAAGCTCATAAAAAACTACCAAACCAATATAATTATTAAAACAATGATGATGAGTTCATTGAAATGAAAGCTTTTGCGCATGGAATAAGATACCCACACGACTTTATCATAAAACTGATTCATAGGCAGCAATTTTAGTCGTGGAAAAATCTTAATATTAAATGAGGACGTCAACACGCAACAATGAACTATTGAACAAAGCAATAAATTGTGAACTTTACATGCTATCCGTACTTGCACATTAAACAGTTACCATAGAGATCAGTTACGCCCAAACAATGATATTATCAACCCTGTATCAGTCTGAGCCCATTCTACCGTATTATGCGAGGGTTGATTGGCCGGCAACGTGGGTTTTAGAATGCGTTTATCGTCAAAATTGGTAGTTACCGTGCTGTTACATAGATTTCGGGAATGGTTTAAAGTTTTGTTCCCAGACTATCATTATCCGAGGGAAAACTTCCGATCCCTCACTGTGGATATGCGATCTTTAATTCAATGTTCTACACGTGGCGATGTGTGGTTATTACGAACACGCATGCTGTTAAATAAGCAAATTTAGTACGAGTTGAGCTATACTCGGAGTATCCCTGTGAGATCAAATCAGAAATGAGGAGATCCGTAGGAGAACCAAAGTCACCGACCGACATAGCATAGAAGTGGAAATGGGCGGGGCACATAGTTCAAAGAGTTGATGGTCGTTGGGGTCCCAAGGTGCGATTCAGGCGGCGCATGATCGAGACCTGTGGAAGTACATGCAAGAGACTCTGTGCAGCGGCTCGTTTGATGTCGTCGGACCACTTAGTATGGGGTCTGCCAACACTGCGCTTGCTTCCCGGTGCGCGGTTGCTACTCCAGCACCTTGGGACCCCAACGACCATCAGCTCTTCGAACTATGTGAAGCTACAATCCTACTTCCAACTAAATCCAATAAGAACATTATAAATGCGAAAGTTTGTGAGGATGGATGGATGGTGTTTCTTTTTATTACTCCTTCACACCCTTAGACCAATCAACTGTGTTAAATGGTCTAAGTTCACACCACAATGAATTAACCGAATTTACTGAAAGCAATGAAAATACTAGTAGCTCATCTAATTGTTATAAGTTCTAAATAAACATAATTAATAGAATATCTATAGTATTTAAATATGGGCAATAGGTAATATAATAACTAAGTATTATTAAAGGAACAGATATCTCTTAAGAGTTTTATCTAGTTAATTTGCAGAGTTGGTTCATACCAAACGGACTTTAAATTTAATGTAATGATAAAACTAAAAGTGCAGATAACAACTTTTTATCCCCTAAAAGAGGCCGAGACCAGTTTTATAGCCATGCCTTTAACATGATGCATGTACGTTGAATGATAATTAGAGACCACCTAAGTAGTTTTCGTTTTGTTCCAAAGTCTTTATTAGCAAAAACGTGTCAAACAACGGAAATCCGGAGTTGTAAGACATATTAATTTATAAACTACGTATGCGTAGGATGGCTACGACGATTATGAAACTTTGAAATTGTGTTTACATCGTGTTATACTCTAAAAATTCCGGCCAAGTGCGAGTTGGGGAACACTAAGGGTTCCGTACCGTCACACAAGATTTAAAACCGGCTATCACTTAATAAGATCGAGCAAAAACAATAGTTTATTGAACTTTATTGTATGGAGAATTGGAGACCCTCTTTATTTTTTAACTTTTTTTTATTAGTAATTTATATAGCGGCAATAGAAATGCAAATTCTGTGAAAATTTCAATTTTCTATCTAGATACCTATTACAGATAGTGAGATACAACCCGCCGACAGAGAGACGGACGGATGGACGGACGACGGAGGCTTGTAAAAGGATCCCGTTAGTACCCTTTGGACACGGAACCCTAAAAATCAAGTTAGGTGTGTATGTAAATAACATGTGTTATTAAATGCAGCGGCTGATATTTGAACTAAAATATTAGTAGTCACGTACGGAAAAGCAAAAATTTATTATAATTAGGTCTTTTTGGAGATCCATGGGGATTTTTTTTTGTATTTACTGAAAAGTCTCCTTTAAGAGAGACTTTGCTCGTGGCTTGTTACCAGCCGTCAAAGACGTAACGAGAAGCTATTTAGGTATTCGGCACGATGGCCTGTAGAAGTACCTAAGACAGAGTGCTTCTCAGAGAAATTAAAAATAATATATACCTATTTACTTAAATCGGCTAACCGTGCAAGGCCAGGGGTTTCAGCTAGAGAGTACATAATTTCTCATCAAAATCAAATATCTCTTCTCTAATTAACTAGAACTCGAATCAAAATTAAAAACCAACTAATTAAATGAAAGGGCGATGCATGTAAAATATCGAAGGCAATATAGATAAGCGCCGACATCGTAAATTTTATAGACACTTAATGATTTTATTTATGTACCTTCACCATCCTACAGGCTACAACGAAATCCTACACTCTATGTCGGTAAGTAATTATCATTTTGTCATGCAAGACCAATTAAATCTTTTACATGATAATTCGTCCGGGGTAATAAAACATTTATCTTGGAGATAGATATTGTGGACTAAATTATTTGAGAGTTAGGTAAGTCAACTATAAATTGTACATCCATTAGCTAAGACTTAAAATGTACTAATGTAATGTTAATAATAAAATATGGTATAGGTAAGACAATAACCATTGAGGCACAGAGTAAGGATAAGTCACACCTTATATTGTGATTGAGATTAGAACGAGATGTAGGAATATAAAAAAAAAAAACAGAAAATGTACTGATGTACCTACAGTACCTAATAAATATCTATAAGTAATGCAAAACTAGATAAAATATTGTTGTTTCTTGAGTTGCTATTAACAAAACAACGACAACTAACAACTTGACATAACTAACAATAACTAATTGGCAATTTGAACTAGAAGTAAAGTGTAACGGACAAACAGCTATATTGGTTATGCCAACAAGTTTATTGTACCTGCCATACTTGAAGTTCAAACTGGATCAGTTAGCGTCATCTTAATGCCTCCCTGAACATTTATAGGGAGGGATTATTGAGTTATATTCCCTTTGAAGATGAAAGGATCATGTCATATTACTCGTTGATGGATGTGTATTATTATTATTATAATAATATCTAACTTGAATATACAAATGACTGGAATAACAAGGAGTAACTTTTCCTTATTTAAGGAATACTATCACGTACATGCAAGTTGTTTTCTTTTTTATTCGATGTCAGGATATCCCTTGACTGAAGCTTGACTGCGATCTCACCTGTCAGGAAGTGAAATGAAATGAAATGTATTTATTTGCAAGAAACATTGTACATAAATAGATGTTAACTTATTATTATTCAATGTCCAGTATGTTTCGTCAATTGACATGCAAATTATTATTATTGAATAACTAAGAATAGATTTGTTTTTATAGTAAGAGTGGATATAGTTTTATAGTAAAAGTGATGATGCAGTCTAGGTAAAGTGGTAGCGGACTAATTTGGAGTATGGTTTAGGGCCAGGATTTCATTTACACTATCATACTCTTTATATTCTAATCGATCTTCGGAATTCAGAATGCTTATTCGCTTGGCTCCAACTCGGCTGGGCAGCGTTCGGGAAGCTCCGAGATGTCTTCTCGTCCAAAATCCCTCAGTGCCTGAAGACTAAAGTCTTCGAACAGTGCGTGTTGCCAGTGATGACTTACGGATCCGAGACATGGTCGCTAACTATGGGCCTCATAAGAAGGCTCAGGGTCTCTCAGCGAGCCATGGAGAGAGCTATGCTCGGTATATCCCTGCGAGATCAAATCAGAAATGAGAAGATTCGTAGGAGAACCAAAGTCACCGACATAGCTCAGCGTGTCGCGAAACTGAAGTGGAAATGGGCGGGGCACATAGTTCGAAGAGCTGATGGTCCTTGAGGTCTCAAGGTGTTGGAGTGGCGATCCCTCACTGGGAAACGCAGTGTTGGCAGACCCCCCACCAGTTGGACCGACGACATCAAACGAGTCGCAGGGAGCCGCTGGATTCAAGCGGCGCAAGACCGAAGCCTGTGGAAGTCCATGCAGGAGACCTTTGTCCAGCAGTGGACGTCTATAGGTTGATAAAGAAGAAAAAGAACATTCGCTTGGCGGTACGTCGTTGACGGTAACTAGCGTCAGCCAAAGCCCCTAACAGTCAATTTTTTTTCATTTTCAAGGAGTAAAACGTCTATTGAAAGCGTTAATCTCAAAATATTACCGTATACATATTACCTACATACTAGTATTTTTTCAGAGACGAAGTCGTGGGCACAGCTTGTTTTTAAAATAAAAATAATAATAGGATACGTGTTGTGAGAAAATATATCCAAAAACTGATATATTCAAGTGCAAGTGTATTCTTAGTATAAAGTGCAACCTACGCTCAATCCATATTTACCCACCAATCGATTGTCTGAAAGATTGTCAGTAATAGCTTGAACGATGTGCTTAGTTAGACGTGGATAGACATCAACCAACCATAAGTCTAGGATCACACTAGCGACTTTTTGTCTCAAATCTTTTTGTCGAAGACTTAGAGAGCGAATGGGAATAAGTGACAAAAAATCCATACATAATACTATATTTATGCATAACTAGAGAAAAACAATACGCAATAGAACAGACAGATAAAAAGTAGCCTTGGTCACTCTTCAGATCCTTAACTATATCTCTGCAAAAATCACATCGGTCTGTTGCTCTGTTGGTGTTTGATTGAAAGACAAACCAACAAAGAAACACTTTCTCATTAGGACGTAACTAGGTACCTATGAAAAAGTTCTATGAAATATGTCGGTGCAGACCTCGGCTAATACTTGTCAAAATGTTACATTAAATCGGAAGTTAAATTAACATTTTGACATGTATTTTAACAATACAATAATTAAGGTCTTGCCTGTAATATGAACTGATGGTTTGTAGGATGGTTAAGCGCTAGCTTACTCGTGTACTTGCCATCGTACCGATACGAAAAATTACTTGCCGGTACACACTTATCGGTGAGTCGTTAGTGTGATCGCAAGCTTGGACTACCAGGCGGTCATAAAACGTAAAAAGTAAGCACGCCTACTGCGGTGGCATTACCCGGTGCAGCGAGAATTGTCTGTGCAAACAACACAGCGGTCAAAATTGAAGCCCTATTGTGTTAGAATGTATTCATTTGTATGGCAAACCTAATATTGACGGTACAAAACTTGTTCCATCATTTGCGGATGGAACAAGTTTTGTACCGTCATATTAGGTTATGAGGTATTGAGGCATCACGGAACGGAATGGATTGACGGAACCATCGCATGATTGTGACTCATTGTAGACATACATACCTGTTACCGAACTTTATAACAAGTGTTTTTCTCAAACTTTATAGTCTCGCTTTCAACGCTGAAACGGCAAAAGAGACACGTGAACTCTGTCTCTCTTTCTCTGCATCGTATTCCTCATTCCTGAAGGTCGTAACACCTTTCCGATTGTTCATATTACTAGCTGACCCCGCGAACTTCGTTCCGCCAGCAAAAATATTTAGTGGTTGGTCACCCTTATCATTTAGGGGTATGAAAAATAGATGTTGGCCGATTCTCATATCTACCCGATATGCACACAAAATTTCATAATAATCGGTCCAGCCGTTTCGGAGGAGTACGGGAACGAACATTGTGACACGAGAATTTTATATATTAGAGATAACGGTAGGAGATTTACTTAATATTTTCTTGGGATAATAATGCGAAGAGTTCCGAGTCCTTCCACATACGAATCGACTAAGACAACGAGGTTGAACAGTTATTATCAGAATGTTAATTACAATAACTGGGACCGATGAGCGACGGCCTAACGTCACAGAATATATAATAGTACTACGTACAGAAGTTTCACTCCTTTGATGTTGACTACTTGCCGGCGCTTTAATAGCCTACATATTTTTTATAAAATAGATAAATCACGCACGCAAGCTAAATTAGACTTTATAGCTCGGCGTGAGGATCCATATTGCTTTGGATCTGTTCGCCTTCCTACGTCACGGACGCCGTGGCGTGGTTGCCTAGGGCTGTCAACAAGGAGTAAAAAACTTTTATTTATTTATTTATTTTCCCATAATATAAACAAAGAGGTGATACACATGATCTATTAACTAGACACCGTCATAAACTACTAGGTAGGTAGTGTAAACAACAAAATTAGTTAAAATCTTGTAAACCATAAATTAGTTTACAAGATTTTGACTTATGAAGTCCTATTCTAGGTAGGCCTATACCTATTTCAGTATTTTGTGTTAAAACATAAATTACTTACTTAGTTGTTATAAACAGGCAATATACGTATATAGTAGGACCCGCGCTCGCCCAGCTAGACGAGTGCGGGTCGCGGTTGGCGTAGGCGGGAGGGGCAGCCATCGGCAAATCTCTGCGCGCGACTCATAAGTAGGTACAACTTCGATAGTGAAGTATAAAACAGTTAAATTCTGTGATAGGATATAGGTACCTACATAGTGTAAGTACTACTGTGGTTAATTTATTGTATAGTTAATAAGTTTTCGCTACGTAAATAAATAACTAGATACTAACTCATAAGTAGGTACAACTTCGATAGTGAAGTATAAAAAAGTGAAATTCTGTGATAGGATATAGGTACCTACATAGTGTAAGTACTACTGTGGTTAATTTACTGTATAGTTAATAAGTTTTCGCTACGTAAATAAATAACTAGATACTGTAGGTATAAATTGGTACACACTCCGTACAATACCTTAATAATTTTAAGTAGGTACCTTCTAACATAATTTTAATTATGAAATAAACTCACCTTTCAGTATCCTTGGGTAACATAAGATATGATAAATAATCATCTTTTGAGCTCATAAGGCATCCATCCACACAACAATAATTACTACGACGACTTTTTGCCATTGTTTCATTATTTTATGTCCATCCATATAAAATATAAATCTAAATGTCTACAACTATTTTATCCTACAACTAAATATACTAAACATAAATTAAAACTATTTAAACCAATATTTACAAAAAAGAATTTACGCGTAAGCAATGTTGAAATCAGTAATACGTCACTCGCCTAGAACGCGCTAGCCCCGACTGTCGTTGCACTCAGTGAGTGTACGCGACTGTAGGTATCTAAATCGCATAAGTACCAAGAGTGAGACAGGCCTGCTAACGTATACTCTCCGAGGTACGCAGGGAGCAAAAAGACCAAAGGGCACCCTAATTCAGTCACCCATCCAGTTATCGACCAGAGTCAACGTTGCTTAATCAACATGATTGTTTTATATTATATGTACTTTTATAAACTCATAACTCAAATTCAAATTCAAATTGCAAATCAAATTGCAATCAAATTAAAATTATTTATTTCACGTAGGCCTACCTGTGGCTCTTATGACAAGTCATGATTCTACCACCGGTTCGGAAAGCGGATTCTGCTGAGAAGAGCCGGCAAGAAACTCAGCAGTTGCTCTTTTCAAAATAAACATTTTACAATATTATTATTAAGCTATTACATTGTAATAAGCTTTTTATACTATCTTGTGGGCAGCTGGATGCCAAGCCTATTTAACCTATGCAACTTTGTTAGAATAACATATAATTTTTCCACAATGAGAGGAAGTTCAAAAAAAAAGAAGAAGAAAGAAGAAAAAAGAAAAAACCGGCCAAGTGCGTGTCGGGCCACGCGCAGTGTAGGGTTCCGTAGTCGAAAGTCTCAACATACATTTTGAGTTCCATGGTTTAAGTACTATAATAATACTACAAAATATGCAACTTACACTACGTGTAATATCTGCCTTAGAAAAACCGATATAACTCCTTCATTAATGAACCCTTCTTAGCCGTGATAGTTTTCCTTTAAAATTCATTATATATACTACTGCTGTAAATTTTTTTTTGTATCCTTTATACAACCATTTAGCAGGCAGAGGGGGGGGGACACTTGACTCTAATAAAATTTAGCACTTTAAAATATCATATTTCACAAACGGATCCCTGAATTGAAAAATGGTGTTCCCACACCCACAACATTTTTGAAAGACCTATTCAACGACATCCCACACTATGGGATAGATGAGAAAAAAAAAATTCATCCCCACTTTACATGTAGGGGAGGTACCCTAAAAAAATTTTTTTTCACAATTTTATTTCACCACTTTTTCGGCGTGATTGATATTTATACCCTTGTCAAATTACAGATTTCTAGTACCAATAGTCTCTGAGCTAAACCACGGACAGACAGACAGACAGACAGACAGACAGACAGACGGACGGACATGGCGAAACTATAAGGGTTCCTTGTTTACTAGTTTACTACGGAACCCTAAAAATGAAGAAAGAATAGAAAAAAGATGAAGAAGAAAAAAAGAAGAAGAAGAAAAAGAAGAAAGAAGGGAAGATAGAAACTAGGCCATACATCACTCACGTGAACTGGTATACTTATGCCAGTTTTCACCAGCCCTATACCTAAATCATCCCCTAATTACGAGTCTCTTTAAGTAGGTAGCCCCCAAATACAATTTCTTACACAATGTCATTTTACCTTTAGGTGTTTCCTAAAGGTTCGTGAAAACGAATTTGACAGAAAGCGTCACCTAAAGCTTAGGTTGTCTGTAAAAGTAAGAGAACTTGGGTGAAAACGAGCTTTAATCTTCAAACTGAATAATGCACGTTGGTGCAACGTAATGGGTGTGGTGTTAAAAAAACCTGTGCGAAGAGCAATTATAAGTATTTTCGATGTAGTCATAAAAAGTCGAAAGCAGTGAAAGATACGCCTTTAATTAGCTTTCTTTTACCCGTAATCACGTGGATTTTATCCTCAAAAGTTCTGAGAAAGTCCCTCGAAGGAGATTACGTTCAAATTTATTTTAAGGTCAGTCTTGATAAATAAATAATCGAACTTTTACCTAAATCAAATCATTTCACAGGAAGTAATTTATGTAGGAAATAAGGAAAATAATTTGCCAGAAAAAGAAAATTTCATAAAAAGTTGCTCATTAAATACTATGGGATATCGGTGAAAATTTCAAGGTACTCGACTAATTACTTTTATTATTATTTGTATTTTAATCTTATCCACAAAATTTGCATTATTTACGATAGTGCCATGACTCTGGTGATTAGATACTTTTTATTGTTTTTACTTACAAAAGTATTGAAAAACATATTTAAACGTAATTAATCTATTGGCTCTATGTCAAATCCTCATCTGTTAATCGGGTATTAAAATTTATGCATCGACTATGAACCTATAAAAAAGGCCTCGACTATATAACTATAATTAATAACTAGCTTTTACCCGCAGTTTCGCTCCCGCCACCCACCCTGATCTTACTATGGTTCCTAAAACCCAACCCAAGTAATCCTGCTCACCATATTCGATCCGTCTATATCATCCGTTTGAAGTATTAAAGACAGTTACACTGAAGTTATTCAATTAATAGCCTGACAACTTGGCAACAATTTTCAACTAAATGTTAATTACACAACTTCTGGGAGCTGAGTTACTTAATCCTTTAATTACAGGGCACTGCATAGACATTAACATTTAATTGCTTTTGATAACTTTCCCGGCTGAAATATATGAGATGTGTATTTCTAATTTACAAGGCTTCCCCGTTTTGCTGAAAATGTAATTATATATTGAACGCTTAAGATCTCATAAAGTTTCAAACGTAAATTATTGATAACTAAACAGACTTCGGTAAGTAATCGGAAAATTGATGATGCTTACCGAAATACCAAATTCTTATTTTTAGAACGAGCTTCTTGATGAAACCTTAAACTATTCATAATAAATTAACCTTCAATATACCCGTGTAAAGGAGATTGGCGAATTCCATAGTTTCTGACCCAGACGAACTGAACTGAACACTGAACGCCCACGTTCACGAATCAAACTTCTCATACTTGTTCTAAATCAGACTAACAAAAAATTAATCAAAGTCGATCAAATAAGTTGGGAGAAAAAGATATTCACTTGTATTGCAATGTAACAGTTATTTATAATGTGCACTTGTGAATAATTATATTTTTGATCCCCATCTTCTAAAAATGTGGGGTTTACACAGAAAAATACTCTGAAATATATTAATTAAAATTAAATGTTTTCTGAATCTGAATGGTTTTTAAAAATGCTGGGTCAAAATTCGCCAACCTCCTTTTATCAAGATCATGATATTAGTCATTATGAATCCACTGTTGAACATTTTTTTTAAAGGTAGTACAACCTCTTTGGTTTATCGACCTTTCGTATCTAATTAGGGCCAGAGTATACGGATAACATCCGAAAAGTAGCTTTCGGATATCATCGCTCCACCCTACACCTACTTCACTTGCCGACACGCGGAATCCCATCGAGGGCCTTTCAGCTTACATCCATTCCATTAGGTCCTCCATGAAACGTGAGTTGCCCTCTGTCACTACAACGTGCTACCCTTAGATGCAAAGTCAGTTACTTAGTTATTTGGCGAATTGCGTCGTTCCATGAGAATTCGACAGTTTGCCAAATGCTGCCTAAACCAACAGTATCCTACGTTCTTTCCCCTTCTGAACATTATCTACAAAATTTGCCCTAGGTTACGTATTTTTGTAGACAGTATTTTTTAAGTGAATTTTATTAACACAAGCAATGCAGTTACAATTGCATCCAAGGTTCCTCACGATGTTTTCCTTCTTCTTGAAGCAAGTGATATTAAAGCATGATGCAAATAAGTGTAACAAAGTGTAATTGAAGACAGAGATGTGTGCCTGAAATTGAACGTCAGATACCTCGAAAGGTTGTAGACACAACCTAGGCTAACATAACTTAGCAATTAATCGAGCATAGAAGAGACAAGAAAAAGAGCAAAATAAATAATGTTGCACAAAACCCCTTATTCACGCTCAAGAAATACCTCAACACGTTCCCAACTTTGAATACAGCACTGGCCTGGATTAAAAAGGTTTCCATCGTATGAGCATAATATTATTATTCTCCTCGGTCCCTGCGAGCTCAGGGCGAGCTATTACTCATCTTTTTCCCGCGTCGTTTTTATTGCTAGACGTGAAAAATACCAGAAATTTCATCCGGTCGGTCCAAAGTGGCCGGATTAATTCAGAAGGCACTTATTTCAAATTGGATTTCGACTCGAGTCGCGACTTGGGTGCAGACTGCCGAATCACTCTCGTTTCCTATTATTAGTGTTCAACTTATTCTCTCTACTTGTCCACCATGTATGGTTTCTTTGTATGACTAGCTACATTGTACTGCCGGACATATTACTACCGGAGTAGAAAAGCATTCAGTTCTTCCAGTTAAACTACGAGCTCTCGCTTTGAACTCTACCAAAATCGAATCGGTAACCAGATTACTAAAGTGGAATAAAAGGTGAAGGTTTTATAAAGATCTTCAGAGACGATGAGCATTTCAATTGACAAAAGCAAATCACCACAGTTTTGTAAACAAACTTTGGCCACACATAAGAGTCGGTTATTTTTTTATAATCCTACTAGCTCTTGCCCACGACTTCGTCGACGTGGGGCTGGATTTTTAAAAACCTCGCGGTAGCCATCTGTTTTATAAATAATAAATAGCCTATATAGCCTATATCACCTACATACTAAACAACACATATTGATCAATGGCCCCGTTGCTGCTTGATTGAAGGACAAACCAAAAAAACACACGTTTCAATTAAAATAGGTAATAATAGGAATTATTTTATTAAGGTAGGAATTATTTCAATTTCACCAACGTAAATTAAGTCATATCCGAGCATACATTTGATACTTTCGCAGAATTCCAATACAAAAACTGTCAGAACGCCCAATTTATTCTTTAATTAAACGTCACTCGACGTTGGGTGAAATCGGCACTCAAACATCCAATAAATAATGGTGATCCCACTAATATATGGAATTTTCCAGAATAATATTTCATTACAATTTCATCATTCATCATTAGCCACCCATCAACGGCTCACTAGCGCAGGTCTCCTCTCAGAGAAGGGTTATATGCCATAGTCCACCACGCTGGCCCAATGCGAATTGGCGGACTTCTCACACCTTCAAGAACATTATGAAGAACTCTCAGGTGTACAGGTTTCCTCACAATGTTTTCCTTCACCGTTGAAGCAAGTGATATTTAATTGCTTAAACGCACTTGACTCCGAAAAGTCAGAGGTCCAGGATCGAACGTGCGACTCCCCGAATAGGAGACCACACTCCTAACCACTAGGCTATCACTGCTACAACATTTAATATTTCAAATTAGATAGGTACCCCTTAAAACCATGTACAAGTGGTTTTCAATTTCTACTAACTACATTTTCCTTCCAGTAGGTACACTCCGACAAACTCTTAACTATGTCAATATTGTTGACCTCCATTGTAGGAGCTCCTTCTATTACAACTCAAAGCAAAATTAAATATCCTATGTTTACACAAATGCACGTAGGTGGTATTAAGAGGCACAATGCATTGCTTACTTATAATTTTTTTACCTGCATGCATGTTATACGAGTGGTATTATTAGAAAAGGGAACGATTAATTATTTATTGTAAATATAGTTGAAAATTAAGAAAATTGCTGCCGGTTTTGCCATGTACCTACTTATTTAAAGTGGTTGTACTGAAAACTTTAAACCTTACTAAGTGCTAGATTGAGGCTTTTCCGCGAAGTAGTACGAGTAATATATGTAAAGAAACAAGGATGAAGTAGTAAGTAAAGTAAAAAATACATAATAATATTAAAATATTATGTTCAATAAATATTAGTTAAAAGATAGAGCAAAGGAAGCCTGGAAACTCTAGCACGCCATTTTTAAAACTATCTGAGGGATATTTTCAAAGGAATCTCAAGAAAAGTTTTATTATTAGATGTAGTGCGACAATTTATTCAGCCGTGATAGCCTAGTGTTTAAGTTAATAAAGGTGGCTTATTCCCTGATTGATACAAATAGTTGAACTTATGAGACTTTTGTCCTAGTAGTTCAACTGCATCTAAATCCTTTTAAGAGTTGAAATAGCGGGACAAAATAGTTGAACTCAGGTACCTACTTGGTAGTGCGAGAAATTCACGGCAATATACAAAAGGTGAAATTATGTACTTGTAATCATATTTATTTACAACTCTATTTTACCCACGGCTGCGCTCCTAAGTGGAGATTCCTATACAAAACTAGCAATTATTTTGGTTTTTTCGATTTCTCAGCTGATATTTTAGTTTTCGCCTTAATTGTTTTATTTTAAACCACCCTTATATGAGAGCGAAAAATAAATAAAAAATAATTCAAATCGGTGTAGCCGTTCTTAAGTGCTAACCATACTAACGAACAGCAATTGATTCTTATTTATTATAATATTATAAATATACAGATTGTACCATACATAGACTAAGGTTAAAGTATAAAAATATTATCAGGTCTTAATTTCTACAATTTTTTCACAAACACAAACTTATTATTCAATCTGTATCTATTATTAAGAAAAAAACTTTAAAAAATTAAAAAGTAGGAAAATGCGTTTCTGTTACAAAACTTAAATCCATTTAAAATAATTTGTAAGTTGGTACTAAGTAGGTGCTTATATATTAATCCTTCACGCACCGCCAGTAAAAAGCGTAAGTACTCGTATTATGTAGCAAGGAAATAAGAAACACAAAGCAACTCATCAAAACTCTGGTACATTTATTGGAGAGACAGTCATGTTAAACAAGTCAAACAGTAACATACTATAGCAGTTACAAGTTCGTGGTAACTTTAATATATTACAGTGTCACTCCCGAGTAACGCCTTTGTTTTGTCCACCAAAGCATGTTCCAATTGTAACCGTCTCAATGTAAATGTTCCTGATTACCATTAAAAGCGGTGTTACGAAAGCTCACTTAAGCGCGGTTTATACGCAACGGTCCGGTTTGATAGCTGTAGCCGTCAGCTTACAAAGTATGGCCAGTTAGGATGCATAAATTGTGACCAGACGTGTGAATAATAATCACGCTTATATAAAAGGTGTAGTTAGTTTCCGTCCATAATTTATCATGATAGGATAATAGTATATTACACATCTAGGGCAGTAAAATAAGAAATGTCTCAGATCACATGTAATTGTTGTCCGAGGCGAAGCCGAGGTCAATAAACATGTGATCTGAGGCTTTCTTATTTACTGCCCGTGGTGTGTATACTATTTTTCTCCTCGACGGAGGCGGAAAGCGACATTTTCGTTTAGCGCAGCGGGAGGAAAATTGACGCTTTCCGCCCGGAGGTGAGAAAAAAATAGTTCGTACTATCTATAGACTTAGGGTCACAAAATTAAGGAGTATTATGCACGCACTCAAACTACATGATCAACATCATATATTATGTAAAATCATCTCAGAAAAGGATTCATCAAATTAAAATCAGAGGTCAAATATACCAATTAATCACTTATTAATCATAGTTGGTAATCACTTTATCACGACAATCAATCAATCAGTATTTATTTTTATTCACATGTTAATAATATCCTGCTAGCTCAATAATATACATAATCAACTAATTAGGTATAAAATAATTAATTAAATCACGCACCTTAATTTATGACGTCCATTCTTCACTCAATGCTAGAGGTGATCACAGCTCTCGTTATAGAGAGTTCATTATGTATCATATGTATCCTATGAGCTATTGTGTCATGGTATGTATCATTATGTTCTGTGGTTCACAGACCTCAAACAATAACCAACTGTCATGTAGAATGACAGTTGTTTGCAACTACAGACAACATGGAGGATAGTACCATGGACCTAGGAATTACGACTACGTGATAGTACCTTCACTACGAGATATGAAATAGTAGTTTAGTATAGACTTAATTATTAACTCGTGTTACATAGTAATATATCTCCTGTACTGCAGTCATACTAAGTCTTATATTTATCTTAAATAACACTAAACAGTACATTACATTATGTAATACCTACTAAATAAGGTACACATTATGCTTAATCGAACCGGAGCATGTGTGCCTACGCTTAAAGAGATATTAAAGCTTGTTTGATATTTGAACAGCGAGTATGCTATGATGAACTTTAATTGGATGCGAAACAATGATGTATTATTGCTTCTAGTCGCCCAGGTACATTAATCTCTAGTTATTATTGAGATGCAATAACAAACCAGAAATGTTAATTTGAATATCTCATAAAGGCTCATTATCTGTGGTCAATAGCTCAGTCGATACCTACGAATTAAGCGGAGACATCCCGCTGACGGAATAACGACTAATGAATTTCGCCATATGTATGTAATGTATCGTAGCAATAGTCGACATTTTAAAAGTTCGAGACAGTTGGTCCTGTCAACCAATAATAATAATTTATTTATTTAAATGAAAAATGAAAGTTACAGCTGCCAACTATCAAACTCAATACTTACCAAAAGCCACACAGACCAAAGTCACTGTGGAGTTGTAGGTAGACTGAAAGAAACTTTGGAGGTACAGAACTTTTATTTAATACGTGTCCTAAAGTAAGTTAAGCACGCTTCGGCCCCACTGTAATGTCTAAAAAATCGGCCAAGTGCGAGTCAGGCCTCGCTCTTTTAGGGTTCCGTTAAAAAAAATTAAATAAAAATATTTCCATGTACCCATGGAAATATTTTAATTTAATTTTTTTAATTTAATTTAATTTTTATTATTTGTTGTTATAGCGGCAATAGAAATACATAATATGTGAAAATTTCATCTGTCTATCTATTACTGTTTACGAGATACAGCCCGCTGACAGACGGACGGACGGACAGCGTAGGCTTAGTAATAGGGTCCCGTTGGTACCCTTTGGGTACGGAACCCTAAAAATGATTGCTACAGTGCCGAACGATTGAAATCACCTCTGATCCGTTGGTATTCTTTTGCTATTGGTGAAAATGCAGCGGTGTTGCAGCAAGAAAGTCATAAATTCAGCCATTCAGACGCCATTGCTGTAGTCACACATTAGCAATCATTTTTAAGCAATCCCACAGCCTGTTATTTTCACTGGATCTGGGAACTCATCGCATTAATATCCATCCCCTACCTTTATAAAATTAATGGAAAGAAGTTACCTCCCACTATCATACTAATATTATAAATGCGAAAGTGTGTTTGTTGGTTCGTTAGTTTGTCCTTCAATCCTGCCAAAACAGAGCGAGATCGACGTGATTTTTTGCATGGATATAATTGAAAATCTGGAGAGTGACATAGGCTACATTTTATCCCGGAAAATCAAAGATTTCCCGAGGGATTTTAAAAACTACATCCACGTAGACGAAGTCGCGGGCATCAGCTAGTGATGTATAAAACTTAGAGAGATAGAGACTTTGGATTTCAAATGTTTCAGATTATGTTTTTCTCTTTTCAGTGCAACGTCCGAGCGCACTGCGTACACTTGGCTCCCGGACACCAGGATCGAGTTCAGCTCGCCCTATAGTCGCCGCAAGAGCTCCAACTCTACTGTCTATGAGAGCGACTGATGGTGCGCCGGCTTCGACCAGCTCGAAGAAGCGTTGCTTTGATCTTTGGACACTTAGTGATCTTGTGAGTGCAGGCTAGAACCCAGGGCGGAAAACGCATTAAAAAAAATGCGAGTGTATTTCGAACATCGATGTTTCAAGTTAAATAATTAATTATTTATTATTTATAATCTTTGTACATAGCTGAGAAGCTTATGTATAGCACGCCCTATACCTGATTAAGTACACTTAACTATCAAAATAAACGAAATTTTGTATATAAATTTTTAAGGACCTGTAACTTAGAAAATATAATGAATGAGTACATATTATTATTTTCATTGAAATTTGAGAAAACAAAGACGCAAGGTTAATGTTTAGAGCATGTCTACTAAACATTGCTTCTGTTGTTGCTAGGTATTACAAAATATAAATAAGAACTTCGTTTGTATGGGGCGCGCTCGGAATAATTCGAAGGAAAGCCTATTATCTAATGTATTTCTTATTATCTTCTAACTTTGAATAAGTTTCAGTGCTAGTCATGTACATAAATTATGTTTAAATCAAAATTAGTCTCAGTAAATTAATGCAAGTTGTTGTTAATGGAAAAAAGTCCTGTATTTTAAAATGTTACAAACATTGTAAAACATAATAAGAGTTTTCCATAAAGATGTTCAATTTATCTGAAATCGTATAAAATTTCATATTATGTTTTAAATTTACTTTGCATGTAAACTAGAGTAATTACCTAGAGTGAACAGAGTGAAAATGATAGTGAAAATCTTCTGACGCATTTCGACGTATGATTATGACTTATGACGACAAACCAACAAACAAACAAAGTTTCGAATTTATAATATTAGATTAGTAAGGATAAAAATATGATAAAGATAAAGATAGCCAATTATATTTCTAATTTCTAGTTAACTTTTGTTTACACGTCATAATAATAACAAATTATGCACATTGAAAACTTTTATGTAACATGATTTCAGTGAATTCTAAAACTATAAGTACCAAATTCATCTTGTCGGTGTTGGAATCTTCAGAACATCTTTTCCCATAAATTCACTAATATTCCCGCATTTACTTCGCCGAGGCGGGGCGTAAAACTTCTTCTTGGTTACCGAAAATGAATATTTATGACGTACAACGAGTAACGCCGTTTATAGACAAATTTGGAATGTTTTAGATGTAGTAGGTATCTTATTCTGTATTTTTACTCATTTAAAGAATTAATGATTCTGTTCTTTTTTTTTTTGGAATAAAAATTTAGTTTTATACCCAATGAAAATTACTTACTTACCCAAAACCTGACAAAGCAGCATGATAAATATTATTATGTTATTTAAAATAAGTCGAGAATAATGATTTTCGCATTGAAAAAGAACATTATATTATCCTACTCGTACCTCGGAAAAATTCCATTAACAACAGCAAAAACTTAAAAGGTACCTATTTTAAAAACAAAGTAAGATGACACCACAATTTGTTAGTAGTAATATTTAATTAAACCTTAATAAGATGATGTATTTTAGCATAATATCTTATAGCATATTGTATAGGTAGTTAGATTGATAAAATTTGCTGTGATTTTTTAGTTTAACTTCTGTCTGTGACTATGTAGCTGCCTTTGAAATTATGAAATGACGATATAGCGAGAGTGTGAAATTTTTTATGGCCAGGTTCGATTTCCGAATTGCCGGCAGTTACAAACTAAGAATTTTGTTATGTCTAAACCATTGTAACTTTGCTGATCTGACGGGAGGCTTTGGCCGTGCTTAGGTTGGTACTTGGTTAAACACATCTCTCGCATCTCATCCACGCTCTGGTACAAAGGCAGTAATTCTTGTATCGTATTTCTTGAAATTTCTCTCGTATATTTAAACTTAAGTAAGTGTAATATTATATTATAAATATGTAATTTAAGATTTATTTTTATAATGTAGTGTTCAGGTTTCAAGACACACGATCCCTAATAGCGTATAATTGTACAAAACTCTCTTCTAATATTATGTAAATATTCTTATTAATTAATATTTAAGAAAGCTTTTAAAGATATCTTTTATGTTAAGGCTTGTTAAACGAGTACTCGTATTTGTCATAAGTGACAGAGTTTTCCTAGTTTTAAATGGTATTTATTGACGGAAAACCTTTGCTTCTGAACAATGCGTCAAGAAACTCTCCCGATAATCGTAGAAATGCCATCGCCCGAGAGACTACTAATAACACATGAAGCGGCTTCCCAAATTATAGTAGGTTCTACTGAATCTCAAGCGTGTCTAGGAAGTTAGTTAAGACAGACTTCGTAGTCTTTCTGTTACATTTTACAGTACAGTTCATTCATACATTCAAAAATTTGTACGTTAAAAAACTATAAACAAAGCATCAAGCATTGGCTGTAATGTGTTAAGTGCTTATAACATTTCCTACTATTTAAACTCTGCTACTGAAATTGTTGGAAAATTTTTACTATAAGAGCGAACTTAAAAGTTTAAAATCTGCTTGTTATAGTTTTGTAATTTAGAAATGTATGTTATTTTAAATTATTTTCGTATACTTGTGTAGCTCTATTACATTGAAAAACCTAATACACTTAATTTGAGAACTATTAGTTAATTATTATTATTGTTTCCTGGCAAAATCTCTAATCTAGATCTCGCATGAGTGTAGATTGACCTTAAGATACCTAATAATTTCATAAATTCATGTCATAAACTTTCTTAACAAATATAACACGAAAACACTCATTATTACTATCAGTGTTATTCATATTAATAAAAAGCGTCCACATTTTACAGGTGGTAACATAAATAAAATAGCATTAAAATAGGCGTTCTCTTTATAGATTGGAAGCCAATGAAAAATAACTTTCTACCTTTTATCATTGTAAAATTAAACTCGAAATCATAAAGTTTGTCTTTTCAATAGTATACTGTCATGTTCATATTGTACATCTTGTAAATAATGTCGGGGTTATGAATGTATTAACTATAATATTATATAAAAAGTTATTTCCACATTTCACATTATCGTTTATATTAAATGATTTGGAAAACGCGTTACTCATCAAGTATTTTGTATAATTTTCAATAAAGTCATAATAATAAACGGAGATTTTTAATATTTATTCCCTACATTATAGAAGATAAGGGCATTTAGTTCAAATGAATGTTAAAGACCGCGCGTCCGTTTAGAAGTTCTAGTTCCCAAAAATATTTCTTCAATCAAACAATAACGAACGAACAAAGATATAAGTTCAAACCAAGAATGTGCGAGTGTACTCGTATTATACGAATGTTACAAGATCAGTTGTGTACATGCAGAGTATAAATTATTATTGTAGGTACAGTGTAATTGACCGAGCGAAGCGATGTCTCTGAGTTTACTAGAGCGATTTGCACTTGTCCGTCCGTCCGTCTGTCCGTCCGTCTGTCAGAGCCTTATGACTTTTGAATTACTGAACGTAATTACTTCAAATTTAGATATAATATGTAAACCGATGGCCTCCAGCTGAAAATGGCTTAAAAAGTTATAAAAATCTTTATTTCAGGGGGGCTCTCATAGAAGCGAATGCGAAGTAAAATTTTTTTTTTGCGATTCATAGGGTTTCTGTGTAACATTTTAAAGACAATTTGGAACAGAGTACAAACGTTTTTTTTTCTTCTTAAAATTGACGAAATGGGGGGCTTTCAAAGTGGCGATTTAATAAGCTCGCTTGAAGACGCTCTCTGGAAAATTGGCTATATATTTTCAAGCTGTACTTATTTTTTTACTTCACTTGTATCCTGTACTTGAACAACAAATACTAAAATTATATGAATATTTTAAAGAAAAGAGATTATTAAATTTTTAATGAGCATCAGTAAATTTCACATAGCTTCACAATAATGCTAATAGATGGCGCAGTCATTAACTATTCCATGGAACTATGGAGTTACGACTACGATCTATCCAAAAACAGTTTTGCGTCGAGCATAATTATTTAGGTACATAATATAATAACATATTATTCAATTAAAATTATTCTTTAGTTAAATATTAAACTTCAATAAACTATTAATTGCTGCATTTTGTATATTTTCTATTCGCGTCGATAGATGACTATTTGTACAGACCCCTAACCCGTTTTCACTCGTTAGTACCTACATAATAATTCAATGTTTTCACTGACGTTCCCTAACCTTTACGGTTTACCTATGATAAGTTAGGTGATGATTACTGTCAACTTCTTTATCACGATCCTGTAAGATCCTGTAAGGACACCTAAAAGGACATTGGGACGGATGTTAGGACTTAGGATTGTGTTTTGTCAGCTACCTACGTAAAGAGACTCCTACATAGGGGATGATTTAGGTATTTTTCGTGAAAACGGGCATAATAATAATGTCAGTTTTGGTCGTCATGTATCGATTGAATGAATAATCATGGGATACCGTTACCGCGAGGTCTCAGTTCGGGGCGAACCACTAATAGCTACTTATTAATATTGTAAAATGATTATTTTGAAAAGAGCAACTGCTGAGTTTCTTGCCGGCTCTTCTCAGCAGAATCCGCTTTCCGAACCGGTGGTAGAATCTTGACGTGTCATAAGAGCCACAGGTTGGCCTACAAGAAATAAATAATTTTGAGTTTGAGTTTGAGTTTGAGTGAACACAATCTTGAAATCGGTGGTTTACTTGTAAACCTGGTTTTGACACGTATCTACTGCTGCTGTAAGTTAGTGTGCATTGAAATGGCTACTATTGCTTGAGCTGCTAGCTTCTCTAGAGGGGGTACCAAGCGCGAAAGTTTTGGAGAGTTGAGTTCTGGGGCTAAGGCAATATCTTCTTAAGGGTGACTCCGGTGAGACTCAGACCTTGGCTTAGGATGATGTTGGGGCGAGAAAACCTCCATAGAATCTAAGCTGCAATTTGATGCACGGTACTTCGAACTACTTTCTACTTCCGCTTCTCGACTCCATGAGCTATGTCAGAAACTCTGATTCTCTTATGTAAAGCTATATGTCCATCGTCCGCTAAACGACCTTGTGCCTTTTCATGAGACCCAAACTTAAAAAGCGATCACATTCTACATCTACAGCGAATCATACAGCAGCGAATACACGACGTTAGGTACTAATTTCAGTAACTAACTTAACAAATGGTATTTACTTTATAAAACAAGTCTCATTAATCTTTCCCGGTTTAACAAGTTTCGTAAAGGGCCGTTTTCCAGCTAAGCAGCACGGCGCCACTTTATTGCGACGTCCCCCGAACTAAGAAGGGCTTTTTGTCGTGTTAAACACAATCTGCCGCGATCCGTCCGTATCACTAATTGGAACACGAAAACTTTTTGTGTGCCGCCATAGAAGGCGCAAGTTTGGAACGAATCGATCTACGTGTCTCGTATTACAGAAGCTTTGATTTGAGCTGATTGGAGAGCTTCATGCATTAACGAGATAGAGCATAATTTAATTTAAAAAAAATCTTTTAAAACAACCGCCTTCAAACTCCCGCTTTACTATACATTACACACACACACTATAATATAAAAATATATAATTTATTGTTGATATTTTAAAAACCGCTCGACCAATTTCGATGAAATTTATATGGGACTACCTGGGAAGTATACCCTTTCAAACGAAAAAAGAATTTTCCAAATCGGTTCAGGCGTCTTCGAGTAATCGGTGGACATACAAAAAAAAGTTTCCGACAATTGATAACCTCCTCCTTTTTTTGAAGTCGGTTAAAAAGAGCTAACTTTTTAATTTTCCTGTAGCAGCAAGGCAATGAATTGAGCACAATGGACCGGCGACGGTCGACGTGCTACAGGGCATCGAACCTGCATAGCCGCGCAACAGAAGAAGAAGAAGAAGAAGGCAATGAATGCTCTCTTCCATTTAACCTTGCCCAAGACGGACCTATGCAGCTCAAGGCATGACCTCCTAGCCAGTATACAGTGCAATTGATAAATTATATGGTACTACCTATTTAAATACCTTGACTTTATTACACTGTGCTATCATATTTTTATCTCACATCGCGATTATCAGTCGATATTTGGAAAATAGGTTCTTTCTAGTGTGTAGGCAAAAGATTTTACGAAAATTCATCCCAAAGGGGGTAAAAGGGGGGTTGGAATGTGAAAGGTAGTAGTGGTATTCTGTATCATATCTGACATCAGCTGATAGTTGAGGACCTAGACAATGACAAGGCTACTTTATTCCCGAAAAACTATTGTTTTTCCCGCGTTTTTTCACGCTGACGAAGTCTCGAGAAAAGCTAGTATTGCGAGGTATAAATGCGAAAATTTTTGTTTGTTTGGTTGCCTTTCAATCACTCAGCACCATGAAGCAACGGACTAACGTGATTTCTTGCATGGGTATAGTGGACTGTACTATATATACCAGTGGACTTGGAGAGTGATATAGGATACTACCTTTTATTCCGCAAAAACAGAGTTCCCGCGGGATTTTTGAAAACCTATCATAGTCAACTACGTTGGCCAAGTGCGGATTGGCAAACTTGGATTGAAAAATTTGGAGCACTCTCAGGGATGCAGATTTCCTAACGATGTTTTCTTGACCATTTTAAGTAATATTTAATTGCTTAAAACTCACAAAGCTCCGAAAAGGTACCTACAGTTGAGGCATAACCCTGGGATTCAAACATCATAGCGAACTAAAAGGACTGCCTCCTTTAACCGTTAACTTCCTTCTTTATTCACCACGAGCTCAGTAGCACCGCTGTTGTAGAGATACCTACTGAACCAGTAAAAGCAAAGCACAAAAAATATATCCAACACTATTGCAGAACATTTTCCATCCATAAGCGTCACGGTCACGAAGCGTATTGAAAAGTTGCACCTGAGTTTGAGTTATTCGATTGCAGTCGGAAGTTCGCCGGCAGAATTGATGTTTGACTCGTGTTTGAACAACCGCTTTCCAGGTGTTAATAGTTGAGTGCTATCCAAATAGTATTTTCAGAGGACTAACAAATTGGAGTTTGCGTTTTTTTTTTTTTTTTTTTTCTGGGGAGGAGGAAATCCTCATGGATACCATTAGATGGCATGTCCGACTACACTGTGTAGTGCCCTACGGACTAAAACCTCCTCCCGTCTCCGGCCGTCCATCCCGGTACTGCTGTGCGCATGACTTCAGGGTGGGGGCTGTCTGTTTAGGCTGTGTTCATGTTTTGCCTTTTCAACTCATCCTTGACGCGTCGTCCTACTATCTTGTGGAGCAATGTTGCGCATTTGTTCCATCCTTCCCTGCTATCCAACATCAACCTCACCAGATTACCTTTTGTGACAGGTTCTCGCGCATTTCCGCGTGCATTTTTTCTTTCCTCTTCAAATTCCTTGCACTCAAAAATTGCGTGGTTTGGCGTATCTTCCTCGCCACAGTAGGTACAGTTGTCGCTTTCTGCTTTGCCTATCGCATGTAGGTACGTGTTGAAAACTCCGTGTCCGCTTAGTGCCTGTGTCATTAGCTTGTCAACTTCACCGTGCTTCCTATTCAGCCATTTTTCAACGTCCTGTATAAGATCCCTAGTCCATTGTCCCTTTCCTCTTTCCTTCCATTCGTTTCCCCATTCTTGCAGGGTCCTTTGCCGCTCTTCCTCCGGGGTCTTTGAGTCAACTTTTTTGTACAGCCGCGTTCTTTCCATAACCAGCCTATCTATGGGAACCAATCCTGCTATTACCAGGACAGCTTCTTTGGATACAGTCCGATACGCACCACAAATCCTAATGGCCAGTCGCCGCTGTATCCTGCCTAGCATTGTATTATATTTGGCCATTTGTAGAGCTTGGCCCCAGACCGGCGCTCCATATAGCATAACCGACTGCGCAACGGATGCTAGAATCCTTCTTTTGCTGGCTCTGGGTCCTCCTTTCCTGGGCATCAGCTGGCTAAGCGCTGTTGTTAGTTTTTCGGCCTTAGCAGCTGTCTCCACGACGTGTTTGTCAAATTTCAAGCTCCTGTCTAGCCATACGCCAAGGTATTTCACTTTTTCACCTGGTTGTATTTGCACTCCTCCGATGGTAAAAGTGATTTGTCCATGCCTCCTTCTGCCGCTCAGCATGATAGCTTCGGTTTTTTCTGGAGCTAATTGGAGTTGTTTGCTGACCATCCACCCGTTGATTCTATTTAGCGCTCTATTAGTCCTTTCCATTAGGTGTTGCTCTGTTCTGGCAGCTACTACCAGGGCCAAATCATCTGCAAACCCAACTAGGTGGGCTTCTTCGCCAAGATCGATTTTGAACACTCCATCATAGAGGATATTCCACAGTGTCGGGCCGAGGATCGAGCCCTGTGGCACTCCACTTGTTACTTTGAATGTTTTTGTCATTCCTGCCGCGTCAGTTATTAATACACTTCGCTGGTCTAAGTAGCTGCTGATGAGGTTACTAACATATCCAGGGAAATTTCTTTCCTTGAATTCCTGGAGTATTTGGTTCCACGGTGCGGAATTAAAAGCATTTCTGACATCCAAAGCGACGAGTGCACACAGTTTCCTGGTCCGCTCTGTGCCATGTTTGGCAGCTTTTGCGATGCTTTTAACCTTTTCGATAGCGTCCAGAGTTGATCTCCCGCTCCTAAACCCGTACTGTTTGTCTGATAGTCCGCCATGATCCGGGAGCATTTGCTCAATTCGATTTAGCAGCAATCGTTCTAGAAGCTTGCCATAACAGTCCAAGAGGCACAAAGGTCTATAGCCTGTAGGGTCATCTGCTGGTTTATTGTTTTTTCTCAACAGGATTAGTCTGGCAGCTTTCCAAATACTTGGGAACTGGCCACTTCGAAAGATGTTGCACATGACTTCCCTTATCTTCCCTGGGATCACTTTGGCAGCTAGCTTCACTACCTCTGGTGCTATTTCGTCCGGTCCCGGGGCTTTCCGCAATTTGATCCGATTGCGGGCCTTTGTTAGTTCTTCGTCAGTAATTTCCGGGATATTTTCGGGTGTGACAGTAGTCCTTTCGAAGTCACTATGGGTGGGAAATAGGACTGTCACAATATCACACATTTTGTCCAGGCTTACCGGCACAGGCGGGGATCTTCGGAGTTTTTTCGTTACTATTTTGTAGCCCAGCCCCCATACGTCTTTATCTATTTCATCGCTTACTTTTTGCCAGTGTTCTCCTTTGGATTTTAGAATAAGTGCTTGCAGTTCAAACTTTGCAGCCTTGTACTTATTTTTTGCTTCCTCGCAGATTTTATCGAGATGGCATCTTTCTTCCTCTGACTGTTTCTTCTTTTTCTTTGAGTTCGCTCTTGTGTAGGCTCTTCGCTGTTTGAGACATTGTTCTCTTGCCGTGGCAATGCTATCATTCCACCAATAAACAGGTTTTTTGCGTCTCGCTTTTCTTTTAGGCATAGCTTTGTTGCAAGCTTTGATTGTTGCGGCAACCAGCTCAGATGGCGTTTCTATATCCTCGCTTTTTAATATTTCTTCGAATTTATCACTATCAATTTTTTTTAAATTCCAGCCAATTGGCGGTGGCTCACTGGTTGTTACTTTTTCGCCAATATTAAAAACTATGTACTTTTGGCCACTCATTGATTCCTCATCTAGGACTCGCCAATCTGTGATCTTTCCTGCTAGGTTTTGGTTTACAATGGTTATGTCAGGTCTTGATGTTCTATCTCCTCTTTCAAAGAGGAGTTTGCGTTCTAGTTGGTTGCATAGCATCTCACTTTTAAGGTTCCGTAATAAAGCATGGAACCCTTGTAGTTTTGTCCAGTTGCCTGTCTGTCCGTCTGTTTTAACTTCAGTTGTCTGTCTGGCCATTTCATTCAGAAACTATTAAAGCTGCAAAGTTTAAATATGGTCACCGCTATAACAGAGGCGTAGGTACTCAAATGAAAAAAATTTTCAGGGTTGTTGTTGTTTTTTCCAATAATAATTATGTAAAGTACGTCCTCGAGTATAACATCATAGAATGGGCCTATTTTAAAAAGATAATGTGATTTTTTAAATCAGCCTTTCGAAACAACTACCTTGTTGTTTACAAAGTAATAACTACCAAATAGCAGTTTTAACTAAATCATTGTTATATTCTAAAATAAAAAAAAATTAGTAATAATATTCATTGTAATAAAAAATATACCTTGAGAGTTATTTATCAAAGACCAGGTAATGCCAACGAGACTTAGAAATTGAAACAGAAAGAAAAGCAACACTATTGTATTGTAACCAAAATAAGATTAGGTACATTAGTTTTCAAATTATCATTTTTCTCTGCATTAAAAAACTCTTATTTTCCACGCTGTTATTTTCCACGCTTTCCATTTTATTTTACGCGAACAACATTTTGATAGAGTTTAATAGTAAAGAGATAAAGAGCTTTTTAAATAGACTTTCAGAGCAGCGGAGATTAGCAAATACGAATTTATTTTCGTAATGGAATAATTTTAATGCTGTATAATATAATAAATGGGGTGAGTACATCCTTATGTAACCATCGCTTACCGTTTATTAGCCGATGCCCTCGACTTTGCCCGCGTTGATTAAGTTTTCAAAATCCCTCTAGAACTCTCTCATTTTCCGGGATAAAAAGTAGCCTATGTCACTCTCCAGATTTTCAACTAAACCTACCCATTCACTTCGTAAATCTGTTGCGGCGTGATTGAAGGACAAACCATTAACAAACTAACACACTTTCGCATATATAATATTAGTAAGTATTACTAAACTTATTCTCTTACGCTATTTCAGTATATTTATAATAATTACAAAAGAAGCTATCCAAAAATGAAAATGGATTAATGATACCCTAATAGGAGAGTATTCTCTACCATATAGCAGAACTAGCTTTTGCCCGCGACTTCATCTGAATGAAGTAAGATTAAATTATTAAAAACCCCACGAGAATCCTCCATGTATCACTCTCCTCTCCAGGTTGAGTACCTGTATTATACCCATGCATAAAATCAAACACCCCTTCTCTGAGAGGAGACCTGCGCTCAGTAGTGAGCCGTGGATAGGTTGTTGATGACAATATGTAATGATGATAAAATCAAATCGATCTGTAGTTCTGTAGCGACGTGATTGAAGAAAAACAACAAACCAATAAACAACAAACCGACAGCTTTTTGCATAATATTAGCAATAATTGTGTAGCGCAGTCTGAACTGTGCTTAGATTTAATGTAATCCAATTAATATAAAGCTTAGTAAAACACGACTATATTCAAGTCAACATGACGCCAACTTTAAATTCGTGAAGCTCGTAGAATAATCGATAGTAACTTAACATAATCATCCCCAGTTGGAAACTAATTAAAGCACCATGACGTGCCTATTAACTTTGCTTCCGTTCCGATAAGAAACCACTTAATAGGCATATTAGAGGCTTAGGGTGAATACACCTAAAGTTTTTTGTAAACTGTCAGGTTAATAGGTACTTACATAATATCTTTGAATTTCCCTGCAAACTTTTTTTAAAGAGCCGTAGGACCGATAGAATATGTCCACAGCAGGACTCAGGTCTATTGAAAGGATCACCACAGAGCACGATCTTGTGCCGCTTGTGAGGGTCCTCCAACTCTGGGTTTCCTATTGCGGAAGCGCCATTTAACCGCTTAGGACAAACCTCGAAGTATAGTAGCCCACCCATACAGAGCATAAGGCTGTTTAAAAAAATTGGTTGTCTGTAAAGTCTTTTTACGGACGATAGTTTTACGTGATAACGTCATAAAGAAACATTGACGTTTACTGGCGGGCGGCGGCGGGCGCTCACTCAGCCAACGCAAAAAATATCCAAATATTACACGAAGTCGCCGGAAAAGTACTGTTAGTAAAAAAAATTGGTTGTCTGTAAAGTCGGTTTATGGACAGTTTTACGTGATAACGTCATAAAGAAACAAGTCACAAGCCAACGCTTGGGCCGATCGTGCCTCTCTATCGCTTGTTCCGCGCTGTCGCTTGCACGATCAGGCGCCGGCGGAACGTGACACTTTTTCGTGCGTGCAGCCGGTGTTGCCATCGATTTATAAGACGTTATCACGTCAAAAATCATTATATTGCCTCCATATTTGATGGTGTAGGTTAGTAGTCTAGAGAGGACTGAAACTGAAAAGGTATGTTCGAACACACGCGTTGGACAATTGTAATTTCCAGCATAAGCTACGTTTAAATGGGTCATGTTTAATATCCAAAGGATGAGGTAATAGGTATCCATATCGGAAAAGATGGTTTCGCTGGAAGCACAATAATACCTAAAGCTAAACTGACTACCTATTCTAAGTTTTCGCAGAGGATATTTTGTGCTAAGTATATTATGGACTGCGATCACACCTGATGATAAATGAAGATGCAGCCTAAGATGGAGCGCGCTTGCCTAGAAGATGCATATTCGTGATTTAAGGGGAAGGTAAGGTATAGTTAAAGAAAGCTCTTTTTTCACTAATAATTATATAAACCGCTAAGCCAATGACATCATCAAGGAGACATTGCAACTTTACCAACTTTTTACCAACTCATGATGGATGTACTGTTAAATCTTATCTTGATTAATTAATCACTTCGATGAATTATTACAGTACACTAGCGGCACGCTATGATGGCCGGTTTGACGTTTGTCCGCTCATGAAGTTCCGTATTAATTGATAACGACTTTGAAGGAAATAATTGTATTACTTTATTGACGATAGTGATGTGCAGAGATTCATAAATTTTATCGAATGTAGTTTTAGGTTTAGGACTCAAAATTTATTTATTAAATTGATTTCTAAAATGTATACAAGTGTAGAAAAATCAGTTTGCACCATTTAAGGGGTGAATGTACTTGTGAATATGAACAATTTTCACTATGTGGACAAACCTCTGAAATCGCAAAAAAATATCAGCTGTTTCATACAAAAGGTAAAATTTTTATTTTTATATGATATATACCACAACTCGGCATTTGGTTTTCTAAATTGAAAATTTTTAAAAATGGAATCTAATACGATCGTCACATAGGATCGCTGGCTAGCACAACTACTACCTCCGGCAAACTCGCGTCAATGCTCAATGCAAAACAAAGCAGTTTCGAATTGACGTTGCTTCGAAAAGTATAAACTGTCAGTGCAATGCGATTGTGATATAGTTTTGACCTGGCTTTGGATTTCAAATATTGATACTGCATTACTGTTGACCCTTGCTCGTTAATTTGGACTCTGTTCAAGCCCTTTGTTGTGGATTTCGTCGATATGACCGAACGTACGCAGAGAACTGTTCTAAATAGTCAGACACGTGAGTTCGTAATACGCCTTCGTAACTATTTCGATCGTGAAGCTCAAAATGGAGGGCCAATTTTACCTATAACGTCAGTGGTTGAACGCGTAGCTGATGCGCTTAATATTGGACAACGAACTGTTAGACGGATAACTAAAAAAAAATATGGCGAGACTGGCACAGAAGAAAATAAACTTCACACACCAAAAAAGAGAAAACGAGCAAAACCAGTCGTAGGCATCGATAGCTTTGATGCCGATGCTATCCGAAGACATGTTTACGGCTACTATTTACAGAAGGAGTATCCAACAAGAAAAAATTTGGTGCATTCACTGAAGGAAGCTGGATTATTCTTCGGTGGGGAAAGTTCTTTAACGAAGATTTTGAAGACCATTGGATTTCGATACAAAAAATGTAACAAACGCAAAATATTGATGGAAAGATTTGATATAGCGATGGCAAGGTATACTTTTTTACGGCAAGTGAAAGAAATCAAAAATTGGCAAAATGTTGTGTTCTTGGATGAAACATGGCTTAATGCTAACCATACTGTAGGCCGTTCTTGGAACGATGACACAGCAGCATCTACTTCCAAAGTTCCTGTAGGAAAAGGATCGCGACTTATAATTTGTCACGCCGGAACCATCAACGGGTTTGTCGAAGGTTCTCTCATGGCTTTTGCGTCAAAAACCACTGGAGACTATCATGAAGACATGAATGGAGAAAAGTTTACTGAATGGTTTACCTCAATGTTGTGTAGCCTCCCTGAACCATCTATTATAATTATGGACAACGCCCCATACCACTCGATGCAAATTGACAAGCCACCTGCCCAATCCCAAAAGAAAGCTGATATCGTCGCATGGCTTCGTAAAAATGGCGTAGATGCAAACATGAATATGTTAAAAGCGGAATTAGTACGTCTTTTAAAAGAAAACAAACCAACCAAGATCCGATACGTCATTGACGAAATAGCATTAGAACATGGGCACAGAGTTATACGGTTACCGCCTTACCATTGTGAGTATAATGCGATTGAGTTGGTGTGGGCTCAAATTAAGGGATATGCTGCAAGACACAATACAGAACCCCCATTTACCACAAAAAAAATGCTAAAATTATTAGAAGAAGCTTGTGAACATGTGACTAAAGGAGACTGGGAAAAGGTTGTGAATAGAACTGTTAAATTAATAAGGGAAGATTATGAAAGAGATGTGAAAATAGATAATATTATAGAAAACGAACATATAATTATTAATGTAGGTGATGATAGCAGTGACGACAGTGAAAATAGTAGTATGGACGAATCTGATTAATTATGGCCTTTTGTGGCACCTTTTTTGGTATCTTTTGTATTCATATGTTTCTTGTGTGCATATAAAGTATGTATATTCATTTTCATTCAAATATTCAGTTCGTTCAAATAAATTAAATAAACATATACATTTTTGTTTTATTAAACCTATTTAATCAGGTACAAAAACAAAACTTAATTGTTTTTTGTTCGAGAATAAATTGACATTCCACATCACTATTGTAATGTGTCAAACCGGCCATCATAGCGTGCCGCTAGTGTAGTTAGTATTTGATCAATCAGACCTCCTGAGTTACGAACATTCAAAACCAATTCTCACGCCAAAGTCAATAAAGTCGAACATTGTGTAAACAAATCTCAACAATAGACAAGTGGGTTTGTATTTCACAATCTGAAAGACTTCAGGATTTTCAACTCTATGTCGGCTAACGATTGGGTTGATAATTAAAACAAAGAATCGATATTAAAAATTCCTGCCACCGTATGGTATTGACATAGCCTTTGTAAACACTAATACGAAATTTAAAAATGGGAACCAGTTGGGAAGGAACATTGGATATGTTAATTTCCACTTTACAAACACTAACATTGCTGTTAATTTTTTTTTTACCTCACCGGCGCAACGTTACTTTGTCGACATAAAGAAAAGGAACCTCAGCATGTGTGATGCGGGTTGTTACGTTCCTTCAAATATGATTGAGCTATGGCTGGGTCATGCGCCATGCTCGTGAACGGGTTCCACCGGCGGGAATGGGGCTACTTTCTGTCTGCCCGTCTTAACATATGTTGAATTATAATTAGGTATGCTTATGTGGAACTTCCCCTCGTTGTGGAAACACTGCATACTATCTATTGTATTGTAAACTTGTTTTGAAAAGAGCAACCGCCGAGTTTCTTGCTGGTTCTTCTCGGCAGGAAGGGCATTTCGAACCAGTGGTAGACTCATCTACGATTCAAAAGCACTTGTAAAAAAGTTTATTTGAATAAAAAACATTTCTGTTCTATTCTATTCTATAATATGTTCTATTGAAAATGTCTATGAGGCAAAGAAGCCTCCTAAAAGGCGCGTGTAGGTAGGTTGTAACTTGTAGGTACGCGTCTTTATAATATAAATAATAATGTGCTAATGGCTGTCCAGTACTTATATTTTTTCTTTCTATTAGTGCAAGTGAGATTACAGCAAATCTTTCATCGATATAAAAAGTTTTGTAGAAACCGACTTGACACCAAAACACAACAATATCCTTTTAAATCGATTAGTCACAATAAATAGTAAAGTAAGTAATTGAACCCAAAACGTTTATAGAGAATAAAGTCGTAAATATTTAAAACCAACTCAATCGTTTACGTATTTAAGTAATGTTATGTATTTTCGGGATAACGCTATTCAAAAAGGGATATAAAATAACGTTAATACTTTTTCCTCTGACGGTAAGATACCGCAAATCTTTCTTATGCACTCGGATTACGTTTCATAAGACGCTAATCCACTTTTTATATCTGGAGAAATACGCCTACAGATCGTTTGTAGGATATTTTATGTGAATTTAAGTGACTACTGATTGTGAGACGTTTCAATGGGACTCTTTACCGGTAATACCGTGTACCTCACTAAGTGAAGGGAATAAATTCAAATTTTATTTACCTGGTTAATTTTGTATCTAAGAGCATCCGAGTTTTATTGGGCTATTTAAATAAGTAATTTAAATAGCTCTCTCTCTATAAAACGAATAAGTACGATTGATTAATTTTGCGTCTGTCGATTTTAGTAGCGCTAAAGCAGAGTTTATCTATAAAAATTTATGGGCAAACATTACTCACAACAACATCGATTAAAAATAGTTTATATAGCTTTTTTCCGTGACTTCATCCGCGTGATAGCTTCAAGGTTTTAACAATCCTACAGGAGCCCTCTGTTTTTCCGGGATAAAACCCTATGCCTATTGCCTGTGTCACACTCCAAGCCTTCAAATAAGCAAACAATCACGTCGACGACAGGACAAATCGACAAACAAACACACTTTCACATCCTATCCTATTAATATTATAAATGCGAAAGTTTGTGAGGATGGACGGATGGATGGATGGATGGATGTTTGTTACTCTTTAACGCGACAACGAATGAACCAATTTTGCTGAAATTTGGTACAGACATAGATTATAGTCTGGAATAGCACATAGGCTACTTTTTATTCCGGAAAAGCAAGCAGTTCCTGCGGGATAGCATCGCTATTTTTTACGCATTTGTCCTGGAAAATACGCGCAATGGAGTTTTAGATTGACGTGGTTTTTTGCACAGGTAAAGTTAAGGGCCAGAAAAATGACAAAGGCTACTTTTTATCCCGGGAAAACAAACGGTTCCTGCGAGATATTAGTGTGCTACTTTTCACATATTTATCCTTCAACTATACGCCAACGGAGTCACAGATTAACGTGGTTTTTTTGGATAGGCATAGTTGATGACTTGAAAATTGACAAAGGCTACTTTTTATCCCAGGAAAACAAACGGTTCCCGCGGGATATTAGTGTGCTACTTATCACATATTCATCCTTCAATTATGCGCCAACGGAGTAACAGATTGACGTGGTTTTTTGGATAGGCATAGTTAAGCATCTGAAAAGTAAGAAGACTACTTTTTATCACGGGAAAACTAAACAGTTCCCGCGGGAAAATAGTATGCTGCTTTCTTCAATTATGCGCCAAGGGAGTTACATATTGACGTGTTTTTTTGGATAGGCATAGTTGAGTACCTTAAAAGTAACAACAGATACTTTCCATCCCGGAAAAACAAACAGTTCCCGCGGGATATTCGTATGCTACTTTTCACATATTAATCCTTCAATTATGCTCCAACGGAGTTACAGATTGACGTGGTTTTTTGGATAGGCATAGTTGAGGACCTGAAAAGTGAAAAGCTACTTTTTATCCCGGGAAAACAAACAGTTCCCGCAAGATATTCGTATGCTACTTTTCACATGTTTATCCTTCAATTAAGCGCCAACGGAGTTATAGATTGACGTGGTTTTTTGGATAGGCATAGTTGAGGGCCTGAAAAGTGGAAAGGCTACTTTTTATCCCGGGAAAACAAACAGTTCCCGCGGGATGTTGGAGTATGCTACTTTTCACATATCTATCCTTCAATTATGCGCTAAGGGAATTACATATTGACGTGGGTTTTTAGATGAGCATAGTTGAGGACTTGAAAAGTAACAACAGCTACTTTTTATCCCGGGAAAACAAACAGTTCCCGCGGGATGTTAGCATGCTACTTTTGACTTTTCACATATTTATCCTTTAATTATGCGCCAATATGCATGCATGCATGTATGTATGTATGTATGTATATATGTATGAACGTATCCTATCCTTCTAATATTATTGATGCGAGAGTTTGTGAGGATGGATGTATTGATGGATGGATGTATGTATGTTCTCTGAGATAAGGGTTGAACTATTTTGACGGTTTTACTCTATAACTCCGTCAATTTTAAACTATTTTTTATTATTATTTTAACCGATTTCAAAAAAGGAGGATTCTCAATTCGACGGAATATTTTTTTATGTATGTTCGCCGATTACTCGAAGACGCCTGAACCGATTTGGAAAATTCTTTTTTTATTTCAAAGGGTATACTTCCCAGGTGGTCTGATTAAAATTTTATCGAATTCAGTCTAGCAGTTTTTAAAAAATCAACAATAAATACTTTACTTTAATACTTTGTAGTGGCGCGGGCGTTTAAATATATATGTTATTATGTTCCCGGGACAAAAAGTAGCCTGTGTTACTTTCCAGGTCCTCAACTTTACCTGTGTAAAAAACCACGTCCACTATATGCTCTTGCACTTTATATGTGAAATATTATAAAAATACGAAAGTGTGTTGGTTTGTCCTTCAATCACGCCCCAACAGAGCTACGGATCGACGTGATTTTTTGCAGGGGTGCCTATAGTTGAGTACCTGGAGACTGACAGGCTACTTTTTATACCGCAAAATCAAAGAATTCCCGAGGTATTTTAAAAACTAAATTCACGCAGACGAAGTCGCGGGCATCAGCTAGTTTTTAATATTAGTAAGAACTAGTTGACGCGCCCCGGCTCCAACATCAAACAAACATCTTAAGGTTAATAATTTTGTCTCTTTTTAATTATAGCCCTACCCTAAGACCCTCGTGTATAAGGTATGCATATATTCGATCGTTGTCTCTTATGCGAGTGAATTGTTGCCATCCGTGAATAGTTATATCTTCTATCTGCGATAATATTAATCAGATCTTCGTAAAAATTGGACAAAATATAACCTGACCTGACCTGATAATATAAACTTTCAAGTAAAAAAAGAATGATTAAAATCGGTTCGACGAACTTATATAAAATCGATTAAAACTTTTATCTCCTATCTCGGAAGAACGTTATTGTTTAACTGGATTAAAACTATACTTTAAGTTGACCCGGAGTATCAGCTACCACGCATTGCACCGGGCATCACGCGTACTGAACGGATTTAAATTTCATTTAAATCCGTTCAGTACGCGTGATGTCCGGACATACAAACAGACAGACAGACAGACAGACGGACAGACAGACAGACAAAAATTAAATAAAAATCTGTTTTGGGCTCAGTATCGATAATAAAGTATTCCCCAGTTAAAATTTTCAAAATAATTATATTAAATGTACAGGAATCTTCCAGTTACAGTTTTATTATAAGTAAAAATAGAAAGGAAGAGGATTGTGCTAAGGAATCTTCAGAGTTTTGCGGAAGATCTCTACAGTCCGCGTGAATCCCTAAATGTATCTTATGAATAGAAAGTAAATCAAACTTAACAATACTAATGGTAGGTACACCTCTTAAAGAAATTAACAAGGACTATTCCCAACCATATGTAGCACTGAAGTCTTGGCTGTTTTCAATGAGCAATTAATATACAATACCATCACAGTACACAGAGAAAATATTGTACCACTCGGCTGTACCCAATAAACCTTGATCCCTTTACCATAAACGGCTGGATTTAGTTCGTTCACTTTACATCCCAACAAATAATGTTAACAAGTTGCTACATGTACAGTCGACGCGAAAAATAAAGTAAGGTCGTGAGATTGCACAAAACTTTTTGTCTTGTCGCCTTCGAACAATCTCGCGACGAGATAACTGAGACAATTATTTTGAAATGGCCAACGGAAAAAGGAATTACGGCACAAAAATAGCAAATTCTGGGATATTTTTCGTATCGTACCTTTATGTTTTCCTTATCTTCGCTTTTATAGACTTATTGAATAAATTAATAAACTGAAAAAACAAAATATCGTCCGGCACTATCCGCTGCTTCGGATGTCCATTATGATTTCCAATCTTACGAGAAAAAAAAGATAGCCGCCGTATCGTCGCCCTTTGAATGTAGCCAATAGCCATGAATATTGTACACATTACAATGAATAATCACTGCTATAAAAACATCATAAATATTAACAACTCGGCACTAATTACGTATTCGAATGTACTTATTCATTGCCACCCGATACTAATAGCGGCATTGTCGCGTCGGATTCGGATGCGAAATAATACGAGATAAATCACATTGCATACATATTCGACGCGCAAAGCGACGCCTTGTATATCCTTCTACAGAATATCGAATTTGTACTGCAAGCGGTTTTCTATACCTAATGTGTATCTTGTAATCTCATCTATAAAATTGTTGTGTCATCACTCATCAGTCATCACACAAGATTTTCAGCTTGTTTTTACAACAACGTTATGGGTGAGGAAAAGGGAAGGAACTTTAACATTTGAATCTTTGAGGTATGATTACGACAGAGGCAAAGAGAAGCGTCAATAGCCCAACGGTTAAAGGTGCGGACTGAAAACTGAAAGGTCGCAGGTTAGAATCCCACCCGTTGCACTATTGTCGTACCCACTCCTGACACAAGCTTTCTGCTTATTTGGAGGGGAGAGGAGAATATTAGTCAAGTTCAACTTGTTTGATATTCTTTAAAAATAATATACCCAGAGTCAGAACAGAGATAACAATGCTAATTAGTCAAGAGGAGACCTGGTTTTTCCGTTCAATCACTGTTTATATTTTAAAAGAACAAGCAAAGAAACAAATTCGAAAATAAATAAAACAAGGTTTCAATTAATGCAATTTATTCTGCAGAGTACTTTTATTGATAAAATTAAAACAGAACTACATGCAGCTGCTGTGTTTACACGCAATTTGAATTTACCCCCGAGACTACGCGTGGATTGAGAAATTTGCATTTTATTAATATGTTACTGGGATTGCAATACAATTAACGCATACCATTGCTGCTGAAATGTAGGTAGCAGAGAACATTATCTTAATGAAGGGCTTGCTGAATTCGATGTTAAATAAGTATCTTCAATAAGGTATCATCATCATCTCAATTCTCAACCGTTACCGGAGGGATTAGATCACAGTCAACAACGCTGACCAAGAGTGGGTTGGCAGACTTTCCGTACCTTTTTGAGAACATTACAAAGAACTTTCAGTCGTGTAGGTATTTTCATAATGTTTTCTTTCGCCGCTATAACAGCTGATTTTTTATTGCTTAAAACGCACGGAACTCCAAAAATTTAAGTTAAAGTGAAATAAGTTAAGCTTTAAAAACACTTTTTCTTTTCAAATTATAGTTGATATTATAATTAATATTGTTTTGTATTCCTATGCACTTATTGCGATACCCCGTTTCACAGTGCATATTGTTCTCCAGTTTAGGTTGCCTGGAAGAGATCACTATTAGTGATAAGGCCGCCTTTTGTATTATATTGTTTCTTTACTTATTGTATATTTTTTGATCTTGTATGCATTAAAGTTGTATAAATAAATAAAAATAAATAAATGGTTTTTGGTACGCTAAGTAAACTATTTTAATGACATACAAAATTTAAAAAAAAATTGTTGGCGTGATTAATATTTATACCCTCGTCAAATTACAGTTTTCTAGTATCAATAGTCTCTGAGCTAAAGCGCGGAAACGGATAGACGGACGGACATGGCGAAACTATAAGGGTTCCTTGTTCACTACGGAAACCTAAAAAAGGGAGCAGAAAATTCCTATGTTTTTATAAATTCCATCTATTTATATGAAATTTTCTGCAATAAAAACCACTCTGAAGTTTTGGCACTTACGTAAGTATATCTCCCTCAAAAATGTAATATGTATTACGTATTCTTGAACGAAATCAATTCATGTTTTGATAGAGCACCAAGTTCTATTTGTCGCCATGGGAAATAAATGAAAAGTTATCTTATTCCACGCACGAGTGCCAAATTCGTCTTTTATTTCGAGAGAACTTCACAAGCTTCTCAACTTGGCTTATAAATATCGCATCAGTTTCGAATCTCAGCATGTTCGACGAATAAGAATCAGTGACGACTTCTCTGTCACAGGCTTGCGTAGACGAGCTTCGTATTTGAAAGAGATTTATTTAGAAAGAACATTAGCCATATTCAAAATGAATTTTATTGCCGCTGCCCCTCCCCACCCTTTTTGCGTGAAGTTTAATTGGAGAACAGAACAGGGCCTGGAATACTGTTTCTATATCTGTGTTTCCCGGCACTTGCAATATGGGTATCTTTAAAACAACAGTGAATAGACAAACGCGTTGCATATCCCAGATGCAGGCCAGATCATCACTTTTAATCAGGTATGATAGTGGTTAAGCGTGTGTCTATGTTTATTACAAAAAAAAAACTTGAGAGGTGTCAAGCGACACCCGGATGGAACGTAGTTCCTTTCGATTAATTAATTTGGCATTGTGTTCGGTATTTTTGTGGTACAATAATAGGTCTCCGTAGCCATGTGGCTTCTGCAGTCGCCTAACAGCCAAAGGTCGATGGTTCGAATCAATTTCTACATGTGGAATTTTTCCCTAATTTTTTATAACTTATAAGTTCCACATGTAGAAATTGTTTAAAATAAAATTGAAAATGGAAAATTCGGTCTGTCGAGCTGGGATTCGAACCATCGACGTTGAACTTTTAGGCGACTGCCGGAGCCAGTTGGCTATGGAGACCTAATTTTGTATCGCGAAAATACCGAACACAATGCAAAATTCACATTCAACAAAAAAGTGTCGGTTTCAAAAATATGTCGAGTGTCGGTTCCTTAATTTTTTCCGTCTAGCCCCCTTCCGTACCGCGCGATAAGGAACTTACGTTCCAAAAATAAAAATAAACCGGCCAAATTGACAACCTGCTCCTTTTTGAAAATCCGTTAAACAAAATAAAGCTTGTATTAGGAGTCGGTATGACAATATTGCAGCGGGGGTGGGGTTGGAACCGTCTTCCTTTAGGATTTCAGTCTGCGTGCTAACCGTGGTAATATTGAGGTATTATGCAATTATTAGGTACGCTTTGATCGGATCCGATGCATTAATGATAACTTCATGTATCATGTTACCTAATGGACAAAGCAGGAATCTTGTGGAATATTCAAGTCGCTGGTTACCGCTTCACCATAAAACCGCACGAAGAGCGATTCAGAGATTCGCCTCAAGTCTGCTATTTTACAATATTTCAGATACAGATCAGACGACGTCGAGTCCAAATCGAGTCAAAGCTAAAAAACTGTAAAGTGTGTCGCCTTTTATGTCAGCGCAAACCCCCAACAAGAACAAATAGCAGTCAAACACAAAAAACATACAGATCTAGTCAGCTCAAGTCAAGTAACACCCACAAGCATTGTATGTAAAAACCGCGTGCAAGTCACCTCTCTGTAACTCGATCTCTCTTACATCGATCGGGTTGGGCCGTTTTTGTATCGAATTACATTACATATCTTCTTGAAATGGATGCTCAGATAGATGAATTAAATACTTATGTAGTACCTGCCCATATCCTGCAAATAGTTTGGTATAAACCAACCCTAATTGAATAAACAACTCTTACTAAGTAAAGAAAGCTACATACCTGCCTACTATAATTTCTACTATTTTTTCTAATTTATGCGTGAGCGTTGTGGAAAACTCGGTTGGAACGAAGTTCCTTTTAATAAATTATAATTATAGTACCTATTTAAACAATATTATGAAAATATTATCTTCTAAAAATTAAAAAATTACCTTTTAGAATCAAAGCCATCTCTCGATGTTAGAACCTCTCGTAATAAACAAGCGCGCACCTATGACATATTATGAAAATATTATCTTCTAATAATGAAAACATTAACTTTTAGAATCAACGCCATCTCTCGCCACATGTTAAAAAGGAGAGGTCGTGACGGAAAATTCTTACACTTTTTTCACCTAGACCCTATCCGCCAAGACCGTACCGTGTGGTAAGGAACTTCGTTTCAAAAATTCACCCACGCATTACTCTATTCCTGCCTATAAACTTTTAAAAACCTTTATGTACAGACACACAGGTATACATTAATAAGTAAATCATTGTATACATGACGTTTCAATTTATTAAATGTGTCTTTTTAAGTCAAATACCAGTCGAAATACTATAATTCAACTGACAATAAAATATCGACACAATTTACGGAACAATCATGTCACTGCAAATTGATCGCGACATGAAAAAGGCAGGACCGATTCCGTATAAGTCAAAGTTCAGTCTGTATGTTTATTTACTCGTTTAACCGTTTTGTATACAAAATTTATTCGTTTGTATAGCTTAGGTATATTTACCAAGCCATATTCTGTAGATATTTCTTACCCTGAAAAAAGTTCCTAAAATCTTGTTATTCTTCTCGTGCCATCTCCTAACTAACTCCAAGGTTTGCGACCTTTCCCTCCCTCACCACGTAGCTACCTCATGATCTTTCTTAATTAACCATAAGCCTATACCTCGGCTTCGGATCAGTCGTTGTCACTGATCGGTCTAGTTGCCTCTAATGATATCCCACCTACTATTATTTTCTTGATCATATTTTCTTGTGAAAAATATGCGATGTTAGTTGTAAAGTGAGTATTAAAATATGTGTTTACACGAGGCGTTTAAAATTTAAATAACCAGAAAACACGTTGCAAAAACCCTAAATCTTTCAATGTCGCGATACACCGCCGACAAACTCAATCGCACTCAATACAGATATATTTCACGCTCGACCATTGATTTATATGCAAACGGTTGTTCAACGTGTAACATCCGTGAATTCATATGTCGTCGGATGTCACCGGCATGGTCGTGAGATAACGTCGGGATGTATTGCAGTAGGTACGTCTGATAGAGGCCTATGTGGTTGACCAGCACGGGTTGATGATAGCGTGAAAATAAAACTTTGTCGCAGTTTTTGTTTTGATGTATTCACGCTTTATTTCCGCTGTGATACATAATATTGAAGACTGAAATAGAGAAGAGAGTATTTTTAAAGCTCATATCTATTTTTCTCGCAACCTCGTTCGCATGAATTCTGTTTCTAGTTCTAATAAAAAGATAAATCTAATTTTTTATGGAACTCACTTTTATAGTAAGCGTATCACACTGTATCACAGTGTTAAAGATTTAATAACTTCAGGTTTTATCATCAAGAAGCAAGATATATCCTAATTCTGTAATTTTTTGAAGTATGTACTTTTTTAGTCTGGAAAAATCATCCAACTATTGTATCTGTCAATACGTGTGTATCACACTTTAATGGATTAGCGAATGTACGCCTCTTTTGAATCGGACGCGAAATTTTTTGCGGTAAAATGTGTCAAATTGTTTTCTGTAGTTTTGAATTGATGGCACAATACTAAGGGACCATTGAGACGTGCCACAGCCACGAAATAGTCGCCGGGCATAATTATATTATTATGCAAAAGCAATAAGCATTTTTCCATTCGAGTACCTACATATACGCTTTTATAGCCTGGTTTTAGATTTGTCATGATTTGATAATTTTAGATTTGTCATAACACAAATTTTGCGTGTAAACAATGTGTTAAAACATAATTATTTATTGGGCTGGGATTATTAAGTACATAATTGGATAGCGACATAAAACGAATTTAATGTCAACTTAGTATCATAGCTCTTATATTAATAAGAGCTATTATACTAAGTTGACATTAAATTCGTTTTTAAGTCTAGAAGACATTTTGAATTATTTTAAGTACATTATGTCTCTTGGACCAACGAATAAACGTTATTCTAATTCAGATAGGTCATTATTAGAACGTACAGCGAGACCAAATCACACAGGAACAAAACCTGATGGTCAATTTGCCGCCATGGTATTGGTATGGTGTGGTCCGTCCGACTAGACTCTAATGTGTGGGTGTGCTCAGTTTAGTTAGTAACGTGATCGATGCCTGAACTAATGCTATGGGCCCGATTGAGGGCGTTTAGCATGCAATCAAACCAGCAAGGCGTGCCTTAAAACATGCTCGTGGAATAACGGTGTTTGTAAACAGGGATATCATTTAACAGTACCTACCAATCTAAATTGCTTGCTATTTTGCACGTGTAGTCTATTTTTTCTGTCATTTATCGAAACATAATTTTAAGTAGGCAAGTAGATACTTAATTAATTGACATAAATACCTGCTCAGCCAATCTGCCGCTTGGCACGCCAGGTGAACTACTTATTATAATTATTATCCTAAACATTTCCATTCTGAGAGAAGACCTGTGCTCAGTAGTGAGCCGGCGATGTCTTGAGATGAATATCATCATCATCATCGACCAGAGTGCATACATACTTAGTTGGGTATAGGCCTCTTTGAAGTAGTGACAACTGCAAACGTAGCCTATCCGAAAGTAGAGACCAGCTTTATTCTTTTTTTAGGCGGAAAAACTACGTAGATACTTTATTATTATCATAAAAAAATTAAAAGCTTCTTTTACCTTGTTTCTTTCAAAAACTTAATCAGCACGATAAAAAATCCTATCCACAATTACATACGATAGGAAAAAATAAACTTGCTATAATAATATTAGTAAAAACACCCCAACAAGTCCCCATTATGGGTATACAAGATCCTTCGAAACAACTCTAGTCTGATAAACAAACACTGTATACCCTGTTCAAGGTACAAGAACATCAAATAAAATAGTTTAGATTAACATCCCTTTTTGTTTGTTTATACTTCCTTCACGAAGCGGCGACGTCCCCTTATAAATTTTAATACGCTCTTTTATCTATAGTTGTTATTGTACATAAAATTACATTTTAACGTGAAAATAGACAATAATGAAAACGTCACATTTACGTGAAATTGTTTAATTTATTTGACGTACAGAAGTTTTTTACAGAACCCTAAAATTAGGCGATTTATATCGATGATTGGACAAAATCGAAGTTAAAAAAATTTATTCTTTCAATTGTATAAAGCTAGTCGCACATCAAATAAGTCCACTTCGTATGCTTGCATTTCAGTTTTCAAGGCGTGTACGATACTCTCACTTTCCCTGAAGTCTGGTCGTTTAAATGATGACAACTCTGAGTTTAGCTTTCCCAAACATAAGACACAAACTTTAATCTTATCCAACATTTCCATTTCGCAGGAATGTACTTCAAAGTTCTAAATTTCCCTCAAGATGGAAATTATTTAATGATATACGTACACTTGGTACGCTACGTGAAATCTCCAGTGTCTTTCCTCGACGTAACAGAACAGATGACACTTTTATCTTAGGGTAAAATATTTAAGTATAGGTTTTATTTATACAGTTATTATTGTATACTTTTCAACTTTTAGTTATTCAGTAAACCTACCTAAATAAACCTAAATGTATTTTAATCTAAATTAGTTTTTAAGTACTTACTAAGGCACCCTTGCAGAAACGTTTTAACGTTGAAAAGAATCAAATCTGTATTTGACAGATTTCGTATAAAGCTTCTGTCAAAATTACAAATTTCTTCCTGGGTTAATTATCCTGGCGTCTCTGCAAGCGGGCCTTAGAAAATTAACCAAAAAAGGTTTAGGTATTAGGTAGTTGAGACAATAATTACTAAAATAGCGATATAAAGTAGTAGACAAAACCGAATTTTAAACAAATTAATGTAACGGGAATATCTTGTGGTGAAGAGGAGAATAAAATTACGGTTGGCCGTGATTTGAATTTATGATCTTGCGTAATTTTATTTCGGCTGGATTTTGGGTAGCGCTGCCATATTGCTAAGACAATATTGCGAATGGTAATTTAGTTCTCGTTAACCGTATATAGGTACATGTTTGCCTGAAAATTAAATATTTGAATATAAATGCTATAAGTAAACCATCAAATAAAAATATTCTCCTTCACTAGGATAGGATCCTGATCCTTGTATAATGCGATGACATTATACATAAAACGTTATACATCGCTACAGATTCAAATGAAACAAAGCGTATTATTTCTAACTATACACGTAGAATTTACATCCGCAGGTAATGCGGGCCCTTAATAATAAAAAAGCGAGAAAGGGAAAACTCGGCGGAAAACGGGCACTGTTTATCGGAAAACAAAGCAAGTGAGGCGTACAATATGCATAATGATTGTACTAAATTAGGAATACAACAGCCTCTTTATGCCGACTCAAATTGCTTATTGCAAGCCGTTTTGAACTCGTAGTATTAAAGGGAAAAGTATTATTGCACTTCGGTTTGGCCGACGATAAAACTGTCTAATTTTGTTCCAGAGAAACTTTTTTATAGGTACTTATGTTATTTCTTTTAAACATCCCTATTTTGTAGAAGTTATATGAGATATTTATTCGGCAGTATAAATGTAAAACGGTTCGTTAGTGAAATCGACACATAGTCGAAATGGTTTTAACTATAGCCACGACCAAAAATAGGTATTATGTGAGAAAAAAACTTTAATATCTAATATCATTAGCAACCCATCAACGGCTCACTACTGAGCACAGGTCTCCCCTCAGAGAAGGGTTATAGGCCATAGTCCACCAAGCAGGCCCAATGCGAATTGGCGGACTTCACACACCTTCGAGAACATTATGAAGAACTCTCAGATATGCAGGTTTCCTCACGATGTTTTCCTTCACCGTTGAAGCAAGTGATATTTAATTGCATAAACGCACTTGACTCCGAAAAGTCAGAGGTGCGTACCCGGGATCGAACCTGCGACCCCCCGAATAGGAGACCACAGTCCTAACCACTAGGCTATCACCGCTTTAATATATAATATCTATAATATAATAATATAATATCTATAATATATAATATCTAATATATACACGTATAATTATGTATAATCTAATGATATTTTTCAGCTCTGGGCAATCCTGGGTAATAAAATAACCTCAATCATCTCAATAGTGTCAACTGTCAATCAAGCGCAATTTACTTCAACAATGTCACGATTGCTGCCGTTGCTTCCTATAGACTTTATAAAAGTTTTAAGTACAAAGAAACTTCAAACATACACAGACACGCTCAAACTCTTCAAACTTATGGTCAAGCAACACGAGACGCAGTCGTAATTTCTACTTCCGTGATGGAAACAGTTAGAACTGTGACGTCGCGTCTGGGTAACTGGGTATGGCAAACCTAATAAAAAAATAAGTCCAACATACATCGTTTGTCAACTACCCACGCATTATTTTGATGAGGTCAAATGGCCAGCTGGCTATATATTATCGGAGAAAAACGTCATAATTATTATTATTGATTTGTCAAAACGATCGTAAGCTACGAACATTAGCGATAAAATTTTATGCATTTTAAATTGGCAGTAAAATTCCCGCATTTGCAAAAATTTACGATAAAATATTAATGGCCCAGCGGGGCGTATAAATCAAGACAATAACATAGAAATAAAATTGAATTTCAAATCACTACATGTTAAATACATAATATACGTACCGAAAACTATTTACCAGCCTATTGATAATTTTGAATTAAATGTACCTAACAGAGGACTAAATATTATATAGTCGGTCAAATAAAATTAATTGGTCTTTCGAAAATGATTTTCTGCATGGGTCAGGTCTCCAAACTTTGATGACCTGGGTAGTGACATAGGCCGAAAAATTTCCAGATGGAATTTAAACAGAACTCCCAAAGAATTTAGATTTTAGAACTCCCTGCAGATGAAGTCGCGAGCAAAAGTCAATTTTTGACCGAGCGAAGCGAGCTCTCTGAGTCTACTAGGTGAATTTGCACTTGTCCGTCCGTCCGTCCGTCTGTCAGAGCCTTATAACTTTTGAATTACTGAACGTAATTACTTCAAATTTAGATATAATATGTAAACTGATGGCCTTCAGCCGAATATTGCATAAAAAATTATAAAAACCTTTATTTCAGGGGGGCTCTCATAGAAGTGATTGCGAAGTAAAAAAATTTTTATCGCTAATTTAATAAAAATTGTTACATATCATGTTAAAGATAATTTCGAACCGAGTACAAAAATTTTTTTTTTTTAATTTTTCGAAAAAATTGACGAAATGGGGGGCTTTCAAAGTGGAGATTTAATACGCTCTCTTGAAGACGCTCTCTAGGAGAATTGACTATGTATTTTCAAGCTGATTTTAGTTTTTTGTTTCTCTTGTATCCTGTTCTTGAACAACAAATACTAAAATTATATGAATATTATAAAGAAATGAGATTATTTAATTTTTAATGGGCATCAGTAATTCATATAGCATCAACATAGCTTCACAATAATGCTAATAGATGGCGCAGTCATTAACTATTCCATGGAACTAGGGAGTCATGACTATCCCAAAAAGAGTTTTGCGTCGAACATTATTATTTAGTTACATAAAATAATAACTTATTATTCAATTAAAATTATTGTTTAGTTAAATATCAAACTTCAATAAACTATTAATTACTGCATTTTGTATATTTTCTATTCGCGTCGATAGATAACGATTTGTACAGATGCCCGTAACCCGTTTTCACTCGTTAGTACTTATTAATTCAATGTTTTCATTAACGTTGCCTAACCTTACGGGCTATGATAAGTTAGGACTCAGGGCTTCCCAAACTGTGCGTCGCGACGCCCTGGGGCGTCGCGGCATCGTCCCAAGGGCGTCGCATGTCGATGCAACTTCATGCGACCGGGTCGAGTGAGCGCCGTGCAATAGGCAGATAAAATTACTGGGTTTCAGAAGAAGTAGCTCTTATGGAAGAGAATATAAGAAGATCATGCTTACTTATATGTTTTGATTTCGTTCTTATTTTCTGATAAAAATTATAAATGTCAAAATAGTGTTTTTCTGGTAACCTGTTATACTAGGCTAGTTACTAAAATTAGTAAGTATTTTTGGAGGCTGGGTTGAGGGGCGTCGTAAAAAAATGGCAAAGTCCCAAGGGCGTCACAGCACAAATAAGTTTGGGAAGCCCTGAGTTAGGTGATGATTTCTGTCAACTTCTTTATCACGATCCTGTACGGGACACCTAAAAGGACATTGGGACGGATGTTAGGACTTAGGATTGTATTTAGGAGCTACCTACGTAAAGAGACTCCTACTTAGGGGATGATTTAGGTATGTTTGGTGAAAACGGGCATAATAATAATGTCAGGTTTGGTCGTCATGTATCGATTGAATGAATAATCATGGGATACCGTTACAGCGAGGTCTCAGTTCGGGGCGAAACACTAGTTAGGGTTCCGTACCCAAGCCTTCGCTGTCCGTCTGTCCGTCCGTCTGTCAGCGGGCTGTATCTCGTAAACCGTAATAGGTAGACTGTTGAAGTTTTTACAGAGTGTTTATTTCTATTGCCGCTATAACAACAAATAATAAAAATAAAATTAAATTAAAAATAAAGGGGCTCCACATACTCCATACATGAAAATGGAGTCGAAATAAAATTTTATTTTTTTACCCTGGCATGTCATTGTCACTCATTAAGTGGAGTTCAAATGTATTTTTTATGTTATTTAGTGACCAAAACAAATGACCATTTTTTCCCCATATTATGCTAATTTAGTAATATCTAAGAACTAAGATATCTAAATAAGTTTTAAAAAAAGTGATTTGGTCATATGTACGGAACCCTAAATTTTTAATAGTTCTAATATTTATTTGACCTATACACGTTTGCAGTAAATTATTATTTTTACATAAACTATTGGTGTCACTTGAACGCTACATTTTTTATCCATCGGAAAATATTGAGTTCACAATTAACATAACACAGACACCGCAAAGAGCCTGGTGCCATTGATGCAGTCGTTCACAACATAGTGTGTTATGAAAATAAACAGATTGGCCTGCACCGCCACTCTGCTTTGACAAGCGAAGTACAATTTACGAGCGTTCACTGGGCGCGATAAAAAACCTTTGTCATATAAGCCAACCCGGTAACACTCTCTCGTTTTACGACCAAATAAATTTCAAACACTATTATGATTCAAATCGGGACCGGACCCACAAAATACAAACACCCTTTTTATCAACAGTCATTCAAAAGATTCACGAAATATTTTTACAAAAACATGTCCTCCAACATTTTAAAGAAAAAAATGGTATGTATATTTCTCCTCTTTAATATACTGGGCCTTATGTGGAGGCACGTTCTCGTCCACCATTTTTGATAATAAAAAATTTTAACGACCTTCATTAATTCTTTATTTAATAAGATTAGAGAATTCTTGAGTTGTGAGCTTGAGTGGAAGCTTCATCTCAGGTAGGTACTTAGGTAAAGGTTTTTTTTGGTCTATAATCGGATAATCGGATAATGTCAAATACATAATATAAGACGGTCAATTTCATAAGAATCATCACCTTTACCTCTTACCTACCGAGATCAACCGCCGAGTTTCTTGCTAGTTCTTCTCGGCAGGAACGGCATTCCGAACCAGTGGTAGAGTCAGACGATTCAAAAGCAGTTGTATGTAAAAAGTTTATTTGAATAAAAAATATTTCTATTCTATTCTATTCTTACATCATTACATCTTGCATGATGTCATCATCATCATCATCATCATCAGGAACCCATTTACTGTAGAGATATTTAGAACCACCTAAAAGTCAAGTAAACTTTAACTGCCGAATAAAGTCGACATTTTGACAGTTTTTGTACGGTCTGTCAAAACGTCTTTATTTATCGGTTAAACTTTACTTGAAGGTGGTGGAACAGGCCCTTAATGTCGAGATTACAATATTGATTTGCATCACTACATACATAGTTAATTTACAAATAAATCCTACAAATATTATAAATGCGAAAGTTTGTGAGGATGGATGGATGGATATTTGTTACACTTTAACGCCACAACGAATAAACCAATTTTGCTTAAATTTGGAATGGAGATAGCTCATACTCAGGATTAAAACATAGGCTACTTTTTATAGCAGAAAATTGGAATTAAAAAATCTCGGGAATTAAAAAATCTTAATCTACGCGGACGAAGTTGTGGGCATCATCTAGTCATAATATAAGTATTTATCTAATGCCCTAAATTATTGGTCGGACCAAAAAAAAGTAATTGGGTTTTTCTGTTATATCCCCGTACCTCGGATATCACGTAAGGCTGTCAATCCGGCGCCTGATGAAACAGAGTAAAGTAGTAGGTCAAAAGTACACCGTGAGATCAAACTCACCATTCATACAAACCATTCGTACTTAATCCGCCCTTGACCCAATCAGGAATCAAACCCTCTTCACTGGCCTTTGCTTTAAGAACAATTTCATAACTCGTAAAGTGTACCAAGTTTCAAATTTCGCTGTCAAAGCTTATTGGCTGTACATCAAGTCACTCTCAAAAGTAAACATCTAAAGGTCGAGTTGAGTGCCGGCTTAGTGTCTAGTCCGTGAACGAGAGCTCTCGACGAATACAGGTGAGGGCTTGGATCAAAGGGCTCCATTGACCCGTTTGTGGCGGGCTAAGAGTTTATGTGCTGCTCCTATGAGCGGTTCGAGCATTGCAATTCTGATAATTCAGTCTTTGCATATTTATTTAGTTATTTCTTTATTTATTTCTTTCTTATGAACTACCAACATGAATACATGACAATATTGAGCTAGATATAGTTACTGGTTAAAGTGGTGAACAGTCATGTAACCTGACTTACAGGTATTAAAATAGAAAGTCTTACACATCTAACAGAACTTAAATAGTGGGAATAGAATCTCTAGAAAACAAAACCTAAGATTAATTAAAATTGTAGCCTTTATGAAGGCACCAAAAGAAAAAAAGAAGTAACTATGACAATCTTAGTATTTTAAATTTAAATTTAGATAGCATATGATATTATGTACGCAAAAAGGTTAAACCCTTCACTCGTGGAGAGAAGGGACATAAACTTGTTAAACTGGGCACGAATCTCCTCTCAGAATGAGAAAGAAGGGTTTCGGTCATTAGGCCAGAGTTCACCTTGCCAAGTACGGATTGCGAGATTTTCAAAACGTTCAGGACATAATGCAAAACTCTCAGGCGTGTATATGTTTCCTCAAGAAATTTTTCTTTGCTGTTTAATCAAGTAAAAGTTAAGAGCGCACAGTATATTATACATAGAAAGTATATCGGGGGTTTGAGGTTTTAATCCCAGAAGGAAGAATTCTTAAGGATACTGTAGCTATATTTAAGTACCTTCTTCCTTTAATTAAACACAATATTCAGTTTTTCCTTCATTAAGCTGAGCATTGCACGCGCAGGCAGGTGCGGCTCCATTTCCAGAAGCGGATTCTTTAATAACGAGGTGCCCACATGCCGGAGCACACAGTGACACATCAACTTTGCTATGACCTTCAGCTTTCTGTCCATTGGATAAAAACTATTGTAGGAACAGTTAAATCAAAGAAATACTCCGTGTACTGTAAAACAAGAGTAAGTGATCGAATCTGATCTTTGAACTAATTTTATAAATTACCGTTGTAGTTTCTTAAGCTTTACAACACCTTAGGGATGGAATTTTTAAAAATCCCTCCTTGCACCTCGAAGAATATTTCCTCCTTTTTATCTAGGTACACCGATTCAGACTGAGCGCTGCCTATGGTCAGTACTCTCTTCTTCTTTATCATATCAATATCAATGCTTTGCCGGCATTCAGCGACTGCGACTCATATTGATGTCCTCGGTCCATCTAGTAGAGGTCCTGCCAACACTGCGCTTCCTGGTTTGGGGTCGCCACTACAGTACTTTATGGGACCCCAACGACCATCTGTTCAGTTCTTCGAACTATGTGCCCCACTTCAGTTTCGTGACTCGCTTAGGTATAAATTTTCTGTCTGGTTCTGTTCACTAAGCTGGTCATCTAGTAATTATTAAAATCCTTACAAGGTACGGAACCCTCAGTGCGTGAGAATGACTCGCACTTGGCCGGTTATTTTGCACAGTCTGACCTAACACCCTTCGTTACGGGCGATGTGCCATCAAAGAGCGTCGCCGCGTGTCACGCTCCATCCCCAGCTGACACATCGACACCGAATAGCCCTGTCGTGAAAATTAAGCTCCCACAAAAACATGGCGGCCAACATCCAACGCGCCGATAATTGACGCAATTTGAACTGCTAATGGATTGCGATTTGCTGCTGATAAAATTTACTAGCTAGTACCTATATAGATAGAATAGATAGATAGATATTATTCACTGCTCCTAACTTACTTTTGCTAAAAATAGCCAGTCTGCCCTCTCCCTAATTAAAAGAGTATGCATCTATAGAGACACACAAGCTAGGTCTACCCTTACAAATTCAGTAGACGAGGATTGTTGATGCTTAGTCAAAGTCATAGAATTGCAATAGAACAAGAAGTATCAGTGGAGCAAGTAGTCTTCCATCTCCAGTGTCTTTGAAGTTATTTTCTATTTTCAGTTCATCGAAACCCGAACCAACGAAAAGCTGATAATTTTAAAAACTTTTTGACAACCAAAATAAGTACTGAACGTATACTTCTGGTTATTAATCATAGACAAATATTTGCATAAAAGACAATGGGAGGCAGGAGTGATTTAAAACGTATTTACTTTACATAATAACTCCCACGTGCCAGATAGATATTCTGGTTGCGGCTGTATCGTCTCTGATATTACTCGTGCCAGATAACATTGGTCTATCTATATCCCTATTATACTTTGAATAGAAAGGAAATAAAGCTCTCCTCAAACACAACGCGTAACGGCATTGAATCCAAAGCGTATTAGACTTTACAAGGAAATCTACAAAGCCGTTCACATTGCTACGCAACGTGATGCGCTGGCACTACTACTGTGAGTTTCTGAAATGTTTTAAACAATTCCTTGTTAAGTACACATCTCTAAAAAATTGGTTGTCTGTAAAGTCGGCTTACGGACGATAGTTTTACGTGATAGCGTCATAAAGAAACATTGACGATGACTGGCGGGCGGCGGCGGGCGCTCTCTAGTCACAAGCCAACGCTTGGGCCGATCATGCCTCTCTATCGCTTGTTCAGCGCTCTCACTTGCACGCTCAGGCTCAGGCGGGACGTGACACTTTTTCGTGCGTGCAGCCGGTGTTTATCGATTTATAAGACTTTATCACGTCAAAACTGTAGATAGGACTAGTTAGTCATTCAATTCAATGTTATTTCCAGATTCACACGCAATGGAGCCCCATAGTTCTCATATACTTACTGCGTTGAAACCGTCGCGGTTCACAGGCACGCATCGTGTTTGACCAGAGCTTTGATAGCAGACAATCGGGGACGCTATTTGGTCGTTTGACTCCCACGCTGACTCCTTCATTGGTAAGAATTGCTCCTAAACGTTACCAATGAGGCGTATTTACGGTATCCCAAGACATGACTAAGTAGCGAGATGTACCAATATTAAAAATTTAAGATGTAGGCACGGGCGTGGCAAACAGCTAAGGAATTCTAATTTCATAAAGAATTGGGAATACATTTAGGTCAATCGGTGTTGGATTTTTTGACACCGCACATGGTCTTCAGCCTTCTTTATCTAGTCGGTCTCAACGTGCTGGAGGGAGTCTGCTCCGCTCTAGGGGACTTTCCGGCTTCATTGGCTATGTTCCTACAATTCCTAAGCTTATCCTGCCTATATCAGTCACCTTCATGGTTTTTCTGCAGATCTTTTCATTACGGATATTAGAGCCATATTGGGAATTTCCTTCAAGGAAACTCCCAATAGAGCCACATGTACCTAAATGACTTAATACAAACTTTTAAATAAGGTACTTTGGCCCTCTTTGCCTTTGAATAATGTGATTTTACACTAATTTTAATATTTTTTTTATGCAAATTCTTGCCTCCGAGTTTCGTCCGTCGTTACTCGCAGCAGGTGTCGATACGATACCTTGACTCGCCATTAATTTATTTTTCTAGCCTAGACAGTGTAATTTATTGTTATTGTATGCCTGGATTTAACAGCAAAACACATATTTTACAAACTAATATCGATTAATTTATATTTTTTTATAATGTAAGGAATTTAATTGTCATGTTTTGGTATAATTTTTTTTCTATTTTGTCTTGCCTCTAGCATGACCCCTGTATATAACCTGTGAGTCGATGATTTTATACACATTATTATATTACACACAAAACGGAAGGCTTTTTCAGAACCTATACCTATCACGCCGTTTGGCAACCTGTTGGGGAGGGATTTAAATAAAATTCCTCGGTGGTTCAAGTGGACTGTATTATCTTGATCACTATATATCACAATGTTCTAGTTCACAATGTTCTATGTTCGCAGTTCGTAGTTCTTGTTCAGTCTTCTTCGGGAGCTGTAGGCGAACTGATTGAAATCGCCAAAAGGGGGCTGTTATATACAATTTTCCCACCCGGCATGCGCGTAAGAACATGACGAGCGAGAGACAAGGCGTTCGCGGGTGTTGAGGGCGTAGCGGGGGCGGGGGCTTACGCGGCTGACCAATCAGCGTTATTCACCGTTGACGCCGCGCTTGGTACGTTGCTCCCGTCCGCAACATTTCTCCCCTCAGCGCAGCTTTCGCGCAGCTTCCTCTCCTTCGTTAGGACGGCGAGCTCCTTGTTTAGTTGATGAAACATGGCGTATCCATCTTCTTCGTTTTTCTTCTTCAGTAGAAAGGAGTGACCCATTGTTATCAACGTGGTCATCGTTGTAAGGTCTGTGCTTGATCGATGCTGGCTGTCTGCGGACCACGTAGGGTGGTTCTTTCGTACCCAGTAACATAGATAGCCAGTTAATTCTTGGACCAGCGGTTCAGTGCGTTCAATAGCCGGTTCACGCTGATTGATGGACAACAAGCCCGTCGCAGATCTCTGAACACGGCAAAGGAGACGATTGCGGCCCATCTTTTCTTTAAACTTTATGGCTTGATCGTGGCGATGCATAATTGAGCTCAGGGATCTTCCATGGTTCTTGATTAAACAAGTGGCAAGTTCCTTGGCGCTACGTCTATGGTTCGTACAGTTCTTCTGGTTGAGTTCTGGAGTCATATATTGTTCTGACCCTAGCTTACTTGCTCGCGGAGATCTTATTTCGGCGTAAACTTGAATAATATAGGGATTGTCGACGATTTGGACTCCCCTCGTAATGGAATACCGAGGGAGTTGCCCTTGTATTGATCCTTCTGCCAGATTCGTTCGGTGTTTTTGGATCGAAACAAAGTTTGTTGGTTTGAGATTAAATCCAATCGCATCTGCTTCAAGAACGCGGGGTAATACGTCGCGAGGCTCGTATCTGGCTGGTCGTATCCAGTCCTCGGTTCTGAGGTGAAAGACGTGTTCTTCCTCGTTACTTATTGTAGCTCTTGGTACAGAGCCGTGGATAACCCAGCCCAGTTCCGTTCGTGAAGCTGCGGGTTGGTGGCGGCCTCCAGTCAGTAGCTGCTTCGACACGATGAGCTCCCAGTTGTCGGAGCCAATGAGTATTCGTGGCCGAGCTTGTTGGTAACAGACCTCGCTAGGATCTAGGCTCTGAAGATGTTTGTACCGCAGAAGCTCTAGCGGTACTGTTTGATGTAGCAGGTCGAAACGTCGTACTGTTCTAGCTCTTACGACATACGAGGCTCTTGTGTTCTTGCCTCGCAGTCTGAATTGGACGATTCTGCTGCTTTGTTCTTTTTCACTGGAGTTGAGACCACGAACGTTAAACACTTGAGCGGGTCCGTTGAGGTTCAGTTGGTCCGCTAAGTCTTCTTCAATGAGGGAGATAGTAGAGCCCTCATCCAATAAGGCATGAGTATGGATCTCTACGCCGTGAGGGTTCGTGACGACGATCGGGCATACTTTTAGCATCACTTTGCTGCCGGTCTTCGTGGTCGCAGAAATAGAGGCCACCATCTCTTCTGTTTGTTCATGTGAGGCATCGGCGTTCTTAATAGATATCTCGCTAGAGGGGCTTCGTTCGTGTAGCAATGGGTGATGCGAATGGATGCAGCCGTCGATGCCGCATTGCTTTGCCTTGCATTCGGTCCGCTGGTGCTTCTTCGAAAGGCACTTGAAACATATTTTGTTTTCCTTGGCCCATTCCCAACGTACATTGACGGTCATGTCACGTATCTTCCTGCACTGTGGTGTATCATGATCGTTACCACAGCACAGACACAGTTCCTCTTCATTGGCAGAAAATACGTTGACATCCTGGGTCTTCCATGTTGGTTGCGGTGTTCTATTGGTTCTCATGGATCTCAGTTGTGGTCCCGTTGGGTTTAATATGGCTGGAGCAGGTGGCTTAGAATAGGTAAACTCCAATCCTATTGCCGCTTCATTGTTCAAAAAACGTGATAGCGTCACGATATGTGGTTCTCTTGGCCGGCGGTTCTCAGAAGCGTATCTGGCGAAACTTCTTCTTAAGTCGGTGGGTAGCTTCTCCACGATGTCTCTGGTAAGCATACGGTTCTGGAGACATCCTTCAAGGCCCTCGACGTTCGAAATCGTTGCTACGATGTTTCGGACTTTCACAGCGAAGACATTCAGCTCGGTAGTCGTTGGCCCCAAAGGCGGTAATAACTTGATCTCGTCCAGTGCCTTGTCAATTAGAGCTTCTGGACGGCCGAAACTCTGTTCTAGAGCTTCCATGATCTCTTTAGGGTCACAGGCCGTGTACAGTAGCGAGGCGACGGCATCTCGGGCTTCGCCTTTCAGAGCGTTGCGTAGACGTTGAAGGTTTTCGATCGGTGAGAACTTATGAAGCCGTGTTGAGTCGCGCATGGAGGCTTTGAAAGGCAGCCACTCGTTTTCAGACCCGCTGAAGCTTGGCAGTTCAGTCGATGATCTTGGTGGTGGTCGATAGTTGCTCAGTCGTTCGAAGCTTTCGACCAATGCTTCAATGCTGCGATTCCGTGAGCGACTTGGTGTAGGCGAGCGGGCTCGGCGATCTTCGTAGCCTCGGTGTTCGGGTCGAGGTTCACTTTGGTTCGTGACGGGTCTCACAGGGGGTGCAGCTGCGGGAGGGGTTCGGGTTTCCCGCGCTGGTAAGGCCGAGGTTGGCTCCCCTCGTGTAGGATCGGCATGTCGCAACCAATCCTCCGTACGTCGATTCGTGTTGATCGCTTCCTCGGGCCCTTGTGTGCTACCTTGATCTTCATCTTGGATGGTAGCTAGATCAGCTTCAAGTTTCTTCTGAATTAGCTCGGCTTCGATTTGTAGTTGTTGTTGCTCTATTTGCTGCTGTTGTCGTAGTTGACGCATTTTAATGGCTGCCAGGCGCTCTGCCGCTTCGTATTCTGCTTGCTTAACGCGGGCAGCCGTGCTTGCAGTAGATCGCTGTGATCGGGTTGATCGCGTCGGCGAAGGAGGGTGATCACGATGGGCTTGTTCTCCGATAACGCTTCGTGCTTCTATGATGGGTTCTTGCCTAGATGGACCGGCACTGGTTGATGGAGACGACTCCATGAAGCGAATCTGAACAGGACGTGCAGGGTTCAGCGCGCGAGGGGTCGGTTCTTGCGGCGCAATGTGCTCGTCGTGTTCATCTTCACGCTGTGAGTCCTGACTCCTGGTTCGAACCATCTTGATCGAGCTTCGGTTCTTGAGATCTTCAAACTGCGGGTCTTGAGGCTTCAGACTTCGGTTCTTGAGGCTTCAGAGTTCGGTTCTTGAGGCTTCAGACTTCAGTTCTTGAGGCTTCAGACTTCAGTTCTTCAGATTCTTGATGCGGCTCGATGGACCAAAGATGTTGGGGAGGGATTTAAATAAAATTCCTCGGTGGTTCAAGTGGACTGTATTATCTTGATCACTATATATCACAATGTTCTAGTTCACAATGTTCTATGTTCGCAGTTCGTAGTTCTTGTTCAGTCTTCTTCGGGAGCTGTAGGCGAACTGATTGAAATCGCCAAAAGGGGGCTGTTATATACAATTTTCCCACCCGGCATGCGCGTAAGAACATGACGAGCGAGAGACAAGGCGTTCGCGGGTGTTGAGGGCGTAGCGGGGGCGGGGGCTTACGCGGCTGACCAATCAGCGTTATTCACCGTCGACGCCGCGCTTGGTACGTTGCTCCCGTCCGCAACACAACCGTTCCTCCAAGCATATAACAACTAGGTGATGCCCGCGAATCTTCAGCGTGGGTTAAAGTTTTTTTAAATTCCCGTGGGAACTCTTTAATTTTCCGATTTTAAGTGAAAAAACCACGGAAAAACAGTGACATATTCGAGACAAAATATTCCCGGAATACTTTTGTCACGGTTATGAATTTTACTGTAGACCCTGTGTAGGTATAGGTACGAGTAGGTATTATTTACCCTATTTAAATGTTCATTGCCTAACACCATCATCGTCTATTTATGGCACCACTGTTATAATATTATTTTGGGCATGAAAAAACTGGTTTCAAATAGAAATTTTGTCGAGGTCAACCTAGTGGGGAGTCTGCAAACACTGCGTTTCACCACAGGGTACCGTTGTATACCGGCAGCGCAAGACTGAAGCCTGTGGAAGTCCATGGAAAAGACCTTTGTCCAGCTGTGGACCTCTGTGGGGTGATAAAAAAGAAGAAATTGAAATTATCGCCGATTTCAATATTTTATTTCAAGCGATAAAAAACCTTTATCATACAACAAAACTCTGTCTAGGTAGGTATACCTCAATTAGGTACTCTTATTGCATCGCGTCGGCGGGAAAATTAGAATTCCAAGCCGGCAGCTAATTTTGGGACTTCTCTCCACCAAAATTGCTTTTAATAACTCCACAGTGGCGAAGCAAAACAGGAAAGATTTTAGTTACAGTTGATACCACTTGTCTTTATACATAACAATGTACATGGAGATAATATTATCAGCTGTAGATATGCATAAATGCTGTACATAGCATACTTAACAACATTATTTCCACATGTCTCAGTCTTGCACCATCTGTACCCAGCGTCTCGTCTGATGTGTTCGGTCCATCTAGTACGCGGTTTGCCAAGACTGCGCTTTCATTTGCAAATTATAATTTTTTTGGACAGCAAAAATCCTCATCCTCACTAATATTATAAATGCGAAAGTATGTTTATTTATTGGTTTGTTCTTCAATCATGCAGTAACGAAGCAAAGAATCGACGTGATAATATTTTCTTCAGGTGTATTTGAGGAGATGTGGGATACCTATAGACATAGGCTACCTTTTGTCTCGGAAAAACAGAGGCTTCCCGCGGGATATTTAAAAACCTTACTCCAAGCGAATGAAGTTGTGGGCAAAAGTTAGTAATAATATAAACGTAGTTTCTTGGAAATCCGACATATTCCTTCACCACTAAATACTTTAGTTCGTTGCTCCAATAGTAAATAAATTATAAGGTTTTCCTTAAACCTGACTTACTGCCGGGACGCGGGCGGATTTGTTTCCCTTTCTGTTGTTCAAACATAATATAATAATATAGTACTCGCACATAAAACCCCACAGGGTTTTCTGTAGTAAAATAAACACCATTTTATTTAAACCTGACTACGAAACAAAAGAACTATGGACAACCAATTTATCATCATCATTCCATCGCCCACTATGTATTAGGGCATGGGTCTACTCTCCGAATGAAAAGGGTTTTGACTACGTTTAGACATAGGTAGTCCATGCTGGTCATAGGGCATGGGTCTACTCTCCGAAGGAGAAGGGTTTAGACTACGTTCAGACATAAGAAGTCCACGCTGGTCATAGGGCATGGGTCTCCTCTCCGAATGAGATGGGTTTAGACTACTTTTAGACATAAGTAGTCCACGATGGTCAAGTGCAGATTAGCAGAGCTTAGCTTCACACCTTTGAGAAAATTATGGAGAACGCTCAGGCATGCAGGTTTCCGAGGAAACTTTCCTGATGTCGTTTTCCTTCACCGTTAAAGCAAGTGATATTTAATTACTTAATAAACTTTTAAAAGTTAGTAGTGCTTGGGATGGATAGCCAAAATGGTCAAAGTAGGTTTGATTTTTAGTACGTAGGCATCGTTTTTTTTTCAGTTAAAAACAACAGCTACTTTCATTACTAAAATAATTATTGTTATGTTTTTCTATTCTAAAATATTGCTCACTATCCAAAACAAATCAATCAACGTTTGTTCTTTTAAAAAATCAATACTAAACACACCTATAAGACTACCATACTATGCTAACAACAACTCTGCACTGTAACAGGTTTAAACTGAAAGCATTTGAATTATTTTCAATGCAGCACAGCTTTTATTTCATCCTTTTCTATCCGAGTCAAGCCTTCTGTTGCAAATTAAACGACAGAGTTGATTAATAAGATCCTTATTATTTAACCAGGGGAAGCCATTGTCTTCATAAAATGGTTCACGCAAAAAAAGGCAAAATAAAATGGAAAGAATCGCCGGATTAAAAACGTCGAGTCATTCATTTTGAGCTTTAATTATTCACTGTTTAAACAAATCGCAATAAAGAGCTACTGAGTGTAGCTCTAGGGAACCGCTGAATGGTAAAAAGAAATTCTAAAAAATACCGGAAACCTGATAGCAATGTCAAACAAACTCCAGTTTTGGGATTGTTTTATGTCAAACAAATGCTGGAGTAGGTAACTTTGGGATTGTCATAATTATAATGGATGTATAACTTTGACGATCGCAATCACCTCTGATTGGCTGGTTCTTTCCAGCTATTGGTTAAAATGCATTGATAGAATAGAATAGAAATATTTTTATTCAAATAAACTTTCTTACATATGTTTTTGAATCGCCCACGCCGATGAGTCTACCACTGGTTCGGAATGCCCTTCCTGCCAAGAAGCACCAGCAAGAAACTCGGTGGTGGCTCTTTTTAAAACAAGTTAAAGTACAATACAATAGATACCTATGCTTTGTATCCAGTGTTTCAACAATGAGGGCAAGTTCCAAAAATGCAGGGCAGACAGAAAGTAGCCCCATTCCCGCCGGCGGCACCCGTTCTCGAGCATAACGCATGACCCAGCCGTTGCTTCGCTCAATCAAATTTGAGGGAATGTAACTAACCGCATCACACGACACCACCTCAGAAATGTTTAAAAAATGCGTGACATACTTAAGCTGATGCAGCAAGAACGCCAAAATTTCAGCCAGTCAGAAGTAATTGCTTTGGTCACACGTATACAATCATTTTTAGACAATCCCCTGAATCGTGCCATGCTATCCGCTTGTATTGGTAAGGAACTATTTTTATAGTTCCGCGGATCATTATATAGAACCATTTGTATATGAACTATACCAGATTTACCGACATAGTTTACCCCTGCAGTCTCTATTCTATCACTTTCATAGTGCAATCGGACGGAAATCCGACAAGAACGGACAGCGATCAGGGACAGGACCAACGGCTTTCCACTCGTAGAGCCCTTGCTCTCCGGAGCACGGGAGTAGCACACCGCCATAATCCTAACTCCGGGCTAGTACCCTCGAGAATTCCTTGACAGAAAAATCCAATCCAGTGTCGTGTGATGCGGGTTGTTACGTTCCCTCAAATATGGTTGAGCGAAGCAATGGCTGGGTCATGCGTCATGCTCGTGAACGGGTGCCGCCGGCGGGAATGGGGCTATTTTATGTCTGCCCATCTTAAGATAGAAGTTAGTCGGTATGCATTTTTGGAACTTTCCTCATTGTGGAAATACTGCATATATGTATAGCATAGTATTTACTGTATTGTAAATTTGTTTTGAAAAGAGCAACCGCCGAGTTTCTTGCTGGTTCTTCTCGGCAGGAAAGGCATTCCGAACCAGTGGTAGATTCATTGACTATTCAAAAGCACTTGTAAAAGTTTATTTGAAAAAAAAAATATTTCTATTCTATTCTATTCTATTAATTAATTTCTGACTTAACCCGGGAATCTAACCTGGGACCTCATCAGTCAAACGAGTTTACCTCTAGACCATCGAGGCAGCTAATGTGCAAATAATAGGGTTGTTCCTCACTCATCCCATAGAAACTCATCCCACTAATATTTTTTTCTTAACTCATCCCAAACTGATATTCTTATCTCAACCCACTACATTATTTGTATTTATTTTCTTAACTCAACCCAAATGTATTCTTTACTCATCCCAAAACAAAAATTACCTAAACATTCGAACATTCATGTATGGTTAGCATAAAAATGCATTTGAACTAAAATATTGTACTAATTTATACCTACCTTTAAAAAAACTTAAATAGATAAATATTAGCATCTTTTCCAATAATTATTAAGATACTAAATTTAAATAAAAGAGATGGCAATAGCTTTCGATATAGCGGTGAATAAGAGCGATAGAGATAACAATACATTTTTTTTAAAGAAGTAAAGGGGTCACAGCTAGTCCTGCAACCTACCTAAATCTGTTTTCAACCCTTTGAGGTAGTTTTTTTTAACCTGTGATGTTTGTTTGTTACAAAAGAGCATCTTATCAGTTAATTACTAACTAGCAAACTAAGTGCACGGTGTTGTTTTTTAAAATGGACCAGTGGACATGTATGGACAGTGACAGTTTATTAAAGTACCTATGTGGAATCACAACGAGGCCGTCAAATCTTATTATATAACGGTTATCAATTTCACAAAAAAAGAATCAATAAAGATGGAAGTATAATATGGCGTTGCATAAAATCGCCTGCCTGCTCTGGCAATATAAAAATAAAAAATCAGCCAAGTGCGAGTCGTGCCTCGCTCTTTTAGGGTTCCGTACATATAACCAAATCATTTTTAATACATTTTACATATTTAGATATCTTAGTTCTTATAAAGTACTAAATTAGCATATGGGGAAAAAATGCTCGTTTGTTTTGGTCACAACTTACAAACCGCATCATAAATCGGTGTTTTTAGTATTTGTTGTTTAAATACACAATATAGTACATAATATACCAAAATTTCAAATTCCTAACTAGTTTAGTTTTTGAGATAGACCCCCTAACAAAATTGGTCTAAAACCGAAAACTTTGACGGCCCCCCATTTCTTCATTTTTGTAGCTAAAAAATGAAAAAATATATATTTGAACTCCACTTAAAGAGCTTTAGACAATGACACCCCACATGCCAGGATAGAAATATAATATTTTATTTCGACTCCTTTTCCATGTATGGGAATGTAATGGTATGGGCCCCCTTTATTTTTAAATTTAATTTAATTTTTATTATTTGTTGTTATAGCGGCAATAGAAATACACAATATGTGAAAATTTCAACTGTCTATCTGTTACGGTTTACGAGATACAGCCCGCTGACAGACGGACGGACGGACAGCGGAGGCTTAGTAATAGGGTCCCGTTGGCACCCTTTGGGTACGGAACCCTAAAAATGAAGGTATTTTAAAAGAAAGCAGCAGCTTTTTTAGCAGTAACTTTGATGTAGATTTTTACATGTTTTTGATTTTAAAAATACAATTCATATTAGACATATTTTTTGTCGGACCGTACTCAAAATCACAGGTTTTAAATATAATAATTACAGCGGGATGAGTTAAGAATACACATGGAACAAAAATAACAAAAAATTGCTGTGGGATGAGTTAAGAATACAAATGGGATGAGTTAAGAAAAAAATATTAGTGGGATGAGATTCTGTGGGTTGAGTCAGGAACAACCCAAATAATATCATGTGGTATGGATACGTCTCTAATTACTTACAATTTTGAAATAATACATTTCTCAATTTCTCTCACAATTTCTCAGCTCTTCAGATTATGAGACTTATTATCTAAAACATTAGATTCAAATTTGTTTATTACATTACTTCCATAAGATCTACATTTTTATTTTAAAAAAATTTGCACATTAGGTACGAGCAGTACGAGTACGTATGTAGCTATTTGATATTTCAGAGCGCATTTGTAAAGAGCTAAGGGTGAATATCACCAAAGCTGGCAGCACTTAGATGGAAATGCGTTTTCAATGGAAGTCGAGTCTTTAGTGTCCTGATATTAACTGCAATATATTTCCATACATTTTAAATTTAACTATTGCATGTTAATCAAATATATAAAATTTTCGTGTCACAATGTTAGTTACCTTACTCCTCCGAAACGGGTGGACCGATTTTTATGAAATTTTGTGTGCATATCGGGTAGGTCTGAGAATCGGCCAACATCTACTTTTCATGCCCCTAAATCATAAGGGTGATGAGTGGCGGCACGAAGTTCGCTGGGTCAGCTAGTCTTTTATAAAAGAAAATAATACCTTTGTATTTAATTTTTTTACTCCTCAGTACTTGAAGTCTTTGTACTATCAACTACCGGCTATCGGAATGTATACTATGCGTTGCGGCTCTGTGTGCACCGCCGCGGAGCGCCGTTGAACAGTGTCCCAGTAATTAATGCTTTAGTACTCAGCTGTCCATATTGCAGGGAATACTATGCAGTAATTACGATTAATAATAACAATGTGACGTGTAATTATTGATAGATAATCTAGCGTGACATTTAGTGAATAGATACCCATACCACGAAGCAATTTCAGTAACTACATATATGTGTCTTTGATCGTGGCATCAGTTCCTACTTATAAAACTTATTATAAATGCGAAAGTGTGTTTGTTTGATGGTTTATTCGTTTGTCCTTCAATCAAGCAGCAATGGAGCATCGAATCGATGTGATTTTCTTTTGTATACTTAGTTGAGGACTTAGCAAAGTGACATAGGCTACCTTTTATTCCGGAAAAACAGGGTTGTGTGTGGAAACATTAAAGGGGTAGCGGGCGGGGAGGGAACTGCAAAAAATCGCGCGGCTTAGACAATCTTCAAAAATACTTAATGCGCGAATTCAAAAGCTGAAACATATACCTATGTCAAATGTCTACTGCTTCATCATCATCACAACAGTCTTTATAGGTAATCCAATTTTGGACATAATGCCTCTCTAATGAGCGTTGCCACACCAAGACCCCAGCCTTCCTCATCCAGGAATCATTCTCTACTTGCTACCCTCTGTACATCGTCGGTCCAACGTGCTGGAGGGCACCCGATCACTGCCCCAAACTTCTTCCGGAGCTAAAATTTCAAAGTCGTGACATACATACCTATTCATTTAAATTAATCTGACATATTAAGCAAATGGTTGGTTAGTGAATGTAGACAGTCTTCACGATCAAAGTATGGACAGAATTAGCGACAGTTTTGAGACTTATAGCCCTGGTAGCATCGCAATAAATGGGACTATAATCTTAATTGACTTCACTCGATTTTCATAGAGAGAATTACGAGCACAATATTATCGTACAAAATAAATTAAACGCTGAAAAAGTTTTTAAAGATAAGCTTTTAGGATGGTACCACACTAAAACGAATGTTTATTGACTATTAAAAAATACTCCTAAAAATAAATAGTGGGTCCACGATCATATGACAACTATTTGGATATGTTCGTACCTTTGGTTTGGATGTATCTGTAAATTATCTCTTCTCTATGAGCAATGAATATAGCCTAGCTATTATGGACTGCGGTTTTCCTATTAGGGGGGTAGCGAGTTCGAATCTGGACACGCAACTCTGACGTTTCGGAGTTATTTGCGTTTAAGAAATTGACTATTACATAATATGCTTTGAAGATGAAGGAAACCATCGTGAGGAAATCGGCACGTCTAAGATTTCGCCATAATGTTCTCAAGTTTAGTGTGAAGTCAGCCAATTTGCATTGATCTTGAACTTTTGAATGTGGTGAACTTGTAAGCTATATGCCTTTAATTAATATAATATTCTTTAAGAGAAAACAAGAAAGAGTTGTATGAGTAATGTATTGCTGACGATGATGACGATGGTAAATTCTCAGGTTAATCAACAAGAGGCCGAAAAATCAGTTAACAATTAGGATTGCAAAACATAATTGAGATTAAAAATTCAAGTTAACATCAAGTAAAGAATTTTTTTAAATGGACTGTTTGTACGACAGTCACATCACACGTACACATACAATTGCAGTAAGCGGAGGGAATATTAATTTCCTGGTAGGTATTGGTCTATGGGTTGTATACAGAGAGCCTTTGTAAACTGCACTGAACTGACTGTATCATGTTAATTAAAGCCTTTGTAGTCAGTGTAGAAGGTATAGGCAAAGCATTTATTAATAGTATTATGTTGATGCACTAAAGACGTACCAAAAGCTTGGCTTGCATTGCAAGAGCCCTACGTACCACAGTAGTTAGTACCTATAAAAATAAATATAATGTTAGTTAGCTGAGGGTAGATTTTTATAAAAACTACCGAGTGCGCCGTTCGTCAATTCCATAAAAGCCAACGAGTATCCACGCCACGTGCCATTCTGCTTCGAGTTATCATGCCGGTCAAGTCTCCTTATACCTACTTGTGTTGTATTAATTATTCAATTATTGAGTAACGGATATTTGCTAAATGAAGAATTCTTTACTTTGTGGTTTTTTGTAAAAATAATAAAGGTCCGCCAATAATAAAGTGATTTCTAAATACAAATGAACATAAAGAGACTAGGTGGTAGTCCACTTAGTCTCTTTATGTCTTTTACACACCAAACGAGTCGCAGGGAGCCGCTGGATACAGGGAGCGCATGGCCAAGACCAATGGAAGTCCATGTCACAGAACTTTGCTCAACTCTGGTCGTCTTTCGGTTTATAAAGAAGAAGAGAAGATTTATAAATAAGTACCTCATGTTACGCTTATTTGAACCAAATAAACAGTTTTAAAATTTTTGTCTGTTTGTACGATCTACAAGTAATTTTCGGAAAGGCTTGGCCGATTTTGACGTGGTATTCACAGGCAGGTATAGGATTATGCAAGGAGTCTAGGCAAATGAGACAAATATTCATTAATAAAATGCTGAGATCAATCGAGGTGAATCAGTCAATAAGAAAATATCCAATAATAAAATATTTTCGTATTTATTTTTCCAATATCTTGGTTCTTGGTATGCGTACATATATCAAAAAAGTAGGCAAGGCTTATCTAAATTCCGGGAGCCATCAATTTTTACCGGTCGATTAAACAATAGTAGAGAGAAGTATCCTCAAATTAGACAAAGGCGGTATTAATACGGAAGCCATTAAATTGAGATAAGCGCCGCAGCAGATTGGGTGGCGCCCTTCGGGGTGGTATTAGCCCGTAAGTCCTGATAAGTAAGAGCTGGGGGTTTGTGGGTCGGGATAGAGATCAACTGTCTCACAGATCCGCCAAACAACTTAATACCTTAATAGACTGGGATCCAAAGTAGGGAATATTAAAAAAGACTATTATACCAAAATCAGACAAGATATCGCTTAGGTAGATAGGTGTGGATAGATAATAATAACTAATACTATACTGCTCTAGCTTCTATTTAAGAGAATTAAATCCGTACCACGTCATCACAGACCACATTCCTTGACATTTTGCTCCTAAAACTAGCTCTTCTAGGATTTACACGATTGGACTCAATTATTGAGGAGTTAGGAGTTCATATTTGTATAATAATATTATCTATTTGGTTCTATTTCAAAGTCACTATTTTTAATTCGTTTCATTTGTACTATAGGTACATCGCTAGTTTTACTTCTAGACGAACTCCTCCCGCTTCATTAATTAGATGATAAATAAATATTAGTAAGCTTGTAACAAAATTCTGAGTTTTTGAGTGAAGTTATTAAGTTCATTAGTATTTGAAGATGGTTATTATGTACGATTAGATTAGATACTAGGACTTAGGACCTGCGAGATCAAATCAGAAATGAGGAGATTCGTAGGAGAACCAAAGTCACCGACATAGCTCAGCGAATTGCGAAACTGAAGTGGAAATGGGCGGGGCATAATTCGAAGAGCTGATGGTCGTTGGGGTACCAAGGTGCTGTATTGGCGAGCCCGCACCGGGAAGCGCAGTGTTGGCAGACCCCCACTAGGTGGACCGATGACATCAAACGAGTAGCAGGGAGCCGCTGGATTCAGGCCGCGGCGCAAGACTGAGGCCTGTCTGTGGAAGTCCATGGAGAAGAACTTTGTCCATTAGTGGACGTCTATAGGTTGACTAAGAAGAAGAACTATAATACTACTAACTATGGAGGATACTAACTAGGTAAAAAATAATTCTATATTTTAGAGTTAACTATAATTCATTTGTCCCACAGAGGAGCCCTTAATGTAGGCATTAACTCATCCAGTATCCATCGTGCATATTATGAGTAATCAATGGCGTGGGACCCTATCGCAGGGTGGTGTCTATGTCGCTAGTAATTGGAACGCCGGCGGCCGGCCGGTTTGTCGTCCGACAATCAACACGACGTGACGCGAAATCCGATGCGTTCGATAGATTGCTGTAATCATTACCCCCGGCCAATCATGGGGGTGAATTAAATTATTTATTGTGCAAGGAAAAATAATACCCAGTACCTACTCTATTATGTTGGCCACACTTTTTTGCATGCAAATTGTTATATAGTTTTGTTGTCTCACGTACCTACTCAAAAGTAAGAAGCTGAGCACGGCGTGTCACCTCGGCGTGCGTTTGTCAAACTCATAAAGATGTAAAATTGAAATTAAGAATCCTTACGAAACTTGTTACATATATCTTCTTCTTCTTCTTTATCAACCTATAGACGTCCACTGCTGGACAAAGGTCTCCTGCATGGACTTCCACAGGCTTCGGTCTTGCGCCGCTTGAATCCAGCGGCTCCCTGCGACTCGTTTGATGTCGTCGGTCCACCTAGTGGGGGGTCTGCCAACACTGCGTTTCCCGGTGCGGGGTCGCCACTCCAACACCTTGGGACCCCAACGACCATCAGTTCTTCGAACTATGTGCCCCGCCCATTTCCACTTCAGTTTCGCGACACGCTGAGCTATGTCGGTGACTTTGGTTCTCCTACGAATCTCCTCATTTCTGATTTGATCTCGCAGAGATATACCGAGCATTGCTCTCTCCATCGCTCGCTGGGTGACCCTGAGCCTATATTATATTAGTTACATATATAATATATAAATATAGGTGAAAGCGGTGATGGCCTAGTGGTTAAACTTCTGTCTCCTTTTAGGGGGTCTCATTCTAATATTTTCAATGATTGTAAAAATCTCAGATACTTTTGACAAAATGTGGTCAATTATTATCTTCGACAATTAACTTACGGATATTTTAGATATAGTTTTATTTTGATATACCTAGATTTTGATAGAGAAAAAGGGCGAAAACTACTATATTATATTTATCGCTCTTATTTTCTATCAAAAACAAGGTAGGTATATGATAATAAAAATATGTTTAAAATATCCGTAATTTAATTTTCAAATTGACTAAATTTTGTCAAAAGTATCTGAGTTTTGTACAATCGTTGAAAATATTAGAATGTGCGAGAGATATTTATCCCAATGTCCTCTAAAGAAAACATCGTGAGGAAATTTGAATCTTCGAGAGTTCTCAGTGTTCTCAAGGGTGTGTGATGTGAAGTCTTCCAACCTGCACGCGGCCAGCGGACTGGTGGACTATGGCCTAAACCCTTCGAATGCGAAAGGAAACGTTTGCCCATACCTGTGCCGCCGATACGTTGAGATGAAAGTGCCATTCAGGGTCTTTTTATTAACAAGTAAAATACGCCTTTAACATTCCATTACTAAAAACCTGATCGATTCCATTAATAAAACTCCTGCCATTATAAAATTTACATTAACATAAAATTGATTCATGTTAATTTAATAACCATTTAAAATCATAAAGAATTGAATTAACGCTCTTATGCTAATGGGAATCGGTAATTCGTATTATTTAAATACGTTATGAGTATGTCTCATACGGACGTGACACTGCATATGATCATTTTAATGTTAATTTAATTATAATTAATAATGTTATTTATAAACCTGATTGATATTTTTAAATGTGATAACTATGACGTTCAAGTATTATATTTTATGACACAAATATTCTACTTACTTATAGGATGGATCGGATATGTGTGTCACAGGCTCGCAGGCTGATTGTAAAAGCCATGACATTATAATTTCATAGTGGAATCCTAGGTGTTAATTGCTGTAAACCTAAAATATTTCTATCCGGGTAAGTACCCAGATAGAATCATTTTAGGTTTAGTTTAATAATTGTTGTTGGTTAATTATTAAAAAATATATTAAAAAATGAAATGAAATGAAACTGAAATGAAATGAAAATACACTTTATTGTACACCAATCAACACAAAACAAAAGATCATAAAACATACATATAAGCAAAGAAGAAGCTGTATAATAGGCGGCCTTATCGCTAAGAAGCGATCTATTCCAGGCAACCTAACGACGAAACAGTGATAGAAGAAATACTGGATGAGGGTGTATACTAAAAAGGAATAAATGATGAAAATAATAATTAGCTGAAAAAAATATACAAACATACATACAATATATACTTAAATATCATATTATATGAATATGAGCCATACTAAAATATAATAATAAAAGATAATAATAAATAAGGAATTAAGTAGGTAAGTACCTCATCATCATATTCATCAGCCTGTATTCGTCCACTGCTGGACATAGGCCTTTCCGAGAGCGCGCCACCAAACACGGTCCTCCGCCTTCCTCAACCAACCGCTTCCCGCCACCTTCTTAAGGTCATCGGTCCAACGAGTTGGAGGTCGTCCTACACTGCGCTTGCCGGTACGCGGTCTCCACTCCAGAACACGTCTGCCCTATCGGCCATCGGTTCTGCGACAGATATGACCTGCCCACTGCCACTTCAGCTTGCTAATCCTCAGAGCTATGTCGGTCACTTTTGTTCTTCTACGAATTTCCTCGTTCCAGATTTTATCCCTGAGAGAGATTCCCAACATAGCTCGCTCCATAGCGCGCTGAGCAACTTTTAATTTGTGAACGAGGCCCACCGTCAGTGTCCACGTTTCCGCTCCATACGTCATTACCGGTAGGACACACTCATTGAAAACCTTTGTCTTCAGGCTTTGCGGTATCGACGAATCGAAGACTTGACGCAGCTTTAAAAAGTAAGTACCTGCCTATACAAAATTACGGGGGCATAAAATGTTTTTTAAGAAGTTGCTTAAAAATAGGCAAAGATTGTGCCCGCCGTAAATTGAGAGGGAAAGAGTTCCAAAGACGAACAGCTGTAATGGAGAATGACTTGGAGTAGAAAGATGTGCTATGGGAAAGAATTCTAAGAGTTAAGTCGAGAGATCGACCCGGATGAGAATCCCCGAGAAACGCGAACTTTTTTTTTCAAATACGGAGGAGTAGTTGGATTGAAAAGAACACTGTATTTTACGCTTACAGAAACGTCGAGTTCCCCTTTTAACCGCGAGTTAGCAGCTAACTCTGGGTTAAAAGGACAGATTTGACAGATTTCGTATACAGCTTCTGTCAAAATTACAAATTTATTCCTGGGTTAACTAGGTCGGCGTCTCTGCAAGCGGGCCTAAGAGAGATAAAATTCGAGTATTCCTGCGAAGGCGAATTGGGAGCCACTCGAGTTTTTTGCGAAATTCTGAAACGTGGTCATATTTACGAATCCCAAATATGAACCGTATACTTACAGAGATTTTGGATGTGTTCGAGCTTATTAAGTTGCTCCACGCTTAAGTCTAAGTAACAAGAATCAGCATAATCAAGTAAATTGGTAAAAGATGAGATAGTGCAAATGTGTCAAATACAAGGGTTCCAACATTGATTTGCGAATTTACTATTTAAATCGATAGGCTCAATCAAAAATGCATACATTACATAATTTAGACCCATATTTTTATTGGAAATTGGATTTATTGGAAATTTGACAAACCATAAATTAACAATTTCTAGACAGATTCTAGTTTTGTACTATTTCTACTTAGTTACTACAAAGATATTTATGACATTAATGTGTTATTACGTAAATAAAATTATAATAAATATGGTGACATCGTTCATGTGGGGCACGCTCGGAATCGCTTGGCGGTGACTTCTCTTAATATGCATACATTGCGGACAAATTTACATTTTCATACGACATAAGTATGTAAATAAACGCTGTATCAACTGAGGCATTTAAAAATTAAGACTCAGACAACGTTTCGCGTTACCCTGTTATGAAATTACCCGAGATGATCTCGAGATAAAAGCGGGCGGCTTAGGGGTATAATGATAATATTTTCCATACGTACAGCTTAGACCGAGGAAAAGGATAGAAGGAGCCGAATCAAAATACATAGTAACAGTCCGCAAGGCATAAATCCCGCATAGCAATCTACAGTTGTGTGAGAGATCACAGTTAAAAAGTCAAAGAAAATATGAAACACTGTGGACTTTTTGACTGTCTGTTTTGTACGTACATTATGCAGGTTGGTTAATGGTGGTAATGTTATCGATGATATGAAAATTAAATCTGGTCTGGTCTGAAAAGCCCACAACAAACTCAGCAGGATATTCTTTTTATTATTACGATATGTTATAACGATTAAATATACATGCAGCACGAATAACGTCTACTGATACTAGTAAGTGCCAATTATACCAATGCCGAGTAACATTTAAGCAACGAACAAATAGAATAATTCGACAGATTTTCAATACAAAAACTGTCAGAACGCCCAATTTACTGCTCGATTAAATGTTAGATAATCGGCGATGGTGAAATTGGCACTTGAGAGTAGTAATTTAATTAGGTATATTCTTCACTCTCGTTTTGTGAATCGGCTTCTTCAATTTAGATTAAAATTCCAGCGTCCCGTTTTCCGTCTCTGCTGTTCCTTCAGTCTTTTACGTACTTACGCTGGAATTGTGTTGTTTGTAATTAGTTTAAGGAGGAAGTTTGTACTTTGTACGTCTGGAAGTTTCGCTTAGAATTTTAGACTTGAGAGATTATTCTTATCTGGCCGTTTGGAGTTGAACAACTAAGTAGGTAATCAATCTAAATAAAATTTAATAAGCTTTGTTTAGACTAGAAACATACCTACCTACTCAATTCGTAACTATACATTAGTTAGTTATTATGTATAATGTAGCCCAACGGTTATAGGTGTGCACTGAAAACTGAAGGGTCAAAGGTTCAATCCTAACCAATTGCACTATTGCCATAACTCATACCCTAAGATGAGCTTACTTGGAGGGCAGAGGGGATTAACTAGTCAAGTTCATTAATATTTTTTAAGTAAAAAAAAATCAAGATGTCAGTGTTTCACATGAAGTGACCAAAATACCCAACCTAACCTCAGATTTCCTAACTTTGACGAAACAAAGTTCCAAAGACCGATACACATTCGGGGTTTTGACCAGACAGTCACACGGTGGACAGATGATTTCGCTCGCTTTGCTAGTATAAATCCTTCCTACTTCCTTGCCACTGCAAGGAACCGCAAGACCTTGGCATGTGGAAGTTCCTACAAGAGACCTATGTGGGCATTATATTTGGTAAAAGCCAGGGATGAGGTTATTTGCAATGCTGCGGCGGGTTGTCTTTTTATTATGCCTTCGGTTTTTCCTCTTTCACTGTGATTTTTAATGTCTTGTGTAGAAATAAATGTGTTTCTTACAAAACAAGAATTCAATTGTATTGATTATGCAAAGCCCTGATATTATGTTTCAAAGTCTGAGTATCGCTTTCACAATCAGAAAATTTGTATTGACAAAACATAATTCCGCACTCGTGAAATAATAGCGTTTCAATTTCTAAATCAAAAGGACAAAAATAATCCTCACCATTTCCGGGATATTTTTAGGGGGACCAAATTCTGAGAATCAAATCAATGCTGTAAGAACTAAAGATACACAATTAACGTTTGGTAATGAATGAATCTCATAAAAGCATTGTTATCTTATCCTCAGCACGCCACGCTTTCGACTTCTACAATAAAAGAAACAGTTACTTAATTAACAACATTATTTTCGGTAGTTTCTAATAAAAAAAATAATCTGTCCTATTAGGTATTGTGTCCTATGCAATAATAAAAAAAATTAATCAAATGCTTTACTGTTGCTCGCTTTTCTATTGTTTATTATTTAGCTTAATCTTGGTTTTCGTAGATCAATGAATCAAATATATTGTGTCCAATAATCTGAAGAGGGACGGAAACTTTTATAGGGAGCAAAGTAGGTATTATATACCCGGGTCATCAACCGGACATAGGACGGAAGGAAAATAGACGCTCGTCCCTGAATGCAAAGATATTGTGACCAAATGCGAATCGTTTTCAAAGGGGTTCCTCTTATGAGGAAGAAAAGTCCCTTTTCGATTACCGGTACCAGCGAGATGGACCGCAATTAAAGTGAAGTTATTTTTGCTTTTCGCTTTCACCGTTTCTCTTTCTACTTTGCTTTGATATCTTTTGAATTGATTTTGTTATATCTTAATGAGAACGCGCAATGGTATTACTTTCCTATTACGCTACGCTTACGCTATGTCAATAGAAGCGTCGTCATAATTTCTAGATACCTATTCACTGTTGGAGTTAGGACATAAACTTGCAAATACTGGCGACCGAAAAGTGCAGTGTTGACGCCCCCTAGGTGGATTGACGATATCAGACGAGTTGCAGAGAGCAGGTGGATATATATAGGCAGCACATGACTGAGGCGTGATCTGTGCCCCACAATGGACATCTATCGGTTGATAAGGAAGAAGAAAACTCTAATTTGTCCACTGATGAGGAAGCGATTGCTTCCATTTTTGACATCAAAAATCTCGTACGATAAAATAGAATTATCGTATCGGATAACGTAATCATCCTGAATTCCCAAATGTTCCTAGCAGGTCCAGCGTTCAGTGCAGTTTATAGGTTTGTATTCAAACATTACACACCTAAGCAAACACAGCGCTGCGCAGCGAACTGTTCGATATCTTCGTTTATTTTCATTCCACGAACGGATTCAGGATATCCCATAAAAGTGTTAATGGTTCACGGATATTTTTATTACTTTGTTGGTGCTTTCTTCAATTTATTTACGAAAAATTTTCAAAAAGTCACCATACCTTTACTGTGATTGGTGGTTGAAAAATATTAAATTATTTATAAACCAATTTTTGACATCCGGAAAGTGGCAGGCATCGATTGGATGCGAAAGGCCGAGGAGCTATCCTCGGCTTCCAACGTTGCCTATAACGTTGGCGGTACTTGAAAGTGGTCCAACAGTGTCCAACAACAATAATTAACTTTATAATTTCTAACTTGATCCAGGTCTGGTCTGGAATGAGGTTTCGGTCGACTCGCTAGTTACTATTAGACTATTAGACAAAAAATTCGTGCAAAATAATTTACCATTAATATATACAAAAAGGGTCATAGTCATAGTCCATCGCGCTGGTTAAGTGCGGATTAGTAGATATTTTAAGTAGGTAATATATTAACTTAAGTATTATTTTAACTTCTAAGGGAATGTTCTTAAGATGACACCTAAGTAAGTAGGTACAGTACGAGCGAGAGAAGAAAAATCACTTGATTTATTCCACTATTACACTAAGAGATGGCTGCTGAATATATTCCGTGCTTAAGTCCACTTGACTTCCGACTTGACTGTTTTGAATTCTACGTCCAAGTTACTTTTCGGTCTCAGAGGACCGAACCGACATTTTGCGCAAACTGCTATTGCACCAGCGTGCAATTTAAAGCCTTGACTCAGCAGCAAAAGACTTACATTCAATTTATACAAAATAGAGTGTGCTTTTTACTGTACTAATTCTTGGCCGCTCGCATTTTTATACAATTCCCCGATCCGCTTGAATAAATCCAACCTTAAGTTGCACGACACAGAGTATTGTTTTAAGTGAATAAACTTTTTCTGTGATAGGTTTCTATCGTCCCTCAAAGGTGATCCCCTGGGGCTTGATCCCGAACTCCTCATTTATCATGCTCGTCACGCGTTGACCATCCCTTGTGTACTGCATCACATAATATACGAAATCTTACATAGAATATCACACCTACCAATATCTACACTTTTATTAAGTCTTGGTAGTTCATATTTTCCTTTTCCCTTTGTGTTTATATTATTATTTATAAGGAAAAATATTGAAGAAAGGTTTACGTGCCTCCATTACAGAAATATAACGTTCAACTTATAAACATGTAGGATAACTTTTTTCGGTAACAGCGAAATGAAAAAATATTTTTATTTGCAATAACATATGTACTACTTCTATGTCAGTTACGTGAGATAATATTCTTGCTTTAAAAGTACGTTATTTTTCCTACCATTATTTAATTTCAACTCTATCTACATTACTGCGTTAAATAGTACCTAATTGTTGCGCTGACGACAAGAAGAAATCCTTTTCTATTTTTTTTCGACATTTTGCACGATTACTCAATAGTTATTTGTGTTATATGGGGCCAAAGGAATTTTTTGTTCCCCGAGGGCGTTATTTTGAATTCAGAGCGAAGTGAAGGATTCTATAGTAGACTCCCGAGCGCAGCGAGGGATTCTAAAGTAGAATCCTGAGCGTAGCGAGGAATTCAATATACGCCGCCCGAGAACAAAAAATTTTGGCCCCGAATGATACACATTATTTTTCATCATTACCTATGAGAAAAAGCTAGGAGTATCAACTATCAACCTACTATGTATAGAGTATAGACATTACCAATACGTATATTGAAAGTTTAAATAAAACACTAATAAATTTTTATGAAATAATTAAACATTAATATTTATGTTGGAAGTATAGGCGTATAATTATGTCTAATCAACAAATTTGATCACGTGACTTATCGTAGACAACAGCTTCTCAAACATTTTCGAATTTCGACACATTTTTGAATTCTCTCTTCTGATTGGTCCGCGTTAGTGCTTTAGTATGCTAAAGCAGTATAACGCGGACCAATCAGAAGAGAGAAATGAAAAGTCCCATGGGGTTAAAATGAAATTTTGCTCCCGCTGTCCTCTGAAGCCAATATTCGTTTTTCGAATAGGTATGATGAAAAAACTATTATGTATTAAAATAAATAAAAATCTGTAATAGAATATTCATGTAAAGCCCATTCATATGCTATCCCACTCGGTATAGTTATCTTACTTTGAAATTTCAATCCCCGATTTTCCATTGTAAACAAAAATAATTTTCGATTTTTTTATGTCCAATGATGTTGGGTCACTATTATATACAAATAATGCAAATTTCATGTCGATAGCTTTAATAGTTACTAAAATAATCGACTGTGACAGGATTAGGACGGACGGACGGAGTCGCACCGTAAGGATTCAATTTTACCTTTTTTGGTACGGAACCCTAAAAATCAATTCGATCCGTTGCGCATTGCTGCGTGATTGAAGGAAAATTTAACAAACAAACGCACTTGCGCATTTAGTGCGTAACCTGAATATAAAGTAAAGCTCGCGTTCCATAAAGTAACTTCAACATAATCTCTCGCCAGTATTTCGCTGGAATGTATTTCAAACTTTATAATTCTAAGCTCGCAAGTTTGAAATTATCTAATGATATACACGACTAGGCTACGTGAAATCTCCAGTCTCTTCCGAGTCTAAGTTGGATGTGCTCGGCAGACACGTACCAAGTGAAGATATTACCTACCCTCTGACGGCGCGCTTGAGATTTGGCGATAATTTTTGCTAAACTTTGCCACAATAATAAAATACAGCGGTGATGCGTGTTATCCTCAAGTAACAAGTACGTGACGTATTCGTAATAGGTTTAATTGTATCTATTTTTACCAGACTGGTAATAGCAGTCTATGACATGTATGAGTCTATTGAGGTACGTATGTTCCATCGTAGTGCCTAAACTATCAGTTATTTAGGCGTTACGATGCTTTTGTCTCAGATACAATGATTTTATTTTAGCATGATTTTGTTGAATGTGGTTTCAATCGGTTCGTTAAATGAGTAATGAATGGTTCGGGTCACATAGGCTACCTTACGCTAACTTTCTAACCTTCCTAATTGGTTACCTTAGACTTCTGACGTCATCTTTATATATAAATAAATAAAGTGTTTACATGTTTGTCAATCAGTCTAAAAAATAGAGAATCGAAATGAAAATCACTCTTTATAAATAAAATATTAACTCAATCATAATAAATAACTAAAAGAATTTATTGTGCAGAACCTATCATGTAAAGTTAATCTTACGTTTCAACACTAAAGTAGTTTGCGTATAAGATTTTGGTCTACTCCGTTATTGCTTGCCATCATCAATATTTGTATTGGGTCCTGGCCGGTGTAGATAGTGCGGTCCGCTTCACTGTATAATGCCGACGATGCAAACATGCAAACACGCAGGTATATTGTGTTTGCGCGTCTTATTATCGAAAATGTGCACGTGCAAGTATTTCCTGTTAGCTATACTCAAGATGGTAAGGGAGACCTAAAAGCCTTTTAAAGGCGTAGTCCAGTCGAAACTTTTTTCATCTGTGATAGGCAGTGTAGGCTGGAAACATTCTTTTAACCGGCCTTCCGACTCGACGCCAATCAACCTGTTGATTTTAATTTTATTACCAGAAACGCTCTTAGGCACGCTTTCAGAAACGTCTTAACCCAGAGTTAGCAGCTAGTACTTAGTTTTGTCAAAATCGGTTCAGTAGTTTTCGAGTTTATCCCAAACATACATTGTGACACGAGATTTTTATATACATAGATTGTAGTTATGTCAATACTTTGTTCCCGAAGAATCGATGAGATGGCAAAATAATTTTATAGCCAAACGAATTCGAGTGCAAATGAAGTCTATTCTTTATCAATTTGTCGTGTTTTAATTAAAATGGGACCGGATTTATTTGGACGTAAAACAGACTTAACTGAAAATTGTGAAGAAATATTGACTTAACTCGGAACAAAATAATTGTTATCTGGATTCCGCGTTTTCAAATTAATCTGCAAAATACAAAGTGCAGTTTTTATCTTCACTGAGCGCAAGATTCCTAGTATATTTGTAACATTGTTGATCGCACATAAGATGGCGAGCCGCTCACATTGCACACCGTAATTACGCGTCGACGTCGAGGATAACGTATTTTAGTGAAATGTTATTTTAGTACTAGGTGAAAATGTTTCTAAGAGTTTCTCTTACAAATTGAATGATTCACATACTCTTAATGAGTTGCTTGTGACAACTTTTTCCCATTGATCAGTGTTTTTTTTTCATTTGTAAATCCTTCCCATACAGCTAGACATATCGTGAGCTGATATTTTATTCAGCGTGCTGTCCGCTCAGTTATTGTACTCCGTTACAACCTGGTTACAACTTAATAATGTTATATTACAGCGACATTTTAAGTACGGAATTCCGTTGCTGAATGCAAACTGCGGTTAAGAGTAGGTATGGGAAAAGAATGTCATAGAACTCATAATAATGTCAATGTTCTATAGATTTATATTTTTTTTAAATCGATACAGACTGTACCTACACTTTTTGAACGCAACAATTTTACAAATTTACACGAAGAAGCAAAATCTACTTTCACGTTGCTTTACATTAAAATGTTCGTTTAAACACCTGAAATGTACGTAAATCATCTCTTATCACACCTAAGTAATTACGTGCTTGATAGCTATTATTATTCGTATATTATTTATATATTATTTATTTATTATGATAATTATTATTCGGAAATTTATTGCTTCAGCTATTTATTTATAGGTAGATGTTTCAATATCAAATATTCAATTTGATCGTAACTAATTATTGAAGGTTCATTAGGTGCTTTTCGCAAATGTTGACGGTTCGTGTTTTGGGGGAAACAAAATTAGTGTCAATTTTCATTTATAGCGTCCATATTGAAAATTTGTTTATTTAAAAACTGAAAATTGAGCGTAAATTCTAGTGTTAACTAATTTCTTGATTACTAAATCATTTTATGAGTAAATTTCCTTTTTAAAGAATATAAATACACAAGGTATACAATATGATGTATGCTTCAAAAAACTGCATCACTCGAAGAAACTAAGTACACACAATCATGTTTGAATTAACTTAAAAAACCTTTTAGTAGTAGGAATGCTACTTAAGGGGCTATAACGATCCTAAATTGTTTGAGTCGTACGAGTGGGATAGAGCTATATATTTTGCAGTACTAGGAAAGAGATGGAAATTATGGATTCAGGGGTCGGGAATTGAAAAAATCTTTAAAATTGATTAAAAAAATTATGGATGTCAATAATCAAATAATTTTTCTCACCGCTTTTAGTAATTATTTATATCAACACAAATAAAAAAAATAGCAGGAAAAAAACCTACCGTTTCTGTTTAAACAAGGTTTAAACCTAAAAAAAAGGAGATTATTGGATCAAAGTTTGGGAAAACTTTCTATCGAGATTTTTTTTCCAATCGTGTTTCTATCTCTAAGCGAATTTAGTTAAGATACCCAAATTACATATTGCATTGAAATTATTCAAATTGGAATTATAGTTTTCGATTTGTAAACCTCACAGAGCTCACCGAGAATTGCCTGTCGCATGCTTCTAGCCGCTTAAAACTCTAATCCCACTTTTCTTCGTAATCCCCTACCTAATGTTGGTTCAAGCTAACAACTATCAACATAAGTATGGAAGGCTTAAATAAGGCTTAGACTATACGGTTTTGGACCGGAGGGGGTGTAGTTTATAGAAGAACCGGAATCCGCGTGTATTTTGCATAAATATTATAAATCAAATTATTCTTTTCTTTTTTGAAGCTTGATAAAATATGATCGACTACGTAGTGTTATCTAATATCATTATGAAAATGAATGATGAAAGGACTTGTTTATCAAACTTATGCATTAGAGTATATCTGAGGTTGATATTTAGTTACTTCTCTATAATGTAAAATACCTTTGAGAACTGTCCCATGAGAACGCGAAGATGTGGAGCAAGTAATGTTTCAATTTTATTAATTAGCTCATTGAATTCTTGTTACCTTACTAACCACCAATATAAAAGAATCCTTGCACTGTACATCAATAATCAAAGGTCAGTCTAATCATACTTAATATTATAAATGCTAAAGTGTGTTTGTTGGTTTGTCCTTCAATCATGCCTCAACAGAGCTACGGATCGACGTGATTTTTTGCATGGGTATAGTTGAGGACCTGGAGAGTGACATAGGCTACTTTTTATACCGGAAAATTAAAGAGTTGCCGAGGGATTTTAAAAACTCAGTCCACGAACAGACGAAGTCGAGGTCATCAGCTAGTGCTTTGTAAGAAAGCACCAAGCCGGATTGGAACCGGGCCGTGTAGTTCCAGCTCAAAATAGAAAAGTTCTACACTCTATAGTGTATAGCTCACACGGCAAATATTTTATACTTGTATAATATGGGTGGACGCGTATTTGCTATGCCCGCATGCAATCTAAACAACTGAATTTTCCGGTCTGCAAGGCACTTTGTGATTTATTTAAACGGTTCATGTATGTATACCCACTCAACCTATAGGTACAACGGCTTTACGTGAGTTGAAATACCGTAGTGTTTAGAGCTCAATTTTGTTTTTATCAGTCGCTGGTTTGAATCTTGAGCATGTTAAACCCTAACTTTTTCTAAACGGTACTAAGACTGATCGCATATTAATTTAACGCAGCATAGAATGCTATAATTACTATTTGTATAAAATTTTCCATTTCTAGTCGGCTCTGGTGTGAGTCTTTATAAAAACTTGTTTAGAACTACTGTAGGTATTATGCGCCAATCGCCAAGTAATTTAACCAACCGACATATAGATTCGACATTTTGACAGATTTCCAATACAAAAACTCTAAGAGCGGTGTTGGTGAAATTGGTACCAAGCAAAGACATTTTGAATTCAAATTCAAATTCAAATTCAAATTCAAATTCAAATTCAAATTCAAATTCAAATTCAAATTATTTATTTGCACAGATTGAGTAGTACAATGGTGTTACATTATAATAACAGTCCTTACAATCTGCCGGATAGGCATGTAAAAATAATCTATACTTATAATAAAACTGTAACTGGAAGATTTCTGTACATTTAATATATTTTGAAAATTTTAATTGGGGGATGCTTGACTATCGATACTGAGCCCAAAACAGATTTTTATTTAATTTTTGTCTGTCTGTCTGTCTGTCTGTCCGCGCTTCACGCGAAAACTACTGAACGGATTTAAATGAAATTTAGTACAGCGGTAGCTGATACTCCGGGTCAACATATAGAATAGTTTTTATCCCGATAAAACATAAGGTTACTCCAGGATAGGGGATAAAACTTTTTGTTGATTTTACTCCATAACTCAGTCAAATCTGAACGGATTTTAATAATTCTTTCTTTATTTTAAAGTGTGTACGACAAGAAATACAATGACCAATTTTGGTGAAGATCTGCTAGATATTATCGGAGATAGAGGACAAAACTTCTCTCGGATAGTTCCACGTCACTCGCATACGATATATACGTATATAGATCTTATTACATTCATACCATAGCCATATCTTGACCTGAGCTATTCATTACATACTAATTTTAGACTATATCACTGACCTCCAAGCCCTAGCTCCTCAATCCTGATGGTGCAGTGTACTGCCCACCTAAATCATGGATATTTACGAACTGTCGATTGTGAATTGATATTGTAGGTGCCAAATATTTAAAATATAATAGTGTGGTGGAGCCGTAAAAGAGGACTCAATTCTGATGCTGCTGGGTACTGCTCACCAATGATAGGTAACAATTAGTATGAACTACTTAGGATAGTGGCATAACGCAGCCGTAAAAAATTTTGCGTCTCCGTTTTCCGTTTACTAAAATTTCCCACAGGAGCTTTGTATTCTTAGATGGCATCAATCTATTCAGCTAATTTAATTATCGCTCGGTTCGGTTTAGGAATCATCCACCTCCCTTCTCCTCCCCATGCTACAACTAGATACTAATGGTACCAACTTCTCAATCCCGATACTGCTGATGATAATACCCACCTAAATAGTAAGTGTTTACAAAATGTCGATAATGAATTCATACCTATTGTAGGTACCAACCAAGTGAAGACTACAAAGTGGCATAGTGCAATCGTAAAAAATGTCTCACTCGCTTCGTTTGTGAGAATGTCGATTGTAGATTTCTTTTAACCGACTTCGAAAAAGGAGCAGATTCTCAATTCGTCGGAACTCGGAATCTATTTTTTCAATTTTTTTATGTATGTTCACCGATTACTTGAAGGCGCCTGAACTGATTTGGAAAATTCTTACTTTTTTGTTTGAAAGTGTACTTCCCAGGTACTTTTTAAATTTTACCGAAATCGATTGAGCGGTTTTAAAAACTTAAGAAAAAAATAATATATACTTTGTTTTGTAAAAAAATTATATTAAATTATGTACTCATTTGTATATGGACTACACAGAGGCGTAGTGCGATCAAAAAAACCTTCGCGCTCGCTTCGCTCGCGAAAATATCAGTTTTCAGTTGCTACTGCGGGTGCCAAGTATGAACTACAAAGAAGCGTAGTGCAATCGAAAATTTTCGCGCTCGCTTCGCTCGCTAAAATGTGTCTTCTTGATTGGTATTGTAAGAACCAAGTATAACGAACCAATAAAGCAACGAAAACTGCAATATCTGGGACATATAATGCGTGGCGATAAGTACAAGTTGCTCCAACTAATAATACAGGGGAAGATACAAGGTAGGAGACCCCCTGGAAGAAGACGGACCTCTTGGCTCAAGAATCTCCGGACATGGTTCGGACTGAGTACTCGATCCTTATTCCGCGCAGTTGTGTGTAAGGTCCGAATAGCCAATATGATAGCCAACCTTCGGTAGGAGATGGCACCTCAAGAAGAAGAAGAAGAAGAACCAAGTATGAAGGAAACAGTTATGTAGTGCAGCCCTAAAGAATTTTACGAAATGTCTGTTTTGGATTGCCAAGTATGGACTACATAGTGATGCAATGAAATTGTAAAAATTTTCGCGCTAGCTTCATTGGCGAAAATTTCTTAATTATTGTTGTGAGTGTAAACCAAGTATGCTCGCTTCACTCGCGAAAATATCAGTTTTCAGTTGCTACTGTAGGTGCCAAGTATTCGCTCGCGTAAATGTCGATTGTAGATTGCTTTTGTCTATACCAATAAGTATGGACTACACAGAGGCGTAGTGCGATCAAAATATTTTCGCGCTCGCTTCACTCGCGAAAATTTTGGTTTTCGCTAATATACCTAGGTGCCAAGTTTAAACTAAAAAGGAGCGTAGTGCAATCTAAAATTTTTGCGCTCGCTTTGCTCGCGAAATTGTATCGTTTCTTGATTGGTATTGTAAGAACAAAGTATGAAGGACACAGTTAAGTAGTGCAGCCCTAAAAAAATTGCGAAAATGTCCATTTTGGATTGCCAAGTATGGATTACGTAGTGATGCAATGTAATTGTAAAAAAATTCGCGCTCACTTCGCTCGCGAAAATGTCTTTCTTCATTGTTGTTGTAAGTGTAAACCAAGTATGGAGTACATAGTTAAGTAGTGCAGTCCTAAAAAATTTCGCGCTCGCTTCGCTCGCGAAAATGTCTTTCTTCATTATTGTTGTGAGTGTAAACCAAGTATGGAGTACATAGTTAAGTAGTGCGTTCCTAAAAAAATTCGCGCTCACTTCGCTCGCGAAAATGTCTTTTCTTCATTGTTGTTGTAAGTGTAAACCAAGTATGGAGTACATAGTTAAGTAGTGCAGTCCTAAAAAATTTCGCGCTCGCTTCGCTCGCGAAAATATCAGTTTTTGGTTGCTACTGTAGGTGCCAAATATGAATTACAAATAAGCGTAGGGCAACCGAAAATTTTTGCGCTCGCTTCGCTCGCGAAAATGTCGATTGTAGATTGCTTTTGTCTATACCAATTAGTATGGACTACACAGAGGCGTAGTGCGATCAAAATATTTTTGCGCTCGCTTCGCTCGCGAAAATTTCGGTTTTCGCTTGCTTATGTAGGTGCCAAGTAGAAACTAAAAAGGAGCGCAGTGCAATCTAAAATTTTTGCGCTCGCTTTGCTCGCGAAGTTGTGTCTTTTCTCGATTGGTATTGTAAGAACCAAGTATGAAGGACACAGTTAAGTAGTGCAGCCCTAAAAATTTGCGAAAATGTCCGTTTTCGATTGCCAAGTATGGACTACATAGTGATGCAACGTAATTGTAAAAAAATTCGCGCTCGCTTCGCTCGCGGAAATGTCTTTTCTTCATTGATGTTGTGAGTGTAAACCAAGTATGGAGTACATAGTTAAGTAGTCCAGTCCTAAAAAATTTCGCGTCGACAGCGTCGGTTTTGTGTTGCTTATGTAGGTGCCAAGTATAGACTACATAGTGGCGTAGTGCAATCGTTAAAAATGTCGCACTCGCTTTACTAGCGATAATGTCGATTATAGATTGCTTTTGTCTATACTAATTAGTATGGATTACACAGAGGCGTACTTAATGCGATCAAAAAATCTTTGCGCTCGCTTCGCTCGCGAAAATATCAGTTTTCAGTTGCTACTGTAGGTGCCAAGTATGAACTACAAATAAGCGTAGTGCAATCGAAAATTTTTGCGCTCGCTTCGCTCGCGAAATGTGTCTTTCTTGATTGATACTGTGAGAACCAAGTATGAATGACACAGTTATGTAGTGCAGCCCTAAAAATTTTGCGAAATATCCGTTTTGGACTACATAGTGATGCAATGAAATCTTAAAAATTTTCGCGCTCGCTTCGTTGGTGAAAATGTCTTTTCTTAATTGTTGTTGTGAGTCTAAACCAAGTATGGAGTACATAGTTAAGTAGTGCAGTTCTGAAAATTTCGCGCTTGCTTCGCTCGCGATAACATCGCTTTTGTGTTGCTTATGTAGGTGCCAAGTATGGACTATATGGTGGCGTAGTGCAATCCTTAAAATGTCGCACTGGCTTTACTAGCGATAATGTCGATTATAGATTGCTTTTGTAGATACCAATTAGTATGGACTACACAGAGGCGTAGTGCGATCAAAAAAATTTCGCACTCGCTTCGCTCACGAAAATTTCGGTTTTCAGTTGCTACTGTAGATGCCAAGTATAAACTAAAAAGAAGCGTAGTGCAATCGAAAATTCTCGCCTGCATCACTGGACTGTAGTCCAGTGATGCAGGCGAGAATGAAGACCAGTTGCCAATCCATCATTGAAGACCACTTACCAACTCCTCAATCCTGATGCTGCTGGTCCTGCCTAAATTGTGGGTATTTACAAAATTTCCATTTTGAATTGATATTGTAGGTTTGCAGGTACCAAGTAGGTACAGAATATTATATGTATAGTGGCGTAGTACAATCGTAAAAACCTCACGATTAACATAAAACAATTCTTTTTTATTACTTTTTCCACGCGGACGAAGTCGCGGGCATCAGCTAGTATTTAATAATAATTCTTATTCTAAGTTTACGTATTATATAGGTGGTACAAATCAAGAGCTTTACAACATTTCATAAAAGTAAGTGCTCCGTAGAATTTCAAGGAGGTACTATCGATTTAATTTATTTTATTAGAATGTCAAATATAAAATTTATTTGATTAAAAATGTCAATTTAATTCTAATTTACTTATTCTATCGATTTTAAATTTATGCTACCTATAGCTACATGTCTGTTAAATACTCTTTGATTGAATAATATTTTTCATCATTAAGAATTCCTTAATTGGAACGAAGTTCCCCACCGCGCGCCGCGAAGTAGAAATCATTTCAAGATATCGTTAGTTCTTAGTCGGTTTTAAGGGTTTTGTGTTTATTTCTTTTTTAGAGAAAAAATTGTAGCTTTCTTAGGTACAAAGCTATAAATCTCTCTTTAGTCTAATGTATTTACTATAAGTACCATACCTACTGACTCTATCCCACGGAAGCATTTACGTTAATATCGAACGTGGTGATTATATTGATTGGAATGTTTTTTGTACGCCGCGCTGTCGGTATGCTGATTGAACTGACCACAGTCTGAGCCCTTGCAATTAGTGCTGTGTCGGACGCTTGTCAGTATCCATATACGTATGGTGTATACTATGTGTAGAAAGAGTCCATTATAATTAATATTTTTGTTTTGACTATTTTCTGCTTCTCTTCATTGTGGGAATTGTCTCCGCAAGTCGGCGATAACCGCCCGTCTTGCGTGATTCCGCTGGTACGCCTCGCCGGATCACTCCAGCCAGCCGAGCTCACTCCAGAATCCGAGCAGGCCATCCAGGTCAGCGAAGACTTCAGGAAGTGTTGCTGCAGAGCCAATGTCTTGTTGGATACACCCCTGCATTTAAGCAGCACGTGTTCTGGTGTCTCACCTATCTCATATTGATACTCGGTTTGAAAAGAAAATTTACCCAATTTCAGTATTTACCTTTATTATTTAAAGCGGGTAGGTAAAAGGAGAAGTAAATAAGTATCAAATGAAAAGGGCGGGTCAAGACATCTCATGGGAAATTTGACCGGAAAGGTCTGTGTACAAACGACGGGGACAACCTCTTTGTTTGAGGTTGAACATTCGCGAACATCGCTTCAAAAAGGAAAAATAACTTTGGTGCCATTGAAATATGAAAAACAAAAAAAAAAGCCATCAAAAACTGACATGCATACTAAATAGGTCATGATCATAGGTTTCTTGCAAGGATCGCCAAAGATCTTATGCCGCTTATATCCAGAGGCCTGCTTGAGATGATCGATCCATTTACTTAGTGCGGGGTCTTTCTAACTACCAGGGTATTTTGAGGGCAACCAGTCCGACTCAGTTGGGCGACGTTCGTAAAGTTACGACATGTCTTCTCATGATGTTCCTTGTGTCTGAAGACGATATTTTACTTGCTAGTGATGACATACACCCTAAAGATGGTCGCTTGGGCTTCATAAGAAGGCTCAGAATTACTCAGCAGCGATGGAGAGATATATTGTTAGAGGCGAGCTGGTTAGTTAGATTAAAGAGGAGATCGTGTAGTTATAGAAGCAGAGACAAAAATCTGGGTTGAAACTAAACTTAAATATACTGAAAAACTGAAATTGAGCCTTAGTCCTAAACGCGATTTTTTTAAAACGGGTGTTCCTGTTTTATGGCACAGGTCATTCAACTTTCGTTCAACCACGTATATAATATAAAAACGTTCATACCACCTTCTAGCAAAAAAACGGCTCGAGATGTGCAATATCCAAAAGAAATAAAGAATTCCATCACACCTTAAAAATAGCAGTTGATGAAGGGAAATTGCGTTTAAAAGACGAGCCGCCGGCAAAAACCGCAGCTAGTAACCATGTAGGCGATTACCCGCCGGTTAAAGTAATAACTGAGCTTCGATTGTTTTTGTTTGCATTGGTAGGTGTACTGCTCGGTAATTGCCTTTAAATCTTACATGTTACTGTATGCAGGCATTCTGCATTCATTTATGTACTCTAGGGACTATAGAGCGGTATGGCTTAATTACGATAGTGTATTTAATAAGATTGCTTCTTAATTTTATCGTTTGGATTAAAAATGAAATAAGGAAAAATTCTTTAGAAAATATGACGCTTTTTAGGGTTCCGTACCCAAAGGGTACAAACGGGACCCTATTACTAAGCCTACGCTGTCTGTCAGCGGGCTGTATCTGGTAAACCGTAATAGATAGACAGATGAAATTTTCACATATTATGTATTTCTATTGCCGCTATAACAACAAAAACCCGATTGGCGATACCAAAGGGTAATATGGTTATGTTCACCAAAAGTCCACACTCAAGAGCAGTATATATATTTAATAAACTACCGGACGGTCTTAAGAAAATTGACAAAGATACAATTTTTTACCGCAAATTAAAAGATTTTCTCATACAAAAATGTTATTACACTGTAAATGAATACTTGTCGGAAAAATAATAATTGATATTGTATAAAAAAATAGATTGTATGTAATATGTAATGAACTTTTGATTTACAATTATTGATTAGACATTTTTGTACTCAACTACCTTTTTACTGACATTGTAAATTATTATTTCTTTTTTCTTTTAACTTTTTCTTTAATTTAATAAAATAATAATTAATATTATATACAGACATAGACTGTAATAAACTTTTTATGATTGTAATTAACATGACTTTTTGGGATTTATTAATATTTTAATTAAGAACTTAACTACTTTTAACCAGCTTTTAACTGACATTGTATTATTTTATTTTATTTCATTTCCTGTGTATGTATCTTTAAATGTAATATTTTTTGTTTGCCATACCCTCACAGGGTCTCATGTGTATAATATGTACCTACCTGTTACATGTGAAATGCAATAAAGAACTATGAACTATGAACTATGAACAAAAAATAAAAATTAAATTAAATTAAAAAAATTAAATTAAAATATTTCCAAAGGTACATGGAAATATTTTTATTTAATTTTTTTTTAACGGAACCCTAAAAGAGCGAGACCCGACTCGCACTTGGCCGATTTTTTTGTATCGCCCTAGTTCCTAAATATCACGGGTTCAATCAAAATAATCGCTTGGACCCACCAAATAATTGTTTAGCTTGATGTTACAGTTACGTGGTAGTAGTTTGAGACTTCTGCCTAATTTTCAGGGCGTCTGGCGTTGAAATACCAGGACAGCATTCGCAGGCAATCGAACTTGTGTGCCTTTTTAGCTATTCAATATCATCTGCCTTACCGCTGAAGGAAAACATTACGGAGAAAGACTGAGTTGCTGAGAGCATGGTGGACTATGACTCGCTATGACCTGAACCCCATTTTGAGGAGAGACCCGCGTGCGCAGTTAGTTGACCGGCGATGGGTTGAGATGTACGAGTAGGGATACTGTACTGTCAGCAGTGATAGCCTAGTGGTAAGGACTGTGGTCTCCTATTCGGGGGGGGTCGCAGGTTCGATCCCGGGTACGCACCTCTGACTTTTCGGAGTCATGTGCGTTTAAGCCATTAAATATCACTTGCTTCAACGGTGAAGGAAAACATCGTGAGGAAACCTGCACATCTGAGAGTTCTCTATAATGTTCTCGAACGTGGTGGTGGACTATGGCTTATAACCCTTTTCTGAGAGGAAACCTGAGTAGTGAGTCGTTGATGGGTTGCTCATGATGATCATGATGAGGATACTCGTATGTGCATATGATGCAATGAAGCCCTATAAGACAATTATTACATATTAATATCTGTACGTAAAGTTTGTAAATTTTAAGAACTTTTCAGCACTATACTTACTACACTCATAATAAATATTTCCACTAGCAAAATTGAAATTCCAATAGATCACGCGTTACTTCAAGAGAAGCAAGCCGACTCCGACGATTCAGTGTATATTAACAAACTATTCTTCGTACGATTTTAACATTTTATGTATAGTTGTATAGACTGGCAGGTTTAACAACGCTGTGGGGCCAAACCTGCGTCGGCACATTGCATGTCATTTATAACAACACGAGCAATTAAAATAAATATTGAACAAACAGCGGAATAACATGGACGTTTTATTAAATTTAATAAGCAAACAGGAGCAAGCATACACTCAGATATGGATCCCCCGCTGTTAAATTTCTCTTACGCATAAACGTGGCTGCATACACTCCGGTCACGTTTCCGTACCGGACTGTCTGCTAACAGTACGGAAAAATTAATGAGCAACTGGATTTCAGCACCAACAGCACCGATCGCATTAGCACATACCTACAATCTAAATTGCAATGGTGGGTTTCACACACAACTTATAGAAAACTTGTTCCATCTGCGATGCAAATATTTTGTAGTCAATTAACGCTTGCCAACAGTAATGCGAATCCCTACTATCCCAACTATAATATTATACATGTGAAAGTATATTTTTTGGTTTGTTGGTTTGCCTTCAATCACGCAGCAACAGAGACGGATTGCCGTGATTTTTTGCATAGAGATAGTTTATGGGCCGGAGAGTGACAAAGGCTACTTTTTATCCCGAAAAAATGCACAGTTCCTATGGGAAGATACGCTTACGCTTACGTTTGTCCTTCAATCACGCAACAACAGAGCAACGGATTGACATTTATAGATAGTTTATGGAATGGAGAGTGACATAGGTTACTTTTTATCCCGGAAAAGTAAAGAGTTCCCGCGGGAATCGAAAGACCTTAATCCACGCGGACGAAGTCGCGGTCATCATCAAGTGACATAATATGTATCAATCTTGTACTAAACCGATAATGTTAATTGACTTTGCATAGAAGCATAGAAGCATAAACGAATTTATTCTGAACCGGAATATTTACGCGGTAGCTAAAACGTCGATCGCGCGATTAATTTAAAATTAATGAAACAATAACACGCCCGTGTTGTAAGTGGGCAATTAAAGTCGGTAAAAAGAGATGCGAGCCCATTGTGATTCACATCCATGTATTATCGCAAATCTTGGTAAAGGCAAAGGTTTGAACAATGTACTGAATAATTGATTTCGCTTTTGCAACAAGCGATTTTAAACTTTGTACTTCAAACAATCGAGTCTTATATTGTGTAAGCACCTTTTTCTTCGACTATGGCTAATGAACATCGACTCTACAGTGCTTACGCTTAGTAACATTTAAGTCTTTAATTGATTCTCTTATTTAATACCCAAACGTTTACAAAGATAAATATCTGTTTTCACTTTGAAAATAAGACTAGTGCTTTTTAAGAAATAAACATACAAGAATCCTTAAATTGCTTAGTAATCGGCTTAAATTACGTAAATAACAATAAAAGGTATGCTTAATTAATGGGTGATACGTTTGGTGATACAAGTAAAAAACCTATTGTATCTACAGAGTATTGCTGAGTTACAATCATTTAGAAAAGTAAATCCCATGAAATGAGGACTCAAAGTGGGGTGCAGTAATTGTAAAAGAACGATGCCGCAAAGAAAGTACTTGACCATTAATTAAAGAGCATCGCGATTAGAGGGGACAGAAATTACACAGAGTATAATTATTTTACGGATTTTTTTAATTTAAAAACTTTACTAGTGGAATATTACAGTAGTAAATATCATTCGTCTATGAGTGGAATGGGTTATTATTTATCCTTTATTTGTAAAGGGTTTCTAAAGGAGTTGTTACCACAAAATGATGGAGATTACATAGAATATGTCGGAAAATATTTCGAAAAACGAATTTTATATCGAATTTTCAGTGAAACAGTCCCGTCATGAATAATTATAGATAGCAGGGATTATTTCAAATCCATTTTAAAATTATTTACAAATACGAAAGCTCACAGAATCTAAAAATAATATTCTCGGATCTCCAGAACTAACAGAACAGATTATAATCATTAATAACAAAACTTTTTCGACGTACTACACATTTGAGCTTAATTTTATATTAAGCTTATGTTTTTGACTTAAATAAAATCACAACCTAACTCACGTTTAAGTCTCATAATATTTTAATCGCATAATATATTTTTAAGCCAACAGCTGTTATTAAATTTAGATTTTTGAATAACAAATGTCATAAACATTGTTACAAAAAAGCGGGATGCTAGCCAATTTTTATCCTCAGGGATTCTCGTGGACGCCTCTTTATTGCCGCCCTATGCAGCTATACATTTTAGGAATTGCTCGTTCAAAGCTATGGCCGATGTGCCCGAATTTGAAAAATTTGAATTTTGAATTTATATGACCTTCAGGGCGTTTTACAAAGGGCACAATACGATAAAATACTGTATTGATTCCGAGTTTTGGACTGATCGTCAATGCTCTGTGCTGCTATGTTATTGAATCAGTTTTGCGAAATAATCAGTTTTATAGTTCGATGGGGTGTAAAACGTGCTCTCGGAGTCAAGGAATGACATACCAACTTCGTAACTCTGTGGTAGTACCTACTAATGTACCATACATAGATAAACAAAAGTCCCACCGGAAAATCTAACTCAGGGCATCAGGCATGCTACCTACCACTCAACCAAGGAGGAAAATATAATATAACTAGTGGTTCGCCCCGAACTGAGACCTCGCGGTAACGGTATCCCATGATTATTCATTCAATTGATACATGATAACCAAAACTGACATTATTATTATGCCCGTTTTCACCAAACATACCTAAATCATCCCCTAAGTAGGAGTCTCTTAACGTAGGTAGCTCCTAAATACAATCCTAAGTCCTAACATCCGTCCCAATATCCTTTTAGGTGTCCCGTACAGGATCGTGATAAATAAGTTGACAGAAAACATCAATCACCTAACTTATAGGTAGCCCGTAAAGGTTAGGGAACGTTAGTGAAAACATTGAATTATTATGTAGGTACTAACGAGTGAAACCGGGTTACGGGCATCTGTACAAATCGTCATCTATCGACGCGAATAGAAAATATACAATATTTAACTAAAATTTAACTAAAAAATAATTTTAATTGAATAATATGGTACAAAAAAAAATTACAATGCAATTATTGTATTATAATAAGTAACTAAATAATAATGGTCGACGCAAAACTGTTTTTGGGATAGGTCGTTAGTCGTAACTCGTAGTTCCATGGGAATAGTTACTGACTGCGCCATCTATTAGCATTATTGTGAAGCTATGTTGATGCGATATGAATTACTGATGTACATTAAAAATTAAATAATCTCGTTTCTTTATAATATTCATATAATTTTAGTATTTGTTGTTCAAGTACAGGATATAAGTGACCTAAAAACATAAAATCAGTTTGAAAATCCAGAGCGGATTTTCCTAGAGAGCGTCTTCAAGCGAGCGTATAAAATCGCCACTTTGAAAGCCCCCCATTTCGTCAATTTTAAGGGAAAAATTAAAAAAAAAATATTTTTGTACTCAGTTCAAAATTATCTTTAAAATGATACGTAACAATTTTATGTAACGCGATATTTTTTTTTTACTTCGCATTCGCTTCTATGAGAGCCCCCCTGAAAAAAAGATTTTTATAACTTTTTAAGCCATTTTCGGCTGGAGGCCATCGGTTTACATATTATATCTAAATTTGAAGTAATTACGTTCAGTAATTCAAAAGTTATAAGGCTCTGACAGACGGACGGACGGACGGACGGACAAGTGCAAATCGCTCTAGTTAACTCAGAGACCTCGCTTCGCTCGGTCAATAATAATAATAATAAGTCTATTTAGGTATCTAGGTAATCTTTATAGTAATATTTTGATTAGGTATATAGCATAATATTATGTAGTTAAAACTGGAACGCCATCCAATTTTTATCCCCTGGGATTGTCGCGGACGAATTTTATAGCTGCTCTATGCAGTTACATTTCACAGACGGCTTTTTTTAAGCCATGTCTGATAGGACAGATTTGACTGAAGTCGTTTGGGGGATTTTATCCGGAATGCGAGCTTTACAAACTGCAAAAAAAAAATGCGATTTCCTAATAATATTTTTACCATTACTTTTTACTAACATTTAATGATTAAAGCTCAACGCAATGCTCAACGATCTCAGCAGGGTTTCTCAACAGGTGGGCCTGAAAATGAACATGAGCAAGACGAAAATCATGTCCAATGCTCATGCACCGCTCCACCCAGTAATTGTTGAGAACTCTGCACTCGAAATTGTCGACGAGTATATTTAACTGGGACACACAGTCCAGCTAGGTAGGTCCAATTTCGAGAAAGAGATCAACCGCCGAATCCAACTCGGCTGGGCAGCGTTCGGGAAGCTCCGAGATGTCTTTTCGTCCAAAATTCCTCAGTGCCTGAAGACTAAAGTCTTCGAACAGTGCGTGTTGCCAGTGATGACTTACGGATCCGAGACATGATCGCTAACTAAGGGCCTCATAAGTAGGCTCAGGACCGCTCAGCGTGCGATGGAAAGAGCTATGCTCGGAGTATCCCTGCGGGATCGAATCAGAAATGAGGAGATCCGTAGGAGAACCAGAGTCACCGACATAGCTCAGCGAGTCGCGATACTGAAGTGGAAATGGGCGGGGCACATAGTTCGAAGAGCTGATGGTCGTTGGGGTCCCAAGGTGCTGGAGTGGCGACCCCGCACCGGGAAGCGCAGTGTTGGCAGACCCCCCACCAGGTGGACCGACGACATCAAGCGAGTCGCAGGGAGCCGCTGGATTCAGGCGGCGCAAGACCGAGGCCTGTGGAAGTCCATGCAAGAGACCTTTGTCCAGCAGTGGACGTCTATCGGTTGATAAAGAAGAAGAAGAAGAATGATTAAAGATCAGGAAAGTCCTGTTTTATATTCATGATTTTATTATTATTTATAGGAGGTTGGCGAATTTTGACCCAGCATTTTTATAAACCGTTCAGATTCAGAAATCATTTAATTTTAATTAATATTTTTCAGAGTATTTTTCTGTGTAAGCCCGATATTTTTAGAAGATGTTTATCAAAGATATAATTATTCACTTTTTTGTTAGACTGGTTTACTAGAACAAGCATGAGAAATTTGATTCGTGAACGTGGGCTTGAGGCCCAGGCCACGGTTCAGTTCGTCTGACTCAGAAACTGTATGGAATTTGCCAATCTCCTTTATAATCTCTTTTGAGATTTTTTATTATGGAGGCAACTCTGCGTGTTTCTTTGTTCTAACAGTACACTGATCAGATATTAATGGGCTTGTCAATAATATAATATGATGTATTTATTATATTAAATTATGTTGCAAGGTAAAATGTTATCATTCCTCGTAAAAGGAATTTATTGGTCAACTTCATATTTTTCTTGGTATTGGATTCCCTGCTACATCAGTTAATTATGTTTCCGCAATTTTTTTTGCAAGCCTGCAACATGAAATTCATCACTTGAGTAATGCTTGAATAGGTTATCAAACCTATATTATTAATATAATCAATTTGATTTTATGGCTTATTGGCGAAAATTGGCTATTAAGGTCATCAAAGATATTATAATAAGTTAGCTTTTGCAATGTAAATTAGTTTATTTTGTAACAAATTATATAGTAGGTACCTTCAAGGGCTTAAACCATGTGATTTATGATCATTTATGCTAGTTACTACCTCAGTACCGAGCCTGGGAGCTTGTGAATTATGTATATTCTAGCGACCTGTTGAAGTACGCCGAGGAGTTGTTTGCAAATGATTTATAAGCATCGGTTTCACTGAATAGTAAATAAATAATGAAACAAGTTAAATGCTTTAGCGTAAGATCAAAAAAAATCGGCCAAGTGCGAGTCGGGCCTCGCTCTTTTAGGGTTCCGTTAAAAAAAATTAAATAAAAATATTTCCATGTACCCACGGAAATATTTTAATTTTTTTTTTTTAATTTAATTTAATTTTTATTATTTGTTGTTATAGCGGCAATAGAAATACATAATATGTGAAAATTTCTTCTGTCTATCTATTACGGTTTACGAGATACAGCCCGCTGACAGACGGACGGACGGACGGACGGACGGACGGACAGCGTAGGCTTAGTAATAGGGTCCCGTTGGTACCCTTTGGGTACGGAACCCTAAAAAGCGTAAATTTCTGAGTTGTGAAGTTGCGTTTTTTCGTTATACGTGGAAACTCGATTAACCGGACTAATTGTTGTCGTTAGGGATTCGGATAATCGAAAATCCGGATAATCGAATGTATGAAGAAAAGCGGGTTTCGTGCATATCTAGTACATACATAATGTTATATGTTTTTAAAAACAACCACTACATATCCACGAAAACCAATGTTTATTAAAAAATTATTAAGAGATAGCTACATTTTCCAACAGATAAAATAGGTACGTAGGTACTTCTTTATTTTTAATCAAGAGCAAAAATAACAAGTTTCATAAACCTAACTTGAAAAATGAAGGTCTATAATACAAACATTCAACCCCTATTTAACCCCTTTTGGGGGTAGAAATTTCAAAAACTGTGAAAGTCGTACTTCTTTGTTTTTAATTGAAAGCCCAAGTACAAAGTTTCATAGATGAAACTTAAAAAATGACGGAATTTCATACAAACTATCAACCTCTATTTTACCACTTCGGGGGTGGAATTTTGAAAAAATATAAAATACGTACTTCTCTATTTTTAATCAAGAGCCAAAAATACCAAGTTTCGTGGATATAACTTGAAAAATGAAAGACTATCGTACAAACATTCAACCCCTATATTTAACCCCTTTGGGGGTAAAATTTTCAAAAATTGTGAAACATGTGATTCTTTATTTTTATTTTAATGCCTAAATACCGAGTTTCATGGGTATAACTTGAAAAATGACGAACTTTACTCACATAGTAGACACTAGTTAAGTTAGATTGTAATTACTTTCTGTTTTTCCATTTCCATGTGTATTTCCATTTTGTTTGTTATATTTTGTTTTCATGTCAATGAATAAATAATATTCTATTCTATTCTATTCTATTCAAACTTTGAACCCCCATTTAACCCCCTTGGGGGTGAGATTTCAAAAATCCTTTTTAGTGCTTGCGTACGTCATAAAAGGGACCTACTGTCAAAATTTCAATTTTCTAGCTTCAGGCAGGCAGCTTCAGTGGCTTAGGCTGTGCGTTGATAGATCATTCAGTCAGTCAGAAGATTGGTTGCGGTTGGTAGTCCGGATAATCGCGAATCCGTATAACTGAGGGCCGGATAATCGAGTTTCTACTTACCTAAAATTTTGGGAAGGAAAACCAATAATGCGAGGTTTTAGTTCGGACCAAACCACAAATTCTTTTATGTTACATTAACAAACGGATGGAAGTGGAAGTAAATAAGTTTGCTTAACAGAGTTTGTACTGGGTATTTGTGTCATTCAAAATTCAAAATTGAAAATTATTTATTTCATGTAGGCCAACCTGTGGCTCTTATGACACGTTAAGATTCTACCACCGGTTCGGAAAGCGGATTCTGCTGAGAAGAGCCGGCAAGAAACTCAGCAGTTGCTCTTTTCAAAATAACCATTTTACAATATTAATAAGTAGCTATTACATTGTAATAAGTTTTTATACTATCTTGTGGGCAGCTGGATGCCAAGCTGATTTAACCCGTGCATCTTTGTTAGAATAGAATATGACATTTCCACAAAATAAATATAATTAATCGATTAAAAAGTGTGTGTAATATTCCATACTAAACATTTGATTTTATTCGCGAGCGAGAAACATTTCGACTCTCCCACTACTCTACCAAACTCCAGCAAAATAATGATCGTATGAGTTGTACTTAGTTGAGTCCTCGTGTCACTCCGGACTTTAATAATAATACTGCTCGTAATTGAAAACACAGTAACTTCAGTTACAAAGTAACTGTAGTTTAAGTACTATGTTATCAATTAAGAGGGCAGAATAGGTCGAAAAATGGGTAAATTGGGCGACCCCAAAAATCCGCAACTTATAGTCTGGTCTTGCTGATGGTAGCGTTAATAGCGTTATAGCGGATTTGGGTTAATATTAAAATCCTTGAGTAGTTTGCGAGATCTCAATCAAGGGGTAACTTTTATGGAATACAAAAACACCTATTCTTATTTGACTTTTCAAATACCTCTCGAAACTTTTTTGAAAATTCAGAGGTCAGGTCTTCGGGATCGAACCGACGACCCCTCGAATAGGAGACCGAAGTCCTAACCATTATCATGTGCGTTTTAAACATGTAACATACTTAAAAATGTGAAAGAAAACATCGTGAGTAAAACTACGCGCATGAGAGTTTCCATAAATTTCTCAAAGGTGTGTGAAGTCTGCTAATTTGCATCGGGCCAGCGTGATGAACCTTCTCTGAGAGGAGACCTGCGCTCAGTAATGAGCCGTTCATGGGTTGCTGCTGATGATGATGAAGCATTTTTAAGGAAACGTTTAACTTATTAGATAAGCGACGTCAAAGAACATAAAACATCCCAATGATTCACAACTAATGAACATCGTATTTATATCCATCAGATTTATGCATCGCCCGAAGGTGCGATGAGGCAGCACTCTTGTATTAATTGCTGTTATACAAAATGCCCGCCGTCAATCAATATGTTTGACGTTGAAGACTTATTAGCGGAATTATAAGTAAAATGTAATTATCTCTTCACGTTTTAAGTTTGATCCGGCACTTTACTAGTAATGCTTCTTGCAAATGGAAAATGTTGTTGGAATTTTTGTGAGGTGCAATGATCCTCCTTGGGCATTTAAAAACCAGATGAGGACGAATGGAATCTAATAATATCACAGTGATTTGTTTTGGAAAATTTGACTGTGACAGTTAATGCCTTCATAATATTATTAAAGTCAATATCCTTACTAATTTACCAGAGTAAGTACAGTAATGTTCTAATAAATTATAAATGCATAACTGTGTTCGTTTGTCCTTCAATCACGCAGGAACGGAGCAATAGATCGACCTGATTTTTTGCATGAGTATAGTTGGACTTGGAGAGTGACATAGGCTAGCATTTTATCCCGGAAAAATAGGTTCCCGCGGGATTTTTAAATACCTAACTTCACGCGTATGTATACGGTGTAAAAGAAAATCCTCTTTTATTTAAGCTTCTACTACTTTGATACTAAGAAATCAAAATATTATACTATAGTTCCCAACGGATTCTTGTATAGATACCTACTTGCTCCCAGTAGACGCTACCAGTAAAATAACAAAGAGCTTACAAGGTCCACGATGCCCTGCGGGAACATTCGTGATTCTGCTCTTAATAAGGCGCGTACAACACTGTTATTATACTGTCACAGCGAACTGGTTGAGAATAAAAAATAACCCATTAACTATTGAATTGACGTAGTGCAAAATATGATACCTAATGTTGTGCTGTTTTTATTGGACTGACACACTGTTAAGTATCAAAAATGTGATATAATTATATGACGTGATCTTAAAAAAATTTGACAAAATAGTGAAAAAATAAGCCACAGTTTTGAAGGTGGTAAATCCTTGTTGCGTTAGCGCAAACAAATTGCATGTTGATATAACAGTAAAGCCATTTTCACCGTAACCTTTACCTTACCGTACTCTTTAAGTAGGTAGCCCCTAAATACAATCCCTTACCCAAATGTCCAATTTCCACCTGTAGAAGTGTTCACTAAAGATTCGTGAAAACGAAGTTGACAGAAAGCGTCACCTAACTTAGCTCAGATAACCCTTAAAAGTTAGGGAACGTTGGTGAAAACGGGTATAAACGTCACAAGTTACTCTTAGACTGAGTTTCCACGGCGCGGTTCGCACCCGCGTCCGCAGCGGTTGCGGTACCATTGTTACCGCGCCCGCCGCGGGCGCAAAACGCGCCGTGGAAATTGCTACTTCATTTTCCATAAAATCTGCATTCTACGGAGGCCGCGGGCCCGCAACCGCTGCGGACGCGGGCGCCGAACCACGCCGTGGAAACTCAGTCTTACTTTTCAACTCAAAACTAAAGCTAGGAAAAATCATATAACGTGCCCTGACTGAACGCATCCAAAAAGTTCTTAATGATCTTTCATACATGCGGGAATTGATTTTTGTTTATATAAAATATAGGTACATATTATACTTATGTAGGTTCTCAAAATATTATAAAAACTAGCTGATGCCCTCGACTTTGTCCGCGTGGATTTATTATTAAATTCCCTCGGGAACTCTTTGATTTTCCGGGATAAAAAGTACTATGTCACTCTGCAGGTCCTCAACTATACCCATGCAAAAAATCAAATCAATCCGTTGCTCTGTTGCGGCGTGATTGAAGTACAAACCAACAAACAAACACACTTTCGCATTTGTAATATTAGTAAGGATTAGTAAGATAAGTAGTCTATTTGGTTTAAACCTATCTCGCAATAACATCGGTCGAGATTTAGGTTGCCTAGCAACATAATAATACTCGTAATAACATCGTTCGAGATTTAGGTTGCTAGGTTGCCTAGCAACCTTAATCTCGAACTGTATATTATGACTGTCGTGTAATTAACATATCTTAATCTGCAATAACAAATATTGATGTCAATAATTAAGATAAAAACTATCTTATCTTTTAAGTTGGACCAAATTACAGATAGTTACGATGTTTGATCAAAATCGGTTCAATTTTTTCGAGTTTATCCCGAACATGCATCGCGACACGATGTTAATGTTTTGACTTTGAATATTCCTCGTATAAATCCAGTTACACATTTATATAACTTTCCAATACGACACGCCGCAGCACGGCGCTGCGCTGTCTCTAAACGCTGACGTTTCACTTTAAATCACCGGATATTATTCCTCCTGCAAGGCAGCCGGTCCCGCGCCGAATGTATTAAGACCGTATGCGGTTCATTGGCAATAAATTATACAATTGGTGGAAATTTGGACTGGATACGTTGGGGAATTGTGGTTGTTTAAATTCGGTAACAATTGATCCAGCGTCTGCGAAGTTTGGAACTAAACACGTAACTTGTGGGCTGCCGACGTACTAATATTGTGCCAAGACCACTTTGATAACTTCCCCTATATTAACCTACAGCTAAGTATCGTACCTATATTATTAGTATGTTTAATATAAAGGGGCTATGATAAGTTCGGAGGTTAAGTTTCGATTGAATCCCAGTTTACTGAGTCCTGCTTTGTCTGCAGATTATATGGATTTTCATACAATGCAGCAGTTTCACGGTGTTGATATTAAATATAAAATATAGATCAATACTAAATGTTATCATAGCAAAAATTCAAGAAATAGCGAAGATAATATTATGGACAATCAAAGTTAAACTATAATAATAGGACGGATCCTATAGTGGTTGACATCTCACGGACGCGCACTTAGCGCCTACTGCTCAATTCCAACATCTACGCAAAGCTAGAAACGCCTTTCCGGCTTCTGTTTTCCAACTAACTATAAGCACATAGTTCGAAGAGCTGCCGGTCGTTGGGGTCGTAAGGTGCTGGAGTGGCGACCCCGCACCGGGACACGCGGTGTTGGCAGACCCCCCACTAGGTGGACCGACCGAGTCGCAGGGAGCCGCTGGATTCAAGCGGCGCAAGGCCGATGCCTATGGTAGTCCATGCAGGTGACCTTTGTCCAGCAATGGACGTCTATAGGTTGATAAAGAAGAAGAAGAAGATAAGCAGAGGACGTCTATTAATGTTGTGGTGATGATGATGATATTGTGGTCAATCAATAGTTCATAGTCCTATCTATACACCTATTGAAAAAAAGAAATAACAGGCTATATTCAATTCAAGGCAGGATTCAATCATCAACGTCATGCCACTAATAATATGGCATGCCATAGAAGCCTGCAGCAAAAGGTAGAACTAAAATACAGAGGTAAGAGTAAACTAGATACGTATAATACTTGGTTGGTGGTGGACATGGTCGCTAACTAAGGGCCTCATAAGTAGGCTCAGGACCGCTCAGCGGGCGATGGAGAGAGCTATGCTCGGAGTGTCCCTGCGGGATCGAATCAGAAATGAGGAGATCCGTAGGAGAACCAGAGTCACCGACATAGCTAAGCGAGTCGCGATACTGAAGTGGAAATGGGCGGGGCACATAGTTCGAAGAGCTGATGGTCGTTGGGGTCCCAAGGTGCTGGAGTGGCGACCCCGCACCGGGAAGCGCAGTGTTGGCAGACCCCCCACGAGGTGGACCGACGACATCAAACGAGTCGCAGGGAGCCGCTGGATTCAGGCGGCGCAAGACCGAGGCCTGTGGAAGTCCATGCAAGAGACCTTTGTCCAGCAGTGGACGTCTATCGGTTGATAAAGAAGAAGAAAGAAGTATAATACTTGTGCCTGCATGGCTGCTGATTGGTTGTCACGCGAGGGTACATCCTCGCTGCGACCTACATTTCTTTTTCAGTGCGGCCCTGCACAGTGTTTCCTTGAACCGTTCACGTTGTTGGGTATATGCAAAGCTTTTTTAATAAGAATTCGAGCGCGGTTTATATCTTTCCTTCGTCTCGGGGAAAATGTCAGCAATCTGTGGCAAAATCCTACTTTATTGTTATTGTACCGCATTTATTCGAGGCTCAACCGAAAAAGATATAAACCTGGGAATTGGTTGAAAATAAATAAAGTCACCGGTTGGTCGGACGCACGGACTCCTTTGTGCGGGTGGATCGCTGAGATAACAATTATTGGTCTTTTAGTAAAGACGAAAATCGCCCAATAAACTGCGCGTCGAGTAGGTAAATAAAAACGGGTAGGTACCTACTATCTCCTCGGTTGTTTCCCCAGACGCAAGATAGGTACGACATACTTTACAAACGTTTTTAGGGTTCCGTACCCAAAGGGTACCAACGGGACCCTATTACTAAGCCTACGCTGTCCGTCCGTCCGTCCGTCCGTCCGTCTGTCAGCGGGCTGTATCTCGTAAACCGTAATAGATTGACAGATGAAATTTTCAGATATTATGTATTTCTATTGCCGCTATAACAACAAATAATAAAAATTAAATTAAATTAAAAAAATTAAATTTAAATATTTCCATGGGTACATGGAAATATTTTTATTTAATTTTTTTTAACGGAACCCTAAAAGGGCGAGGCCCGACTCGCACTTGGCCGATTTTTTTTCTATTATAAACCTACTGAGGAATAAGTTTCTTTGACCCGTGGTTTCTGACGGTCACCAATATTCTTTCTTTGCGCACCTCTCGACAATAAAGGCAAGTCATTTTCAGATTTGCTCAGACCTAGTTGGTCGATTGCGCAAATACTACATTAATCATTAGTGCAGTCTCAAGTCGTTCCAACAAAGCATAATTTTTTTTTAACCAATAGTGAGAAAGGATCGGCCAATCAAAAGTGATTGCGATCGTCATTATAGGATCCCACTGCTGCAGCTGATGCGTTAAACCATTAGTCACAGAGGCCTTTTCATAAATAGCAGGATTTAATGAAATGAGTATTTTGATCATAATCCTATGATATCAACGGGAAAAAACCGTTTTCGAAATTAAGCTTATGACGTCATTCTCCAGGTCCTCAACTATACACATGCAAAAAACCACTTTGATTGCTGCGCAATTCAAGGACGAACCAACAAACAAACACAGTAACACATTAATAATATTAGTAGGGATTAAAATACCGCAACATTATAGTTATAAGATAGGTACATTTTAATAGTTATTTGTGTTTTATGGGGCCAAAGGAATTTTTTGTTCCCCGAGGGCGTTATTTTGAATTCAGAGCGAAGTGAAGGATTCTAAAGTAGAATCCTGAGCGTAGCGAGGAATTCAATATACGCCGCCCGAGAACAAAAAAATTTGGCCCCGAATGACACACACTATTTTTCATCATTACCTATGAGAAAAAGCTAGGAGTATCAACCTACTATGTATAGAGTAGAGACATTACCAATACGTATATTGAAAGTTTAAATAAAACACAAATAATTTTTTATGAAATAATTAAACATTAATATTTATGTTGGAAGTATGGGCGTATATGTCTAATCGACAAATTTGATCACGTGACTTATCGTAGACAACAGCTTCTCAAACATTTTTGAATTTCGACACATTTTTGAATTCTCTCTTCTGATTGGTCCGCGTTAGTGCTTTAGCATGCTAAAGCACTATAACGCGGACCAATCAGAAGAGAGAAATGAAAAGTCCCATGGGGTTAAAATGAAATTTTGCTCCCGCTGTCCTCTGAAGCCAATATTCGTTTTTTGAATAGGTATGATGAAAAGGAATTTTTTGCTTCCAAAATAAATCGTAGGAATTCAAACTTCTTCACAACTTAGCGTCTAATTAAATAAAGGATCAAAGTGCCGGAGAAATTTTTGGACGAACCTTCTTCGTCTCGATCTTTCATGTTTTAATCCAATTTCGTTTTTTTCCTATAATGAAAACACGGGCAAGTCGAGTTTAAAATCACTAAAGGCAAACTTCAAAGCTGCAGATTTGATGCTATCTCAAAACCTTACAATCCAAAGGCGTAATTGAATTTCAACTTCCGACTGAAATTTTTTTTGCATACTGTGTCTCAGTGAACTCATTATTGTAACTTTTTTTATTTAATATTAAACCAAAATAATTTTTTCATCCAAACCTTTTGCTACAGCCTGTTCTGTTCTGACGATCCCCTTTCTTTTGGTAGCCGGAATCACCAATATGAATAAATATTTGCTCTAGAAACCAAAATCAACTGTGACTATGGTTTGTCATCATTACCATAAAAGTATAGTTTCAAAAGATAGCTATCAAAGATTGGGTTCAAAAATTTTAAAGTAAATCTTCGAACAAAAGTAGTTCATTGAAACAATTTATGGAATCCGACAAACCACAGAAACATCTGAACGCTTTTCTAGTGCGTGTCTACAAAAATTCAAATAATTGGTTAGTGTTCAAAGAATCAAACTTCATCTGTATGATGCACGCTACAGAGAAACTCTTTTAACTAAGTACCAACCTAACTTAACGTTGGCTTAATACTTAACTTAAAATAAAAGAACTTAACATAACAAGCGCTGAAGTAAATCAATTATAGAGTTTGCAAAAATTGACTCCACTTCAAGAAATTCTTTCGTGAAATTCCGGAGCTGACGAATTATAGAAATTAAATTGTACGAAAAAGCACCTCACATTTTATTCATCGCCCGCCTTCCTCTCAGACGTGAACGAGTGGCGATGCTCACTGCAAGATTTCCCCTAACATGAGAGGTCTGCGGATGTACTTATCGTGTTGAACTAGAAGCGGCAGCGAGTTGAACATTTTGATGACGTGATATTTCGAAAACCTTACACAGATCGACCAAAATAGTATACCTAAATCTTGTTTTTATTTTATCTATATAAAACGAATCCTACTAATATTATAAACTAGCTGATGCCCGCGACTTCGTCTGCGTGGATTTAGTTCATAACATCCCGCGGGAAATCTTTGTCACCCTCCAGGTTCTAAACTATACCTATCCAATAAATCACGTCAATCCGTAGCTTTGTAGCAGGAAACATTTGATCGTCTTGCTCGCGGCATTGTTAATGATGATTCAAAGAGAAAAAATATTACTGATGATATTATCAATTACGTTAAACTATAATTTTTATAATTGTTTTTACCATAATTAACCAAATACAAAATTACGTTTAGCTGTCATTTACGTTTTGTTCTTCCACTGTCATTTTCGTTTTTTTATTCCATGTCAGATGCATTTTTGTTATACCAGGTTTTATATTGACTTGACGGAAACGCGGTCGAACGGGATAAAAAGTATCCTATGTCCGTCTCCTGGTTCTAAGCTACCTCTCCACCAAATTTGAGCCAAATCGGTTCATCCGTTCTTGAGTTATAAATAGTGTAACTAACACCACTTTCTTTTATATATATAGATGTGAAAGACTGTGGTGTATGGATGGCCTGAAATTTGGAATGAAGCTCCCGCGGGAATTAAAAAACCTTGATCCACGCGAACGAAGTCGCGGGCATCTTCTAGTAAATAATAATTTGTAAAATAAATTAAAATCTAACTTAAAACTACTAGTTTTAACTTCGATTTTACTTTAAATTTTACTTTAGACTTAAATCAAAACATTTATTAATATTATCAACACATTTTATAATTATAATTAAACCTAATCGATGCCACCACATTGTGACAGTACCTAAGATGCTGGCAGTAAGAGGCCCGAAAATGTATGGCTAAACTAATTCCTAGGCCAAGGTAGCCATGTTTGGCAGCTCCATTTGAATTAAAGGCTATTTAAAAACTCCCACAATGCTCAATGATCTCAGCAAAGTTTCTCAACAGGTGGCGCAAGAACATACACTATTATGATCCTTTCAAGACACAAAAGCCAGTTCAAAGTCTGCACTTAGTCAGTCTAGTGGACTATGGCCTAAACTCATTGCATTCGAGAGCGGGCATGTACCTAGATGTGTTAAGACTGGTTGAGATGAATGAATTAACTAAAATTATTTCGCCAATCCCTTCTGGTTAAAGCACTTTTTATCATAGTTTTTCATTGAATAAAAAATAATAAAGCTCTTCTAGTTTTTATACTACCTGTGTCCGAAGCTGATTTAAAGCCCTCGTGTAGCTTGAAAGATTTTTATATTCAATTACAAATAGACAAGTGCGTCTCGAGTGGCGCCTTTGACATCTTCACGGTTTGAGAGAGGATTAGGCGTCCTTATCAAATGGCCGAAGAGACAAATTAGCAAGCGGATACCTAATGAATAAATCTTAGTCGTTTGAATCTTGAAAGCTAGGTACTTACTACTAAGTAGAAAGCTGCTCATTTATTTAGCTGGCTGTAATGGCTAGTCAAGTTTGTAAATTATTAAGATTATGTGGAGATGCACAGTGCACACTGCCATATTAGTTAAGTTAGTTATTCCCTTTCTAACCCGCTAAAATTATTTTTAAGTACCTGTTGTAATCGCAGTCACGAGCTAAAAGAATGCATGCATTTATTTATTAAAGATCTTTAGGAGATAAGCCGCAAAAGATAGATTGGAAATTGGATTATTGTATTACGTACAGTAATGTTATCTTGCAGGGAAGAAAACAATAGCTACTACTAGTATACATGCAGTATGTTTAATGAGGATATATTATAAGTATAAGAAACACACTTCTTCTTCTGACAATAAAATATTATAGCTGTAGCTAAGACAGTACAGAGTTGAGTACTTGTGATTTTATTATTAGTTGCCCTAAACCAGTTGCAGGGTGCAGTTCCATTACTTTTTGCATAAGTACATTTAAAACATTTTGAACACTGAACAGGTTATTCATAAACCTAGGTCAAATAAGTACCTACTAAAAGCGAAGTTTATCGAAGATAAAATAAATAGTGTATAACAGTTATAACTATAACACGGTTTATCAATATTTCATGCCAATAGCCTTGCAAGACTTGCTTCAAAGATCAAACGAAATACATGCAAAGGGGAGTATGTCGACAACGTCACCTATATGTGCGTATTACACGGAGATAATAATATAGAGGGGACTTAATAGCTATTTATGCAACTGCATCGTAATGAGGGTCATTTTAATTCGAGTGCTGTTTTTTGATACGAGGCTTGCCGAGTATCAAAATAGGATAGTACGAGAATTAAAATGACTAATTACGTTCAGTTGCATACAAGATTTTATCTACGACAAGGAAAATAAAATCATTAACAAAATACGCCGTAGGCTCAATAAAGTAACAAAAAATAACTCCGTAAGCCGCCACCAGCCGCCTGTGGCGCCTCTGTCAATAAAAAGTAACTCCGTAAGCCGCCACCAGCCGCCTGTGGCGCCTCTGTCGTATGAACGGTACAAAAGTGTCAGAACTCAGAGCCTTCGCTTTAGGTATCCTATTTTAAGAAGATAACCATTTCGATTCAGCTCCCATACAACGAGCTGCATCGAAATGAGAAGCAAAACCGAAAGAGGGTTCATTTCGATTCAGCTGTCAAATTCGAAATTGGAACTTTTCGATGTTGGAGTAGATAAAGCAATATCCAAGCTCTGTGTTCCCATAGCAATGTTTTACCTAATTAGCTTAAGCGTTTTAACTAGGGAGGGATGAACAGAATTTTAAAATTCTCCTAATGAATGTTTGGATTGAATATACAAATTTCATCGCTTTGTATTTGAATTTAGATTGAGTATGGGGTCCCTAAATAGGCCTTTCATACCTCTTTCGTGACATGTGTCCAAATAAAGGAAATCTTCATTCCCCCATACGCCGAGGTACGTTATTAGTGGATGTATTGCTTCAATAATGTAAGCGGTGCAAGATCAAAAGGGATTATTAATGCAGAATATTAATGGGAATGCAGAAAATTCCTTTTACTATGTTTAATAATAGATACCTATGACGGAATGTAACAAATCCGTTTTTAAAAAGTCCATTCGATAAGCAACGCTAATATAATTTAAAAGATAGGTAATTGAAAGAAAAAGGATCGATTTGTAAGTAATAATAATTTAATATAAAAAAATATTTTAAAAATCCGACTTCAAACACCCGCGCCACTGCAAAGTATATATTTATTGTTGATTTTTTAAAAACCGCTCGACCGATTTCCATAAAATTTAAATGGGACCACTTGGGAAGTATACCCTTTCAAACAAAAAAAGAATTTTTCAAATCGGTTCAGGCGTCTTCGAGTAATCGGTGACATACATAAAAAAACCGACGAGTTCAGAACTCCTCCTTTTTTGAAATTGGTTAAAAATATACCCCTTAATTTTATTCTTAACTTAATAACTTAAAATATTTTAGTTAAGTTAGCTTATAGCTTTATATGTGTCTAGCTTTTGCCCGCTATTTCTTAAAATGCCGCGGGAACAATATTTTGTTTTCACAGGTTAAAAAGAGTTTGGTCAAAATCTATAACTCTATGTATCTGTCGCAGTAAGATAGTTGAACCCGTGTCATAATATGAAGATAGCTATACGAAAGCTATCTTACTAGGAATATAGCTTTAATACGAACGCGATCTAGTTATACAGCTACCTGACTAGACTTATCCAGTAAAATGGTTATAGAAGCACTATTTTTGCCAAAATCTAAAGTTAAGTTAGGTTGGGGTTCGACATGGACAGCCAGGTGCTCGGCCGTAGGTCGGGCACTTAGGTTCCATTTGGTATAATGATATGCGTGCATACTTAACTTAAGTATATTGACCAAATGGAATCTACCTAAGTGTTATAGCACAGAATATATAATAGTACTACGTAGTTATAGCTATATAGCTAGGTTTATAGCTATAACACGGCTTCAACTATCTTACTGCTACATATCCATGAAAATCTCGTCAATCATTTGCTCTATTTCTGCGTGTTTGAATAAGTAGGTATGATATTTGTGTCCGGTCTCATGAATATTGCTAATTTATAATAATTACATGTAATCTTAGATTAAATCAAATTTATTACGTCAGATAACATGAAGCTGCGTTCAGTGCCTACCTGACCCTACCTGCCCGTGAAAGTCCCATCAAAATCGGTCAAGCGATCCCAAAGATTAGCCCTTGCAAACAGACAGACGCGACAAAAATTTTAAAAATACGTGTTTGCTTACATACTTAGTATAAACCAAACGTTCAAGTAATTATGAGCTTAATGAAAGGCAGATTATTATTTCGAAATCACAAATTATTATTAGACATTTCAAATTATATCTTAGTAAGTACATATTATACCTATATACTTAGGTATATATTTAGATTATAATATTATATTATAGATTTGTCGCTACGTCGTCGTTGGGAGTCTTCCTTATCCGACAGGAATCCCTTAATCCATTTCAGTTGTCCATTCAAAGTGTAACGATAACAATAATTTCATAAATGCTTTTTTTTCGACCTGTCAACTAACTGTCAAATTATCAAACGGATGCATCGGAAGAACGAGCAGCTGAATGTTAAATTGAGAAATCGCGTGTAAAGGCGTAAAAGGGTTCAGTTTGCGGTGTTGGTTTTTTTAACGATCCCTTTGTACCTAAATGTGTGAATTTAAAATTTAAAAGCGTCTGGCTCGGAACAAGTTGAAAGAATCACAATGCTGTCATTTATTGTTGTATTCCTTTCGCTCTGCATTGGAAGGGTTGACATCGACGGTTGACACATTTTTGTTGCATTCTAACGACGATGAATGAATGATAAGTTTATTTAATTTTAGAGTTATTTTTTTCTGTTGGGTGATTTCTGTGTTATTTTTTAACTTTTAATTTAATTAATATCTAAAATTAATGAACGTAACGTAAAAAAAATTCAGCCACAACATACCAACGTTGCTGCCGGATACAGACGGCAAGAGATCATGTTTTGTAGCGATCCTTTCAAGAGACATAACGTATGACCAACGATCCAGCAGTAGACGTATATCGGTTGAGATGACGAGGTCCGCACCCGAACCTGCTAGGTACTCCCCGAATAGAAGACCGCAGTCCTACCCACTAGGCTATCACTGCTACAACTAGAATTAGAATTTGGAAATCCTCGTTGCTGCTAGCGCATTTCGTGGAACACGGTCAGTACCTTCCTATTCAATAGTGTACCTACTTAGTACAATACCAAACCAAAACAAGTAGCGACTTTTTGTATTTGATATTCCTTTTACGAAGATGTGCGCATTTGCTAGTTACTCTTAGTGCTGATTTCACCAACGTCCAATGACGTTTATGCTAGGAATAAATTGGGCGTTGTGACAGTACTTATATTGAAAATACGGTCAAAATATCAAATTTACACTCGGATAAAACTTATTTTACGTTGGTGAAATAGGCCTTAATAAATTTCAATATGACCACAAAACTTCATAACGAAAAATTGCTCCAAATATTTTGTCAGGCGGCTTTTTAAAGAGCTTTGTGTACTAAGCAGTAGGTACCAACCTAACAAAATAAGTTACGAGCATCTAGAGTCGGGCAATCAAAAGGCAGGCTAGGAAATGTAGAAAAGATCGTCTCCTAAACTGATCCTATCAGACCTTATCGGACCCTATTGAAACAGGAACATTGTTGGCGAGAGTCCAATGTAAATTCAAATATCAAGCAGGAAAGGAAGTTCCCTACGAATTTCAATAATAATTATTGTAAGCCCGTCTTTTTCTTCCGGCCGTCTTTGTCTGGTTTTAAAGTGCTAGTTTAGAAAGTCCATGTTGTTCAATATGGGAATGAGTCATCGAGCACCTACCTTTAAGCGCCGTGCGAGTTGTTAGCCGGGCCCGGCATAATCCGTCGATGTCTTCCCGATATTTCACACAATTAGAATGTCACTGGTCCCGTTCGTCAACACTATCACGTTAACCCAAGGAAGTATCCGAAACCACCAGTTAAAGGTTGGAATAAAAAGAGGAATTTATAAACAATTGCACTGGAGCGCGTGTACTGTTCGACATTGAAGTGTGTTCAATCATAAAAGTAGGTAGTCATCAATCTAGCCGCTTCAAGCGCAGTGGCTCGCAAGTCGACCGCAAGAGGGTACCCAAAGATCAAACCCATAGTAAATAATGATGTTATTCTATTAACATGCTAATGAGAAAGAAAGAAAAAACTCCAAATTGTGTGTCCTTTTATTATTACTGTTCCGTACGGAACACATGTCCATCCTTTACAAATATTTGATCTGATCAACGTCTCAAACTGGACGGTGCACCCAGCCTTAACCGATTGACGTGGTTAATCTTTAGAGTATTCCGAAATATTTTCTAGCAAACGCCACTCGACCTATTTTCTGTATGGTAATATAACTAAAATTTTGAGCGCTAAGGGCCCTCATCTTTGAATAGTTTATGCGGAGCAAAATCCGCGCCATCGTGTGATGCATTAACTTACGTCACTGGGATTAACGACCTTGTGTAGGAATTCCGGGATTTTCATGTTATTTAATACAGTTTTGGTTTAACAATATTATTCTATGGGATTATTCACTTTACTGCTTTAAATCTAGGGCAAACTAAGTTACAAATCTTTATCCTCAAAAAACAATTTTTTTCCTTTTTTTTTAATTAACTTTTCAAAACGTCTTTATCTGAGAGTTCTGAGACCTAAGGGAGAGGGCAGACTGTCTACTTTTAGCGGCAGCGATCGTCTTTTTTATGGTTTTGAGTCGCTGTTTGGAAACTCGAGTCTGCGTCCGAACGCTACCCCAGTCGCAGCTATCGAGTTGCGTTTATAAGCATCGACGTTCATCAAAATATTGCATCTCTTAATTTGATTTATCCGTAAGACTAGTGGTATTGCTTACTACCGTAAGGATTTAATAAGTCACAACTTTCTCTTCAATGACTTTAATAAAATACTTAACTGCAAACGGTCAAGGCACATGATGACTGACCCCAATAAACTCTGAACTTCAAACTTATTTTTTTAATGATGAAACCTACCTAAGGTTTCATCATCATCATCATCATCATCAGCAACCCATTAACGGCTCACTACTGAGCGCAGGTCTCCTTTTCAGAGAAGGGTTATTGGCCATAGTCCACCACGCTGGCCCAATGCGAATTGGCGGACTTCACACACCTTCGAGAACATTATGACAAACTCTCAGATGTGCAGGTTTCCTCACGATATTTTCCTTCACCGTTGAAGCAAGTGATATTTAATTGCTAAAGCGCACTTGACTCCGAAAAGTCAGAGGTGCGTACCCGGGATCGAACCTGCGACCCCCCGAATAGGAGACCACAGTCTTAACCACTAGGCTATCACTGCTTCAGGTAGTTTTAGTACAATTTAATACAAAAGAAACTATAATACTGAAAGACTCTTTTCATACTAAATCTTTTAATACATATAGTAACTATCTTCTTTCTATGAGCAGATTAAAAACAAATCGCTCATGCTTTGAATGGGTAAACGGTCCATGGAAATAATAAGAGATGGATTACTGCGGTTCAACGGTTTTACTAATTTACTCTCCGTCGAATAATACGAAGATTTTTACTAACTACAACCATGCTTATCATCTCAATGCCATTAGCGAGGTACTTTTCATGGCTGGAATAACCTAAACCCAGACAAGCTATCTATACTTAAGTTTGTTTACATTACCTTTCTCTATTCCAATCATTATCACTCTCCATAATAACCATCTGTCACATCGTATCCGGTGAAATGGCGTATGATCAGCTAGGTCAAATGTCAAGGCAATATGAAACTAGAGCAATAGTTTCCATAGCAGCTATTATGTTATTTAACGAACCTTATATTAATCATGTTATATGCTATAAAATACAATACTACTAGAATTCCTATTCATTTGAACTTTGCCATTCAAACTAGTTTCATGTTTAGTAAGAAAAATAAATATTATTTTAGGAAACCAGTGACTCTTACAATGACACTACTCTCCGTTTTTGTGATCGTAATCCTATTAAATTCTATAAAATCACAAGTCCAAGACCAGAAGCCAGTGAATGCAACGTCCTCAATCCAAAATATTAAAGAATTCATGACAAAAATGATCAAGGACCAAAGTTCAAAGATTCAAACACTTCTGAGAAAAATACAGTATAATGCTCAAACAGTATTAACAAAAATAAGAGATATGAATCAAAATCCAAAATTACCAAATATACTCAAACGAGATCAAACGAATGAAGTGAAAAGAACGCTTGATGATGCAGATAACCAAATAGAATCACCGGTTCCAGAAGATAATAGAATCGACGATGTTTCAACTGAATCTTCAAGTGCTAGAAGCTTTAGTACAAATCATTATGTTAGTACTGGTTACGGAGCAAGTGGCAATGCTAATTACGGTGTTTCAACGTACCATCATCATTCCATCGGCTTCGATCCTATCAACATTGTAGTTTCTATGTCACTCTTATCCTTTTTATTACAAGCACTACAAGGCTTCTTAACTAGAACGAGACTACCTACACCTGTTGTTGAAGCGAGAAGATTACAGTCTAGCTCTTCTGAAAACTGGGATAAAAATTTCAATGAAAAAAAGCAGCACGGAGTTACAAAGAAGGATTACTTTTTAACAAAAAAGTTACATAAAAAGTTTCTCCACTAATATGGTATTACTCAAAGTAATGTTTTTTTTTCAGATGAGTGGAAAATTTTTATTTAACATTGTTGTTTTCCAAGATTAAGGCAGGTACAATTCGACGGCTGAAAAAACTTGAAAATTTACCTCTTAATATGGCTTTACCTTTACCGCTCGAATAGGTTATTTTAACTGCACCTCTGGGCCCAAGCTTGTAACGCCTGAGTAAATTATATATTTCTTAAACTTATTTAAAACGACTTTAAAAATACACTCGTATTTTATTTATAAAAATCCTAAATCGCATTATTGCATCACAGTTTAGTCACTTTATTACAAGGATTACAAGGATCTTCTTAAAATACTAGCGTTTGCCCGCGACTTCATCCGCGTGGAGTTAGGCTTTTATAAACCCTACGGGAACCCTCTATTTTCAAGGAAAAGTATTCTATGTCACAACTAAAATACATACTTACGTGATAAAGTTAAGGACCATTAGAATGATAGGTTAAGTATATGCATAAAATAAAATTCGATCCGTTGCTCCATTGCATTGATAGTAGATTGAAGGACACCAAAAGAACCACACATTCGCATTTAATTTAGTATGATCACTCATGAGAAACATATCTATCTAGATTCTAGCCTGTGTGACTAGTAGCACAGTATCCTTACTCTGTCCTACTAGATACCTACCTACAGAATCTAGACAGAGTTGCCGAGCTCTACGCGGGTCTTTTATAAGACCACAATAATAAAAAGTAGTAATTTCATCCGCCCCAATTCCCATCCACTTTCTGTAATTGCAGTTCATGTCGCATGACATAATTTTCATTTCGTTTAATGTTTTACGAGTCATAAAACGAAATTAATACACAAAGTAAATTGCTCCTAAAATGGCCGCGGGTTTTCTTGCTGCGTGGGCTTTGTCACTTAAACCTGTTAGAACATGAATTATCTGTATGATATTGTATTAGCTAGAGTTTTGGTTTTTAGAAGATCTATTTAGAGGCGGTGTCTGTTTACGCAGTGTACGTTTGAAGTGAACTGCACGCGGACTGCACAGCTGTTGGTCAGCAGTTTGGATTCAGTTATGGCAACCGTAATATGTGTGATAAAGGATAACGTACTTATAGAGCGGAAACGTGGACACTGACGGTGGGCTTCGTCCACAAATAGTCATATGTTGGGATAAAATCCAGGGATAAAATCTCTCTCAGGGATAAAATCCGAAACGAGGAGATTCGTAGAAGAACAAAAGTTACTGGCATAGCTCTAAGGGTTAGCAAGCTGAAGTGGCAGTGGGCAGGTGATATCGTCGCAGAACCGATGGCCGATGGGGCAGACATTTTCTGGAGTGAGACCGCGTACCGGTAAGCGCAGTGTAGGACGACCTCGCTGGACCGATTACCTTAAGATGGTGACGGGAAATGGGTGGGTGAGGAAGGCGGAGGGCCGTGTTTGGTGGCGCGCTCTCGAAATGGACTATGACCAGCAGCGGACGCATAAATATGGATAAATGGATAAACCGTATAATAATTTATAACACAGTCGCATAACGCATTATCTCTGGGCCTATGACTAGCGCACACCGGTGGACGTTCGAGCAGAGTATCAAGGATCATGTGCCCACTTGTGCACACAAATGAGAGATACCGTAATTGTCCGCCAGTGTAACACAGCAGGCCACAGTCCGCTGCGCTGGCCGAGTCGTAAGTATCGGCGCAACCTGGTGGACTCCGGCGCATTATAAAAAATCTTTTAAAATAAAAGTTCTTTACCCCCCGTCTTCTTCCAGATCCAATTATTTCTTCTTCTTCTTCTTTATCAACCTATAGACGTCCACTGATGGACAAATAGGTCTCCTGCATGGACTTCCACAGGCTTCGGTCTTGCGCCGCTTGAATCCAGCGGTTCCCTGCAACTCGTTAGATGTCGTCGGTCCACCTAGTGGGGAGTCTGCCAACACTCCGTCTGCCAACCTTGGGACCTCAACGACCATCAGCTCTTCGAACTATGTACCCGCCCATTTCCACTTCAGTTTCGCGACTCGCTGAGCTATGTTTTAAGACTTATTATTTTCTAAATAGGGACGCACAATTTTAGCAATATATAATTTAAAAATTAATATTAATGTACGTATGTACCTATTATCCTATTTTTAAAATTCAGGGCAAAGGAATAGAATCTGAGTAGATGCCATCTATTGAACAGTTTTTGAACTATCACACAATCCAAAAATCACTTTTTAATACCTACCTGAATAAAAATAATTGAAAATTGTATCTGCTGTATAATATTAATAAATAATTACTGAAACTATAATTACCTATCTTTTTAGTTTTTTTGTGGTCCAATTCAATAAAAGTCTTCAAGGATTATGAATCTCCTTACATTGCGCAAGAGTGAGTTCAACGAGAGACATCTATGTCGTGATTATTGAACTTATTGACGGTCACCCAACCTTCCAACTGACTTCGGTCAATGGAGAACACTCCTCTCACGTCGTAGTACAAAGCTATTTTTATAGATGTCGCTAATAACCACAAATGTTGTAAAACGTATTTTAGGAAAACAAAATCTTCAATAACTCGATTCTTCTGTAATTTCTTTCGGTGTATTTAGATAATATCAATAGTAAATTAATAAATATTATACACCAAGTTTCATAAACAAGATAATATTTTTAAGACATTGGGGACCTTTAAAATTTCCTTTTGAATTTCATTAAAAAATTATTCAGTACCTAAGTCCTTGGGTAGTATTTAGGTAGTATCATAGACAAAACTGTTTATTTAACAGTTTTCACGATATTATCATAATCATAATTTCTAGTCAGATTTTTAGTAAGTAGGTACTTACCTAGGTACTTATCTACTGAAATGAAAATATTCACTTTAACAGTTACCTAATTAATTAAATGAACAAATGATTAGGTTGCATGTATTTTCCGAATGAGAACCAAGGTCACTGGCATAGTCCAAGCTGTCAACAATCTGAAATGGCAGTGGGCAGTCTACTCTTTTCGTAGAGTGATGCATCATGCATGGACTTTGGAGCCGGAGTAGGTTTTTCGGGGATTTGACGTTCCGGGAATAGGACGTAACAGACTTATTGGACTTTCGGGGAGTTGGACGTTCCGGGGCGTAAGGAAGTAGAGACCGCGTAACCTACTACTATGCGAGCGTTGCGGGGGTCGTCCTCCCAGACCTCCGGCACAATGATCTGACGATATAAGGGTGTCGGAAACCTGCTGGATTAGAAAGGTCGAAGACAATTTTGTATGGTGGCGCCTCAGACCATTCAACCCGACTGAATAATATTTGTCAGACAGAACATTGTGAATTAAAAAAAAGGGTGATTTACACAATAGGCAGGTTACAGATTCAAACAGGCTCGTGATTCCTGGACTGCACCTTAAGAGGGTCCGAAAGACATTTGTGGGAATGGGCGTGACCTTCTATAATAAAATTCCACAGTCGATCTTAGACTTGCCTTTACACAAGTTTAAGAAATCAATTAAAACTAAGCTCATGAAAAAAGCATATTATATTTTTGAAAGAAATTATAATTGAAGACTATATAAATGACAAAAAAGCGTGGATATAATTCGTTCCAGCGATTCATGAGACAGTAGTGATTAACCTGTTTATCAAAATAATTCTATTCTATTCAGTGTTCCCACTTTATTTGTGTCCAAGTCATGTCTTAAAATGAGTATTTGAAGTAGCCTAAGTATGTCACGCTCTCTTTAACATTTCTGTGGTGGTGTCGTGTGATGCGGGTTGTTACGTTCCCTACAATATGGTTGAGCGAAGCAAAGGCTTGGTCATGCGTCATGCTCGTGAACGTGTTCCACCGGCGGGAATAGTGCTACTTTCTGTCTGCCCGTCATGTGATGAATTATAATTAGATATAATTAGGTATGTTTTTTGTGGAACTTTGTTGTGGAATTTTGTGGAACTTCCCTTCATTGTGGAAACTCTGCATACATAGCATAATATCTACTATATTGTAAACTTGTTTTGAAAAGAGCAACTGCCGAGTTACTTGCTGGTTCTTCTCGGCAGGAACGGCATTCCGAACCAGTGGTAGACTCATCGATGATTCAAAAGCACTTGTTAAAAAAGTTTATTTGAAAAAAAAAAAACATTTCTATTCTATTCTATTCTATTCTAATAATTTAAGGTTGGCGGCGTTGGCGCTCATTATGGAAGGCCTATGTTCAATAGCAAACGTCCACAGGCTGACATGAAGAAAAAAGATGATGATGACGATGGTGATGGCCCAATTTATCAGTACAGGGACTACGCCTTTTTTTGGAAAAAACTGAAGTAGTTAGGTTGGTACCTACCTACGTTTAATAAGTAGGTATTTCCCTGCTATTTTCACCGGTTTGAAACGGGCAATTAATTTACCAAACACAATATAACAATGGAAAAAATTTACATTTAAACTCGTACATAATTCAGTAGCTATCAGTAGGTGTTTTAGCTGTTAAAAATACAATACAATTATTCACCTAATTAGAGAAACATCTTCCAAAAAAGGTTGTTTCAAACCAGCAGCTAATTTGAACAAAGTCCTATGCAAACAAAGTTTTTATCTTGATGCATAATTATTGAAAGGGCGGAAGGGCCGTTGTAGTACTATTATGGAAAGTGGGAACTTATAAATGACCTCCCGATTTATTTGTTAGACCACAGTTAGACTCGCTACACCGCATCGGCCCATTTTCTAATGCCAGAGGCACATTTACAAACAGCAAAGCGCTCTTTACCCGCGGGTAAGAGCGCGCTCTTTGATAATAATATTATTATGGTCCGAATTCCTTACCGTAGTGCAGTATGCCCGTTTTCTTCAACGTTCCTTTTTTACTTTATTTTTATATATATTTTTTATTTCCACTTATACAAATAAACTTCCACTTTAATATATTTTAGGCTTCCGTAACAAAGAGGTAATAACAGTATTTATTTATTTATTTATTTCATATGAACTACCAACATGAATACATGACAATTTTATAATTTTATATACAACAATTAAATATAGTTACGGGCTAAAATGGTAAACAGTCATGTAACCTGATTTACAGGTAGTTACATCATGCATTGTAATATAGTCTTACACATCTAACAAGTAATATGATAAACTACGTATTTTAAATTTAAATTTAGATAGTTTGTCGCTAAACAGATCAATGGAGCTATCCTTAAGTGAGTATTCCTTATATAATCTACTAAGCCTAGGTATAAGACAATGACGACCCAGATTGGTTTTGTTGATTCGGTGAGTAAACAGAGGGACAGGATATCGTGGTATACGAGAGGGCACTTTGAAATAAATTCGGCTCAGCAGTTCTGAGTTATCCATGGTTCCGTTAACAAGTTTGTATAAGAATACCATGTCAAGTAGATTGCGTCTATCAGATAGAGATTTTAATTTAAAATTTTGAAGCCGAGATGCGTACGGTAAATTTTTGTCCCGTCCAACGGAATAAAATTGCGTAAAGCGCCTCTGAATACTTTCCAAACGATCCTTGTGTACCTGGTAGCTGGGGTTCCATATTACCGAGCCATATTCTAGTTTGCTTCTAACAAGTGTGTTTCGGATGGTAGTAGTCGAACGGAACGTCTGCAACGAAGTCCAATGGTAAGGTCTGCCACAACCTCATATTTCAGTAAAATCGGATTGAAAGGAAAAATTTTAGGTAAATAGGAATGTGTGCATGTTGTTTTGTTGAATACGAGTTTGGGCATTTTAATTTATTATGTATGTACATTATCTCAAACAATACCGCGTTTCGTATGCATTCTCAACGTAGGAAACTTTAAGACGCTGTGAATATACAATATTTTCGTTTTGATTTCGCTTGTGAAGGAAAACAATACGATTTCCAACTTGTTCAAGTCAAGTAGGTAATTGCGGTTGCTTAACAAAGAGAAAAAATTCTACGTATAAAATACTTCATTAAACCAAGTTTTATCTATCGTGTTAATCAATGGGCGTGGACTAGTAAAAATCCTCACGACCAATAATGTCTTAAGAATTCATCCAATGAATATAAGATTCAACCTTAACTTTAGCCAGACAAAGTTTAATCTTCCTTGTGTAGGGGTTTTGTAAAGGTTGTAGCATGTATATTTGATAGAAACTAGTATAAGCAAACTAGACTTCAGAATACTATAGATTTATTGGTAGGTATATTCGAAATATTCGAATACAATTAATCCGGAATGAAGTCGTTGAAATATCAATTGGTCCATTAGGTAGGTATAATTTAAATACACAAATTGGTCATTGTGATTGCCAGCCGAGAAACATACATACTGCCGGACATTGATAGCTTCATGATAGTACGGGATCCGAACATAGCATCGACCTTCACCCATCTGTTTACCGAATGAAACATTTTTTTTATAAAATTCCATACATAGACAAATACGTCTTGTATGTATTGCCTATCAAAATATGTTCATGGCTATCATTAATTTAAAAAATATTAATTATTTTTTTTAGCGAGTTTCACCCACTTGTTTACGAATCAAATGTTATTGAATCTAAAAGTTTTAAACATATAGAATAGGTCTATGAGGTATTGCCTACGTGTTTACGTTCATTTCTACCTGGCAAGCAGGTTTAAACAGGTAAGTAAATATAGGTGACTGCACCGATCTGTTTACCAATCAAAATATATATCAAAAAAAAGGTTATTTAATAACAAACGCGATGATATAGTATTGCCTGCAATAAACCGTTCATGAAATACTATTGCCAAGATTTAAAGTTTAAAAATCAAAGCAAGTAAAATTGCGCAAGAGAGAAATCCGAGCGTCATATTTAGTGTAATAAAGAAGGATAGAGCATATTGGCTGCGAGCGACGCCTTCGTTGAATAGAGTACGCGTATAAACTATATACATACTTCGAAGAAGAGAGTACGCATGCTGTTTTTACATATTGTTGAGAAAGAAGCATAAAATTTTTAAATATTATTCTACATCTGAATCATCACAAGTTGTATCAAGATCTTCGGGCTCAGATAACTCTTCGTTTTTTTCATTTTCTGTCATTTCCAGAAGGTCGTTTATCTTGAAAGGCGTCTGATCACCAATAAATCCTACTGGTTTCAAATAATTATTTTCTAAAACCCAGCCGGAATTTTTCGGATTCAATTTCACACAATTCGATTCTGTAGCATGAAGCCACATAGAATAGACGTAACAAGTACGCAAAATTTTCTGAGTAAGAGAAGACCAGCACGGTGGTATAATGTTTGAGTCGAAAGAAGATATTTTTTTTAAGAACTGTTCATTGTCCTCCTTGGCAGAGTAAGTTTTCAGGAAAATGCGAACTCTTGCATAATTGACACTGGTGCAGTGCTTGATGCCATAAATATTAGCTGTAAATTCCTGAACAGCGTCCATTTTTTCATTAATAAAAATATCGGCTTCATCAAGTAACGATGCAAAAACTTTTTGGTACCTCTCATTTTTTTTTTCAAAAACGAAGAGTTATCTGAGCCCGAAGATCTTGGATACAACTTGTGATGATTCAGATGTAGAATAATATTTAAAAATTTTATGCTTCTTTCTCAACAATATGTAAAAACAGCATGCGTACTCTCTTCTTCGAAGTATGTACTTATATAGTTTATACGCGTACTCTATTCAACGAAGGCGTCGCTCGCAGCCAATATGCTCTATCCTTCTTTATTACACTAAATAAGACGCTCGGATTTCTCTCTTGCGCAATTTTACTTGCTTTGATTTTTAAACTTTAAATCCTGGCAATAGTATTTCATGAACGGTTTATTGCAGGCAATACTATATCATCGCGTTTGTTATTAAATAACCTTTTTTTTATATATATTTTGATTGGTAAACAGATCGGTGCAGTCACCTATATTTACTTACCTGTTTAAACCTGCTTGCCAGGTAGCCATGAACGTAAACACGTAGGCAACACCTCATAGACCTATTCTATATGTTTAAAACTTTTAGATTCAATAACATTTGATTGGTAAACAAGTGGGTGAAACTCGCTAAAAAAAATTAATTAATATTTTTTAAATTAATGATAGCCATGAACATATTTTGATAGGCAATACATACAAGACGTATTTGTCTATGTATGGAATTTTATAAAAAAAATGTTTCATTCGGTAAACAGATGGGTGAAGGTCGATGTTATGTTCGGATCTTAGACCATGAGGCTTCATGTCATTGATAGTCTTGAAGGGACTTCTACACGTCGTCGCGATCTTGTGGTGGTTGTATCCAGCGGCTCCTTGCAACTAGTCTGATGTCATTTGTCGACCTAATAAGGATATACAAAGACTACACTCTCTGATGCGAAGTCGCAATTTTAGCTTTGTGGGAACCTCAATATCTATCGGTTCTTCGCCCATTGTCTCTTCGCCTTTGAAACTGACACCTATTTCTGATTTTATAGAGAAAATCCTAGCATCGCTCTATCCATCGCTTGAAGAATAATATCTTAACTCTAAAGCTTAATTTTTACTAACAAACTACCTAACTAATTTCTTAAAATTTTTATGAGTTCAAGTAAATATTATGATCTTTGATAATATGATGATTGATAGCCAATTTGATATTACATGCATCACCTAGCTAAACAACTACATATGCTTTCTTTATACAATCATTTAAAAATTAGGAAGGTAACTGTGACAAATCACATCCAGTTGTGTTATGCCGATGTAGGGAGTTGTATGGCTCGCATTGTTGAGCTTACAAACAGAGGAAAACTCAGGGCTCTGGAGAATATAGATGATAACTATAAATAAGAGTACCTAAGAGACTTATTTGCAGTGTTATCCTGGAGTCATTACATAACGTGTGAAAAAGTTATTAAAAATCCCCAGTACAATAAAACCCACGCAGAACAAAATGTGTCGCCGTAAACATTTTAAAATTGACACTTTATTGGACTACTTTCATCAGATAAGGTCGCAACAATTTACGTCGGTCGGATTCAATTTGCCGGCAGCGCAGTTGTTGAAAAATAATTATAAATGCAATTAAAAAAGCCACATAAATCCTTCAGTGCCACGCCTATAGCGTAAACATTATATAAAATATATCGTTTTTGTTGTAATTGTATTTTGTTGCTTCTGGATTTAGCCTACCTATTTTATTTATTTCTACTTTAATGCCTTTTTTAATGAAAAAGTTATTGCAGCAGATTAAATAGATTTGAGCTACTCTGCTATTATTTGTTTTTTAAATATATCCCGCGAAGGAAGTAAATAAACGTAATAGTAGATTATTAACCAAGGGGATAAAGCAGTGTCTTCTGTCGCGGGTGACGATTTAAATCGCGAGCGTAACGAAGGACTCGAGGTTTACTCCCGAGCGTAGCGAGGGCGTTAAAAACTTAAATCACGAGCGAAGCGAGGGATTTAAGACGAGTCCTGAGTGTAGCGAGGGATTTAAGTTCACCCAAGACTAAGACAGCTTTATCACCGAGGAAAATACTCTACTTTTCGTACCATTTGCGAAAAAATTAACACAATAATAATATGAGATAAGCGTTTATTAAAAATAATGACAATTAAAAGTAAAAGTTAACATTCGAAACATTGGTCCAATTATTGATAGAGAGAGTTACATTTTTGTTTGGTACATTTATTGTTGATGAAATGATGAGTTGATTTGAGTATTTCTCTGTTCTTGCGTCTGAGCATTTGCACTGATGGAATCCGACAATTCACTGTCACTGTCGCTTTGATTTAACATCCTAACGTATTTTTAGAACATTAACTTATTTATAAAAATAAATTAAAATAAACTTAACGTTTAATGTATTTGAAAAAACAAAAACGCGGCAAATTCCTAGACTAATATATTTTTGTCGGAAAGCAAAGGCATCAAGCTCATACGGCCTCGTCGGTTTTCGTAATTTTATTTAATAATCATAACTGCATAATAAATGCGTATTCCTTTTTCAAAAAGATGTATAATGCTTCATATACAAACTCAATGGTGTAAACACAGATGTAGTTCAGTATAAATTTCGGTAAGTATTCCAAATTTAAATCACATTCTCCCCCTAGAGGATGAATGAAATTCAGTACAATTTTCTTTCCCTGTTTTTAACAGATTAAAAATGACTATTGTTATGTTCGCTTTTTGTGGCGCAGAATGTCACTTTTTTGAGCAAGTGGTACGAAAAAATTATTATATTTTCACGGGTTTATTTTACCTACTATTAATTAAAACATAAACAATAGAGTAAAGAAAATATATTACTTATACCTACTAAGGAAATTAAAACATTGAAAAGTGAAGTTTTTGTGCAATAAATGATGCACCTTTTAACAATTATTCCTTAATACAGGTGCCTATATCAAGCAGGTGTGTTTGTTTATCATTAAATTGCCCAATTTATAATTTTGTAAGGAATCGAAAACCCTACTTTATAAGCGCCCGGCTTTATCTCGGCCGTCCGAAGGGTAGCAATTTATTTTATGACTTGAAATTTAACCTATCTAACGACGATTCCGAAATATTTTAAGGTACGTAGTACGGTTCATTTAGCTACATTGCCATTTAAATCTCTGATAAAAGCCGACGGTACTCGGTCCGTCAACTTTCTTCTTTTCAGTCAGCATTCTTGTAGATGTAGCTTCTTCCATTTTTGTCTAGTGTAAAATGTTATTGGAAAATTACAAAAGGTACGGTTAAATAAAGGTATAGTGTACTATGTATAATAATTCAGAAATTAACTCAAAGTATACTACCCTCAAAATATGATCGCTCGTGGTTACAAACATGTCATTTGTAAACTCAGTTTAACAATCTACTTTTCCCGACTTGATGGTGTCAGAAACAACATCTATTGCGGATAACTTTGTTGTACAAAATCACTAAACTAACTAAATTGATATGTCTAAATCTCTTGCCCCTTTTCGTAATGCTTCCTGCGGAACAGGATAGCACTAGATTTAGACCTGTCAATTTAGTTTAGGGATTGTGTACAACCAAATTAGCCACATTGTAATACAGTGTTTATTTTTAACACCTATGTTTGAGTCATATCTTCCTGCGTGCAAAGATATATAACTAGCTAACCTCATTTTACGAATTAAACACCAATTCCAGGAACCAATTTATTGTTTCTCAAGTACGTAGGTACAAAATCGTTACAAACTTTCTAAACACTTAATCTAAAACACAACACAAATTCATGAAATCACGCTCTTATAAACACAAAATTAATTACCTACTAATTAAAGTTAAACTACGGTTAAACTGAAGGCGGCGTTATTAGTCTAGCTGAAGACTATCGCGCGGAATGCGGGATCAATGAGTCGCATAAGTACTCGTATGTACTTATGTTTAAACAACCCACTACCAATTTTAACACATCCAAGTTTGTTGTTGGCGCAAGCACATTGCTTTTCACATCCCGCGTGACATTCGTCTCAGTTTGACCAAAGCAGACTTTTTCACACCCTTACGTGTATAATGATAAAGTCATTTCATCCGAACCAAATTACTTAACTATGTACTGCAACTATCGGGGTCAATTACTATCATTAATTATTATTTATTAATATTATTTTGTGTGAAAGGCCTCTTGTTTTTCATTGCTCTGTTTTTATATTTTATTAATTTTTCTATAGTTCGATACGCCTGAGTTCCCTGCGCCTTCCATTTCAGCTTCGCGACTCGCTACTCAAAGGGTCATGATCACTCAGCGGGCAATGGCGCGGAGTATTAAGCGATCTTAATTAACCAAACTCACTCATTCAATTCATCGCTAGCCTACCAAAGTTACCTCAGCATGTTACGAAGCTGTAGATGGAAATGGGCGGGGCATATAGTCAGGGGCATATATCATAGAACTTTATTGGTCGTTGGGCTCTATCCCCGCACCGGAAACCCATGTTTTAGAAAACCCGCCTAGGTGGACCGACGACATCATACAAGTCGTCACTGGCTACAGGCGGCGCAATATCAAGGCCTGTGGAAGTCCATTCAAGAGACCTTTGTTCAGAAGTGGATGTCTATCGGTTGTTAATTATTAAAGAAGAATAAGCTGCGCAACAAGTGTCGATGGGCAGAATAATTATGCTATAATTATATGAACTACGCTATGAGATAAGAAAAACACTTCTAGTGGTTCGTCAGTAATTATGTACTTGAATAGGGCATTTGACTAATATTTTTATCCATAATAATTACTATTATATTTAAAATAAAATTAAATATAATAGTAATAATTAATATAATATTCTTTAACGTTAGAATATTATAACACAATGCCATTTTTCTTTTTAGGGTTCCGTACCCGAAGGGTACCAACGGGACCCTATTACTAAGCCTACGCTGTCCGTCCGTCCGTCCGTCCGTCCGTCCGTCTGTCAGCGGGCTGTATCTCGTAAACCGTAATAGATATAGACAGATGAAATTTTCACATATTATGTATTTCTATTGCCGCTATAACAACAAATAATAAAAATTAAACTAAATTAAAAAAATTAAATTAAAATGGGTAGGTGGGTAGATGGAAATTTTTTAATTTAATTTTTTTAACGGAACCCTAAAAGAGCGAGGCCCGACTCGCACTTGGCCGATTTTTTTAATATCATAACAGCAAAATATAAAGCTCTATATTTCCAAGACAAGTAACTAGTCTCGAAAATGTCATCCATACCCACTCCATAGAAAATGTTGTCTTCGAAAGAGACAGATACAATCGCAGTAAAATAGCTTCTATCATATTATTTGTTTTTTGATCGATTTATTTTCTGTTTTTACACTATTATTGTTATTCTCACTTATGTTATATTTTCGATTGATTTCTTAGAAACGGCTTGATCAATTTGTTTAAGTATTTATTTTTGTTTTTTTCGTCTAAGTTCGTTACAAAAGTAGTTTAAAAAATAGAGAAACTCGAAAGATTGGTAATTTTTTTATAGGGATCATAACTTCGGATTACTTTTAAAGTTTTAATAGATGGCGAGAGCCAAACCGCAAGTATAAAAGCTGTTAATAATAATTAATGAATATGAACATTGTGACAACAGTCAAATACCCTCAAACACCCTATTCACTGAAATGTTAATCTTTAGTCTTCCTGAAGTCTCTTCTGTCCTTGTGGACAGGTCACGCGTGGTTGGCGGCGGCGGCGGCGGTGGCCGCGGCGACGCTGGCGCTCGTGATAGGCGGCTGCGGCACCAGCAGGTCTGCGAGCCGCCCAGCCTCGCGCAGACCGGAGAGGAACGCCCCGTGGACCGTCGCTGGGTAGTTGCGCATTGTGTGTTCCCCTGCAAAACAAAGTGTGCACTGATTGTCTGTTCCACTTTCTTAGTTTTATATAAAAAAGGATTGTTGCATCTTGGGCCAGGTACTTGTACGCTATACCAAAAAATAGTATTAATCATAGAAATTGAAATATAATATGCTTTTATCTACTCCAACATCGAAAAGTTCCAATTTCGAATTTGACAGCCGAATCGAAATGAACCATCTTTCGGTTTTGCTTCTCATTTCAATGCAGCTCGTTGTATGGGAGCTGAATCGAAATGGTTATCTTCTTAAAATAGGATACCTAAAGCTAAGGCTCTGAGTTCTGGCACTTTTGTACCGTTCATACAACAGAGGCGCCACAGGCGGCTGGTGGCGGCTTACGGAGTTACTTTTTGTTGACAGAGGCGCCACAGGCGGCTGGTGGCGGCTTACGGAGTTACTTTTTGTTACTTTATTGAGCCTACGGCGTATTTTGTTATTGATTTTAGTTTCCTTGTCGTAGATAAAATCTTGTATGCAACTGAACGTAATTAGTCATTTTAATTCTCGTACTATCCTATTTTGATACTCGGCAAGCCTCGTATCAAAAAACAGCACTCGAATTAAAATGACCCTCATTACGATGCAGTTGCATAAATAGCTATTTTGTAGTATTACAGTGAATAAGAGGTACAAATATAAAATTGATAATTGGGTACATCTATAGAATGGCAACTCCCGGAGTACATCCATCTGCTTTTGATGTCTATATTTGTAATGACGTTACGTCATCTTAATGTCATCTCAATTGTCAAACGTCAATTGCTGTTATGTCAAATGTCAATTGCTGTCAATTGTGGTTATTTTTATGTCAAATGTCATCATGACTCGTGTAAGTACGTGCCATTGTCAAAAAGAACGCCATGTTGTTGCGCTTTTATTTTGCAAAATAATTTCGCATTGTACCTCGTAAAAAGGACCTTTTAATGAGAAATAAAGAAAGAATAATCTCTATTTTATGACCCCAAACATTTTGAAAGACTACAAACTGGCCCAGATTCCATATATATTTGAAACAACCCCTTTGGATGGCAATGCACATGCAAAGCACTCGCCGCGTTGCTGTGTTTTAACGCCATCGCCGTCGCGCTCGATAGATGATGATGTGATGACTGATGACACACACGTACGTTCAAAGGCAAGTTTACCCGTAATGCTACTTTCGCAGTTCGTTTCAGTGAATCATTTATTTCGAGCACGCCCCTTACAAATTAAGTTTTATTTTTAATTGAATGAAAGTCAATGTTGTCAATCAATGTTGTCAGTCAATGTTTGTTGAAACTAAATGTGGTTAATTAAAACTAAAACTGTCTAAGAATAAAGTAATCTTAATTTCGACTATCTTTAAATATAAACAATAATTTACAATTCCGATCTTTGAGTAATAAACCAACACAGGAGAAGAATTGACGCGCGTACCCCTCTGTAAGTTGGGTATGAGCAGTGGTCCTACTCGTTATATAAAACTGTTTGACTCGAGTCACGCGCCTGTCAACTACGTATGGTTAGCGGGGAATGAGCTCCGCTATAAATGCCGAATATGAGAGTATTTTCTTCTAAAAAAATATTTAAAACATCCAGTTTACTAAAGGATAACATTTATTTACTTCTGATGTATTATTTTATCCAAATAATGCAATACTTATGCAGAAAACTTAAGAAAACTGTCGATCTGAAAATGTTGCTACTTAATCGTACATGAAATAATTTGGGGAAAATATTGAAAATTAATCTTCCTACTTACTATTCGTTTAGAGACCTTTATCTTGAACTGCATTATAAATTGATCCCATAGAATTAAAATCACGATAGAATAGGAAGGGGTGAATGACTAATTTATAAGCTTTAAGTAAAATATGACTAGATATATAAATACGAACTTTGATCGTCTGTGGGATTATCAAATAATGATAAAAAATTCTTTCTATAAAACCGACTTTAAACGCCACTACAAAGTATAAAACAATTTTAATTTGTACATGTATGTTGAAGTCGGGCGGGCCTAAATATAAATGATGAAACTAATGCGCGACGCTAGCCCAACTTTGCCCGATCGGCGTATGAAGTCGGTTTTTTAAAGATATTTTTTTTACATTATTATTTTAAGCTTTTTTGTGTATATCTCTGATCGCGAGCAATTTGCTCTTAATCATTGAGTTCCTTCCTCCATCACCGAAGATATGAATCATCTTCTCTTCACCTTTTAAATAGGCCCAACCTTATTATGCTTTCTTTCAAAAAAAATTTAAATCGGTTCAGATTTGACGTAGTTATGGAGTAACATCTAACATTATATCAACAAAAATTTATATGGGAACCACCTCTGAAGTATGCCCTACTAAACAAAAAAAAAAATTATCAAATTCCATTCATTATTTGGCGGAATAATTGGGTAACAAATATACAAAAAATTCAAATTGAGAACCTCCTCCTTTTTTGAAGTCGGTTAAAATGATTGCATTATTATAACGATCGCAATGGTGTCTGATTGGCTGGTACTCTCCCACTATTGTTTAAAATGCATTGATGCAGCTAGAGCTCCATAAACTCAGCGAATTCATAAAATTAGTTTTTTTACTCAATTATTTCAAAATTTATAGGTATATATTTCCATATAGCCAGTGTGATATGATTTTCTAAATATATAAAATGAAAAGGTGACTGACTCACTGATTTATCAACGCATATCTACTATGACGTAGGCATCCGCTAAGAAAGGATTTTTACAAATATAATACAAAAAATAATGAAAACGAGACTAAAAAATTGTTTAATAATAATGATAAGTTCTACGTAAGTCTTTCTTACTCGAAAATTAGGACTTTAATTTTATGAAGTCGGCCACACCGCAATAAAATTAGGGCTGGACAGCAAGATTTCATATGTCGATATTGGTGGGGGGATTGTATAAATTATTTATACCGAGATATTTTTATCGTCTTACTAATGGTTCATTGACGAAAAAAAATATTTAAATTCTATACATATTTGGTTCATTAAAACTTGGCAATTGAATTAAAGTACCCATACTTCTTATTCATCCCGCTAGGTTTACCGGAAAGCTAAATAGCTTGGCGGTGTTTTATTACAGATGGGGTGGCCACTATAGCCATGGCGGCAGCCTAGCATTACAAACAAATATACACTTCGTTCAGATGAAGTAGATGAAAAAAATAAGCCTTCCAAGTAAAGTATGTAGGTACAAGTTTTAACTTACCAATCATAACTTTAAATAAATTTTTTTTTTAGGGTTCAGTTTTTCCTTTTTATGTTTCCTCCATACTGGACTGAGAGAATATTATTCAACGCTGGAAAACGATCTTGTAAATCGAAAAAGTGAACTTTAAACCAGAGCCAATAACGTTTTAAAAAATCATAACAGCTCATAATAAGCTATCAGGAGCAGATTTTTTTCAAAAAGCATATTTTTTAATGTAACACATCAGATGATACTAATTATATAATTCTAAAGTAGAATTACTTTAGTTTTATACATTAGTTTTATATCAATTTCGACTAATAGTTTTTCAATTTCAAGAAGCAATGTTGCTGTAACTTGGTATTTGATACATAATATGAAACCACGAAATAACTCTAAAATGCTAATTATGCTGTATTTATTTTTAAGGAAACATGATGTAGTCCTAACAGTTTGTACTTAATATACTTTTTAGAAATAGATACATCGTAAATTTCGCTTTAAACATAAATAAAACAAATTATGTTTCATTAAAAATGCTGTATGTTTATTTAAACAAGATTACTTAAAAAATCAATGTGTTCAATATTAATACCCACTACGTATTTAAATAAAAATTAAATGTCTCTCAACTTAATAAACAATATTATTAAAAATCTATGACAAAGTACAGCACTCCCTGGTGGCTTATAACCTTAAATCATAACTAAACAGCTGCTCTAAGGTGATATACTGTGGTACCTACAGCATGCTTTCAGCATGAGATTGAGAGTATAGTGACGGAGTAAATACCTTGGTATCTACAAAATCTGTTAATAATCAGATAATCCTAAGTCCTTACAGTAGGTACACCTAAGTGCACTGCACTGCTAAAAAGTATTGATAACTTTTTTGAAGTATCTGTATAATATTGAAAAATAGATGGTGTCTTAGTATTTACAGCATTTTTGAGTACGTTGAAAAATATGAATAACAAAAAATATAATATAAACATGTAGAGAAGGTCAACAAAGTATCTTAGAAAAATAATGTCATAGGAAAACGAAAATCCGACAATCCGACGCAATATCTTTTTCTTCCAAATATATAAAAAAGTAATTTTGTTATTTTTCGAAATAAGCTAGATCGCTTTCTAGCGTCAATATAGTCCAAAGTTTCTAGCTGTATCTTTACGCAAGTACTAAAAGCCTACAAAGAGTCAATCTAATAGCAAAGGCATATTATGACTAAAATAACGGCAAGAACCTCGTTTCCTAGCGCTTCTATATACCTACCATGTTAAAGATCTCGAACAAAAAAATTTACTCTCGAATAAAGTAACTCTGTTGTAAATAATTATTAGAAAAACTTATCGAAAGTCGATAATCGATAGTGTCAAATCCCTAAAATGCTTACACAAATGATGCGATTGTTTCATGTAATGATAGAGCGTCCCTGTGTGTGAATGTGATAGTGTGCATATACTTTAAGGTAGTGTTTGCTAATTATATTGTGTGCGTGCATAGCGACGTGATGGAAAAATGCAACTGTAGTAAGCAAGTTTTCATGTGTGCTACCTCGCCCCCCACCGTAATTGACAGACTTTTTTGCGAATAAATTAGGGGTCAAGTCCTCTCCATTGCTGGTTTATTACTCAAAGATTCCGATTGTTGTTTTTATTTCATAGTCTTAGACCTAGTTTAAGAGATAAAGTCATCACAAACCTGCAAAGAACAATCGAGTTTCTCCAGATGAGTCAGGTATGGGTGCTGCTAAGAGATCATAATCGGTTCCGGAAGACCCAACTGCTACGAAGCTATAAGAACCGCGGGCAAAGGGATCTGCGCGCCATCTAAAAATAAAGCTAGTTATAAAAATGTTTAGGTATATTAATTGACACATTCAAAGTATGTATACGAAACGGATATAACGTAGGAAGTAATAATACTAAAGGGATCGTATTTAAAGAACGATAACGTCCGGCACTCTTCTTTTCCCTTAGTAAATATACTTAAGATCGTTTTATACATTTTCCTTGATACTTGAAACGGTCTGACGTATACAGGATATTTACTTAAATTGTACTTAAGACCTTGCGAACCAACGACCACATTATACGAATCCCGCAGGAGCAATAACGAGAGATAAGATACATCCAAGCAACATCTTATAAGCCCCAAGGAGTCATTAGAAAATACATACAACTCAGCTCAGCAATTCGACGGTGAGGCTTTTCAATAATGCAAAGGTAAACAATACCGCAAACATTTTAATAGCCCAAATAACGACCACAATGTCATATTCAACGACAAAACAATACAAATAGAGGGCATTGTATGCATAAATGAAACGTTTCGTGAGCAAATTTTGTGATCGCTACCTATTGTATTTGGAATATACAGGACGTAGCCGGGCTGTCAATTTGTGCGCACAAAGGCGCCCAGGATTTAGAAAGTCAGATTCTTTTCAGACACTTAAGGCAAAGGGCCAAAGGGCGATTAACACACAATTGTGGCAACGCAAATTTACATCGGTCTAGTTTATGTCGGACTGACAACAAACCGGCTCTGTGGCCCGCATACAAAGTGCGTCGTGCCGTAAACTCTACGCTGAAAGGTAAGTCTACGTCAGGGAATATTGGAATTTGTTAACGTGACAAGTGCTCTCTCTACCTGAGAACCAGATAGCAGTTACAACAGGATCGACATTTCGGACCACTATTTCATACTCAGCAGTAATTATTATCAGAACACACAATAATTATTTTACGTAAGTATGAAACAATATACAAAATCTGACGACTTGTCAGATTACTGCAAATCCTAGCGCAATTGTGTATATTCGTTGTATCGTGTATAGTTGTGTTGTGTGGTCTTCTTAAGTTGAAGGTCCCGAGTTCGATTCCCGGTCAGTTTAGGCAGTTTATAATTTCTACATTGACCCAGGTCTGGTCTAGTGTACGGTTCAGCTTGTTAGACTCAATCAGCAAAGCATACAGCGTATCAATAGGGATATGGGCATAATAAAATTTTTGACACACCTTCCCGGTAAGCCCGCTTCCATTTTAGACTGAAATTAACACACCATCAGGTGAATCGCGATGGAATTATAAAATTCAAAAAATTCAAAATTATTTATTTCACGTAGGCCAACCTGTGGCTCTCATGACACGTCATGACTCTACCACCGGTTCAGAAAACGGATTCTGCTCAGAAGAGCCGGCAAGAAACTGAGCAGTTGCTCTTTTCAAAATAATCATTTTACAAAATTAGCATGAAGCTTATAATTTCACTATTTTGATTTGTTCCTTTTTTTCACCTTTTCTGTGTTTCTATTTTTTCAAATTTTTGTATTTTTGAGTTGTGTAACCCTATAGAGAGGCATATTCGCTAAGCGAATAATCTCTTAAATAAAGATTAAAAATAAAAAAAAATCATGAAGCTATTACATTGTAATAAGTTTTTAACACTATCTTGTGGGCGCAGCTGGATGCCAAGCCGATTTAACCCATGCAACTTTGTATTGCTATCCCTGAAAGATGCTGCCGGAAATACTATCCTAAAAGATAAATAGGACATATTATGAGGTCATGTTTTACCTTGTAACTACACATTCTTTAGGTTGAGGAACAGCCGCATGCCCGAAGATACTCTTCAATACGGCGATGCAGCGCCCCACAATCACGTCATCCGTCACATTCTCCATCACGGCTGCTGCTTCTCCCGCTACCAGCGCTAGAAGAACTGGCGCGCTATACAAGTTCCAAAAGAGGAACAGTTCACCTTAAAGAATTTTTGGCTCTATTAAATCGCTATAGATAAGTCTGAGAACATCTATATATCTATATATATAAATAAAAATGAATGTTGGTAAGCGCATAACTCAAGAATGGATGGACCAATTCGGTTAATTTATTTTTTTGTATGTTCGTTAAGGTCCACGGAAGGTTTAAAAAAAAAAGAAACAAAAAAAAAATTATAATAGATAAGTTGGCGGTACGAAGTTCGCCGTGTCAGCTAGTAGTAAATAAAATCTTTGACTGGTAAAATCGCTATTAGAACCTATCCTAGCACCAACTTCGAATTATTAAAACTTTATCTACGAAATCTGGGAATAAGATAAGTATGAATAGACAAGATACTTGCCAAGATATATCTTGCTTGGAAAAGCTGTGATTTTAGATTTAGTGCCCAAACAAACCTATCTATTCCTTATTTGCATTAGTATGCACAAGTTATTCCCTGTATCGTGCAATTAAGAAGATATTTGTACACAATTAAGTAAGATAAGTGTGACGCTGTTCCAATAGGGTGTTTAATCTAGAGTAGATAACTTGACAACTTTATGGATGCGCGTCTTTGCCTAATAAGGTCATAATGAGCACCACGATGCTATACTAAATGACTCTGAAGATCCACGGCCGATATTTAAGAAGTAAACCCTTGTGGGGGGTTCCCACGTAATTTTGAGAGGATGTACATGTTACAATATCAGATAAATTTGGGCCGAAAATACTAAATTGGGCATGAAAAAACGGGCACATTGTTCCGGCATTCCCAGCGAAGACGTGGGGACTTAATGAAGTTAGCAGAGTACAGAACAAAGAACTAAGGAGGTGTACTAAAGCATAACGTAAAAAATAGCTTGTCTTGACTCGTTCTCGTGATTTATTGCCCAAGGCTCCAGGCTCCCCTCAGGGTTGCTCAGTGGCGTTAAATTATTCAGGTTTTCATTCGTTATCGCATCGGCCACCGCTGTTTCTACATTTTACACTATTTACACCGGGAAATAATTTACGAGTATCATCCCTGGGGAGAGCGCCGCGGTTAATTTGCGGGATTCTGAGAGCGCTAATATTGATATACTACGCGTGTTCGCGCTTAAATAATACGCTGATGCCGGGATTATTGTCGACGCGAAATACGGGTCAAGGCTAAGTGAAATAATTATGTTGTAAATATTTGTTCTGGTTAAACAAGGGATCAATTTTGTGTCTACACAAACACTTACCTCAAATCATTATTTATGATTTTTACTAAAAATAAATATAAATAATAGAAATAAACGTTTCTCGAATTTCACTTGCTGTGGGGACTTATTTGGGACACAAGCAACATGTGTTCAGGGATGCAAAGCGAGGAAGGAACCTCTCAATGCGTGCTGTCTTAAGAAGTACAGTAAATGAAAGTTTCTGGAAATGTTTATCAAATATTTTCACCACAATACCGACCGAAACGACATTCAACAGTCTACATAGCGGTTTTTCAGTTTAAGCCTATTTCTCTCTAACATTTAAAGTAACAAATAACAAAATCCAATAACTCAAAGTCTGTTGGATGTCAGTAGTATTAAAACAAAGTCTAGGATGAAAACACAAAATGAAAAACATCTTGTAAACACGCTGCGTATTTTCACCCAATCGAAAAATTCATTAAAACTACAACATCCAATATGCAAATCAAATCAAGGGTTGTGTATTTGTTTTAATAAAAAAAAAATGCATTTTAATTTCACAAAGCCAACGTACCCCTGCTGGCGGTGGTCGTGCCGACATGTCCGAAGAGATTGGCGCTCGGGTCCCAAAAGATTCTCTCGAAACACAACACAACCTTATTTAGGTTCCCGTATCCAAGACGTTTAATGGCTGCCACCTTAAACAGGTAAGGGATGCTTTAGGATTAGGATCGTGATAAAATGAGATGGGGTTATTCATACATTATATCTAAAAATAAAATTAAGTAAATTTAAACAAAAACAACAACCTTCTACAAATACCTACTGTAGGCACGCCATACTCAAAAAGATTTTGTTCAACGGATCCATTTTAAAAGTTAGTTTTGTATATCGACGTTTCTTATTCATTCTTTTGCATTATTTTCGTGCCCACCCTAAACTCAAACTTTAAAGGTAATATGGAGCAGAAAGGGGAATAAATACTAGTCTTGTTTAACATGTAAACTATTCTGAGAAAATTTATCACCAAGCATTTTTTTAAATATGAACATTACAATTAAACGCGGAACATCAAATATGGAGCTTATTATTTTACCGTTGATTTCAAACAAAGGATGTACCTACCCACGTATAGTCTATTCCTTGTATATCGGGTAAAACATCTCTCTACATTAAATGTGAAGTCTAGACTGGATCCATTAAGTAGTGTTTATAGGTGTACTCACTTTCCAATCAGGCAGCGGCGGATCGAACTTAACGAAGTTCTGCTGATTCTGGCCGTTGTTCGCCACCGCCACTTTCAGCACTCCCAAGGGCAGAGTGCAGAGAATCACGTCGCCTGGAAACAAGCCTGATGTGAGTCTGCTTCATTATAAATCTCGTGGGGTTTTTTAAAAATTTAACTCCACGCGGATGAAGTCGCGGACAATAACTAGTTTTTATTTTCACTTTTTTAATCATTGACAAGATATCCCTTGACTGCGGTCTCACTAGATGGTAAGTGATGATTCGCTCTACGATGGCGGCACGTACTGACTGAAGGGTGGTAAATGGTAACTAGCCACGGCGAAAGCCCATCCCACCAGACAAAATCATACCAAGTAAAATTATAAATAAGTAATTATAAACTAGCTTTTGCCCACAATTTCGTCCGTGTGGTATTGGTTTTTTAAAAATCCCGCGGGAACACTCTTTTTTTCAGTGTTTAAGTGTTTTTAGCCTAATTCACGCTACAATTTCTAAACTATACCCATGCAAAAAATTATGTCTATCATTGCTTCGTTGCTGCGTGGTTGAAGGACAAACCAATAAACTTACAAAAACACACTCTCGCGTTTATAATATTAATAAGGATATTAGTAAGGATTCTAAATCATAAGAAGAAGGAAAAGCTTTCCCTACAAGAACTAGAGAAATCTTTTCCACGCGCTCAAGTAAGTGGGAAAAATTTAAACATGTAATAATTTAAATGGTATTACAATTTATGCTTACTACAGAGTAACAGATTATTCACTATTATAGGCCTTATTGCCAAGTGAAAACAACAAAAAAGCAGTGGACTGTTTTCATTACAAATACTGATACCTATTCATTTATAGAGTATGGTAAACAAACTTTTGTAATTCCATTTATTCGTAAACTTTCGACCGAGACAATTGTACTTACAAGAAAACCACTTCAACAATTTCCACTTATAACATTATGAATTATAAGTTACGGAGCTCTACGCTCTCTGCACAATTTGTAGTAATAATTGGAATTGCTTTTGGAACTATTAATGTAATGAAAGTGCAGTCTTTTATTTATTGGTACGATTTTATCTACTAGTATAACAGTACAGTTCATAATTGATTATTGCGCTCGCCGACGCAAGTGCAGATATTTTTGTGAGGGCATAGCTACCATGTGGCTACTGTAAAGATCAGGTCACACACATTTATTTTATTTTGCGCTTCTTTTAATAATTTTAATTTCCTTGAAGACTTCAGAACTCATTGGTATCGTAAACATAAAAGATACTAGTGGTTCGCCCCGAACTAAGACCTCCTGGTAACTGTATCCCATAATTATTCATTCAATCCATACATGACGACCAAAAGTGATATTATTATATCCGATTTCACGAACCATACCTCAATCATCCCCTAAGTAGGAGGCTCTTTACGTAGGTAGTCCCTAAATACAATCCTAAGTCCTAACATCCGTCCCAATGTCATTTTCACCTTTAGGTATCCCGTAGAGGTACTTGACAACGAAGTTGACAGAAAGCGTCACCTAACTTAACATAGGTAGCTCGTAAAGGTAAGGGAACGTTAGTGAAATCGGGCATCATACCTACTTATACTTTTTTGGAATATTCAAAATAAATTTTATCTATGCATCATCTATCGACATGAATAATGTTTTGTTGGTTCGATATTTAACTAATTAATAATAATTTTATTATGTTATGATGACCCAAAAAGAGCGCCATCTATTAACATTATTGTGAAGTTCTGTTAAAAATACTGAAGCTCATTAAAAATGAATTAATAATTTCTATTCTTTATAATATTTATCTAATTTTAGTATTTGTTGTTCAAGTACAGGATATAACTCAAATTATGCGTAAGTTTCAGGTTTTAAAATATACTTAGCGGTTTTTGAGATCTAGCCTCAAATTCAATCTCCACTTTGAAAGCCAGGCTTTCAGTCTTTCGTCAATTTTAAGAGAAAAATTAAAAAATATATATTTTTGTGCTTTGTTCCAAATCATCTTTAAAACGATATACCGCAACCCTATGTAACGCTATAAAAAATATTTTACTTCGCATTCGCTTCTATGAAAGCCCCTCTGAAATAAAGATTTTTATAACTTTTTAAGCAATATTCGGCTGAAGGCCATTGGTTATATTACGTTTAAATTTTAAGTAATTACGTTCAGTAATTCAGAAGTTATAAAGCTCTGACAGACAGACGGACGGACGGATAAGTGCAAATTCACTCAAGTAGACTCAGAGACCTTCGCTTCGCTCAGTCAGTAATTAACCTAACCTAATATGCTTAAATGTATTAATTGTGAATGGAGCCAAAGACAGGGCCAAAATTACAGAATGTATGTAACTTGTATGGCAAAATAACAATTTACGTTCAGATAAATGATTCTCGTATTCTTGTAAGAAACAATAGGTTCAAACTGAACACGCCAGTTGTCTAACAAAACTTTCCATTACTTTTTCCAACGCCTGGATGGAATATTGGCAGGTTTTTATTGATTCAATGATAGTGATTTTTAAATGCCCGCACTGAAGTAATAATTAATTGTTCCAGTCAAACTGTCTGCCAGCGCTGGATTTAAAAGCATCAGATCTAGAGGATACCAAGTGAAATCCTTCGCTATACTGACGACAGTCAAGTTACTGGATCAGTAAAAACGTACCTTAGTGTTCAGTCCAAAGAATTATTTAATATTGATAAAAAATTAAGTGGCACTCGGGGACTGCCGCGGTAAAGCTATTGCATAGCATTTTTTATTAACTTATGCAATTATAATAATTATGCAATTTTTTTTTTTTGCATAGTAAAAATTATGCAAAAAAAAATTAAAAAACAAACAAACAAGAAAAGCGAACACTACTTCGCGAGTGAGATTCGAACCTGCGACATCATACACCATACGGTAAAGAAAGCGGTCGCTCGCCCACTGCGCCAATTAGAGCTACTTGAGAACCTCTAAAATGTTGAACGCTTACTGAACGACGGTGTTAGGTTTTTTTCGTTACGGAATTTCTTGATTCGGTCGCCGCGCTCAAATTGTTTGTCCTAGTTCAAAGCCCGCGATAAAAGCTATGCAATAGCTTAAAAATATACAATCGCGTGATGTGGCAAGTGCCTTATGGGTAACTAACGAATCTATAGGCCCGGCCGTCAAATGAAAAGGCCGCGGGCTAGGAGCAATCACCGTGAAAGCTCTGACCTTAACTAATAAAGCCGCAACAACTTTTATATTCTGAATAAAGCGTTCTTTGTTGCCATTGCCAAAACGTTTCTATACTTCGTATATAATGCACATTTTGAAAAGCAATAAATGACTTATGACAATAAAGGCTTTCCAAACCAGTCGTAGGTTCACTCGACGATTCAAAAGCATTCTGTGAAAATTTACTTAAGTTTACTTGAAAAAAAAAAACAGTTATTTTATAAGTTTATACTTCAGTAGGTACTTAACTATGTAGTTTTAACAAAAGTAACGTTTGTTGGAGATATACCAACTAAGAGCAACCTTATTAATCAAGTTCAAATGTGCAATTTTCTATACTCAGATTTAGTGATTTTAGTAGTGCTTGATTTTCAAATATCGCTCGTCAAAATTAAATATAAGCAATAATTGTCATAGCAGTGATAGCCTAGTGGTTCGGACTGTGGTCTCCTATTGGGGGGTCGCAAGTTCGATCCCGGGTACACACCTCTGAGTTTTCGGATTCAAGTGCATTAAAGCTATTAAATATCACTTGCTTCAACGGTGAAGGAAAACATCGTGAGGAAACCTGCACATCTGAGAGTTCTTCATAATGTTCTCGAAGGTGTGTGAAGTCCGCCAATTCGCATTGGGCCAGCGTGGTGGACTATGGCCTATAACCATTCTCTGGGAGGAGACCTGCACTCGTTGACTGACGTTGATGGGTTACTAATGATGATGATGAATAATTGTGAAAATAAAGAGAAAACAATCTAATCGAAAGCTGAATCTGAACAATATGTACAGATCCATATCAAAGTGAAAATTTCCCTATGGTATCGCATAAAATGACATCATCGCAATAAAATAATTCAAAAGCGAACGCTTTTGGGTAATTCACACAAAGTAGAACTGGCCATGAGAGGTTTCACAAGGCCGATGTTTGGATAGCGAGCGAATTTTTTTCTCATAACTTAGTCTGATGAACGGCACCGCCTCCTATCGCCTAATTGCCGTTTCCACAATAGACTCCGCCTGTATGCAAATGCGTGGCTCGAGGCGAGAGCCGAGGGCACACCGCCGGGTCAACAGAGGCCGACCGTATTTTTGCGCCTCGTCAAAGTAAAATTAACGCGTTAGAATTGCAAATCACTCGACGACAAAGAAATGACAAGGTGCCGCCGCCGGCGTTGTGGATTTTTCTCATAACACCCATTACAGCCTACAGCGTCTTCCTCTTTGTTTATAAATTTCAGAAGCCTCCTTCAATATTTTTCTTTTTACGAACTAAAATACGGGGCATATTATGTTTCAATCTAAATTATTTACAGCTTTTTGGTTCCTTCTCGGACGGTTTGGCGGATGGACGGTAGGCGAAAAAAAGTATAAGAATTTTCCATCATGACCCTTGTTGCCTTCGTTTATTACACACGTTCCATCATAGCTTTAGTAGCGTAGCGGCTAAACAAAGGAGTGAAACTATCGGTTCGAGGGTATGAATCTTCGGCTTCTGCTGACTTCGGATAATGTGTTTGTTCTTTTCTTAATTTTTGGAACGAAGTTTTATTGAAGCGAAATTCCGAACAAAATATTTGAAAACGATGATACGGCAGTATTATTAAAACCCTCACCCAAATCGATTAGATTTCTACACGCCATCGTGCCGGAACGCTAAATCACTTGGCGGCACATCTTTGGGGCTATAGGGTGGTAGGTAGGTAACTATAGCCACAGGTTTCCCATTAGACCACAGACATTAATTCAAAATTATTTTACAACTAATTTATACTATGAAACTTCGTACACTAAGTTTCTTGCTATTATGTGTGCAGAAAAAACATCAGCATACCTTTAAAAGTTTGCGATTGGCTGGGAGCTCGTGGGTTCACAGCCTTAACCGTAACACCTGGTCCTTCATAAGATATCTCAGTCACCGATGTACCCAGCCTTATGTCCAATCCTTCTGAAAGGGCTACCGGCACGCAGGAGTAGCCATTGCGAACTGGAACAAAGAAAATAAAGTTTTAAAACTGCAACCCAATGTACGGAAACTTGTACATACATCCGATGTTATAAATCTGTCATATTTATTTTGTCACGCAGACTTTAATAAGGAAACACATCACACAAATACATCTTTAGGTAATAATATTTTGTTATAAAACATTCAACAAGGATTATACAACAATTTATAACTGATGGTGTATGCTCTTTTCACTAGCTATTGCAAAACCATTTATCGCATTATGGCGACAATCAAGAGGGATGCACTTGATTTCTGATTTCGCAAATTAACAGAATTTGAAAATTTTACGTTTTGAACATTCTGCAAAACAACGACCCAAAGACGTTCAAAATCAAAATGTAATTCAGCGTTCACGCAACACGAAACATTTTCCAAGTGTCTTATTATTTTTTAAAGTTGATTTATGATGATAGTTTTACTATTAGGTACATATAAACCTTATTTTTCGAAGTCCCATAAACTTCTACAGTATACTAGAATTGGAGCCCACTTAAGTTATTAAAGCACAATAGCGAGACCGTGCCCTGACGCTATCAACGTAATTGAAAACTGCATTGTTGTTGAACTCTGCTGCCTGCTGAGTGCTGACATCAAACGTTCCTTTTATAACTCTTTATTTTTCTACTAGCTAATGCCAGTATTTCATCCGCATGGAATTAGGTTTTTAATTTTACGGGAAAAAAGTATCCTACGTCCATCACCGGAATGGAACTTGGTGTCCGGCAACTTTTTTTTTTTTCAATTCAATATCTTTATATTTACGTTTTCTCTTACAAACGTCATTTACAATAATAGTTTAGATAAAACATGTTACAAAATTTAAAATAACATAAATGCAGATGTTTTAGGATTAGGTAGATATATATTTGGTAAGTACCTACATAAATCTTTAATAATATCCTTTACTGTAAGCGCCATATATTAATTTTTCATTATTATAATATTTTACATTTTATTTAAGTAATTATACATATTAATTCATGGTGACATACACTCGCTTAGTCTATGTAATAGACGCAGTCTTTACTCTATGACATCTCTCTATACTTCATTATTCCTTTCCCGCTCCCCGTCTTGTCAAAGTCTACTTTTCAACTCTCATGTGATGTGAAGAACGTGCAACTCGTTTTTACACATAATAACTTTTTAAAAAGACTAAACGCCCATAAAAATTAAAACTAACCGCGTCGGCCGGAATGTATCTATTAATAAATAAACAAGACTTGTGAAGTGTACGTCAAGAAATCGCTCGAAAGTGTGTTTGTTTGTCCTTTAATCAGCGACAACCGATCGACGTGATTATTTGTTTATGTATAGTTGAGGCATCGATGTGTTGAGGACTTGGAGAGTGACATAAGCTTCTATTTATCCCAGAAAAGCAGAGGGTTCCCGTGTAAATTTTGGAAACCTAACTCTAGCAAAAGTTACATTTACATTCCGTAAAGATTTCCATGGCTAAAACCCACACAATTGTTGCGAGTAAGATAACTACTTTTTGTAACTTTTTTTCAATGTATTAAGACCACGCTAGTTACTCTAAACTAGAATGGACAAGATACAAGTTTTTACACGGAGCGATAGCCATCTAACCTCCGCGTCATCGTCAAGGCCGGGTGTCGTAATAAATAAGATAAATCTTATTCCCTCATCAAAAGTGCTAACAAGCCTATCAAACTTTTTGCAACAATAAAGTCAATAAAGCTATTCTCACACGGGAAAATCAGCTCTGGGATTGTCTGAAAATTATTGCTATAAATTCGCAATCAATAAAAATTAATAATCACCTGTGATTGGCTGAATTTATGGCGTTCTTGCTGCGTCAATACATTTTTACCAATAGCAACATTTGCAATTTTTACGTCAGATATAACGTCAATTGCATTTTTAGTATTAGGTACCAAGAATAGCATAACTCAAACAGACATTTCTACATTTTTGATTTGTTTGTCCGGGCTAATCTTCACATCGGTTGAACACTCAATAAATGAACCTTATTAGAAGTATAGATACCAAAACAAAAACTACATAATTTAATTTTAAACTATCCTAATAAAAGCAAAAAATGATTTGCTGAGCATTTTGAAATTAACAAGTGCATTATGTCAGTATTTTAATTTTATTTTAGATAAACAGATGGATGATCCCCCATTCTCAACATACCAATTTAAGTAGATAAAAGTTTAAAAACTTCATAATGTTATCGTTCTACAGAGCGGAATAAATAAGTGACATTGATAAAAAGTTTCATAACATAACTGAATATGCGTATCATGTACACGTTCGACAAACATATTTATTTTCGAGATAAGTAAAAAAATGTATGAATAAAATAACAATTGACAATGGAATATAAAGTTACACCCACTTCGTACAGCCAAGGGGTATCGTGTTTGTGTATGTGTGGGTGAAACATTAGTCAAAATAATAAAACTATACTTTTCTGTTTTCATGAATAAGCATTAGTTTAAAGGTTAGAAGGTATAACATGTACGGGTCGCCGTAGGTTCAATTCCTCCCGTGAGAGGGGAGGGTTTATTAGTTTGCACGTCATATTCTATGGAGTAAGTATATGCGAAACTTGCGAAAAGTATTGCCGCAAATTAATTCCAGTTTTTTATCCCTATTTCCCTCATAAATGCGAAAATGTGTTTTTATTGGTATGATTTGTTTGGTTGCCCTTCAATCACACAGCAACGGAGCAACGGATCTTATTATTTGTCTTTTTACTCTATCAGCGTATTACCTATTGTGTTCATAAGTGTACTACATACTACTGTACTACTCGTATGTAAGCAAACTTTGTGCAATGTTTAGATCCACATGGGTGCACTCCTGCAAGCCAGCGGAATACTGGCACAATTTAACTGTATTACCTTGGCTTGTCGCCGCAACTGGCCATTCGGGCAAACTGACCGAAACTAGACTACGATTAGTGTTTAGATATCTACTTTAAATTAGTTGGAGTGCTTTTTGATGTTAGCGTACTCTAGTATAATACTCTATTCGCGTTTTTCATTAATTTTAGCCTCTAGTTCAAATACAAATGTAAAGAGCCATTATAACCTAATGGTTAAATGTGTGGACTGAAAACCGAGATATCGAGGGTTCAACCATTGTGGTACTCACTCCTAGCACAAGCTGTACGTTTATTTGGGAGGAGAGGAGAATATTAATCAAGTCACTGTTTTTATACAAGGAGTTAATAGCTCTTTAACACTGGTGATAATACCTACATATTATTATTATTTAATAATGTGAATATATTCGACACTACTGCTTACTTACTACTTCCTTTCGAACTTTGCCATAGATTGAATTTACTGTTGTAATTTGTAACTGTGATGTCACCTAGGTCACAGCTGAAAATCAGAGCTTGACTTGTATGCACATTTTTGCATATGACGCAGGGCATAGTGCTGAGCTGCTGTACACCCTTTCTGGGTGGTGTCACAGACGAAATTTTACTTTTGTATCTAGTTTTGTCTGTGTCACCCTTGGTGAATAAAGATATTTTCTTTCTTTCTTTCTTTGTATAAAAAAAATTGCATCACTCCCGAAATTTTATGAAAATGAGTGTATTGAGGGTAATGAGGGTATTGAGTTTGAAAAACCTGAGGTCCAGGTCAGGTCAGTTGCTTGATTTCTACCAAATGTATTTTAATTTACGCTATCGATATTCTGTGTGCTATGATCGAAATCTATCAATGTTTACGAGATATGGTAGCTCGTACCAAAGGTACTTTGTGATGCTGTTGAACGTTACAGAGCCATCAAATCTGCACGACATTATCGCAGCCATATCTCACGAGCACGCATTCACAATCCTAATGAATGGCAACCCTAAGTGCCATAAAAGGTGACCGCGAATACGACACAGACAAACTGTTGGGGATATTGCAGTTTCACGTGTGCTTGCAGCCTAATGTATATTTATTACACTACTATGGTTTTAACCCCCGACAAACCCCGACACCCCGAGGGGTGTTAAAATTTTGACGTGTGAAGGTATCTGTGTATCTATGTATCTGTTTGTTCCCTCGTAGCTCCCTAACGAATGGACCGATTTTAATGCGTTTTTTTTCTGTTTGAAAGCTAATTTACGAAAATCTGATCAGGCGTTTTTGAATAATAATCTCGTTTCCTACTATCAAAGTGTCTAACAAACTTTCACTGGTGCGATTGATGTCGGTGTACTTCGGATTATTTTTCAAGGCATGATAACCTTAAGCTGATGCTGCAGCAAATATAGTGTGTTAGATAAGATAGACTATGATAATCGAGGATCGAGGAGGAAGATCTGATGATTGAGCAGAAAATTGGGTGATAAGATGTCGTATATAGTACCGTATCGTAGGAATATCGTATATGATCGGACTATAGCGCCGCGTCTCGAGGGTGTTTTCAATTTTCAATTTATACTTGTTACGTAATTTTTTGCCAGGATAACGAATACTTGTACATACATTTGTGGATCTGAAATTCATAATTTGTGGTGATGTTTGGTTTGATATAAGTTACAACGATGACCCTGCGCAAATGAAATAATGGTAGGCACGAAAATATCTCTATCCGTTATTGGTTGATCCGTAGAGATTAACTACGAAAACATGGCTCGTTAAAAGCCGTATTACATTTGCGCTTACAATCATTTTTAGACAACGAGATTACATATTTTCTGAGATAATTGTCAATGTAACTAAAACAAATTTAAGTTGTATTTCTAAAGGAACCTATGAATGGATTTATCTAACCCAATAGTATTTAAATTGTTTTGATATTCTAACATATTCTATGAAGCGAGACTTTGAGACGAAATATTCTGAAAATTGTTACAAGCTGTGTGTTTGAATACAATCCAGTCTGGAAGCGCCTATTGATAAAATATAAGCAAATATTAAATTCCTGTACTTTGTTTAAGCAGTGGGACTTCCTAAAGTGTCTCTTCTAATGAAGGTTGACAAACATTATCTAAATTACGACAGATTCTCATAACTCTCTCTCTCTCTCTCTCTCTCGACTCATATTATCTATAAAATAAGTACTTACTAATTTTTTTTATAGGTTTCGAAAATACACGATTTTTTTAATGTAAGACTTCTGCTTTCTTTCCAGAAGGTCCAGGAGCTCGAATCCCAGGCACGTTATTCTAAGTTTTCAGATTATGTGCGTTCTAAACAGTTAATTTATCACCTGCTTCGACGGCAGAAGAAAGTGACAAAACCTGCATGCTAGAGTTCTCCGTAATGTTCTCAAAGGTGTGTGAAGTCTGCCAAGTGCGGATACCTGTCCAGCTATGGCCTGTATGGACTATATGGCTTCCCCCTCCTCGTTAGTGGGCCGCTGATATAATGAAGATGACAGGTTGAGAAGCGGCTACACAGCTATGTGCAATTTGACACATCAAGAGCTAACAAAACGTCGTTTCTAGTAACTACCTAATTTATACATCCACGTTAACCCACCCCAAACATCCTCTGTACGTTAGCATAGTTCATGCACTCACGGAACTTCTCATCGGGTAGTTTTAGAACCGCTTTAGCAATTTCGGCTTTGTGGCGTTGTATGGAATTTTTGCTTTATGATCTAACCCCGCGATATTGCCACGCCTTTGAATCTGCCAGAACAAACGTGGGAGTTTCGATCAGATATTTCATTGTTTTAAAGTTTAAACTAACGTGAGTGATATTCATTATAGAACTCACGTTAATACTCATAAGTATGTGCAAGAAGTTTCAAACTTCTACTACTACTACTACTACTACTACTATCCGGGGCCCGTAGCCCTAATCATAAGCTTTTTAATGCCAAGCATAGCTCATATTATATACTACGGGCAGCAGAAACACCACCTGCCGGGTGCTTTGTGATGCTTTGGATTTACCAAACTTTTAACCCATCGCTAGTGATATTATAACTAAATATAACAGCTAGAACTCAACACAATTATATTCCACCTATACAAGGCCCTAATCATGCGATGCGCAGATCATAATATTATTGCAGGCAGCTAAAAACGACACCTTTAGCTTTAAGTATGTACGTTTCAATCATAAAATTCCTTGACAACATTGTTCGGAATGATGCTTCTGGTATGCCTAGTTAAAAATATATAATATTCACCACCCAGATGTGAGATTAGACTATTTTTCGAAATATCGCCTTAAATAATATTTTAAACTTTTTCAACAACGACAAAAAAACTTTGCTTATCTATATTTCGTTCGTCCATTTCACGTTCGCTCGTTGTTTTACCGTTTCCGTTAAAAAGCAACTATCATCGTCCAATCACCGCAAAAATAAAGCTAAAACACCGGCGCGTGTTACAAAAATATTTTATACAGTCAAAAATAAATTCAGCAGCAAAATTTAATCCAAGATAGGCCCGCTACCTGTGTAGATAAGTGTTGTTTATGCTACGCGGTTCGGCGGAATTTACGATCGCCGAATTTAATTCAGGAATCGCCCATTAGCACGACGACGCGCGGAAAAAATACGCACAATTCGTTTGCTTGAACAACATTAAATTAAGCTTAATTTGAATAATTTTGCGTTGCGATGCGTAATCGCCGTAATTAAAGGTGAGTCTGTGAACGGCATTTTACAAATTAAATCTTTAATGGGTGCAATTGGGGAAATTAAAAGAATTAAAACCACTTTGTCCGCCCTGTCGTTGAACAGAATTCTTAACATTACTACTTACAGCATTTTTTTTTAAATTTGAAGTAATGGTAAACGCAGTCAACCAAAAACTGTCAAAATTGTCATCATTATCATCATCATTTTAATACCGATAGACGTTCAATAGTGGATGTACCTACAGTGCAACAAGTATAAGTTGGCGGTGGCGTTTTCAGGAACTAATTCGGTCATCCAAATTTTATACTCCATGACCATCCTGAAAATTCACTATTGAATAGAATAGAATAGAATAGAAATGTTTTTTATTCAAATAAACTTTTTTACAAATGCTTTTGAATTGGCGATGAGTCTACCACTGGTTCGGAATACCCTTCCTGCCGAGAATTGAATCTCGTTGTGTGCTGTTGCGTTTATTGTGTAAATTAAAAATGTTTTTTCCCAAATTTAGTCTCATGTTCTAAACCAGAGGTTCCCAAACTTTTTTTGCTCATAGACCCCTTTCAAAAGTTTGCTGGTTCCGGTGGACCCCCTGCAGCTAAATTTCTATCATATTTCCAGTCGACAAAAAATGTGAAGATAAATTATGAAAATTGGCGTTGCGAGTGAGTTCCAACCACGAAAACAACATTCTTTGAAAAAAAAAAGAGAATTGATTGGTAAATTAATTAATTGATTGTGCTGTGAGTGGATGTCAAAAGTAAAGTTGACCATTCAAAAAGAAGTGATTCCATCTCAAGCTTACATTTTTGACATCTACTCACAGCACAAAAACCAATCAATTCTCACTTATTTTATTTAGAAAACTCGGAGTGGTAAAAATAAAAAAATAGTATATTTTCTTGTGTTGTATTTATTCAAATACTATGTAAGTAACTATTAATTATTATTATTGTTATCATATTTTACAATATTATATTAAGTAAGTATAGTAAATCAAAATATAATTGTACCTGCAATCAAAATTAAACATTAATAACGTACACGTAACACCTGAGAGTTCTCCATAATGTTCTCGAAGGTGTGTGAAGTCCACCAATTCGCATTGGGCCAGCATGGTGGACTATGGCCTGTAACCCTTCTCTTAGAGGAGACCTCGCTGGGTTGATAATAAAGATGACTTATATTAGTGAAACACCACACAGTCGGGAAATAAACAATTACTAATAAATTAGGGACAAAAAGTTCTACCTTTCTCGGATTTCTGTTCTAAATAAATAAATAAGTAATAAAAAAAATAAAAGTATGTATAGCAAAAGGCAGCCTACTTACTTTTTCCGTCGCTGGCAATCACTAAGATCGATTCACTTTAGGTACTTTTCTCTCCGAAATTCCGGGAACAAATGAGTAACGTTTATTCTTGGCATTCGTATTTATATTGGTGAAGAATCAAACAAGTTCATGCAAGATTGCAAGCACACACACCACCCACAAGTCGTATTTGGTCCCTTTGCACGTCTGAACAAGCGTTGCAGACGGCGCGTCGGCGGCGGCTTCACTATCGACCCCCGCTTACGAATTGTGAACCCCCATTTTTCTGTCACGCCAACGTAGACCCCCGTCGAGTCTCCCGTGGATCCCTGGGGGTCCACCTGGACCACTTTGGGAATTACTGTTCTAAACAATGGCAATAGTAATGTTGAGCACAGTTTTGCACAGCCACGCCAAGTTATACTTGTCGTACGGTAGGTCTCTTCGCTTCAACATACATAGACAACAGCAACATACAAAGAACAACATAATATTAAGGCTGATTATGACTATACATAATTCTTTTAGCAATAGATATGTTAAGTATCAATAAAATGTAGAGGTTTAAGAGAGGAAAAGATAGGTTTTTGTTTTTAAACGATATCTTGCTGTATTCAATAAATATTTTCAGCGACGATTTTAACCTTAATGGTGCGTATATTGACTGAATTGCAGTTCGTAAGCACCAATTAACATATTGGGAGCATTAGAGCAAACACTACTCGGATGCTAATGACTAATGAGCCAAATGAACTGCATGCGTTAACACACAAATTAGTGCAAATAAATTGATTTGACTATAGCAAACACAACTAAATAATAATCGCGCTGAATAAACTCACAAACTTAAACAACAAACGACGAGCGACAACCAAAGTTCCGATGAGATATTCTGAACCAACGTTGACTTTTGACTGCACACTTGCATTTTCTTCTCGGATAGATTTGTAGGAGCAATATTTTATGACTGACTACGATTTGTACGTTACGATTATGAATGCAAAAATAACTATATCTATCTATTACGTTTTCATGCTTAAACAAATGGATCGATTTCGATAAAATTTTGCAATCCTCAGGAAAGACATAAATTACCTTTATTTAAGTACATCAAGAAGTTCCCATGGGATTTTCAAAACTTCAAACCACGTGGACGGCGGACAACTAAAGTGCCTTTTACAAATATATTTACAAATCATATTTTCTCATAGATATACTAGTGGTTCGCCCCGAACTGAGACCTCGCGGTATCCCATAATTCCTATATGGTAGTTTTAACTATATTATATTGTAATTAAAACGCGCCGAATCTGATGACGTCAATCGTCATCTGCTTTCGTGGATGGGATGCGTATTTACAATATTAAAGACAGCGCCATCTATTAACAGTATAGTGAAGTTTTGTTAAAAACATTGATGCCTATTAAAACTTAAATAATTTCGTTTCTTTATCATATTTATCTAATCTTAGTATTTGTTGTTCAAGTACAGAATATAACTCAAATTATGTGTAAGTTTCAATTTTTAAAATAAAGTGGTTTTAGAGATCTAGCCTCGAATAAAATCTCCACTTTGAAAGCCCCCCATTTCGTCAATTTTAGGAAAAAAAATAAAAAAAAAATTACTTTTGTACTCTGTTCCAAATTATCTTTAAAATGAGGTACTGCAACCCTATGAAATGCAAAAAATTTTATTTTACTTCGCATTCGCTTCTATGAGAGCCCCCCTGAAATAAAGATTTTTATAACTTTTTAAGCCATTTTCGGCTGCAGGCCATCGGTTTACGTATCATATCTAAAATTGAAGTAATTACGTTCAGTAATTCAGAAGTTATAAGGCTCTGACAGACGGACGGACGGACGGACAGACGGACGGACGGACAAGTGCAAATCGCTCTAGTAAACTCAGAGACCTTCGCTTCGCTCGGTCGATAAAAAAATCAGCCAAAACGAATGAAATTACGCATGGTTTAAAATATTTTTGCCCATGAATGATATAGTAAGGCAGTCTTATTTTAACTGTTTCAAAGTGATTATTATTTACGGCAACAGTTCAACGCTAGTGTGTGCGGACTCTGAATTAATAAGCGAAACAATTGAATTCCACTCAGCTTCCATTCGTCTGCTAATTATTCAAACAGTCAGTAATTTACTGTTTAAATATTAAAATTTCAATCATCCATTTTTCGACCGGCAGATTTTTCATGTCATCCGATGGCGAGTGTCAATTGATCAATGACGCTCTCGATGATCAATGACTTTCAAAATAATTAAAGCGATTACACTTTTAATCAGATCTTATTTCCTAGCTGTTAATTTACAACTGGTTTCTATAATTAGATATAGTTGAAAAAAGAAAAACTCAAGAATAAATAAAAATAATCAAGTATTATAAATATGTATACGTATTATTTTTAAAAACTTAACGAGCGTCAATAATAACATATTGAGATTGCAATTATCATTATTTTTTTCTTTATCATCCGATAGACGTCCACTGCTCGACAAAAGTGTTTCTTGCATGAACTTTCAAAGGTATTAGTATACCGCCTGTATTCAATAATCTATTTTACTAATACATAATCTTAATATATATAAATTACGTGTCACGTTGTTTATCCGCGATGGACTCCTAAACTACTGAACCGATTTAGATCAAACTTCGTAACTATCTGTAATTTGGTCGAACTTGAAAGATAGGATAGTTTTTTTAATTAGGATAGTTTATTTGTTTTATTTATATAGATAAGTATGCGGTACGAAGTTCGCCGGGTCAGCTAGTTGGTTAATATTTTACTACATACTATTAGAATTAAAATGACCTTAATTTTTTAGGTTTGAGATTAGATAGGTAACTCATTGCTTAGACGAGACAATCTACTCATCACTGGTAGATAGTACTTATAAAATCACTTGCACCAATTTCCAGGGTTCTCTTGAAATGGCACATCGCACAACCTGACGAGCCTTAATAACCTGACATAGAGGGGTCAGAACCCAGGTCATGTAGAAAAAACTTGGAAGATGAAGAGGTTACTAAACTCGACCTAATACTATCATGTCTCAAAAACTTGAGTCTAGTCTTTCTATTAGCCATGGCCACTAAAAAGAAAAGTCAAGCTTCTAGAAGTAAGAATTTATGACGTAATTCGGTCGCCTGAATTTTTCTTTCAATTAAGCTTCAACTATTATTATTAGGGCATCTAGCCTTAAGAATGAGATGTGATAGAAAAAGCTAAATAAAATTTCAATATGCAAGGGTTTTCCGAAATGGCATACTTAGCGATAATGCGGTAGGTACTAAAGTTGGATAACGCTACGGTTGGATTTTCATGTAAGTTTAACGAGTAACTCGGCAATAAATATTTATTAAGAATTACTTAAAGCTTTTAGGGTGTGGTGGCGTTTTCTGAGAAAGGCAGTTCAGCAGTGGATGTCCGCAGACTGAGATGATGATGATGGTGATTTAAAGCTTCAATAAGCTTAACGGTTGGAGGTGCGGACTGAAAACTGAAAGGTCGACGGTTCGATTCCCATACGTTCTGCATGCCGTCGTAATCATAAACGCAGTAATCGCAAAATGAAAATTTCGAGAAAACTGAGTTTAGGCTATTTAAATCTCTACTTTGTGATTTAAAAAAAATAAAATGAGTTAATTATTTAATTATCAGTTAGTTTTATTTTTTTCCTTAATGGTGAGGCTTTTAGAATAGAATTTTTTTTTTTCAAATAAACTTTTTTACAAGTGCTTTTGAATCGTCGATGAGTCTACCACTGATTGCACATTACATACATTTCTAAAGTTGATTTTCGATAAAAACCGTCAAATGTCGATTGAAGGCAGCGTTGCACTGTTGTTGTATCCACTCTTAACACGAGTTGTCAGATTACATATTTGGAATGGAGAGGGCAATACCAGTCAAGTTTAGTTTTTTTAATATTCCTTTAAAAAATATTAACATCATATTCATAGAAATGAATTAGGTCTTAGTATTTATTTTTAGAGTTTATTGTCAGTTCTATAAATGACACAAAATTTGATAAACCCAGAAAAGTGGCGCCGTAAACTTCTTACTTGACAAACATTCACGTTTTAGTAGTATCTGGTATTGTTCATTTGAATTTATGGCGACATGTTTAGAAAGGTTAATGATATATAAATAATATATTAGTTTTCCAAACGATTCTACAATAAACCAACAAACATAACAGCAATTATTTGTATATTCTAATGTTTAGTACACTGAATGTGGCCATATATTATTTAATAAATTAAACGAAGTGTTAACTACCCGTCAATAAATTTTAATCTTCATAACTTGCTTGAAAATGGCGAGTGGAATCACTGTCATAATGGCTTATTGGTAAAGCTCGCTTGGGGACGGCAGTAAAAATGCTATTAAATACGTGCATTTACGGTATTCTGTATTCATTACAAAAAATAAAATGGTACATACTGGCAATGAATAAGTTATGAATAATTATCATTCATCATAGGAATTCCGTCGACTTTCCTGGCTCATTGGTGAGCACTATGGTCTCATAAGTGAGAGGTTTGAGGTTTGAGTTCATAATTATTTTAAAACTAGCTGATGCCCGCGACTTCGTCCGCGTGGATTTAGTTTTTAAAATCCCTCGGGAACTCTTTAATTTTCCGGGATAAAAAGTTTAGCCCATGTCACTCTCCAGGTACTCAACTATACCAATGCAAAAAATCACGTCGATCCATAGCTCTGTTGCGGCGTGATTGAAGGACAAACCAACAAACCACCAAGCAAACACACTTTCGCATTATAATATACTAGCTGATGCCCGCGACTTCGTCCGCATGGATTTAATTTTTAAAAATCCCGCGGGAACTCTTTCATTATCCGAGATAAAAAGTAGCTCTCCCGGTCTGAGGAACCACTACTACATCCATTACTATACCCATGCAAAAAATCGCATCAATCCGCTGTTCTGTTGCGACGTGATTGAAGGACAAACCAACAAACAAACACATTTTCGCGCTTTATTAAAACACTTTTTATAATTGTCAAATTTTTTACCATACTTAACCAAAGACAAAATTACTTTGTTATTCCACTGTCATTTGCGTTTTATTATTCCATGTCAGATGCGTTTTTGTTATACCACGTTTTATAGTGACGTGACGGAAACGCGGTCGAACGGGATAAAAAGTATCCTATGTCCGTCTCCTGGTTCTAAGCTACCTCTCCACCAATTTTCAGCCAAATCGGTTCATCCGTTCTTGAGTTATAAATAGTGTAACTAACACCACTTTCTTTTATATATATAGATATAGCTTTTATAATATTAGTAAGTATTGTCTTTGGTCTGTTCTGGTGAGAGGCTATGGTAAAGGACGTGCCGTCAAGTTCTTAAAGAATTGAGAACTTCGCATTCATCATACTAATATATTATGATATAATACCTATATATAAACAAACAACATACAGATTACTAAACGAAAAATTAATTACATAAATAATGATTGGGTTAAGAATACAACTAATTAATTGTTACAAATTAGGCACTTACGATTTAAAAAATTACCGTCAAATAACGATTTCATCATTAACAACCCATCAACGGCTCACTACTGAGCCAGGTCTCTTTTCAGAGAAGGGTTATAGGCCATAGTCCACCACGCTGGCCCAATGCGAATTGGCGGACTTCACACATCTTCGAGAACATTATGAAGAACTCTCAGATGTGCAGGATTCCTCACGATGTTTTCCTTCACCGTTGAAGCAAATGATATTTAATTGCTTAAACGCACTTGACTCCGAAAAGTCAGAGGTGCGTACCCGGGATCGAACCTGCGACCCCCCGAATAGGAGACCACAGTCCTAACCACTAGGCTATCACTGCTTAATAACGATTTACCATGACGATAAACTCTGCATAGATCTAATTAGTGCGCGAGTTAAACTAATCGAGTGGTACTTGACGAAGGTCGGGAGGTCGCTGCACACTGGAGGTCATTACGGCAAGATCACAAGACTTTTAGTTTCAAAACTTTCTGCCCTGCCACCTGTAGGTACGTACACTCTTGCTCACTCTCTTCTGACTAGTCGTGTAGATACACATCTACACGACTAGTCAGAAGAGAGTGCTAAAAACTTTCGCAGCTTACGACCGACACTAAACTGACCTATGGTAGAGATTAGTAAAAAGTACCAATAGTCTTTGTATAAATTAAATTACGCTGAAAATGATCCTAGATTGCGTTACTAGAGTCATCGTCAACTCAACCATCAAATATCGATCTACCATGATGATAACAACACACTCTGCACAGATCTAATTAGTGTGTGCGTTAAGCTAATCGAGTGGTTTTTGACGAGGGTCGGGAGTTAGCTGCGAACTGGAGGAGGGCCATTATGGTAAAATCACACTAGGGACTTTGTTTCAAAACTTTCTGCCCTGCCGCCTGTACGCACACTTTTGTACGCAAGTGTGTACGTAGAAGCGGCAGGCAGCTGACATTTTTTTTTATTCGATGACAAGCTAGTCCTTGACTGCGATCTCACCTGATGGTAAGTGACGATGCAGTCTAAGATGGTAGCGGCTAACTTGGAAGGGGTATGGCAGTGAACATTCAACCCATACCCCTAATTGGTTTCTACACACCATCGTGCCGGAACGCTAAATCGCTTGGCGGCACGTCTTTGACGGTAGGATGGTAACTAGCCACGGCCAAAGCCTCCCACCAGACCAGATCAGAGACAATTTAGAAATTATGAATTCCCAACTTGACCCCGCCCGGAAATGAATTCGAGACCTCCCAGTTATAAGACAACAGCGCTCACCACTGAGCCAGGCAGGTCGTCAAACAACAATAAAAAAAAACATCGAATGATGAAAATAAAATCTCATAATATTTTGTGGCTTCATGTTGTTTCATACGAAATGTAAGTATCTTTGTAGAGCGACAACGCTAGTGTGATTAAGAAGAGTTTTCAGACAGACTCGCTTGGATTCGGTTCTTCCACGTCGAATAGCCCAATTAATGAACGAGGATGTTTGATTTCGTCAGTTAATTGCTAACCCTCAATGAAGACGAGATAACGAGTAAAAATCTTAATATATAAATGGAATAGGTGACTGACTGACTATTAACGCACAGCTCAAACTGCAGAACGGATCGGGCTGAAATTTGGTATACAAATAGCTATTATGACGCAGGCATCCAATAAGAAAGGATTTTTGAAAATTCTGCTTCTAAGTGGGTAAAATATGGGTTTGAAATATGGAACTTAACATGAGCGAAGACGCCGTCAAAGCTAGTATTTTATAACGGTATTATATGAGTTGTCAGTATAGAGAAAAAGATAAAATCAATTATCTAATTTATAATTTTGTGATAAAAGTAACATTACAAAAAAAAATTTACTCGTGCATAGGCTAGACCAGTAGGTAGTTTGTAATGAGAGATTCATGAGAGCCTTTGAACATTTAACCAATGAGCATACGCGATAAATTGGTTGCATGTCAGGTTAAAACCAACCGAATAAATGCTATTTTGGGTTGACTAATTAGGGGTTCAACAAGAAGGTTGCAAATACTGACTTCTACAACCCAGCTTGTTTCTTGGTGAGAATTTTGAGCTTCAACGGTAACTTATTTTTAAGTGCATGAAACACTTAAGTTGTTAAATTAATTTTAGGACAAACCCAACCTCAACATGAAACAGAATTGATAATTATCCGGTATAATATTATTATTTTGAATATAACACCTTTATAACATAAAACTGTTCACAAAAAAATGGAATTGGGCTCCGATATCAAGCTACGTCGAATATAATTAGAATACCATCAAGCAAGATTGCAACTCCTGTAATATTCAAACGAAGAAACCGAACAAGGACTCTCCAAATAAGTTAGGATAATATGAGTTAATACACCTCGACATTCTTTTCTAAAAATTCTTAATATACTTACATTATTATATGAAAAACTTAACAATAGCTAATCCATTTGGTCAAAAGCCCGGTAAATGGTTTTCAATTTAAAAATATGCACGACTATTGCATACGCTTCATTTGAGTCCATGTAAAAAGTTCTCAGATTGATATGAAACTATAAGGCCCAATTAGACAGTTCATCGTTCATCGTTGCGAAAATTTTTACGAAAATGAACCGTCTTAATTCGCACTAAGGGTGAATTTTCTACAGTTAATTTTTCGAGATTTTTGCTTTCTTTTTCGAAGGTCATGGGTGAGCCATCCGTCTAAATTCGCCCTCAGGGCAAAGGGCCTTAGGGTTCGCAAAAAATATTCGCAAAAATGAACGATGAAAAATCTCGAAAAATGAACTGTCTTATTTGGGCATAAGAAAAGTGGTAATAAAATAAGTTGAACAAATTATGTGATATGAAGGAAAAAGGAAACGATTGCGGCTCCTAATGTTCTCAGTTATTTAAGTACATATATCTAAGCACCTAAGCTAATATTTTACAATATAAAATAAAATACCTAGTAAATATTATTTATTTACTTTAGTCAATTTATCAAAGCGGTCGATATATGCAAACTCGTACTAAGATTACAGAACTCAGAATCAAGTCAGCAGATTTGCCAAATAAAACTGTTGATTACGTAGGCATCGCCCGAAGTTACGTTCCGTCAATCGAATTTTATTTATTCGAACGTTGAAAAACAAATATGATGGCTTTTAATTTATGAGCGCGTCCGTTGAGCTCTGATCAACGGATGGTGCAGCGTATAATAAAATCGTAACGAAGCGTCTGTTCGTTAAAAATTTTTAAAGTTTTTAAAACAAAATGACCATTTTATGGGGCAGTTCAAAAATCAAGATGGCAGACTTTAACTTCCATTGACATCTATATTACAAGTACGAGTGGGTCTGAAATACATAATAAGACAATAAATAATTAATCTATGATTAGCACTGGACATGCTGCTATCTTATTTTTTTCATTTGTCATACTTGATTGACGCCATTTTGGCGCTGTAAGCAGTTAAACGAGTGTCTCTGGAACTAAAAATATTGCAAATGGCGCACCAACCGCTATAATTAATCTATATGATTTCATAACCGACCTCTTTAATTAATTTATATGAAATCATAGACTAATTGTAGAGTTCGGTGCGCCATTTGCAATATTATTAGTTCCAGAGAGACTCGGTATGTCAAATGTGGAGCTTCAAATTGATCCATAATTAAGCTGTCATTGGTATAGGGGCAGCCAGTCCAGTGTTAATCATAGATTACAAAGATCAGTGATTACATACATATCAGTGATTACATAATCATAGATTACAATTTTACAAAGATCAGTGGACTGAGGCAACCAAATGAAGCTTCCCTTGTTGTCTCTTGGGTATTGCAAGTTTTTACCCTGTATTGAACTACAAGACAGGGTAAAAACTTGCATCTAAAATAATCCTCCATATTATTTAAAATAGTAAAAAAAGAGTAATACGATTTAATAGAAATCATAAAGATGTCAACTCACAACAGCGTAATATAGGCATAGCCACGAGCGAAATAGCTACTCAAAGTACATCGCCAACAGACGAGTCGTTCAAATTCGTGATACGCATTTTATTTGATCTTTTTACACGAGCTCGTTTGCGCCGTGACGACGGTGTTCGGGCTAATGGAGATATCGCATCTGTCATATCAAGAATATATCGCTTGACAGTTTTATTGCGATAGCACGCGATGCCGAGATAAAAGGCACGATTTAAGGGTGAGAATCGGGCGGCCTCGACGACTGGGTGTCCGCGGCTTGTTTCCCACTGTGCATGTTTAACTCATTGGTTTACCTAGGTTTTCATTGTTCAACTTTAATTGTGCTTGACTATGGCCCAGTTACGTGAGGCGCCATTATAGTGACAGCCGAAACACATTTGTTTCGAAAGTCACATTTAGCTTTAACGATAACTTAATTATAACGTAACTATAACGGCGCCTCACGCAACCGAGCCTTAGAACTTAACTTTTTTATGGTTAAAGTATTATAAATAGTAAGTAAGTGATGATGCAACAATTCAGTTCTGACTGATGTTGCCAATCATTACTAAGGATTTGAGACGATAATTAATTATAATTAGTCATGTTGCTGATTAGTGATTCGGTTGTGAATTAACACCGATATACAAATTTAAGATCGAGCTAAACACGATCTATAAATCATATCTTTGACAGCTTTGCGTTAAATATATACTTCTTGCTAAATACTAATAATAATATTATTTATAGGTTTATTGATCTCGATAAATCAAATAATATGGCGTTAATATGCAAATTGAACATATCAATAAAGACACAGTCAAATATATCGCCACTAGCAGATTAAGTGAGAACTACTTGTTTAGTGACATTTATAGCTCTACGAGTATTAACAAGGCAGTTGGCTGATATTATAAACCCAGCCTTACAATGTAGGCTTAATTATGGCTTTAGGCTCGAACTCCGTTACAATGTGAGTAAATTGGACACTGCGAGTTTTTAATCTGGCAATAAATAAACCAGTAACTGGATCACGGCAGATTAAAATCAAACCAGATAGGAGAGCGCTCTTTAAGGCGAATTATTTCACAAATAAGTTCCGTTTCACCGACGCAATTTTGATTAAATAATACCCATTTTGACCAACGTCCTCTCACTTTTACGGGCTACCTACGCTAAATTAGGTGACACTTCTATCAATTTTGTTTTCATGAACCTTTAGGGAACACCTTAAGGTGAAAGTGACACTGGGTAAGGGATTATACTTAGGGGCTACCTACGTAAAGAGACTCTTACTTAGGAGATGATTTAGGTATGGTTGGTGAAACCGGACTTAAGTGTATTATTAAATTGAACCCTTAAATGAAATATTGGTTGTTTTAATAATATAATAACAGATACATGCGGACCCTATGTACCTTACACACGCGTTGTACATCGGGGATCCCTCCTTTGGCTATCATGCATTGGTCGGTCAAAATGGAGCAAGAACTTTAACTCTACGGTGGAAGCGTCTAAAGGTGTAATAGCAAGGTAACTCTCTCGATGAATTGTTCGTCCTTTGGTTCAATTAGTGCCGCACCTCTCTGTACCCTAGCTAGGGCAGCTTGTGGCTGGCTGTTGGTGAGTGGCGACGTAACGGACGGATCCTGGGCGTCCTTCTGGAATCTGGGTACCCGCCTCCGTCTTGCCTTCACGAGCCGGGCGGGGTGGGGCCGCAGTAGCTTTATACTCCGTGCGGAAGTGCTTGATGACGTAATAACGAGAAAACCTGCTCGGAGATTTATTCGTCTGACGGTGAAATCGGTGCCGCACCTCGCTCCGAGTTCTGGATCTTTGTCCGTGAGTTCGCTTTGCCCCTGTTTAACAACTGACAGCTTCACTTCAGCAGTTTTGCTGCTAGGGTTTCACGTCGAAAATAAGCTAAGGATAAAGAAAAACATACACAGATGAAATCGATAGTTCTGAAGACGTCACAAAGTTCATTGTCTTGTTAATTGTGTATCGAGACGAAGGAGCAATTGTCAGTGATATTTCAAAATGTCCACAGAGGCTTTGGCGGCAATGCGAATAGTAGTAAAACCTAGTCGTAACCCGAGACGTTTGTAAGACCTAACTGCACACTCGCTACTAATTTAACGATATTATTCAATGACTTGAATGTGAGCACTATTATATTATATGTTCAAAGTGTAAACTCAAGGCACAGCTCAAGGCTCAAGCTTATTATGAGAACCCATTGTAAAATTTTTGCCAAAGCCAAATGTAGCAGTTTACTTACTTGCTTTTTAGTTACGAGTAGGTATAATAAAAAAAAAACGGAAATAACAGAAAAGATACAATTTTTGCAATTCACGAAGGCGAGTGAGCTTTACTTGTGGTTACTTCGTGTACATGCACATTGCATAAGTGTGCGTGCCTGTCAAAGCCTAGGTGGGAGCGGGCAGGCGCAAGCATTGCGCTCGCTCACACTTATACAGATACGACACACACACAACCATAAGTCAGTCGCCCTCGTGAATTGCAAGAACTATACAAAACAAAACAATAATAAACTACAACAAAAAATCGGCCAAAATCCTACAAAGCAAATAATTATGTTGTTATGTTGTAAATATATATTGTACTATGGTATGCATCACCATATTCAGTATCCAAGAATGAACAAGACGTCATTGCCGATGAGTCTTCAATTAGGTACATGTAAAAAAGAGATCATAGCGGCCATCGAACAAAGTCAAGACAAAGTCGCAGTCGCCCGTGTATGTCGGTTCTTAAGGAGTCGAGCCGCATGTAATCGCTACTAAGCAAAAACTCGACGAGATTCCGTCCGGATGCCCGCGTAGCATTCTTTGATGTGCGCAAAATGACAAAGCGATTTAAAATGTTGAAGAAGTTTCTTAGATTGTATTATATTATATAATAATAATATTTTCGAGGTACTTCTAGCTATTTGCTTTTTAGAATCAGTCGATGAAGTTTTAATAAAAACATTTCAGTTCAATTGGGATTTCGTTTATTTTGACTTTTCCAGTGGGAGTTCGAGTTATGAAAGTAAAATAGGCTTGAGCAAAATAATATTATTACCGACGTCCTACACTGTGTTGTTTACCTGTGTTGTATAAGCAGTGATAGCCTAGTGGTTAGGACTGTGGTCTCCTATTCGGGGGGTCGCAGGTTGTACCCCGGTACGTACCTCTGACTTTTAGGAGTCAAGTGCGTTTAAGCAATTAAATATCACCTGCTTAAACGGTGAAGGAAAACACCTGCACACCTGAGAGTTCTTCATTATGTTCTTGAAGGTGTGTGAAGTCCGCCAATTCGCATTGGGCCAGTGTGGTGCACTATGGACTATAACCCTTCTCTGAGAGGAGACCTGCGCTCAGTAGTGAGCCGTTGATGGGTTGCTAATAATGATGATTTTGTGTTGAACGCAAAAAACTTTTCATTAATGCTTTGCATACTCTTTAATTTTTATAAAATTTGTGTCTAACAAAATCAAAATCCTTTTTTGTCTTGTTTTTAAAACAAGAATTGTAAAACTGTAAGTAAAATTGCAGAAATTAATGCTTTTAATCGTTCCTTGAAACTGACTTATTTTTATGCCCCTTTAAGTCATTAGGCCCAAGGAGTTCGGCCAAAGTACTCGTCGAACGAGTCAAAGCAACTTTGCCAGCTTATGTATTTGCTCCATACAGGCTGAAGGCCGCACGCTGGTGTCAGTAACGGTGAAATTATGAAAGGATCTTAGCGAAACTGGAAATCAATGTTCAATAGCAGAGAAACACTCGCCGATAACATCCACCACAAAAAACGACAAGCCCGTCGCTTTTACTGAGTGGATTGGCCGAGTGCATTTGGCCAATGTATGCCGGCGCCTTTAGAACGAAAGTGTAACCATCAATATTCATGTAACAGTAAAGCATTTGTACTAACCCTAACAAAACCAGATCTAGATCCTGTTCCCGTTAGCACACACTTCCCTCGCCAGCGCAATTCGTTCCCACTCGCCACTAAGTAGCCATTTATAAATTATAAGATCACTCTCATCTCGCCCCGTGGCAACATCACACACCAATGAACTTATTCAACGTGACACAGCTTAAAAGAAATCAGATAATATTACGAACACATCTTGATGCCATTTACCGTATAGAGTACCTACCTACCCGCGTCCGTATTTAATTGGTTAGCTACTCGCAACTGACCGAGAAGGAGAAAATATCGTTTAGCATTGTGATTTGTATGTGCATTAAGAGGAATATATCGCATTCGCAAGTATAACTCATACAAATGACGTTTAATACATTCAATATTAACCAATCAAAGTCAAAGTTTATACAAGACTAGCTTTTGTCCGCGGTTTCGCTCACGTTAAATTCGATTTATCAAACCCCTATTTTACCGCCTTAGGGGTATAATTTTCAAAAATCCTTTATTAGCGGATGCCTGCGTCATAATAGCTATCTGTATGTCAAATTTAAGCTCGATCCATCTAGTAGTTTGAGCTGTACGTTGATAGATCAGTCAGTCAGTCAGTCAGCCAATCAGTCAGTCAGTCAATCAGTCGGACACATTTTCTTTTTATATATATTTAGAGGAAAATATCGCATTCACAAGTAGGTATACCTCATACAAATGACGTTTAATACATTCAATATTAACCAATCAAAGTCCAAGTGTATACAATACTAGCTTTTGTCCGCGGCTTCAGTGACGTTAAATTCGATTTTTCAAACCCCTATTTTACCGCCTTAGGGGTATAATTTTCAAAAATCGTTTATTAGCGGATGCCTGCGTCATAATAGCTATTTGTATGTCAAATTTAAGCTCGATCCATCTAGTAGTTTGAGCTGTACGTCGATAGATCAGTCAGTCAGTCAGTCAGTCAGCCAATCAGTCAGTCAGTCAATCAGTCAGACACATTTTCCTTTTATATATTTAGAGGAATATATCGCATTCGCAAGTAGGTATACCTCATACAAATGACGTTTAATACATTCAATATTAACCAATCAAAGTCAAAGTGTATACAATACTAGCTTTTGTTCACGGCTTCAGTCCCGTTACATTCGATTTTTCAAACCCCTATTTTACCGCCATAGGGGTATAATTTTCAAAAATCCTTTCTTAGCGGATGCCTGCGTCATAATAGCTATCTGTATGTCAAATTTCAGCTCGATCCATCCAGTAGTTTGAGCTGTACGTTGATAGATTAGTCAGTCAGTCAGTCAATTTGTCAGTCACCTTTTCATTTTATATATTTAGATTAAAAATACCAATAATATATAATAAACTAATTGTGCCTGTAGTTTTTCAGATTTTAATAAAATCTTTGAGCCCATATAACTTTGAGAATACTTTTACGGAATCAAATCTTACAAGACAACTATTGATTTGTATTGGTTAACAAATTTTATTCAAATAAAAATTAAACTACGTTTATATGGGACGCGCTCGAGAGAATCTACTCTTAAAGCTTTTAAGGCTCATTATAATACCTACCAGCGAAACGCATTGGATTATTAAATTTAATCTGATGGTCGCATTTTGTATGAAATTCCGCATGTTAGGTTCTCACTACGATTTTAATCTACGTCTATAAGTAGAGAGAGCACTAATCATTAATGGGTAGTGCTCGTCAATTAAAATAGCAAAATCTAATTTGGTTTTGTTCTTTAATTTGCAAGAAAAAGAATATATCCCAATATCAAATTGTGCACCATACAAAGGTCTTTGCATTTTACAATTCGTGTATGTTTAGTGCAAGGACAGGTGATGCTTGGACCATTAAAGCCCGTTTAAAATTCGTGTTTTCACCAACAATAATATCTAGAAATGTTCCCCTAAGCAAGAGTCTCTTTACGTAATTAAATCCTAAATACAATCCCTTACCCAATTTCATTTTCACCTTTTTTCCCGTTCGTGAAAACGAAATTGACAGAAAGCGTCATCTAACTTTTCTAGGGAGCCCTTAAAAGCTAGAAAACGTTGGTGAAAACGGGAATTGTGCCAGTTTTCACTAACATTACCTAACGGGCTACCCAAGCTAACTTAGGTGACGCTCTCTGTCAATTTCGTATTCACGAACCTTTAGGGAACTCCTTAAGGTGGAAATGACATTGGGTAAGGGATTGTATTTAGGCTACCTATCCTGTCCTATATCCTGTGAATCCTACTAGGGGATGATTTAGGTATGGTTGTGAAAACGGAAATTAGTCCTTTAGCACATTTTCCCCGCTATAACGTAGCAGCGACGCCGCTGTAACTCTAGCATGACGATTCATACCTTTATACGAAGCCTCTAAAGAGTTCTAAGACAGAGATTTAACTACGTGCCTACTACGTGCTATCTATTTACGAATCGAAAAATCAAAGATCTATCTCCCACGGGATTTTTTAAAACTAAGACAACGCGAACGAAGTTGCTGGCACCAGTCATCAGCTAATATTTAAATAATTTCTGATTCTGAAACAGAGCTTTTAATTTCACTAGCCTTGCCCGTGGATTCCTCCGCGTGGAGTTAGGTTTTTAAAATCCCAACGAACCCTCTGTTTTTTGGGATAAAAGGTGGCCTATATTATTCTCCAAGTCCTCAACTCTATACATGCAACAAATCACATTGATCCGTTACTCCGTTGCTGCGTGATTGAAGAAAGAACCAATAAACCTACAAACGCACTTTCGCATTTATAATAATAATAAGGATTATATATAGTATAATAGTAAGGATTATTATTGATAGAAGATGTCGCAATAGCAAATTGTCAACAAACTGTTTATGAAATTGTTTCCTCAGCGCTCCGGCTACCTCACTTCCCGCAGGTTAATCAAGTTTCCGCACAACACTCCAGCTGTATGGGAAACCTCTTAGCTTAGCGCTTTAGCTAATTAGTTTACCGCCAAGTAGGTAAATGGATTAAATATACAATATATGCGATGCAGTGATAATTGATATGTGATTACAGATTCCGTCATGTACTGATGGATGCTAATTACAAATATTGATACAGGCTTGTTTGCGGAGAGCACTCATTAATAAGCAATCGTGTTTTGAGCATGCTTTGTCTGATGTACGTGAAGAGCACAATAAGATTTTACTACACATAAACAGTAAACATTTCTACCACAATACACATCTTACCTTTGAAGCAGTGATAGCCTAGTGATTAGGACTGTGGTCTTCTATTCGGGGGTCGCTGGTTCGATCCCGGGTATACGCTTCCCTCTCTCTGGCTTTTCGGAGTCAAGTATCAGTTGCTTCAACGGTGAAGGAAAACATCGTGATGAAACCGGCACATCTGAGAGCTCTTCATAATATTCTCGAAAGTGTCTGAAGTCCGCTAATTCGTATTGGGCATGGTGGACAGCGCAGGTTCTCCTCTCAGAGAAGGGTTATAGGCCATACTATAACCCTTCTCTGAGAGGAGTTCGCGCTCAGAAGTGAGCCGTTGATGGTTTGCTAATGATGATGATGATGATGATGATGATGATGATAATGATGATGACACAGCTTACTACAACATGCAACATCTAGTCATTATTTAGGATCCCAAAAATCTACGAATACATTGTCCAGAAGCGTTAGCAGTTGTTCAGGCACAATTTATACAGAGGGCGAGGAAACTCTTCACATGTGACGTTCTTATGAAAACCTGCCCAATGGACCAGAACTTCCCAGCACACCTCGAAGAAGCCAATCGAATCTTAAAGATTGTCTTCGTCAAACCAATAATAAAGACAAGTACTTATCCAAAAACTTTTGTTTTGAATTATTTTCTTAACTTTTTGAGCAATATTCTAAGCTGAAATTATAAGACACAATCATCATCATCAATTAAGATACCTACCTAAATTACTGTTTTAAAATTTTTATTTTTTACTTTCCAGTTTTTCATAAACAGAATAAAAAAAGACATAGAAAATAAGCTGAGTAGTAAGCTGAGTAGCTATTAGGTAGATAAAATTTATAATGGTGCTGACATTAAAACCGCTACTCATTCCAATTGGATGAAACTTCTCATGTATTTACCGCTCCCATGCTCCTGAGTACTCACAAAAGAAGAACGCAGAAGTCTGAAAGATGCCGAAATCAGATCCCAGCTCGGACGACTCCATCGAGTGACAGACGTCAGGACAAAAAGGGTTCGCCTTGTAAATCAGCACGTCAGTTGAACGTCGGGCCGGACTGCAGGCAAATCAGATACCGGTCAAATCAGATACCCGGACAATAAAGTCGTGACGATTAAGGGTTAGTACAAACTTAATAAATTGTAATCTATGCGAATTAATACAATTGCTGCCGGTTTGCCTGAAAATGATTGCTAAGTGTGACGATCGCAATTGTTGATCACTGATTGGCCAAAACACTCGTTTCGTTGCTGAGTATAAACAAACAATACACATTTTTTGACAGTTGTCATTTTTTGCATGAGCATATTTAAATATGCTCCTTCCAGATATCCATATGCTCCAGATTCTTAGGGATCTGGAGAGTGACATAGGCTACTTTTATTCGGGAAAACTAAAGGTTCCTGTGGGATGTTTTAAAACTAGAAATATTCTTTTTGAATGGAAGCGCTTCTCATTAAATTAACAAAACGGAGGTTTAGTATTTTTGATAATATTGATATCGCCCACACAAAATAAACCAAATTTATGCGTAATCATGAGCATACGTATTTGGGTAGGTACAGCAAGCAATCCGAAAGAGCAAATAACAATTTGTATTAATTAGCACGCACCAAGGGTTCCACAATTATTACTATCGTCAGATGTTAATGATAATATCCATGACCCACGAAATATAGCTCTAAATGCGAAGACATTATCATTAGCTATTCTGTTGATTGAACCCAAACAGATAACAACTTGGATCAAATAGCCCACGGTGTTAATATGAAGATCTTTATTTGCTGAAGACAAAATACGTTACGCCTTACACACACACACATGGTTTCAGATTTCAATCAGGGACTGTTTAATTTTCCTACTAATATTATAAATGCGAAAGTTTGTGAGGATGTATGGATGTTTGGATGGATGTTTGTTACTCTATATCTCCACAATGAATGAACCGATTTAGCTAAAATTTGGAATGGAGATAGCTCATACGGCATACCTAGGATTAACACATAGGCTAGCTAGCTAGCTAGCTTTGAAGGACAAACCAAAAACCAACAAACAAACACACTTTCGCATTTATAATATTAGTATGATATGGATATTGACACAACAGGCAAAGATTTTGGATTAATTTTTCTGAAATGACTCTATTTTGTTTGCGAGTCTATTCACAACGACTAGCCGAGTAGACCTAATTATCATCAAAGCAGATGGGTGAAATCGGGCCCAACCGGTCGTTTGTAACAGCTGTGAAACCTTTTGTACTCGTAGTAAATAAATAAATTAATATCTCAAATACCTACTTACTTTTTACATTTCTGTACATCGTGGATGAACTTCAAAAATCATTTCCGTCTCCAATAATATGTTAATGATATAAGCAAATCATTAAAAAACCATATTTCATTTAATATTATCTAGATGATGGCCGCGACTTCGCCCGCGTGGTTTAAGATTTTTGATTCCCGCGGGAACCTTTTAATTTTCCGGGATAAAGAATAGAATAGAATAGAATAGAAATGTTTTTTATTCAAATAAACTTTTACAAGTACTTTTGAATCGTCAATGAGTCTACCACTGGTTCGGAATGCCGTTCCTGCCGAGAAGAACCAGCAAGAAACTCGGCAGTTGCTCTTTTCAAAATACTTTTACAATATACTTAACAGATATTCTATGTATGCAGAGTTTCCACAATGAGGGAAAGGTCCACAAAAGCATACGTAATTATTTCTAATTATAATTCAACACATGTCAAGACGGGCAGACAGAAAGTAGCCCCATTGCCGCTGGTGGCACCCGTTCACGAGCATGACGCATGACCCAGCCATTGCTTCGCTCAACCATATTTTAGGGAACGCAACAACCCGCATCACACGACACCACCACAGAAATGTTAAAGAGAGTGTGACATACTTAGGCTACCCATCTTAAGGCATCGAATTGAAACTAATATTCAAATCAAATACTCATTTTAAAATATGACTTGTACACAAATAAAGTGGAAACTCTGAATAGAATAGAATTATTTTGATATACAATTATACAGGTTAATCATTACCTACTGTCTCATGACTCGCTGGAACGAATTACATCCACGCTTTTTTGTCATTTATATAGTCTTCAATCGTATAATATGCTTTTTTCATGAGCGTAGTTTTAATCGATTTCTTAAACTTGTGTAAAGGCAAGTCCAAGATCGATTGTGGAATTTTATTATAGAACGTCACGCCCATTCCCACAAATGTCTTTCGGACCCTCTTGAGGCGCAGTCGAGGAATCACGAGCCTATTTGGATCTCTAACCTGCCTATCTCGTAATTCACCCTTTTTTTTGTAATTCACAATGTTTTGTCTGACAAATATTATATTGTTATAAATATATTGTGAAGCTACTGTAAGAATGCCTATTTCTTTAAATTTTTCTCGAAGCGAATCCCGCGGCTTTAAATTATAGATTGCGCGAATCGCCCTCTTCTGCAATACAAAAATTTTTCCAATATCGGCCGCTTTACCCCATACTAAGATTCCGTATGACATAATACTATGGAAATATGCAAAATAAACAATTTTTGCAGTTTCTATGTCAGTTATCTGTCGAATCTTCCTAACAGCGTAAGCAGCAGAGCTGAGCTTGCCAGCAAGTACTGCTATATGGGTGCCCCATTGCAGCTTTGAGTCCAGGGTTAATCCCAAGAACACTGTGGAGTCCTCTGTTTTCAAGGATTCATTACTTATCTTTAAATTTTTACTGACAGTTCTGGTGTTAGGCAATAAAAACTCAACACACTTTGTTTTTTTAGCATTTAAAAGTAGATTATTTGCCGTAAACCATTCAGAAACTTGAGATGATGCATTATTTACATCGTCAAAATTGTCTTTTTTCCTATCGACTTTGAAAATCAAAGACGTATCATCAGCAAATAGTACAATATCGCAAGTATTTTGGACAAAATATGGTAAATCGTTTATGTAAATCAAAAACATGAATGGACCTAGAATAGAACCCTGGGGTACACCCATTACTGAGGCTGATCCGGATGATTTTACATCATTGACACACACTCTTTGAACACGATCCCTTAGATAAGACGCAATGAGGCTAAGTGCAATATCTTTAATACCATAGTGGCTCAGTTTAAGTAAGAGGGTCTTGTGATCAACGCAGTCAAAGGCTTTTGATAAATCACAAAAAATACCAATGGCATTCTGTGAGTTATTCCATGCATCGAAAATGTGTTGTAACAGCGTTGCGGCTGCATCGGTTGTTGATCGACCCTTAGTAAAACCGTACTGCTCAGGGTGAAGAAGTTTATTTAAGTTAAAGTGTAGAAGCAGTTGGTTGAACATTATTTTTTCGAAAATCTTGCTGAGAGTTGGCAAAATTGAAATTGGTCTGTAGTTATTCGGGTCAAATTTGCTTCCCGATTTATAAAGAGGTATTAATTTGCAACATTTCATTAGGTCTGGAAAAGATCCAGTATCTACAGATTTATTAAAAATTAAAGCAAGATAAGGCGCAATAATATCAATGATATTGTGAATTAATTTAACTGATATTCCCCATAGATCTCCTGTTTTTTTATTTTGCAATGATTTAAATGTTTTGATAATATCATATGGGGTAACGTGTTCAAACCTAAATAGTTTATTGCACTCAGAGACATTGCTTCTTAGAAGATTACAGGCTTCTGTTGGCGAGGAATTTAGAGAACTGGTCGTGGTTACTGGTATATTTTTGAAAAAGTTCTCAAATGTATTTGCAATTTCTATATCGGAGTCAATTACAAGGTTATTAAGTTTAAGCTCCAGTTTATTATAATGCATCTTGTTCTTACCCATTTCATCACCAATAATGTCCCATACTGCTTTTATTTTATTATCTGAATTGACAATTTTTTGTTTTATGTGAAGTGACTTTGCTTGTATGCACACATTTCTAAACAATTTGGAGTAATTTCTTACATATTCTATAAACGCGGGGGTATAATTATATCGTTTTTCTGCATACAAGTCAAACAGCTTATTTCTACTTATATAGATGCCAACAGTTGCCCAATCACTAAATTTTAAATTTTTAAATAATCTTTTGTCTATTACCTTAAAGATAGAGTTAAATTGAGAGTTTAAAAGATCAAAAAACTCACTATAAATTTCATCCGGACCACCCTGTGCAATATCAAGCGTCGGCAATGCAGCTGCGATATTTTGTTTAAATTGCCTTACTTTTTTTGTAGTAACTGGCCTATATTTTACTACTTTTGTTGTATTCTGCTCACTGCTCGGAATAGATATCATTTGTCCGCAATGATCAGATCTTAAATAAGTGATAATCGATTTTTGGATAATTTTACAATCACAGAAGATGTTATCAATACAAGTAGCTGAATTAGCAGTTATTCTCGTAGGTTCAACAAAAACATTTTCCAGGTTAAAACTTTTAAACAAATTAAGTAATCTACCTGTAAAAGGCGTGTGTTGCAGGATATCTATGTTAAAATCTCCACAGATTACTATTTTTTTTGATGTCCTACATAGCCGCCCTAAGGCGTCCTCCATGACCTTCTCAAAATGAACAAAATCGCCCGAGGGGGGTCGGTACACGCAGACTATAATATATCGGTCCAGCTCAACACAAGACAGCTCAATAATGCGTTCCATAGAAAGACTAACAATGTCTTTTCGCTCTTTGCAATTAATATTATTGCGCATTATTATCAAAGAACCCCCGCGTATAGCAGTCTTTCTGGAGAACACACTTGACAGTAAATAACTATCAAAATGCATAACTAACTGATGAGAGTTGAGCCAATGTTCAGTGAGACATAAAATGTCAATATTAAACTCTTTAATAAATAACTCAATCTCATGCTCTTTGCCAGATAAGCCCTGTATATTTTGGTGTACAAGATTAATTATACATTGCTTATCTGTTGTCTTATTATTTAGTTTAAAATTTTATCACAGGAATTTTTCCTGTTAGAATCTGATGTCAAAAAATCTGAATTAGTACTACTACTAATTATGTCTATATCACTTGTACAACATGTACCTTTGTCGATTGAATTTGGGTCATTACAATTTGAAGTCAAAATACTTGAATTAGTTTTATTACTAACTAAGTCAATATTATATGTACAACATGTAGAGCTATTCAAGCTAAAAATAGCTGAATTTTGTATATTGTATGCTACTAATGTAGCAATTTGTTTTTTAAAACTAGAGGGTAGATACATAGTATCTCTTGTCAGTTTAAATTTTTTTACAAATTTATTTGTGTTAAAAAAGTGGAAATAGTCTCTATGACCATAAGTTAAATTATGTATTAACATGTTTAGCTTATAAATATGATTATTTTGTGCAGAGGTCAGTGTGTTTGAGTAGGGAAAAGCACATAGTATAAACTTACAACCTGTCCTTTTTTGTATATTTAATAAATATTCAAAACTTCTTATTACATCTTTTTTAAGAATTTTCAAACTGTCCCCTATCAACAAGACAACTGTACTATGTTCATTTAAGTCAGATTCTTTAATATTTTCAATGTGTAGCCTATATGTTAATCCAGGGTAAAATCTAACTCCATTCCAAATTTCAACTAAATTCGTCTAGTAGTTTTTGCGTGAAAGAGTAACAAACATACACACACACACATAAAAACTTTCGACTTTATAATATTATAGTGTGATTGTACGCTTATTTTACGAAATTCTGGCTAAAAAATACCACATCTGAACCATCCGCAGTCAGTAATGAGTAATAGAAACTTTGAACTTTGAACCTCCATACAATTCACAATTTTAAAACACTAAATTAAACAAAATTCCAAGTTCAACAACAATACCAATGACCTCATGGAACTCTACAAAATAAGGGTTTTCTGAGATCTACTTAACCCAGATTAGCATGGGCCCAAAGCTATTTTCATTTCATTTAGAAGTTATAGCGGATCCGTCAGAAGCTAGCCTAAGATGGCTAAGATACACATACGTAATATAGCTACCGATATTGCCTAATCTAAATATTAAAATCTTCCCCTTTAAAATGAGTAAGCGAAACCTCCGCGCCGCTGCGTTTAATTTGTCTTTTGAAGTGATATCTGTCAGCGCGTTTATGCAGGAGATGCCAAGATGAGCTATAAAATTATAATATTACTGTTTTATTTCTCGGTATTGCTAAACTGATAGGGACCTTTGGCGTAGTTATTTTGTTTTTTATTAGCATTGGATTCTGTTGAACTAATACTATAATATACTATACCTAACTACCAGACTATTTCAGATTGATATGGCAACATGTTACCACAAAAAAAGGGTCTTGAAAGACGGACAGACAGACAGACACACGGACAATGAAGTGATTCTATAAGGGTTCCGTTTTAAGAACGGAGTACGGAACCCTAAAAATAATATAAGTACATGATTTTAATCGTTCCCATAGTCCAAATGATTGCATCATTATCATCATCATCCGGAAATGATGATCATCATGAAATGCCGGACTTTCTCTGCTTTAAAGAAAGATTCACGTTACGGAGTTGCGCTGGGCCCTATTCAAAGATCCAAAGGTGTTAAGCGTGTATCCTCAATAGCCCAATGGTTAAAGATTGAAAACGGACTGAAACCAAAAGTTTGTCGACGGTTCGATCTCCACTTGCACTTATGTCGTGTCCACTCCTAACACCAGCTTCCCGCTTCTTTGGAGCAGAGGAGAATAGTAGTCAAATTCAGTAAATAAAGCTTAGTTTGAGATGTTATCAATTTGTTATCGTTATAGACGCTGCGCCTCGGCCCCACTCCAATTTGCGGTGCGCGCAGCGATTGTTACTTTAACTAACTCAAAATTACATACTATTTTTTTCTAATATCAGCCATGCCGAGCATTACTAACGTCTCCTTCGCCTGCAACTAAACGTCAAGCTTGCTCGTAGTAGAACCACAATTATAGAGAAACGGTTAGGGTTTCGGTTTTCAGTACGTCATTCGTTGCGCTATTAAGGCTTATCCGACTACGGATAAGTCAAAAGGAAAGTTATGATTTTAGCAATCCATGTATGTATGTGAGTATTAACGAATGTTCCACCTGCACCGTAGTGAATAAACTATTGAGCATATTTTGATAAATGAGGTGTCAATCGATTCGTTATGATGGTCCGGGTGACATAGTTTGTTTATACAAACAAAATCAACATGACGAATGTTAGGTATATCAAATCCGTAGTCAGGTTACAGTTTTTAAAATTGTATTTAATGATAATATAATATTCATTAGGTTCCACAGGCAAACTGCCCTTGCAAAAATAATTATAATTTATAGGCACATCAAGGACAAAGTTTATTCGAGACATCAAATTCGGCCTGCTCTCTGAGCGTAAATGAGGATTACACGTTTTCCCCGAATAACTATAACCGACCGAGACAATCACCTCAGGCGGAAGGTTGCTATATAACATTTATTGACCATAAATCTGGAATGATAAACGTATTTATACAGCTTTTCTCATTAAAGCCTTGATTTTGTATAAGAAACCTTAATACGTCTCTCTGAATATTTACGGAGCGCTCTAAAATGTGTTCCCGTGCCCATAATTTGTTCTTCGTTTATGCAAGGCGGTGAGATCATTATCAACAATTATTTATTAAGCGTTTAAATTTATAACAATCTATTTATCAGTCTAAACAAACGAGTGTTTTAATTAAAACTCATATTTCTTGTATGTACAAATACAAATAATAACATTTCAACTACGAAAGAATACCGACAATTATTATCATTTTATCACAGCTGCCACGGAAGTCATGAATTTACAGGTTTTTTTTAATTTATTGACTAGCTGTTGCCCGCGACTTCATCTACATGTAGTTAGGTTTTAAAAATCCCGCGGGAACCCTCTGTTTTTCCAGGATAAAAGTAGCCTATCCTTATTTATATTGTAAATGCTAAACTGTGACTATTTACATGGATAAAGTATTTGAGGACTAAGAGTAAGTCATGATCATGTTGTAGATTCTCTGTGGCATATTTAGTGTATCCAACAGACGAACAAAAGCCATCTACTGGGAAGAATATACGTACGATGTCAACCCGTACGAGTATGTATCATAACTAGGCCAAGAAGGAAATTGCCTTGTAACCCATTATTATTTCGTGTACTATGGCGCGAATGTGGGGCATTTTCGTGTAAATCTGCCAGCTAAGCCTGCGGAAGTGTCGCCTTTATAAGTCGTAAATCAGAGAGCTTATCGGTTTACGTGGCCGTCGCGCTCCGTCCGCGAAATATGCAACCGGGGACCGTATTCGCCAACCGAGAGACAATACATGGCACATGCTTATCGCATATTTCGCATGCGAAACGCAATTGTATTGATGTAAACACTGCGATTTGCATCTTGTGTTGCAGATTGTTTCAGTTGTGACTTCTTTATTTGCGTACGCCGTTGTTAACTGCAGTGTTATTTACTGTTTATTAATCACTAGATATAGCCTGCAACATCGTCCGCGTCGATTAAGGTTTTTTCTTCCCCGCGGGAACTCTTTTTTTTCCAGGGTTAAGTATAAGTAGCCTTTGTGCTATTCTGAAGTATAAATCCGTCCAGTAGTTTTTGCGTAAAATAGTAACAAACATCATTCCATCATCTCAAACTTTCGCATTTATAATATAATAAATTATAATATTAATAAGACAAACGATCGCACTGGGTTCTCGTGGAGTTAAGTTTTTTCAAAAAAATCTAACGGACAGTAGGTACATGGAGCATGCGTAACGCATATTTCGCATGCGAAACGCAATTGTATTGATGTAAACACTGCGATTCGCATCTTGTATCGCAGATTGTTTCAGTTGTGACTTTTTTATTTGCGGACGCCGTAGTGTACCTACTGCAGTGTTATTAACTGTTAAATAATAATTACTAGCTTTTGCATTTCGTTCGCGTCGGGTTAAGTTTTTAGAGAATTCCGAGGGACCCCTATTGTATTTTCGGAATAAAAAGCAAGCGTTTGTCACGTCATTCTTTTGCTCCGGTGCTGCGCGTATGAAGGACAAACAAACTCATGACCATACCTTCGCATTTATAATATTAGTAGGTACTTCTAGTGTTCTTGTTTCGTTTCTTAAGTATTGGATTTACTTACTTATTTCTTTACCTGCTTGTTGATTTCGAATTATTTTGACCATAGCGAATTAATATTGCTTCTAATATGCTCATGTTCATATACTTGTGTGACTATGCCTATCCCATTTTACCATCCCTCAAAGTTTGGCATACTATAATGTTTTTCTTTCTTAATCTTAATATAGTTGAAAGTTTAAAACCCTTCTCGAGCGAAAACAAATAATTTAGATTCCAGGAAGGATACTCAGGCCGAAAAAGCTTATTTAAGTTTTATTTCAAAGAAAACTCATTAACAAAATAAATAAAAACTAACAGATAAAAGTAAATCATTGTTGGAAATTGAAACGAATAAAAGAACAATAAACTTTTACACAAATACTGATACTTATAAAGTTTTATTCAAGGTTTATAGCATCATTCGAATACGTATTTGTGAATATTTATAGCTCGCGTAATAACCTCCGAGAGTTATGCTTCGGTCGCGGTGGGACCAGCTCAACAAATCGTTGGACTGTTGGAAATCTGTATGCGTCACCGTTCCACATACTTTTTGAACGCTTCTTCTTTATCTACAAGCGTACACCCGAATTTAATATGGATTAATATTTTATGAACTCCACTATCAAAATATTGCCATGTAGAATTTAAAGAACGAAACAGAATGAATAACTTACCTATTGATCATTCTGATACGAAGAAATACGTATTTATTTTGGAAAAGGACAAGAGAGATTTCCAAAAATTGGTAGTTTCCTTACTATCATTCTTCCGTAAAGCCAGTCATCATCATCATCAGCAACCCATCAAAGGCTCACTACAGAACGCAGGTCTCTTTCTCAGAGTAGAGTTTATTTAGGCCATAGTCCACCGCGCTGCGCTGGCCCGATGCAAACTGACAGACTTCACACTCCTTTGAGAACATTGCAGAGAGCTCCCAGGTGTGCATGTTTCCTCACGATGTTTTCCTTCACCGTTGAAGCATGTGAATTTTAATTGTTTTAATGCACATACCTCCTAAAAATAGGAGACCGCAGTTCTAACCGCTAGGCTAACACTGCTTTGAAAGCCAGTCGGTACATTATAATTACTGAACACGATGCAAATGTAGTAGAATTAGATGAAGTAGTCACTTAATAGACAATTTATCTCAATAAAACACTCGTCATACAGGAAGAGTAAAACAGTACCTTTTGCCATCATCGTAAAATGCACATAATTTAGTACTAAACTAGCGGCACGCTATGATGGCCGGTTTGACACATTACAATAGTGATGTGGAATGTCAATTTATTCTCGAACAAAAAACAATTAAGTTTTGTTTTTGTACCTGATTAAATAGGTTTAATAAAACAAAAATGTATATGTTTATTTAATTTATTTGAACGAACTGAATATTTGAATGAAAATGAATATACATACTTTATATGCACACAAGAAACATATGAATACAAAAGATACCAAAAAAGGTGCCACAAAAGGCCATAATTAATCAGATTCGTCCATACTACTATTTTCACTGTCGTCACTGCTATCATCACCTACATTAATAATTATATGTTCGTTTTCTATAATATTATCTATTTTCACATCTCTTTCATAATCTTCCCTTATTAATTTAACAGTTCTATTCACAACCTTTTCCCAGTCTCCTTTAGTCACATGTTCACAAGCTTCTTCTAATAATTTTAGCATTTTTTTTGTGGTAAATGGGGGTTCTGTATTGTGTCTTGCAGCATATCCCTTCATTTGAGCCCACACCAACTCAATCGCATTATACTCACAATGGTAAGGCGGTAACCGTATAACTCTGTGCCCATGTTCTAATGCTATTTCGTCAATGACGTATCGGATCTTGGTTGGTTTGTTTTCTTTTAAAAGACGTACTAATTCCGCTTTTAACATATTCATGTTTGCATCTACGCCATTTTTACGAAGCCATGCGACGATATCAGCTTTCTTTTGGGATTGGGCAGGTGGCTTGTCAATTTGCATCGAGTGGTATGGGGCGTTGTCCATAATTATAATAGATGGTTCAGGGAGGCTACACAACATTGAGGTAAACCATTCAGTAAACTTTTCTCCATTCATGTCTTCATGATAGTCTCCAGTGGTTTTTGACGCAAAAGCCATGAGAGAACCTTCGACAAACCCGTTGATGGTTCCGGCGTGACAAATTATAAGTCGCGATCCTTTTCCTACAGGAACTTTGGAAGTAGATGCTGCTGTGTCATCGTTCCAAGAACGGCCTACAGTATGGTTAGCATTAAGCCATGTTTCATCCAAGAACACAACATTTTGCCAATTTTTGATTTCTTTCACTTGCCGTAAAAAAGTATACCTTGCCATCGCTATATCAAATCTTTCCATCAATATTTTGCGTTTGTTACATTTTTTGTATCGAAATCCAATGGTCTTCAAAATCTTCGTTAAAGAACTTTCCCCACCGAAGAATAATCCAGCTTCCTTCAGTGAATGCACCAACTTTTTTCTTGTTGGATACTCCTTCAGTAAATAGTAGCCGTAAACATGTCTTCGGATAGCATCGGCATCAAAGCTATCGATGCCTACGACTGGTTTTGCTCGTTTTCTCTTTTTTGGTGTGTGAAGTTTATTTTCTTCTGTGCCAGTCTCGCCATATTTTTTTTTAGTTATCCGTCTAACAGTTCGTTGTCCAATATTAAGCGCATCAGCTACGCGTTCAACCACTGACGTTATAGGTAAAATTGGCCCTCCATTTTGAGCTTCACGATCGAAATAGTTACGAAGGCGTATTACGAACTCACGTGTCTGACTATTTAGAACAGTTATCTGCGTACGTTCGGTCATATCGACGAAATCCACAACAAAGGGCTTGAACAGAGTCCAAATTAACGAGCAAGGGTCAACAGTAATGCAGTATCAATATTTGAAATCCAAAGCCAGGTCAAAACTATATCACAATCGCATTGCACTGACAGTTTATACTTTTCGAAGCAACGTCAATTCGAAACTGCTTTGTTTTGCATTGAGCATTGACGCGAGTTTGCCGGACGTAGTAGTTGTGCTAGCCAGCGATCCTATGTGACGATCGTATTAGATTCCATTTTTAAAAATTTTCAATTTAGAAAACCAAATGCCGAGTTGTGGTATATATCATATAAAAATAAAAATTTTACCTTTTGTATGAAACAGCTGATATTTTTTTGCGATTTCAGAGGTTTGTCCACATAGTGAAAATTGTTCATATTCACAAGTACATTCACCCCTTAAATGGTGCAAACTGATTTTTCTACACTTGTATACATTTTAGAAATCAATTTAATAAATAAATTTTGAGTCCTAAACCTAAAACTACATTCGATAAAATTTATGAATCTCTGCACATCACTATCGTCAATAAAGTAATACAATTATTTCCTTCAAAGTCGTTATCAATTAATACGGAACTTCATGAGCGGACAAACGTCAAACCGGCCATCATAGCGTGCCGCTAGTGTAGTATTAACAGCAACATGTGAAAATCGCAGTTACACTTACTTCCGGTTGGTTGACACGTTTCCATACTAATGGCTATAATGTCTGTGTTTGTCTGGTGGGAGGCTTTGGCCGTGGCTAGTTACCACCCTACCGTCAAAAACGTGCCGCCAAGCGATTTAGCGTTCCGGCACGATGGCGTGTAGAAACCGATTAGGGGTATGGGTTGAATGGTCACTGCCATACCCCTTACAAGTTAGCCCGCTACCATCTTAGACTGCATCGTCACTTACCATCAGGTGAGATCGCTGTTAAGGACTATCTTGTCATCGAATAAAAAAAAAAAAAAAAAAAAAATACGGTTATACACTGTTAAAGCATGAGTACCTATCGTAAATAAAATCAATAGCATCATTGCGATGATGACAAATTTGATATAAAGGCTTGGACATGCACAACGCGCATCGGCAGGGTCACATAACGGGCATTGGGCAGCAGTAGGTATATACTGAACACAAGCAAAATTTAGTTCTAGTGCATGCGGCATACGAGAGAAACTGAGGAACATAAGATGACTTTCTCTCAAGGGCGATAATATGAAATTTATTTAAAACTGCCGCTTATTAGCGTCCTCGAGCGAAATCCTATTTAAAAAGCTTTACTTTGTTTGACATACTATTTGTGGGTTCAGGAGCCGGTAACATTGAAAGCCCCGTCATGCGTCAAGAATTTTTTTTATGTGAATTGATTGATAGTTAAAAAATAATAATAATACTTTACAATGCAGTATTGTTTAGTATTGTCTAGACAATACTGCATTGTAAAGTCTACATCTCCTGAGGATGTTCCGGTGTCGGGGCGAAATGTGCGTCGAGACTAGTGCGTCGTCTTGTGTGGTGGTGCATGTGAGTGGTGGTGGCATTGCTTGCTTGGGAACTTTGCTTTCTTCCTTGCTTGGAAAGGTGTGCGGTGCTTAGCTTGTTACTGCATATTGTTTGACCATACAGATTTTTTCTGTTGGCGGATTATAGCAAAATAATTCTAACCTTTTCTTGCTAATCATGAACTTCTGCAAAGTAATGCCTGCTTTTATCCAATAATCATAAAGTTACTTCTTAGAACCACGTTGGCCACAGTTCTGTTTCTCTTGCCGTCTTGCCGTCTCGCATAGTGTTTTACCAAAGCCTTACAGCAAATAATAGCCTCGCACGCATACACAGAATGAATCCATCTGTAAAATCGTAGAATCGCAATCAAATGTACCGGCCAATATGGTGTGGCGAGAGTTCACTGGCGGCCATTAGTCAAACAATATCGCGCAGTTATCCGTACTGATCGAACACTCGATAGTCCCAAGAGCCGTGTAGCGAAATCTATCACGCTGCAAATATCTGAGCGGGAAGAGATTTCGAGAATTTATATTAGGATTTGTTTCATCGGGAAACAGGAATACATTTCAGTTTCGTAGATATTAGATTTAAAGCCGAGGAATACTGGCTGCCATTTGATAGAGTTCGCTGGCAATGAATTATTATTATTACTTAACTATATCAAATCATCAATTACTACTTAAGATAGAATACAAATATTTTTTGCTTATGAATCGTTGAATTTTATTATAGAAGTCACGCCGATTTCCACAAATGATTTGCGGACTTTATTGAGGCGTAGTTGAAGAATTACGAGCCTATTCAGATTTCTCATTTCAAGTCTATTTTGTAAATCACCAATAGATAAGCATCCTGTAATACAATCTCTAAAAAAACCACTTAATTGATATTATCTTAAAACCAATTGTTTACTGTGGAAAACCATAGCAATATGTTCAGAGACGGAGTGAGTTATACGGAGACCAAAAATTAGTACCATCGACCGCTGACGACGAATATAAACGCTAACGCTATGATAAATAGTAATTTATTTTTAACCAAAAACAGGTGCACTCTCCCTCCTTATTCCGTCACTGTCATAGTCAGATAGGACGGAAATCTGAAACGACCGGAGAGAGATCAGGCGCAGGACCGACGGCTTTATGTGCTCTTCAAGGCAAGGTGGCGACACACCACCAATCTCATTACTCCGGGCTAGTGTTGAGAATTTCTTGATAGAAAAACCCAATACATTTTTTGGCCTGACCCGGGAATCGAAAATGGGACATCGTCGTCCGCAGTCAAACATGCTAACCGCTAGGACAACAAGACAGGCAACCGCTTGACGGACAGACGTCGGAGCTGCATTAGATATGCTGTAATATCTCGGGGCCCGCTCATGCGCTCTGTTTTGTATGCAAATGTATGTCACTGTATTATATGCAATCGACAATAAACACGTCATGCTCTTGAGATCTGACCCTCGAAAGATTGCTTTGATACTTCATGAAATACTAGCAAATAAGACCAACTAAAATTCTGCAAAATAATGCACTACTTCTATGCCTATAATAAATATAATCCTTACTAATATAAGCCACTCCAAACACAAACTTTCCGCTTATTTGGAGGGGAGATGAGGATAGGAGTCAACTTCAACTTGGCTGATATTCTTTTTCAAAAAAAAAAAAATTCGAAAATTTGTTGTTGATGCCTGAAATAGAGCAAAGTAACATTTTTTTCCTTTTGATACCAATTCAGAAGTGGATAAAATTACCATACATCAAACGGAAAGTATCAAATTATAGCAAAAGGACTTCAAAAGTTATAAAATGAATCGACTCAATAACTTAGTCGGTATTGCACCAATGGGATTCATCAGTGCTGCTGAGACCACTAGAGCTCTAAAAGATTCCAAATTGATATCTTCAGGGGTATAAAAGCGACGTTGAGTGAATAATAATGCTCTGATTGTTACGAAATGGTGTGTCGTAAATGCATCGTAGGGAGTTATTGGCTTAGAACTACCCTAATATTCGACAATGCAATTTACAATAAAGAAAATTGATACCGAGAATACGAGAATCTTGATCTTTTTCTGATACTTCTTTGGTAAAATAAAATAAAAGCTTCAAATATAAAAGGTAATCCATAGTCAATATTTAACAACATAATATTTTACTACTGGACCGGGAGCCAGGTACAAATTCGGTCAATTATTTCCTCTCGAGCGAAACTTCGTGAAATGCATCAGGGATTTATATTATGAATATTCGCGACCGTCAGCTGCGACTCCGTGGGTGGGGAGGGCAGTGGCAGCCTCCAACGCATGGAGAAAAAAAAAAGGTTTTTTAGTCACTTCCTCCCATTTGAAAATTTGTCAGATTATAGTTTACCTAATATTTTGAAGGAAAACTAAATTGAGCTGACCATAATATGGTGGATTATATGTCAGCTGGCTGCTTGAACATGAAAAAAAAATTATATTTTCAATGATTTCCTCTCAACTAAAAATTTACCTGGTGATCGTTTATATACTACTATAAATGAAAATTAATTTCAGCTTGCTGTATCGCAGTGGAAAGTTTGTCAGCTGGTACCTTGAAAGATGTGACGCAGCAGCATCTATCACTTACTGAATCTTATCAGCTGACGACTTTTCCCTTGACTTACAGCTAGCTGATTTTTTTCATTATTTACTAATGCATGTTAACAATCCTCTTATAAATTTTCATCCAGGAGGAAATCACTTTTCTTAAGTTATTCTCTTTCTTTTTACAGATTGAGGCTATACATAAGCATGGAGGAAAAAAAAAGTTTTTTAGTCATTTCCTCCCATTTGAAAATTTGTCAGATTATAGTTTACCTAGTATTTTAAAGGAAAAATAAAGTCAGCTGACCATAACATGGTGGATTATACGTCAGCTGGCTGCTTGAACATGAAAAATAAAATTATATATTCAATGATTTCCTCTCAACTAAAAATTTACCTGGTGATCGTTTATATGCTACTATGAATGAAAATTAATTTCAGCTTGCTGCATCGCAGTGGAAAGTTTGTCAGCTGGTACCTTGAAAGGTGTGACGCAGCAGCATCTATCACCTACTGAATCTTATCAGCTGACGATTTTTCCCTTGACTTACAGCTAGCTGATTTTTTTCATTTTTATTTATTTATTTATTTATTCAATAGGAAGCCCACGTTGTATACAATGTGTTAGCTGACTTATATATAATAGTACAATTTTTTCTTAACATTTTTAACTGACATTGTACACCCATTATTTACTAAAGCATGTTAACAATCCTCTTATAAATTTTCATCCGGGAGGAAATCACGTTTCTTAAGTTATTCGGCAGTATGCTTTATTTGAGTGTTTTGATAACAAATATGAAGTTTATTAATGGAGGAAATGTTGGTATAAGTAAATTAATTAATGCATAATTTATTGTAGCATATTATATTTGTTAATTAATGCATAATTTACTGTAGCATAATTTATTGTAGCATTTATTGTAGCATCAATGTTTCTATAAGACGTTATCACGGAAAACTACCGTCCTTAAACCGAGTTTACAGACAACCAATTTATTTCTACCAAAAATCTGCATGTGCACTATACACAATAAAGGGCCTTTGTACGTAGTCATGGGTAAAACTTACCTCCTCCAAGTGTACCTTTAGCATTCTATGCTCTGCTATAGCATAGCATCTGGAGAAGGTAATTTTAATCCACAATCTAGCTGCAATATAGAAAGGGCTTATGTATAGCCTCAATCTGTAAAAAGAAAGAGAATAACTTAAGAAAAGTGATTTCCTCCTGGATGAAAATTTATAAGAGGATTGTTAACATGCATTAGTAAATAATGAAAAAACTCAGCTAGCTGTAAGTCAAGGGAAAAGTCGTCAGCTGATAAGATTCAGTAGGTGATAGATGCTGCTGCGTCACACCTTTCAAGGTACCAGCTGAAAAACTTTCCACTGCGATACAGCCAGCTGAATTTATTTTTCCTTCAAAATATTAGGTAAACTATAATCTGACAAATTTTCAAATGAGAGGAAAAGACTAAAAAACTTTTTTTTTCTCCATGCGTTGGAGGCTGCCACTGCCCTCCCCACCCACGGAGTCGCAGCTGACGGTCGCGAATATTCATAATATAAATCCCTAATGCATTTCACGAAGTTTTGATTGGGAGGGACTTGGTCATGAAAATCTGTCACTGGCTCCCAGACCATACTTCTAGACCTCAAAAGAGTGCCTTCGTATTTTAGTAATAAAGAATTTTATTTGATTTAAAAATGTTACGTAAAAATAACAAAACACTTATACAAACCATTTAATACAACTTTATCAATACAATAACAATATACATCCATCGAGAGAACAATATTTTATTATTTGAAGCGGGCACGCAACTTGAATTCATAGCACTAGAAAATTTAAGTATCACTTTGCAGCTGTAAATCGCAATTACACTTTCGTAAATACCGTGAAGGCAATATTTCGTACTTTAGTTTGAAATTGCATATATTTTTAAGCTTACGAATGCTTTAATCCCAATCCAATACAAACTTTTTACAACTGGAAAACTATTATTTCATATTTACGCAATCGTTTTACTCTAGTTCAGCGGAATAATTTTCTGTAATAGCACATAAACGTCGCACGGAACGGCGACGTATTGAGAGAAATATAATAAGCTTAGACGCAATTCAGTTTCATTTCTTAGCGAAGGTGATTATTGAGCTCGAGCCAGCAGCCATACAATTTCTGCAGTCCAGTAAATAAAGTGTTTAATCGCCTATACTTCACAATCTGCTGCTGACGTAACTGCAGCAATAAAAGGCCTTTTCAAAAGTGGTGAACCCAATTTTCATGACTCTATAAATGTCCGAGCACGAAAATTTAAACAAGTGTAATCGTAAAATATAGTAGGAACCTCGCTGAGTATGCCCGCTTCGATCACGTATTGAGTGCTGCCGTATGGAAAATGTCCATTTTATGTTGCGGACAAAGTCTAGTAGCCTACTACTAGACTTTGTCCGCAATTCTGGTGGTATAAAATAACCAAAAATAATTAACATGTTGACTTAGTGTTCTTTGTAATATCAAAGATTTAAACCTAACGCACCCCATTTTTCATAAGCTTTGACCTTAGGTTTAGACCATCAATTCATATAAGTCCATCACTTTGAGTAATAAACCAACACAGGAGAAGACTTGACGCGCGTAACCCTCTGTAAGTTGGGTATGAGCAGTGGTCCTACTCGTTATATAAAACTGTTTGACTCGAGTCACGCGCCTGTCAACTACGTATGGTTAGCGGGGAATGAGCTCCGCTATAAATGCCGAATATGAGAGTATTTTCTTCTAAAAAAAATATTTAAAACATCCAGTTTACTAAAGGATAACATTTATTTACTTCTGATGTATTATTTTATCCAAATAATGCAATACTTATGCAGAAAACTTAAGAAAACTATCGATCTGAAAATGTTGCTACTTAATCGTACATGAAATAATTTGGGGAAAATATTGAAAATTAATCTTCCTACTTACTATTCGTTTAGAGAACTTTTTCATGAACTGCATTATAAATTGATCCCATAGAATTAAAATCACGATAGAATAGGAAGGGGTGAACGACTAATTTATAAGCTTTAAGTAAAATATGACTAGATATATAAATACGAACTTTGATCGTCTGTGGGATTATCAAATAATGATAAAAAATTATTTCTATAAAACCGACTTTAAACGCCACTACAAAGTATAAAACAATTTTAATTTGTACATGTATGTTGAAGTCGGGCGGGCCTAAATATAAATGATGAAACTAATGCGCGACGGTAGCCCAACTTTGCCCGATCGGCGTATGAAGTCGGTTTTTAGGGTTCCGTACCCAAAGGGTACCAACGGGACCCTATTACTAAGCCTACGCTGTCCGTCCGTCCGTCCGTCCTTCCATCCGTCCGTCCGTCCGTCTGTCAGCGGGCTGTATCTCGTAAACCGTAATAACAGATGAAATTTTCACATATTATGTATTTCTATTGCCGCTATAACAACAAATAATAAAAATTAAATTAAATTAAAAAAATTAAATTAAAATATTTCCATGGGTACATGGAAATATTTTTATTTAATTTTTTTAACGGAACCCTAAAAGAGCGAGGCCCGACTCGCACTTGGCCGATTTTTTAAAGATATTTTTTTTACATTATTATTTTAAGCTTTTTTGTGTATATCTCTGATCGCGAGCAATTTGCTCTTAATCATTGAGTTCCTTCCTCCATCACCGAAGATATGAATCATCTTCTCTTCACCTTTTAAATAGGCCCAACCTTATTATGCGTTCTTTCAAAAACAATTGAAATCGGTTCAGATTTGACGTAGTTATGGAGTAACATCTAACATTATATCAACAAAAATTTATATGGGAACCACCTCTAAAGTATGCCCTACTAAACAAAAAAAAATTATCAAATTCCATTCATTATTTGGCGGAATAATTGGGTAACAAATATACAAAAAATTCAAATTGAGAACCTCCTCCCTTTTTCGGTTAAAATGATTGCATTATTATAACGATCGCAATGGTGTCTGATTGGCTGGTACTCTCCCACTATTGTTTAAAATGCATTGATGCAGCTAGAGCTCCATAAACTCAGCGAATTCATAAGTTTTTTTACTCAATTATTTCAAAAGTTATAGGTATATATTTCCATATAACCAGTGTGATATAATTTTCTAAATATATAAAATGAAAAGGTGACTGACTGACTGATCTATCAACGCACATCTACTATGACGTAGGCATCCGCTAAGAAAGGATTTTTACAAATATAATACAAAAAAATAATGAAAACGAGACTAAAAAATTGTTTAATAATAATGATAAGTTCTACGTAAGTCTTTCTTACTCGAAAATTAGGACTTTAATTTTATGAAGTCGGCCACACCGCAATAAAATTAGGGCTGGACAGCAAGATTTCATATGTCGATATTGGTGGGGGGATTGTATAAATTATTTATACCGAGATATTTTTATCGTCTTACTAATGGTTCATTGACGAAAAAAAATATTTAAATTCTATACATATTTGGTTCATTAAAACTTGGCAATTGAATTAAAGTACCCATACTTCTTATTCATCCCGCTAGGTTTACCGGAAAGCTAAATAGCTTGGCGGTGTTTTATTACAGATGGGGTGGCCACTATAGCCATGGCGGCAGCCTAGCATTACAAACAAATATACACTTCGTTCAGATGAAGTAGATGAAAAAAATAAGCCTTCCAAGTAAAGTATGTAGGTACAAGTTTTAACTTACCAATCATAACTTTAAATACATTTTTTTTTAGGGTTTAGTTTTTACTTTTTATGTTTCCTCCATACTGGACTGAGAGAATATTATTCAACGCTGGAAAACGATCTTGTAAATCGAAAAAGTGAACTTTAAACCAGAGCCAATAACGTTTTAAAAAATCATAACAGCTCATAATAAGCTATCAGGAGCAGATTTTTTTCAAAAAGCATATTTTTTAAAGTAACACATCAGATGATACTAATTATATAATTCTAAAGTAGAATTACTTTAGTTTTATACATTAGTTTTATATCAATTTCGACTAATAGTTTTTCAATTTTAAGAAGCAATGTTGCTGTAACTTGGTATTTGAAACATATGAAACCACGAAATAACTCTAAACTCTGAAATGCTAATTATGCTGTATTTATTTTTAAGGAAACATGATGTAGTCCTAACAGTTTGTACTTAATATACTTTTTAGAAATAGATACATCGTAAATTTCGCTTTAAACATAAATAAAACAAATGATGTTTCATTAAAAATGCTGTATGTTTATTTAAACAAGATTACTTAAAAAATCAATGTGTTCAATATTAATACCCACTACGTATTCAAATAAAAATTAAATGTCTCTCAACTTAATAAACAATATTATTAAAAACCTATGACAAAGTACAGCACTCCCTGGTGGCTTATAACCTTAAATCATAACTAAACAGCTGCTCTAAGGTGATATACTGCATGCTTGCACCTACAGCATGCTTTCAGCATGAGATTGAGAGTATAGTGACGGAGTAAATACCTTGGTATCTACAAAATCTGTTAATAATCAGATAATCCTAAGTCCTTACAGTAGGTTCGCCTAAGTGCACTGCACTGCTAAAAAGTATTGATAACTTTTTTGAAGTATCTGTATAATATTGAAAAATAGATGGTGTGGTGTGGTGTGGAATAACAAAAAATATATAATATAAACATGCAGAGAAGGTCAACATAGTATCTTAGAAAAATAATGTCATAGGAAAACGAAAATCCGACAATCCGACACAGTATCTTTTTCTTCCAAATATATAAAAAAAGTCATTTTGTTATTTTTCGAAATAAGCTAGATCGCTTTCCAGCGTCAATATAGTCCAAAGTTTCTAGCTGTATCTTTACGCAAGTACTAAAAGCCTACAAAGAGTCAATCTAATAGCAAAGGCATATTATGACTAAAATAACGGCAAGAGTCTCGTTTCCTAGCGCTTCTATATACCTACCATGTTAAAGATCTCGAACAAAAAAATTTACTCTCGAATAAAGTAACTCTGTTGTAAATAATTATTAGAAAAACTTATCGAAAGTCGATAATCGATAGTGTCAAATCCCTAAAATGTTTACACAAATGATGCGATTGTTTCATGTAATGATAGAGCGTCCCTGTGTGTGAATGTGATAGTGTGCATATACTTTAAGGTAGTGTTTGCTAATTATATTGTGTGCGTGCATAGCGACGTGATGGAAAAATGCAACTGTAGTAAGCAAGTTTTCATGTGTGCTACCTCGCCCCCCACCGTAATTGACAGACTTTTTTGCGAATAAATTAGGGGTCAAGTCCTCTCCATTGCTGGTTTATTACTCAAAGGTCCATCACAATCATTGATCGAGTGTACGGTTGGATTTACAAAAAAATACGATATATTATTTCAATTATTATCAGTTTTTCAAACATACTTTCGCTAATCTTCTTCTTCCTAGCGTTTGTCCCGGCATACGCCAGGGTCCGCTAACATACTTCCGCTATTAGGGTATTAATTGTACACTGATGCGGAATGAAGCATGTTCGGCGTCATCACATTATTATTGAATGATGGCGTGATAAACTTATACTATATCCCATTAAGGCCCACTTGCAGAGATGCCGAGTTAGTTAACCCAGGAATAAATTTGTAATTTTGACAGAAGCTGTATACGCAATCTGTCAAATCTGTCCTTTTAACCCTGAGGAAGCTGCTAACTCTGGGTTAAGACGTTTCTGCAAGCGCACCTAAGTCATCATAGATCTGAGTTATCTGTTGAGTAAGTCTCCATTCCGCTCTTCTTTAGCGGACAGGCACCCTGTTTAATGATCATGTTGACAAGCGTTTGTAGACAGAAATATGAAAAGAATTGAAATTCCTGTGTAAATCCAACGGAACCTTCAAACAAATGATCATTGTTTGTCACGAGCCCATCATTCAATCGGTTTCATATTGTCAACGTAACGTACGAGTAGATGTGGAACGAGTGTGAGTGGAAAAATCGCACAATTTTCCGGATGCCGTTAAAGCTAATACGGCCTTCGGAGGCGGCAGTCCATTAATCTCTGTCAACCGCGATGAGCTCGAACTGCTCGATATAAAGTACAAATCAAACTAGAACTCCGGTAAATCAAACAATGTTCTTATTAAATTCTTGTGAATATAGAAAATGAGGATCTTTGTTGTCTGGTGTCAAATCCTTTGAACGTTCATGTTCGGCGACAAGTTGATCCTGTTATCTTTTAGTAGAAAATATCTAATATATTAACAAAGCACTCGTAAAGATTTAATCTGAAGTTAAAAAATAGGTATTGGACTATGATCGTCTTAAGGTTATACCTAGACTGTAAGCCTCCGCCGCGAATAATATATTAAAATATCTGCGTTCAGAATAAGCAGTTTTACTATGGTTTCACTTTTGATAAGAGAGCCCATAAACATGAGTTCTATGAACGTAACATATACGAGTATGATAATAATTATTGGATATAAAAAGTTTTTGTTTAAATCCGTCACCTAATTTATTTCGTTAAAACTAGCTTTTCATTTTATTAAATTACGTAATTTCAAATGAAACCGTAAATCCCAAACGCCGGCATTTAATTTGATGGTATACTAGTCACATTCCCAATCCAATAGAGCTCAGGATCGCAATGTAAGCGAGCACGTTTAGATGCAAATAAGCGTATTTAGACGAATTGCCTACAATGGTCATTTACTGGTTTCAATTCGCACTGAATTGCGTTGCTTTAAATGGCCAAATGGCATAAAACGAAACCTACAAGATTAGCGTCAGTGTATCTAATGTCGTAATGTTGGACATGTGGAGTTCTCATGTCGGCGAAATCGAGTAGGAATGAAATGCCGAGCTCGCCACGTCTACACCGAGCGCCCATAAAGTAATCAGAACACAGAGCTGAAGTTGGATGCAGACAAGTCGCAACGTGGGACGATGGGTGATTTTTAATGTATGAGCCGTAGGATCCAGCACAGATGCCCACTCCCATAGGCATTAAGTTATTAGCTAGACGCTTAGTTCCGATACACGGTCCGTCGGCGCGAGTACGTTTTAGTCTTCAATTTGAATTCAATGGACGGAATTAGAGTTCGAACAAGCAGCGCGCTGAGCGAACTAGCTCGATAAAGTACCTACTTTATGTATTGAGGGATTTTCTTCAACGTTTAGTTAGTATTCGTTTATCGAGTGTTTTATAGGCCAAACCATCGTTATTGAAATCGTAACAAAAATTTTACAATCATCTTTTTACACTTATTTTGCTAAAGTATTTCATCGTTATTTGGCTTTTTAGCTCATTGCAGCGAAACGAAAAGTAGCAGAGGTAATAAAAATCGGATAAGTGCGAGTCGGGCCTCGCTCTTTTAGGGTTCCGTACATATGAAAAAACATTTTTTTAAAACTAGATACATATTTAGATACCTGTCCTAGTTCTTAGATAGTACTAAATTTGCATATGGGGGAATGCTCGTTTGTTATGGTTACAACTTTGATGGCCCACCATATCTTCATTTCTAAAGCTAAAAAATGAGCTGAGGCTGAGCTAGTCGCCATACAGGGGGCCTTGGAAGCCATGGAACGAAACAACGTAGTGCGGAAGGCTCATATCTTCTCAGACTCCAGGTCCGCTTTGGAGAGCATAATAAACCCAAACAACTTACACCCGCTTGCGGCTGATCTCCACGCTCGCATTTGCGCTATAAGTAAAAATGGAGGGGAAGAAAGACTTCATTGGATCCGGGCACACGTGGGTATTCCCGGGAATGAGCGCGCTGACGAACTAGCTAAGGGTGCGGCTCTAAACCACAAGTACGCACCAACCTACGACCGACTCCCTTTGTCCTCAGCCAAGCGGCTCATCAGGGGCCCAACTCTCAAAGCCTGGAAAGAAAGATAAAGCACAGCAGCAACTGGAGCCGTCACGAAATTATTCTTCCCTGAAGTCCAAGAAGCTTTCAAGACTTTGAAAAAGATCAGGCTAAATAATACTATGTCTCAGTTGTTCACGGGTCACGGTGGATTTAAAAGCTACCTCTTTAGATTTAAGCTTGCCCCCAGTCCATTGTGTGTTTGCGATGATACCGTCGAAACAGTAGAACACATACTCGTACTTGTAGCATGTCCAAGGTTCGCGAACGAAAGGCTTGATTGTAAGGACAGGGACATTGAATCTAATAATATATGCGCGCTGGTCAAGGACGAAGATTGTCGGGACGCTTTCCTGGGCTACGCTGTTGAAGTGGTTAGGAAGGCGGCAAGGGCTAACGGTTCCACCATTTAGACATAGGTTAGTCTAGTTTCTAGTTAAGTTAGTTAAGTTCTAATAAAATAAAAAAAGTCATACCTAAAGGTTGCTACATAATAGAACGTAGCAGTATATAAAATATTAATAAAATAAAAAAAAAAGGTAAAAAATAATAAAAAATATATTTGAACTCCACTTAATGAGCTTTAGACAATGACACCCCACATGCCAGTGTAACAAATATTTTTTATATTTGGACTTTTTCATGTACCTATGGGAGCCGCCTTTATTTTTTAATTCAATTTTATTTTTATTATTTGTTGTTATAGCAGCAATAGAACTACACACTCTGAAAAATTTCAACTGTCTACCTGTTACGGTTTACAAGATACAGCCCGCTGACAGACGGACGGTCAGACGGACAACGGAGGCTTAGTGATAGGGTCCCGTTCGCACCCTTTGGGTACGGAACCCTAAAAAGAGTATAAGTAGTCTTTCTGCGTTAGGCTTTGAGCATATAATTGTTGGTTATATGCTCAAAGGCGTTAGGACACATCGATGGTTAGGACAGACAGTTTCGCTATTGTTTGTCATGAACGACACTATAGCGAAACTATCCATTCTGATGCAAACATTAATGAATTATACTAACTATGCTTTCCTTTTCGTTTCACTGCAACGATTTTGCGGTAGAAGTACCCTATGGTTTAACGATTTTCTACAGATGGTTAAATTATTACTCGTGAGAAGCAAGATCTTCGCTTCTACTTAAGTGTGTCTGAGCCTTATACCTAAGTCTGGTAATAATGGACATAATTAGGTGCTTCTAGTTCACAAGTAATACCTACAAAGGCACACCCTTAATTATCTGAAGATATAATATTTGGCCTTAAATAGACTTATTCCATATGAATCAGATAAATTCTATAGAAGTTCTATTGCCGGAAAATGCCTGTGCATTAAAATTAAATGAAGCTATTTTCGAGCAAGGTGCGTAGTTAGTTTAATTTTTCAAAGCAAACATTTAAAACGTTATCGCAATTAGTATTTAGGGTGGTGTGACGCAGTAAATATTCATTTAATCGGTAGTAGGTCACTTCTCATGTAGTGCCGCCGACGCACGTAAATCTGCAACTGATTAGGTTAATTGAAGTCATTAATCGGCAACGAACCACAAGCGTATCGTGTTTAATTAACTAACGAACGGGCATGCTATCTTATTTTATTTGTATGCATATCTGATAGTGTATTTTACCCTTATCGCTCTCGAAGGGTTTGTCACATAAATATACCTACCTAGTACCTACTAATATTGTAAATGCGGAGTTTGTTGGTTTGTCCTTCAATCACGTAGCAACGGATCGACATGATCATTTGCAAGGACATAGTTGAGGGACCCGAAGGGTGACATAATATGTAATAGGTATTATGCTTCTTCGTATACCGGAAAAACAAAGGGTTCACACGGAAATTTTTAAAAACCAAATTCAAGCGGACGAAGTCGTGTAAAAGAACTAGTTTCAGTGTAATATTATTTTTACTATTTTTGAATATTGGCTAGGACCTTGTTAACCACATAATTATAAGTGTAGGTATACTAGATGAAGCCAGCGACTTCGTCCACGCGGATTAAGGTTTTTTAATACCCACGGGAAATCTTTAATTTTCCGGGAAAAAATGTAGCCTATGTTCTAATCCTGGGTATGGGCTTTATTTGGCTGAAATTTGGAATGGAGATAGCTCCATTCCAAATTTCAGCCAAATCGATTCATTCGTTGTCGCGTTAAAGAGTAACAAACATCCATCCATCCATACATCGACACATCCATCCTCACAAACTTTCGCATTTATAATATTAGTGGGATAGGAAGTAGGATGGTAGGTCCTACTATCCTACTGTAGGATAAACGTAGAAAGGTATATAACCGTAGGCAAGAAATAAATATTTAAAATTTAATCGGAAATGTTTCTTCAAGTTATTGTTAAAGAGCTTTAATAAAATTATAAAATATTTTATTTCTTGCACATCGCCTTAAGCCTACAAGTATATGCTTGCATCTACATGTCGTCTATCTATACATACGTACGTATTTCTGAAAGTAAACAAGAAAGTGTATAAGTCGATAAAATGCGCCCTAGGGTCGCTCAAATATCACTTTGGTCCACATGTTACAATATTTACCGTAGGTACACTAACCCTTTCGGGACTAAATGTATTAAGGATATATTTTACTTTCCCTATAAGTAAACCAAATGACGTAAACATTCTGATGGAAAAATAATGACTTGTAATCTTAACGAAAAGCTCTGCTTTTTGAATGATAACACACACGTAAAGAAAAAAGTCGATTAATTTGCTCTTTATGGGATAAGAGAGCTACCTCATTTAATTCGTAAAAAATGAGTTTAGCAAGGCAAAAAAATTTTATTTCTTGAATGAATATCTTAGTATTTCTCCACGTGATAAACAATAAGCAATCACACCCGCCGTTTATTTTTTGTTTTGATATTATTAATCAAAAAAAAAACTAAAAAAAATTGACATATAAAATATCTTGGATAATTTTGCAAATGAAATAAAATAATTTGCTAAATTTCCATCGTAATTTACTTGTATATGCCTACTAAGTGCCAATTTCAACAACGCCAGTATATTTTAACTCAGGAATAAAATTCACGTAATGACTTGTTTTTATTTTGAAAATCTGCCAAAATGTCAAAGTCAGTTAGTAAAATATGATATCTGATAATGATAAAATTGGCACATATTATAATATTCGTCTATGTTGTTTTTAGATATTGATTATTACATCTGATGATGTGAAGATGTCTTTATTTTAACTAAACGTTTAATTAATTTTTAATTTGAACTTGACTCATATTTACCTATCTACTCCAAATAAACGTAAACTTGTATTAGGAGTAGGTACGACAATAATAATTCAATGTGTGGAATTTAAACCGTCAACGCTTCAGTTTTCCACAGTTCAGTCTACACCTTTAGCCGTTCGGTTATTGTCTTTCTCTGTTAGTGCCGATTTCACCAACGTCGAATGACGTTTTACCGGGGAATAAATTATGTGGTCTTACAGAAATACTGTCAAAATGTGAAATTTACGCTAGGATAAGACATATTTTACTTTGGTGAAATCAGCCCTAATCTGCTAAAGGAGACAATAAATTAATGAAAACAATTCTGCCACCTAATCAAAACCCCGTAACTAAAGATACTTTTGCAAAGCCGCCAATTTAGCCCTATCCCCTCACACGGCCGAGCTATCCGTGTTATCATGCATGTACAATAAAGCAAACACCAGTTTGCGGTGACGCAGCGCTTGTTTATCGTTCAACTCGACGCGCACAATCGCTTAAGGCTTGGACACACACATCGCGGGACGGAACCGTGTTCAACTCAACTCAAAATGAAGCTAAACGATGTGTTGCCGCGCCACAACTATGATATTGTCGGATTGTGTGCCATACTACTGGTTCGGCATCGTGCGGTTCCGCGCACAGTACACACCAACATTTCTATTTAGGATGCCACAGCGGCACCGCATAGTAAGCATCATAACGACGCCGCAGCAAAACGCACTATCTATAGCATCTCTACAAAAGATGAAATATAAAAAACTGTATTGCACATGCTTTTACCTTCACCGACCCGCTCTACAGTATTCACTATTTCTTACAGTTCAAGCAGGTCTTTAACGTGACGTCCTGCTCGTATTTGTGATCGCTTCCGACGTGCTTTGTGTGTGTAAAGCCTTTATCGTTCAACTCGACGCACAGAATCTCTTAATCCTAAACAAATATCGGCACGAGTAGACCCGCGTCCCTAATAAATTCTCTATCCCCACCGTGGCGTTGGGGGACGTGGAAATCCCTTAGATGGAGTCCTTATGTAGTGAAGAACGATAAATAAACAAAGATATTTAAATTGCAGGTTTAACTAGACAAAGCAAAAGTTAAGTATAGAGCTGGCCAATATTCAATCTGGTTGGACGGACCGGTCTGATAATATTGCTGATGATATGATAAAAAAATCAGGAAAAATACTGGCGCAAATCAGCTTGACAGGAAAAGGCCCTTACATACCTTTTATATTTTCAAGTTAGAGGATACTTTAAACTTTACTATCCCTACGAAGCCTGCCGGCGAATTATTTTATTTCACAAACGATAACTAGGTAGGTACACTGATTAAAATCCACTTACCCACTACGCCACGCCTAGTTGGGAAAGTCTCTTGCTGCGTAACTAACCGATGATGGCAGGAAACGATAGCGTGAAACTGTGGCAATATGCCCGAATGGTTCCAATGAAAGCGGCTGATTACTTGTAGGTGAGCTTTTAGTCCATTGTTAGAGCTTATTAGTCATAGTGCATCCCCTTGTTACGAGTGCCGCATTCTAAGTGGATATTATAAAATTAAATGGATTTTACTATCTTTTGACGTAACTTACAGAACAGAAACTACATACTTTGATGTACTTATTTTGTACAAGATGATTCCCGCGACTTCGTACGCGTGGGCAGCAACCCTGCCACATCAGAATTTAGGAGTTGGGTCCTGCAATTAAAGTATGTAGTCTTTGCTTGGTACCTACAACAACTATTTATATAATCGACAGTTAATAAATAACCTTAGTTTAGGTGGGCAGTACCCTGCAGCATCAGGATTGAGGAGTTAGAACCCAAAATTTTTATAGGACTATGTCGCAAAGTTTCTGTGTCGATTAAAAAAAGATTCACGCAAATCGGTAAGAAATCACGGAGATATCGACATGCTTAGGTAGAAAAACACAACTTCTTTTTTTGAAAGTCGGGTAAAAAGTAGCCTTTGTCACTTCTTATAACATCAGCTATCTGTCTGTGAAAGTTCCGTCAAAATAGGTCCCGAGATTAGCCAAAAATAATAGACAGACAAAAATTAAAAAAAATTGATGTTTTGTTTTAAGTACCGAATATTTTCATTTATGCATAAAAAGCTGTTATTTTGATATTTCAGATAAGTACTTAAATTTTATTTATTTTCAAAGATATTATAGATTGTTACTGAGAGTTTTGTCTTTTTAGTTTTTGTGCTTGTTTTCATAACCTATGCAGCATAAGAAAGCTTGAATACTTTGTTCAGAATCAGTAATCTAATCGATTGCATTAATTTATGTTAGGCCCACCTGTTGAGAAACCCTGCTGAGATCATTGAGCATTGTATTGAGATCTCTCAGAGTCTCTGCCATGACTACTATGTCATCGGCAAATCGCAGGTGAGTGATGTACTCGCCGTTTATGTTGATGCCAAGTCCGTTCCAATCCAGAAGCTTAAAGACGTCCTCCAACGCAGCGGTAAATAGCTTCGGGGAGATTACATCTCCCTGTCGCACTCCACGCTGCAAGTGGATTGGTCTCGTAGTCTGGTCCTGTATACGTACTGACATAGTGGCGTTTTCGTACAAGCACTTCAACACTTGGATATACCGGTAGTCAATCCGGCATCTCTGCAGCGACCTCAACACAGCCCAAGTTTCCACCGAATCAAAGGCTTTCTCATAGTCCATAAACGCTAAGCAAAGTGGCCGATTATACTCTTCCGTCTTCTGTATAACCTGCCGCAGCGTATGAATGTGATCTATGGTACCAAAGCCTTTTCGGAATCCGGCTTGTTCGGGAGGCTGGAAGTCGTCAAACCTACGAGCGAGACGATTCGTAATGACTCTCGAGAACAACTTATAAACATGACTCAGCAGCGAGATGGGTCTATAATTCTTCAGCAAGATATTATCACCCTTTTTGGAGAACCTGAACAACCTGAACCTGAGAACAGGTGGGCCTGAAAATGAACATGAGCAAGACGAAAATCATGTCCAATGCTCATGCTCCGCTCCACCCAGTAATCGTTGAGAACTCTGCGCTCGAAATTGTAGACGAATATATATACCTGGGACATACAGTCCAGCTAGGTAGGTCCAATTTCGAGAAAGAGATTAACCGCCGAATCCAACTCGGCTGGGCAGCGTTCGGGAAGCTCCGAGATGTCTTCTCGTCCAAAATCCCTCAGTGCCTGAAGACTCAAGTCTTCGAACAGTGCGTGTTGCCAGTGATGACTTACGGATCCGAGACATGGTCGCTAACTATGGGCCTCATAAGAAGGCTCAGAGTCACCCAGCGAGCGATGGAGAGAGCAATGCTCGGTATATCTCTGCGAGATCAAATCAGGAATGAGGAGATTCGTAGGAGAACCAAAGTCACCGACATAGCTCAGCGTGTCGCGAAACTGAAGTGGAAATGGGCGGGGCACATAGTTCGAAGAACTGATGGTCGTTGGGGTCCCAAGGTGTTGGAGTGGCGACCAGGCACCGGGAAACGCAGTGTTGGCAGACCCCCCACCAGGTGGACCGACGACATCAAACGAGTCGCAGGGAGCCGCTGGATTCAAGCGGCGCAAGACCGAAGCCTGTGGAAGTCCATGCAGGAGACCTTTGTCCAGCAGTGGACGTCTATAGGTTGATAAAGAAGAAGAAGAATTTATGTTATGTTACTACTTTTCTATTAAGGAAGCCGGTGCTGGGTATCTGTTATTACTATTATCGCGCGAGCAGGTCCACACTCAGTGAGTATGATTTTTCGTGAACAACTAACTATCAAAACTACACATACACACACTACATTGTTTTCTCTTTGAAAAATAAATTACCCTTATTCTCGGAATGAAAATATTTTTTTACCTGCTTCAGGTTTCAACAACTTTGTAGACACGACTAAATACTCACGTAACCAAGTAAAATAGTAGACTATTTAAAAAATCAGCAATAGTCACAAGTCAGGGGCTCTCTGGATATAGGTGCTTATAATTAGGAAGAGAAATTCACGACCACGCGTCTTGAGCGATAACCAAGGCTTGGTTCAAGTCATGAGCGATTTTGACTGAAATTACAACTCATTAGATTGAACCGGCAATGTTTTAATCCCAAAACGAGATTATTCTCAAGAAATGAAATATATACACACAGAAATCTTACCTATTCATATATTGGATGCATGTATACTTTCTGTGTAGATTAATGTTTGAAATGATTTAGAAATGAACCAATGGCTGAATGAATGGCTCAGGATAAATAAACGTAAAAGTCCGCGTGGAATCCAAGGCCATCAGATAGCTAGAGGATTTTGTCTTCTTTCCTGCGAAGACGTGAGCGTTGTGATCTTATAAAGGTTCCGGGATTGGTTCAAGGCCAATATGAAAATTATGTCTGATAGGAGGCTTCAGCGGTGGCTAATTAGCACCTGGGCTGAACCGTGCCGCCAAACTATTAAGCGTAGAATGCACTCGCAATTACAATTACAAATACATTGGTTAGCCCTCTGCCACTTAAACTAAGGGCGATTGCAGATTAGCGTTTTTTCAGCGCGTATAAGCTCGTTTTTGTAAGCTCGTATAAGCGCGAGCCGCGAGAGATGCCTCCCCGCACGCCTATCGTTTCAAGAGAACATGCCGGAATAAGCGCGTGTACGCGCGTTCGGTTATTTGAAGCGCAAAATATGACACGCTTGTAAACGCGTAAACAAAAAACACACTCGCATCGCGTAAACGTTATACGTGCTTAAAAATACGCTAGTCTGAAACCGCTCTAACTCACTCTTTCACTGACTTACAACGAAATCACAGGAACTGTAAAGCTTGAAATTTGGAAGGTAAGTCTTTCTAGGACGCAGATATCAGCCGAGAAAATATTTTGAGATCATCCACCCCTAAGGGGGTGAAATGAAAGTTGGAAGGCTATAATGAATCATATTATGTTGACAAAGTCAGAAAAATGAAAATTAACAGTTATATAGTTTTAAATAATAAAAATCGGCCAAGTGCGAGTCGGGCCTCGCTCTTTTAGGGTTCCGTTAAAAAAAAATTATAAAATTCCGTTAAAAAAATATTTCCATGTTTAATTTAATTTTTATTATTTGTTGTTATAGCGGCAATAGAAATACATAATATGTGAAAATTTCATCTGTCTATCTATTACGGTTTACGAGATACAGCCCGCTGACAGACGGACGGACGGACGGACGGACGGACGGACGGACAGCGTAGGCTTAGTAATAGGGTCCCGTTGGTACCCTTTGGGTACGGAACCCTAAAAAATTAAATATACTTGTAAAACGGTAGGTACATTTGTAAAACGCTCATATCTTGCACCATAGCTAATTATACACAGCGCTATCACATCGCGCACTCGCTAATTTCCTCGGCCCGCTCGCCTTTCGTCCGACAACTTCTAGACTGAGGACGTGATCACGGCACAGATACAGGGTGATTTATTTATTTCCCGCCCCTTAAAATTTCATCCGATTTATGAAAATTTTGTTGGTCTTATCGCTTAATTCTATCAAATTGCGCAGGTATGTAGCAGGGAATGTTTTTGGATGATTGATTTGAGGTGAATGACCTTGAATGAATACTTTTTTAAACATTGGACTTGCAAGAAATAACCATAGTCATGTGCCTCCTCTACCATTACCTTATTAATTATTATTTATTAGACTGGAAGATTTAATTCCATTAGGGAGCATCCGTTTCCTTACGATTACGTTTTCCTTCACCATTACAAAAGCAAGTGATATGTAATTGCTTAAAACTCACATTACTTCGAAAAATCAGAGATGAGTGCCTGAAACCCGGGACCCACGGAAAACGAGGCCGAAGTCTTAACCTATCACCGCTTCACAATCCGTAAAATCTATAGTACCTACTAATATTAGAGATGCGAAAGGGTGTTTGTTTGTTGGTTTGTCCTTCACTCACACAGCAACGGAGCAACGGATCGTTGCTCGTTGTTTTATCCTGGGAAATCAGGTTTTCCGAGATATTTAAAAACTTAATCCACGCGGGCGAAGTCGTTTTCACCAGCTAATAATTCAATGAATACAAATAAAATTCAAGAGACTAAAGGCACTGAAGGTAAAGCTCAAGCGTCGTTAGTTAAACCAAAGGCATTAGAAAAATAAACTAACAACGCTGTAGACGCTCTACTAAGTGTCAAAGAGACCGCACCGTAGCACGTAGAACGTTTGGCGTCACGGTACTTTGCAAACCAAACAGATCCACGGTAAAAGGTATTAGTTTGTCAAAGTAGAACGAGAATTGTTTTATGTTCACTTAATGGACCGTCGGTATGAATTTAAATAATAATAACTAATAGCTTTCCGATGTACATAAAAATACCGAAATTTTCATTTATTTTTTTTGTTAATTTCAACTGTTTTTACAGCTTGTATAATGCAATGTCTCCAATTTATCAATCAAAGAATATTTCAAGCTTCGTTCCAGGGATAAGCACGTATTGATTTATACTACAATCTCGTCTGGTTTATAGTGTTGCAAATTTCTATAACATTTTTATAACTCGGGACAATAAATAAATAACAAACTTTCTGTCGCCGAACCTTCAGATATCTATACGTGTCATAAACGCACATCTATACATATAATAAAACAGAAACGAAACCAATTATGTACATGAAATAGATTCAAAAAGGGTTTTTGCTTCTAATTGTGTTCAAGATACAGATATCAAAACAGAAGCAAAATTTTTTTTTGTCTGTTTGTCTGTCTGTTTGTTTGTCCTTCTTTCACGTAAAAACTACCGCACAGATTTCTACAAAATTTTATACCGTGGTAGCTTATTACTCGGGTCAACATCTAGGCTACTTTTTATCCCGGAAAATCAAGGAGTTACCGAGGGACTTTAAAAACTAAATCCACGCGGACAAAGTCGCGGGCATCAGCTAGTATACAAATAAAAATGAGCCAGCCGAAAAGTTTTTCAACACAATAAGATCCCTTCCATTTTCTTTTCCGAGTTGCCTTATAGAAAACAAGGGAAAATAGCGATAGCGGTATACGAGTTGATAATCCTGGCAGACGTCGCAGGATATCCGGAGGCCGGCGCGACGGCCCGTACCGGTTATTCCGGTCGATTGCAATTTAGCAATCGGGATCGGAATCACACCTTTGACACCCCTTGTTACTAAAGGTCAATCGCCTTCAAATCTGATTCTAAGGAAGTATGAAAACCAAAAGAAGGGTTACTGAATTCCGGTTAAAGCTCGGATCGTGTCTCGAACTTTCTTTAACTTTATACTCCTTTTCTGATCTCTGCCTATTCCTAAAAGTTTACTATATAATGCCTAGTGGTACTCTAGTGGTTAGGATTGCGGTCTCTTATTCGGGAAATAGCGGGGAAGGAAAACATTTGCACGCCTGAGTTCTCCATAATGTTCTCAAAGGTATATGTGAAGTAGCCGATAGCCCTTCTCTTAGAGGAGATCTGTGCTCAGTAATGAGCCGTTTATAGGTTACTGATGATGATGCATGTATAATGTGATCGAGATGAAATAGCAATATTAACCCGCCATTTGTTATTTCTATCGTAAGATAATCATGACGTTCTTGTCTAAATCTACCTGGTTCTTGACAGTTGAAGAGAGAATTGAGAGCTGGATTATTTATATTCACTGATAAAAATATAAAGTCTACATTTCACTCAATTTACAGTTTATTTTTATTCTTTTCCCTGTATTTGATTACGCAATTTTTTTAATTATTACGAATCCTGGAAAACTGGCACTAGCAGTTATAAAAGTTTTTTTGAATAGCGCTGGACATGCTCTTTTGTGAAAATAATGTGTCGAATTTCCCAATTCTTTTCGACACCGACTGCAATATACAAGAGTACAGTAATTCGATTAATCGAACACCATTTATTTGTGTTTGTTTTATTCTCATACATCTGCAGTGGTAAGTAAATTTAAATTATAAGTGAAGTAAATTATTCTGAAGTAGGTACGTCAGAGATTTTTTTTTAAATATTAATATTTTATTTAGTTCTCGTCCTCGCCAAAAATTATGTTTTTAATTTGAACAACATAAATTTATGGTATATACTATGTAATTAGTCTTATACAACAAATTACTGATGAAAATTAACATTTTAGTATCGCATTTTATTTTTGTAATTTCAGTGTAGAAGCCAGGCAGGATTATAGTTCCACATACACCCGAGACCTCAACTAAGTTACAATCAAGTACGATCATAGACCTTCCTAGATCCTTCGCAGACCTGTCATTGATAAAGTAAGCTCGAAGTTCGCAAACGATTTCGACTGTATCGACTGTCGAAACACAATCGCGCTACAGAATAAAATTTCTATACTGCCGACTCCGGGTAGATTTATGACGAGCGAATCAGCGAATTGCTAACTTAGTCGGATGTGCTGTATAAACGGCATATTCCAGGTTCGATCCCCGAAAGTCTCAATTTAAGAATTTATATAAAAGAAAAAGGTGACTGACTGACTGATCTATCAACGCTCAGCTCAAACCACTGGAAGCATCGGGCTAAAATTTTGCATTCAGTTGATAGCTATTATGACGTAGGCATCCACTAAGAAAGGATTTTTGAAAGTTCAACCCCTAAGAGGGTAAAATAGGGGTTTGAAAAATCGAACTTAACGTGAGCGAAGCCGTGGGCAAAAGTTAGTTCTTGAATAAGCTTGGTTTGATAAAAAGCTTCGACCGTGACTAGTTAGCGCCTTTCTAGTTACCTAATTCTATGTAGGTATGATCCTGTAAAGAAAATAATTACGAGGGTTTAATAAACCGCAATACCTATTTGCAGTAAGTGTGCTTCCACCTCAGCTTGCATTTTCACTAATCCCTCAGGTTAGACCAAGAGCTAACTTGTCATTGACTAAATAAGATAAAGTATCTGAACTCGATGTTTGCAATCGATTTCGATTGTTTCGAACGTCGAATCACAATCGCACCGCGGGGTAAGATGCCGATACTACCGATCCCGGGTAGATTGTCCTCGCTGATTTGCCGGGACAATGGACGCCAGAGATCTCCGCGTTTATCCCGTACGCCAGCTGACATCTTTTGTATCGAAGCTGAAGTTATTTCTTTTAAAATTGAGGAAAACAAGTTTGCTCTACAGAGAAATCTTTTATCTTTTCAGATATGGCTAGTCATTGTTAGGAATGAAGAGATTATCTTTTAATGCTGTACAGCGTATTTGTTGTCTTCACGATTATAGATCTGTCTTATATCACATAAGTTGATTTATCATAATTAATATAGGCAAATACTGAACTGTTTGCTTGAATGAATAGTAATTTGAATTCACTTGAGCTGATGTTGGCTTAACCACCACGTTCCTTAAAATTCTGTAGGAGTAATCTCTAAAATTGATTGCGTCAGTGTAATGATCTAAGTGGATATAAGGTGCTGGAGTAGCGACCCCGCACTGGAAAGCGCAGTGTTGGCAGACCCCCACTAGGTGGACCGACGACATCAAACTAGTCGCAAGGAGTAGCTGGATTCAGGCGGCGAACGACCGAGACCTGTGGAAATCCATGCAAGAGATCTTTGTCCAGCAGTGGATGTCTATTGGTTGATAAAGAAGAAGGAAAAGAACGATCGTAATGACCTTCGATTGGCTGGTATGGTACTCTCCCGCTATTGGTTAAAATGCATTGATGCAGCAAGAACGTGACAAATTCAACCAATCAGAGGTAATAGCGATTTTTACATGATGACATAATTTTTAGAGAAAACCACTTCAGTTAACTAACACTTATCCTCTGCTGGTTTGGAAATTTTAATCTTTGACTTGATATCTAATAAAATAAAATAATATTCTTAGAAGTACCTACACTTTATATCAGTATTTGAAGTCTCCAAACTAGAGAAGATTGCAACTTTTTTATAGCCGCTGTCTTTTTGGTGGTCTAACATATTATAAATATCCATAATTTTTGACAAGAATAACATCTTATTTATTAAGGTCAATAAAATTGCCTGACCTGGAAATTGGTACTACTTTTTACGCAATCCCGCACTATTTGTATAACCATAACGATTATGTTATACAAATAGTGTTGGGTTGCGTTTAGAAATTGCGTTTAAGCAATATCCATTTTCTAGACGCAACTTAGTTGGGTAGCTGGCGGTATAATATTCATAAATCTGAAAGATGGAATCTGATTTATCAGATAAAACCAGATGTCATCTTAACAAAATTTCCATAACACTATTTCTTATTAATTTATTATATATGATGCGTGGCTCTATTTATAATGCATGACATTTTTATAAGGCTAGATTATTGATATACTTACTATAGATATGTAATCAATGATCTGAATCAATGAAGCTGTGAGAATAACGCTAAAATAATTGACGATTATCTCTTACCTACAAAAGCGAAAAATGTTTATTTTTGCCACAAAAGACGTTAAGTAAAAAGATTAAGTAATAAAAATAAAAATCAGCCAAGGGCGAGTCGGACCTCGCTCTTTTAGGGTTCCGTTAAAAAAAATTAAATTAAAATATTTTCATGTACCCATGGAAATATTTTAATTTAATTTTTATTATTTGTTGTTATAGCGGCAATAGAAATACATATTATGTGAAAATTTCATCTGTCTATCTATTACGGTTTACGAGATACAGCCCGCTGACAGACGGACGGACGGACGGACGGACGGACGGACAGCGTAGGCTTAGTAATAGGGTCCCGTTGGTACCCTTTGGGTAAGGAACCCTAAAAATGTGCGAAAGTGTATTTGTTGGTTTTTCCTTCGATCAAGCATCGTAGTAAGTGCTATTGAACCACGTGATTGATTGCAAGTGACATACATTACTTTTTATCTTACAAAAACAAAGGGCGGGATGTCTTAAAAAGCAAGAAACGAACCACGTGAGGTTAGGTCCCGGGCAATGATTTTATACATATAGATATCATTGGTCACGGGAAAAATATAGTGCATGACGTTTTATTTCGCTTCTATGCCATTCATTCCGCTCTATGGTTCCGCGGCGGATCTTAGAAGGTGGTCAAGATCTCAGGGGCACTATTTTTTAAGGAACTTTGTATCTTTGACGCTATAAGATAGTGTGTATATCATTGGTCACAAAATAAGGTTCCAAACATATTCACGTAGTGACAGTCTCGCAGCGTGTCGCCAAATAAACGACGCTTGCACGTCGCTCGTCGCTCGATCGGCAAAAACTATTGCATCTCACGCATCTCCAACTCGCGACGAATGGCCCTTATTTATTATTCAGAAAATTCACCCTTTTTCACTGAGGCGCGGTACGACGCCCCGGCCTCTACAAAAACTAGCTTGGACTAGTTTAGGAGTCTTGAAAAGTGCTTTCAAGTAGATGAACGGTTGATGCATTATAAATTTTGCCTTTGTAGTGTATTATCTACAGGTTATTATATTCCTATGACAAAACATGGTTTTAACATGTAGGTAATAACGTCATGCTCGTGAACGGGTGCCACTTTCTGTCTGCCCGTCTTAACATGTATTGAATTATAATTAGGTATGCTTTTGTGGAACTTCCCCTCATTGTGGAAACACAGCACAGCATAGTATCTATTATATTGTAAACTTGTTTTGAAAAGAGCAACCGCCGAGTTTCTTGCTGGTTCTTCTCGGCAGGAAGGGCATTCCGAACCAGTGGTAGACTCATCGACGACTCAAAAGCACTTGTAAAAAAGGTTATTTGAATAAAAAACATTTATATTCTATTCTAAGGCTTGAAAGCCTTATTAAGTATTGAATTACTGTGGTAATTTGTACGCAAAAATTTTCCTCATAGGTATTCTTTTTAACATACTTTTTAACATAGGCCAACTTGTGGCTCTTATGTCAAGCCGTCACTCTTCGACAGGTTCAGAAAGCAGATATGCTGAGAAGAGCCGGCAAGAAACTCAGCTGTTGCAATAAGTAGCTTTATCGCGCGGAATTCCGTGGATAATTGCTTGCGATATATTATAGCTGACATGGCGGGCCCCTAATATGGTAGGTATAATGTTAGAATATTGTACGGATAATGTTAGGGGCGCACCTTACTTGTTTTAGTAATTGTTAATTTTTATTAACTAGACCTAAATACGATTCTACATGTTCTTTTTTGACATCGCTGTGTTTTCGCTAACAAATTTATATTTCAACGAACAATAAACAAGGTGTAAATTAAAAAAAATATTTTTTAAAAACAAGCTTTTAGAAGCTGGCTAAATCATTAGACCCTGGGTATCATCTAGAACCAGAGTACTTGTCAAGGCAAATCAAACGAGACCAAACTCGACGGGGCTACGTCGTTTTATTACAAAGTTTCCATAGCCACCTTTCGGCTCCATCATCAGATCAATGCCAGGTATATTGCACAAAAAATATGTGAGCCGTCACGGGACGCCTGGCAGATGTGAAACATCGACATTATTTTGTAAAAGTAATATGCAGAAAAGAACAGATTGTGATAGGAACTAAATATGTCACTAAGTATACAAATATAACATCGCATGCCGTGGTGACGCGTCGCCACGGCATGCGTCGCCACGCCAGAAATCTGTTTTACGTGCGGCTATAGATGTTTCACATCAAAATTATGTGAGCCGTCACGGGACGCCTGGCAGATGTGAAACATCGACATTATTTTGTAAAAGTAATATGCAGAAAAGAACAGATTGTGATAGGAACTAAATATGTCACTAAGTATACATATAACATCGCATGCCGTGGCGACGCGTCGCCACGGCATGCGTCGCCACGCCAGAAATCTGTTTTACGTGCGGCTATAGATGTTTCACATCAATAATATTGCATATCATTCTTTCAGATTTACACATACATGCAAAATTTCAGCTCAATCGGAAACCGGGAAGTGTTTCTAACTCATTTTTCAAGATTTGACCTAAACATACATACATACTTACATTTCAAGTTAAATAAAAGCTTGTAGAAATAGCTATTACTAGCTGATGCCCGCGATTTCGTCCGCGTGGATTTAGTTTTTAAAATCCCTCGGGAACTCTTTATTTTCCGGGATAAAAAGTATCCTATGTCACTCTCCAGGTCCTCAACTATAACCATGCAAAAAATCACGTTGATCCGTAGCCCTGTCGCGGCGTGATTGAAGGACAAACCAACAAACCAAAAAAACCAACAAACAAACACAATTTCGCATTTATAATATTAGTAAGGATTCATATTTTGTCTATAGTTTCGGAAGAGATAATGTGTATAAAACGTGTTTTGATTTGAAACGATATTTGCAAACAATGACTTGTTGGCCGCCGTGTCGCTGTCCCCGCATACCCAAAATGCCAAATATATGGCGCCAAATCAAACACGGATCCCATCTTATTTGGTAGACTACAAAGATTCGCCACCAGAACAATAAAACCGTGGAGCTACTTTTATTCCAAATACCAATTTTAACAACACAATTAACTACTAGAGGGTCATTGTGGTTTGTTATACAAATCCAACTTGTGAAAAAAAATTACATTAGTAAATAATTAGTGAGTTAGTGAGATAAGCCGCGCACTACGCACACGCACCTGGTTGCCGAAACCAATTCGACCAAAAAATACCTGTTTTTTTGGTTGTTTGGTTGAATTGGTTGCCCCAGCCAGGCTATCTAGTGTGCTGGTAGTAACCAGATAGCACTTACAAGCGTTAGAAATTTAATCGTCGTTTAAGTTATTAGTTTTTGTAATATTGTTTATATTTTAGTTTGTTTCTTATTAGTTATTAACAAGTCAAAGTGGCATTAGAGATTTATGATATTAGAATAAATTTTACAATACGTAATTTTCTTAGGAACGATTTCACCAACAAAAAATAAGTCCTATCCGTAATTTTGGCAGATTTTCAATACAAAGACACAACGTTCCATTTATTCCCCAGTTAAACGTCACTCAACGTTGGCGAAATCGGCACTTAGTAGATTTTTCGTAGATGAAAGGCACGATCTCGTAAGAAAGAACATAGCATTTAAGAAGAAAATTAATGGAAAAACCAACTTATTTTTAATGAAACAACATTTAAATTAACAAATTACTTCTTGAGAAACCATCAGGTACATCTATTAAATTTAAATGAAGATAAGTTAAGATAAACAATTGCTTGAATCAACCGGCCCTTAGTAAAATATTGTATTTACAGGACGTATAATGGCAAAATATTATCTTCCTTCCAAAGCGCTACCCTAGGTCAAAAGATTTGCAGTCTTACAAAAGATCTTACACGTCTAGGCAGTATGCAAAATAACCCATTATATCGATATACAAATATCATAAAGTCTAATTGTACTAACAACTTACGCACTCAAACGATACCCATTTTCTGTAAAGAACCGACTATAAGCAATTATGAATAATATAATATATCTAATCACCTTAAGATCCTTTCAGATGTGCCACAACCCGCAACCATAACCGTACCACAACGAATAATATTACAATTGTATATTCTAGTGTATTCGATTGTATGAAAATGCGTGTAAAAAATACAGGTGTACGACTTATTACGTTTGGGAGAGTATAGGGAAAACATTAATTTTTCAAGTTCAATGGCGATTACGAATGTGTAGTTATAGTTCTTGCAATTCACCAGGGCGACTGACTTATGGTTGTGTGTGTGTCGTATCTGTATAAGTGTAAGCGAGCGCAATGCTCGCGCCTTTCCGCTCCCACCTAGGCTTTGACAGGCACGCACACTTATGCAATGTGCATGTACACGAAGTAACCACGAGTAAAGCTCACTCGCCTTCGTGAATTGCAAAAACTGTAACTCAATGAGAAAAAACAAAATGCAAACGCAACGCAAGCTGCAGTAGAATATCGCAATTCGCAACCACACCGACTAAATTTTTACCAAATTTATAACAACGAAGATGCTACTTCAGCTGTAGAATTCTACACACGGATACTCCCTGCCGACATTTTTGTTGCTGCATTGTGGCTATGATGCGGTCCGTCTAATTAGACTCTTAAGGTCCCTATTGTAGCATGAACAATAATTTGCAAACGAAGCTCATAAAGCACCTTAAGACGCGTCGGGGATCAAACACCGTTGGTTGAGAAGCATTACGCTTTCACGTGTAATCCTTTCCCTTCAGTTGGATTACTATCTTTGGCCTACCTAAGGCGCTTTCAGTACATCTGACGTCGCAATTGTAGGCTTTATTCACCGAAAGTTAGATTTACGAATACATTAGTGAGGTAAATTATACTAGCGGCACGCTATGATGGCCGGTTTGACGTTTGTCCGCTCATGAATTTCCGTATTAATTGATAACGACTTTGAAGGAAATAATTGTATTACTTTATTGACGATAGTGATGTGCAGAGATTCATAAATTTTATCGAATGTAGTTTTAGGTTTAGGACTCAAAATTTATTTATTAAATTGATTTCTAAAATGTATACAAGTGTAGAAAAATCAGTTTGCACCATTTAAGGGGTGAATGTACTTGTGAATATGAACAATTTTCACTATGTGGACAAACCTCTGAAATCGCAAAAAAATATCAGCTGTTTCATACAAAAGGTAAAATTTTTATTTTTATTATATGATATATACCACAACTCGGCATTTGGTTTTCTAAATTGAAAATTTTTAAAAATGGAATCTAATACGATCGTCACATAGGATCGCTGGCTAGCACAACTACTACCTCCGGCAAACTCGCGTCAATGCTCAATGCAAAACAAAGCAGTTTCGAATTGACGTTGCTTCGAAAAGTATAAACTGTCAGTGCAATGCGATTGTGATATAGTTTTGACCTGGCTTTGGATTTCAAATATTGATACTGCATTACTGTTGACCCTTGCTCGTTAATTTGGACTCTGTTCAAGCCCTTTGTTGTGGATTTCGTCGATATGACCGAACGTACGCAGAGAACTGTTCTAAATAGTCAGACACGTGAGTTCGTAATACGCCTTCGTAACTATTTCGATCGTGAAGCTCAAAATGGAGGGCCAATTTTACCTATAACGTCAGTGGTTGAACGCGTAGCTGATGCGCTTAATATTGGACAACGAACTGTTAGACGGATAACTAAAAAAAAATATGGCGAGACTGGCACAGAAGAAAATAAACTTCACACACCAAAAAAGAGAAAACGAGCAAAACCAGTCGTAGGCATCGATAGCTTTGATGCCGATGCTATCCGAAGACATGTTTACGGCTACTATTTACAGAAGGAGTATCCAACAAGAAAAAAGTTGGTGCATTCACTGAAGGAAGCTGGATTATTCTTCGGTGGGGAAAGTTCTTTAACGAAGATTTTGAAGACCATTGGATTTCGATACAAAAAATGTAACAAACGCAAAATATTGATGGAAAGATTTGATATAGCGATGGCAAGGTATACTTTTTTACGGCAAGTGAAAGAAATCAAAAATTGGCAAAATGTTGTGTTCTTGGATGAAACATGGCTTAATGCTAACCATACTGTAGGCCGTTCTTGGAACGATGACACAGCAGCATCTACTTCCAAAGTTCCTGTAGGAAAAGGATCGCGACTTATAATTTGTCACGCCGGAACCATCAACGGGTTTGTCGAAGGTTCTCTCATGGCTTTTGCGTCAAAAACCACTGGAGACTATCATGAAGACATGAATGGAGAAAAGTTTACTGAATGGTTTACCTCAATGTTGTGTAGCCTCCCTGAACCATCTATTATAATTATGGACAACGCCCCATACCACTCGATGCAAATTGACAAGCCACCTGCCCAATCCCAAAAGAAAGCTGATATCGTCGCATGGCTTCGTAAAAATGGCGTAGATGCAAACATGAATATGTTAAAAGCGGAATTAGTACGTCTTTTAAAAGAAAACAAACCAACCAAGATCCGATACGTCATTGACGAAATAGCATTAGAACATGGGCACAGAGTTATACGGTTACCGCCTTACCATTGTGAGTATAATGCGATTGAGTTGGTGTGGGCTCAAATTAAGGGATATGCTGCAAGACACAATACAGAACCCCCATTTACCACAAAAAAAATGCTAAAATTATTAGAAGAAGCTTGTGAACATGTGACTAAAGGAGACTGGGAAAAGGTTGTGAATAGAACTGTTAAATTAATAAGGGAAGATTATGAAAGAGATGTGAAAATAGATAATATTATAGAAAACGAACATATAATTATTAATGTAGGTGATGATAGCAGTGACGACAGTGAAAATAGTAGTATGGACGAATCTGATTAATTATGGCCTTTTGTGGCACCTTTTTTGGTATCTTTTGTATTCATATGTTTCTTGTGTGCATATAAAGTATGTATATTCATTTTCATTCAAATATTCAGTTCGTTCAAATAAATTAAATAAACATATACATTTTTGTTTTATTAAACCTATTTAATCAGGTACAAAAACAAAACTTAATTGTTTTTTGTTCGAGAATAAATTGACATTCCACATCACTATTGTAATGTGTCAAACCGGCCATCATAGCGTGCCGCTAGTGTAAGCCTTGTTGTCATAGCGAATAGCAATAACAACCTATTTCCTGCTATTTCCAATCTTTTCTTTCTATTTGTGTCTAAATTGTCAATTGTTATTTATTATTGGAATAGTAATTTGCTGTAGGTAAATATATGTATTATTTCTATATACAACTGACTATACGGATACTATACTATATTGTCGGTGTATGGGCAACTACTTTAAAACTTAAGTTTGCATTGGGACAGCTCGAGTAAACCAGCTTATAAATAAGCACTAATAGCACAGAGTAATGGTTTGATATTAGATACCTCTATTAGTCGAGCATAGAAATAAATAATAATTTATTAATTCTTCTACTGTTAAGTTTTACTATGCTTGTGTTATTTTGATAGTAAACCTCTTCATTGTAAGGATCATTATAAATAATTATGTTCATTGTTCATACAAGGACAACTGAAGCTTTTGAGTAGGTTTATACAAAACAGTTTAATTTCCTATATCTATGTAAAAACTTCACAAGTTACAATTAGAGTAAATTCAAGATTTAATCACGAATGATGGTTGATCACTACGAAATTAGGTTGCATTAAGGACCAGAATAGCTGACACTGTCAACAGTCGTAGCTATTTTAATTATTTATCAAAAGCACGGCTGCAACCTGCGGTAAATGTGCTAAATAAAAAAGATGTGACCTATAAAATCAATGACAATTTGCTAAAAGGCACCAACTGAATGACCTCGATAGTTCTATATAGCTACATAATTAGGATGATCAACAATTAGGTTAATTAAACAGAGAGCGCTGTCCCACTTCTATTGTAAAATAAATGCAAGGGAAATTACAGACCGGAATTACAATTAATTATAGCATTCACGCGCCTTTAATTAAAATATTGAAATTCAGTGGAAGCGCTCCTACATGCTCTCGTATTAACGTAGGAATTTAATGCATCATTTTGAGCCAAAGCACACACGATACTTTAAGGGTGGGTTTCATATTAGCCGGTTAAGTATTTAGCATTTACATTTCATTGACACATTAAAATAAAATTTCGTTTCTACGGGGTACGCTCCGCACAGCTATGGAGTGAAACGTGCATAGAGACTGCCTCGTACGATCAGTTTCTGTGGGATGTTGCGTGCTGCTAGTGCGTATAATTTATTAAAGTGTAGTAGCGCGCTTACACACTGCTTAGTGCTTAGTGTTTGTTGTACGTTGGACAATAATGAACGGGTGCCGCCGGCGGGAATGGGGCTACTTTCTGTCTGCCCGTCTTTGACATGAATTGAATTGTAGTACGTTTTGTGGAAATGTCATATTCTATTCTAACAAAGATGCACGGGTTAAATCAGCTTGGCATCCAGCTGCCCACAAGATAGTATAAAAACTTATTACAATGTAATAGCTACTTATTAAAATTGTAAAATGATTATTTTGAAAAGAGCAACTGCTGAGTTTCTTGCCGGCTCTTCTCAGCAGAATCCACTTTCCGAACCGGTGGTAGAATCTTGACGTGTCATAAGAGCCACAGGTTGGCCTACATGAAATAAATAATTTTGAATTTAATTTTGAATTGAATACAGATTTATCTGGTTTAAGCGGATTACAAAATATAAGCTTATTTATCCCTTGTGAATGGCGGTATCAAAAGCACGCGTGTTCGCAATTGCATCGAGCGTCGCGTTTTGATAGATTGTTGCGTTTGAGCTTGGTATTAAATCAGAAAATGTGAGGAAAGCGATGTGGCGGCCTGTGCGATGTTTCAACGACTAGAAAAAAAAGTTCTTTGGTTTTCCTTGGCCAAAGGTTTCTCTGCTTTAAACTCTTTTTAGCTTCCGAAAATCAAATACATCGGCGAACGTCCGTGCTATAAAAGTATGTGTGTGGTGGCCTTAATTGCATTATTTTAACGTTGCACGTAAGCCGCGCCGAGCGCTCATTATTTCACAAAACGATACATTTTTAATGAACTTAGCGCGAACACTGCTAGATTATTTACTCTTAAGTTATATTACTGGTTTTTGTATAATTTGAAAGCAGACTGTATATTTACAATGTTCATTAAACATAACATTCGTTATTTCTGCTAAGTTTTGAAACTAAATCTTATAAAATTATACATATAAAGTAGAGTTTACATATTGTACGTTTCGATTTTTCGTAAATACAGATGGTGTCAAGATTTAGGTATTATGAAGAAACTATAATTTGACTGGCTTTTTAATTTTGTCTGTGCCATACGTCAAATGATTATAATGTCATCAGTTAAAAAGTAAATAAGAAAATTATTATCAAAGATTTTTTTTTAAATTAACACTAGGTAGTTAATATTTCACATCGAGCCACAAAAAGAGACAATCGGCCAGCTTTCAGTTTCGTAAGGCGTTGTCTCTTTAACTATTACTTATGTGACTTTTTATCGCTTGGAGCGACAGAAACGACGCTCTAAGAAGCCAAATCAAGCCGATAGGTTATATTTATTGGGTACTGTACGAAAAGCTCGCAATTACTTGCTTATCTTTTAAGAAAGTATCCAACTTGTATGTGTAATTTGTTAAACTGCACTAGGTCGCTATATCAACGCCCCAGACTCCGATCTAATCCCGGCCACGATCAAGTGCTCATTAACGAGATTTATAGATGAAACATAGACTACGACGATGCTTCGCTACGACGTCTTATTTACGACGGTCAGATTTGGAAGATAGCCCGTGCCTTATGGAGAAAAAATGTCAATATCTTTATAAGCATTGCAAAATTTTTCCGGTATCCTATTACGAACTAACCTAGGTAAGGTTAGCCTAATATATTTTTTAAAGCTCATGAGACTTCAAATAATTGTAAACTGATGGTTCAGCGTTTTAAAGGTAACTACGAGTAGCTTGTTCGAAATTCTGAAATTATAAGTAAAAAGTTCCAATACCATACAAGTTTAATTCTAACTTGAATATTAACCAATCAGATTCTATATAAGATTGTAGATCGTACGTTCTTACTCAAAATGCGCTCTACTTTTACTTCACTTAGGGCCTGTTTCAACGCCTTCAAGTAAACTTTAAGCGAGGAATAAAGTTGATGTTCTGAAATTTTTGAATGGGCAATTGGTCAAAACGTCAAATTTATTTGTCGGGTCGCTAAGTTTACTTGAAGGTGTTGAAACAGGCCCTTAGAGTGGGTAGCATAATATATTATATTAGAATCAAAATATCGTATGTATGGGGCGCATGCAGGAGTACACTAGGCTGATTTCTCTTAAAAGTTGAATTTTTTTGAACTAATAGTCCTATAAAACACATAACTTTTTACCGGCTTACTAAAAATTATTTGCACTCTGTTACCTTAGCGGTTATATTGTTTACCACCTCATAGTTTCTTTACTCACTAGCTATCATCATTACCTATAATACAGCAGTTAATGATTTATGAGGCAGATACTAAAAATGCAATATTCAAATTTTATACCTACCTTACTTTAACGATAACTATTGGTAAGTAATGATAATAACTTAGATTCATTACTGCAGCGGCGTGTACGATAAGAGAAACAATGTATCGATATTGCGAGTTCCCGAACGGTAAGGAACCATTATAAGTAACAAAAGCGAAGAAGAATAATCTGTACCGCACGTGAGATTTAGAAACGGGCTCCATATAGCAGGCAGCATATCGGCGAGTTCGTGCGAACCGAGAGAAGCGGGCGTATCGACTCGCCTGTAATCCGATAATAATGAATAGAAAATAGTAAGACCATGCTCCAGTTGAGAGTTCCTAGAACAACTGGGGGCACGAGAGTTTTATCGCGAGGCATAATTTGGCCTTGGCGTCACGCGCTGTCCGCTCGAATTTATCGTAAAACTCGATAGTTCCCTCGGGTATTGTGAAGAAATCCACAATAACCCGAGACTCGGGCGTAATCAGGAATCTATGAGCGTGCCATAAAAATGCCGCTGTAGCGAATAATTCAAACGAGCTGCAGTACGTACTAAGGAATGTGTCCCTAATTTATAGATATTCTAGAGTGCTATGCTCTTGGAATGTTGAAAATCCGCTACTAACCTACGTTTTCATAATGCAAACAAACGTAATAAATATTCAAGTCTATAAAGTTTACCTGTTAAAACTTTAAGAGTAACTTATTCCCAAATATTATTACAGGTCCTGAATTTGTGCAGCGAAAATTATAATTGCAATTAAAATTTCTTTTAAAAATGATTTTAATTCGTAAAATAGTTTTTTTGAGAAACTCTGAACCTTAAGATTTTTTTATTTAATTGAATTTCAATGGAAAAGTAAACCCACTTTTTGCAGCGCATCCAGCAAGGTTGAAATATGATAATAGAAACAGCGGCAAAGAATCACGATAAAAAATAGTGCGAAATGATTCTTTGATTCGAATGTGTGAAATTGTACGTAGGATCCACTCTTTGCGGTTAAATGTGACATGAAGTATTTCGAAGGATACAAACTTTTACGCCCCGATCACGTATTTTAGTTTGAAATTCGAAAACGTAAATTCAGCGTCTGAATATAAAAATTCAAGAGGCGATGTGTGGAAGTGAAGGGGTGACTGCAGATACCGGATATAAGGGTTAGGGCATCGTTAGAGCGATTTGTAAATTGCGTGTAAACATTAACAAGATTTACAACAATTTTAGCAAAAAGAAAATACTATGAATGTTTGCAATACCTAATTGTACAGTCACTAAATGGCTTTTTGCTAAAACAATAAAGCCAACAAGGCTTCGCACGCGTTACATCAGTAAATCTTAAAGCAGTATACTAATGTCATGATTTTATAAAAATGACGGTGTTAAATGAATTATTTAAGTGGCAATTCTTTCAGTGTGGCAACAACTTGTTTTATGTTGGTAGTTGTTAGTTGTTGGCAAACATGGTTGCGTTGGCCAATCAGGAATAAGCGCACGAAGCCCCAACAAAACGACGCAGAGTGGGAGAAATAGGGGGGTAGTTAAACCACGGCCGGACGGTCGAGAGCTCAGTTAGTGTTCGAATTTTGAATGGCTCGGTTATAAAGTGAAAAGTATCGATATTTGTGACAACTTCAGAAGTGACAATATGAACCCAATGGTATGTAAGAAGTGATTACTTTGTATGAAATGTTATACCTTCAAAATAGTTGTGAATAATTATTTTTCGAATAGCTAAGATTATAATATTTCATATGGAATTAATGGTGTTAATTTAGTAATAAGTTGTTGAAAGGCTCCTTTACAATAATTTTATTAAGAATGCAGTGATTCTATCATATCACTTGGAACATTTGGCTAAGGCTACTCTTTGGTACTGTTTTCCTGTGATATTGTTAGCATTGCGACACCCATCATTAATTTCGGGTAGGTCAATTTTCATATTGGATTATATCCCGTATGATCATGACGAAAAGCTATGTTGACATATCAGTTTGGATCATTTGGTCAAAGCGACTCTTTGATAATGTATCCTTGCTATATTCAACATTTGGAGAAATAGTCTTTCTTATGTTATGAGAACTCGATATATTTAGAAGATGTTAAAAAGTTAAAGTATGACATCAATTATGAATCATTTATATAGTACCCACATTATATAATTTTCATAGTTTAATTTTGCCGGTGTTAAGTTAAGGCAGATAATATTAATACAGTTGCGAACTCGATGAACAGTTTATAAACAGTGTGGGGTTGATAAGGATAGCGAGTGAATATAAATCGGTGAGATTTAACAAAGTTTATTCTATATTGGACTAAGTGTGAATGAATGAAATTTTATTCATAAAAATGCATGGTATAACATGGTATATGGTACAACATGATTGTAAGTGTGTTCATATGTATCCAGGTTACTATAATAGTGAAGTTATGTAAGTCCTTAATTTATTTATTTATTTTAAGTTTTAACCATGTGTGTTAATGCCATTCGTTTCAACTGACTAAAAATTTAATGTGCAATCAAATTCAAGATTTGTAATTTTCGTCATGTTTTATTTGGAGGGTAAAATGAAATAATGATTTGAGTGAAAATGATAGATAGTTTGTGGCAGCCAAAGTTTGATAGATATGTTTGATTCTAAGCCTTCTTACTTGAAAGGCATAGTTAGACTATGAGTTGAGTCAAAATGATAGTTTTAGTTTTAGACGGTAACTATGATGTTACCTACTGTATTAGACCATGTGTGTCTGTAGATGGTAACTATGTATGTTACCTACTGTACTGGACCAGTGCGTCTATAGGCGGTAAATAAGTATTTTACCTACTGTATTGGACCATGTGTGTCTGTTGATGGTAGCTATGTATGTTACCTACTGTATTGGACCAGTGCGTCTATAGGCGGTAAATAAGTATTTTACCTACTGTATTGGACCATGTGTGTCTGTTGATGGTAACTATGTAAATTACCTACTGTATTGGATCAGTGCGTCCATAGACATTCGATCAGGGGCCAAGTATGCCCGTGTGATTCAAAGAAGTGATAAATTCTATTTGGCGGACTACGGGTGTCCTAAAGATAAGTGAGTGTCAAGTTATACATGAAATGAAATCGTTTAGTTGCTAAATGTGAGTAATAAAGCGATAGTAATATATTGTAATAATATGCTCTCTCATATTTTGCCATATTATGCATGGCGTGCAAATTCTCAGTTAAGTATCTGCATTCAATTGAAAAACAATAAAATAATTACTGAAATATGTTCTCTATTTGAGAAATTTAATTCTAAAGAGTTATTTGGTCCACTTTATTGACAGAATTTTATCTTGACACATTGAAGGTATTAACAATGTTTCTGTAAAAAAAAAGAGACCTACTACTACTATAATAGTTTTTATATCTTAGACCTTTACTTCAATATTTTTATAATATTTAAGGAAATATTGGTAAATTTAAGTATCGGTACGTGATGCAAACTATGTTACACGTTTTCTGCCATGATTTCATTATCTTCCTAAGATTCAATTCTTAATTTTGATCTACCCGCCTAGTAGAATAAAATCAGAACCAAGCCGAAATCTAGAATGATTATCATTATTGGACATGAGTGAATCTCTTTCAAAGGGTTCTGCTGTTTTTTTTTTTAATTTCTTCTTAACAGCTTCTTTTAGTATTTATTTTTTACAAACTTTAAAATTACCGTAATTTTGCAAGACTGTCAAAAATCAGATGAAATTAAGAGTACTTTCTTCATTATTAGGTGGTCGTGTAGCTTTTTGGTCAGCATTTACGGGAAGGATACGCGATTGGTTGACCGCGTGCATTTTATGTTGCGTTGTTTTGTAGGACTTACCAATATTTTTTAAAATAAATATATTAATATGTAGTTATTATTGAACGAAATAAATATACCTTCGGGTCGTTTAAGTTGGTAAATATTTAAAAAAACAAAAAAGTTTGAAGAATCACGTCTGTTATATACTTTGCTTTATAATAATGCGTTTGTAGAAGGTTTGTAGGGTTCAAAAAAAGAAACCAGACGAAAAGAGGGTTATTTTTAAATTCTTTGTGACAGTTTATAATAGGTATGTACGTTATCTAAGTACACAGTACAAGTACAGTATCGATTACAATTTAGAATTTTAAAATCCATTGTACCTTTAAATATTAAAAGTATAGCTAAAACGGATGAAAAATATCTATTTAAGCATTGCAAAGTAATACCATTCATGAGAAGGTCCAATATCAGCTGCTAAAGGAGCAATTTTTTAATTTAAATATACAACATATTATTCCAATTAAATGTGATACACGTAGAGTAAAGCATAAAACATTACAAACTATTAGATCTAAAAATAAATATGGTAAACGTACCACTGCATACATAGTCCCTCATCTAATAAACGATTTAGATAGTAAAGTAAGATTACAATTTACCGAAAATAATTTAAAACGTAAACTAAAATCATATTTTTTGGATAAGTTGGTTGGTTAATGTTATTAGGTATAGGTATTTGTGTTTAACAGAATCGGCTTATAGCTCACAATTTAAACCTAAGTGGTTTTTCGTGTGCTAATAAGAACATTTTTGTATATTCCTCTTATTTGATAAAAAAAAAAAGTAAGATCAGTGTGTTGTTGAAGATAACTTTTTTTGATGAATCTTACCTTACCTGATTACAGAGTATGGTAGGTACATGCAATATTTTATTCATAAGGACTTGATTTGATGAACTGAGGAACGGGAAATCGCAATTAATACGTGGAGTGTTTTAAATAATAATACATATTATTATTATTTTGTATATAACTTCAGTAGCAAGCTTTGGTAGCAAATATATTAGTGACACAGTGTTTTTGAGAGTTACCTAGTATTATCATTATGAATATTTGAAGTTGATAATTATGATGAAAATGAACTATTCTTTAATGAAGAATATTATAATAAATATATTCTAATGAACTGTTTCTTTGTGAGTTGATGAAACATTTTTGTTTTGAGGATATTCATTACGGGTACGATAGGCGGGGTATATTGACGAGGTTTTCATCATGAATTATTGATTATTTATAATTCTTGTAAATCCATTTGGTGATCGATTTACCAATTTATTGCGATGAAAATTACGATTATTATTAGGGAAAATAAATAAACAGTTGTATCGTATACTTACGTATAAAGACAGATAGAAACTGACTAAACATGCGAGTGTGTTAAAATACACTTACGAAGGTAAACTGGAGCAAAATATTGTGCAATACTTGGAATTATATCTAATGTTGTTTTGTCTTATTCTTAAAATTATCTTGTCTTGATTTAGATCTACTCGTATTTAACTGTGCTAATGGCATTTAAAAAAATACTTTATTAGCGGCATTCTTAAACCTTTCTTAGAGAAAGTTAATGTGTGTGTTTATGAACTATTTAATGTAAGTGCCCACAAGTTGACGCATATGTAAACATTTTCCAGCATTGGTTCTACAAAGACAGGCAGCAAGCAGATTATTTATTTATAAATAGGTATTTCAACGCATTGAGCGTCAACTTGCGCCTGCAGTAGAAATTTAAAAGATAATATTTTAAAAAAGAAACTCTTCGTGGAAGTTTTGAACGATAATATCATTAATTTTATAAATAATTTGAATATGAATTGAATTTGAATTGGATTTGAATTGAATTTGAATATATTTATGTTATTTTCATTATTTATGTACAAGAAAAAAATCTAAAATCTATTATCAGATGAATTGGAGAAAGGTGAAGCTTATCTCTATGTGGAGATTTCTTTCAGCTTGTTTAAAAGTGACGGGTGAAATTAAAAAGTGGTGCATGGGTATAAAATGTACAACCTTATATAATTATATACTATAATAATATACTAGCAAAAAGCTGAGCTTTGTGAGGGCTCGCGTAGTTTTTATTACGGGTATTATGTTCCGTTGCAGCTATGTGAACTCTTTGGTTTTCTGGCAGATGTCCTTAGTAGTGCAATAAGATTCTATCCAATGAAGTTCATTCTTTTTTATAATTAAATTATACAATAAACCATAAATACGCAAAAATACATAAATATTTTTACTAACATTTTTATAAAAATATTATATAAAAATTATAATTCTATACAATACATTAAGATAGTGCTGCTTCACTCTAAATTTGAAAATGTGTATTGGCTGTCTTCAATATGCTGAGGCAGTGAGTTTCATAGGCAATAATGCGGTGAACGAAAGATTTTTTTTTGTTTCTGAACATTTCCAATCTGATTTAGTAATTGGTATAGTAAAAAGAGTTTCGTTGACAACAAGCAATAATTATAAAATAGAAATTAAGGAATGGTGATTTTGAGAGGTCGTTCGTCGGGTACATTACAAATCGATAGGAACGGATATAGTTAGATTGTCTAAGGTATTTTTAAAGGATCTAGCAATCAAGTTCAGTGTTGATTAGTAGCTAGAGATTCTGAGATCACCTGCGAATAAAAAAAAATTATATATATTGCGACTGCTTGAAACAGAGATGAACATTAGTAATGTTAGGGATAGATTCTCAGAATTCAAACCATTTACCATTAACGAACAAATTAATTGTTTTGATTGACGATTATTTATTTATTTTAATACAAATTAGTAATTGTTTATTTTAGATTTATATAGTAAGTATATATTCTTGTTGACTATATTTTTTGGATCAATAATAAATTTTATATTATTGAAATTACTATTTAAGTGACTGTGAATGATCCTTTTTTTTTACAAAATATTTGATGATGAATGTTTTATAAATAAGCGATTTCAAAATAAAAACATTGCTTAAAGAAATGAATAATATAATTAATTATTTGATACAAGTTCTAGGTTGTAGCCAGTAGATCTGTCAGGTAAAACATTTTTTTTTTGAAAAGACAAATTATTGTATGATATTTTTATAAATTCATAGTCTACAATACTCGATAATACAGAACTGATGGCACCGCATTCACGAATGTGGTGGTGAGATAAACTACTTGTTTAGGATAAATAAGAGATAATTTGATATTATTAGAATTTGCTTCAATAGACCAAACCAAGGTGAAGTAAGTTTGCTTTCGAAGTGAGTGAGTCACTTAATTGATCCGATTTCAAGATGGTATTTAAGTGAATAGTCAGTATACAATATTCAGTAACATGATTGAAAAGAAATAGCGTAATAGTAATAAAAAAAAATGACAATTAGTAAATATTTGTTGCGGTATTTTTACTGGTTCTTCCCGCTATTACTGGTTCTTCCCGCTAGGTTGCGGTATTTCGGACCATAACTTTTAAATTAAAACTTAAAAATTTAAGTAAGTACCTACTTAATATTATTTTTTAATTGAATAGACAAATATTATGAACGCAGTTTAGTTTGTAATTGACAGTTAGTTAAATGAAATTGTTAACTTTAACTGAAAATTATGTTGAGATTAATAGAACGAATAGATTTGAATGAAATGAAAAAGTTTAGGGTTGAATTTGTGAATAAATTAAAATTTTTAATTTTTAGTCTTGAGATATTTAGTCTGAAGATTGGATTTTGAGTGAGATTATGACATTTTTATAATGAAATGATAAGGATTGAATGAGTTGGGTTAACCTCGCTCCTAAAATATCTTAGAGACTGTGCTGGCTAAGCTACGATGAGTAGTTGTTTCACGTAGCACGAGATAGATACTTAGTTCCTAAATAGGTCTAAACCTCTCGTTAGAGAGTATTATGTTCTGTGGGTCTAAAGTTTCTATAACTATAAGTGTAGGGTGTAGGTAATATGATGATCAAGCTTAGTAAAGATAATTAGTTTCGAATCTGATTCACAACAAAATAAGTCCAGTGAGAATTACGACCGAATGTCATGATCAAAAATTAGGTTGTTACATATACAAAAAGATAATCAATTTAGTTCAAATGTAGTGTGGGTATATTAACAAAAAAATTATATCATTTTATGTTTTCTAATGCATGTTGATAATACAGTGTAGAAGTGCAACATTCCAGCAAAACGGTTTACATTGTGTGTATGATATAGATATATAGATATATCTATGTATGTAAGGTATGCGGTTACCAGATTTTTAGTAGGGTACGTGCGCCGGAGGCTGCACGATATCGGATGGCCGAATGTCATGATTTTATAAAAATGACGGTGTTAAATGAATTATTTAAGTGGCAATTCTTTCAGTGTGGCAACAACTTGTTTTATGTTGGTAGTTGTTAGTTGTTGGCAAACATGGTTGCGTTGGCCAATCAGGAATAAGCGCACGAAGCCCCAACAAAACGACGCAGAGTGGGAGAAATAGGGGGGTAGTTAAACCACGGCCGGACGGTCGAGAGCTCAGTTAGTGTTCGAATTTTGAATGGCTCGGTTATAAAGTGAAAAGTATCGATATTTGTGACACTAACGTGATTTTCCAACAAAAAATATACCTGCACATTTTCCTATCCTTACTGGCAATAGTTTAGTTATAGGTATGGACCCACTGAATTCACCGAAAAATCGATAATATAAGAAATGTCTGATGAAAAATAATTATCATTGTCACTTGAGATTTTTCTCAAGCGGAAAAGTGTTGTCAGTAGGTAGAAAAAATAAAAGTTAACTTTTCCGCTTTCAAAACGCAATGTCCTTATCTAACCACGTCGCCACTCGCTGTCAGCTACCCGCCGATTTACTGAAAATTGACGTTTCACACACCGACAAAGATCTCGACTCCATCGATAATACTCAACCTATTTTTATTCGACTGGCAGAATTTAGTTTTTCTAGTCTCTCTCTTCATTAGTGTCGCATTATTGAAAAGTTTTGTGTGACTTTTGTGTGGTTGTTATAGCAAAGCTATTATTGTCAAATAGCCTTCTTCAACCGCTCCTATTAAAATTAAAATAAATCTAGCATCTTAAAAATAAGAAAAATAAAATAAAATTAATAAGTTATCGAATTTTAAATGGGACCAAACATCAAACCATGATTATACAAAAGTTGCCTCTATAACGATAAGCCGAGCTTAAGAATTCATCTTTATTTAATACCTTACCCAGAAAAAAATTTGATGACCCGCTCGGCGGGGACTTTTAATCGGACCATAAAACTCTTTACCGATACCAATTGATTTTTTATAATCCAACGGAAACAAGCGTACCCTCGACGGCCTTACGACCAATCGATTCCCTATATTAGGCTTCCGTTAGAAAACAAACCGGGCCCGGGGAATCTTTTGTTCCATTGTGGCCCGCCCTTTGTTCTACGGTCGCGGATAAATTATTTTCCTTCGATCTTTCTTAGCTCCAATCTCGTTCCATTTCGCCCGTATTAGTTCCAGTGAATGCGTAACAATTACTGCTTTTATATCTCGGATGACGCGAAAATCACCCTGTCTGTCCTACAATTTTACGCCTCAATATTATTCTATTCGGTTATAAAGGCCGAGAAAAATTATCAGAACAACAGTGGCTTGATTTGCTGTATACTAACGAGACTATTGCTATGGTGTATGTCTTTGGTTCAATATATTATTTAGTATTCGTTAACATTAATTACACAGTCTCAATTCCACCATCGCCGAGTAACGTTTAACCTAAGATTTTTGATGTTCTGACAGTGTCTGTATTTAAAATCTGTTAACACTTCAATATTCGTCGGTTAAATGTTACTCGGCAATGGTGAATTGGGCCTTAAGTAAGCATATAGTACGACCTTTATATATTTTTCTTCTTGTTAGCGTTATTCTGACATTGGATCGGTTCTAACATTCTTAGGTTATCTTTCTAGATTGCTAGTCGCTCAATGAAGAAATGAAGAATGAAAAATATTATATTTAAGCAAAAAGTGAGGTAGGGCGTTTAAAAAATACGCATAAAATGTAAAGGTTAAAATTGCTCAGAGGCAGGACGAAAAATTTTTAAGGGTACTTTCATTAGCGTATATCATAACACTTACATAAATATGAATGATTAAGCTAGACAACGCAGCGGGGGGCAATGTCAAAAGGAGTGCTTTTTACGATGAGAAGCAAACACTGGGCTAAGAGATATGCCTGAATATATCGCATGTGGCATTTTCAGACGTAGAAAATTGACGTTGCTTTTATGCCAGAGAACCGTAAATTCCTTAAAGTTTTGGGATTATGAAATATCTCATAAGATTTGTTATGCTCAACACAAATTCGGAATGCCGTTCCAACCGAGAAGAACCAGCAAGAAACTCGGCCGCGGCGGTTGCTATTTTTAAAATACATAATATTATGTTGTAACCGTTTACAGTAAGTACACGGTAGGTAGGTAAGGTAGAGATGATAAATGTGCAACTTAGGACCGATTTCACTAACGTATAATAAAATAAGTACTATCCGAGCGTGATATTTTGACATTATTTTCAATGTCAGAACGCCCAATTTATTCCTCGGTAAAATGTTATTCGTATTCGACGTTGGTGAAATCGGCACTTAACTTCATAGTTTAAAATAAAACCAACCCAAGAGCGTGTTTGCTTTCACGCATAGAATATGACAATGGTTTTACTTAAAACCATTGATTAATAACATGCGGGTTACTTTTTGTGTCGTAATCCTTAATTCATCATAAAGCAAACGACTGGTAATAACTCGGTACGTGTTTATAATGATGACGTGTACGAGTACTACACTAAAATTTTAATTAACTTTTCAATACCGTTTGCAATTACTTCTTGTTCTTGTTTCATATTCACTAGCTTTTACCCGCGGCTTCACTGCTGCCATCTAATAAAAGTAACCCAAAGTGGAATTTTGTACAGGAATCATCCTGTACAAATTACCAATTTTATTTTTTTTTCGATTTTTCCACTTTTCTTTAGGATTTTCCCTATTTTTTTATTACAAAAAGGTTCTTCAAATCGGTCAAGCCGTTTTCGATTTTTAGCCAGACTAACGAACAACAATTCATTTTTATTTATATAGATAGATTACTAATTATTAGTAGATATTGCTTTCCTTAAAATACCTTATCTTCCTTAGTTTACGACTTCAAATGTACCCATTATGTTTTAGGGCCTACAGAGCTCGATCAAGCGGCCGTTTTTGTTTAACAGCGATAATGCTCATAATAGCTATTTATGCAACTGCATCGTAATGAGTGTCATTTTAATTCGAGTGCTGTTTTTTGATACGAGGCTTGCCGAGTATCAAAATAGGATAGTACGAGAATTAAAATGACTAATTACGTTCAGTTGCATACAAGATTTTATCTACGACAAGGAAGTAAAATCATTAACAAAATACGCCGTAGGCTCAATAAAGTAACAAAAAGTAACTCCGAAAGCCGCCACCAGCCGCCTGTGGCGCCTCTGTCAACAAAAAGTAACTCCGTAAGCCGCCACCAGCCGCCTGTGGCGCCTCTGTCATATGAACGGTACAAAAGTGCCAGAACTCAGAGCCTTAGCTTTAGGTATCCTATTTTAAGAAGATAACCATTTCGATTCAGCTCCCATACAACGAGCTGCATCGAAATGAGAAGCAAAACCGAAAGAGGGTTCATTTCGATTCAGCTGTCAAACTCGAAATTGGAACTTTTCGATGCTGGAGTAGATAAACATAATTATAATTCACGTTTACCTAGTTGGAATTTAAATATTTTTCTGTTACTTAAAACTAATTGCGTACTATGTATATAGCTTTCCAACGTTTCAGTCCTCAACTTTTATAATTTTAGTAGCTTTTCAGTCGTTTAGAGGGAGACCTTAAAGTGACTTTACCCCGTTAATTGATAAAGATCGAGAAAATTTTCCCCAAAAATTTGAATAAGTAATAACTATTGACTCAGCAACTCGGTAACATTAAAGAAAAAGCCCATTTCAAATTACAGTTCAAAATAGACATTGAAGCCAATAGCCCCATAATAACTCACTACCTTCATGAATATTGGGAATAGTTAAGATACCACCATCGACTTCTGTCAAAGACAATAAAGACATATTTCAAGCCGTACTACGAACTCAATCTTAGCGTAATTACCACGATAAAAGGTGCCGGACACGACACGATCAATCGACGCCACTCCGTGCGATAACGCGCTCGCCGCCCGCCGGCCAACCGCCGCCGCCCGTCTGTGATTGATGTCGTCACCCGCTTATGAGAACTACAAAAACATAGGCCAAAAGCTGAAGGAATATATTGACCACTACCGGATAAAACTTAAATGATCTTACAAATATTTTATTTCATTTATTGGTTTCCCAACAGATAAATGCATTCAGATTATCGACCGAGCGAAGCGAAGGTCTTTGAGTTAACTAGGGCGATTTGCACTTGTCCGTCCGTCCGTCCGTCCGTCCGTCCGTCTGTCAGAGCCTTATAACTTTTGAATTACTGAACGTAATTACTTCAAATTTAGATATAATATGTAAACCGATGGCCTCCAGCCGAAAATGGCTTAAAAAGTTATAAAAATCTTTATTTCAGGGGGGCTCTCATAGAAGCGAATGCGAAGTAAAAAAAAAAATATCGCGTTACATAAAATTGTTACGTATCATTTTAAAGATAATTTTGAACTGAGTACAAAAATATATTTTTTTTAATTTTTCCCTTAAAATTGACGAAATGGGGGGCTTTCAAAGTGGCGATTTTATACGCTCGCTTGAAGACGCTCTCTAGAAAAATCCGCTATGGATTTTCAAACTGATTTTATGTTTTTAGGTCACTTATATCCTGTACTTGAACAACAAATACTAAAATTATATGAATATTATAAAGAAACGAGATTATTTAATTTTTAATGGGCGTCAGTAATTCATATAGCATCAACATAGCTTCACAATAATGCTAATAGATGGCGCAGTCAGTAACTATTCCCATGGAACTACGAGTTAAATTCAATGTTTGATAAATAATTCAATGTTTTCACTAACGTTCCCTAACCTTTACGGGCTACCTATAAGTTAGGTGATTGATGTTTTCTGTCAACTTATTTATCACGATCCTGTACGGGACACCTAAAAGGATATTGGGACGGATGTTAGGACTTAGGATTGTATTTAGGAGCTACCTACGTTAAGAGACTCCTACTTAGGGGATGATTTAGGTATGTTTGGTGAAAACGGGCATAATAATAATGTAAGTTTTGGTTATCATGTATCGATTGAATGAATTATCATGGGATACCGTTACCGCGAGGTCTCAGTTCGGGGCGAACCACTAGTATAAAACTAAACTACATGCTTAGAAACATTTTAGGTGTACACCCAATTACTGGAAAACCGGCACATCTATACTAATATTATAAAGAGGAAAGATTTTTTTGTTTGTTTGTTTGTACCGAATAGGCTCTGAATCTACTGGACCAATTTTAACCATTTTTTCACCAATGGAAAGCTAAATTATCAGGAAGTAACATTTATTAAAAAAAAAATAGAAATCCTTAAGAAATTGCAATAATGTAACCCAAAGTGGCAAAATTTTGACTATAAAATTAATTATATTTTATATAAATAAACGTGCGTTGAAGTGCGGAGTTACCAGTTAGTAGTTAATAAACGTGCATAAAGTATAAAAGTTTTTTCTTCACATTATTTAAGTGTTTTAAAAATACATTCACAAAATGTTCCACCAGTTCTCTGGCTGTAATAAGTTCAACTAGAAAAACATTAACAAAACCACCGCTAATGGAAAACGTTATCCATCAACCCGAAAATTAAGACGTAAAACTAAACTAACCACTAACTGGTCCGTAATCTTTATCTAAATTACGACACCATTTTTTATGGAAACAATTACGTAGTGAGGTAACTTTACTAAGGTTGTCGGGTTTACGTATTTTTAGAATATTTAGAAAAATCTTCAATTAGGAACATTGAAATCTTATTCCTTTACCATTGATTTTACAACGTTAGCATTTTGACTACCCGATGACTACGGCAAAGCCAAAATAAGATGGGGTGGGGGAGCAGATTATACACGAGTATGTATGTATGTAACTATTTACGAATGTTCGACCGTGGCACCTCAACACCTGAGCCGATTTTGATGAATGAGATGTCAATCGATTCGTTATTATGTATCAGGTGAAATAAGAATTTTACGACGAACAAAATCATTATGACGAATGTTATATCCAATTTTCTGTAGTCGTGTAACAGTTTTTAAATATTTTCTTGTGTTGTGTATATGCAATCGTTCGGTATGAAAAGCTTCCCTCCAACATTTCGAAAGTGAAAAGCATTATCGGTATAAATTCTAGGCATTCTAACTCTTATTTCATCATGTCTGCCCATCTTAAGATATATTGCATTGTTAGTAGGTATGCATTTTTGGAACTTCCTCATTGTGGAAACACTGCATACATAACATAGTATCTATTGTATTGTAAACTTGTTTTGAAAAGAGCAACCGCCGAGTTTCTTGCTGGTTCTTCTCGGCAGGAAGGGCATTCCGAACCAGTGGTAGAGTCTGACGATTCAAAAGCACCTTGTAAAAAGATTATTTGAATAATAAATATTTCTATTCTATTCTATTCTATTCATGGCTTTCCATCGGCTGCCACTGCCTCATAAGCCTCATTCTTAACTTGATCGCATAATATTATTTACTAGCTAGGTTCTTTTTTTACAAATCCCGTGGTAAAATATATCACTTTACAGGTCCTGACCTATCGTCATCATCATCACCGACGCTACAGACCTTCGTTGGCCCGAGCCAGCTCACGTCGATTTCTCCATCTACTGACCTTTCCCATACGAAAATCGATCTGGTGTTCTGTTGCTGCTTGATTGAAGGATAAACCAACACACAAATACACTTTCGCATTTACAATATTAATAGGGATTGATGAGCTGATGACCCTATATTTTTCAGGTCGTGTAAAGTAGCAATCTTGTTCGACATTAAACTGACGTTCGCCGAGAGGGGAGTTCAAAGTGAAACGAAAGCTCCCATCCAGAGAGGCGTTGCTCGGAATAATTAGCACGACACCGCAATATCAGGGGCTCCTTGACGCTACGATGGCTGTCGAGTTGAAGTGTTCTACTGCGGGATCAGAAAGTACGTTAACTTGAAAAGCCTCAAGCTTTTAATTGAGGCTTCGTTGATTATTCAATCGAATTCGAAAATCCGTTACCTGAATCAACTGTAGAAGCTGGATCAGGAGCCCTACAACCAACGCTTAAAGAAGTATTGTTTTAATATTGAAATATTGAAACAATACTACTTGAATCGTAGGCTGTGGCCCCTCAGATAATAATAGGCATGAAGAGATGACTGAAGTATATCTATAATATATTTAAATTGACGAACAAGGAAAAAGGGGATCAGCACAAAAAAAAATTATCAAATTCATACATATTCAATTTCGAACTTATATTATAGTATTGTATTATAATATAATATTCATATAAGTTCAAAATTATCCATATATATACGTTTCTCTATCTGTTTGTCGGTAACCTTTTCACGTCCAAACTGCTGAAGCAATTGCACTTGTAAAAGTTTATTTGAATAAAAAATATTTCTATTCTATTCTAAACGACAACGAAACGGGCGAAATAGACGTTCAACAAAAATAAGAAATTAATATTTGGGACACGTTTTGTCTTGCGCAAGTCTATTTATTTTCAATACAATGACAAAATAATAATGGGTTCATCATACAATAAATTGAACATAGACAAAGGTTAGGTATTGGAATAATCTGGTCAAGAGGAAACAAAAAATCACAGAAGCGGGTAAGAAAGCTTTTTGTAGTGGCAGTGACAGGTAGGTATGTGGTCTGAGATCATTTTACACTCGGACGATTTTCAATTTTCTGCGAGCGTTGCTTGTTTGGCCATTTGACCGTGGTAGTTCTAGTAGCTGCAGATAAACTGTAACGCGGTTTTATGTTGCTTTGTTTTCCTTTCTATATTGAATCTCATACCTTTTTTTAGACCGGCCGGGTATTTTGTAAAATTAAAATTCAGCATTCTAAAAACTTGACATTTTGGGAATAGTCAAAATGACTATTCTTACTACAAAATGACATGTTTTTTTAGAAGTCGACGTAGTGGTCCCAAATGCAAAAAAATGTGAATAGTTACAACTAGCTGACAAGACTGAAAAGAAATTAATTTGGGATTGCTTTACCCAGAGAGGACGACCACAACTGAATAAATTAAAACTGTTTTAACTGTGGCAATTCTTAAAATCGTCGTTGTATTTTATTTTTGACAAAGAATGAAACAACGAAAATTCAACTCAGATCACATTATCCAGCCGAACGACTAATTTCGTTAAATAAAAGCACACAAAAGCTGTGGGGAATAAGAACAAAAATATGGCAAGTGTCAAGACAGTTAAATCGCAGAGTCGTAACAAGGTTTCTTGAGAAAGAACTTGGATTGCCTTACCGTTCAAATGCAATTTGCTTCAACATCAAGAGTGCTATAATGCGAAATGTTTTAAGACCTAAAACTTTTAACGACAATTATTTACCTTTGAAAATGTTCGAAACTTTTTAATTTCTTTCAATTCTGTAGAATAAAAATGTGTTTGTAATTTTCAATTGAATTGTTCCACGAATGTAATATCAAAACTAGTACATAACGTTTTTTAAAATCGGTTTATTTTAATTTTCGCCTAAAACAATTAATTTCATTACTGTAAGAAGTAAAAGTGACTAATATTGAATTTATAAGATGGACACCTACTAAGTAATATTCTTCCATTCAACCGTATTCAAAGCTAAGAAGACTTGTAGTTTGTAGTCTGTCTTTGTTGGCACATTCTACAAATTAGAAAAGAATTTGGAAACTTTTTAAGAAGTTGACGTAGTTGATTTTTTGGAGCGAATTCACGTTGGGACCTAACTCATAAAAAGAAAAGTGAAACGTATAGAAAGCGACGCAATTCTGTTATATATGAGTGACTCATACAGAATAGAAGAGAAAATGCAACAGGCAGGTTAATTTCCTTACAAAGCCTATTTTTATTAGAACGTACATTTTGTTTGGCAAAAACTTCAGAGTATATTCTTATTATGAGATTTTTAAAATCTAATCTATGAAATTATTATTAAACTACAATTATTTTAACCTACAACTATGAGTAATAATAAATCATATTGTCATAGACTTTTTAATAAAACGGAACCTTTTCCTTAAATAGCGAAACTCTTCAGGCACGGTCTGAAAACCGAAAGGTCGCGTTGGTCCTATTTCTACCAGTTGCTACTGCCAGTCATACCCACTCCTAAAACAAACTTTCGCTTATTTGAGTGAAAGGAGGAATACTATTAATGTTCAGCATGGCATAAATTCTTTAAAAAAACCCTCATGCACATAAGCTCTGTTAGGTTAAGTTAGCTATACCTAATAATAGCTGATACCTAACAGTTTTCCCTAACAATTCTATTAAGCACGAAGGAAATCATTTGCGACCGTTAGCGTATAATAATCGCATTTATGAGTTCATATCACACACACCACATCGGACTAAGGCGTAAAGTATACGCCCGTATAAAGAAGTGCAGAGCAATTTTCACGTCAGTATGCACTTTGTCATTATGCATCAGGATCGTGACGCCTCGAGACAACTCGCAATTATTATGTATGTAAAAGAAATTCCTTCTGAGTCTGGAACAATCGAATGCGTGCAATAGCCTTACTGCTTGAAAGATTCTATCAAAAAAATATCAACAAACAAACTAGTGTCTAGTATATCTACTAGAAAAATTAAAATACATATTCACTGTAGCATTAAATATATCACATCCTTCACCGGTGAAGGAATATATCGTTAAAATCTGCACGCCTGAGAGTTCTCCATAATGGTCTCAAAGGTGTGTAATGTCTGCCAAGTTGCATTGGGCCAGCGTGGTTGACTATGGTCTATAACCCATCTCTGTGAGGAGACCTGGGCTCAGTAGTGAGTCGTTAGTTGCGTGGGCCGCTGATGAATATGATTCAATGAAGAGACAGACAAACGATAAACTATCACAAAAAGCTCTATATTTAAACACATATCCCACAGCTGCCTCAATTCCAATTGTTGTTATAACAAACCGGTGGCAACACTGCAAAGGTACCTTAGTATCCTCACGATACGCTTGTGAAAACAGCCTCAATAGCCTTATGCTTAAAGGTACGGACTTAAAAATTAAAGGTTGCCGGTTCAATCCCCACTCGTTACACTATAGTCGTACTCGTACCCACTCCTAACATAAGCTTTCCGCTTCTATAAAAACAAATAAGCGATTCTTCCCGTACTTGTAAATCGCAAGTCGCAACCAATCTGCACGCTGTTTATAAAACAGCTTGCATCTTTTTCTATAGGTAAAATTTTACCTCTTACAGCACAAGTTTTGCACCATAATGGCGAATGTGGTTGTTATTTTGCATCGTTATGGCTATTTGTTGTACTAGTTTAAAAATAATATAGATATTTCGCTCTTTTATGGTGTCTTGTTTGTTGTTTGCTGTACCTAGTAAAGTTTTTCGTTGTACTTTATTGTAAGTACCTACAATCTACATCAAATATTTTAGATATTCTGGGAAATAATTATCAAATCATTATCATAATATGAAGATCAAAAAATATATTTAAAAAAAATCTGAATTACCAATCAGTAAGACTAAACTAAATATACAAGACGTAGTCCTGAAAATAAAGTTAACATAACGTTTTAATTACATTAATTTACCTGAGTTTGTGATGTGACTAATCTATATAGGGGCGGGTCAGACCGAATGTATGTAGTATGTATGTATGTAGTACGAAACGGTGTTGTTTACTACGGTAAACGTAATATTTTAAAAGAAATAATTTAACAATAAAATATGTCTGATAATGATAATTTAGAAAGAGTGTGCATTTATGTGTGTACTAACCTCGATATTACCTGTACAAAATAATTTCGATGTTTCACAAATTCCACGATGATCAATTTTTTTTTACTACAACACAGATTACGACTTTTTTCATACTTTTTGAATATTTAAATTGCGCTACAATTTTAGTTCATTTTGATATAACAAGGAACCATTATTTTGTTCAGTTCGTCGGCCTATATGTCACAGAATTAATTCATCGGTATCCTTTTAATAAAAATACCAATGAGAAAGAGAGAGAGAGAGAGAAGTTTAATTGACGCTAACGAGTTAAGCAATAATTTAAATTAAACCATTCAAGAGATGTGTTATCAAAGTTCTCACAAAAAACATTAAATATTCAAATCCTACTCCACAGCTGGCCTACTTCCCGAAGTTCACATTATTATAACGAGGCGGGCGCGTCGGCACTGCAAAGCAAAGTGTGCCCACGGCCGCGCGAATAACCGATACTTTGCCGTAATGGCCGATCGAGAAATGCGATAACAAGCCGTCGATAGCTGAACCCGTATTTTATTTATATATCAACTCGACTCTTTTTCAATAACGCTTTTCCCCTCTTGGAGCAGAATTTGCTCTTTTATCGTGCTTTGTGGTTGCTCTTTTCTGTGATTATTCAGTGATGTAATAATAATAATTATCTTTTTGGTTTCATAAAAGAATTAAATTATTATTAAATTCTATAGCACGTATTTTCACACAGGTTGATACGATATGTAAGGCCTTTAGGACATCTCCATTGCCAAACTGTAGCAGCGAAATTGCTCAAGCTCCGCCATGACAAATTGCCCTTTGTGTGAAATGTGAAAAAGAAGTGACACTGCCTGTTCTAACGCAGAGATTTGAGTAAGAGTCTCTCTATTTCGCTTGTTATCAGCGCTGTATTGAGACGCGGTCAAAGCTGCAGTTTTGCTTTTATTTCGTGGCAGAGGTGTGTTAGATGGCAGAGGCCTGAAACAGCGCCATACAGCGACGATGTCGTGGGAAAGAGGTACCTACTCATACTCAAATCTCTACGTTAGAAGTTAGAACAGTCAGTTACGTATGTCATACAAGGGACGAGTTCTTTGTACGACTCACGTCGAGGTACATGCGACGAGACGAGACGATGTCGGAGCTTGAGCAGATTCACTTTATTTATTTCGAGGTAGAGGTCTGGCTACTGGCTTACAAATATGATCTTAAGGGCCTGCCGCCTGTTTCACCACTTGCTGATAAAGTGCCTGATAGTTTATCCACAACTTGTCTGACAGATAGCGTTTCTGTTTAACAAGTGTCGGTTAAGACAATCAAGCAGATAAACTCTATAAAATAAAGAACAGATTTATCTAACAGCTATTTTATCTGTTAGATATCATACACTTTAACGGATAGTGGTGAAACTGGCCCTAAAAGTAATGTATTTTCAACTTAATAAATTCTCCGCTTTAGAGAAACACATTTTTGAAGAAACAGATTTTTGTCACACATTGCCAAGGAATGAAACCATTACGATATTTAGATTTGTTTTTTTTTTACAAACTCAGTATTTAGTTCATTGCAATTAAAAGTCCGGATATTTCAATTTAGAAGTCTCAAGCGTGTTTATTTATTTGTGCGTATGCAATCTCAACCGAAGGCAGGCGCGGCGCGGCGACTGCCTCGGGCGGCCTTCATTAAGGAGCCAGCGAGCGGTGCCATTGTTAACGTTTTTAATTCATGTGTCCAATGCACGCGCCTTTCCCTCTGCACGGAGACTGTTGGGAAATCTCGCTGGAAAATTAACGCCACGGTATTTTTAATACTTTTTTACTCTTCACTCGTTTGCGCGGCGCTTCCATTTTATTTATTTCACGCTCCGATCGCCACGCGGCGTTTAGTTAGCGCTTTTATTTTTGTTTCGGTTATAATGCGCCCATTCGATGGTTTTGTTTTATGTCGAAATGTTTAACGGTGAAACATTTTCAAGCTTTTGCTGAGCGTATAACGTTGTTGACGGGTTATCCTGTGAAGTTTATAGCATTTCGTGTTTTATTACTTCTTTATAATCAATAGATGCTTCTTTCTGTTGACAGCTTATCCTTAATGCTCTAACGATTGCCAAGGCCAACTATATTTAACGTTAAAATAAGTCTTCGGTAGATTGCGAAAACAATGTGACAGTGGTGAAAATAGAATTTGGATTGGTAATAAGCAGTTATTTTTGCAGTCACACCACGTTCACAAAGGAGTTGTTGGCAAAAACATAGTCATTTTTGTATGCATAATAATAATATTATTATTGTTGTCATTTTTGGCAGCAAATAAAGTTTTAATCGTATTATTCGTATTACAGGTGTTGATTTGTAACAAGGTAACTATAGGAAGTTCGCCTGATGGCAACAGCTTACTCATATCATGTAAAGCTGCATTTATCACAGTCGCAAATCATAAAAATATTTGACAAAAACTTTGTGAGAAGAAAAGGTTACCAACGATAAAAATAAACCTAACTTATATCCGTTTGTTTATAATGACGAACAGTAAACCGTATAAAAAGTTAATTGTTTTGATTGCCGGCACACAAACAGGCGCGTCCGCCGTCCGTCTGTTGCAAGTTATCGCCGTAGAAAAGCGTCCGATCTTAATTAGTTTTCAGGTCTTTGAAGGCGCCTAGCGTGATATAATCTCTACTTGTTACAATTTGTTTCCCTTTGGCACAAAAACCTGGCGTCATTTTGTTTTACTGCTTTTTATTTGGATACTTCCCGGTGATGTATGGTGATTGGCTCCCCTGTCCCGCCTCGTATCTTGTTTATCATCACAATAATTCTCCCGGCATTTGTTCGGAAACAATATTTGAATAGCCGAACTCGAAGTCGTCGACTGCGAGTGTTTGATTTGTTTATTGATTATGTTTTGTTTAAAATAAATGAGAACAAGACGCCTCTGGCGAATTAAATTTAGTTTATTAGTTTATCGACTTGTAAGTTAGGATGATTATCGGTATTATTTTTTGTCGGTCCGTACTCCGTATCCGACGTGATGTTGTGATATTCCATTGTTGGAATGTAGAGATAACACCTCGGCGTGTAATGCTAACAGCGTTATGATGAATCGCCATTATTTTTGATACAAGGCAGCAAGCAGTAGACATCTCTTCGTTTGTTCAAGGCTTTGTAACGTCCAATTTAATATTTATTGCTTACTAATTGTTTTGAGCGTCCGAACGATTATTCCCATCCGTTTTTCTTATTTGATTGTCGAACTTTATTTTTACGACTGTAATTCCAAAAGTATGGGCTATTATTGTAATTATACACCGATGGCTTTTGTTGACTGTTACACTGTAATTTGTTTCATGTTGCAGTAATAACTTTTTGGCAAAAGAAAAAAATGATGGCAAGCGGTGTGTCAAAATTAGCTTAAAATGTTTATTGTTCAAGTGATCAACATTTCAACGCCGGGAGTTTCAATTGACTAAAACCAGTGTAAGTAGTACATTCCAAAACCTGAGTTTGTGAAAATTAAGTAATACTTACGAGAAATAAGTAATACTTACTTACTAGCAAGGCTTAGGTAATAAGTAAAGCACTTATAAAATAAGTACCTATCATAAGCATCAACAGCTTACTACTATTACGCCTTAAGATGGGTAGCCTACATAAGTATGTCACACTCTCTTTAACATTTCTGCGGTGGTGTCGTGTGATGCGGGTTGTTGCGTTCCCTAAAATATGGTTGAGCGAAGCAATGGCTGGGTCATGCGTCATGCTCGTGAACGGGTGCCACCAGCGGCAATGGGGCTACTTTCTGTCTGCCCGTCTTGACATGTGTTGAATTATAATTAGAAATAATTACGTATGCTTTTGTGGACCTTTCCCTCATTGTGGAAACTCTGCATACATAGAATATCTGTTAAGTATATTGTAAAAGTATTTTGAAAAGAGCAACTGCCGAGTTTCTTGCTGGTTCTTCTCGGCAGGAACGGCATTCCGAACCAGTGGTAGACTCATTGACGATTCAAAAGTACTTGTAAAAGTTTATTTGAATAAAAAACATTTCTATTCTATTCTATTCTATTCTATTACACTACTATACTAGGCTCAGATCTCCTGTCATTGCACTGTTTATTAAAATAAAGTACCTATATAATATTATGTAAAATAAAAATAAATATTATAGAAATACATAGAAAATAATTTTATTAATATTTTATTATTTTTTCGAATACGGTATTCGATTTTATAATATGTATTTACGATTATATTATTTCAATATTCAACTCTCACGCCAGTTTATAAACTAGGTACATCAACGCCAATAAAAGAACTATTTTAATTTATATTATATTTCTACAGGTGCGGGTACAGTTAAATAAACTTATAAACACTACACAAATATTATTCAAAATAATCTGGCTTGGCTGTTAAAGAATAAAATTCGTAGAGCCGTATTGAAAAACCGATATAAATTAAAGTAATTATTGACCTCACCAAAATTGTTCGCTCTCCACAAATTTATATAAATAACTTTTATATAAAATGTCACATATACGTCGTTACAGCACAAAGCTGCAAATTATACGTACCCACACAATAGCCATTGTTGTACGAAATGCGAAAAAGCGAAAATTGTAATACAAGTTTCCATTATGATTGAAAACGACAGAAATACTTTGCGAATGGAAAGCGTATATAATGGAATACCTAAATTATAGTTAATGAGATGTACGTGGACTTAAAAGCAAAAATAAATTATTTCATGATGACTGAATCAAAATGAAATGATATTGAATGACACAGAAAAAAATATTACTGTAGAATGTGCTTCTTCTTCTTGTATTTTCGTCTCCTATCGGAGGTTGAGAACCATTAGAGCTATCTGCACTTTGGAGGCTGCTGCACGGAATAAGGGTCGGGTATTTTTCACGTGCTTATGGCGCAGGTCGAGGAGCACGGCAGCGGTCCAAGGCCTAAGTATTATAGTACAACTAGCTGAAGCCCGCGACTTCGTCCGCATGGATTTAGTTTTTAAAATCCCTCGGGAACTCTGATTTTACGGGATAAATAGTAGCCTATGTCACTCTCCACGTCCTCAACTATACCCGTGCAAAATATATCACGTCGATCCGTAGTTCTGTTGTGGCGTGATTGAAGGACAAACCAACCAACACAGATACACATAAGTGAAAATAAGATTTTTTTGTGAATCATCACGGTATCCCTGGTGAAATATGTATGAATGAGAATGTAAGTATGGGCATTGGGCGCCCTCCATGAACTTTTGTTAACTACGAGTAAGTTAAAACATTGATATTGGAATCTGCATTGTTTAAAACGTATGAAAATGAAATGATAGCTTTTTTGAAAATTATAATATCCAATAGTAATAAAAATAGGATATATACGGGTAGGATATGATAAAATAATACGAAGTAATTTGGCCTCTTACTCGTGCTATAAATTAAAACTCTATTCCATATTCAAAAAGCAGATAAGCAGATAGCGCTGAGAAGAAACGACACGAAACTCGGCAGTTAAACATCCATGTTTACTTCTTACATTTTGAGAATATATTGTAGTAACTTAAAATACATAAAAAAAACTTAGTATTTTTAAATATTTTCCGAAAGTAACTTAACTGTAAATATGAAATTGAAAAAGAACAAAATGCAATGTCGTTCCAGCCTTCCTTCCAGCCAGCAAGAGTTAATAACATTTATTTCACTCGACGTGTAGCCTCAATAATCGCATAAACCGCGATAATGCTGAAGTTTAATCTGCGGGAACATTATTTATGTATAGTCAGATGCTGGCACAGCAATCGAAATGAAACAAGACGTGCACCCTAAGTGCGAAGTGTAGCCCGTGGGCGACACGAGGAAACCTAAGGTAGTAGTGCACTTAACGCCTCGTTAACAGATCAACTTACTACAAGGTGGTCTAATCAATTGGAAACGTAAGATAGTTGCCTGAGTAAAATAGATTTTGAATTTAAGCTACTAATTTTTTTCATGCTGCTTAATATAAGGCATGATTTAATCTTAAGCTATGCTTGCGAAGTATTTCAGCACAATTTAGCATCAGTGGTCGAGCATATTCATAATGAAAATTGGCCCACAATAATATCAAGATATTATCATAAATATCATATTATTTTCACGGAGGTAATTACAAACTGAGTTTTTAAGTTATTACATAATTATTGTAAAAACAGAACTTGGCAGTAAACGTTACAATATATCGAGCTTTAGAAAGGGATAGTTGACCAACCCCGTCCTCCTAGAGCGGCGTCTCTGTCATACTAAGTTACATCTATCTATACTTATAAAAAGACTTGTCCTGACTGACTGACTGACTGATCTATCAACACACAGCCTAACCCACTGAAGCTAGAAACTTGAAATTTTGACAGTAGGTTCCTTCTATGACGTAGGGGAGCACTAAGAAAGGATTTTTTGAAATTCCACCCCCAAGGGGGTTAAATGGGGGGTTAAAGTTTGTATGAAAGTCCGTCATTTTTAAAGTTATACCCATGAAACTCGGTATTTGGGCTTTAAATTAAAAATAAAGAGTTACTTGTTTCACAGTTTTTGAAAATTCTACCTCTTTGGGGGTTAAATAGGGGTTGAATGTTTGTATGGTAGTTTTTCATTTTTCAAGTTATTTTTCAAGTTATGTTTATGAAACTTGGTATTTTGTTTTTTGATTAAAAATAAAGAAGTACGTATTTTACAGTTTTTGAAAATTCTTCCCCCGAAGGGGTAAAATAGGGATTGATAGTTTGTATGAAAGTCCGCCATTTTTCAATTTATGTTTATGAAACTTGGTATTTTGGCTGAAGATTAAAAATGAAGAAGTACGTATTTTACATTTTTTGAAAATTCTACCCTTTAAGGGGTAAAATAGGGGTTGATAGTTTGTATGAAAGTCCGCCATTTTTCAAGTTATGTTTATGAAACTTTGAATTTGGGCTCATGATGTTTTCATCATAAAGAAGTACATATTTTACATTTTTTGAAAATTCTACCCCCGAAGGGGTAAATAGGGGTTAAATGTTTGTAGGATAGTCCTTCATTTTCCAAGTTATTTATCAAGTAATGTTTATGAAACTTGGTATTATTGCTCTTGATTAAAAATAAAGAAGAGCTTTTTTTACCTTTTTTGATAATTCTACCCCCCAGGGGTAAAATAGGGGTTGATAGTTTGTATGAAAGTCCGTCATTTCTTAAAGTTTTATCTATGAAACTTTGTAATTAGGCTTTATATTAAAAACAAAGAAGTATGTCTTTCACAGTTTGTGGAAAATCTACCCCCAAAGGGGTTAATTAGGGGTTGAATATTTGTATGATAGTCCTTCATTTTTCAAGTTATTTTTCAAGTAATGTTTATGAAAGTTGGAATTTTGATTAAATATAAAGTACATATTTTATATATTTTTTTAATTCTACCATCAAAGGGATGGAAAGAAATAGGGGAAATAGGGGATGGAAAGGGTCCGTATTTTTCAAGTTATATCCATGAAACTTGGTATTTTGGCTCTTGATTAAAAACAAAAAAGTACGCATTTCACATTATTTGAAAGGTCTACCCCTAAAAGTTTTAAATACAGGTTGAATGTTTGTTTTATTATCCCGATAAAACCAGCCGTTCCCACGTGATTTTCAAAGAACCTTATTCCACGCGGACGAAGTCGCGAGGGCAACAGCTAGTATTATTATGTCTCTACAAGTGATAAAGCCTACGTCCAACGAAACCGAGGCAGGCCGACCATCCGTCTCGTTCCGGCACGATGTGTAATACATATTTACCGCCGACGAAAACGGGAAAGATAAGTTACAGTACTTATCTTTCTGTTTTCAAATAGTCATGTGGGCGAAGAACCTTATAATTCCCGTGCCAGCAGATAATTTAATTGGGTTACTGACATTTTATCAATTTACTGATTAAATTAATTGAACGTTCACAGCCGATGCACTTTTAGGGCGCAGCATTAAGCTTTGGCGGCGAACTCTTTCACAAATTTCGGTGACCAAGTCTGATACCATCAAGGAAATGTCACTCTGTTTTCGCATACCGACGATTTAGATACAAATTTGTCAACTAAGTATTATCCCCACGTTTTACCTTTCCCGTTTTACCATTGATAAGATAGAGAGCTTTTATTTTTCTGCGAGATAAAATTGTTGCATTTCACTTTGTATAATGTTCTTTATAATTTTCAATTTACTATTTCATTGTACTATTTCAGAGCTATGATTTACTCTCACGAGCCATATTATTTTAATCTACTTCATCACGCAAGAGCTACTAAAGGTTACGGTACTAAGGTTGATCACACATGATGAGAAAGTGATTTTTTTTTAAATAAAATGTAGTCTTCTATCAAAATATTGAATAAAGCTGATAACCGCGAATTCATTCGCAAGGATTAAGGAGATGATGGTGATGTTATCACAAGGATTAAGGAGATGATGGTGATGTTACCACCATGCTAAGTTTTGTCAAAATGGGTTCTACGGTTATGTCTTCAAAAAGTTAAGAAAGTACTACTGAGAAAGACAAACGGATGGATAGACAGTTAAATTCGCAATTTTAATATTTTAAAGTATGGATTGCCGTATATAATAATGACATTGTTCTATTCTTTAATATAATATTGTTAGCTGAGGGTAGATTTTTATAATAACTACCGAGTGCGCCGTTTGTCAATTCAATAAAAGCCAACAAGTATCGACGTCAGGCGCCATTCTGCTTTGAGTTATTACGCCGGTCGGGTCTCCTTATACCTACTTGTGTTGCATTGATTATTCAATTATTGAGTAACGGATATTTGCTAAATAAAAAATTCCTTACTTTGTATTTTTTTTGTAAATTAATAAGGGTCCGCCAATAATATTGTATTACAAAACTTAGGTACTTAACGCTAGTTTGTAGTCACCTTAACATCATACAGTAGAACGAGTAGACGCATTCTTTAGATAATGCTAAAAGAATATCAAACAAATTACACTTAACGGTACCTCTCTGTCATATGAGTAGTAGTAAAATAATACCGAGAAAATGAGAAGCGGATGCTCAGCCCAATACTGACGCATAAACTTTATTTGGGCCCAATTGTACCAACCTGGTACAGGTCTTATTCAAGAGTAAACTAGCAGCTACTCTAAGAATAAACTATACGTTTCCCCAATAGTCTAATCTGGAATTAAAATCGCCTCTCCCTAGTAAATTACTACTATTGTCCAGGTCCAGGTAATATAGACTTTTTTAACTTTATGAACTACGGCCAATAAAATTAAATACATACATAGGTGATGATGTGGCCAATGGCCATATTTATTGCTTTTTTGAATATTCGGGTCATCAATAGGGCCAAGTTCGATCGATATGAGAGCGAACTGCATATCAAAATGGCATAAAAACAAGCAAATCTTATTCAAGAAACCATAATGAGTAAAAAAAAATCAATCTACGAGGCCGTGGAAGCGATTAGTGTCACTATGATTACCTGTAATGTTATTTACACAGAATACGTCGATGTAATTTGACCGCCATCTATGTGTATTTGTGTAATGATCTCCGGTAGTTTCAATTGGGCACAGCCACAAAAAACACATGAGCGGCGGTGCGAGTCTGCGAGTTATCGATATTGAATCACTTTCTAAACCTATTAGTGATTTAGTTTCCAGGTATAAGCGATCTTTGCTCGCAATTGGTAAACAATTTTCGCCACAAGTGAGTATAAAACGGACTAAATTTCCCCGTGGTGCGGTTTTGAAACTTGTACTTTTGCCTTTGTTTTAGAAAGTTATTTTATGGAACAGTACACACAAGTGGAATTCGCAATTTCGCCCTCGACCGCTAAACAATAAAAAGAAAACATTATTATTATTACGTTCAAATTCAAATATTCGATTGTATAGTAAACCATCCATAACTTTTAGTGAAAGTCATAATTTTCCATTTTGCATTATTTCGTACCCCAGATTCATAAAATTAGTTTGTAGGAAACGTGATCATAAAATATCCGTGTTAAACTGAATTGATTGTCAAATGATTATAGGGTAGGATTATAGGTATGATTACAAGATGATTACAGGTAAATATAAAAATATGAAGAAATATTTTGTTTTTCGTAGTCGTAATTCCTAGTTCCTTGGTTTTTATGTTCTGACACTCTAGGGCGTGTACTTTAATATTCATACAAACCATGCTTGTCATTTGAGCGCAAAGATTTACCGATTCTCGAGAAAGTTAAGACACAGGTCGTAAATAATGTCGCATTCGGAACAAAATATAAGTTGGCGCAAAAAGTGATACAAAGGCGAAGCATTCGATACCTTTTCGTAGAAGAGGAGGAAAGAATTCAAATTTAAAAGGCCGCGAAAAATTCTAAAATCCAAAAAAGAAGCACAAAGGACACGGATGGCGGACGATCCAGCCAAGCCATGTTAACAACGAAATTGAGAATAACACGAGGCAAAGCAAGGAAAACCTTTTATCGGTCCTTTCTACAGCATTATTTATTTTCTTTACACGTAGTAATATTCTTTTACTGAATCTTGATGTTAATACCAATGGATATAAAGAACTTACTTTAGCTTTTGACAATATTTCCACGTTTAAGATATTTTATTGGAATAAGCTTAAGCCATGTAACTTCACATCATGTGATTGTTAACGAGCTGCCGTTAGAAAAACCTGAAAGCTTTTAAACAGAAAATTTTAAAGAAATAAGGACAATGTATAATATTCAAGACTAAAAATAAACAAATAAATTTAATAGCAGCAAACCCGGGCAAAGAGTTTTAATTAATGACTACAAACAGTCCAGCGGTCATAATAGAAATGAATGCCAAACTTTATAGAACTCCATTAAAGCTACGTCTAAACTTCCCATTCGGGAGCGATCGGGCGAGCGTGGTGAACGCAGAATTGTATATTTTATTCATCCCTTATACACGCCGAGCCGCGATTGCCATCCGATAAAACTACTCTAAGCAAAAATAAGCAGAACGAATAAGTGTACCTGTCACGCTGGCCTTGTTTTTATTTCCAAAATTTGTATAATATATTCTGTATGGTGTCGCGCCCGAAACGGATTTGGTTGCATAAAAAATATTGAACACAAAACAATAGACATGATTAAAATTTAATTCGAATACTTTTTGAGAACTTTCTAAGTAAAAATTTGTTTTTAATCCTTGACAACATGTTGAAAAATGGGTTGCAATTAGCAGGTTTTCTAAGAATCGTCTTTTTCAAAATTCTTTAAATTTGAAGACACGCTTCGATTCTTCGAATGTGAATCGGTGATACGTGTCAGTCATTCCATTTATGTTCAGATTTCTTAAAACACCGCAACTATCCTTTGAAGAAATATTTGACACCGCGGCATCAGAGTTGTTTTCTCACATGTTTTGTTTTTTCTTTAGCATGGGAACCAAATTTAGTATATTTGTGGCCATACAACAGGTCCTTTTCATTTCAATAATTTGCCGTAAAATTTCTTAATGCATTATCAGTCATGTGCTAGTTAGAAAAACAGATTTAATTAATGTAAAGGCAGTAGCTGCTAACCTTAATGGCTCAAATGATTTCCGTTCTTAACAAAATGCTATCAGATAAACGCATTACAGCAACAGAGATTCGTACAGCGATAAGGAACTTAATAGCCCGCTAATCCATTAAGAGTTCTGCGATAGCAAATAAAGAGTGTTCGTCTATCGTGCGCGGTGTCGTTGCGAGGACCGCTGGTGTGCTCGCCGTCACAACAGCACAATTAAAATGCCAACAAGTCCGACTGCCAGCCAATCCAATTACAGCGAACAAGGATTCCAACGAGTCATTGGAATCGAGCGTTTTGCACAGTAGCGGAGATACGTGGGGGTAGACATGCGAGGATATGGGAATAGAAACACATTCGGCTGAGATTTATGGAATCAATAATATATGATTTTTTAACCAATTATTGTGCTATTCTCTTCTTAACACACTTCTCTTCTTGTAAACCTACACGTAATGTCGTATATAAAAAGTAGACTGCCAGAAAAGTCCGTCTTTGTACTAAGCTAAATGCTAATGCAAGCTATTAGAATGATAAAAAATATATATTCGAGAAAAATAAACGCAGTGAGGGTTTTATAGAGCACTTTATAACATAAAACTTTTACATCTTCCGATAATATTACATGAAATAATTCCATATAAGATAATGTGAAAACGCTATAAAAGGTCGCATTTGAATAATATAGTGAATGTGAGAACAGATAAATCTTAGAATTGTAAATATTAAAATGCCAGTTGAAGTTCAAACATCTCTTCTTGTAATGGAACCAGCCGATTATTGTATTGAATTCTAAGTTTTTGTAGTAATCGTAGCAATTAAGTTTTTCTTATTTTCGATTAACTTTTATTCAACTACTCTTTGATGAGGCCGTTATTCATTCAAAACATTATTTCTTTCACTATCTTATATAACAGGATCTCTAATATTTCATAGTCATTACATTCTTTGTAGACCCAATAACAAAGCATAAAGCAAGTAGAAAACGGTCTGGGATGCCAAACGTCCCAAAGCAGACGTTTACTTGAACTGATCGAAAAGAAACAATGTTAAACTGTAAAACAAACTGCCGGCAGCGCTTTGTACGAAAAAAGACCAATATGACTTTTATAGGATACTTGTTACAAGTTTCACTGCGTTGTTTTTAACTATTCAGTGTATTTTAAAAATTCTTTACCATATAAAAGTAAGATTAAATATATACTGCATACATGCATATAAGCAATTAATCTGTTCATGATTAGAGTAAAAGTTATAGTTAATGTCAAAAGTTCTTCTTAGTCCCGAACTCAATAGAAATAATATACATACGCAAGAAAACGGTGCCTAGGCGCTATTTCTTCTTAGCAATAGCAATAACCTTTGGGATGAATGGACAACAATCAGTTTGTATTTGTGTTCTAAATGTTCCGTTTTCTCATTATAAGGTACCGAACCCTAAATAAGAATTTTCTAGTGAACAAGCAGCCAACAAGCCGAACTAATCTCGAAATCTGAACACTTCTAAAGGTCCAAACTTTGCTTTGTGAGAATAAAGAGTGCACTCTCTCATTGTAGAAGTTTTATATCCGATTTACGTGTTTCCTCTCCGGTCACCGACTTAAGTGAAACATACGTCTTCCGATCCAATCCTGGGCAATTTTATTTTAAACTGAGAGCTTTAAAGGGGAATATTTTCTATTTATTGTTTCATTCCGAGAGAGTTCTAAGCAAAACTATTTAAGCTGCTTAGAGTTGGTTTTTGAACTAACTAGCTACCTTTAAGGCTTAAAACAGATATATATTTTGTTTTATTTTCTTTTTTTATCCTTATTAGACCAGGGTAGAAGCCTTAAAAAATAATAAAAAGTGAAAAAAAATTATAGTAGGATGAAACTCATTTGAAAAGGAAGAGAATGCAACAAAAATGAAAGGAAAAATAAATTACGGGCGATCTGAGGTCGGGAAGTGGGGGGAGGGGGGGTTTAAGGGTAAAAAACGGTTTATCTCAATTTCTGGAAAAACTACAAGTCCTATGGAAAAAAGTTAAATGGCAAAGTTGTAGGTAATAAAAAGATCTACAACTTTTGTATTTAGACTTTTTTCGGAACGCCCTTTATAATAAATGTCAAATGTTAAATTAAATAGCAACGTTTTGCTATCGTAATGACATTAAACATGATCATTTGTCGTTTCTTGCAGTCAACGAGTATCTAAAGTACACTTATCGGCGCAATTAACTCGAAAGATCCAACCCAATATATTGTTAATACAACGGCTAAAGGATTACCGACATTAACCGGTCCGACAGCATATTAGGGCTAATAAATGTAGGCGTTATCGGGGTGAGCTTTTTCTTTTAAGATATTTGAATCGGGAATCGTTTGGACCTTATTTATTAGAGCGTATCTTATCAGTTTTATAGCTCGACGGAAGGTGTCAAGCTTTGACAGTCTATAAATGGCCCCGAATACCAGATCAGATATGAAACTGCTACCGATTTTACGTAAACGCACAATTAGAAGCTTTTTATCTGGGAATCATTATTTTTAATGAAAGTATTATACCAAACGAGACTGATCTACGTGAAACTCAAATTAATTTCAAAGATATAGTTTTGAACTCAATTTTAAGGATCCACGTTGCGTTCACATTGCGTTATTTGTAAAAGTTTATTCGAATACAAAAGTAGAATAATTATTCTATTCTATTCTTGTTACATTTATACTGCAGGCTATCTCACGTTGTTGAGCCTAAAAAATGTGCACCAAAAAGGATCAAATAAAAAGCCGAGGCGCAAAACGTCGCGTCCAGCCTCCAAACGCCGTTTATAAATCTCATGCACACAATATATCAGTCAGATTAAAATGGAATTTCACGAAAAATACGAGACAACCGCGGCTTCGGAGGCGTTACTTAAAATGTATTTGCGCATTGTTAGCTCTTCGTGTGGCGCCAGCACATAACATAAATACTGAGCGCAGTGGGCACGCTCCCGAACGAAATCGCCGATAGTGCTGAGTGTCCGCGGAATCAAATCGAGGTTGTAAGAGGTGCCTCATTTTCTTGAGCCATATCAATATCCTACTCAGTTCCAAATTAATAAGCAGTGATAGTCTAGTGTTAGGACTGTGGTCTCCTATCCAGCTCGCAGGTTCGATCTTTTCTTTTTTCGGAGTTAAGTGCGTTTAAGCAATTAAATATCACTTGCTTCAACGGTGAAGGAAAACATCGTGAGGAAACCGGCACACCTGAGTTCTTCATAATGTTCTTGAAGGTGTGTGATGTCCGCCAATGTGTGATGATGGGCCAGCGTGGTGGACTATGGTCTATTCTTCTCTGTGAGGAGACCTCAGTATCAGTATCAGTAGTGAGCCGTTGATGGGTTGCTAATGATGATGATGATGATGATGATGAATGGACAATTCAAATAGGTGATGTATAGCGAAATAGTAAGAGCGCCAAGCGGAACTTTATTAGCTTCATTCTTCCTTATTTCGTGCAGCGATCACTTTGAGATTTTACAATAGGCAAAATATTTATAAATAGTTGATGCCAGAGACTCCCGTGGAATCTCATTGATATTCTAAGATAAAAGTATCCTACGTCCGAATCCAAAAAAGAAGCGATCTCTGTTCCAAACTTTGTTTAAATTTGTTCAATAGTCAAGCAGTGAAACTTACAAACAGACAATATTATATGGGTTAAAGGAAAAAAGGCGAATAATTTTTATCATTTGAATGCATGTAGAATTAATTAATTAATTATTATCATTATTTCGAATATTAGATTTCTTCGAACTGGAAGAGCGGCACGTTGTACCATACAGATTTTTCTGGTTTGGCGGATTAGAGCAAAATAATTTTAATTTCGCCTTGAGTTAAATCATTTCTATTGGTGGGGGGATAATACGAACTACCTCTCGTCAGTAATGCCCAACACTAGGTCCGCCGATGAATAAATCCGGGGAGTATATCTCTCCAGGCGGACGCTGACGGTAGGCCTCCGGCAGCGACGGGCAGTAAATCGCACCGAAAAAGAGCGAACCTGTATGGCGTATCGAGAACCTAAGTTACGATCGGCTGCGACACGGCCCGCTAAGTGGTCTATCGTGTTTTGAAAAATCAAAAACGAGGTCTGTCGCACGGAAAACAGACGATCCCGATAGATCAGACTGACCCATTAATCAGGATTAAAAGGGGTGAGATTGAAAGTGGCACCAAATGTTCTGAAACTTAAAGTGTTCCTAAGGCTAGGAACATACTTACTTATTTCACGCCTTCCTATCCGATTAGTTTGTGACATGACAATTGATATCATAGAACACACCTACGATTTGATGTAACCCATCTGTCAGTAAAGTCGGACCACAATATCAGGGGACATGTTTTAAGCTTTGAGTATTAAACCAAAGGTTTTAAGTAATCTAATAATATGCTTCCGATCTTATTTAACGTGGTGTATTATTATAAATGACGTAATTTAAATATCAAAATGTGAGTTTCAATCTTCTTTTCTTCTTTATCAACCAATAGACCTTTGTCCACTGCTGGACAAAGGTCTCTTGCATGGACTTTCACAGGCTTCAGTCTTGCGCCGCCTGAATCCAGTGGCTCTATGCGGCTCGTATGATGTCGTTGGTCCACCTAGTGGAGGGTCTGCCAACACAGCGCTTCCCGGTGCGGGGTGCCACTCTAGCACCTTGGGACCCCAACGACCATCAGCGATTTTCATTACATACCTACAAGTACACACATCAGTGTCTAGGGATCAAGCATTTTTATGCGGATTTCTTGAGATTGAGATGTGGCTTTGTAATAAATTTATGATTTTATAAATTTATATGGATCCTTTTTGGTGCATTTCATAATTTGAATCAGGAACTGTCAATCAAATTCGAGTAAAAGATGAAAATCAGCTGTCAATATTTTCCCTATAAAAACATACAACGCATTGAAGACATTATTAGTGCTACTGTTTCCCTACTACTGATTAAAACCAACGTTATTATGGAGCGGCGACGTCATTTAAGCAGGGAAGAAATGCTCAGAGCCGTGGGAATGATAGAAGCTGGTTCCCGGCAACGTACTGTGGCTTTAGCTCTGAATACAAGTCAGAGTGTTATCAGTCGACTTTGGACACGTTACCGAAGCACTGGTACCGTGGCTGAGCGCCATGGAGGACGGTATCGCTGCACCACACGGAGACAAGACCGATACATTCAAATCTTAACTCGAAGAGCTCCAACAATAACCGCCATGATGTTAGCCGTGAGGCTTCATCACTCTTCAAGGAACTTAATTAGCGACCAAACAGTCAGAAACCGCTTGCATGAAGTGAACCTTCATTCCCGAAGACCGCTACGGGTACCACCTATAGCAATGCACAATCGTAGGATTCGATATCAATGGGCTCTTGAACACAGAAATTGGGCAGAAGAACAATGGCGTTTCGTGTGCTTTTCTGATGAGTCTCGTTTTGGTATGAGACCGGATACAAGACGTATACGACACTGGAGAACCCCTGGACGCCAACAGCGATTAAAATCCTGCCAGGAAGTCCATCCTTATAGTGGTGGAACCATCATGGTATGGGCGGGTATTTGGATCGGCGGAAGAACTGAGTTGATTTGGATCAGAGGCAACCTCAACGCTCAAATTTATGCTGAGACGATTGTATCAGACGTCATCGTTCCTCTACAAGTGCAAATCGGTCCCTTATTTCAGTTAATGCATGATAATGCACGACCGCACACCGCAAGAGTTGTAAGACAGACTCTCGCCGCAGCTAACATCAATGTCCTGCCCTGGCCTGCTCAGTCGCCAGACTTGAACCCGATTGAGCATGCATGGGATATGCTACAGAGAAGAGCTCTGCCGAATATGGAGGGTATCCAGTGGCAAGAAGACCTTTTTTTGTTGTTGCAACGAACATGGGCGGCCATTCCACAGCGTGATTTGGATGAACTCATTTTGAGTATGCCAAACCGATGTTCTTGTGTTGTTAGTGTTCGCGGTAGAAACACGGATTATTAATTGTTTAAGTTACCCAATAAAATTTTAAAGAAAACTGTTATTTCAGTCTTTTTTTCGAACTTTAATGTTAGTGGTTCAAATGTCAAAAATCCCTTTATTAGGAAAATGGCAAATTTCTTTATTAATGCAAAGGTGACTTGGTTTATCGTTACTGTGACAAACGAAAACACTTTATTTGATGAATCCTTAAAGAAAATTTTAATTAATATCAATCAGGAGAAAAGTGATTGCAAAAATATATGTTGATCCCTAGACACTTTTGATGTGTGTATTACATTTATATCAGTGCCTACAAATTAGTACGTACCCATAATTTTTTCGCATACTATGATACTGCCCTCGTAAATGAAAACAAAGTAACTTCAATTACTATGTAGCTGAACTATGTAACGAGGGCAGGATATTACTTCTGTGTAACCTTGAAGCATGTACCTGAAACAAAAAAATAAATTTATTTACATAAAAATATAAAGCCTCAATTGCCTAACGATTGTCGTACCCATTCCTATAACAGAAGCTTTCCGCTTATTTTAAGGGGCTAGGCGAATATTGGTCAAAGTCAGCTTAGCTAATTTTCTTTAAAAAAATCCAAGTTAAACAACATAAGTGACGTCCCAAAGGTTGGCCGCACATGATTATTGCTCATCAACCCCCGTACAGATTTCGTTTTAACTAAACCGAAGTTCGTTAATCCGGTGAGGTTACGTACAAAGGAGGCTGCGGTGAGCCTGAAAATTAAGTTGGTTCGCTCTATTGCCTCGAAATTAAGCCACCGTTCTGCATAGATACGCGTAGGTACTTATAATTCGCGCTGTTTCGAGCCTTTTGAACTTACTATAACGATATTCCAACACGTATTATGAAAGTTAAAACTGTGTATGTGTGAAAAGCAAATAAAAACTTTATTAAATAGTTTTGATATAATTTCAACGACATTGGTTATTTTAAAGTACATTTATAAAATACATTTTGTGTGTAGCGTAGATTCGTTCAGACCATAGAGATATATTTTTACTAAACTAGCGGCACGCTATGAAGGCCGGTTTGACGTTTGTCCGCTCATGAAGTTCCGTATTAATTGATAACGACTTTGAAGGAAATAATTGTATTACTTTATTGACGATAGTGATGTGCAGAGATTCATAAATTTTATCGAATGTAGTTTTAGGTTTAGGACTCAAAATTTATTTATTAAATTGATTTCTAAAATGTATACAAGTGTAGAAAAATCAGTTTGCACCATTTAAGGGGTGAATGTACTTGTGAATATGAACAATTTTCACTATGTGGACAAACCTCTGAAATCGCAAAAAAATATCAGCTGTTTCATACAAAAGGTAAAATTTTTATTTTTATATGATATATACCACAACTCGGCATTTGGTTATGGCGTGAAATACGTTAAAAATGGCGTAGATGCAAACATGAATATGTTAAAAGCGGAATTAGTACGTCTTTTAAAAGAAAACAAACCAACCAAGATCCGATACGTCATTGACGAAATAGCATTAGAACATGGGCACAGAGTTATACGGTTACCGCCTTACCATTGTGAGTATAATGCGATTGAGTTGGTGTGGGCTCAAATTAAGGGATATGCTGCAAGACACAATACAGAACCCCCATTTACCACAAAAAAAATGCTAAAATTATTAGAAGAAGCTTGTGAACATGTGACTAAAGGAGACTGGGAACTGTTAAATTAATAAGGGAAGATTATGAAAGAGATGTGAAAATAGATAATATTATAGAAAACGAACATATAATTATTAATGTAGGTGATGATAGCAGTGACGACAGTGAAAATAGTAGTATGGACGAATCTGATTAATTATGGCCTTTTGTGGCACCTTTTTTGGTATCTTTTGTATTCATATGTTTCTTGTGTGCATATAAAGTATGTATATTCATTTTCATTCAAATATTCAGTTCGTTCAAATAAATTAAATAAACATATACATTTTTGTTTTATTAAACCTATTTAATCAGGTACAAAAACAAAACTTAATTGTTTTTTGTTCGAGAATAAATTGACATTCCACATCACTATTGTAATGTGTCAAACCGGCCATCATAGCGTGCCGCTAGTGTAGCGGCACGCTATGATGGCCGGTTTGACACATTACAATAGTGATGTGGAATGTCAATTTATTCTCGAACAAAAAACAATTAAGTTTTGTTTTTGTACCTGATTAAATAGGTTTAATAAAACAAAAATGTATATGTTTATTTAATTTATTTGAACGAACTGAATATTTGAATGAAAATGAATATACATACTTTATATGCACACAAGAAACATATGAATACAAAAGATACCAAAAAAGGTGCCACAAAAGGCCATAATTAATCAGATTCGTCCATACTACTATTTTCACTGTCGTCACTGCTATCATCACCTACATTAATAATTATATGTTCGTTTTCTATAATATTATCTATTTTCACATCTCTTTCATAATCTTCCCTTATTAATTTAACAGTTCTATTCACAACCTTTTCCCAGTCTCCTTTAGTCACATGTTCACAAGCTTCTTCTAATAATTTTAGCATTTTTTTTGTGGTAAATGGGGGTTCTGTATTGTGTCTTGCAGCATATCCCTTAATTTGAGCCCACACCAACTCAATCGCATTATACTCACAATGGTAAGGCGGTAACCGTATAACTCTGTGCCCATGTTCTAATGCTATTTCGTCAATGACGTATCGGATCTTGGTTGGTTTGTTTTCTTTTAAAAGACGTACTAATTCCGCTTTTAACATATTCATGTTTGCATCTACGCCATTTTTACGAAGCCATGCGACGATATCAGCTTTCTTTTGGGATTGGGCAGGTGGCTTGTCAATTTGCATCGAGTGGTATGGGGCGTTGTCCATAATTATAATAGATGGTTCAGGGAGGCTACACAACATTGAGGTAAACCATTCAGTAAACTTTTCTCCATTCATGTCTTCATGATAGTCTCCAGTGGTTTTTGACGCAAAAGCCATGAGAGAACCTTCGACAAACCCGTTGATGGTTCCGGCGTGACAAATTATAAGTCGCGATCCTTTTCCTACAGGAACTTTGGAAGTAGATGCTGCTGTGTCATCGTTCCAAGAACGGCCTACAGTATGGTTAGCATTAAGCCATGTTTCATCCAAGAACACAACATTTTGCCAATTTTTGATTTCTTTCCCTTGCCGTAAAAAAGTATACCTTGCTATCGCTATATCAAATCTTTCCATCAATATTTTGCGTTTGTTACATTTTTTGTATCGAAATCCAATGGTCTTCAAAATCTTCGTTAAAGAACTTTCCCCACCGAAGAATAATCCAGCTTCCTTCAGTGAATGCACCAACTTTTTTCTTGTTGGATACTCCTTCTGTAAATAGTAGCCGTAAACATGTCTTCGGATAGCATCGGCATCAAAGCTATCGATGCCTACGACTGGTTTTGCTCGTTTTCTCTTTTTTGGTGTGTGAAGTTTATTTTCTTCTGTGCCAGTCTCGCCATATTTTTTTTTAGTTATCCGTCTAACAGTTCGTTGTCCAATATTAAGCGCATCAGCTACGCGTTCAACCACTGACGTTATAGGTAAAATTGGCCCTCCATTTTGAGCTTCACGATCGAAATAGTTACGAAGGCGTATTACGAACTCACGTGTCTGACTATTTAGAACAGTTCTCTGCGTACGTTCGGTCATATCGACGAAATCCACAAGAAAGGGCTTGAACAGAGTCCAAATTAACGAGCAAGGGTCAACAGTAATGCAGTATCAATATTTGAAATCCAAAGCCAGGTCAAAACTATATCACAATCGCATTGCACTGACAGTTTATACTTTTCGAAGCAACGTCAATTCGAAACTGCTTTGTTTTGCATTGAGCATTGACGCGAGTTTGCCGGAGGTAGTAGTTGTGCTAGCCAGCGATCCTATGTGACGATCGTATTAGATTCCATTTTTAAAAATTTTCAATTTAGAAAACCAAATGCCGAGTTGTGGTATATATCATATAAAAATAAAAATTTTACCTTTTGTATGAAACAGCTGATATTTTTTTGCGATTTCAGAGGTTTGTCCACATAGTGAAAATTGTTCATATTCACAAGTACATTCACCCCTTAAATGGTGCAAACTGATTTTTCTACACTTGTATACATTTTAGAAATCAATTTAATAAATAAATTTTGAGTCCTAAACCTAAAACTACATTCGATAAAATTTATGAATCTCTGCACATCACTATCGTCAATAAAGTAATACAATTATTTCCTTCAAAGTCGTTATCAATTAATACGGAACTTCATGAGCGGACAAACGTCAAACCGGCCATCATAGCGTGCCGCTAGTGTAGAACATCACGGCATGAAACTAGTAGAGCGTATACTACGTAATGGTACGTATAATAATACGTACCAGTACGTAGTATACGCTATAATAAGACGCAGTCGTAATTCCTACTTTTACGTTACCGTTCCATGGAGTAGACAGAGCAATCGTGCAGTACGACGTAATCATTATCCTAGTTCCGTGGTTAGGTAGCAGTAGGAAATTAGTCGTAATTCCTAGTTCCATGCGGTAGGAGCTGTCACCTGTCATCTATCAACACAGATAATAGGGCCCATGCAACTAGGATTTGCGACTAATGCAAGGAACATATTGGACTAATGGTAGGGCCCTTCTTGGTGAGGCCCGTGGTTCCACCGATTTCACTACACTAGCGGCACGCTATGATGGCCGGTTTGACGTTTGTCCGCTCATGAAGTTCCGTATTAATTGATAACGACTTTGAAGGAAATAATTGTATTACTTTATTGACGATAGTGATGTGCAGAGATTCATAAATTTTATCGAATGTAGTTTTAGGTTTAGGACTCAAAATTTATTTATTAAATTGATTTCTAAAATGTATACAAGTGTAGAAAAATCAGTTTGCACCATTTAAGGGGTGAATGTACTTGTGAATATGAACAATTTTCACTATGTGGACAAACCTCTGAAATCGCAAAAAAATATCAGCTGTTTCATACAAAAGGTAAAATTTTTATTTTTATATGATATATACCACAACTCGGCATTTGGTTTTCTAAATTGAAAATTTTTAAAAATGGAATCTAATACGATCGTCACATAGGATCGCTGGCTAGCACAACTACTACCTCCGGCAAACTCGCGTCAATGCTCAATGCAAAACAAAGCAGTTTCGAATTGACGTTGCTTCGAAAAGTATAAACTGTCAGTGCAATGCGATTGTGATATAGTTTTGACCTGGCTTTGGATTTCAAATATTGATACTGCATTACTGTTGACCCTTGCTCGTTAATTTGGACTCTGTTCAAGCCCTTTGTTGTGGATTTCGTCGATATGACCGAACGTACGCAGAGAACTGTTCTAAATAGTCAGACACGTGAGTTCGTAATACGCCTTCGTAACTATTTCGATCGTGAAGCTCAAAATGGAGGGCCAATTTTACCTATAACGTCAGTGGTTGAACGCGTAGCTGATGCGCTTAATATTGGACAACGAACTGTTAGACGGATAACTAAAAAAAAATATGGCGAGACTGGCACAGAAGAAAATAAACTTCACACACCAAAAAAGAGAAAACGAGCAAAACCAGTCGTAGGCATCGATAGCTTTGATGCCGATGCTATCCGAAGACATGTTTACGGCTACTATTTACAGAAGGAGTATCCAACAAGAAAAAAGTTGGTGCATTCACTGAAGGAAGCTGGATTATTCTTCGGTGGGGAAAGTTCTTTAACGAAGATTTTGAAGACCATTGGATTTCGATACAAAAAATGTAACAAACGCAAAATATTGATGGTAAGATTTGATATAGCGATGGCAAGGTATACTTTTTTACGGCAAGTGAAAGAAATCAAAAATTGGCAAAATGTTGTGTTCTTGGATGAAACATGGCTTAATGCTAACCATACTGTAGGCCGTTCTTGGAACGATGACACAGCAGCATCTACTTCCAAAGTTCCTGTAGGAAAAGGATCGCGACTTATAATTTGTCACGCCGGAACCATCAACGGGTTTGTCGAAGGTTCTCTCATGGCTTTTGCGTCAAAAACCACTGGAGACTATCATGAAGACATGAATGGAGAAAAGTTTACTGAATGGTTTACCTCAATGTTGTGTAGCCTCCCTGAACCATCTATTATAATTATGGACAACGCCCCATACCACTCGATGCAAATTGACAAGCCACCTGCCCAATCCCAAAAGAAAGCTGATATCGTCGCATGGCTTCGTAAAAATGGCGTAGATGCAAACATGAATATGTTAAAAGCGGAATTAGTACGTCTTTTAAAAGAAAACAAACCAACCAAGATCCGATACGTCATTGACGAAATAGCATTAGAACATGGGCACAGAGTTATACGGTTACCGCCTTACCATTGTGAGTATAATGCGATTGAGTTGGTGTGGGCTCAAATTAAGGGATATGCTGCAAGACACAATACAGAACCCCCATTTACCACAAAAAAATGCTAAAATTATTAGAAGAAGCTTGTGAACATGTGACTAAAGGAGACTGGGAACTGTTAAATTAATAAGGGAAGATTATGAAAGAGATGTGAAAATAGATAATATTATAGAAAACGAACATATAATTATTAATGTAGGTGATGATAGCAGTGACGACAGTGAAAATAGTAGTATGGACGAATCTGATTAATTATGGCCTTTTGTGGCACCTTTTTTGGTATCTTTTGTATTCATATGTTTCTTGTGTGCATATAAAGTATGTATATTCATTTTCATTCAAATATTCAGTTCGTTCAAATAAATTAAATAAACATATACATTTTTGTTTTATTAAACCTATTTAATCAGGTACAAAAACAAAACTTAATTGTTTTTTGTTCGAGAATAAATTGACATTCCACATCACTATTGTAATGTGTCAAACCGGCCATCATAGCGTGCCGCTAGTGTAGAAACTTTTCGTTGATTAATACATCATATAAACGCAAATAAGAATGTCGGATCATGAAACAAATATGGCTTATTGGCCGATTTCACCAACGTCGAGTCACATTTTCATCATCATGCTCGGAGTGTCCCTGCGGGATCGAATCGGGCATAAGGAGATCCGTAGGAGAACCAAAGTCACCGACATAGCTCAGCGTGTCGCGAAACTGAAGTGGAAATGGGCGGGGGCACATAGTTCGAAGAGCTGATGGTCCCAAGGTGCTGGATTGGCGGCCACACACCGGGAAGCGCAGTGTTGGCAGACCTCCCACTAGGTGGACCGACATCAAACGATTCGCAGGGAGCCGCTGGATTCAGGCGGCGCAAGTCCGAGGCCTGTGGAAGTCCATGCCAGACACCTTTGTCCAGTAGTGGACGTCTATCGGTTGATAAAGAAGAAGAAGAAGAGTCACATTTTACTGAAGAAAAATTGGGCGTTCTGAGAGTTTTTGTACTAAAAATACTGTCAAAATATCAAATTTACGCTTGGGTAAGACTTATTTTACGTTGGTGAAATCGGCCCTTAGAAGTCTCCAAGGACTACGCTTAGAGCACGATTACACGCCACGCAAGTTTTTTTAGTCGTGTGCTGCGTTAGTGCTGGATTCGCCAAGCAAAGAAGCAGCTTAAAATTAAGTGTCATTTAAACCCACCTTTTAAGAAACTCTGATGAAGTTTTTGCATCGAGCATTGTAATCAGTGATTAACTCGTTGAAATGCGCTTCATTAGAAAGAAAGCTCAGAGTCACTTAGCGAGCGAAGCAGAGAGTATCATGCATAAAAATTATAGAGTGCACAAAAACAAGTGGGATAATTTTGTGTGCGCGTCATAACCGGATAAAAAGCTAATAATATTCATATCAATGCTCGCACGCTCCGCTTCGGATACCCGGGTCAATCGTAAATTCACAAATCGTCGGCGCACAGCCCCCAGCGTATCGTGACCTGACTGAGTCTCACTCGATATTATTTACGATTTTTACTATCGGGTAAAAACGGGCGAATCCTTAAGGAGGACTTTGTGGTATGCGATCGCCACACGCGACTCAGGAGGCGACACCAATATACCGTTTTTTCGTTGTAGCATGGTGCAAGTGACAGGTCAATAGAACGTATTTTACTACCATTTAGGTCAGCAGAACTTATTTTGTATTAACTTATAGGTATTACTAGTTGATGCCCGCGACTTCGTCCGCCTGGATTTAGTTTTTAAAAATCCCGCGGGAACTTTCATTATCCGAGATAAAAAGTAGCTCTCCCGGTCTGAGGAACCACTACTACATCCATTACTATACCAATGCAAAAAATCGCATCAATCCGCTGTTCTGTTGCGACGTGATTGAAGGATAAACCAACAAACACACTTTCGCATTTATAATATCAGTAGGTAATGCTTTATTATGAGACTTTTTTTTTACCATACTTAACCAAAGACAAAATTATGTTTAGCTGTCATTTACGTTTTGTTATTCCACTGTCATTTTCGTTTTGTTATTCCATGTCAGATGTGTTTTTGTTATACCACGTTTTATAGTGACTTGACGGAAACGCAGTCAAACGGGATAAAAAGTATCCCATGTCCGTCTCCTGGTTCTAAGCTACCTCTCCACCAATTTTCAGCCAAATCGGTTCATCCGTTCTTGAGTTATAAATAGTGTAACTAACACCACTTTCTTTTATATATATAAAATAATATTGTTGCAATCATCAGGTCAACCTAGCACAGGGAAAGATTGCATCTTAGAGACAAACATCTACGGGAATATAAAAACGAACAACTTCCTCGCAGACGAACCTAGATTGCCTTGCAAATATTTTATTTAATTACTTATAGGCATTGCAGTACACTTAGAAAAGCTTAATAAAAGAAACAAAAATTGATTGTCTGTAAAGTCGGTTTACGGACGATAGTTTTACGTGATAACGTCATAAAGAAACAAGTCACAAGCCAACACTTGGGCCGATCGTGCATCTCTATCGCCTTTTCCGCACTCTCGCTTGCACGCTCGGGCTCAGGCGGAACGTGACACTTATTCGTGCGTGCAGCCGGTGTTAATCGATTTATAAGACGTTATCACGTCAAAATTAGGTTAGGTTAAAGGTTTTATAACCCTTCAGAGTCATGGAAACATAAGCCGACAAAAAGTCTTGTGCCATCTTAATGTTATTTTCGCGTAAAAATGCGCGAACTCTTACGATTCGACACGCCCCGGTCGCGTGGATCCACGCGTCGATAGCTAGTTCGTGAGCTCCGTGATACAGCATATAAATCTGCCCACAAATACCGATACAGTCCGTTAACATTATTTTTAAAAGGAATCTTGTGTTAAAAATATTGTAAGTACTTGTATCCTTCCAAAAGGCTATCTTAAGTCTTCACGACGTGTATTATGCTTTTATAACAAGTGAATAAGTGTACCTTTAAGATATCTTTACATTGCTCTTAAAGCCTGGAGGAAAAGATCATTTTAATTTATTTTAGGACGATTTCTTGATATCGATTAAATAAATATAAGTGCAAATTACATACAATTGCATCACGATGCAAAATCACACTAGACTCTTTATTATCATCTTTTTCTTCATCGTCAACCGATTACTGTCTATGACTGGACTAGGTATTTACGTTTGTATTGACTAGGTATTGACGTAGAAACAGATCATAATGCACATGATGCATAACTCTCTCCATTCTAGCAACCAAGTCTCAAAGGCTGTCTATGTTAGAAGACTTTATTCTTCAGAAACAGAGGGAGATCAGAAGTCAGAACTCATATAGAGCATATTGAAGTTATTCATTAAAAATCTAATAAACGAAACGGCACATACGACCTAGCACAACAATATCTTCCAGCGCACGTTTCAAGTGTAGAAAGCAAAAAGGCAAAGAAAAAGGAGCCTGCTCTACGTCTACAGTCGGATGTCTCATTATATTTGCAGAATATAACAAAGTATGTCTGACTTTTACGTTTCAACTCCAATATTTTCTAAAATTATTTAATAGTATAAAATATCTTTCAGAAAACATAAAAGAGAAGACGTTCATACTTCCGAACGAATTTTAAACTGAGGACAAGCCACACCGAGAACTATACTAGCTTACCTCACGTTTGGCTTCGGCGTTTTTTCATCTTCTTCTTCGTCTTTGTCAACCGACAGGCGTCCACTGCTGGACAAAGGTCTCTTGCATGGACTTCCACAGGGCTCGGTCTTGCGCCGCCTGAATTCAGCGGCTCCCTGCGACTCGTTTGATGTCGTCATTCCACCTAGTGGGGGGTCTACCAATACTGCTCTTCCCGGTACGGGGTTGCCACTCCAGCACCTTGGGATCCCAACGACCATCAGCTCTTCGAACATAGTTCGTCTTTTCATATTCCAACTCACATGAACTTTACAGCTCAGCAGTCCGAGCTAACTAAACTGTGGGTTAGTACTTAGTTCTGCCCAACGATTCCAGCTAAGCTTAATGAGCGTTGTTGTTCCGCCTCACTCCATTCGCACCGCACGTCTCAACATCTTTTAATTTTCGGTCTGAACTACATCTCTAGCTTTTTGCTCAGATAGCCTAGTTGATTGTAGGCTAGCTAAGCTAAGTTAGTTCAGCTTGCAGTGTAACTTCCGCTTTATGCACTTATTTTACTAACTGGCGAACTTTATAGAGCAAGATCCCAGTGCCGCCAGACCTAAGTTATTTTCTCAGCAATTATTTGTGTACGATAGAGTACTGTTCGAATGTCCTTTCAGTATATGTGTACCAGCTAGATTGTGCCGACGGCCAATTTCCAGATACCAGGTGCTAAACGTAGGTAAAAACTAGAATAACTTATCTTAAATTCTCAGGGCTGATTTTCATATATGTTTTAAAGAATATTGTAAAAATTAATAAATTAATACTGCCAGACGCTTACCGCCGGCGGTTACTTTAGCCAGACGTTTTGAAGCTCCCAAAAAAATATATAATTTAAGTTAACTTATATTCTCAGTTCTGATTTTTATACATGATACTCAGGGAACTATTGCGATATTATCTGTAAGCTGCCAGACCTATTGAAAGGGTCAAACATCCCCCCAGACACACATTATGCGTCCCCGTATGTATGAGCGCTAGAACATGATTCACTTGTTTAAGTGTGTGAGAGATAATATCATCATACTTTAATATTATGAATGCGAAAGTGTGTTTGTTGGTTTGTCCTTCAATCACTCTGCAACAGAGCTACGGATCGACGTGATTTTTTGCCTGGGTATAGCTTGCAGAAGATATTGCAATAGTTCTCTCTCTCTAGATCCTAAGCTATACCCAGGCAAAAATCACGTCGATCCATAGCTCTGTTGCAGAGTGATTGAAGGACAAACCAACAAACACACTTTCGCATTTATAATATTATAGTATGATGATATTATCTCTCACACACTTAAACAAGTGAATCATGTTCTAGCGCTCATACATACGGGGACGCATAATGTGTGTCTGGGGGGATGTTTGACCCTTCCAATAGGTCTGGCAGCTTACAGATAATATCGCAATAGTTCCCTGTGTATCATGTATAAAAATCAGAACTGAGAATATAAGTTAACTTAAATTATATATTTTTTTGGGAGCTTCAAAGCGTCTGGCTAAAGTAACCGCCGGCGGTAAGCGTCTGGCAGTATTAATTTATTAATTTTTACATTATTCTTTAAAACATATATGAAAATCAGCCCTGAGAATTTAAGATAAGTTATTCTAGTTTTTACCTACCTTTAGCACCTGGTATCTGGAAATTGGCCGTCGGCACAATCTAGCTGGTACGCATATACTGAAAGGACATTCGAACAGTACTCTATCGTACACAAATAATTGCTGAGAAAATAACTTAGGTCTGGCGGCACTGGGATCTTGGACCATTAGGAGTTAAAGCGTCGAGTTTAATTTCCCGTTAACTAGAACCATTTTGTTGAATATTTGCGAAACTCTTGTAACCATTGCGGTTAGTTAACTACGAGCTAAAATGAAACAATTTCTAACTATGCATTATTAAAATAGTTTCATTAACAGTTTTATTTTGCTTAACCTTCGTGTATTTGTTACATTTTGGAATTAATGCTTCGCTTCTTCTTCTGAAATGATACTAATGGAACTACGCACAGTAAAGTTATTAATTGAATTGATAGATTTTTACATATGCACCGGAAAGCCCAGCGTTAGCAGACCCCTCACTAGGCGGATCGATGAAATCAGACAAGTCTCAGGGAGCCGATGGATACAGGCGGCGCAAGACCGAGGCAAGAGGTCTATGATCAGCAGTGGACGTCTATTAGTTGACAAAGATGGTAATACATTTTATTGTAGGGATGTACGGAACACTGGCAAATTATAACTTTTATTACCCGACTACGACAGATGCTAAAAGGAAGGGTTATGATTTTAGCAGTCTATGTATGTATATGACTATTTACGTTTTAAAACTTTTTAACCGACTTAAAAAAAGGAGAAGGTTTTCAATTCGTCGGAATCTTTTTTTATGTATGTCCACCGATTACTCGAAGACGCCTTAAACATATTGGAAAATTCTTTTGTTGTTTGAACGGGTATACTCCTCAGATGGTCCCATATAAATTTTATAGAAATCGGTCGAGCAGTTTTTAAAATATCAACAATAAAAAAACAGATAAAATACTTTGTATAGTGGCGCAGGATTTTGAAGACTGGTTTTTAAAAATAATTTTTTATATTAAACTAGCTGACCCCGCGAACTTCGTACCGCCAGCAAAAATATTTAGTGGTTGGTCACCTTTATCATTTAGGGGTATGGAAAATAGATGTTGGCCGATTCTCATATCCGATATGCACACAAAATTTCATAATAATCGGTCCAGCCGTTTCGGAGGAGTACGGGAACGAACATTGTGACACGAGAATTTTATATATTAGATTATATTCTTGTGTTTATCAGTAGATAAGCCCATTCAATATTGTCGAAAAATTGAGTTATAACAGTGTTGTTATCCATTCTTCCTTTACTCAAACAAAGTACGTGACTCCAGTGCAATGGACGAATACCTTAATTCATTTTCAGCTGTAATAGCGTTCGTTTAGAATTTAATTTAGCAAACGAACAAAGCTTTTACCTTGTCACAATTCATCGCGGCAAACATTCGCGCCCAGCTGCGTTGCATTTTCATTGTTTTATTCACGGGACCTTTTATTGTCCTCTTTATATAAGAAAACAGCTTAAAAGAATTCAGTTTCATATAATATACAAGACAATTACCTACTATGAATAACTAGTGGTTCGCCCCGAACTGAGACCTCGCGGTATCCCATAATTCCCATAAGGTAGTTTTAACTTTTAACTATATTATATTGTAATTAAAACGCGCCGAATCTGATGACGTCAATCGTCATCTGCTTTCGTGGATGGGATGCATATTTACAATATTAAAGACAGCGCCATCTAGTAACAGTATAGTGAAGTTTTGTTAAAAACATTGATGCCCATTAAAACTCAAATAATTTCGTTTCTTTATAATATTTATCTAATCTTAGTATTTGTTGTTCAAGTACAGAATATAACTGAAATTATGTGTAAGTTTCAAGTTTTAAAACAAAGTGGTTTTAGAAATCTAGCCTCGAATACAATCTCCACTTTGAAAGCCCCCCATTTCGTATGGGAGCCCCCCTGAAATAAAGATTTTTATAACTTTTTAAGCCATTTTCGGCTGGAGGCCATCGGTTTACATATCATATCTAAAATTGAAGTAATTACGTTCAGTAATTCAGAAGTTATAAGGCTGTGACAGACGGACGGACGGACAAGTGCAAATCGCTCTAGTAAACTCAGAGACCTTCGCTTCGCTCGGTCGATTATATTGAAATATCCGTCTGCGATTTCGAAATTACCTTTCATTTTAAGCTCTTAAAACCTATACCTACCCATTATGATTATTATTTAAATGAAAGCGTATAACTTATATGAAAATGCGGCTATGGCAGGAATAAGATAGACATGCCGAGCGGCAATTACCTGCTTTCAGTAGTGAGCCGTTGATGGGTTTTAATGATGAAAAAAATGATGACTTACTTCTAATTAAATTCTTAAACTTAGAATAAACAGCGATGTAACTTTGTATAGGAATGCATGTCTTGTAGATTATTTCCAAGAATTCAGCACTTCTTAAGCTTGGAATCCTCTGCGAATAGAAGGCGTAACGACGCTCTGAATAGAAAACGTTGCTTGTTTACAATAGCTGCGGGTAGTTCGTGAGCCACTCTGTATTTAGATGGGAAACGTGTTGATACCGCGTTCGACCGCAACCGGTCATACATTTCACCAATTTTCAAAGGTCTGCCATTCCCTTTCGACTAGTCTGAAAATCTGAGATTATGAAGAAAAACAATGGCTCTTGTTATACTGGTCTCTTAGCCACCGAAGTTTTGTTATGGAGCTATAAAACAAAGTGCGTTTTATACGGGCTTTGATGTTTGGCTTTGAGCTTTTAGCAGCGATTGACTCCCGAGGGACCCTAGCAACAACTACTCATTGATCCATTGAAGTATCTGAAGTGCTTTTAACGTATGGACCACTCTCCCATTATTTCCCCGACTGAATTTTTCCGGTGAAATAGTCGTTCTTGATTATTTGCAAATACACGCAGGTTTGGTCACCCCAGTTAACCATTATGACCAGCAATATGAAAAGTATGTAAATCCTTCATCTGCAAAGTGATAGATTCTATACAAACCTCTGTCTTTTGACAGCAGCTACAGTGTAACGGTCAATCGTCTCTTATTGGCCGAAAAAACAATAATATATTGAAGTAGAACGGAAAGGAGGGTGTGCACGTTTAGAAGGTATTCTCAAAAGAACGTAATTTCACTCAGGAGCGATTATTTTCAACGAAACCAATATTATCTAACAAAACGGACAACGTGGTTTGGTCCACAAACAGGCACGCATTAATCTTTAAAAAAATTGTGGCGATAACGGCTGTATCTCAATATGTTTATGTGGCTGACACTCTCACGATTGGCTAAACAGCCCCCGTAGCCATGTTACACTTACGATTGTCTATTTCTCTTTCTACGATAGCAAACGCTTGAAGGTTTGCCTAGGGATAGACTAGATGGCGCAGCAGCTGCAGCCGCGAAATATTATCAATACACTTCTGTCTTTGATCAGCTGCTGCGCCATCTAGTCTAGCCCTAGCCAAACCTTCAAGCGTTTGCAATCGTAGAAAGAGAAATAGACAATCGTAATTGTAACATGGCTACGGGGGCTGACCTGTTGCAGCAAGAATACCATAAATATAGCCTATGTTAACAATTGAGATTATAAATATGTAATAATTTACAAGCTTTTGAGTCTGATAATTTCATGCTAATAGTTGCATTTAAAACTTAAAGTAGCCTCGTTGCAAAGGTTGGCGTCGTGCTTCGCTAACATCGTCTTTCTTTATCTGTGTAAGGCCCAATTTCACCAACATGGAATAAATCACACTCGAGAGGAATTTAGCAGTTAATCCAAGAAATCTATAATAACGTTCCATCATAGCCTAATCTGGGATTAAAAAATAAATAATCGCTACTCGCGAGTAACTCATTTCTATTGTTCAGCAGTAAATATGGAGAGTAAAATGAAATTCCTGGCAGGTAGGTATAGCTGTTATTCTCGAGAACAAGAAAATTTATTAATTGTCTTAAAAAGTTTAATAAGTCTAAAACATGGCGTCAGGATACAGTTAGTTGTCCCAGCTAATTAGCTACGGAAATTATAGAATACGTACTTATCTATTCACAGTGCTAATTTAATTCTATTAGTCCAGCACCTGCATAAAATAATTTATAAGAGAAGCCGGTAAATACAGGCGGCCTGCGGACGGTGGAAGTGTTAAGTGATTCGTAAACAATAATGTTGTGTTGTATCGAGGCGCCGCGGTGGATTTTACACGGTTTAGCGATACGCAATATAGTCCGGTAATTGGATGGTAACGCGCGGGCCGCATCGACCGCGTTTACCTATAACATGGCTAATTTATTCCAGGTAGGCTTCATATAAATATTTTTTTTAATGCAGGTAACATACGACACCTATTTTAGACTATATTGCACTTTATTCTACTGTCACAGGTTAACAGTAATTGAACATTTTCCGAATTGAACATTCTGCGTGTAGAACTGTAGACGATTAAACGCTGGTAAAAGTAAAAAAAAACGTAGCCTATGTCACTCTCCAGGTTCGCAACTATACCCATGCAAAAAATCACGTCAATCCGTAGCTCTTTTGCAGTGTGATTGAAGGACAATACCAACAAATTAGTAAGGATGAGGATTTATACTTTATTAATACTCAAGCTGTGTACTTTGTGTCAATTACAGTACAGCTCATAAAGAGAAACTTAATTGTAAAAAATAAAAACAACTTAACATTACAAGTCTTCTTTGTCGCGACAGATATCTACTCAAGCCGATGCCGCGCAATCTTTCGCGTGGGATAACAGATTATTATCAGCATTATCACCTCAACGACTGCAGCTTACAAACAACGAGCTCATGTAAATACTCTATCCGAGCCGCTCGGCACTAAAAGTTCTATATAATAAAACAACAATATATTACGTTGAATTATTAGCCTGTTCACATTTGCAATTGGTATTTCGATAGCGATCTTATACAAGATCGTGACATTCCCGGACACGCGTAATATATTGATCCATAATACCGTCGGACTCACGTCCCGGAGTCATTAAAAGGTACAATCGCGAAAATTATCCGTCGCCCGGGGAGAGCCGGATCGTAAATCCCTACGTTTTACTGTGCAAAGTCTTAAATCTGGACATAAAATTGTCGCGGGCGAGATGAGAATGTTCCCTTTAATTAGATTCGACCGCTTTGTCATTCGGCCCACTCGTCTCAAGATAACTGTACTTATTCTATCAGGGTACGTGTAAGTCAATTTGTTCCTACTTACTCTGTAGGTACGAGTATGTATAAGTATAGTATAGCAATTCGTTTTTTTTATTGCGAGATAGGTTTGCCATGGAAGACATGGAAGTCAAGTTATACGTGGCAGGAAACACTGATGACGCCGGAAGAACGTTACACACCTTAGCGTTTCGTTTCAGAAACGTTAAACTAAAGCGTTTCGTGCGAGTGGGATGAATTTCAACCGCATATAACTTAATAACTGTAACATGTATGTCAGAGGGCCGGATAGGGTGGTACTCATTACGGAAGGTCTATATAAGAAAGAAGCAGTGATAGCTTAGTGGTTAGGACTGTGGTCACCTATTCGGGGGGTCGCAGGTTCGATCCCGGGTACGCACCTCTAACTTTTCGGAGTCAAGTGCGTTTAAGCAATTAACTATCACTTGCTTCAACGGTGAAGGAAAACATCGTGAGGAAACCTGCACATCTGAGAGTTCATAATGTTTTCGAAGATGTGTATGTGAAGTCCAGCAATTCGCATTGGGCCAGCGTGGTGGACTATGACCTATAACCCTTCTCTGAGAGGAGACCTGCGCTCAGTAGTGAGCCGGTTGATGGGTTGCTAATGATGATGATGATGATGATATAAGAAAGAAAGAAAGAAAGAAAGAGAAAATCTAGGTATTCATCAATCAATTTATAAACAGTGGGCATCAACAGACTGAGCTTATGCTGATGACGAGACTGAAGTACCTACATGAAAGTTTTCAAGCAATTTGTTTAATGAAATTTATAAATTATAATATCTATAATATTAATGTCCTATATGGCCCGCTAGCAGAGACGCCAGGTTAGGTTTAACCCAGGATATAAATTTGTAATTTTGACAGAAGCTTTATTTGAAATCTGTCAAAGCAGCAGCCAACTCTGGGTTAAAAGGATAACCGGGCGTTTCTGCAAGCGGGCCTAAGAAGGTAACAAATATCAACATCAGTTAGTAATAAAATGAATAGGTACCTATAAAAGATCCCGTTATCCGCTTCAAAGTAAATAACGAAGCCCGTCAAGTTGTATTTATCAATGAAAAGGAATCGTATTATCTTTGAGGTGCGATGGAAACAATGAGATTCGCTGAACGCGCCCATAACTAACCTTGGGCCGTTAGCGTTAGGACGCGTTCACACTCAATGATGTCTGCCACCGACTGTTGGTAGACTTCCAGTCTTCGCGGCAATATAGTCCGATGTCCGCGTCAGTAATGGAGTGTCAGTGGCGCCGCGTCTGCGCGTCTATACTATGCACTATGTACAAGTGTAAATTGAAAATTTAAAACAACCCCGACATGTGAATCTATGTCCGGACTATGTAAGATATACCTGAGATCCTGTTATCCAGTTTTCTGCTCCGTCATCAGATCCTCCTCCTCGACCCTCAATCATCATCTATCTAACACCTACTCATTGATACCATTCTTATGAGCCCAAATACACAATATCTAATGAAAGAAAGCTCAAGGTTACCTTGGAAATAATCCAAGTAACATTACACCAAATTTCAAATCAATTGCACCAGTGAAAGCTTGTAAGACCCTTTAATCAAGTAGGAAATAAGCTGATGATCTTCAAATGTCTGAGCAGATCTTCATAAATTATAGCTAAGATTCACCTCAATAACGTTAGCTTTCGAACAGATAAAAGGAAAAACCCGCATCAAAATCGGTCCACTGGGTAGGCTGCTATGAGGGAACAGACAAACACACAGATACACACGTCAAACTTATAACACCCCTCTTTTTTTGTCGGGGGTTACAAACTAGGGGAAGCTATTCGACCCCAGCGCCACTGACGCGGGCGACTGACGCTTGACGCGAGGATCAGAACCTTTAGCGAGCGTTTTACTACTATGTTACTGCTTTTTAATACGTCCCTTCGAATATTTTAAATGCGTAAATGTGTTTGATTCTTGGTTTTTCCTTCAATCACGCAGCAACGAAGCAACAGATTGAACTGTTTTTGTATGGGTATAGTTGAGGACCTGGAAAATGATAGAGACTATTTTTTATGACTGAAAATCAAAAGTGGGAATCTTTTGGTTTTCAGTCATAAAAATTAGTCTGTATGTGTAAGTAGCGGGATTTTAAGAAAAATGTAACTTTACGCGGGGTCGCTAGCAAAAGCTTATAAATTCAAATATTATTTGTTCACTCCGAACCGATAATGCTCTATTTGGCTATTCGTAATCGGTGAATTTCGGCAGTCGATACTTATTGCTCTACACCACTAAGCACGCTGATTGGCTACTTAGTTGCATGTAACAAAGCACATTATCAACATATTGGATATTGGAGCTGACAATAGGAAAACTTTCCGGCAGCTGACATTACAATTGGTGTGAACGTGGCCTTACAATGAAGGGGTTGAAATATAGGACTGAACTCCGTGCAGCGGTTGCACTTTTGTAAGTATACAATAGGTATAGTTTTCTTTATTGTGTTAACTGTTGTAACATGTTTTTTATTGGTCGCACATTAGAGGGCAGTTGCAAGAGCTGCATGCGCCAAGTTAACCATATTTTGTGCCTGACGATGCGGATGATACTTTCAGCAAGAGTCAACCGCATCGGAAGCATCATACTAATATTACTAAATACGAAAGTGTGTTTGTTTGTTGGTTTGTTGTTTTGTCCTTCAATCACGCCGCAACAGAGTACGACGGACGGTACGGATTGACGTGATTTTTTGCATGGGTATAGTTGAGGACCTGGAGAGTGGCATAGGCTACTTGTTATCTCGGAAAATCAGAGTTCCCGAGGGATTAAAAACTAAATTCACGCGAACGAAGTCGCGGGCATCAGCTAGTAACTGAATAACACTAACTCCAATTCCTTAAATATGCGAATTTGAGTATACAAATATAGATTTTGTTATAAAAATAGATCCCCAATGCTAATAAATAGAATATGCAGCATGCAATATTAAACTTATTTCAGGAGAAATCTTTAGAAAAAAGAAACAAAAAACAAATTTCAATAAAAAGACACTAATATTATGAATAAAAAAATTTTTCGTCTGTTACCTAACCTACGGCTACTGACTATAGTCTGAATGCTGAAGTGATCATGAAAATTTTACATTTCAAAGGGGTTGTTAAAAATTCTAAATGCAATGAAGTCGCTGGTGTAAGCAACTAAAGAAATATATAACCGAGATGTAGTAAGTAGGTATTGCGTTTAGTCCCCAAGATTTACCTTAATTTTTATCTGGAAAGTGGATCGGTAACAGGTAGGAGGCATGTGATTGCCGCCTCGTAAATCTAGCCAGCCCGGGGCTTGAACCTTCCCCAGTTCACTAAGGTGCGAAGTTACTCGTCGATTGTGCGCGCTCGCTGGATAAATGATTACCTCGAGGCAAGTTTTATATATCTGTTGATATTGATATAAGTTCAACCTGACAAAAAGGTATGATATTATAGACAAGTTTTGATAAAGTTGCGTTTGTCAACTTCGTGGCGTTTGGCGATTTCGTGGTTTTTAAAATCGTGTGGGAACTAACCTAACCTAACCTATATCGCTCTTCAGCTCCTCAACAATACCCATACAAAAAATCACGTGCTCAGTAGGTCCGTTGCTCCATAGGACAAACTTGCAAACAACACAGTTTCGCATTTAAAACATTAGTAGTAAGATGGCCATTGCCCATGTTTGGATCACAATGGGATCACATATTTAGTAACCGTCTGTCAAGTTATGTCATAATGTCTGTGTCTGTGTCTATCTATGAAAAAATTTTTTAGTAGTGTCCACACTAGATGTTCTCTATTTTATTTTTTAACGAGCAGGCGGGTCACGTGATTAAATTTTAATGGTCTGTGGTGATTACCGCCGCCGATGCATTCTAAGATGGTAACGGGCTAGCCTGGAAGGGACATGGCAGTCTAAATAAAACCCACTCTTAAGTAGTTTCTACAGGTCATCGTACCGGAACGTTAAATCGCGGCGGCACGTTTTTGTAGGGTTACTATAGCCACGGTCTAAGCCTCCCGCCAGAGGTCTATGCTTTGCCTCTTGAGGAATTCGTTTTTCCCATTGAATAACGCCATACCTATTCTAGTTTTGGGGGAACACAGCGGGTGGAATCTGGTTACATACTTTGCGTGTACGAGGCTGAAATTAGCTGAAATAACAGGAAGCAGAGGAATGCTAAGCACCCAGGTATTAAGCATGTTTGTTTTTGCGACTTTAAGGTATTGTTCAAATAACTCTCACCTTTGTAGAGACGATAGATTGTACCATCAGGTTTTCGGAATAACAAGGATAGTTTCATCGAAGTAATTCAATAAGAAATAGAATAATAAAATTGGACCCAGAAGTCTCAACAATGTATCCAAATTGCATCTTATACATTTATGGCCAATAAAATTCCTTACACAATAAGGTATTATTTACTTGGAACCACACTTTCTTCGGGGATAATGGTGAAGTAATAGCAAATTATTGAGTTCTTGGTCGTTTAGATCAAAGGATTGTTGCTCCGGCTGTGTTTACGACGGGGGCTATGCGGGGCAGATTTATAGAGGCTCGTGTCACCTGCCAGTTGCAACACTAGCTGCTTCGTGAGCTAACGAGAGGTAGACAGGGGAATTTGGGATTTATCACGGAACAGTAGAGCTTATAATTGGGCTTCGAGGGTTGAGTGCGAAGTGGACAAGCGGAGACAACCGATACGACGGCCACCGTGACAGCGGTATTGTTTCAGCGATACAACACCACGGCTAATTTATTTCGATAGCACAGTCTTGTTCATGAGCTGCCTGACCTATGTTGAAGCCGGAGACTTCAGTTTCAATTCTGCGTAGCGTTAGTTATTAGTCACGGCCCCTGCACGCCGAAGTTACGACGTGTCATATACAAAACAGAGTTCTGGCGTAGATGGATTTAGTATCTTCATCAACGTCATACGCCGCTGTGAAGGTATTGATTTCAACTACCAAGTTTTGTGCTTACTAAAGTTTGATAATCAGCAAACAAATTGTGTGTTTTCATAGCCAGTGCGTCTATCAGTGGTATTTATTTTAGTTTAATAAATAATTAAAGGTATCATTTAATTCAATTCCAAAAAATATTAATCATAAAACCATAATAAATTCTTGATAGAAACTTATTATTGCTCTGTTCTCAACTCACTGATGTTGAGGTTTTAACGAAAGCTTGAACAGCTTTCATTTCTCACGACTGGAAAAGTCTTCGCGTTTTCTTTAACCTAGGAATTTTCAATGTTTTTATGGACGATAAGTTCACAGCATATTAAATTTTGTTCCATAATTTCCGGTTACACGATCTATAAAAGCTTCATGCGACTGTATATCAAAATTTCTGTCGGAATTTGGTAATTTAACGCTTATTCGTGTAAGCCCATTCTAAACGGCGTATGGATACAAAATTACGTTGCGAATCTCTCTACAATCCAATGTAAAATAAATTAAGTCCGCGTTCGCAAAATAACTGGGAACAGATTAGATTTGCGGGCGCGAGATACCGCTGAAATCAAATTTTGTTTGCACGAAAAACATGTCCGTGTAAAGTGAGGATCATTTCATCAGTGCGGGAGTCGCACGGAGAGACATCAAAAGATATAATATGACGCGTATGGAGTACTCTTTACGTGTCGTGAATACGCCGCGCGATGTATGTAAACAAATTTACCAACTTTTGATTAGATCAAGAGAGTATACGCGACCGAAATAAAAGGCTTCCCCCGCTTGGCACTATGGCTGGCTCATTTTTGTCACATCCGAGCGTTTTCGGTTCCGCTTGTGTGATTTAGTGGTGATCTCTCAGAGATTGGAGTGGAGATCTAAGATACTCACGCGGCGTTAGAATATTATATCCTCGGTTTTAAAATAAAGAAAATGCTTTTAGCTGCTCTTTGTTATTCTCGATAATTATGTTAATCACTGTCATTTGACATAATACGTCTACAACTTAATAAGGCCCGCTTGCAGAAACGCCAGGTTATCCTTTTAACCCAGAGTTAGCTGCTGCTTTGACAGATATCGTCAAAATTAAAAATTTATTCCTGGGTTAAACCTAAACCGGCGTCTCTGCAAGCGGGCCTAACTACCGGAAGGTACAGCCACGGCTGTACCTTCCGGTAGTTAGGAATACTATGTTTAAGGGCTGAACTCTGTTCTAATGACGTAATTTAATAGCGAATTTAATATAACAACTGTCCTATATAATAAATATTAATAAAGAACCACATTAGTAGGTATTTATAATACTCGTTTTCAACTGTTTTAGTCAAAAAGTTTAAAATTGGCTTTTAATTTATTTTAAAACTATGATGTCTATGAAACTCGCTGATAAATGTGGAACGAGCAAAACTCGAAATAAACCAACACATATTCGTAGAGTATGGATGAAAAGTAAATAAAAAAGTGCATAAAAAGTTTATATGTAGCCGGTTGTATACTTAGTTAAAATGCGAATACGCGGTTACATTTCAGATTTGGTACATTAAACTTTATACGAATGTTGGTAAATTGGACCGTTGCGTTGGTTAGTTTGTTCTTTGCCAAGTTTTTTCCTGTTCGAGCTTCGAGGACCGGGGAAATGGCCGTGGACTTGGTAATTGTGTTAAAACTTTCATCGGGAAGTGTGAAATTTTCTGAAAGCGGCCAGGCCAATGTTACCGCCGTATCTACAAGTTTAATTTGTTTCAAGATTGCCTGGAAAAATAGGATGGAATAAGTAATTACGTGTAATCCGTACCTAGCCTTTCGTTATTGAAGTGAAAGTTCGTTACGGGATGGGGAAATAGGTAAAATAAAAGCCCGTATGAGTGAGCGAACCAGAGTACAATAAAATGCTTCTTTTCTTTCGGGAGTCCCAAGAAACATTACGATCCTTGAAGTTTTTTTTGTAAGATCAACATCTTTTATCTATGTCCCTGTCGTCATTCCTTTATTGCTATAAAACGAGGTCTTAAATAGAGCCTAGCTTCAAATGGTCACTTGTTTTGTTCGGCTACTCATTTAATTGCCAATGCTGAACCGTACCTAGTTGTGGACTGGGGATGGGTGGTGATGATGATCATGATGCATTTATTTATGGGGCGCTGCCCGGCATAGGATGATTTTGGCTGGTGTTCTGATCATTGAAGACACTTTTAACTTGGTCTTACTACACGACTGCCCAAAAAAGGAGTGTAATGTTTTCAGGATTCATGTACGTATGCCAGTTTCTTAATTCTACCATTACTTCTAAATGCCTGAACAGACTTGGATGTATGAGGTATCATTAGAATCTTTACATCATTTCGAGTTTGTCACTCGGCTATTTATTAATTGATAATCTCAAAGCTGTCCTCTACAAGACAAACAGGATTACATGAACATTGTTACAACTAGGACGCGCCACTAAATTACTAATCGTTAAGTCTAGAAATAACCTGTTGGACGAAATAAATTCCTGTACAGATTTTCTGATTATTAACAGATGAATTCTGTTTCATTTTAGAAAAAAGTATGTTATGCAGATTGGAATCCGGTAACGAAAAAAAAACTCCAAAAAACTATTTATAATGCTTCTTTTACACGTTCGGCATAAAGTCAGATTGAAACTCCATGTAAACTTTCATTCTTGCACCCAACGTCCGGTCTACACTTTATCGCTATAATTTTAGTTAAGATACAATAATTAATATTCCTATCCCATGAACCCGTTTTGGACTTTATTAATCGCAGGCTAAAGCTAGTACTTTTGCCCCCGATTTTATCCACGTTAGTTTCTTTTTTCAAAAATCTAATTATCAACATAAAAAGTAGGCTAGGAAAAAAATCACGTTGATCCGTTGCTTTGTGATTGAAGAACAAACAAAAAAACACATTTTCGAATTTATAATAATATTGTTAGTAATAATGGATAAAGGATTTCAGTGATACATACAACAATAGTACATTATTGTCGAGGCTCGGAATAAAGCAATTTATGGACGAGTAACATTGGAAGGCCGAAGCGAAGCCGAGGACTTCCAAGTGATTTTAAAAGGACGAGGCGCTAGCCGAGGCCTTTTTAAGTAAACGAGGCCATGAATTGCTATTTCGGCCGAGGCTTATATAGTACTTTTCTCTAATTTGCGAGGAAACAACAAAAAAATAATTAAAGAAACACTGTTTTACCTCCAATTAAACCACGCTCTTTTTGTTCCATTAAAAAAAATCATTCTTATTTTTTTAAATTGTATAACTCAGCGAAAGAAATGCACATTTAAAACACCTAATCACAGAGGAGAAACACCTAATAGAGGAAAGTGTACATTTTAAAAACCTCGTACCTGTCCAGCAATTTACATTATTGTCCTGTTACGTAATTGTAAAAAAGAAGCGATTTCCGAGCAAATTTGAGAAAAGTATCTTAAAAATAAATTGTGTCTTTCCCTTAGAACGTTATTGTTCTTCAGGTATAGAAGTACAGTAACTGTAGATAGACCTTAAAGTTTGCAAGTAATTTAGCTAAACTTACAAAAGTTACACAGGAAGTAAACGAGACAATATTGACAATCCATCTTGGTTGAAATTGTTCTGAACGTGTAAGTAAAGCATAAGAAAACCCCGACCCATACGACAGGCGGCTCAGTCGATTTAAAACCTAACTAATAACACTTACATATGAATTATTGATGAAGTATTAACCGCGGCGGCTTATTACGAGGCGTTATGGAAACGAACGAACATACATTATCGCTGCATATTTACGACTCGGTAAGATGATTTGATAGTGTAAGATTATCTGTTGATATCGATACCGCGAGCGTTAATATCATAAGCAATAATTATTATACATTATGTGATTAAGAATAGGGATTTATAGGTATACACAGAATCTAATTCACTTTTTCGTAAGCATACATTTATTAGTATTGGTAAGTGGTAACAGGTTTGTTATGGGTTTGGTAGTGGTCACTGGCCGTATTTTAACTGGTTGGAGCCATATACACCTGCGTTTTGTCCTAACTTACAAATTTTTCATTTAAAGCTCCTCCTCACCACTGATTTACCTTTAGCGATATATTTTAATTGGGTGAGCGTTTTTGTATCAAAGACGAACCAAGATTCTAATTATATCAAACATAAAGTAGTTAATCGTAGTATTTAATGGTATCAAACACAAAGGCTCAAAATTATATCATGATTGCAGGATACTTTAAATTGTGTTCAAAATTATGTTACTTTCATTTAATCATGAAATTTTTATGTAACGGGAACCGGTACACTGAAAGTCCCGTCATGCGGAATCGAAAATTTTGTATGCAAATTGATATTTAAGAATAATAATAATGCGTATAAATTAAAGCATTACCGAGCTTATTTTAATGTTACCGGCTCCGGGACCATTAGATTCATGATCAATTTAATTTATCCATGAATCTACACGACAATGCCTTGCAAATAAGTTTATCAGATTGAGAAGTTCTCAAAATCACAAAAACCGAATGTTCGCTACCGTGTTCGAACTCTCGGCGTGACACGTCCGCCGCGCCGGCGCAAACGGAAGTTCTTATAGCCAAAATATATGGAAATTACACTCAGTGGATGCAACACAAGCTGCCTTCTCACGACCCGTGAGAGTACTAACAGCCCCAAATTCATAGCGACTAAAGATCTGGTTTGAGTAAACACTGGGCCTTCAAAATTCACTATGTATAATCCTAGCTTTTGCCCGCGACTTCGTCCCTACGAATTTAGGATGTAAAAAACCTGGGATAAAAGGTAGCCTATGTCATTCTCAAGTCTTCAACAATACCTATGAAAAAAATCACGTCAAGCCATTGCTCCGTTGTTGCGTGATTGAAGGACAAGCAAGCACATTTTTGCATTTAAATAATACTAGATTTTGCCCGCGGCTTTGCTCCCGTTAAGTTCGATTTTTCAAATCCCTAGTTTACCCTCATAGGGGTTGAATTTTCTAAAATCCTTTTCTTAACGGATGCCTACATCATGATAGCTATCTGTATGCCTTTCAGCCCGATCAGCTGTGCGTTGATAGATCAGTCAGTCAGTCAATCGCCATTTCCTTTTTTATTTTTAATAAAGTGAGGAGGAGTTAGTGAGGAGTACCTTGCTCTTATGCTCGGTTGCTGCCAGCGATTTTCACGATAAAATCACGAGTGAAAGTTCATCAATAACAACTGAACATAATTACCTACTACTATTTTTGTTATTAACAGCCAACCAAGAATAAACCACAAGTTGCGACGTCAAATTAAAAAGTAATTGTATGAAAACAAGCTCGGCTCCAGCTTGCATGTATGATTCCAAGATTAATTGAATATCGGTTGTCGATATATAACTAACTAGCATTTTCCGGCAACCTTATTTCTCAACATTTTGTTTTACCAGGGGTAAAAAGTATCCTGTATATGGCTTACTCGAGTTCTTTGACTACAGGTACCCATGCAAAAATTTAAGTCGATCCGTAGCTCCATTGTTGTTTGATGTTGAACAACAAAGACACATTCGCATTTATTATGTTAGTATGATTGGTATGATCGATTATATCTTCAGCTTTAACCATAAACGTGGTTGAATACTCTGCCAATATTCACCAGCCCCAGTCGCGAACTGCAGACACTCTTGTCGCGGTACGTCTTATAAAAAGTATGTACAAATTCGGTTGTAGTGCGGCTTGCGCAATCGAGACCCATGAGAGGCCTTCCTTGCCCATAATATTAAGGCTTTGTTTCACTGGACTCATTTGCATCTCATTTATTGGTGCGTTTCAGTAGATAACATGTCGAATTTCACTAGCACTTACCGCCGCCTCAAGGCGTTGCGGGTTGAATATGAATCGATTTCACACGACATCAGCTCTCCATATTATAATTTGTTATGCGTTTACGATTTTAAACTTGAAATATAACCCTACTCTGTTTTAATACGCTACGCTCATAACGTAAAGGCCGCAGTGTTTACGTATGCTTAAAAATGTTTTATCTAATAGACTTTTTCTATGATAAGTTGATTTTTATGAGGATTACAATTTTTAACCCTGTCTATCACTATCTGTTTTTTTTCTAAATTACCAGCGTTGCTTACATGCTAGAGCTAATAAAATAATATTATGTAAGAATGTAAAGCAAAATAGTGAATAAAATTAAAATTCACAAGTAAATTATAACTACAGATACTGACAACCAAAAATCTTCTACGAGCCTCTACCAAAACTGGTTAAGGCGTTAATCATTATAGTCTAATATAATTTTTCTTAGAAAAATCGGTACACCCGAATGAGGTTCATTTTAAAGAACATTTTCGTTCGGCATTTTTGCGGCTATTTTTGAAACCGATGATAAAGTTATTGAACGTGGTAATAAGATAAACGGCGTGTTGGTAGAACGTAAATCACGGTGCATTACGCGCCCGACGACAGACCGGAGGCGAGTATCGCATTTCACTCGATTAATTGCAGAGGCATGACTACTAGTGAGATGCGTGTACGCGTACGTATGAATTAGTTATCGTTAGCGATACAGACAACTAAATCAGAGAGAACGAAAATGAACTTGATAATGTTCAACTGATTGTACAGTTCAAAACAAGTAGGTATGTAGCTAGTATGCTCTAGTATGCAATACTTTTATTGTGGCTTAGTGAAATAGTTATTTGTTACAAGGGGCCACAGTGATATTTTGTTCCTCGAAGGCGTTATTTTGAATTCAGAGCGAAGCGAAGGATTCTAAAGTCCTTAGCGTAGCAAGGAATTCAATATACTTTGCCCGAGAACAAAATATTATGGCCCCAAACAAGCAAAACAAAACATAAATAGCCGACCCGTTAAGCTTCTTCATATATTAGATATGCGTTCGAACTTAAAACGTAAAGCACAAACGCGGACCAATAAGAAAAGAGAAAACTCAAACTCCCATAAGAACAAAATTGAATTTGGCTCTCGCTATCCTCTGAAGCCAATTTTCATTTTCGAATAGGTATGATGAAAATACCAATATAGTAAACTAATAAATAGCCTCAATGCCCTAAAACAGATAAAGGTGCGGACTTAAAACGGAAAGGTCGACGGTTGATCCCCATTAGTATTTTATATTTTGCACTGTTGAGAAGGGACTATTAGTCATGTTCAGCAAGGCTAATATTCTTAAAAAACTAGAAAGAGAAGAAAGAAAAAGCATTTATTTAAAAAGTTGTGCCACACATTACTATACCCTAAGGTAGATTACCCCGGCGTTTCCATCTCCCGAGCATTTATCTAAAATCCTAAGCGACAGAAGCGCCGGGTTAACATAATATGTCATGTGTGGCACAGCCCGAAAAAAGGTCCAAGCTCAGCAAAAACCTGTATATCTTTATAAAAAAAGTATACAATAAAAGTAAACAATTTCAGCAAGAACCCAGATTCGGGTGACGCGACAAAAATAACTAAAATAAAGGTAACTTAACCGCTATTAACCAAACAATCAGCTAGAAACTACTTATACTATATTCACTGTAATGAATTAAATTAATAATATTATGGTCCTACTAGTGAAATGCGGTCACAATCGCGATAGTACATATTCTACATTGGCGAGCGTAGGACAAGAAAGAAACAAATTTTCAGTTTCGTCGCAACGACGCCGATGGCTGTTGATTGATAAAGACTACGTAAGACAACCCTCAGGTAGTGGCAAAGGTACATATACGAGTATAATAATATGTTAGCAGATAAAGATAATCCACGTGCATATTTTCGCCGCTGTACAATTTAATATTTTTGGGTTTTACGGCCATACCACCCAGGTGAAGGTTTATGAGAGGACTTTATTACGTAAACTCAAATAAACATTAACCTTTTTTATGATTCATATAGGTACATCGCGTTTTATTCGCAAGTCGGTTTAAATTTGGTTAAAACTCTACAAAGCGATGATTGCCTGGAATATGCGACAAGATACTGGATATTTTATCAGCATTTTATAGTGCCAGCCGGTTGTAAACGAGCAATTTTTTTGGCAATTTTTAAAATAGCTTAAGTAACTACTGCCTAGTGGTGGTCTATATTATAGCAGCTCTAGAAAACAATCAATAAATTATGAATGAAAAGCGACTGTGATTTTTAAGTCCTGAAGTTTCTTTGCTTCAAAGTTAAATGTATGTAGGAAGTTTTAAAAGATTATGTGTTCTGATAGGTGGAGGTTGAAAAAGAAATTAATTATAAAAGTAAAGGTTAATAATTCTTGAAAATAACATGCCTCGAATGTTTGAAGATCATAGTTAATTTCAAACAAAAGGAGAATTATTTAAGAGCAAATCAACAGAACAAGACGATGCTGCCAAAAATCTTAAAATGGCTCTCCTGTAAAATTGCAAAACCTGCAATTATGCCCTTGTTCTTCGCGAAGGGGCGACTCGAGTTCATCCACGTATGTTCTACATTGAGCAATGCGCTAGCAAGCTTCTGTATACAAACGAATTTTGTCTGATGGGTAGCTTTGGCCAGGGCTAGTTACAACTTACTATACCCTACCGTCAAATACGTGCAACCAAGCGCTTCAGCGTTCCACCACGATGCCGTGTTGGAACTAGGAACCGATTAGGGGTATGAGTTTAATTAAAACTGCCAAACCTTACCTTAACCTTAGCTTAGACCACATCGTCAATTAAAATCAAGTGAGTTCGCAGTCAAGGGCTATCTTGTCAATAAGTATAAATAAAAAGGATATTCTTCTTCTTCTTCTCAATCGGTCACTCTTGTCAGAGTGGTCGTGGCTGCTAGGATGATGTGACATTAGTTGATAGTCGTCAGTCTCCTTGATTATTTTTGGATTCACCGCCTCTCGTGCGATGCTCCTCCACTTGCGACGGTCAGTTGCGTTGCGGGAGCACTCCACCACAGTTGTCCGGGTCACAGCTTTGATCAAGTCCGTCCAGCGAGTGGGTGAGCGTCCTCTCGCTCTTTTCCCTTCCACCTGACCCTGCACCACCAACCGTTCAATTGACCCTTCATTTCTAGAGATGTGACCGAAGAACTTCAGAATTCGCAACTGCACAGTCGACGAAAACCTTTCTGTTATCTTTAGTTCTTTCAAGATGGAGTTGTTGGTTCTGAAGGCCGTCCAAGGGCCATAGAAAAGCTATAGTTGTCAGCAATTTTTACAGAAAGATGCAACTTTTATTGCCCGTTTAAGAAGTACTTGAGTAAATCTTGCACGTCATAATCGGGATGTGTAGCGAGCACGCTCGGCTCGCAACAAATCATCGCACGGGACCGCGCCCTGTCGCTCACTGCCAAAATTAATTTTCCGTAAAATCGCATAAGCGATCTATCTTTTACCGAGAAAAATAAAATTGGCGGGTTGAACTCGATAATATTTTTGGAAGGTTTTCGCAACTTCATATCATGCGGTTTAATTTGCAAAATACCGATCGCATGTTTTTCACTCGTAATAATAAATTGCCCTTAACATTATTTTGTCAAGATGTGCTAAAGGCCTAAATAAACAAATTACGCTCTCAAGGCGATTGAGTAAAATAATAGTAGTTTGTGAAACAAAAACTATTTAAGCCATTTATGCATTCAGAACAACTTTGACCGGTGTTATTATGGAAACTACTTAGCAAAAAGCGTCTTTCTCAGATAAGGCTGTAACCACATAGCATGCTGTATTCCATATACGGAGAAATAACAATGGGATCATAGTTTACACATCACATTTTAATACAATTTAAAAAACATGTACTTACTTAGTTTTGTATTTTTAGAGATTCGTGACAAAATGGTGAAAAAGTATGAACCCTTGCGGTGCGACATCGTCGGTCGGTCGGACGAACAGACAGTTCGTCATAACTTCTAACTTCAGTCACTACTTACGCCATCAATTTATTAATTATTCTCCAAATTCTAATTCTAAGTTAGAGTAGCATAATATTATGCAAAGGTTTTTACTTAGTGTATTTAAGGGGCTATAACGATCCTAAATTGTTTGGGTCGTACCAGTGGGATAGAGCTATATATTTTGCAGTGCTAGGAAAAAGATGGAAATTATGGATTCAGGGGTCGGGAATTGAAAAAAATCTTTAAAATTTATTTAAAAAATTATGGATGCCAATAATCAAAGAATTTTTCTCGTCGCTTTTAGTAATTATTTATATCAACACAAATAAAAAAAATAGCAGGAAAAAAACCTACCGTTCCTGTTTAAACAAGGTTTAAACCTAAAAAAGGAAATTATTGGATCAAAGTTTGGGAAAACTTTCTATCGAGAATTTTTTTTCCAATCGTGTTTCTATCTCTAAGCGAATTTAGTTAAGATACCCAAATTACATATTGCATTGAAATTATTCAAATTGGATTATAGTTTTCAATTTGTAAACCTCACAGAGCTCACCGAAAATCGCCTGTCGCATGCTTTTACCACCTTAACTCGTGATTATTGATCGATTTACATACGCAATGAGCGTTACATTTTCATTCATAATAGGTACTAACAGAATATGCAAGTGCCCTCACAACATCAATTGTCACAAAACAGCAGGTGAAATAAAGTTATAAACAAAACGTCAAAGCTCCCATGAAAATACAGACCTGTTAGTCTAAGAACGGGTGGGAAATAAAGAGGAAATGCCTCGTAAAAGGAAAGTTTGTAATAAGGGACATTGCTCTGTAGGATGCGTGACAGGCTATCCGTATTCCCCGAATGCAACAATTAGCCCTTGTCGTTTATCATACGTCACCCACACTCACACATTACATACTGCTTCAGAATGCTAAGTAACTCAGAGATCGAAAGAGCCATCTTTGGAGTAGATCTGCATAATCAGAAATTACAAATCCGTAAAATAACCGATACAGCCTAACATGAAATTAGCAATAGGCTTGCGATAATCTAGTAAGCAAGAATGGCAGACTAGCGACCTCGCACCATAAGTAGTAGTGAACAGACAACTTATGCGAGTCAGAGATAACCGCTGAATATGAGCGCACAAAATCTTGGTTCGTGGAACCTTGTTGGGATCGTAGACTATGATAATAGTCAAATGATTCTGTCGGAAGTTTTTATAAGGCCAAAAGTTCTCAAGCTGAAATATCAGTCAAGTAATAATAAAAACAGGTCAAGTGCGAATCAAACTCGTGCGCCAAGGGTTCCGTACCTACCAATTATACCACCATTATATTATTATTATTTGATTCGTGATTCTAGGTCAACGGGAACTACCATATAGGTTTTCGACCCAAAACCTATAGGGTACTTCCGGTTGACCTAGAATTGTCAATTTTGGTTAAAAGCAAGGTCTTACAGCACAAGTAAATGGAAAATTCCGAAAAATAAAAAATCGGCCAAGTGCGAGTCGGGCCTCGCTCTTTTAGGGTTCCGTTAAAAAAGTTAAATTAAAAAATTTCCATCTACCCACCTACCTATTTTGATTTAATTTTTTTAATTTAATTTAATTTTTATTATTTGTTGATAGCGGCAATAGAAATACATAATATGTGAAAATTTCATCTGTCTATCTATTACGGTTTACGAGATACAGCCCGCTGACAGACGGACGGACGGACGGACGGACGGACGGACGGACGGACAGCGTAGGCTTAGTAATAGGGTCCCGTTGGTACCCTTTGGGTACGGAACCCTAAAAAGGTGAAAATTAATGTAAATTTTAGTACTTACAAGATTTCGCGACAATCTAAATTTGCCCATATCTTTTTATCGTGTTGACTCAGGACCTTGATTTTTATACACCTAATAGGAACTATAGACCTCAATACTGGTATAAATTTCAATCTGCTAGGTCCACCCGTTCCTGACAAAATCGGTGGTGACACACGGACAGACGGACAAGAGAGTGATCTTATAAGGGTTCCTTTTTTTACCTTTTGAGGTACGGAACCCTAAAAACATCGGGATCGCAGTCTCACGCGCCCGTTGTGATCTATAATTATTCTTAAGCAGTAAAAGTGGTTGGCAATACCACAAATATGGAGAGCATCCTCGTCAATATAGCTCCCTCGCGTCACTTATCCAATGAACGATACAGGAATGGACGCAAAAACTAAGCGATCAGCTATTCTTAGCGGGTTAAGCACACCTATTATGTCCATTCTGGGACAATTACGGAGCGAGTTGAATAAACAGATAAATTCAAGGATGGAGTGAAAGCGTAAAAAGGTACATTTTGATCAGCTGCAACTAATATGAATACCTAATCTTTATAATTATATTTAAATTAAACAGTGCACAGTTGAAGCTATTTTGTTCCTTATTGCAATCCAACTTTGTTTAGTTCGTGAATCATGAACAGAGGTTGCAACAAAAAAACAACTCTAGATATTCTTTACCCACCCACAAAATATGCTATCAACTACTCCTTATCTATCTATCTATACTTATAAAAAGACTTGTCCTGACTGACTGACTGATCTATCAACGCACAGCCTAAACCACTGAAGCTAGAAACTTGAAATTTTGACAATAGGTTCCTTTTATGAGTTAGTGTAGGCGAGTACTAAGAAAAGAATTTTTGAAATTCAACCCCAAGGGGATTAAATGGGGGTTTAAAGTTTGTATGAAAGACCGTCATTTTTTTATATTATTCACAGTTTTTTGAAAATTCTACCCCCAAAGGGGTGAAAAAGGGGTTGAATGTTTGTCTGATAGTCTTTCATTTTTCAAGTTATATCCGCGAAACTTGGTATTTTGGCTCAATTTGGCAAGTACGTATTTTACATTTTTTGAAAATTCTACCCCCGAATGGGTAAAATAGGGGTTGATAGTTTGTATGAAAGTCCGTCATTTTTCAAGTTATAACAATGAACTTGGTATTTGGGCCTTAAATTAAAAAAATTTCACAGTTTTTGAAAACTCTACCCCCACGGGGGTTAAATAGGAATTAAATGTTTGTATGAAAGTCCATAATTTTTCAAGTTAGTAATATCGAGAATACGTCATTCTTTGATGGGCATGGTTGCAGACCTAGAGTGCAGTGTTACAGCTTACTTAGATGTCGATAAAACCAGCAGTTCCCACGGGATTTTCAAAGAACCTAATTCCACGCGGACGAAGTCGCGCGGGCAACAGCTAGTATTTTATAAAAAATAAAATACGATGTATTATATTTACTTGTTAATAGCTATTTATGCAACTGCATCGTAATGAGGGTCATTTTAATTCGAGTGCTGTTTTTTGATACGAGGCTTGCCGAGTATCAAAATAGGATAGTACGAGAATTAAAATGACTAATTACGTTCAGTTGCATACAAGATTTTATCTACGACAAGGAAAATAAAATCATTAATAAAATACGCCGTAGGCTCAATAAAGGAACAAAAAATAACTCCGTAAGCCGCCACCAGCCGCCTGTGGCGCCTCTGTCAACAAAAAGTAACTCCGTAAGCCGCCACCAGCCGCCTGTGGCGCCTCTGTTGTATGAAAAGGTACACAAGTGCCAGAACTCAGAGCCTTAGCTTTAGGTATCCTATTTTAAGAAGATAACCATTTCGATTCAGCTCCCATACAACGAGCTGCATCGAAATGAGAAGCAAAACCGAAAGAGGGTTCATTTCGATTCAGCTGTCAAATACGAAATTGGAACTTTTCGATGCTGGAGTAGATAAAATTCATTACATGGCTTCGGTTGTATCGGGTTTACTAAAGAAAGCGCGTAAATAAAAAACAAGAAAGGGTTTTTTTGGTGCGAAAATAAAATACCAGGTTGAATGATACATCTTGTAAGTCGGCTTTTATTAAAGAGAAAGAATTTCACCGCTGACGAATTGTTATTGAAACATTATTCCCTACTGAAACATTGCTATTCGTACACTTACGAAAAAACTTTTGAGGCTTCCTACATGATGTTAAATAATTAAAATTAAAAACTACTCGTACGTAATGTAAATAGCAAAGTCCATAGGGACATAAATCATATTATAATTTTTTTTGATTGCTAATAATTACACTAATGTAGGTTTTTAATATTTTACAAAGTTGTTTGTAGATATATTTATTTGTTTGAATTTTCATCACTGAACCGAAGAATTAGACGAAAAATTTACTGACATTTAAAATCAGATTTAAATATGCTTTTGTGCTTTTTAGTCAACATAGCACATAATTAATCATTATGTTGAAACCTGAGAAACAACTAGCGCTTGCCTTTGGAATCACTCAGCGCCAAGCTATTGCTGAGATTGAATACAGCAGAGTTTTAAAACTACTACTTAAACTGTATTTATAGTAATATAAAAGCTAAAAGAAAAATCATATCATTGAATGAAAACATAATAGCTATTTATGCAACTGCATCGTAATGAGGGTCATTTTAATTCGAGTGCTGTTTTTTGATACGAGGCTCGCCGAGTATCAAAATAGGATAGTACGAGAATTAAAATGACTAATTACGTTCAGTTGCATACAAGATTTTATCTACGACAAGGAAAATAAAATCATTAACAAAATACGCCGTAGGCTCAATAAAGTAACAAAAAGTAACTCCGTAAGCCGCCACCAGCCGCCTGTGGCGCCTCTGTCGTATGAACGGTACAAAAGTGCCAGAACTCAGAGCCTTAGCTTTAGGTATCCTATTTTAAGAAGATAACCATTTCGATTCAGCTCCCATACAACGAGCTGCATCGAAATGAGAAGCAAAACCGAAAGAGGGTTCCTTTCGATTCAGCTGTCAAATTCGAAATTGGAACTTTTCGATGCTGGAGTAGATAAAGAAACTTTACAGTTTGTGAATGAGTATGTAATACACCGGATGTTTTCCGTATTAAGTTTCTCTGTATAAATCGTTATAATCATCCAATTAGGTAAAGCGAGCCTTTTTAATTGTTGGACCGTCATCAGTATTACTTCATCATCATCATTAGCAACCCATCAACGGCTCACTACTGAGCGCAGGTCTCCTCTCAGAGAAGGGTTTAGGCCATAGTCCACCACGCTGGCCCAATGCGAATTAGCGGACTTCACACACCTTCAAGAACATTATGAAGAACTCTCAGGTGTGCAGGTTTCCTCACGATGTTTTTCACGATGTTTTTCACGATGTTTAAAGTGATATTTAATTGCGTTAACGCACTAATTGACTCCGAAAAGTCAGAGGTGCGTACCCGGGATCAAACCTGCGACCCCCCGAATAGGAGACAATTACAGTCCTAACCAGTATTACTTATTACCACAGAATATATAATCTATGAAATTATTATTAGCCTTAAATGGACTCACAACCAGTTTACAACCTATTTTTTCAACGGATAGACTGCTGCGGAAACGTCAACGGTACCTTTAAGCATTATGAAATATCTAAGCACTTTTATAGTCAGCAAATTATTAAGCGTTGCTGTTATGTCGATTTAATTGCAATCTTACAATAGGTACCTCTAATTATGAGCAGGAAATTATCCAGTTACAGTGTTTTATTTGGTCGAACTGAGCATATTGTTTATTCTATGGCAATTTTAGCTTTTGACTGCGAAGTGCGATCCCCCATAATGCAGTGTAGGAGAAAACTTTCCAATCGGTTTCACTTTCTATGGTTTAAATTGCATCAGAATGCTAAATCAATGGGAGGTTAAGCTCTGTCGGAAGGGTAATAACTAGCCACGGCTTCAGCTGCCCAATTTATATAAAACTAGCTGATGCCCGCAACGTTGTCTATAACATGTTGTTTGCTTTTTAAATTTTCTGTGTTCCAGTGAGATATTTTCTGGGACAAAAAGTATCTTAGTAGCGATGCAAGCTATTTCTGTGACAGTATTAGTTCAGCGGTTCAGCTATGAAAGTAACAGATGCAAAATTTACTTAAGATGAGACAAGCGGGAATCGACCTCTGACACAGCAAGTAAGTAAACCTATTATGTACTAAGTACGTATATTTCGACTTTCGAATACTTTTCATCAGATAATATAATCTATTATATCATAAGATATAATATAAGCTCTACAGCAACGTGAAGTCTTGTAACATACATTCCTAAGTTGTCAAACATTGTCATAACGGCGCAAGACATTTAGCGGCATGAGATTGTAATGGCGGAATTTCCGGTACAGGACATGTCTCGTGGAAGATTATATTTGCAAGAGCTACATGACATTGAGTAAATGAATTAGCCGAGAACAAGTATGAAGTGGGAACAAAGGTTTCTCCAAAACGGTAAGACAAATATTCTCCTACAAGCTGTGGCCTACAATATCCTTTGGATTTTTTTTTGTGGGTTTAGGACGGAAACTATCATGATTTCTGTCTTTCATCAAGATCGGTTAGCAGCGTTTAAAGCAGTGACAGAAGTTATAGAATGTAAACGCACGTTCGCATAGTTTATAATCAAGATTACGGTAGTAAATATAACATTTCTCTGTGTGTAACTCTATGTGTAACTGTAGACCTGTGGAGTTTGTCAAACTTAACTGAACTAACTTCCAAACTTTTGATATTAAACCTAACTGTTATGAAAACAGTATGCTTCCTCCGTTGTTTTGGGCGAAGTTTGCCTTTTGCATGGAATATGCAAATGAATAAACAGTCATAGATTTCCGCTAAAGCGTTGCACACACGCTGCACGTCAGTCCGGACCGTGGATGTCAATGAATGATATAGTTTGGCTACATGATTTGACCGTCGATACACACGGCAGATTTACAATGCGACCAGAAATTTATAGCGATGTTCGATCTAGATGTAATTTAATGTTGTTGGCGCACATAAATCAAGCTCATCCAATATCTACTCGTGCTGATATCCGTGCTGGGGACTTGTAAACTCGATAATATACGAACATTATCTTGTCCGACATGTGCTTGCCTAGTTTTAATTGGATTAGATTTCGAGATAAAGCGGGCTTTATGATATAATTTGCATTAATGTTGAATTAATCAGCTGATCATTTGTAATTCATTATCTGTCAGCAGTGTCAGTAGGAGGTAAATAAATGAGTAGTAACATAGGAATTTGATGTTTCAAACTAAAATATGCATCAATTTACCGTGCAGTCAACAAAAAGGCAAGGTCACATTAGGGTAAATTACTGATTCAGTGACTATCGGCAGCCACTGTCGCCAGCGAACGCTGTCAGTGGATTATGTCATTAATATCAACCCAGTGCTGTCTACATAACAGGTAGAGACTGACTGACTGATATACCGTTTGACTGTGACTTGAAAGGAAAAGTATTTACGCAGAACCACTACCATACCTTTTCCCAGCTCGTGAATGCAACTATCGCACTGGATCTATAAAAAACTGCCCCTAGATCAAAAATCCCCGCTGTTTCGCTATTTCAACTTATTCTTGGTTAAGAGATTTTCCTTTCGCTCTCGTAGGCCCGCGCGGTCTAAGTATGAAGTAGGTACTTTACTACTTAAATAAATATTATTACGCAACACTACGTAGCTAGAACTCAATGTGTTAAATATTCTATATTTGTCTGTAACTGGCCTAATAATATTATACCTAGAAAGTGCCGGTGTAAAATTAACTTTTTAAACATTCTTGGCGGCAGATATAGCACGCTACAAATCGGTTGACCGTTAAAAATAAATTATAAATAACGAGCGGGCAATAACGAGCTGTTCGCAGGTCGCGATGCAAGCAGATAAATCACGGCCGACTCTCCGCCTTTGTAATAGTGTGAGTAATAGGAATGGGAGATCTGATGGGCTGTCTGTACTCCATAGAAGGATCATTGACCCGACTGAGGCATAGAAGTTAAAGAAGTTTCAGAGTTGCAAAAGTATTAAGGTGACCTAAACGGTAAACGAGCAATGATAGAATAGAATAGAATATAAATGTTTTTTATTCAAATAAACTTTTTACAAGTGCTTTTGAATCGTTGATGAGTCTACCACTGGTTCGGAATGCCCATCCTGCCGAGAAGAACCAGCAAGAAACTCGGCGGTTGCTCTTTTCAAAACAAGTTTACAATTCAATAGATACGATGCTATGTATGCATTGTTTCCTAAATGAGTTCCACAAAAGCATACCTAATTATAATTCAACACATGTTAAGACGGGCAGACAGAAAGTAGCCCCATTCCCGCCGGTGCACCCGTTCACGAGCATTGCTTATGATCCAGCCATTAGAATAGAATAGAATAGAAATATTTTTTATTCAAATAAACTTTTACAAGTGCTTTTGAATAGTCGATGAATCTACCACTGGTTCGGAATGCCTTTCCTGCCGAGAAGAACCAGCAAGAAACTCGGCGGTTGCTCTTTTCAAAAAAAATTTACAATACAGTAAATACTATGCTTTAGATGCAGTGTTTCCACAATGAGGAAAGTTCCAAAAATGCATACCGACTAACTTCTATCTTAAGATGGGCAGACATAAAGTAGCCCCATTCCTGCCGGTGGCACCCGTTCACGAGCATGACGCATGACCCAGCCATTGCTTCGCTCAACCATATTTGAGGGAACGTAACAACCCGCATCACACGAATCACGATACCACCACAGAAATGTTTAAAGAGATACATACATACTTAGGCTACCCATGTTAAGGCATCGAACTACTAATATTCAAATACTCATTTTAAGACATGACCTAGCTAGATGATGATGAGATATCCTAGTGGTTACACTTCAGCCTACATTTCTGGGCATCCAGGGTCCGATCCCAGGCACGTGACTTTTCGGAGTTATATGCGTTTTAAGCAATTATATATCACTTGCTTCAACGGTGAAAGAAAACATCTTGTGTGAAGTGTGTGATGTCTGCCAATCCGTACTTGGCCAGCGTGGTTGACTATGGCGAAACCCTTCTCAGTTCTCATTTGAGAGGAGGTCAACATAAAAACCCCGGCAATATAATGCGAATGAGACTTAAAATCAAAAGCTACCTACTGAAACGGGTTAGTTAAAAAGTGCACGGATTTACTGGTCGATGTTGTTGTCTGATTGTTCGCTATATAAGGCCAGCAGATTTTCCCCGCATGCTGTGTACCAACCAAGTTTTCAACCAACTAATTTCACTTGTCGTTATCTCGCCTGCGGGAAGTCACTACATGCTATTTATTAATCGTTATCAACCAATGAATATCTATAATATAATAAAACTGTAACAGGTCCAATTCTGTACATTGAAGATATTTTGAAAATTTTTGTTTGAGGGCACTCTATAATCGATACTGAAGCCAAAACAATTTTTTTTTAATTTTTTGTCTGTCTGTCTGTCTGTCTGTCTGTCTGTCTGTCTGTCTGTCTGTCTGTCTGTATCTTGGCCGCGCATCACGCCGAAACTACTGGACAGATTTAAATGAAACTTGGCACGATTTAAGTTAATACTACGAGGTATAATATAGGATACTTTTTATCCCGAAATTCAGCACGGTTCCCTTGGGAGAGGGGATGAAAGTCAAAATGTGTATTTCGCTGTAATTCATTAAGGCGTATTCCGATTTAATCCATTCTTTTTTTGTTAGAAAGCAGGTTCTTTAGAGATTGTCCTGTAATTATTTCAAGGTCGTCAATTTCGTAGTTCAGAAATTATAGACATCACGATCTTCAGTACAAGGCCAAATAACTTGAACCCCGGAATCTACAAGATACTTTGAATGAATGGCTCATCTTAAGCTGGCAAGAGTACTTTATCGTATATAGCCATCGTGGATAGCCCTATTTTGTCAAAGTCAAACTACTCCAAAGGCGTCAGATTTTGCCAAACGATCATTATACCTACATACTACATAGTAGGTATGGATGTAATACATCGTATGGACTTAATGCTACAGTGTTTTCCTATGCAATTTAATATTATAATCATACTAATATTATAAATGCGAAAGTGTGTTTGTTTGTTGGTTTGTCCTTCAATCACGCCACAACAGAGCCACGGATCGACGTGATTTTTTGCATGGGTTAGTTGAGGACATAGGCTACTTTTTATCCCGGAAAATCAAAGTGTTCACGAGGGATTTTAAAAACTAAATCCACGCGGACGAAGTCGCGGGCATCAGCTAGTAATATAATATAATAATAATACAAGCCGTGGCACTGTTCAAACTTATTCTTATCAGGTAGGTAGTAAGGCTACAAAATGATATCGTACCAACATAATTATTTATTATCATAAAACAAAGAAACCAGCACCTGTCTTTATCCAGTGAACCAAAGTGTTTGCATCAACATAACCTCGTTATTGCAAACAGGATAAGCAAATTAAGCAGTCAAACATACTGCCAAAGGTGCTAACAGCGTCGAGTGGCTTTCGACACCTAGCAATTATCACCAGCACGATATCTACATTTAACCTTTAAATAAACGGTAACTTCCGATTGAGATTTAATAATCACAATAACAAAGTAAGCCTACAATCGATAAACAACGTATTAATTTAGGCACTTAAGGCTCTATTGGACAATAAATTCTGCTTCAGTCAAATCAAGTTAATCTGAGTAATAATAAATGTCTGATAGAGCAGAAAATAGTCCTGATATTTGTTGTACTAACGTCATTCATAGCATAATAATATAATCAGGTCTGTCAGTATGATATATACGTCAGCAGCCAGGACATTACACAACAGTCACACCAGTGACACACGCACACAAACACACACACACACACACACACACACACACATGCAAACGGTAGTAACTGTGGCAAAACTGACGAGAAATCCTAGTGTAATGAAATCTTTAATTATATAAGGAGTTCTTACATTGATGGTACACGTTTATTTAAGGTGACAATGTTTTAACACACGTCGGCCCCCAAGAGGGGTACACAATGCAATTCACAATGATGAAAATTGCATGTGACGTAAGCAATAAAATTGTGTCGCATGGGACACATTGAAGAAATTCTGATGATGTGTATGTATATCGTTTTCAATATATTCCTCTCTTTAAATGTATATACAGGTATATATTTTAATTTTAAACATAACTTTAGGTGGCACCTACTTAATTATCGTTTGACGAAATCTGCGAAACCAATAAACGGTCGAAGCAAAACCCACCAAGTACGAAATTTAAAATCACACGGCTCACTTGCACCCGGCGATAATGATCCGAAATATCAAGACCCGGCAAATTTCCCTTCGAATTAAGCCTTAAGGCCCAGGACCTACGACCGAACGCTAAAAAGCCTTTTAAAGGAAATTGGCTGTTATTTTTCCTTGGGGAGTAAATTTTTTCCTCGCTGTTCTTAAATTGGTAGGCGGGGCCTGCATAACGGCACAAAAAATTGGGTCGTAAGCAGCACGTTTAATAAGCGATTGGGTTATATTAAGAAATAATTCCAATTAAATGTTCCTAATTGCTGAAAAGCCATCCAGTATCCATCTGTTGGACATTCCGTTCCGTTCTATTCACATATCTTACACGGACCTCCGCTTTTGTAATTTAGCCACTTCCGCTACTTCTCAAGGTCATCGGTCCAGAAGATTTGAAGTACACTTCTTTACACTCCTGCGCCGCCGAAATCACAACTGCTACCATAGCCGAGAATAGCTGATTGACCAGGAACTGTGCCCGTTTTTTCAAGATCCAGTGTTAGTGCTCTTCATCGCTATTTTTAAAGTTTACTCCTTAAGAATCGATTTTAGGCGCCCGGTATGAGAAAAATCCGAGCACTAAAATCCATTTATCAATGACCTTGTTACGTTTTTCACAACGTTGAAATTTCTACCCTAACATTGAGTAAATAAGGTTGGTTTTCGCTTGAGTTGTCGAATGCCCGTGTCACGTTTTTCACAACGATGCAAATTTCTACCCTAACGTTACGTAACGTAAATAAGGTTGGTTTTCGTTCACATGTATATCAGCGCCATCTTTCGGCTTATGTGTAAACTATTTCGAATAGGCCACGGTGTTGTATATATGTAATAGGCCACATTAGCCGAAAGATGGTGCTGATATACATGTGAACGAAAGCCAACCTTGTTTACTCAACGTTAGGGGTGGAGGGGTTGTGAAAGGCGTAGCGCGGGCATTCGACAACTCAAGCGAAAACCAACCTTATTTACTCTACGTTAGGGTAGAAATTTCAACGTTGAGTATGAAGTAAATTCCAGTTGTGCGTCGTGCTGACACACACAATTTTTTTTTTTTATAATTACCGCGCTGGACGGGCGTGTTGGAGAATATGGCAATGCTAGAGCTAGTCAGATTATATGCAAGTCGGTATCAATAAGTAAAGAAAAAGGATTTATTTAATGGAATAGATTCTCACAAAAATGTTAATAGAGCACATTAATTTTTAAAGAACATTAAAAGCGCATATCCATGGCACGTCTACAAGTATAAGTCAGCAATAATAAACAAGTTCCAAACTGAATATAAAGAACCGCCAGTATTTTTACGCATACGTGCGATCCTCAACATTTTATTTTAACAGCAGGTGCCGACATAGACCAAGACAGTTCCAATCATCGAGTTAACCTCATCGGGAACTTGATACTTTAATGGCCGGTTTCGCGCTTACTGCGAACGTAAAAAATAGCAGCTATATTTAATTATTCCGCCGAACAACTATAAGCTTGTTTGTAAACATACCGGTTGCTTTCAATAATCCAACTCTAGCAATTGACGAGAGTGACGGAGCTCTGAATTTTTCTTTTTTTTCTGAATTTATAATCGAATAAAAACTCAGAAATGATTATTTGGCGAAAGGCTTTGACTGCAACCAGTTGGCTTTTCTGCTCGTAGGGTGAACATGTAAGCCATTATGAGCATAATATGTGATTCAGGTTTTTTTTTATTTCTTTTCATGATTCATAATTTACCTCTAAATTTAATAATTTATTTAGGTACTAGTAATATTTTATTTACAAGAATAGACAACAGCTCGCCCCAAAAAAAGTTTCAGATCCAAAGATATTTTTCTTTTTTTTTTTAATTTATAATCGAATAAAAACTCAGAAATGATTATTTGGCGAAAGGCTTTGACTGCAACCAGTTGGCTTTTCTGCTCGTAGGGTGAACATGTAAGCCATTATGAGCATAATATGTGATTCAGGTTTTTTTTATTTCTTTTCATGATTCATAATTTACCTCCAAATTTAATAATTTATTTAGGTACTAGTAATATTTTATTTACAAGAATAGACAACAGCTCGCCCCAAAAAAAGTTTCAGATCCAAAGATATATCCAGCTTTAAAAGTTCTACAAACCGGGATGTTTGTGGCCAGCCTAAATAGTAGCGCAGACCGGTACTATGGTACTTGCGCTGGATTCATAATATTGCCTACTGGAATATAATTGTAGGACACATAATTGCCACTGACAGCTTAGTTTGCAAAAACACGCAGTGTATAATTTATTATTAAAACGTTCCAATATTTTATTCATCACAAATTATGTTTATTAAAGCAGAACCGTAGGAGAATTTATTTAGTGAGACTTTTGCCACATTTCCAATCGGTAGGCACATAGTTATAAATAAATAACAAATACTTATTATTATGAACTAGCTGATGCCGCGACTTCGTCCGCGTGGATTTAGTTTTAAGAATCTCTCGGGAACTCTTTGATTTTCCAAGATATAAAGTAGCCTACGTCACTTTCCAGGTCCTCAACTCTGTTGCGGCGTGATTGACGCACAAACCAATAAACCAACAAACAAACACATAATTCTAAATAAATCCTGTAAACTGAATGTGACTTCATGATAAGAAATTTATAGGAGTATTTGTAATTAACTAATAGAGTGACATGAAGTAAACTTCAGTATAAAGAAATCGATGATCAAACTGATGGAAGATCTCTATAAAAAATTACAGGAGATGTGATGGCATTCAATGTTAAATGAGAACAACTCTTAACTAATTTGTCTATAAAACCTGTTTAATTATAAAATCATACACATTTACACCTAACAAACACAGCAGGCATTTAAGAGATTCTAATAAATCATATTTAAATTACATTTTCGTCTATCATATTCATTAATAACATTTATTAGATTTACGATGTCTTGATTAATACTAAAATATATCCTCCAATGTTTCTGTATAGTTAGGAATTCCCATGAGAAATATCTCTCAACTTCATAGGGTTTCTTCAAAGGGCCAATTTTGAAACTTCCAAAAGTTTGTGAATTGAAAGTCCAAAGAGGTTTTCGGTCGGGGAAAATTTCGGTCCTCTTATACTTATGCAAACGACGGACATCGTCGCGGTCTGTATAATCTGACTCATTAATAAAACCAAGAAAGACCTCCGAAGGTAAATAATTGGCGCAACAGGTGTGAAATAAATCTTGTAAGAACGAGGCTGTGATTAAGAAGACGGTATATCAATTGTTAAGTTGTACTACCACACGTGATTCTATCACTAGGTGTAGCTAAATTGTTCAATATTGTTTGTATGTTGTAAAGTAACAGGTTATTCTTGTCTAGAAGTTAGAATTCAATCCATTTATATGGCATTATTAAATAATGATATAATATCTTCTTCTTCTTCTTCTTCTTTATCAACCTATAGACGTTCACTGCTGGACAAAGGTCTCCTGCATGGACTTCCACAGGCTTCGGTCTTGCGCCGCTTGAATCCAGCGGCTCCCTGCGACTCGTTTGATGTCGTCGGTCCACCTGGTGGGGGGTCTGCCAACACTGCGCTTCCTGGTGCGGGGTCGCCACTCCAACACCTTGGGACCCCAACGACCATCAGTTCTTCGAACTATGTGCCCCGCCCATTTCCACTTCAGTTTCGCGACACGCTGAGCTATGTCGGTGACTTTGGTTCTCCTACGAATCTCCTCATTTCTAATTTGATCTCGCAGAGATATACCAAGCATTGCTCTCTCCATCGCTCGCTGGGTGACCCTGAGCCTTCTTATGAGGCCCATAGTTAGCGACCATGTCTCGGATCCGTAAGTCATCACTGGCAACACGCACTGTTCGAAGACTTGAGTCTTCAGGCACTGAGGGATTTTGGACGAGAAGACATCTCGGAGCTTCCCGAATGCTGCCCAGCCGAGTTGGATTCGGCGGTTAATCTCTTTCTCGAAATTGGACCTACCTAGCTGGACTGTATGTCCCAGGTATATATACTCGTCTACAATTTCGAGCGCAGAGTTCTCAACGATTACTGGGTGGAGCGGAGCATGAGCATTGGACATGATTTTCGTCTTGCTCATGTTCATTTTCAGGCCCACCTGTTGAGAAACCCTGCTGAGATCATTGAGCATTGTATTGAGATCTCTCGGAGTCTCTGCCATGACTACTATGTCATCGGTAAATCGCAGGTGAGTGATGTACTCGCCGTTTATGTTGATGCCAAGTCCGTTCCAATCCAGAAGCTTAAAGACGTCCTCCAACGCAGCGGTAAATAGCTTCGGGGATATTACATCTCCCTGTCGCACTCCACGCTGCAAGTGGATTGGTCTCGTAGTCTGGTCCTGTATACGTACTGACATAGTGGCGTTTTCATACAAGCACTTCAACACTTGGATATACCGGTAGTCAATCCGGCATCTCTGCAGCGACCTCAATACAGCCCAAGTTTCCACCGAATCAAAGGCTTTCTCATAGTCCACAAACGCTAAGCAAAGTGGCCGGTTATACTCTTCCGTCTTCTGTATAACCTGCCGCAGCGTATGAATGTGATCTATGGTACCAAAGCCTTTTCGGAATCCGGCTTGTTCGGGAGGCTGGAAGTCGTCAAACCTACGAGCGAGACGATTCGTAATGACTCTCGAGAACAACTTGTAAACATGACTCAGCAGCGAGATGGGTCTATAATTCTTCAGCAAGGTATTATCACCCTTTTTGAAGAACAGGACCACCACGCTCCTGTGCCATGCTTCCGGCGTTATACCCTCGTGAATGACGGAATTGAACAATCGCTGAAAGATCTTAAGTACCGGTTTTCCACCCGCTTTCAGGAGTTCCGCAGTGATTCCGTCATCACCTGGCGCCTTGTTGTTCTTGAGCTGTTTAAGAGCCATTCTAATCTCGTATAGGCTGACGTCCGGGATATCTTCGGTATAGTGTCGGGTCAGTTTGGCTCTGGGATCTTTGGCCAAATCCTCAACAGGTTTTTGTGTCGTGGTATATAACTGCCCATAGAACTTCTCGACCTCTCCCAAAATCTCAGGTCGAGAAGAGACGAGACGACCGTCATCAGTTTTAAGCCGCGTCAGCTGGCTCTGTCCGATAGACAGATCTCTCGCGAACACTTTTGAGCCTTTGTTCCGCTCGATGGTATCTTTAATATACTTGGTATTAAAGACCCGAAGGTCGCAAGTTTGTGCCTTAGAGATCTGCCTATTAATCCGCCGGTAGGCAGCCGCGTCTACCGATGACTGCAGCCCCATCTCTTGTCTTTCCTCCATGAGCTTGAGAGTATGGTCCGAGAACTTTTCGGTTCTTTTCCTGCGATGGGTCTTAAAGAACTTAGACCCCACCGTATGGACAGTTTCCACGAACCTGTTGTTTAGATCGTCCACAGAAACACAGTCTGCTAGGCAATCGAATCGGTTCTGCAGTTCGAGTTGGAAGTTTTCGGGGTTTTGGATATGAGCACGAGAGGGTCGGAGAGTTAACTTCACCAGTCTAGCCCTTTCCAGCTTCACATTAATATTCAATGTGCCTCTTACCATACGGTGATCGCTCAAGGTTTTCACCCTGTTGATCACAGAGACATCATTGAATATATGGCGCTTGGTCGACATAATGAAGTCAATCTCACTTCTCGTAGAACCATCGGGGCTCAACCAAGTCCATTTTCTGTGTGGCCGCTTCCTGAAGAAGGAGTTCATCATAAAGAGGCCCTCCTTCTCCATGAAGTCGGCCAGCATTTGACCCCTCTGGTTCCTTCGCCCATAACCAAATCGCCCAACCCTCGTCTCTGCACCGCTTCGTTCACCCAGCCTCGCGTTGAAATCCCCCATCACAACATTGTAGTGAGTGGTAGAGGCGTGTATGGCTTTTGATATATCCTCATACAGCGCCTCCACCTCCTCGTCATGATGTGTCGAAGTCGGTGCGTAAACCTGTATAACCTTCAACGAATACCGATTGGTGATTCTGAGTATAAGGTACGCTACCCTACTCGACACACTTTTGACCTCGACGATGTTGTTGACGAGGGACTTGTGGACGATGAACCCGACACCACCCTGGGACTGTTGATCGCCCTCCCGGTAGTAGAACAAGTTGCCGGAATTGAGGATTATCGAGTCCTCCCCCTCTCTTCGGACTTCAGACAATCCTATAACATTCCAGCGCAACTTGCTCACTGCTTCTTCCAGCTCGATGATCTTCTCGTCAGTCCTCAACGTGCGTGCGTTATATGTCGCCAGGTCCAGTCGTCGGGGTTGGCAGCGGAATCTCATCCGGAGATTCTTAGCACCCCCTGCCCCGCCATTACCGTGACCGCTGCCAGGGTCAGGCACAGCGAGGCCGCCGGGAACTAGGGGCCTTGGCCTTGTGACATTTTCCATACCGGGTTTTGCCCATAATGACCACGCTGGGCAGGCGTGTTGGTCATCGCAGGGCTAGACTGATCGCGCCGATGTCGCTGCTGCCCGACACCGGCCTGTGCCATTTGTTCAGTCTAGCTAGTATGAGATGGTTATACCGCCATCTGTCGGTCGCCATAGCCTCGTCAGTAAACCAGCAGGGGGCACCGCGGGCAGGTGAGGTTGACTGTTGGAGCGCTAGATGAAGGTGCGCTCCCTTACCCCCCAATAATATACATACGTATAATATACATACGTATAATAAACAACTTAGGCCTAATTTTTTTCGTTGAAAAAAGAGAGTAATTCTGTTTGGTATGATAAGCATAGCTGGGTAGCGCAAACTAGTCAGTGATATTGTTATTAAATAGACCTCCAGTGCTGTAAGAGCCCAATGCTCAAGAGGCTCACACGCTAACCTTTGCGTGATCGTCTCAATATTTCACTCCACTGTTGTGAAGTGTGTAATAAATCAGTTACAAGTTATATATCAATATTGTAACACGAATGTAAGTTACGCCAAATTATGTATTAAAATTACTGACGCCCTTTTATAAGGGTCCACTTCCTCATTATTTTAATGTGACTATTGGTTTCAGTGAAATTGGTGTTAATTCGATTGCATTGAACTAAATTGACAGGCCTGAACTTAATGATCGCTTGTTATGCAGAAAACATTGTGAAAGGGTTAGACTTAATTAATATCTTAGCTCAGTTTAGTTGGAGTTCGTAAACAATCAAATTAACACCATTACACGCCAGACTGTCAATGATTTAGCAAAGGGAAAATCATAAACTTACACAAGATTAAAACAACCTCAAACCTTTTGATAGCAGAACACGTAAGCAATTTACTAGGCTAGAAAATGCCTTACAATATATCGGTTTTTTTTTCACAGTGTTATGTCAACATTTGATTGGTCAAAGTACAGATTAAAAAAGAAATAGAAAAATCTCAGCAAGTTTGATAAGAAATTAGGCAAGACGCCCAAAAATTTACATTGTTTTCACAACACAAACAACAAACATGAAAGAGAAAAGGCAAAATCATCTCAAAAGAATCAACATAATTTCCATTCTCAACAGCGGGGAGGCCAGCGCTCTTCTGACGCGCCAATTAAATAGCAATTGGTTGCCAGTTACAAATAAATTTATTTCACGCCTTTGCTTTTATCTTGTATCGCCTGAATTGTTCTCTCTTTAACAATCGGGACTCGACGTACGTTTGCTCTTCAGTCGAGGCTCTACTGAGTCGAGATTTCGAGAATGCGAAGAATTCTTAGAGCTCGCATTACTACTGGCTGCTGCGTGTTTTTATTAAACAAATCTCTTGAGATTGTGAATGTGTACTTTTTCATCGATAAGTTATGTTTACACTTCAAAGTTACTCTCTGAACCCGTAGTAACATTCTCTACAGCCTAATGAAACTCACTGTTATAAGTTCGTTTTTAGGGTTCCGTACCCAAAGGGTACCAACGGGACCCTATTACTAAGCCTACGCTGTCCGTCCGTCCGTCCGTCTGTCAGCGGGCTGTATCTCGTAAACCGTAATAGATAGACAGATGAAATTTTCACATATTATGTATTTCTATTGCCGCTATAACAACAAATAATAAAAATTAAATTAAATTAAAAAAAATAAATTAAAATATTTCCATGGGTACATGGAAATATTTAAATTTAATTTTTTTTTAACGGAACCCTAAAAGAGCGAGGCCCGACTCGCACTTGGCCGATTTTTCACTTAAGTTATTGTAGGGAGCGATGATTTGTTCATTGGCATCACAATTTAAGTTGGAAGTTATGCTGCGGCCATTATAGATATGATAATAATATATTACAGTTTTAGGTATTTTAATTATTACTGAGTAGCATATCTCAGCTTTACTCTTTAAGTAGGCATTTACGAAGTATGAACTAATTAAACTAAACTATTAAGCAGCTATTACAATACTGATTAGCGATAGGGTTGACATGCCCATGGGGCTAATAAGAAAAATAAACAGATATGTTTCTTTTAAAAAAAGTGCGGTCTTCCATGAGTCCTACGCGCTAAGTCAAACAGTACTCAACACTTTCACTAAATGCAAAAACAATAAAGAAAATACAAAACAAGGTACAAAATTGCCCTCGACTGAGGAGAAATTTACACAGTAATTCGAAAATAGAGAACGAGCTCTGGAATAGATTCCAAGAGGGCCAATCGTTAACACGTTGCGGTGCAGACTCTCAATCAAGAGCAAAATGAAATGGATTTCAAAATACCTGCGCGCCCATTGATCCGTTTACAGCCTCCACCGCATATTATTATTTAAGGCCGCGTATATCTGCGTAGATCTCGCAAAAAGCCGAGCCGATGCATGCTCGGCCCCGGTAATGATTGCCCACCATATCAACCCGAGGAATCCCTTGTAAAAATTACCGCCATATAATATGTACCTGCTTTTTCGGCAAGATTTCTGATTCGTTTCTTATCATCTCATTTCAATCTTTCGCTTGTTATGATGCTTACTTTGGGAGGTTCCCTGCGAGTGAAGTGATTGCGTCGCTTGATGATTCTGCTGAGATTTCTTTATTCCATCCTCTTTGAAAATCTGCTTTATATACGGTTTAAGTGCCTATATAAAAGGGCATCATATTACAAAATGCATGTTCTATACTGAAACGCAATTAGATATGCGTGTTTGATTACAGATAACGACTCATAGAAAGTATTATTTACTTTCCAACATCAACAATAAAGCAGTATCGTCGCTATCTAATAGTTAATAAGCTAGGCGAAGGAAACCTGGTTTAACCGCCATTTGTAATTGAAAACCGCTGGGTATTTTATTCGAATCACAGTGAGCTTATCTCAGCTATTTATACGGCAGCCTACACAAATTTCAATAAGGATGCGGAAAGAGTTTAGAGAATTTTACGACCTAGTTGGTATTGTGAGATGAATGTTAAATCTCCATACATAAATAGATTAAGCAATAGATACATAAATATTTATGTATAGAAACAATGTTCACAGAGGTTAAAATAATTATAATGAATGGCATCTGCTAACTGTTTTTTTTAGTTGTTAAATTCTTAGATATTAGTAGGTACGACCGTGTGATGGAATTGGTCACGCCACATTCTATAGTATTTATCTGAGGTAAATTGATTCTGTACAAATATTTAATCATTTGTCCGAATAAAAAAGTAACGCTCTACCATAATAACACTTGTGCCGGAACGTGGATCGTTTCCATATGATCAAGATAATTCCAAAGTCACTAAGAGTCCTTTAACACAAGCATGCAACGGATAAGTCGATAAAACTATAATCGTACAAACTAGTTACAATAAACGTGTACCAAGTCATGGACGAAAGATCAAATCAGGAATGAGCAGATCCATAGGAGAATGAGAGCTACCGACATAGCCTATCAGTCGCGAAGCTGATGTGGCAATGGGCGGTGCATAAACATAGTTCAAAGGACTGATAGTTGTTAGGGTTTCAAAAGCGCAATGTCGGCAGACCCCCAATAAGTAGACCGAAGACATCAGACGAGCCGCAGAGAGCCGATGGATACATGCGGCTTAAGATTTTGTCATGTGTAAGTCTATGCAAGAGGTAGGAAGGAAGAGGAATTTTAAGCTTTTTCTACATGTATGTATAAAAGAGATAAATATGTGTGGTACAACGTGCAAAATAGCATACGCTATGCACCGACTACCTTCCTTCTACCGACTACTACACATGACGGATAAGCAAGCAACCAAGTCAGCACCAAGCAACACCACGTAAACCCTCTGTTTCACGCTACGTGTACTTTATCAGGAACCGCCCCAAAGCTACGCGTGCTTCTATACAGAGGTTCTTCCATTAACACTCGAAAAAATACTTATTATTTCTATATGAAGAACTTCTTTTTCTTAAATTATTTCCATACAGTTAGCATAAATTATACCAACTAATGACATAATTTATGGTTATTTATCGAACAAGAATAAGTAGACAATCAGACCAATAGCAAAATCGTTGCTTTTATGGTTATTATCGTTGAAAATTTTTATAATTAAGTATTTTGAAATGTATTAGCACAGTTCGTGTGTCGCGGCTCTTATACGATCGGGATAATTCGAGAGATACATACCAGTCAAGTAATGCAAACGGTTCTGCGAACTACCGTCTTAACGGTTATGCGGCGATCGTTCCGGATGGCCTGGAGATTAAACTAAAGTTTTATGGGAGAATTAGTTTTTTGTTTGCCTATATTTTTACAAGTTAGTGCGACTTGCGGTTGGATATTTTTTATGAAACTTCCGAATATGGAGCTTACCATCAGAGAACTGCGTGTGTGCGCAATTGACACAGCAAGAATTTAGGCTAATGAGTATGATTATGCTATAAAAATGACATTTTCGAAAAATAAATCAAGATAAAGAGTTACTAAAAAAATTCAAAATTATCGATAAAGCGAAATTTCACACGTAAAACTACGCTGTTTGTATACAAAGTGAGTGTTAGATAGAGGCAAAAATTACTTAAACCTTCCCATTTTGATACTAATCTCACGGTTACGAGGAGTTTGAAGCACCGCGAGAGCTATTCAGTGGCAATGGCAACTTACCGCTCAAATCCGACGACACAGGAGCGATTCTCCACTATACCGTTGCGTCTATTACCACGTGCCGTCCGAAAAAATTAAATTTTCAGCAGTAAAAAAAAATACAATAGTAAAATAGTAAAATTGAGATGTAAAATAAACAAGACAGAATGATTTTTCCGTACAATTAGTTTGGACGGAAAAGTGATGGAAATATCTTCTGGCCCTTTCTGGTCCATACTAAATGAAGACGCAAAGTTGAAGTAAACTTGAAATTTTTTAAATTACACTTTAAGCAGCTTAGCATTTTGTAGAATAGTGTTCACATATCTACAAAAAACATAAAAATACAATAAGTAGACAATCAGCATAAGATAAAGCATTGGTAAAAGGCATTCTAGCGCCAGAACCGTAGAATTAACGCGACCATTCCGATTTATTTTGGTAACTAACGCGGCACGGCCGCAAGTTTTCGTCTACGACGGCCCGGTATTTATTAGGGAACATAATGGGAACTCGCCCTAAGCGTCAGTAACGTTTGACTCAAGTATGTGACTACGAGTCGTGGGAAATACTCATGTGTGTACGAACGTCCCGTGACCCCTCAACGGTACAGGCGATTGCGCAAACTGCTTGATTGGTTATTGCGTCTAAACAAGCCGATAAAACGTTCCGATTGGAAACAACTGAACCACGGACTCAATAAATTCTTACCAACCCTTGAATACAAAGAAACTGCCATAGGTACACAAAATCTTTGGAATACCATAACTTTACTCATATATTATTATCATAAAATGAACTAGTATCTACGATCGTTGGTCTACCAGAGGGAAATAAAATAAAATATAAAAACTTACTTCGCCCAACGTGGGGCTCGAACCCACGACCCTGAGATTAAGAGTCTCATGCTCTACCGACTGAGCTAGCCGGGCTTGTGACATGTTGCTTAAATAATGGAAAGGTATCCTTACAACGGGTTTCAACGAATTATTATGAGACTATGGTTATAATAACACCATACCACCATTCTCTTCACATGATATCAATAATATCAATCATCTCAGAATGAGAGTTTTGGCCACTGTCCACCACGCTGGCAGAGTTTTCAGATTGGCAGACTTTACACATCTTTGAGAACATTATGAAGAACTCTCAGGCATACGTAGGCTAAGAGTGCATCCGTTTTCCGACTATACATACATAAAAAGCGAAATTACGTAACATCTATTTTGACAAACTGCTATCTGAATATCTGCCTACACAAAAATGTTGCAGGTAACTGATACGTGTTTTTTCCAACAACAACGAACATTTTAGTTATAATTCGAAGAGAATGCGAACGAGGGGGCGTTGCGCAAACACTCGCGGGCAATGTAATTTGCTCGTTAGGTCACTTCGGCGCTATTTTGTGAATTGTGATACATTACCGTAGGCAAGTTTGTATTTTAAGTTTTCTCTTGTATCATAGTGTATGATCACTGGGAACCTTTTATGTATAGCATTTTGTCTGGTTGCTTAGAAGCACTTGTGAAGTAAATTAATTCACCGACTTCTGTAAATACAAGTACAATGCATGGACAAGCTGTGCCAAACAAAATGTCAGCTGAGTGCCGATTCAGAGCGCCTTTACGAGGATAATGAGAACTAAATTTGACATTTCCAGATACAATTTATCACAATATTAATAATACTTCTGTGTACCTGCATTTTCAAATTTTATTAGCAATCAGCGTCAAAATTAATAAATTGCTAAAATGTCAGCTGAGTGCCGATTCAGAGCGCCTTTACGAGGATAATGAGAACTAAATTTGACATTTCCCGATACAATTTATCACAATATTAATAATACTTCTGTGTACCTGCATTTTCAAATTTTATTAGCAATCAGCGTCAAAAATGATAAATTGCTCAGTAAGTTATGTTATTAATTATAAAATATCTTTAACCACACTTGCCCCAATAGACAAAAAGCTTATCAAACCTGTCGAATGAGTAAAAATACTTTCTTCAATTATTAATACTAGCTTCATAGGTAGGTCTATAGGCAAGGTGTTACTCTCGTCGCGTAGTGGTTCAACTGTGTGTCGTGTAACTGCTATGCTTCCATGCCCTTTTACGCATGATGCCCCTTCGTAAACAGTTACGAAATACCATCTAGGAAACGCGTTTTCTAGCTGAAAGTAATACAACCGACTACATCAGCATTTTTCAACAAGAACGACTGTCAAGCGATAAAAGCTAAAAACAATTCTCACCGGTTGTTCTATTGTCATACCCGCTCATAACACCAGCGTTAATGTGCGTACAGGTCCCGCGTCACCTAAAAAGAACCCTGACCGTTAACCTGCGCAATAGCCCCGTGCACAAATACATTCCCTCCATTCTCCCTCAGCGTTCTTTTTACATGACGGGACCTATAAATCGAACATAAGGAGATATCAAATCATGTCCGAAAAGTTTATTTCAATACTGACTGATTTACGAACAGCTATCGTAAACTTGAAAAGTTAACACTCAACACGGCGCAGTATTTGACATTACAAGAACTATTACTCAAGCTAACTTGTCCACTCGCTAGTGCATAAATTGGCTAGACCAGACCGTTAGGTCCCGATAATTGCAGCTAGCCCTTGGGCATGCATGCCGGGCGAAACTGGGTGAAAACCTAGCTGTTACTCCAGCTGCTATTATTGTTTCAACAACTCGCCAACGCCGGCAGCGCTCTATAAGTAAATGGACTTGCATCTAGATATATCCTAATTTCGATTCTAAACTTTAGGGTGTGATAACAATTTTGAGTTTGCCCTAAACTAGATGCATTTGGTTTTTAAAACATTAATGATATTCTTTAGGTAGATTAGGATAATTCTATGTTATATAACTAGCTGATTGATACCTACGACTTCCTCAAGTGTATAGTAATTCTCTGTCGTTAGGATTGAAAGTATCTTTTTACCAAACGTCAAAGCGTTTTAGCGGCTGAATCGTAGAAAAGGTAACATTCGCATTAATATTATTATTACTGTGGATAGTATTTGTATAATGGGTACATTGATTAAAATAAAATGCCTACATGTAGGACCTATCAGTATGGAACAAAATTTTTAGTACTTCAGTGGTTTTTTGGTCCTGAGGTAGGTACCACAGACATAAAAACTACTAAGTCTGGGTAACTAGTAAGACGGTCTGAGGTACTAAAAGCAAAGAGGGACAAATTAATTATTTTTATTTTGGCGAATTATCCTTCCAGTAGGGCATCGTGTGAAATCCAAGTTACAGTTACAGTTCTGAACAATTCTCATACTATTTATACTAATAAGCACCACTTCCAGATATCTTCCAGGTATTTCGGTACTATGCCACTGCAACATCGGGTAGAATGGAATACCAAGAATATTTTACTTATTCCGTAGTTACCTCAGAAGGAAATTCATGCTAGGATTATTAGAGTAAGATATATAACATGCATCGTCCAATAATCCTCCCACAATACCTGTCGGATCTACTCCATGTTATTTAGCGTATTGCCTCCTACTGGATTTATGTTATCAAATACTTGCTCCCGTTATGGTATATTAAGTTACACTACAAAACAACAAAGGTAACCTACTACATTTACTTTTAGTATTCAATGCGTATTTTCCTACTATTTCATTACACGTAACACATTTTCCCCTGGCGATAGAACACAAACAGGACTTTGTTTTCATTGATTACACCGTTCTGTTCCTTTCAGACGTACTTTATACATCACACAAAGTCGTTGTAAATGCTTTGTAGTTTCCTTAGACCACGGAAAATAATTGCGATATCCGATTTGAATGGAGTGAGCCAAGAACGAACGAGTCTATCTTATTGGACTTTAAGTTGACAACTTAAGCCGATGAGTTGTAATGGACCGTGCCACGAATCACTTGTTGCTTATATTTTTCACGTGTTAAGATGTAAAATGTAAGTGTGTTGTAATATTGTTCCAGCATTTATATGGAAATCGTGGCTTTCTATACATAATCTATCTGAGAATCTAAGAAAATAAAAAGTATTGAATACCTACTATTAGTACTATACTAGTACATACTATTAGTAGTATACTAGTATTGAATACCTACTATTTGAATACAATTTAGATTAAGTTAAAATCACATTTCAGTGTTGCGTGAGTAGGGACTTTTAAGATTTTTTTGTAGTTAGATAACTTGAAATTTACCTATGATCTTTTGAAATTTTAGCAATTTCTGTGGTATAATAACTTTTGCATACCTGTGATAAAGCAAAACAATATCAGTGAAACTCATCTCAACGTCAGATGACCACCCCAGACATTCCATAGATACGAGTAAGTTACTATCAGTGAACGATTCATCAAGATGTGTGCAAAAGTTTAAAACATTTAAATGGTCCCGGGGCAGAAACAATGGCCCGGTCGATTGAGAGATCTTTGATAACTGAACAACCGACTACTGACGAAGAACGCTTGGTTCTCTCCGCTTATGCAGAAGATAATGAAGAGATGACTGCAACCACAATCGTATTATCAAACCGTAAATCCTTCGCTTTACTCTAAATAATAGTGGAAAGGAAAATCTATTGTAAAGCAAGAATATATAAAGCTGTAAGTAACACTACGTTTATGATATAAATTCAACAGGGCGTAGTTTTCAAACTATCACCTAAGCCTTTTCTTTAAAGCTGTTATTATAATTCTTATATCGTTAAAGAACTGAGCCTATTAAAATAATTGAGCCTTGATGCGATCACATAGAATTCGAATAAAGTTTCATAGCTGTCTTTCATTCAACGGTAAAGTTACACACCTAGTCCTGATGATGATATCACTGATCGTAGGATACGAGTAGTGCGATCGCATCAACACGTAATGTTCTTAGCTGTAGAATTCAGACATGTAGTCACGCAATCCTTGTACATACAAAACGACTAACAAGGCGTCATAATAATATAAAAAAATATTCGCAGAATTTTTTACTCATGACTAAAGACTCTGTTTTCTGAAGTTTGGACGGTTTGATCATGTTGTGAAGATTTTCTTACTGGAATTTTAAAATATCATCTATGCCCCCTGCCTTTGCTAATAGAATGGTTGTAATTCTAATCTGAAATATTCGCTTTAGCAAGAATCTAGCTCTAGGTTGACTTGCACTAAACTGCTTGATTAAAATTCGGTCAGTCATTGCAAAGTCTATTTCTAAGTCGACAAGACACTTAGGGTGAGATTTATAGATCGTACTCTGGCTCTGCAGTTAAAATGAGACAAAAATATGTCCTATCACATAAATCTGTCTCGTTTTACCTCAGTCTTGAGTCTGAGCTGAGTGAGAGTGCCATCTATAGATCTCACCTTCAGTTACTTCTAACGCACAAAATAGTGTGCACAAGAATGCAAATATTGCTGAGCATGATTAAATGGAACCCGTATTAAAGCGCCTGTCCGATGTGTACTTGGACGGGTTCCATAATGATATCACTGCCATAGTCATATCATTCGATCTCAGCCTCATGATACCCAGTGGTCAGATTCGCGAATATTATACATCTTCTTGACAGGTATTTCATATAAAATCGATACTAACAATATGTCATAGTCGACGATGTTGATAAGAAGATGACGTGTAATTTATTAAGGATATAATTTGGTCATCCTTTTAAATTAAAATAAGAGTGATTTGATGTAACCATTTCGAAGGCATAAAATACATAATAATAATAATATATGCAACTGCAATGTCATTAATGACGGCAATTTATAATTAAATATTCTTATACCAACATTGGCATAACGTTAGGCAACGAGATTAAAACATCCATTTCCTAACCATAATTAGTACCGTGTTATAAATGCAAATTACATATTATAATCTTTATAAAAATTCTAATCAGATGACAAGGCTTAACATCTTTATGAATTGCCTTATCTCTTGCTTACAGTATTAATAATAGTTACTTGGCACGAAGGCGTCGAGCAAAAAAATAAGTAGATATAAAGAGACACGCAAGATCGGCCGGCGCAATAAGTAATGGGCTTGGCGCGGCGCGGCCATCGATTGCTTGCGTTATCTCAATAAAGAGCAACAGGCTGCGCTCATTAACACTTTGACACGGCGCAATCATAAATTGTGGAACCCCGTCGCGGCCCGCTCGCCTACCCTGCACTGCACCCCTGGTACCTGGCCCTTAGCCCGCATTCTTTTTTTTGCCATTTCCATTGTTTTTGGGAGACGCCCCATAAACCGTGACGGAGCGATCTCCTGATACGAACGCAGGTGTCGTTTTTCACACATTTCAAGCTTAATTAAAACGTTTTTGTTGAAAATGTACCTACATTTGAAACGTATACATACGTATATTCGTATTTGTGCGAGCGATAAAAATCGCAGCTGCGCGAAATTACCTTTCAAACGCGTCAATTTGTTATCTAATATGATTTTTTATCCCCGGGACCACCATCCGTCGTATCCATTTCAATGGACTCGTGACATTGAGGGCAGATAATAAAAATTTTGTAGGATGTACCTACAAGGAAATTAAATTACGCCGAATGATAAACGACAGTATCGTTCATCAATAAAGATAATTCACTCGGTACTTACAGGTAAGAATATAAAATGAATGTGTGTAATTCCAAGCGACGAAATCAACAGCAGTAACTGTCCAAAGCTATCGCCAAGTACATAAAATATCGTATCCAAAGTTACAAACATGGGAAGTCATTAAACCAACTGGCATGGCACTTAGGAAACTCCTATAGCCGTCTGGCCAAGCATAAAGATCAATATCTCGATGGCTCGTTGCCAAATCTTTTTAATATCGTCCCAGACGCAACTGAAGAGTGGTTACGAGCGATAACAACAAAACTATTACGTGAGCAGTCAGAAGGCTGACGATTCTATCGGCCGCTAGTTAAATCTTATTATCAGCCACAACGGCGAATAATGGCCCGTGCAGACTTACTTCCCTTTGGAGCACTTTCGGCTCGGCTGATCCATGGTGTCGAAGTTACGGGAGGCCTCTTGCGGTCCCGAGTAACTTTTAATGAGTGCAGCTTTCGTCTTCTATCAAAAGGTTTCCGGCAATAGTTTGTGATAATAAAGGAGGCGCAATATTTGCGCAAAAATCTAAGCTGTGGATGTTGTACTCGTATTTGTTTGTTGAAGTGCTATTTTAGCAAACTGTTGTACCTAGTTGCTTTCGAAGTGTAATAATTTAATATAAAAAAAATCTTTTTAAACAACCGACTTCAAACTCCCGCTTTACTACATTACACACACACTATACAAAATATATAATTTATTGTTGATATTTTAAAAACCGCTCGACCGATTTCGATGAAATTTATATGGGACCACCTGGGAAGTATACCCTTTGAAACAAAAAAATAATTTTCCAAATCGGTTCACGCGTCTTCGAGTAATCGTGTGGACATACATAAAAAAATATAATAATTTAGTAAAGATTTTTGTCGTACCTATTAAAAACAACATCGGCTTGCTAAACTGAACGGCTCAATAAAAAGACGCGTGAATGAAGGCGTTAAGTTTCACACCGCGTCGCTCCCGCGCTCCGGGCGACGAGACCAACACCTATTATCATAAACCAAACAATCATGTAAAAAATCAACAAACATAGGCTTTAATGATTTGGTAGTTCTCGGGTTGAATGCCAACGATGAGAGGGAGGAAATAGCAATAAAAATGCGTTTTATTAGGCGCTATTAAGAAAACAAATAAAACCCTCGCAGTGCACCAAAATGCATAATTAGGTATACGTAAAACCTATCTACGTGGTCTATTTGGAATTTTAAATTCTTTATCCACGAAACTTCACCAAAAGTGTGAGTAAAAGTTAAAACTCCAATTATGTAAAACATACGAAAACCTAAACAAAAGGTGTGATATTTTACACCGAGTAAACATTTGTGTGGTCTGACCAACTGTTGTTTCCGCTAAAAAATTTCGTATTCTGCGAAAAAAATTAACCACGTGTTGAAATTGTTTAAGACGAAATAATTCTGGGAAACTTTAGTTATGTAGGTACCTACGGTTACATAACAGCGTGGGATTTATTTTTATTTGCGAAGCACCTAACTTTCATCTAATTATAACGTATTATACATATAAATAAACAAGCCTAAGTACCAATTATTTTAAATGGGTCCCTCACAGTCATATTACATTATCATGAACCTTGCATTATACCTGATGTTATAGTTTTTAAACTGCAAGATGGTTTGAAAGTCTGAAAAATGGAAAAGGCGTTCCACATCTAAACGGTTCGTACCTATACTAATGATTACTTGAAAATTAACGCTATACTTAACGACTAACGTACGTAGTAGGTACGTACGCAAAATTTCAATTTACTATTCTACTACATATTTTTGTTCTGGATTATTATGTAAAAACCTGATGCTCCGAAACCATAATCTGATGGTGTATGTTAAAGGCAAATTGATGTTAATCGACCGAGCGAAGCGAAGGTCTTTGAGTTAACTAGGGCGATTTGCACTTGTCCGTCCGTCCGTCCGTCCGTCCGTCCGTCTGTCAGAGCCTTATAACTTTTGAATTACTGAACGTAATTACTTCAAATTTAGATATAATATGTAAACCGATGGCCTCCAGCCGAAAATGGCTTAAAAAGTTATAAAAATCTTTATTTCAGGGGGGCTCTCATAGAAGCGAATGCGAAGTAAAAAAAAAAAATCGCGTTACATAAAATTGTTACGTATCATTTTAAAGATAATTTTGAACTGAGTACAAAAATATTTTTTTTTTAATTTTTCCCTTAAAATTGACGAAATGGGGGGCTTTCAAAGTGGCGATTTTATACGCTCGCTTGAAGACGCTCTCTAGAAAAATCCGCTATGGATTTTCAAACTGATTTTATGTTTTTAGGTCACTTATATCCTGTACTTGAACAACAAATACTAAAATTATATGAATATTATAAAGAAACGAGATTATTTAATTTTTAATGGGCGTCAGTAATTCATATAGCATCAACATAGCTTCACAATAATGCTAATAGATGGCGCAGTCAGTAACTATTCCCATGGAACTACGAGTTAAATTCAATGTTTGATAAATAATTCAATGTTTTCACTAACGTTCCCTAACCTTTACGGGCTACCTATAAGTTAGGTGATTGATGTTTTCTGTCAACTTATTTATCACGATCCTGTACGGGACACCTAAAAGGATATTGGGACGGATGTTAGGACTTAGGATTGTATTTAGGAGCTACCTACGTTAAGAGACTCCTACTTAGGGGATGATTTAGGTATGTTTGGTGAAAACGGGCATAATAATAATGTCAGTTTTGGTTATCATGTATCGATTGAATGAATAATCATGGGATACCGTTACCGCGAGGTCTCAGTTCGGGGCGAACCACTAGTGTATTGTGTGTAGGCAATAGTATAGGCAAATGTAGTATTCATTTATTTTGTACGTTTACCTTTTAACCTAAGTTACTTTTAAATTACCTATATATAACTATTTAATTTTATATTACCCCCAATTTATCTATGTATCAACTGTTAACCGAAACACATGTTAATTCTGTATTTATTCATTTATTTCTTTTTCTTATTACATACCTACTTATCTTGTATAACAGCTGTCTCGTGGTTGGCTCGCGATTTCATTTAAGGCCATGCCTGAAAATCAGCGCCCAGCATTTTAATGTTGCAGCATTATGCTGAGTAGCCTTTTCAGCTTTAACATTTAGGAATAATTTATTATTAAATTATTTACTGATTAAGTTTTTGTCTGTATATCATTATTCTTACAGACCTTCTTGTTAAAAGCTGAATAAATGTTTATTTATTTATTTATTTATTTATGTGCGAGTACATTCCATACCCTCCTTAGTCCTTACGAGTAGTACGATTACCCTGTCGTTGCGGTGGGGCTTGCGCGGGACATCCCTCTAACCACCTTGTACATCATGTCTCGCCAGCAACCTCCCCACTGGCTTGGCCCTTCTCTACTTTACCGCAAATGTCATTTCGTAGTATAAGTTTGCCGACTATATTAGAGACAGTATTTCGGTTTGGGTTGACTGTTGGAGAAATAATTAAATAGAACCCAAAAATACCTACAATTTTTTTACATTTCACTTTGGAAGCAATAGTACGTGTTGCAACAACGAAAAAAGCACAAAATTGAGTTTTTTAATCTACATCACATTTGGTAGGTAATCAAAAAAAAACAATAACAAGGGGAACAAGCGAGAAGGTAATAGGTAATGTATTAAAATATTACATTACAGTTAAAAATACGATGAGTACACTCTACAAGCATACGAATAAGTAGTTATACTTACTCAATTATATACTTATACCAATTGAAAAAGAAATGCTAACAAAAAATAACTCAGACACTTTCAGATTCCCTATGGGAATATTTCCCATCTGATTTCAATTTTTAACATAGTACTTAGTAAACACGATGCAACGTAACGTGGTTTTAAGCGATGCTGTATTTGTTTATTTTTTAACAGGAAAGACATTTGAAAACATTTATTAAAACGATGGGGTTATTCAAAGCACATTTGGCGCTATAGCATCAGCATAGGAATGGGTGTAGATGGTAGCTCACGGCTACCGTGCGACGAGATATATTCATAAAAACGTCACGGATCTAGAACTGTGTGAGGTAACAAGTGTTTTTGGTGGACTTTGAATATATTATTGGATAAGAATAATGATTATTGTATTAACTTAACTTATGTTGTATTTTGTTGTAACTTGTGTTCTATGTAAAAATTATATTTTAAGAAACAAACATAAAGATGTTATCGTACTCGATTGATCGACATTGTGAAATAGCATGTGCAGAGTTGTGGACGGTGATGCTGATGACATACACTAGCGGCACGCTATGATGGCCGGTTTGACGTTTGTCCGCTCATGAAGTTCCGTATTAATTGATAACGACTTTGAAGGAAATAATTGTATTACTTTATTGACGATAGTGATGTGCAGAGATTCATAAATTTTATCGAATGTAGTTTTAGGTTTAGGACTCAAAATTTATTTATTAAATTGATTTCTAAAATGTATACAAGTGTAGAAAAATCAGTTTGCACCATTTAAGGGGTGAATGTACTTGTGAATATGAACAATTTTCACTATGTGGACAAACCTCTGAAATCGCAAAAAAATATCAGCTGTTTCATACAAAAGGTAAAATTTTTATTTTTATATGATATATACCACAACTCGGCATTTGGTTTTCTAAATTGAAAATTTTTAAAAATGGAATCTAATACGATCGTCACATAGGATCGCTGGCTAGCACAACTACTACCTCCGGCAAACTCGCGTCAATGCTCAATGCAAAACAAAGCAGTTTCGAATTGACGTTGCTTCGAAAAGTATAAACTGTCAGTGCAATGCGATTGTGATATAGTTTTGACCTGGCTTTGGATTTCAAATATTGATACTGCATTACTGTTGACCCTTGCTCGTTAATTTGGACTCTGTTCAAGCCCTTTGTTGTGGATTTCGTCGATATGACCGAACGTACGCAGAGAACTGTTCTAAATAGTCAGACACGTGAGTTCGTAATACGCCTTCGTAACTATTTCGATCGTGAAGCTCAAAATGGAGGGCCAATTTTACCTATAACGTCAGTGGTTGAACGCGTAGCTGATGCGCTTAATATTGGACAACGAACTGTTAGACGGATAACTAAAAAAAAATATGGCGAGACTGGCACAGAAGAAAATAAACTTCACACACCAAAAAAGAGAAAACGAGCAAAACCAGTCGTAGGCATCGATAGCTTTGATGCCGATGCTATCCGAAGACATGTTTACGGCTACTATTTACAGAAGGAGTATCCAACAAGAAAAAAGTTGGTGCATTCACTGAAGGAAGCTGGATTATTCTTCGGTGGGGAAAGTTCTTTAACGAAGATTTTGAAGACCATTGGATTTCGATACAAAAAATGTAACAAACGCAAAATATTGATGGAAAGATTTGATATAGCGATGGCAAGGTATACTTTTTTACGGCAAGTGAAAGAAATCAAAAATTGGCAAAATGTTGTGTTCTTGGATGAAACATGGCTTAATGCTAACCATACTGTAGGCCGTTCTTGGAACGATGACACAGCAGCATCTACTTCCAAAGTTCCTGTAGGAAAAGGATCGCGACTTATAATTTGTCACGCCGGAACCATCAACGGGTTCTCTCATGGCTTTTGCGTCAAAAACCACTGGAGACTATCATGAAGACATGAATGGAGAAAAGTTTACTGAATGGTTTACCTCAATGTTGTGTAGCCTCCCTGAACCATCTATTATAATTATGGACAACGCCCCATACCACTCGATGCAAATTGACAAGCCACCTGCCCAATCCCAAAAGAAAGCTGATATCGTCGCATGGCTTCGTAAAAATGGCGTAGATGCAAACATGAATATGTTAAAAGCGGAATTAGTACGTCTTTTAAAAGAAAACAAACCAACCAAGATCCGATACGTCATTGACGAAATAGCATTAGAACATGGGCACAGAGTTATACGGTTACCGCCTTACCATTGTGAGTATAATGCGATTGAGTTGGTGTGGGCTCAAATTAAGGGATATGCTGCAAGACACAATACAGAACCCCCATTTACCACAAAAAAAATGCTAAAATTATTAGAAGAAGCTTGTGAACATGTGACTAAAGGAGACTGGGAAAAGGTTGTGAATAGAACTGTTAAATTAATAAGGGAAGATTATGAAAGAGATGTGAAAATAGATAATATTATAGAAAACGAACATATAATTATTAATGTAGGTGATGATAGCAGTGACGACAGTGAAAATAGTAGTATGGACGAATCTGATTAATTATGGCCTTTTGTGGCACCTTTTTTGGTATCTTTTGTATTCATATGTTTCTTGTGTGCATATAAAGTATGTATATTCATTTTCATTCAAATATTCAGTTCGTTTAAATAAATTAAATAAACATATACATTTTTGTTTTATTAAACCTATTTAATCAGGTACAAAAACAAAACTTAATTGTTTTTTGTTCGAGAATAAATTGACATTCCACATCACTATTGTAATGTGTCAAACCGGCCATCATAGCGTGCCGCTAGTTTAATGATTTTGTGAGTTTACTTGTATTATACTTATATGTATTTTGTTACGTCTTGACATGTCATAAGAGCCAAAAGTTGACCTACGTGAAATAAAATATGATTTTGTTTTTATTTGTAAGCAATTAAATTAAATAAATTAATTAAGTAAGATTAAAACGTGGAGCATTAGTTTGAACTAAGCATTTCCTGATTTTAATTAGTACTGATTTTTTTAAAGTTAGGTACTAAGTATTGTAGTTAATCTAAAATTTTATTAAAATACGTTTGTGACAAACATATTATAGCACAATATTTGATGACAACAAAGATTGGATTAGTTATTTATTCGAAGTGAAGATAAGTATAAAATATCGTCGCCTATACCTAATCCAAAATTTACGACTCAAGTTCAAAAAACACGATAGAACTGTTAAAAAGTTTCGAAGGCAGGAAGCTTAAAAAAAACTAAGAAACATTTCCGCTACCCAATAGAGACGTAACGGCCACCTCGTAATGTAGAGAAAAATACAACAATTTATCTACACTAAAGAATATGAGGATAAAGGCGACGAATATTTCATTGTGACTTTTGTAGCATAGCGCCGAAATGTTATTAAACAAACAATTCGCCCATTTGACGCTTCTTCGGACAGGAGTCCGAATAATTGATTCTTTCCGGAGGCGTAGCGACGGCAATGCCCATTGTGGAGACTAGGGACGTCTGTTGACAAATAATATTCGTATTCGAAAAGGCTCCTAGGGAAATTCCTTCTCATTTCCGCCGCTAAACGAACCTCACACGCCGACAATAGCCGCGACGTGGCTCCAAATTAAAACGAAATTGGATGTCGTGAAGTTATGACAATATGTCAACAACATTATGTCCGGCTATATTCATGAAAAATATATTAACGTAAGACGATTTTTCCAAATAGGAAATCGCTTAAATTCAAAGATAAGTAAACGCGTTTGGTATTTTTACATAACCGACAGCAAAATTATAATTCAAACGGAATTTATATTAGCGGCACGCTATGATGGCCGGTTTGACGTTTGTCCGCTCATGAAGTTCCGTATTAATTGATAACGACTTTGAAGGAAATAATTGTATTACTTTATTGACGATAGTGATGTGCAGAGATTCATAAATTTTATCGAATGTAGTTTTAGGTTTAGGACTCAAAATTTATTTATTAAATTGATTTCTAAAATGTATACAAGTGTAGAAAAATCAGTTTGCACCATTTAAGGGGTGAATGTACTTGTGAATATGAACAATTTTCACTATGTGGACAAACCTCTGAAATCGCAAAAAAATATCAGCTGTTTCATACAAAAGGTAAAATTTTTATTTTTATATGATATATACCACAACTCGGCATTTGGTTTTCTAAATTGAAAATTTTTAAAAATGGAATCTAATACGATCGTCACATAGGATCGCTGGCTAGCACAACTACTACCTCCGGCAAACTCGCGTCAATGCTCAATGCAAAACAAAGCAGTTTCGAATTGACGTTGCTTCGAAAAGTATAAACTGTCAGTGCAATGCGATTGTGATATAGTTTTGACCTGGCTTTGGATTTCAAATATTGATACTGCATTACTGTTGACCCTTGCTCGTTAATTTGGACTCTGTTCAAGCCCTTTGTTGTGGATTTCGTCGATATGACCGAACGTACGCAGAGAACTGTTCTAAATAGTCAGACACGTGAGTTCGTAATACGCCTTCGTAACTATTTCGATCGTGAAGCTCAAAATGGAGGGCCAATTTTACCTATAACGTCAGTGGTTGAACGCGTAGCTGATGCGCTTAATATTGGACAACGAACTGTTAGACGGATAACTAAAAAAAAATATGGCGAGACTGGCACAGAAGAAAATAAACTTCACACACCAAAAAAGAGAAAACGAGCAAAACCAGTCGTAGGCATCGATAGCTTTGATGCCGATGCTATCCGAAGACATGTTTACGGCTACTATTTACAGAAGGAGTATCCAACAAGAAAAAAGTTGGTGCATTCACTGAAGGAAGCTGGATTATTCTTCGGTGGGGAAAGTTCTTTAACGAAGATTTTGAAGACCATTGGATTTCGATACAAAAAATGTAACCAACGCAAAATATTGATGGAAAGATTTGATATAGCGATGGCAAGGTATACTTTTTTACGGCAAGTGAAAGAAATCAAAAATTGGCAAAATGTTGTGTTCTTGGTTGAAACATGGCTTAATGCTAACCATACTGTAGGCCGTTCTTGGAACGATGACACAGCAGCATCTACTTCCAAAGTTCCTGTACGAAAAGGATCGCGACTTATAATTTGTCACGCCGGAACCATCAACGGGTTTGTCGAAGGTTCTCTCATGGCTTTTGCGTCAAAAACCACTGGAGACTATCATGAAGACATGAATGGAGAAAAGTTTACTGAATGGTTTACCTAAATGTTGTGTAGCCTCCCTGAACCATCTATTATAATTATGGACAACGCCCCATACCACTCGATGCAAATTGACAAGCCACCTGCCCAATCCCAAAAGAAAGCTGATATCGTCGCATGGCTTCGTAAAAATGGCGTAGATGCAAACATGAATATGTTAAAAGCGGAATTAGTACGTCTTTTAAAAGAAAACAAACCAACCAAGATCCGATACGTCATTGACGAAATAGCATTAGAACATGGGCACAGAGTTATACGGTTACCGCCTTACCATTGTGAGTATAATGCGATTGAGTTGGTGTGGGCTCAAATTAAGGGATATGCTGCAAGACACAATACAGAACCCCCATTTACCACAAAAAAATGCTAAAATTATTAGAAGAAGCTTGTGAACATGTGACTAAAGGAGACTGGGAAAAGGTTGTGAATAGAACTGTTAAATTAATAAGGGAAGATTATGAAAGAAATGTGAAAATAGATAATATTATAGAAAACGAACATATAATTATTAATGTAGGTGATGATAGCAGTGACGACAGTGAAAATAGTAGTATGGACGAATCTGATTAATTATGGCCTTTTGTGGCACCTTTTTTGGTATCTTTTGTATTCATATGTTTCTTGTGTGCATATAAAGTATGTATATTCATTTTCATTCAAATATTCAGTTCGTTCAAATAAATTAAATAAACATATACATTTTTGTTTTATTAAACCTATTTAATCAGGTACAAAAACAAAACTTAATTGTTTTTTGTTCGAGAATAAATTGACATTCCACATCACTATTGTAATGTGTCAAACCGGCCATCATAACGTGCCGCTAGTTTAGTGACGGTCCACTAACTTAATAATGGCTGGGCGTATAACATCACAGCGATGACAAAGTAAGAAGAAGAGTTCTTTCCATTTAATAAACAAGCGTAATAACTAATAAGTAACATTAAAGGGTTCTTTCGAAATCGTTGCGGATCGCTCGCTTAACTAATAACGTTCAACTATTCACTGAACGAATTTCATATCCCATCATTATAAAATATTTAGCGATACGTCTAATTTTGTAAATAACACACGGTTATTTTAATATAACGTCCGTAATAGCTAGGCACCCGGTCGCAGTACGCCCCTAAGTTTGAGGTAATGACCGGTTCTCAAAGCCTCGCACGAGATTAATACATCTAAGGGATTCAAATAATAACAAAGGCCACGACAAAAAACTAAAACGGTTGATAAATGTTCTATCCTACCTGGTCCCTTTGCCTAATACGGTTAAGAACGGTCCGTACGATCGAACTATGGAAGAGATAACAACCTCCCCAAATATAATAAATCTAACCGATAAAGTTTAACTTAAACAAAGGCGCCCGACTAATTGTTTTTCGAAACCCATCATTAGAGTAAACTTATAGCGAGCTGCACGTAGGTAATGTATGCTCGCGTTACACAAAGCTGCAACTTGAGAAAATTAATTAACTATGAAAGCTACAAACTAGATGGTATGCTTATAGTTTGTATATACTGGCTAAATTTGCAATGCCCTGACGGGGCCTCATGTAATCTAACTATATAATTAAGTGTAAGTGGATACATGAATGCAAATAAATAAATAAATTAATTAATTAATCATACTATAATATAAATGCGAGTGTGTTTGTTTGTTTGTTGATTTCTCCTTCAATCACGCCGCAACAGAGCTACGGATTGACGTGATTTTTTACATGGTTATTATAGTTGAGGACCTAGAGAGTGACATAGGCTATTTTTATCTTTTTAGGCTTTATTACGCTTTTTATCTCGGAAAATTAAAGTTCCCGAGGGATTTTAAATACTTAATCCACGCGGACGAAGTCGCGTGCATCAGCTAGTTCTTTATAATTTATTTCATGATAAAAGGTACCTATATCGAAAAGTAATAGTTAAATAATATAATCAAAACAGTTATAATATGGTTATAATACATCAAGACCCCCTAATACATTAGACGAGTCGCAGAGAGCCGCTGGATACAGGCAGCAAATGTGGAAGTCTATGCAAATGAACTACGAGTATGTGCGACTAACGAATTATAGTGGACTCCTATCAGTTGATAAGATACATTTACATCAAAAATATATCATCCATACCACTGCACTGGAACGACGAAATGTGCCTAGAACACTGACTGCGTGACCCGCTGAATGGCTATACGTTGGCTATACGTATTATTTATCTAATCAGTGGGCTATACCTACGTTTGTCTGGTGGGAGGCTTTGGCCGTGGCTAGTTACCACCCTACCGTCAAAGACGTGCCGCCAAGCGATTTAGCGTTCCAAGTTAGCCCGTTACCATCTTAGACTACATCGTCATTTACCATTAGGTGAGATCGCAGTCAAGGACTAGCTTGTCATCGAATAAAAAAAAAACCTTAGCCAAGGTAGCTACCAGATCTCCAATCGCCAGTGGACTACAAGACGAGATGACAGATCCTTAAAATGGATCTAGCACCCTCGCCTCATAATATCCAGGGTTAATTCATTTATTTTTAACTCTATAGGGCATATTGACCGAATTTTAGACAAGTTTTAGAATACAATAGTTTCGTACTGAAACGCTGGAAAGTAACTTCTAAATAATTATATTCTCTTTTTATAGGAATATTTAACGAAACGTGTAAGAGACCTACCTATGTCCTGCATTACTCCAATAAAATAGCTGGTAGAGTTCGCTGCGATGTAGTTAACGTATTAACGCACATAACCGCTCCAACCAAACATTTTATATGTTTAGGGTTTACTTTGTAACGTATATGCAAATTATATTGTGGGCGAAAGGTTCGGTACTAGTACACAAGCGTGGATGGACACCCAAAGCGAATTGACTGACGGTTGTAAAAAAAAATAACAATTCGAAACTGGGAACAATTACAACCCAGTAATAAAATAAGTGAAACGGCTTTATTGCCATAAAAGGTCCTGTTTAATGTCGCATAGGAGCTTAAAGTGGTGGCGGCACTTTCATTTATATACAAAGGAAGGATTAGGTTTTGAAACAGAAGTTATCGTTTCACTTCGTTTCACTTCGTTTTCTCGAAAGTAAAAGTTAGTACCTACCTACATTTTATGACAGACAATAATATAATTGTAACTTTGTATTTGTCTTTTGTTCTTGTACATATTACTAAAAGTGAAATTTTCGCTCTCTCTCTTGTAAATTGTCAGGTAATTGCCCAAATTAGACTTAGAAGAAACTGCTAGAAAAAGAAACGTACCTATTTCGCATTTAATCTTGTTTTTCATGTGTTACTGTCGCAAGAAATGTCTGGAGCACTTTCATTTGTAGACAATAGAATCAATTTTAGGAACGAAACCATTCCTTTTACTTTCTTATTTTTAACGTCTAAAGGTACTCGTCGGTTGCTAATAATTTATCTATCATGTACTTATGTACTCGTATATATGTCAGAAGAATCACAGAGGTTCTCTACGTGCCTTACGATTCACTCTTATAGCGAACAACTTTGTGATAAGCTGTTTTAAATTTCTCATCGTTTAACTATGAAAAGGAACGCAGTGGTTCGTCGGTTACCCACTATGAATCACCGCAGACAACTTACAAGATATAATCAGTAATAGTATGTAAAAGGTTACCCATACGAGAAATCCTATAAGGCAGAACAAATTGCAATATTTTTAACCATACACACACCATATATGGCATGATGAACTGATATAAATGGTAACTCTTTCATTTCTTATTACAATCAGTCGGGTGTGTGATACGGTTTCGAAATATAACAATTATGTTATTATTTTATTGTATAGAACAATACAAAGTTTATCCAAACGGCACAAAAGCCTTTTGTGACCCGCCAAATATTTGCTCACCTTCAAACAAAAGACATTTGCACGTGCGTACAGGCTATTTGCTGATTTATGGCTGTTATTTAAGTCACTATACTTCTTCCTTCATTTTCCTGGTATTTTACCAAGATCTACTAAGATTGCGCCTGAGCTCGACCCGTTATGCAATGATTTATTTTGTGTTTGATCTTTAGGTATATCCTTTAAAAGATAAAGTATTACTTGCACTTGCTGTGACTGTTTACTTTAACTAGCATGCTAAAATAGACTCGGTAGGTGACAAGTCAAGCAAGAATACATAGGAACAGGCAAGGGTTCAACCATTCCAGGATCTTTAATTTCTTGCTTAAATTTACCCACCTGACAAGCAACGGGCACTAAACAAAATTAGATAAAGTATTTAATTTTCACTGCCACATCTCCTGGTCGAATAACTTCATTAAGATTAATTAATCATACCCGAAAGAAACTAGGGATTTCATTTTACCTGGCCTAAACTGATGATGTAATAAAAGAGGCTAAGCGTTTTGTAATGTACTCTACATTGCAAAACCCTTTCACTAGAATTAGGTCCAAAAAAAATTAATTTCATAATAATGTTGCTACTGCAAACTAGGGACACTTTTTTATCAAAAGACGGCCGCCAAAAAAGTTGTAAGAAAATTAAGATGGATGACACATTAGCTCCGGGCGCGGAGTCGACAAAAAATACCACACGTGACAAAAGCAATACGACACTAATGTCTTTGGCAAGTTTTAGGACAACCCTGGGGTTAAGCGGTTATAGGGGTGTGGACACTCCTTTATCAATTCAATCCTTTCCTATAATCCACCAAATCAGTAAAATCTCTAAGGTACAGTACAACGTGCCGCTCGCGGATAAGTATCAGTTGTATGACCCAGATCTCTACAATCTACACGGGTTGAAAAAAGCGACTAAAAAGCTAGACAGTCTTTCATAAAACATAGTTAAGACCCATCCCAGTTAAACTTGCTTTCGATTAATAAATACGGCATTCACATAGATCCATCCGTTTGCGCACTATACGATGTCACAGACCGACAGACAAAAAATTCAAACCTTATTATTATGTTAATATTCTAAGTATATCTCCCCCTCTTTTTAAGTTGGGGGTTAGAAATATTATGTTCAGTTACGTCAGCACACAGTTTTGCGTAAACCTATTGTTTCACGTTATTTTCCAGGCAATAGTCCACATTATTCCAACGCAATATTGGAGCAAAGTTAACAAAACAAGCAAAGGCAGCGGCTAACGAAAACACCCCATGTTTTTGTAAAGACAATAGAAAACTGATACTTTTCTGTCAAACAAATTCTCAATGGCACACTTTTATCTAAGTAAAGGAATTTTAAATACTGTATTCGTCACAATTAGGCCGGCGGAATGTCGCTTCAATTATATATGAGTCATTTCATTTCATACCTTGAATCAATATCTTACTACTCATAAGACTGATTGTAGGCAATGATATTTAATTTTTTATCATACACCAATATCATGCGATTAACCACAACGCATTTGTTATCTTAGGAACTTCAAATAAGCGCCAAAATATTATAGCCGAAACCGCAAAACTATTTTAATGGCGCCATTAAAAAGTGATACTTACAAATCGCTTCGTGCCCGTCAATTTGTTGGTAACAAGTGCTCAATGTTTAAATATTTTTGGGACAGGAAATGTCTGACAATTACAAAATACATAATATTACTATGTAGTATCTACCTATTTAAATCACTTGCTTTTTATGTTCTCGTTTAAACAAATTATAATGATTGTAATTGTATGCGTATGATCGTTTTACTTAGTTGGAAAAACGAAAGCCGGAAGGGCATTCCAAATTTTTGGGGTTAGAAACGAGGAAGCAAAGCGCTAAGTGCGAGATCATGGGATTTTAACCACGTAGCGGTACAGATTCATGCAATGCCTTGCGGTCGGTGGTAGAAAGCTGCTGGTGGAACTAAATTGAATAGTTCTTGAGCATACTCTCCGAAATAGGTATATCTGTAGAAACAGTTCAAGTTACTTAGGTCTCTTGCAGACTTCCACATGTCTCGGACTTGCGCCGCCTGTATCTAGCGGCTCCCTGCGAGTCGCCTGATGCCCTCGTTCTACCTAGTGCCAACCCTGTACTGTGTAAGTACTCCTAGTATTTAACTATTAAATGCATACGTAACACTTGAATTGAACTTTCAATATCCTTTCACGTCATGTTGTATTACACAAAACATATAAAGTGCGACATATTAGTATATCTAACACAGAATGTCTGCATTTTATCTGAGCGTAAAATCACCTATTACATTTTCGCAACATAATGCTTTTGACGTCAAACTCGTGGGTAATAAAACGGAGCAACGTTGATGACGTAATCAAGTTGACATTCAAAGTGTGAGGTCCAAGGGAGCGATTCATTACAATTTGTTACCAAAACAGTGTGACGTGAAACAACCACCTAACCGCCAGCGATCCGTCATTAATTATTACGGGAGCCACTTGAAGTCACCCCCCACGTTTTGTAGAGAAAAAAATGGGCGCCATAGTACAATGCATCATCGTGAAGGTCTACTCTGATACGATTTGAGTGACGTTACGCTTACGACTTACGAGTGACTCCGCACCGCACCTACTGCAATCTGCACAACCCATTTTAACCGACTTTAACTAGGTGATTGCCCATTACTTCGTCTTCGTAGATTAAGTTACTAAGAGCTTATGTTGACAACTGCGGTCTCCTACTCGGGGGTCGGGCTTTGATCCCGGGCACGCACCCCTAATTTATCGGAGTTATATGCGTATAAACAAAAATTAACAATTACATGATTGAGCGGTGAAGGAAAACACCATGCATCGCGAGGAAAACTGCAGGCCTAGAGTTCTTCATATTGCTCAAAAGTCTGAAGTCCTTCGTAGTTAGATCAAAATTGCGTATTATTTGAGCTCTTACAGATATACATGTGACACATACTAAGAAGAACAGTCAATCCAATGCATACCAACTACGTATATTCAAATAAGTACAAAGCTAATCGTATAATATTTTGTCTAGCAAAAAAAGGGGCGAAATAAGTAACACCAAGTTTTGGTGGCATAAGTTTTGCATCGGCCAAAGTCGGTCCTAACTCCTAACAAAACAATGTCGGCATACAGAGCGAGCTTTGTCGGCCGCGACTATTAGAACGAATTGGCGTACGTGCCGGGGAATGATTCTCTTTGGCTCCTCTTTATTACCTTTAGTTTCGCACATTTTTTTATTGCTTTCACACAACACGCTCGCACAGACTACCGTTGGAATGCCAAATTTTTTCAGCAATAACATAAACAAACCATAACCACGGAATGCTTTTGACGTGACAGCCTACACTAGCGGCACGCTATGATGGCCGGTTTGACACATTACAATAGTGATGTGGAATGTCAATTTATTCTCGAACAAAAAACAATTAAGTTTTGTTTTTGTACCTGATTAAATAGGTTTAATAAAACAAAAATGTATATGTTTATTTAATTTATTTGAACGAACTGAATATTTGAATGAAAATGAATATACATACTTTATATGCACACAAGAAACATATGAATACAAAAGATACCAAAAAAGGTGCCACAAAAGGCCATAATTAATCAGATTCGTCCATACTACTATTTTCACTGTCGTCACTGCTATCATCACCTACATTAATAATTATATGTTCGTTTTCTATAATATTATCTATTTTCACATCTCTTTCATAATCTTCCCTTATTAATTTAACAGTTCTATTCACAACCTTTTCCCAGTCTCCTTTAGTCACATGTTCACAAGCTTCTTCTAATAATTTTAGCATTTTTTTTGTGGTAAATGGGGGTTCTGTATTGTGTCTTGCAGCATATCCCTTAATTTGAGCCCACACCAACTCAATCGCATTATACTCACAATGGTAAGGCGGTAACCGTATAACTCTGTGCCCATGTTCTAATGCTATTTCGTCAATGACGTATCGGATCTTGGTTGGTTTGTTTTCTTTTAAAAGACGTACTAATTCCGCTTTTAACATATTCATGTTTGCATCTACGCCATTTTTACGAAGCCATGCGACGATATCAGCTTTCTTTTGGGATTGGGCAGGTGGCTTGTCAATTTGCATCGAGTGGTATGGGGCGTTGTCCATAATTATAATAGATGGTTCAGGGAGGCTACACAACATTGAGGTAAACCATTCAGTAAACTTTTCTCCATTCATGTCTTCATGATAGTCTCCAGTGGTTTTTGACGCAAAAGCCATGAGAGAACCTTCGACAAACCCGTTGATGGTTCCGGCGTGACAAATTATAAGTCGCGATCCTTTTCCTACAGGAACTTTGGAAGTAGATGCTGCTGTGTCATCGTTCCAAGAACGGCCTACAGTATGGTTAGCATTAAGCCATGTTTCATCCAAGAACACAACATTTTGCCAATTTTTGATTTCTTTCACTTGCCGTAAAAAAGTATACCTTGCCATCGCTATATCAAATCGTTCCATCAATATTTTGCGTTTGTTACATTTTTTGTATCGAAATCCAATGGTCTTCAAAATCTTCGTTAAAGAACTTTCCCCACCGAAGAATAATCCAGCTTCCTTCAGTGAATGCACCAACTTTTTTCTTGTTGGATACTCCTTCTGTAAATAGTAGCCGTAAACATGTCTTCGGATAGCATCGGCATCAAAGCTATCGATGCCTACGACTGGTTTTGCTCGTTTTCTCTTTTTTGGTGTGTGAAGTTTATTTTCTTCTGTGCCAGTCTCGCCATATTTTTTTTTAGTTATCCGTCTAACAGTTCGTTGTCCAATATTAAGCGCATCAGCTACGCGTTCAACCACTGACGTTATAGGTAAAATTGGCCCTCCATTTTGAGCTTCACGATCGAAATAGTTACGAAGGCGTATTACGAACTCACGTGTCTGACTATTTAGAACAGTTCTCTGCGTACGTTCGGTCATATCGACGAAATCCACAACAAAGGGCTTGAACAGAGTCCAAATTAACGAGCAAGGGTCAACAGTAATGCAGTATCAATATTTGAAATCCAAAGCCAGGTCAAAACTATATCACAATCGCATTGCACTGACAGTTTATACTTTTCGAAGCAACGTCAATTCGAAACTGCTTTGTTTTGCATTGAGCATTGACGCGAGTTTGCCGGAGGTAGTAGTTGTGCTAGCCAGCGATCCTATGTGACGATCGTATTAGATTCCATTTTTAAAAATTTTCAATTTAGAAAACCAAATGCCGAGTTGTGGTATATATCATATAAAAATAAAAATTTTACCTTTTGTATGAAACAGCTGATATTTTTTTGCGATTTCAGAGGTTTGTCCACATAGTGAAAATTGTTCATATTCACAAGTACATTCACCCCTTAAATGGTGCAAACTGATTTTTCTACACTTGTATACATTTTAGAAATCAATTTAATAAATAAATTTTGAGTCCTAAACCTAAAACTACATTCGATAAAATTTATGAATCTCTGCACATCACTATCGTCAATAAAGTAATACAATTATTTCCTTCAAAGTCATTATCAATTAATACGGAACTTCATGAGCGGACAAACGTCAAACCGGCCATCATAGCGTGCCGCTAGTTTAGTGCCTAATAAGTTGGTACAATTATTCGTCGTCGTCTCAACCGATTGACGTCCACAGCTGGACATATGTCTCTAGCAAAGATCGCTACAGAACACGGTCTTGTGCCACTTGTAACAAGCGGCTGCAATCACCTACATTCTTTAAACGCTGAGGTTCCCGGGCCGCCATTAGATAGCCGCCATAAATTAATGGCTCAAGATCAGTTAGATTGGAGAAAACTATGATCGGAGCAGGTATTCCTACGGGATCCAATCAGAGGTATTATTAGTAGTATTAGTAGTAGAATTAAATATTCCTTGACTATTGATTTAGTCATAAATTCAGTACAACCGATTCTAATATGGAGCGTTATGGAGCGTATCGCACATACCTTAACGTATGAGAATGCTTACATGAAATTGAGCTCTAACTTAATGGTTTATTTTACTTTGACGCTAATGCCATGAAATGAACAAGATTTTGATCGGCAACTTTTAGACAATCGGGGGGCAGAGGTGCGAACATGAATCATCATTAACGTTTATCATAATTACAACGCCAAAAGAATTAAAAACTTAAAATTAAAATATATATTCAAAAACAAAGTCTTATCTTAGCTTTCTTGTTTATGTCATAATCGTTATCTTTTAAAAATGCAAAGGGAAGATAAGTTGAGATAGCAACCCAATGTGGAATTAAAACAATAAAGACATACGCATTTTAACATGTCCTACACTACGAAGTTTCAAATAAAAGAACAAAAGTCCTTCAATGGAATAAGCGATATTCTACTATCCTTCCTATTAATCCTGCTATCCTACTTATATTATAAATGCGAAAGTATATGATTGAATGGATGGATGTTTGTTACTCCTTAACGCCACAATGAATGAACCGATTCGAATGAAATTTGGAACGGAGATAGCTCATACCCAGTATTTACACATAGGCTACATTTTATCTCGGAAAATTAAAGAGATTTCCCTCAGCAGACGAAGTCGCGGGCATCATGGTTTATAACCGTATCGCAAATATTAATATTAATACAAGCATCAACAACAAAAACCCGGCTTAAACAACGGTGGCAGCTTGAACACCCAAATCAAATTCGCTTTATTGAAACGTGGGCTCGGCAACTAATAAATAGGAAGACAATTGAATGGACCTGGCGTTATATTACGTTACTTTACTATGTATAAGCATAATTTAAGCAGTGGCCAGGATACATGACACATTATTTATGCATTATTATATGCATTTTTATAAAGTTTTCACGTTTCCTACATCAATTTCTTTAGCTATCTAAAGTTCATAAAATTAAAAAACTGTACTTAATAATGCATGAAAGCAAATTTTAAACGATAGAATATCCAAAATAACGGGAGAATAATTTGATACTTTGCACGTAGGTTGCAAATGTGTTAAAATTAACAGCCAATAAAACCAAAACATATCTGATCGTAAAATTGTATTACAATAGTATTTAATGGCAGTAGTCTACTCTCAGGTTCACAATAAAACCGCACGATACGTGACATTTCGTTAAATCTGTATTTTCCATAGTTTCATACAAAATCAATGCGATTCTCATTAAATGCTGAAATAAAAGTATTTTCATAAATTATAACAGTAATTGTAAGTATGTTTTTTACTGCACTTGTCTTTTCATACATTCCTAAATCTTCTAATCAAAATTTCACCGAAAACAAAATACCAAAAGCTTATTATTTCTGAACCATGATTAAATTAAATGCCTTTGGTGTACATTCATAATTAAATTGTAACTCTCATGAAATAGGTCTTCTCTATTAAACGGCATTTCAATAAACCGTGCACCCATTTATCCTTCATGCGTCTACGTATCTCCCGTCGATTTATTATATTTGAATCAGACTGCACAAGCTCAACGGAATTTAATATGGGATAGAGGAAATCATATAAACTAAGCAGAACGTATCCAACTGTCGTCAAACAACGGCCGCCCGACCGCAGTGGAGTCGTCACTATGCATCAGATAAAACATAGCAGTACTTAAATCGATAACATCCATCATAAAAGAAGTGACGTTTGCACCAACAAAAACCATTTATGGTCCGTTAAATTAAATCTGTACCATTAAGCACGCAAAAACGTATGTGTAACGTGAGGCAAGGCCCCGGAAAAAATGAAGCAAGCTTCTCCAGGATTGTTCTATGTTCTGCTTTTATAAATTATACATTTTCTGGGCACAATAATCGCTGATCTGTAATTATAATAAGGCCTGCGAGTCACGTTCGATGGACAGCGCTACGTTTACTTGAGGAATAAACAGTAGAGTTCGTGATAAGGACATTTACACACCTACCGACTCTAAATTGAAATCACATTATCACTTGGAGCTTTAATTTTTTAAATCAACTCCATTTGAACACTCAAGGGTAAATATTATATTCTCAAGTAAGTTTTTTTAAATCTCTTTAATTTTTTTTTAATTCAACCGTTACGTTGATATAATTAAAAATCATGTCAATTATATGCTACCATGATTAACCATTACATACAAATGTACCTTAATAATTTCTTCAGAAAATGTAAAAATGTAGATATAGGATAAGGCAAAAAGCTTTATGTAGAGTTTACAATCATAAAAACAGTGACATTAAAATACTGAAAACACAAAACCGCTTATTGCAAATAGTGGGCTATAAAAACGGAAATTACAAAGATCTTTACAATAAGTCAAAGGCTAACATTCGATTTAACTTGATGAGCTGTTACGATAGCCCTTATGTGCGCTACCTATCTTAAATGTAAAATCAGCCGACGGTTATAAATAACATTTAAAGTTCTTAGAAAGTTACAGAATTTATTAGATACTAGATTTTACTCGAAACTTCGTTCCTGTCCCCCCCCCCCCCCCCCCCCCCATCTATTAAAATTAATCCGAATTGGTGATTCCTAATACAACATTATACTTACTCATTTTGATTGTTTTCCACTTTTCAGCTGTTCTTTTGGATTTTCCCTATTTTTTCTTTTTAAACCACTCTTTTATTAGAGCGAACAATACAAAAATAAGTACTTACTCAAAATTTTCAGATTTAGCCAGACTAACGAGTCTAACGACCAGCAACTGATTTTTATTACATACATAGTACAGGGAAGTATATATTATATATGGAAGAAGACAGAAAGATTAAATAAATGCACTTTATAGATTTGGTAACAACATATATTATTATATGCAAAACCGTACCAATATCTTTTGATCAAAGAGAAAAATTAGTTTTACAAAAGTTATTTCGGAAGTAACTATCGAATCGAGCGTACGGACATTCGAAATAAAACAAGCAATCATCCAAAATCGGCACTGCATGATATGAGATAGAAAAATAATGGATTTCATTTCAAAGTATATTTAGCAACGGTTACGAAATAGCAATCAACAGAAATAACTATCTCCATTTTTTATATCGCACTTTCGAAGGTAATTTGACGGTCGTTCCAATTTCATAGCACGGGTTCCTGTTATTTAAAAAGGCTTATTTGCTAACATGACCTAACCCAACGGCGGTTATTATGTTATGTCGGTATGCGGCTATGCGCCAGCGCACAAAAACCGCGTCGAATCGGCAAACAGAACACAATCGGCCGCACTCTTTTTGAACCAGAACGTTAATGATCTCAAAACAATAACCATGTTTATTTATATTGCAATCGTAATATCAGGCCTTCGTCAATAAACGACCATAAATCTAAGAATTTATAGTAGGCATACAAATAGAACCACCTTCAAAATAATTACAGTAGAGTTTACAATAATTAGGTATATCAAACTAAATTGTGTTCGGGAATTCGCCCGATTGGTTTTCCTTTTTATTCTAATCACGCAAAAATAAATCCTTTGTTTACCAGAACAGGTACAGTAGGTAGTAGTAAGTACTTTACTACTTTACATAAGTCTCTATAGCTGCTGCACTCAGAGTTACTCATCATCACATAAGGATCTCCTTAGTACAGATTTAAAAAGTTAGCTCTGAGAGTAAGTTCAGCGCTTCGTTAGTACATAATAATATATAAATGACAGCTCATTAATGATAATAGTTAATCAGTCAATGAATTCAAATCATTAAATCTATACTTATAAAAAGACTTGTCCTGACTGACTGACTGACTGACTGATCTATCAACGCACAGCCTAAACCACTGAAGCTAGAAACTTGAAATTTTGACAGTAGGTTCCTTTTATGATGTAGGCGAGCACTAAGAAAGGATTTTTTGAAATTCCACCCCCAAGAGGGTTAAATAGGGGGTTAAAGTTTGTATGAAAGTCCGTAATTTTTCAAGTTATACCCATGAAACTCGGAATTTAGGCTTTACATTAAAAATAAAGGATTACGTGTTTCACAGTTTTTGAAAATTCTACCCCCAAAGGGGTTAAATAGGGGTTGATAATTTGTATGATACTTTTTCATTTTTCAAGTTATTTTTCAAGTTATATCTACGAAACTTGGTATTTTGGCTCTTGATTAAAAATAAAGAAGTACGTATTTTTCATTTTTTGAAAATTCTACCCCTGAAGGGTTAAAATAGGGGTTGTTAATTTGTATGAAAGTCCATCATTTTTTAAGTTTTTTCGATGAAACTTTCTATTTGGGCTTTCGATTAAAAACAAAGAACGATGTCTTTCACAGTTTTTGAAAATTCTACCCCCAAAGAGGTTAAATAGGGGTTGAATATTTGTATGACAGCTTGTCATTTTACAAGTGATTTTTCAAGTTGTATCTACGAAACTTGGTATTTTAGCTCTTGATTAAAAATAAAGAAGTACGTATTTTTCATTTTTTGAAAATTCCTCCCCTGAAGGGGTAAAATTGGGGTTGTTTTTTTGTATGAAAGTCCGTCATTTTTTAAGTTTTATCGATGAAACTTTGTATTTGGGCTTTCAATTAAAAACAAAGAACGACGTCTTTCACAGTTTTTGAAAATTCTACCCCCAAAGGGGTTAAATAGGCGGTTGAATGTTTATAATATGAAAGTCCATAATTTTCGAGTTAGTTACTTACATCGAGTAACGGATCTACGTGATTCTTTCATGGGTATGGTTGTAGACCTGCAGTGCTACTGGTTACTTTTATACCGATAGAGCCAGTAGTTCCCACGGGATTTTCAAAGAACCTAATTTCACGCGGACGAAGTCGCGAGGGCAACAGCTAGTATAATATATAATGAATGCCTCTGTGTACAACAGTGGAGACTAAATAAATCCAAGCAAAACTCAAGGTAAACATTTGAGTATTTGCAATAAATATGATGACACAAAAATATTATCTACATGCTGCAAGTAATATTTAAGACAGGTGCATAATACTTATATAATATATTTAAAAGGGATTTCATATTTTCATCAACAAGAAACACACAACACACAAGTTGGTAGATACTTGACGAATAAATTTTTAAAACACTAACACTGCATGTTAAACCAGTTTATAGTTGAGAATACATGTAAAAAAGGTTCAATAAACCTCGTAAACCGTATATCACTATTTCGTAACCGCTTTTCTAATCTGGCCTTTGATGACAATCAGTTCCTCGAACGATACACATGAAATGTGATCAGAAGGTAAGTATCTATATAACTTGGAATATTGTCTAATTACATAGTAGTAAAGTAGGAGTAGAGATAATGGCAACAGATTTTCAATTTAAACTTAAATTTAGTTTCGACTCATCAAAACTTCGATTACGCGTCATTAGTGGCACAAAATCAATTTAAGTTTTTATATTGCATGTTGAAGTTTATGTCAAATATAAATAACCATATAAAAGCCGGTCCCGATGATCAGGTCTTAATCACAAGCGCCATGAGTCGATCGAAAATCTCTTTTATTTGTGTTCATAATCACAATTTCACGCGTACTTGTTGAGAGAACAAACACGTTAAACTGTTAGTCACGGTGGCCGTTTTTGTGTACACTGCACGTTCACACGTGCATATAAAAGCCCACACGAAAACCAAGATCTCGTACACATTTCTTATTATTATTAAGACATTATACGAGGACAACTTCTTAATTGACGCGAATAGGCTGAACAATCATCATACTAATAATTATTGCGAAAGTGTGTTTGTTGGTTTGTCCTTCAATAACGCTACAACAGAGCTACGGATCGAAGTGATTTTTTGCATCGCTATAGAGTTGAGGACCTGGAGAGTGACATATGCTACTTTTTATCCCGGAAAATCAAAGAGTTCCCAAGGGACTTTAAAAACTAAATCCACGCGGGCATCAGCTAGTAATACAATAAAAAAATGAAAAATAATGCAATAATTACTCTGTCCTTTCCACCCAAAACGAGCCACGTAAATTAGAATAAGCCTCGTCGCAACGCAATAATCTTTCTAACACATTTCCATATAATACTTTATACTAGCTTTTGCCAGCTTCATCTGAGCGGAGATAAGTTTTCAAAAATCCCGCGGGAATCGTTTAGCTTTTTTGGGATAATAATAAAAATCATGTCGAATGCAAAATATCACGTCGATCTGTTGGTTTTTTTTTTGTCGATTTTACTCCATAACTTTAATTTAAACGTTTGGTAGTAGGACGGGGTGCTTTGCCTCACAAAGTTGCCCTACATTAAACAAGTATGAAGTTCTCCGTGAACTTGGCTGAAATTATATGCCTGTGACAACGGGAGCGTATCGTTATCTGGAATGCGTGCACGATCACGCAGTCCTGAGCAAACGCCCCTTTAACTCATAAAACCGAGCCACGGTAACACTAAAGGACACCTATAAATCCTTTATTTTATGATCGAGAATATATTTAACACCATGAGCGACCGTTGAATGTTTTCTTTTGATCGTATGAAATGAACAACATTTTTAATAAAACTTTAAAAGTCTGTATCGATATAATAAATATAAAAATTTGAAGCGCTAATGAGCGGCAATAAAACGCGGCGTTTGCTGTGAATTAAATTCTACTTCACTATTAAATATGAAAATATTGATGAATACCGCTATTAATTAAAAAAAAAATATATGAATGGAAACTTTAATTAAAATAGGTTAAAATATTTAACTCATGTAACAATTAAAACTAAATACCTAACAAAAGTCTAAAGCTGTAACCCAAGTACGAAAAATTGGATGTAACATTCGTCATATTGATTTTATATAAAATGTAGTCTATGTCACCCGGACTACAATAACGAATCGATTGACACTTCCATCAAAATCAGCTCAGTAGTTTAGGTGCTACGGTGTAACATCTTTGTAAATACAAACATAAAATTAGTGACGGATAAAATCATAACCGTTCCTTTTTTCTTTGACGTACCAAGTGGGATAAAAATATCATCAAGAACAGGGTCAGAAGGGGTCAGAGCACGTTGGTTTATTAAAAATCCACTTTTGACCATGTAATTTCGTACACTATCAGTCCAATTAAATAGCGTAGGAGTCAACGACAAGCCGATTTTGCGAGGCGACTCGACCCGACTTCACTTTCCAAGCTCGTGGTTTTATGCTTTTTGTATAAAGGGTCGACTATAATAGTAAAACTGTAAGCGTGAATAAATGAAACGCAAAGGACATAAAACGGTCACACTGTAACCTCAATACTAAAATATATAAGGTGGAGCAATATTTTTATGCGTTTATTATCCGAGAATTGTGTGCAGAAGCTTCAGTAATGTGTACCCAGCCTGTCTTTGACTTGAATGGTTGTAGTGTGTCGTTTATCTACAACTACAAGAGATGAATGAAATTAGTTAGCTTAGTAATTAATAAGCCGTTTATAGATAGGACCCGCGATAAAAGTAGTGTAAACCCAGCGACTTTGATAACGATCCAAAAAGTCAATTTTCGAAGTAAAAAACATTCTCGTAACAATTGAAAGGAGAAAAGTATCAAAACTCATTACATGTATTTTGTACGCGATAGACTTATAGGTACACAATAGTTATAGATGTATGCAACAAAGCACACAATGTAAACTATGGAGGCATTAGGGCAGAGAGCCCACCGGACCGATTTCACACACAATTGCTCTACCTACACGCCATCGGCCTTCATATCGGGCAGAAAGACAAACATTTAGAAAATCATCGCCATAACACTCGATATAAAAAAAATCATGTCCGACTACAATAAATCGTATAGAGCACAATGGTAAGTCTTAGAAAAGTAAACATCAGGCGCGCCGTATTTTGAGAATAAGCATTCAACGGCTCTATGAAAGCACTTTTTGCCTCATCGATATGTCTTTGGATACGTTTCTTGATATATTTGGTACTTGGTCGTATCACAATCTGAATTTCTCAGATTTGTAAGGATGATGAGGTAGGTGTTTTGAATAAGATATCAGGAAGACCACACATATAGTTACAAATAAACTATTATTTTGTGTTGTCGTTCGTCAACTGATAGACGTAATCTCTTGTAAAGACTCACACTCGCCTGTCTTCTGCCGCCTGTATCCAGGATGTCTGGTCACAAAGTAACACTTGGGACCTCACGTCAATCATCCTCATAAAATAGGGCGCTCCTTGCCACTTTAGCTTCGAGACATTGTTTTCAGCTATGTCAGTTATTCTTGTTTTTTTTGTCTGGATCTCCTGAATTCTAACTTGATCACGTAGGGAAATACCGTGAAAAGCTCTCTCCATTGCCCAGTTACAAATACATATTTACTTGCATCTTAGAACTCCTCTTTCTACTTCCTTTAGAGAAGGAGTTTTGAACGTTTCCTACCTCATATTTCCTCTGGTAGGTTTAATAATTGTAATCTTGCATATAAAAAAATGCGTGATTGGTAACACTCGGCTAGAACGATGTTCAGAATCAACGCCAACTCTCGCCAAATGTTAGAATCATCTCTGTAAAAAAATAAACAGACATTAAAAAAAGTTCAAGCAAGTTCACGCTGCCCACAATAGATGGCGTTAGTAAATTTTTCCGCAAATATTTGTTCGAATTTCTCTTCTATAAAACTTCGTTCCAAAAATTAAAAAAAAGAACAAAGACATGATCTGCAGTCAGGATCCGAATCCCCGAATCGATAGTTTCACTCCTTCGTTTAGCCGCAACGCCACCGAAGATATGATGGAATGTGTGTAATAAACGAGGGCAACAAGGGTCGTCACGGAAAATTCTTACACTTTTGTTCGCCTAAACTAGCGGCACTCTATGATGGCCGGTTGACGTTTGTCCGCTCATGAAGTTCCGTATTATTGATAACGACTTTGAAGGAAATAATTGTATTACTTTATTGACGATAGTGATGTGCAGAGATTCATAAATTTTATCGAATGTAGTTTAGGTTAGGACTCAAAATTTATTTATTAAATTGATTTCTAAAATGTATACAAGTGTAGAAAATCAGTTTGCACATTTAAGGGGTGAATGTACTTGTGAATATGAACAATTTTCACTATGTGGACAAACCTCTGAAATCGCAAAAAAATATCAGCTGTTTCATACAAAAGGTAAAATTTTTATTTTTATATGATATATACCACAACTCGGCATTTGGTTTTCTAAATTGAAAATTTTAAAAATGGAATCTAATACGATCGTCACATAGGATCGCTGGCTAGCACAACTACTACCTCCGGCAAACTCGCGTCAATGCTCAATGCAAAACAAAGCAGTTTCGAATTGACGTTGCTTCGAAAAGTATAAACTGTCAGTGCAATGCGATTGTGATATAGTTTTGACCTGGCTTTGGATTTCAAATATTGATACTGCATTACTGTTGACCCTTGCTCGTTAATTTGGACTCTGTTCAAGCCCTTTGTTGTGGATTTCGTCGATATGACCGAACGTACGCAGAGAACTGTTCTAAATAGTCAGACACGTGAGTTCGTAATACGCCTTCGTAACTATTTCGATCGTGAAGCTCAAAATGGAGGGCCAATTTTACCTATAACGTCAGTGGTTGAACGCGTAGCTGATGCGCTTAATATTGGACAACGAACTGTTAGACGGATAACTAAAAAAAAATATGGCGAGACTGGCACAGAAGAAAATAAACTTCACACACCAAAAAAGAGAAAACGAGCAAAACCAGTCGTAGGCATCGATAGCTTTGATGCCGATGCTATCCGAAGACATGTTTACGGCTACTATTTACAGAAGGAGTATCCAACAAGAAAAAAGTTGGTGCATTCACTGAAGGAAGCTGGATTATTCTTCGGTGGGGAAAGTTCTTTAACGAAGATTTTGAAGACCATTGGATTTCGATACAAAAAATGTAACAAACGCAAAATATTGATGGAAAGATTTGATATAGCGATGGCAAGGTATACTTTTTTACGGCAAGTGAAAGAAATCAAAAATTGGCAAAATGTTGTGTTCTTGGATGAAACATGGCTTAATGCTAACCATACTGTAGGCCGTTCTTGGAACGATGACACAGCAGCATCTACTTCCAAAGTTCCTGTAGGAAAAGGATCGCGACTTATAATTTGTCACGCCGGAACCATCATCGGGTTTGTCGAAGGTTCTCTCATGGCTTTTGCGTCAAAAACCACTGGAGACTATCATGAAGACATGAATGGAGAAAAGTTTACTGAATGGTTTACCTCAATGTTGTGTAGCCTCCCTGAACCATCTATTATAATTATGGACAACGCCCCATACCACTCGATGCAAATTGACAAGCCACCTGCCCAATCCCAAAAGAAAGCTGATATCGTCGCATGGCTTCGTAAAAATGGCGTAGATGCAAACATGAATATGTTAAAAGCGGAATTAGTACGTCTTTTAAAAGAAAACAAACCAACCAAGATCCGATACGTCATTGACGAAATAGCATTAGAACATGGGCACAGAGTTATACGGTTACCGCCTTACCATTGTGAGTATAATGCGATTGAGTTGGTGTGGGCTCAAATTAAGGGATA